>OX463813.1:19595535-21995535 GCA_949825045.1 Argyresthia goedartella
AGATTCGGGCACGGAAGGGCAGACCGGGCTGCATTTTCCACGCGCAGCTGAAGAAGACGCCGGGTATAACAGCCAGTCTGTACGATACAGACGAGCTACTTTTTATGCCCGGCGTGAAGATCGAGGCGTGGCGCGGGAAGAAAGGACCAGCTCAATGCCACCGATGCCAGAAGTTTAGGCATAGCAGCCACAACTGCCACCGCCCCCAGGCCTGCGTGCGTTGCGGAGGACCGCACCCCGCCGCGCACTGCGACCGGCCTAGAGAGATGCCGCCGACGTGTGCCAACTGCGGAGGCCCGCACACGGCAAACAACACGTCGTGCCCTGTATTCCGGCAAGAGAGCCGAAACAAGAAGGCCGGTCCAGCGGCCCGCACCGGTGGCCCCAAGACGCAGCCGCCCCCCCCCAAACCCCCAACTGTGCAGGAGTCGGCGCCCTCATCACTCATGGCGGAGGCCAACCCGGCCACCGCGCCAGGCGCGCCCCTACCCAAGCGCAAACGGAAGCGGGGGGGAAAGAAGAACGAAGTGCCGAGAGCGGCTGAGGAGAAAGGAGCCGCAGCACCACCACCTCCACCAGAGAACGAACCGCCGAGGGATCTTGTCGCAGCACTCATCAAAGCACTCCAAGATCCCGCAGTCCTAAGGAGTATCGCCGAACATCTGCCCTGATGGCTGACTCCTTAAGGATTGTGCACTGGAACGCCCAGTCACTCAAAGGAAAGAAGCAGCTGCTGAAAACCTTCCTGCGAGAGTACCGAGTCGACGTCATGCTGGTTAGCGAAACCCACCTCACCGTGAAGATGAAGCTCACCCTCCCCGGCTACACAACCTACCGCAAGGACGAGCGATCCCCGCAGGGGATTGCCTACAGAGGTCTGGCTATCCTGGTTAAAAGGAGTATCGTCCACCAACCCATCGACTTCGAGGAGCACACTACAATCTACGTCCTTGGCGTCGAAGTACAGGTCGCCGGCAACGTTGTGCGACTCTATGCCGCCTATCACCCCCCCGGTGAGAGACTCAATCCCAGGGAGCTCCGGGGACTGCTGGAGTCGCCGCAACCGACTCTCATCGCCGGAGACCTCAACGCCAAGCACCCACACTGGAACTCCTCGAAAGTGTGCGCCGCCGGACGCGCACTCCTCGCCGACTCCGTGAGCCACGACTACGATGTCATCGGACCCTACGAGCCGACTCACTACAACCCGGACGGCTCTGGGGACATCATCGACATCGTAGTCTACAAAGGAATCCGGACCCAGCCAAGCCAGGAAGTCCTGCCAGACCTTCCCTCGGATCACAGACCCATTCTCCTCGTCCTTGCGGATTTGCCAACAAGAGTCTCGCCACCAGCGCCCCGTCGACGGTACAACTGGGCCTCCTTCTCGGCCGCACTCGCCGAAAACCCCACCACCCGGACAGCCACACAGCCAGAAGACGTCGAAGCACTGACTTCAGAGTTGACTAGCAAGATCCAGGACGCGCTCGACACATCCTCGCACACCGTCTCTAGCCGGAGGAAACCACAACCCCTCCCGGCGAAGATTCAGGCACTGATCTGCGAACAGCGCCGTCTCCGGAAGCTATGGCAGCAAACCCGGTGCCCAACTCTGAAGTCCCGCCTCAACGCCATGACGGCCACCACCAAAAGATGCCTTGCCGACCACGCCGAAGAATCTTGGGAACGCCACATCGAGTCCGTAGGCGATCACGTCCCCTCCGTGCATCGCTTATGCCGGCAGCTGTCGGCCACCCCGGCTCCTGTTCGACCGCTGCTGGGCAGCGACGGCTTCCCGAGATTCAGAGCAAAAGACCGAGCTGAAATTTTCGCCGAATGCCTGGAGAGGCAGTTCAAGCCGAACCCCACCGACGACGCCGAACACGTAGCAGCAGTGGAGGAACACCTGCGGCACTACTTCGCGACGCCGATAGCTCCTGAAGAGGACCCCATCTTCTTCTCGCCCGGCCAAGTCCTGCGAACGATCAGGCGCACCAAGCCCAGGAAAGCCCCGGGCGCAGACCAAATCACCAACATGGCGCTGCGCAACTTGCCGCTACCGACTGTGGCGGCTATGACGCGCCTGTTTAACGGCATCATGCGCACGGGGCACTTCCCTACTACATGGAAGGAAGGCCTGGTCATAATGCTCCCCAAGCCGGGCAAGAATGTCAAGAAGCCCGAGAGCTATCGGCCCATCACCCTCCTGAGCACCATGTCAAAGGTGTTCGAGAAGCTGCTGCTAGGAAGACTGCTGCCACATATCCAAGCTCGCCCGGAACAGTTCGGCTTCAGGCCAGAGCATTCGACGACGCTCCAGCTCACCAGGGTACTGAACGACATGACGGTCTGTCGGAATAAGAAAGAATACACCGTCGCAGTACTCCTGGACATGGAGAAGGCGTTCGACAGAGTATGGCACGAGGGGTTGCTGTACAAGCTGTCGACGTCCCCAGCTCCACGACGAATCACCCGCGTCGTGGCCTCGTTCCTACGGAGTCGCCACTACAGAGTGGTGGTGGAAGACGCCGTGTCAGAAGCCCGCCCCATCGAAGCCGGCGTCCCACAAGGTTCCTGTCTTTCACCCGCCTGCTACTCCCGATACACGGATGACATCCCAGTTGGCCCTGGTGTACAGCTGGCCCTCTTCGCTGACGACGCAGCATACTATGCGTCGTCCTACAAAGCACCCCACGCCGCCGTCAAAATGCAACGCACGCTGGACACCCTGCCTAAATGGCTGGCCAAATGGAGGCTCTCCGTCAACGTCGGGAAGACGCAGGCGATGATCACCGGCCAGAGCAACCTGCCACCACCACTCCAACTCCAAGGGAAGGACATTGGGTGGCTGCACCAAGTGAAGTATCTGGGGGTCACCATAGACCGCCGGCTCACGATGAAGACCCACGTCGACAACGTCGTAAACCAGGTCCGGGCTGCACGGGCAAAACTTCGTCCACTCCTGGACTCCGGCCTCCCCCTGCGGTCGAAGCTCGGGATCTATAAAACGTACATCAGGTCCCGCCTCACGTATGCCTCGCCGGCATGGTACGCCCTCTGCTCGGAGTCCAACAAGAAGAGACTCCGGGCCCAAGAAAACCTCTCCTTGCGTACCATCGTCGGCGCGCCTCGCTACGTGAGAAACGCAACGATCGCAAGGGACCTAGGATTGGAGACACTGGACAAGTTCGTCCAGAGGCTGGCAACGAACATGTTCGCACGAGCGGACGGCTCTCAACACCCGCTCGTGCGAGACCTGGCGCCATACCACGCGCGCCCGCCTGACCGTCGCCGCCTACCCCGAGACCTGGTTGCCGAGCCGGCAGCACCCCTGGATTGAGGCCACACAACCCGAAGAAGAACACCTCAGCCACCCAATGACCTGGCCGTAGTCACGGCCAGCGGAAGACTCCGCGGAAGGGGGCCATTGCCCCGGGACCGCAACCCCGCACCCTGGAAGGGGTGTGAGAAGATCACCAAGCCGGGGGCGCCGACGATGGTACGCAGAGAGAGGTTCTCTTGGGCTCGGAGTCTCCGTTTGTTCGTCTCCGAGCACAGGGCGTACCATGCCGGAGCCGCGTAGGTGAGGCGGGATCTCACGTAGGTCTTGTAGATCCCAAGCTTCGCCCTCAGAGGGAGGATGGAGTCGAAAAGTGGACGCAGCTTGGCGCGTGCCACCTTGACCTGGCTGACGACGTTGTCAACGTGTTGCTTCATGGTGAGCCGGCGATCAATGGTCACTCCCAGGTACTTCACCTGCGAAGACCACTCGATTTGCTGTCCCTGGAGCTGGAGCGATGGTGGAAGGAGACTCTGGCCTGTGATGAGCGCCTGCATTTTCCCAACATTGACGGACAGTCGCCACTTGGCGAGCCAGTCGGGCAAGATGTCCAGGGTGCGCTGCAGTTTGATGGCAGCGTGCGGAGCCTGGAACGACGACGCGTAGTAGGCTGCGTCGTCTGCGAAGAGTGCCAGCTGGGCACCCGGCCCGACGGGGATGTCGTCCGTGTATCGGGCGTAGCAGGCGGGAGACAGGCAGGAGCCCTGGGGGACGCCGGCTGCGACGGGATGTTCCTCGGAGACGGCGTCTTCCACCATCACTCGGAAGCGGCGATTCTTCAGGAAAGAGGCGATTGTCTTGACCGTTCTTCGTGGGGCAGGGGACGTTGACAGCTTGTACAGCAACCCCTCGTGCCATACTCTGTCGAACGCCTTCTCCATATCCAGAAGTACTGCGACAGTGTATTCTTTTTTGTTCAAACAAACCGCCATGTCATTCAGTACTCTGGTGAGCTGAAGCGTTGTAGAATGCTCGGGCCTGAAGCCGAACTGTTCCGGGCGCGGCTGGATGTGGGGCAGTAACTTCGCTAACAGGAGCTTCTCAAACACCTTTGAGATGGTGCTCAGTAGGGTGATCGGCCGATAGCTCTCAGGCAGCTTGGTGTCCTTGCCCGGCTTGGACAACATGATAACCAAGCCATCCTTCCATTGGGTTGGAAAGTGACCCGTGCGCAAGATACCGTTAAACAGGCGCGCAACGGCCGCCACAGTGCGTGGCGGCCGTACCATCGTCGGCGCGCCTCGCTACGTGAGAAACGCAACGATCGCAAGGGACCTAGGATTGGAGACACTGGACAAGTTCGTCCAGAGGCTGGCAACGAACATGTTCGCACGAGCGGACAGCTCTCAACACCCGCTCGTGCGAGACCTGGCGCCATACCACGCGCGCCCGCCTGACCGTCGCCGCCTACCCCGAGACCTGGTTGCCGAGCCGGCAGCACCCCTGGATTGAGGCCACACAACCCGAAGAAGAACACCTCAGCCACCCAATGACCTGGCCGTAGTCACGGCCAGCGGAAGACTCCGCGGAAGGGGGCCATTGCCCCGGGACCGCAACCCCGCACCCTGGAAGGGGTGTGAGAAGATCACCAAGCCGGGGGCGCCGACGATGGTACGCAGAGAGAGGTTCTCTTGGGCTCGGAGTCTCCGTTTGTTCGTCTCCGAGCACAGGGCGTACCATGCCGGAGCCGCGTAGGTGAGGCGGGATCTCACGTAGGTCTTGTAGATCCCAAGCTTCGCCCTCAGAGGGAGGATGGAGTCGAAAAGTGGACGCAGCTTGGCGCGTGCCACCTTGACCTGGCTGACGACGTTGTCAACGTGTTGCTTCATGGTGAGCCGGCGATCAATGGTCACTCCCAGGTACTTCACCTGCGAAGACCACTCGATTTGCTGTCCCTGGAGCTGGAGCGATGGTGGAAGGAGACTCTGGCCTGTGATGAGCGCCTGCGTTTTCCCAACATTGACGGACAGTCGCCACTTGGCGAGCCAGTCGGGCAAGATGTCCAGGGTGCGCTGCAGTTTGATGGCAGCGTGCGGAGCCTGGAACGACGACGCGTAGTAGGCTGCGTCGTCTGCGAAGAGTGCCAGCTGGGCACCCGGCCCGACGGGGATGTCGTCCGTGTATCGGGCGTAGCAGGCGGGAGACAGGCAGGAGCCCTGGGGGACGCCGGCTGCGACGGGATGTTCCTCGGAGACGGCGTCTTCCACCATCACTCGGAAGCGGCGATTCTTCAGGAAAGAGGCGATTGTCTTGACCGTTCTTCGTGGGGCAGGGGACGTTGACAGCTTGTACAGCAACCCCTCGTGCCATACTCTGTCGAACGCCTTCTCCATATCCAGAAGTACTGCGACAGTGTATTCTTTTTTGTTCAAACAAACCGCCATGTCATTCAGTACTCTGGTGAGCTGAAGCGTTGTAGAATGCTCGGGCCTGAAGCCGAACTGTTCCGGGCGCGGCTGGATGTGGGGCAGTAACTTCGCTAACAGGAGCTTCTCAAACACCTTTGAGATGGTGCTCAGTAGGGTGATCGGCCGATAGCTCTCAGGCAGCTTGGTGTCCTTGCCCGGCTTGGGCAACATGATAACCAAGCCCTCCTTCCATTGGGTTGGAAAGTGACCCGTGCGCAAGATACCGTTAAACAGGCGCGCAACGGCCGCCACAGTGCGTGGCGGCAAATGTAACAGCGCCGTGTTGGGTATTCGGTCTGCGCCCGGGGCTTTCCTGGGCTTGGTACGTCGGAATGCACGCACAATCTGGCCGGGCGTGACGACGATGGGGTCCTCTTCGGGAGCTATCGGCGTGGCGAAGTACTGTGCATTCTCGGCATTTGTGCACTGTTTATTCGAGACACATTTCGAGCGCTGACGCTGTATCTTGGGTATATATGATCGCTGTATTTAACACTACATTCTCGTCCATATAGCCAATATGAAAATTCGTTTCCGAATAGTAAAATCTCCCTTAGACAGGCCAATCCTACCGAGTAATTGATCGAGTTATATCTATTCTATAGAGGCTAAACTTGTTTGTACAATGAATATGTGAAAATATAAAACCCCTTTGGGAAGGCACACCATTGCTATTCTATTTATGTATATTTCATCAAATCGAGGTGCTATGGTAGATTTGAACAATACCCTTATTTTACATTTCTTTAGTTTTAATTAATTATAATACTTTATCCTTCATTTTCAAATTGAATCAATACAATCACATAAAGTTTAAAAAGTGATGAATGTGCGGTAGTGTTTTCATAAGGATCTTATTTACTACACAATTTGATAAACGGCAGTTAACAGTTATAGTGACAAATTCAAAGCCCCCAAGGAACACCCGACTGCGGCGACGCCTCTTAGCACTGGAGAATAATGTACTCTGTGCACTGGAGTGACGCAGTGAGTTGGTATTTACATAGTTGCAGTGTTTCGTAGAACGAGAGAGAGACCTAAAATCTAGACTTCATAACCAACCTGCCTGTCAATCAGCCTTTATATATAACAAAGTAAACAGAATTTTATGCACATACCACCTTCAGCTACATACTTGTAAAGAGACTGTAACTAAATGGCTAAATACGCTTAACTATGAGGAAGTTGAAAACCTTCTTCAAAGACCTTCTTAAACGATGATTAACTAATATAAGTACTCACCAAACCCCTTTACATACTGCATTCTCACAGGCACTACCTACCTGTATAATAATAGACCCCAAGGTTTGTACAACCTGTTTGTTGGTAGGTTTAACTGTTACCATATGTGGATGTTTACAAACCCGATCCCAAGGTTCATTATAATGCAACCGTAGGGCATAGGAACAGTTACTATCACGCATAGGTACACAAAACACACACACTTATACACCCTCTCTCAAGCACACACACACACACACACACACACACACACACACACACACACACACACACACTAACACAACACACACACAACACACACACATACACAAAACACATATACCCTTATCTGTTAATATTTAAGAAAAGTAAAAATGCTTACCTTTAACTGTACGCTAGAATCTTAGGAAAAGTTGCGAGTCATTCCCAACACAAGTATTATTATTACTTACTGGGAAGTCTTGTTATATGTTATGTTAACAGTTTCTATGAAATTAAACAACTTTTTGTTTTGTTTTGTTTAAAAACTACGCCATCAATCGGTCTTGGCTAGACTTTCTAACAGGCACCATCTGGTTAAAAAAGCGCGCAACTTCAAGTATCGATCGCGTTTGCCGAGCAATGAAGTGTGGAGGTTGCGGCACGAACTAGCCACGCACTACTATCGCACGATAGAGGGAGCAACGGGTATATAAAGCCGCCAATATGAAGTTATGCAAAGTGTGCTCGGGAAAGCTTTTTGACATAGAACTACTTCAGTGCGACTCTTGTATAAGCATTTTTCACCATAATTGTGTAAGCACAACGACAGCAAAGTACATGGCCGACTACACAAAAAAAAAATTACACTTATGATGAGTGCAGTGGGCTTCCAGAGGACTCAGACGCATCTAGAACATCTAAACAGGAACATTGTTATCACAAAGAAAACCTAGTCGCAATATAGTGTGCGATGAGTCTGCCTTAAACTTATCCTACATCAGCCTACCGACTACATTGGCCCACAATCATAGCCAGGACCTAGAAGTTGTAAAATCCGAAAATGAGAGACTGAAACTTGAAATAGAGAGAAATTTAAAAATTAAGCTCTGCCAAATTTCCTCTAAATAGAGAGAACAAGGAGCACCTGGGAAAAATCCAGGTTCGCAAATCCGTGGCTTTAGGAGATATACACATGGGAAACACATCATCACCCATAAAAACTGGTATCCCCCAAGTACCGCCGAATATGTTCCTTAAAACCTGACATTCCCCGTACTTCACAGCGGGATCTCAAGAATAATGTCATACAGCACGCCGACGTAAACACAATTCTAGCACCCAGAACTTACCCAATTGAACGAAACAAAAGTGCTAGCACGGAATGCACAGACGCCAACTGCCACCTGGGGCCAAAGCCAACATTCCACCAGATCACTTTAAACATAGAGAAACATGCAACCCTCCAATCAAAAAGCAGCTTTACTACAACAAAGCCCCGAGATTCTTGCAAACTTCTCTTTACAAAATTGAAATTATTGACCCTGCCAAGTCTCTATATTTTTGAAATGGCCTGTTTTGCACATAGTCACCAGAACCTATTCACAAAACACTCTGTAATGGTACACGAGAGTCAGTACATTTGATACTTCATTTTGCGTGACAGAGGGCTAGCCCATCGTCGCGCTGTTTTGAATACGAGAGTCGGTTCATATAACGTTTGGGGTTTTGAATAGCTCAGGGTAAGTTAGCAAAAAACAATGAGGCGAGCGCGTGGGATGGTTCGAGGAAGGTTACAGGTCAGGTTTTTTTTGTCGCATTCCTGCGGAATGTGTAGGGATCAGAGCCGATTTGGCTGCGCGCTGAATAAATTATGAATAACTAAATAATGGAAGGTTATTATGGAACGATACGGAGAAAGCTATTATGTTGACTGCAAATATACAATTGCGCTTGTTTGGTACGAGTTGGCGAGTTTGCATCACGAGTCTGAATATCATTCTAGTGATTTTTGTCTAGCGCGCTAGCGGTCGGGAAGGCTTAAATTAATCGCAACAAGCTTTTATGGTCAGCGATCAACAGATTTTGTGTATCGGCAATACTGAATGACTTGAGTGATAACCTACGGTTGATCATAGTGAATATGCGTACACACAATTTGTAGAACGGCGGATCTGCATGGCATGGTTGAAATTAGACCCTGTGTAGTTAGTGATAAGAAGCTTCGCTTGGGCAGAGCGTGTTTTTTTTTTTTTTTTTTTTTTTTTTTTTTTTTTTTTTTTTTTTTTTTTTTTTTTTCAGGCATATGGGGTCTATAAATACGATAGCGGGGAAGGGGAGAGCATTCAAAAAAGAATACACTGTCGCAGTACTTCTGGATATGGAGAAGGCGTTCGACAGAGTATGGCACGAGGGGTTGCTGTACAAGCTGTCGACGTCCCCTGCCCCAAGAAGAACGGTCAAGACAATCGCCTCTTTCCTGATGAATCGCCGCTTCCGAGTGATGGTGGAAGACGCCGTCTCCGAGGAACATCCCGTCGCAGCCGGCGTCCCCCAGGGCTCCTGCATGTCTCCCGCCTGCTACGCCCGATACACGGACGACATCCCCGTCGGGCCGGGTGCCCAGCTGGCACTCTTCGCAGACGTCGCAGCCTACTACGCGTCGTCGTTCCAGGCTCCGCACGCTGCCATCAAACTGCAGCGCACCCTGGACATCTTGCCCGACTGGCTCGCCAAGTGGCGACTGTCCGTCAATGTTGGGAAAACGCAGGCGCTCATCACAGGCCAGAGTCTCCTTCCACCATCGCTCCAGCTCCAGGGACAGCATATCGAGTGGTCTTCGCAAGTGAAGTACCTGGTAGTGACTATTGATCGCCGGCTCACCATGAAGCAGCACGTTGACAACGTCGTCAGCCAGGTCAAGGTGGCACGCGCCAAGCTGCGTCCACTTTTCGACTCCAGCCTCCCTCTGAGGGCGAAGCTCGGGATCTACAAGACCTACGTGAGATCCCGCCTCACCTACGCGGCTCCGGCATGGTACGCCCTGTGCTCGGAGACGAACAAACGGAGACTCCGAGCCCAAGAGAACCTCTCTCTGCGTACCATCGTCTACGTGAGGAACGCGACAATCCAGAGGGACCTAAGATGGGAAACCGTGGACCAGTTTGTCCAGAGGCTGGCAAAGGGCATGTTCGCGCGTGCGGATGCTTCACATCTTCCTCATATCGCCGAACTGGCGCCGCACCACGCGCGCCCGCCCGACCGCCGCCGCCTGCCACGCGACCTGGTTGCCTAGCCGGCGATCACCCACTGCATACCAGCGCCACATCAAGACCACCGCCCGCAGGGGCCATCCGATGACCTGTCCACAGGAGTGGACAGAGGCGATTCTTCGGGAAGAGGTCCGTCGACCTGACCCCGACTCCCCACGCCCCAGAAAGGGTGCGTGAGAAGATTATGAAGGAAGGGAGAGCATTCAGTCTCGGCGTTAAGCTACTGTGACAGTCGTGTTTCAGCAGTTCTAAACAGTTTTGGTCTGCCGTTTTACGCGTCAGAACTGGACGAATTGTGATTGCGTGTTTTAGTGGATTTTCGTGAGTGTCTGAAGGGCCGAGATATACCTCGGTTCCTATCCTTTAAATCAACCTACCCCAAATCCCAAAACTATCCTTGGGTCGTTAGATAAGAACTTGTAGGTAATTGATCTGAGTCTGAGTCTGGGCTTGGAGCGACCCTAAATTCCTTTTTCCTTCACCATAGGGTTCCTGGATTGGCTCTTAGGATATTCGCGGGCTAATCCTCTCCTCATTCCTTTCGAGTAGCGAGTTTTGAAATTCCCACACACACAGTCATTAAACATACAAGCACATTCAAATGAAACTCAACCATTTTCGAGTGGTGTCGATAATGGACATGGTATAACACTAGGATTTTATACTAGGCTAGACAGGAGTTTAGTTGCGGCTAAACCTAGGTTGGCATTGCATAGGGAGACTGTTTGATCGATGAGGTTCCGCGGATGGAAATAACAAATTCAGAACAAAGTTAAACCGGTGTCAACATAGATAACCTATCCTGTTGATATTTTGACATTTGAGTGTTGTCGGGGACGCGCGAAGAGATCAAATTACAGTCTAAAGTTCATTGTTTAGGACCGGGTAGATTGTTTTGCCTTGCCTTGGATCAGTTTGGATTCAAGTTGCATCTTTAAATTAAATGTAACCGCTAGTTCAAACCCATTTCGGAAAATCAAATCGCAATTGTGTAAACCGGTCTATTCGGATCGTTATTGCCGTGAACTAAATATATAATTGGAACCACCACTAGCCGCTACTAGCGAGCACATGAAATATCATTGAGTACTCACGTCGTAAAACTACGACGGATATCTATACGATATCCCAAACAAATATTATAAATTGTGGTCGACCACTAAAAGAAGTTCCAAGCGCCCATATATACAAAAAATAAATGGTACCATCACACAAAATACAACAACGATCGATCTGGCGCAATACACCGCTAACTGATGTGAAATACCGGCTTGCGAGCATATATGCTTTCTCTGTCTAACTTGAAACCGTAACTTCCTGAATCAATTTTCCGTTCGACTATTGTACGCCTAACGAACTTCTCAACGAACGAGAAATTCAGACTTATCATTCTTAGCTTACAAATTTTACAGCTGAATCGGGACATCTCTTTTGGGGTAGATAGAATAGACGATCATAGCTACTGATAGCGGTGGCTCGACCTTAGCCTTTAATGCCGTTACAGATTTTCTGGTGCCGAGACCGAAGGATATCCTAGATAGTCTGATACCTAGATATTCTAAAAGAATCAAGGTCTAACGCGTTACTTTTAAAAATAACACAACGTAGAAACGATTTTAAACAGTTCAGTTTGTAAGTAAGAAATAAGCAACAACAAAAAAAGGGGCATTGTTTTCACAATTCTTCGGACGAGCTACGACGGTTTAGTGTTCAGGAAATGGGCCGGGCAAAAAAGAACGTTAGTCGGGTAGTACAAGACGATTCACTTTCGCAGACAAGTGAAATGGCGTCAGGACAGGTGACGCAATTGTTATCTGAAATAGTGAATAGATTAGACAGTTTGGAAAGGGGTTCCAGCACGAGCAATGCTAGTAGGACTTCAGATAGACAGACTGACAGACAGGAACTAGAGACGTTTGAACAATCGGTAGAAAAACGTCAATCATGCATTGTGAAAATGACACAGAAGTTGCCGACATTCGATGGGCGGAGTTCGGAAAACCCGATGATTTTCTTAAGAGATTTAAAGGCTTATATTAAAGTCTCGGGAGATACTTCGAGGGCTTTGATATGGGCAACGTATAGTTTGGTAGGAATTGCAAAAGTTCGAATGAGCATATACAGAGACTCATGGCGAACCTATTTGGATTTTGAAAAAGATTTCAGAGAGGTATTCTGGGGTGATAATGAACAGGAATTAATTAAACAAAGATTCCTAACTGCGAAGTTCGATTCCAAGAAAGGTCAAAGTATGGAAGAATTCTTTGCCTCTCAATTGAACAGCATATATGAGCTTACGATACCGTTTACTGATACGGAGAAAATCAACACGATTTTCAGACAGTTGCCGCGTGATATTCAGGTAGCGTTTTTTGCTAGAAAGGAACCAATGACTATACGAGATGCGGTCGAGTTCCTTCGGCATTTAGAACGGAATGTCGATGGGGAATTAAGTGCGTTGCAGAGTTCGGAGACAATGAATACGAACAACGTAAGGCGGAATAGCTACATGCGTGGGCAATGTCGTGCTGTGCGGGTAAATGCGATATAACGCGGTGAGCCGTAGGGATAATTATAACGCGGGAACAAAGGCACGAAACGGGACGCGCGCTCGCGGTTATTTACGCGGTAGAGGTAGACAGCCTCAGGCTAGTTTCAAGGCAATAGAGTTCCAAAGGGGCAATGATAGTTCAGGTAATACAGAGGCAGGGCAAAGTTCAAGTGACAGGAATAATGCGATAAATCAGAATTCAAAAAACTAGTGGACTCGCGCGGGTCGTTCGCGCTCAGATATTTATTACGTTTTGGATGGACAGCCGACCAAATTGAAAAAAAAACATAGACTGTATGAATTGTGTAATTTGGATTCGAACGTGGGTGTGAATGAATTTATTCAATTATTAGCGCATAAGGCGCACGGATATGCCGTGTGTTTAGATGAAAAATCGATATTGAATTGTATAGGCCGCAATGACAGGCGTTTACATACGATATTCAGAGACGACGATTCGACTGAGTGTGGGCGCGATTTATGTAGCACATTGACATTACCTGAGATAGATGTGCGTATTGGGAATATTGTTGTAAGGAGTTTGATTGATTCGGGGAGCGAAATCAGAGTAATAAGTCGGAGAATGTACGATGAAGTATGCAGGCAATTGGTAAAACCGACGGAAATACCGATCCCAAGTTTGAGAATCACAGGTGCGTTTGGAGTCAGTAAGGAAAAGGTTGATAAGTTAGTTACGTTGCCATTAACAATAGGTGAATGCATTATCGATACTCCAATGCTAGTATTAACAAGGGTGCCTAAAGATTTAATTTTAGGGTTTGATTTTATACAACAGACGCGAGCCAGTTTAATGTGTGAGGGAAATAAGAGGCTAATTATACGAAGCGCCGGGCGGATGTGTGAAATACCATTAGGTACTGGCCCTAATCAGGATTCTTGCTGTTGTACAATGGGAGTACAGAACCAAGATACCAGTAGAAATATGATAGAGGAATATGTGAATAATTCATCAATACCTGTTGAACACAAAACAAAGTTATTGTCGGTGTTAAATAAACATGCAGAGTTGTTTAGCGATAGGGTAGGTCGGACAAATAAATATATACATGAGATAAAAATGAGAGATGAAACGCCTTTCGTAAAACGAAGCTATCCCATACCGTTCGCATATCGCGATAAAGTAACAAAACGATTGAAAGAAATGGAACAGATAGGTATTATTAGCAGGCAATCTACGGATTTCAGTAGTCCATTGACTTGTGCACTAAAGAAGTCAGGGGAGGTCCGTATACTGCTAGATGCGCGACAATTAAACACGGGAATGGTTGGGGAAGTTGAAACTACACCTTTAATGAGTGAGATATTGCAATCGGGTCGCCGGATAAATTACATAGGGATTATTGATATCAAAGATGCGTATTTTTCTATACCATCATCAGACGAATCTAAACGATACACGGGTTTTGTATATCAAGGCAGAAGTTATGTTAACAACGTTTTACCTCAGGGGTTGAAAACCAGTGTGGGTTCATTTTCGAGGGCGATGGACTTTATCTTAGGGCCAGAGGTTAGGTCATATTGCTTAATTTTTTTTGACGATTTGGCGATTTTAACTGAGGGTGATTTCGATCAGCATTTGTCTCAAGTGGACACGGTTCTGAGTAAATTGAAAGACGCGGGCTTCACATGCAAACTAAAAAAATGCGAGTTCGCACAAAAAAAGGTCAAGTTATTGGGGCATATTTTGTCTACACAAGGTTTGCAAATGGACCCGGACAAAATTGAAACACTTAAATTATATCCGTCACCCAGAACTGTCAGGCAATTGAGGGCGTTTTTGGGGTTCATAAATTACTTCAGGAGGTTTATAAAAAATTGGAATTTGGAACGTTAACACAGCCCTTATACAATTTATTACGGTCTGGAGTCAAGTTCGTCTGGAGTGCGCAGGTGCAGAGTGCTTTTGACGAGATAAAAAAAACAATTCTCAGAAAGTATAATATTGAGTCAGCCATTGGCGGGAAAAACGTATTATGTCCAATGCGACGCCAGCGCTATAGGAATTGGGGGCTATGTTTATCAATTGGATGATTTGGGCCAGGAACGAATTATAGGGTTTTGTTCGCAGGCATTTAAGGGAGCTCAAACTAGATGGTCTGTCAGCGAACAGGAAATGTATGCAGTTATATACACTTTAAAGCGATTTGAGAAATATTTGCGAGGAGAAAAAGTTATTATTAGAACTGATCATAAAAGTTTGACGTTCATTAAGTCGTGGACTTTATTGGGGGCACGCGTTAAAACGCGTTCTACTAGGTGAGTTATGTTTTTAGAGCAATTCGATTACGACATAGAATTTGTGCGAGGGACTAATAATCAAATTGCCGACACGCTAAGCAGGCAAATAGCGGGACCTGGAGGTATGAACAGTATAAATGTTCAGCCGGGAATATTCTGGTTTCGGGCATCGAATACCGCAAGTGTTATTTCGAGTTTACGGGACATTGCGAGATTACCAAGCGAAGATGAGCGGTTAAATCGAATTAGCGGTTGTATCAGACGTAGGGTGGTAGATACGGAAACGAGAGGGTTTGATAATTACAAGCTAGTAGGTGATACGTTATATTTTCACGTGCCGAAGCGGAACGTACAGTTGTTAGTAATTCCGAAATCACTACAGGAGGAACTAATTTTACACATACATGAAGAAATAGGTCACTACGGCAGATATAAAATATTAGCACTGATGAAGGACAGATATTATTTTCTTCATATGAGTAGGGTGATTAGCACGGTGATAAGAAGTTGTGACATATGTCAAAAGCTGAAACCAAGTACTAACAATACCGTTGGTCCTTGTACACCGGTGTTAGTGGAAAGGTTGGGTGAGAAAGTTTTCTCGGACCTTTATGGGCCATTGCCCGTAGGTTCACACAATATTAAATAAAATCATAAACTGGCTAGAAGAACATAACCTTCAAATAAATTTAAAAAAAACAAAGTTAATACCTTTTTATCCTTCTCAAAAAAAACCTATAGATATAAATTTTCAATTTAATGACATTAAGCTTGATTCAATAAATAATTTTTCGCTACTTGGACTTAATATCGACACAAATATAAATTGGAAAAAACACATTGAAAAATTAAATTCAAAATTATCAAAATTTGTTTACGCTTTCCGTGAAATAAAGAGGTCTACCGACCAGAAAACTGCTCTAGTTACTTATTACGCCTATGCGTATGCGTGGCTAAGTTACGGAATAATATTGTGGGGAAATAGTACAAATGTCTCAAGTGTGTTTACCCTACAAAAAAGGCTTATCCGAATATTAGCAAATATAAAACCGACCGATAGTTGCAAACCATATTTTGGGGAACTCAACATTTTAACACTAACCTGTATGTACATCCTAGAAACCTGTAAGTTCGTTCGCAAACACCCTGAGTTCTATAAAACCCGTCAAGAGAAAATGCAGACCAACCGAAATTTAAGACCCAGGAAAGGACTGGCACAGCTCTCCTCCCATTTAAAACTTCACTCCGTTGGAACGCCGACTCAGTAACAGTGTTGTTGTGTCATCCCGTAATATTTAATATTTTTCACTAGCAAAAAGTAGTTATTTAACCCCAAACTATCAAAGCGTCCTTTATTTACGTTGTGGAGTCAGTGATAATAGTTCTACTGAAAGGTGTATTTACAGAAAAATACCAAGTGCTAAATCAAGAAACGGTCATTTCTTCTGTGCGTCCGATTCGTTACACGCACTTCTCTCCGCCGCGCCTATAACCACCACTCCACCACAGATAAAACTGTTCCCGCGGTCCGTTTTACGAAGGCAAGGCAACCATCATGTCAAACTGCGCCGGTTGTCAAATGGTAGTTGCCGATGACGAAGCAGTAAAATGCAATTGTTGTCCAGAACTTTACCACTACCAATGTCTGGGCATGAGAAAAAATGATGTTAGAGAGCCGAAAAAATGGCAGTGCCCATCGTGCCGCAATGTGTCTAAAGGAGATAACCGTGATCATACACCGGTACGTAGCTCACTTCCGACTGAAAACTGGGTAACGAACAACAGAAACAAGAAACAGCAGTCGCGCAAGGACTCTGATGTGGACCTTCGTCACTCGCCCGACCAAGACTACAGTGAATTACGCAGTTCTATACTGAATGACATTACCGATACTATCAAATCAACCCTGCGCACCGAAATGCTTACAATAAAGGCTGAGCTACGAGAAATGAGAGCAGAAATCTCCTCACTCCAGGCATCAATGGACTTCATCGGTAAACAATATGAAGACATTAAAACAGAGGTAAATGGAAACACTCAAGATATCATTATGTTAAAGAAAGAGAATGACAAACTACAAAGAATCTCAATTGATCTTCAACACAGACTGACAGACATAGAACAACAAGCATTTGCATCTCATTTAGAAATCCAGTGCGTCCCCGAGTACCAAGCAGAAAACCTCCAAACCATTGTACATCAACTTGCGAAGACAGTGGGCTTTGAACTCCTAGACAATGAAGTCCAACAATGTACTAGGTCAACCAAAGTCAAAACAGATAGTACTCGTCCACGGCCAATTGTTGTACAACTCAAGACATCACAACAGCGGGACTCACTCCTGGAGGCAGTCAAGTCATTTAATAAGTCCAATGCACCAAATAAACTGTCTTCCAACCATCTGGGCATGGGTGGAGAGAAGAGGGAAGTCTATGTAGCAGAATATCTCTCCACGCATAACCGAGAACTTCACTATCTTGCTAGACAGGCGGCGAAGGAGAAACAGTTTAGATTTGTATGGATCAAGTCAGGGCGAGTATTCATGCGTAAATCAGAAAAAGCGAAGACATACTGTATCAAGGATATTGACTTTCTTAAATCTGTACACTAGGCCATAGTATTTAATTAATTGTTAAGAATATCTACAAGGTACTTTTGTTATATAGGCGGCTCGATTAATATAGATTTAGCTGATGATATAGATAATACTGGAGTCATACAATGTCTAAAAACAAATGATCCCTCGTCATGCAGACAACTACTAAAACTAAACAGTAGACATGTTCCCTTTTGTATTGTTACAGTGAACATAAGAAGTGTAAACCACAATTTTGACAGGTTTTTAGTGCTCCTATCGAGGTTAGATGTCACACAGATTACACTTATTAGCAACTTACTTACTATTCTTAAGATTAAATTTTGTAAGCAACAATGTTCCTACATAGCTATAAATGCAAAGCTATGTTCCGTATGGCCTCTAGCTCCTGACACACAGGTCGCCCTAGTTTGGGAGTTAGGGCCACCATTATAATTAGGATGTAAGAACAAAAACAATAAATATATTTCATTTCATTTCATTTCATTTCACTCATCTGGCCCACTAAGCATGTCGATAAAAATCTATAATAATTTACCTGAATATATATTAAATGAAACTAAAGAGAACAAATTCACAAAATCACTTAAGCAATTGCTGATTACAAAGCGCTATTACAATATTAACGAGTTCCTAAATGATAAACAATAACCAATAAAATAAGAATTAAATAATATATAATAAACTACTATAATATAAAATTTTATAAAATATTAAATAATATTTTAATAGAATTTTAATTAATAACAAACTAAACCTAACAATTATATAATAATTCAGCAGTTAATAATTTCTTATGTTTCTCATACTTAAAAAATAATAATAATAATAATAATAATATATAATATATATAATATAATATAATAATGTAATAAGTATAGTAAATAATAAAATATAATAAGAAAATAATATTTAACCATCACAAATGTTAGTTGTAAGCTAGTTATTAAGACATTGTAGTGCCCTTACAGGGTTCATTGTTGGATAAAATTTTGTTAAAATGTACCACAATGACACAATAAATATATGAATATGAATATGAATGAATATGAATAGGTAAATTCGGATATCAATATATATATGTGATTCAAGACGTGTACAGTAAAGTAATAAAATTGTATCCAATGCGAAAAGCTACAGGTAGGAGCGTGCTCGCTTGTACAAAGAGATTTCACAGGGAAATACCTATCGAAACTATAATTACGGACTCAGGACCACAGTTCATATCGAAAGGTCTCAAACAGCTAGGGATTCGGGTCACTCATACGTCGGTGTATTGTCCAAATTCTAATAGCGTAGAAAGAGTGAATCGCGAGCTAGGTCGACTAATTGCGGCGGAAGTAATCGTAGTTGGGTCGACGTGTTACCGGACATTGAAAGTTGCTACAATAATATCGAACACACAAGCACAGGCTTTGCGCCTAATGAGATAGCGTTTGGTAGGCGGGAACCGTTAACTATTGACAAGGAATTAGGCGATTAATGGTTATTAGGTCATAGTGTGCGAGATACGGAACAGGTGCGGAATGTAGCGATAGAAAACTCTAAAAGTTCTAGTGAACGACGTAAGCGACAGGCAGACAAACGGCGTAAGTTAGAAGTCTATCGTATAGGTGATTATGTGAAACTTAAGACTTTTGTGCGTTCGAATAAAGAACATAAAATCATGCGGAAATTTTCAATGTTGTATAAAGGGCCTTATGTTATTTCGGCAGTGGTATATCCGAACTGTTATACTTTAGTAGATCCGGTTTCAAATGAGATATTGGGTAACTACAATACTATAAATATAGCTAGGTATTATGTGAGGACGAATAAGGGCGTAGATGAATAAGATAGTGTATAAAAGTTATATAATTAAGCTGTAAGCTGTAAATTTGAGTAACTACTTTGTAAATTTAAGGGTCTTGCATGGTTTGGGAAAAACAAAAAAAAACGGAAAAAAAAACAAAAAAAAAATAAACAAAAAAAAAATTTGTATATATATAGTAATACGAATTAGGATAAGTTGCGGGTAAGCGAGGTTGTATAGTTAGATAGATAAATAAGATAAGACAGGAGAGAGCTCAATCGAGTTGTGTAAATATTATATACATAATTGACAGATTCATCGGTCTGTGTACATGATTTGAGATGTCCGTACATATAGAGTAGATATGGACAAAGCACGGGTAGCATAGTGGTAATGAGATCCTTGCGCCATGTTTAACTGAGATAAACAGTGTCTCAAGGTCTGGGAGGGGGCTGTAATGGTACACGAGAGTCAGTACATTTGATACTTCATTTTGCGTGACAGAGGGCTAGCCCATCGTCGCGCTGTTTTGAATACGAGAGTCGGTTCATATAACGTTTGGGGTTTTGAGTAGCTCAGGGTAAGTTAGCAAAAAACAATGAGGCGAGCGCGTGGGATGGTTCGAGGAAGGTTACAGGTCAGGTTTTTTTTGTCGCATTCCTGCGGAATGTGTAGGGATCAGAGCCAATTTGGCTGCGCGCTGAATAAATTATGAATAACTAAATAATGGAAGGTTATTATGGAACGATACGGAGAAAGCTATTATGTTGACTGCAAATATAAAATTGCGTTTGTTTGGTACGATTTGGCGAGTTTGACATCACGAGTCTGAATATCATTCTAGTGATCTTTGTCTAGCGCGCTAGCGGTCGGGAAGGCTTAAATTAATCGCAACAAGCTTTTATGGTCAGCGATCAACAGATTTTGTGTATCGGCAATACCGAATGACTTGAGTGATAACCTACGGTTGATCATAGTGAATATGCGTACACACAATTTGTAGAACGGCGGATCTGCATGGCATGGTTGAAATTAGACCCTGTGTAGTTAGTGATAAGAAGCTTCGCTTGGGCAGAGCGTGTTCGCAAAGGACGCCATTTTTTTTTCAGACATGTGGGGTCTATAAATACGATAGCGGGGAAGGGGAGAGCATTCAGTCTCGGCGTTAAGCTACTATGACAGTCGTCTTTCAGCAGTTTTAAACAGTTTTGGTCTGCCGTGTTACGCGTCAGAACTGGACGAATTGTGATTGCGTGTTGCAGTGGATTTTCGTGAGTGTCTGAAGCGCCGAGATATACCTCGGTTCCTATCCTTTAAATCAACCTACCCCAAATCCCAAAACTATCCTTGGGTCGTTAGATAAGAACTTGTAGGTAATTGATCTGAGTCTGAGTCTGGGCTTGGAGCGACCCTAAATTCCTTTTTCCTTCACCATAGGGTTCCTGGATTGGCTCTTAGGATATTCGCAGGCTAATCCTCTCCTCATTCCTTTCGAGTAGCGAGTTTTGAAATTCCCACACACACAGTCATTAAACATACAAGCACATTCAAATCAAACTCAACCATTTTCGAGTCGTGTCGATAATGGACGTGGTATAACACTAGGATTTTAGACTAGGCTAGACAGGAGTTTAGTTGCGGCTAAACCTAGGTTGGCAGGGCATAGGGAGACTGTTTGATCGGTGAGGTTCCGCGGATGGAAATAACAAATTCAGAACAAAGTTAAACCGGTGTCAACACAGATAACCTATCCTGTTGATATTTTGACATTTGAGTGTTGTCGGGGACGCGCGAAGAGATCAAATTACAGTCTAAAGTTCATTGTTTAGGACCGGGTAGATTGTTTTGCCTTGCCTTGGATCAGTTTGGATTCAAGTTGCATCTTTAAATTAAATGTAAATTGCGCTGGAGGTCTAATGTGTAGGCTGAGTCAAATATATATGATTAGGCTCGGCCGAGGTCGTGCTGAGGTCAGTGAAATTCATAGATCAGTATTTACCGAACTATGCACTTCGCTATGGTGAGGGTTAGATCTCCTAAAGCGCTAATGACAACGTTTCGATAACATCCAGCTCAAATTGCGCAGAGTTGAAGGTTTCAAAACGTTACGGACCTTTTGAGGTAACCGCTAGTTCAAACCCATTTCGGAAAATCAAATCGCAATTGTGTGAACCGGTCTATTCGGATCGTTATTGCCGTGAACTAAATATATAATTGGAACCACCACTAACCGCTACTAGCGAGCACATGAAATATCATTGAGTACTCACGTCGTAAAACTACGACGGATATCTATACGATATCCCAAACAAATATTATAAATTGTGATCGACCACTAAAAGAAGTTCCAAGCGCCCATATATACAAAAAATAAATGGTACGATCACACAAAATACAACAACGATCGATCTGGCGCAATACACCGCTAACTGATGTGAAATACCGGCTTGCGAGCATATATGCTTTCTCTGTCTAACTTGAAACCGTAACTTCCTGAACCAATTTTCCGTTCGACTATTGTACGCCTAACGAACTTCTCAACGAACGAGAAATTCAGACTTATCATTCTTAACTTACAAATTTTACAGCTGAATCGGGACATCTCTTTTGGGGTAGATAGAATAGACGATCATAGCTACTGATAGCGGTGGCTCGACCTTAGCCTTTAATGCCGTTACAACTCCCAACTTGAAAGGTCGTGGCATACGAGTTACCCAAACAAAATTGTATACCCACCATGCAGAACAGTCTTCTGCCAAAGGAGTTACTATCGGATGTTGATAAATATATACAACAATCTTCCACTAGCATTCAAAAGTTTACCACTGCCTCTTTTTAAGAACCACCTACACAAATGGTTAGTCGATAAATGTTTCTACAACACAGAAGATTTTTTTGACAGATAAATGTAAAGATTAATATTATTTAAGCTAAGTTATTTGACATGAGTAAGAATTATTTTGTCATTTTACATAGATACTTAGAATACATGTTTTTTTATAGAAATGAATTATTAGCTTAGTGTTTTAATATGATATAATATATATTTGCATGCCTAATTAGGTAAAATATGCGAAAAACATAATTTTAGTAACATCTGACATGTACCATATTTTAAGCAAATAAATGACTATGACTATGACTATGAACTCTCAAAATGTAGATAATCGAAAACTAGACTCTATAAAAGTAAACACAAAACAAGTTCGACTCTACGCTGATGAGAGAGGAAGAGGATTAAGATCCATTCTACAGAATTATTGGGATATGGATATAGAGTCACATCGTCGATCAAGCCGCACGCACCTCTAGCCGAAGTTCTGAGTTCGTGCCAATCGGTCTGAAATGAGTTCACGGAACGGGACTTTGTAATAATTCTGGCGGGTTCAAATGATTGTGACGTTTTGTGCCTAAAATCGACTCTGTATTGTTGTCTGAGTGCCCTTAAACATACCAATATACTATTGTGCAATGTTGGCCTAGCTAGGTATTTAAATGAACACATGGTAGCAATACCTAGAACACGTAAGCTCTCGTTTCTCTCATGTTGTGCTCTTGGATGTCTACGATGGCAATAGGCTTTTTAATAAAGGGTTCGGATGTAGATACCTGCACAGAGAGATTCTGCGTCTCAATCATAAAAAGGAGTTTGAATGCTACCATAGTAACCTAGAATGCGAGACTAGCTCGGGAACACCGAAATTTTTGCATCCATTGATTGTTAAAAATGTAAAACATGTAGAGACGCAAACTTACTTTGAAAAGAGAATTACTCTCAAAAATTTGCAAACTGTGCAGACACAGACAAGCTGCACAAACAGTACAATTCACCAAGAAACGCAGACAGAGGAAACATTTTTTCGTCAATAGGGTAAATTATGTATGTCTTCTCTATCAGAATTTTTGTGGTGCTACGGGAAAAAAAGATGAAATTGAATTGTTCCTCCACGAACTTAATGTCAAATAGTTTTAACCTAGTTTTTTCTGCATATGCGAGCATTTTCTTTATAAAACTGCTTTTCAATCTTACAAATTAGAAAATAGTATTGCATGCAATACGAGGACTAATAAAAAAAGAGTTGGTTCGGTTACATTGTTGTAAAATGTACAAAATGAATAGTTTTGAAATTTGTGGTGTTAGGGACATTGATACGGGCATTAACATTACATGTATTTATAGAGCCCCGGATAGCAATAAAACCAAAACCTTTTTTCCTTTGATTATCAGCTTGGAATCTTTACTGGGAACTATATTCAACAAAAAGTGTTTGATAGTTGGTGATTTTAATGTAGATTTTCTGTCGAATAACAAACAGAAAATCGAACTTCAGACATTGTTATCCTGTTACAATTTTAGACACTTGGTTAATTCTCTTACGTTTAGGCGTAATGCTTCTCAGTCGTGCATTGATAATATTTTTACAAATACCTCTATAGAAGACTTGGGGATGGTTAAAGTAATTTCAATGGACTAGGCGATGGACATGCGATATTATCATGTCCGATAGTTAGTAAAGCTATAGAAAAGAAGGAAGAAGTATTTTTTTGAGATAGACGAAGTTTTTATAAAAATAAAGCACTGTTTCGTAAGCAATTAGAGTCTATATATACTTTTCAATTATAAATTACAAGATGACATACATAAGACTTTATCGTAAGGTAATTTGCAATATGAAAAAGCTGACGATGGCTAAAGAATTAGCTTTAGCTAACAACAGTAGCAAGGCAATCTGGAGAATTATCAATAGGCATAGGAATAAGAGCGATACAAAAACAGATAATATAATTATAAAATATTACAACAGAATAAAACATAGATATCGAGAGATAGGCCCTTGGCGCTAAGCTTGTATCGGAACCAGTGTCGCCGAAAATTAAGAACACGCACACATCTACACCACTCATACATAAATCCTTCCGCTTTTATTGGTCAGTGCAATGTCATGCACCTATCATCCGAACACACCCACACTACCGCAGGTACATTAGCTAGCCGAGCTAGTGTTGGGACATTGCAAGGACAGCGTGTTTCATTAATCGATTATAATTATAGACAGTGGTATCTATGCCGGGTTATATAAATAAAATAATACATTGTTAGTTATGACATATTTATTTTACAAGAAATACCTATTACTATGTTTATAGGCTGTAACACATACGGGGTGCCAAGCCGAAAAGGGTTGTTTGGGACATGATTTTGAACAACTTAAGTTATTTTTTACCTCCCCATACAAATCAGCTGACCGCCCGGCCCAAAAAGTACTGCAAAGTGAAAAATAATGTTGATCAAATCGTTTTAATAGAGGAGGATGTTTAGATTGAAGTCCTTAACAACCGCCTTTCAGCATAAATACCCTTTCTGTATAATCCTGTACAGTACAATACTACCTATTGACCAGAAAAGTGTAAATATTTATTAAGAACTTGGCGTTTTGACAATTTAGGCGTAGCATTTTTTGCTAAGAAATGCAATCTTATATTAGTATATCTTTCCATTAGAGCTTTGATTAGGGTTTTGTTCGAGTTGGTAAAAAATAAATTTCTTTCTATCGATTCAAAAACAATACTCACTATCGCTACCCCCATCACTATACGTCGTCTCTGCGTGCGTGTAACAGTTCGCCTCCGTACCTCGATGCATATTTACTTTAGTATTTAGATAAGTGTGAAATATTCATTGCGTGTTAGCTTGGCAATATGTAGTGAAATTAAGATACAAAATAAGCAATGGATAATAAACCTAGCGAGAACAACATGACATTGTCACTTCAAGAAGGGGTCTAAAAAAGAAGCCAAAATATACAGACTTATTTCCCATCTTCCAACACTATCAAAAATATTTGAGAAACTGCTGCAACCTGCAAGCTTTGTACTCATTTTTCTTTAAACAGAGTAATACACAATAGACAGTTCGGTTACAGGAAGGGTGTTGGTACTTCAGAGGCGATAGAAACCTTGATCGATGATACAGTCAGATTTCTTTCAGTAAGGAAAAAGGTTTCGACACTTTTCTTAGATCTCAGCTCAGCGTTTGACACTGTCGACCATCGTATTCTGCTAGGCAAACTAGAATACTATGGTGTCCTGAAAGGCTTAATGAGCTTAATGGAAAGCTATTTAACAAATAGGAGCCAATATGTAGAGATCAAATGTACAGACCAAGGAATAGAAAACATGGCAAGACCTAAAGTCAGCACGATAACCCGTGGGGTACCATAAGGGTATTTTCACCAATGATCTGATGGGCTACATCAAAAACAAAGTCCCTGACATAAACTTAGTGCTATTTGCTGACGACACAAATGTAATAATTCGTTCTGATGATATAAATGATCTCAACGAAAAAGTACAGGTGACTGAAAACTAATGTGAAGTTATTCAAAGCGACAGCGGGAAATAATGATACCCTACGGATTTTCATTGATGGAACCTCTATCGTAAAAGTTGAGAAGGTAAAATTTTTAGGTGTTAGACTTGACTCATGCCTAAATTGGAAACCGGAACTAAACGCGATTAATAATAGCCTAAGCTCGCCTGCTATGCACTTAGAAGTTTAAGGGAGGAAGTAACACAGGGACATCTTATAACAGTTTATTACGCCCTAGTAGAGTCCAGACTACGTAATAGCATACAATTTTGGGGTAACAACTACATGTACAACCTCTCAAAAGCGTTGGTCTTGCAAAAAAGCGCAATACGCACCATTGTAAGACTTCCGCCATGGATATCTTGCAAAGATCATTTCGCTAGGCTGGGCGTGTTGACCGTTCCTTCATTATTATACATATACGTATATTAACCGATTTTTCCAAACAGATCACTAGGCTAGAAACTCCAGATGAGAAAGTACGAAGGTTAAATACGAGGCGCAAAGATGTCCGCATCAATACAGTGACCCCCTCTTTGAAAGTTGTGGAACATAGTGCTCGCTTCCAAGCTGTTAGATTCTACAATGCGTTGCCTTTAGGTTTGAAGATGACTGACACAACTGGTATTTTTAAAACTAAGCTGAAAAAATTCTTGCTTACGAAATGTTTTTATTCACAAGATGACTTTTTTCTTTCTTTCTTTCTTTCTTTCTAATACAAAGTAAATTGTTTGAAGTATAAATAAACTGAAGGGCTTTTAAAAATGTTGAGTTGGCTCTATGTTAACAAGTTACTTAATCAATATTGCGTGCAGTTAAAACTTACATTCTAAATTAGTATGCAGATCGGACCACCTAATCCCGTTCCGTAGTCGACACTAATAATACTTGTGAAATCACATACTAATAATAATCCTGTAAATAGATTTCTGAAACTAATTTTTAATAGATTTGAAAGCCCACCAAGTTTCTATCAGATAATAACTTCAACGCCTTTTAGCTTATGTCGCTACAACAACTAATACCCACTTGCTATTTTCCTATTAACAAATAAATAATTTTTACTGTATTGTCGCAAATAGAATGGATTCTCGCAGTATATTAGTACTAGTATCCGCCGCCTTGGCTTGGCGGCACATGAGCTTGGCCCGGTCCAGTGGCGCCCCCTGCTGGGCCCTTGTTGTAGCCTTGTGGTTGTTCTGAGTAACTCGTCTTCGTAGGTAACCTGGGAGAGATGGGCAGATAATAAGATATTTGATGATAATAATAATACAGTGAAGTCCCAGTCCCTCCACGTAGAGGGAGCTAATTTTTCGTAAAAAACACAGAGTAAGTAAGCAAAGAGTTTTGTTCATCTTAGGTTCTAAATGTATCACAGCGTCAATAAGTAGGTACTAGGCCACAAAGTTAACTTGGCCGCGTGGAATGCGTTTCTCCTCCCCCTCTCTTTCGCTCTCGCCCTCGACGCGTCAGTACGTCACTGACGGACGTTATGACGTCATCAGAGCGAGGTGCCAAGGTAACTTTGGCGTGTACAGTATGAAAACGATAACCAGTGTCAGTCATTGCCTGTTAGTAAGGGGATATTGCTTAAAAAAAACGATCTATCAAATGAATCGATACACTTTTCAAACATTTGTGAATTGGATGCAGCAAATTTGGATAGATATTGACATAATTTTTTCAATTTTGATTTTATCCGATTGTTTTGGTAACATCCCTTGTGTTGAAAAAGTGGATTTTATGAAGTTTTAGATTATTTGTCTTATCACTTCTAAGATTTTATGAACTTTAGTAAAGCAACAACAGCATATTACAAATACAGTGCCCTCATTGTACGTCTGCCACCTCGTTTAGGAAAAGTAGTGACGTTAGCGTTTGTTACCTGTAGTCGTTTTCATTCTCGTTGACGGAGTACGCGAAGTCGAAGGGCATGCCTGGTTCGTGATGGTGGTGTTCCTCAGGATGCTGCGAACAAGAGGAGGATTTCGAATTTAGAAGATTCTTCAACTGCCATGGTAAAACTTTGGATGAATAAGAGAAAGGATTCAAATTTGTTTTGTTTGTAGTTTATCGGTCAAGTACAGAATTGGGTTGACGTCATATCCCACTGTTTTATTGACCAAGTTGTAGTCTGATGGCTAACAAGTAGATACCTACCTTATTTTGCTGAATTTTCTGGCGTACGTAGTACTCTATATACGTACTCCTTATATCATCAGCATATGGATGATAATTATAGATAATATTACTAGATGCATTTTTTTGTATATTTAAAATTCCCTTTTGAGGTCTGTCTGACGTCAAGTTCGACGTTTTTGAAGAAAATAAATCAATACGTCAAGCAATAAATGTTTTTTTATTGATTCCAAATGAAAAGATAAGGTTTTCGATAACAAGGTAATTATTCACCATACAGCGTGTCATTTTTATTTCTGATTTATGATTACTATTTCAGTCATAATAACGTTAGTAGTAGAAGATATTCTAAATGCTGTTCCTATCGATATTTTTATATTAAAAATATGTTTATTAGATCTGTCTTGGTAGGTTATATAGAAGTCGAAAATTAATGTTGGTAAATCTTGTTTGACTTTTTTAACGCTTATCGATATTTCAGGTCGTACCAATTATGTGCATAACTATAACCCATTGCCTCGGCACTAAGCTTAACACTAAATATAAAGGTGACATATTTTACATATACCCTAAAGGAATTGTGTGCTGCTTTTAAATACATGAGGATTTTTCCCGTAATATATTGGTATTCTTCGGATAATACGAATATTATATAATTCGTTATTATTTCAGAGGTCCTAAAAATGGAAATAGAGGGTAAGTACACGACCTATAAACAAATTATGTAGATACGAGTATTAACAAGCTGTATACTAAATAACTTTACTTTCTTTCTTCGTTAAGTTTTTCGTTACATTTTGGCACCCATGTTCTATTTTGTAGCGACAGCAATTTCAACAGAAAACTGCAATAAGTAATAAAATAAAAATAAACATCGCCGTCGACATACTTTTGACGTGGATAACTTCTTTAGTCGTGGTTTGGATGTCGAAAAGTGGATGAGAATGACGGGTGACAAACCAATGGCTAAAATTGGTGCCTATTTTCTTCGGCCATCAACCAAACCATGAAATATCGATCGATCAAAAATACAACGCCTGTAATTTTGGGATAGCTTTCAAGAGATTGTGATTATTGCGGAACCAACTTGCACAGGCGCTAATTCAGAACATCAAAATTATGTTTGAGAACTTTATGGGAGACTTAATATAATTGACTTAAAAATACATATTATTATGAATAAAGATAAAGAGCTTCGTTTCGCGATGCGTGCGGGTAGATAAATAGGTATGGTAGTCGCGTTAGGTTACTTACATAATTTTTATAGATGGCGTTGATATCCCTTACAATGTTAACAATTAAGTTTATTAATGTTGTGTAATTGGGTGGTTTTTAACTTCTATTATTTCTAGAATATAATTATTATAAGCTTCACATTATTTGTTGGTCCGCCATAGAATTTTGTTCAAGTTTGAAGAAATCGCCTTGAACTTAATTCACCTTTACCTAGTTTTAAGACCTGGAAATGTAGGCTGCAGAGAAGATGACCTTTTCCGAAGCGACGAAACTCAGACGCGCCCGAAATATCTTCCAGCTGTTCACTTCTCAAAGCCAATCTTGGAGTGACCGTCAGGTCAATCTATGTCCGTCCTTATTCTACTTATGCGTGAATATTTCTCAGCAAAATACACGAATCACACGCTGCTATCAACTATAGTCATTACAATCTCGGTGGGCACCTTGGCACTTCACTAACACGAGGCGTGGCAAACCTTTTGCTGTTTCCGAAATATTGTTCAATACGCTTTAACCGGTCGCGGGGCCAATTCCCGGCCAAAAAATTCTCACGTTTGGAAGACGAACTTCTCCCAAATTCCGGCGCTATTCGCGCGTTATGCAGCCTAATACAAAATTCGCACGATTTTTTTTCCTGGTTTTGGTATGAAAGCTGCTTTTACTCTCCTCCAATTAGGAGGGATATATTCAAGTGCTATGCTACTCCTAAATAGTTCTGCTAGATGGTTGCTAATAAATCTGTAGGCCTTTTGTAGAAGCACAGGCAAAATGCCATCAGGCCCGGCCGATTTGAATGGTGCAAATGAATTTATGGCCCATTCTAAGTTTTCTTCTTTTATTATATCTGGTGGATCCTTCCATGTTTCCTGAGGATCCAATATATTGCTCTCTTTATATTCTTCGCAGCCCAGGAAGTGTGTCTCCAACATGGTTTTCAACACTGTTTGCGGTTCAGATATACGTTTTCCATCTATTTTTTCAAACTAACTAGTTGGCATGTTTGTCGCTTCCTAGTAGTATTCACCAGCCGAGCCGCATTGAATATGTGCTCCTCTCTTTGCAGTACAGGCGCCAGCTTTTCCTACTTGCTCTATGTCTTGATTGCTATGTACATTCCTGACCCTTCTACACTCATCCCAGCTATCTTCATCGTCCCTTGAAAGGGCTATAGCGTCATAGCTCTCCGAGTTCTTTTTCTTTGCTTCACCATAGTTAACATTTTCCTTCCGTAATTATTCTAAGGGAGCATGCCTGTTGGTATGCATATATTAGTGTTTTTCCTAATTCATTCACCCCCTCTTCTAAATCTTCTCTAGTTCCAAATGTTTGTCGGGATAGAGTCCATTTGCCCATGATGTCGCAGAATATACTCCAGTCCGTCTTCCAAGGATTTCTTATTTTTAGTATCTGAAACTGATATAATTCTTATCTACTATCCCATTCTTAACTCTTTTGCCTTTGTCTACCGATGTGTGTTATATCATCTAGTGTTATATCGAGGACCTCTCTGCGAGTTCTTGTTATAAAGGTTGGTTCATTGCCTACATTCTTTAAATCAAGATTATTACTTGTGATAAAATCTTATAATTCGCTCCTTTCTTGTTAGTATCGGTACTACCCCACCTCATTATGGGATTTAGCATCACAGTACAACACGAATGGAACGTCTTTACCTTTATAGTTCTCTACAATGTCTCCTACCTCTTGCGGGGGCGGCACGAAGTCTGCCACGATGTATATGAGCGCCACCTTCTTGATTCCCCCGCCACCTTCCATCAGATTAAGTTCTATAGCGACCAGATCTCTGGAACATGTACCAGAAATACAGCCTAGTGCTTTGATTTTATTGTTGACAAAAATACATGTCCGGGCAGCCAGCTCACCTGAATGGTCATAATAGAGTTAGCCACCCAGGCAGCCCAGCCCCGTGACGCGTTTTGTCGTCGACATGTATGGCTATTGTAGCAGGGCTATGTCTATCTTGTCGACCACTACGTTTGTGCATAGTTCAACCATTGCATCTTTGCAGAGGAATAGGTTCAATTGACAGATTAGAATTTGTATGTGTGTTTGTGTTGTGTGTGTTCGCATGCTATGTATGTCTGTCTATGTCTTGTTTTGGTGTGGATTAGAAGGCTCGTGCTCCAGGGTGAGGACGAAGTCAGTCTGAGTGCCCTGTGTCGACATCAACCTGAACTCACCCGACCCCTCCTCACTTCGAGCCTTCTCTTCCTCCCCTCTAGTGGGAGCCACCCTCTGCAATCCACACACAAAATGTGTGTTTACCGGCAGGAAGGAAGAGGCAGGATTCAGTGGTTCAGCCTTAGTCGCCGACTGGTCACGGATAAGCCTGGCCTGGACTTGCGTCATGTGAAAGCACAACCAAAACATGGTTGTGCTCCATAATTTGGCATACTCAGACGGCACACCCATCAGCAGACCGGTATCCAAAGGCATGTTCTGCCTGCTAATGAGCGTCTAAACGTCCAGTCCTGTAGGCCAGGTCACCCTATCCGTATTCTGGTATTTTGTCAGCTTTGGAGGATCCTTTGGAAGATCCTCTTATTTTCCTGGAAGCCACACTGCTACTTATGACTTATGTAGCTTCTTTGCTATGATGTTTAGATTGTCTAGGTCACCGAAGTTGGCCCCAAGAAGCCAATCTCTTGCCTACTCGGTCAATGGTGTCATAAAGAAGAATACTTCTGACACCAATCCCGATGCAGCAAACTTTGTCATCCTGATGTCGACCCCGGCTTCCATAGCGTTCTCAACCATGTCCTGCAGCATTTTCCTAACCGCAGATGACAGAGTTTCGTCCATTGTCAGGCCATCCTTACGGCATAAAGCAACCACTAGCCCACGGTGCTCTTTAGCAGGCTACGTGGACCCTCTGCCTACTCCGGTCTGCAGTGGCGCTTAGAAGGACGCTGTTCCGTCCAATGACTCTCATCTGTCTCCTGACGCTTAACTTTCACGGCATTTCTGGGCGCAGAAGTTGGGGTGGACTGAGCATCTACCCCAGTCATCTTCTGCGACCTTTCCTGACTTGCTAGTTTGCGTCGTTTGAGCTTCTCCCAGGTTTTCTCGCCCTGCTACTATACTTATGTGACGAATTCTCAATGGTCGCAAACTCTGTCAACTTTGTCGCGGATTTGGGAGACATCAAGCAAGCTTTCCTCTTCTTGGATCGTGAGATCCCTGTTAATTTTTTTGAGGAGACTTTGATCCATAGAATCATTGTCTTCCAAGAAAGCTAGCTTGTTTGATGGAGGTTTTCCTACTAGCGGTTCATCAGAACCATCAGAGGAAATCATCTCCCTGTACTCCTCTCTCTCGTCTTCTTCCACCATTGACGCTAAAATTTGGCGGCTCCCAGAAAATGACCCGCCTTTAGCTTGCAAAAGAAATTCTAATCCGCTATGCGAACCGCCCCCCCCCCCCACTGCAGGGAGGGATTCTCCGGCTTTTAAATCACCGGTACCCTCCTGGGGTACTAGACTTGAATTTGTGCATCCATAGTCGGCCACCTCGTCAGAGTTTCCAGAGCGTAAGCCGCAGTCAATGTTGTAATAGATTGACAACGCCTAAAACATTATCCGAAACCGTCAACAGGAAGAAACTTGTGATCGCCTCCCCCCATCGCTGGTCCGGTCCGGCACTGCGCACGTACCATCCACAGGGCGTCATTATTTTTGGGGTGTCCACGTTCCCATATACTATTAACTATCATCGCAAATCGTCATACCTCTGATGGAGGTCAAATGCGCTGCCTTCCGCGTGTAATTTATATTGTCCGCATTGAAAAATCGTCATCTATTTTAAGAAGATCAGATGGGTCGCCCCCTCGTCCGCGTCTGCTTATTCATAGCCCTATTTGGGGTAATAAAAACAAAAAATAAAACATTCAAGTTGGTTTGTAGAACTGCAAAAACTTTAATGAAATTCATATAATAGAACGAAAACAGTTTGGGAAAATGATAAACCGTAAAACTGGCAAAGTTATACCATGAAATTTCATGACTTTAAAACAGTATTCCAAAACTTTCAAGTTGGTTTGTAGAACTGCAAAAATTTTACACATTAATAGTTTTTTTTAATGAAATGAATGAATGAATAAAAACTGTTTGGGCAAATAATAAAACGTGAAACTGGCAAAGCTATACCAAGGGACAATGATTTCTCTCTAAAGATAGGTGATGGTGTTGTTAAATCCAACGCTGAGGTTGCTCGATCTGTCGAAACTTTCTTCACCAATGCACCCTTACTCAGAAGAGAGCGTCTAAATTCATCTCCATAAGAAGGAGAGACTTTGTTAAAAAACAACACTAGCGTCAGTAATGTATATCTAAAATGTAACACGTATACCCCAGTACATTGTCAAAACGTTTAGATTACTAACTTAACTTAAAAAATACTGAAGACATGTGGGGTATATCAGTCATTGGTACAGTAATTCTAGTAATAGCTCCACACCTAGCTTGTATATTCACTAAATGTGTTGACGATGGAGCTTTCCCAGACCTCATGAAACACAGTAAACTGATACTTCTGTTCAAGTCGAGAGACAAGGAAATGAAATTTAGACCAATATCTGTTCTTCCAGCACTATGTAAAATATTTGAAAAGATTGTACTCAATGAAATGCTCTCACACTTCAACCCACAGAACATTTAATTAAATGTTCTGTGCTTTAACCGTACAAAACAAGTCCACGCTAAACAATACGGTTGCATTAGGGGTAAAACGACTACGGATGCAGGTACTACCCTTATATCTCATATTTCTTCTGCTTGGGAGGCCGCACAGGAAGCTATCAGATTTCTTGGCGATCTGTTGAAGGCATTTGACTGTCTTGATCATGATATGCTAATAATGAAATTAAGTAATTACGGAGTTAGAAATAAAGCGTTGGATCTACTAAGATCGTATGATCTTAGTAGATCCAATATACTATACATAACTATTTATGTAATAGATTTCATTAGGCAGAATTCAACGGTGTTAAATCTGATGGATCGGGTGTAAAAATTGTCGTTCCACGTATGATCTTAGTAGATCCAATATACTATACATAAGTATTTATGTAATAGATTTCATAAGGCAGAATTCAACGGTGTTAAATCTGATGGATCGGGTGTTAAAATTGTCGTTCCACAAGGTTCCATATTAGGCCCTTTCTTATTCCAGGTATATATTAACGATCTGCCTTTCAAGGTGGAGAAATTGACTGACATAGTGTTGTTTGCTGATGATACTTCACTGGTCTTCAAAATTGAAAGACAAAAAGAAGATTTTGATGATGTTAATGGTGAATTGTCTTTAACCTTGAATTGGTTCATAGTTAATAATTTATTGTTAAACTCTGGTAAAACTAAGTGTATCAAATTTTCACTTCCAAATGTCAGGCAAGTTGAGACCAGTTTAGTGTTAGACAGCAGTACGTTAGAATTAGTAAATGACACCAAGTTTCTTGGAATGACCAGTAGTAGCGCCCCGGTTCAGACTCGCGAAGATTAGCAATTCTTTCAAGGGTCAGTCCATTCTGTACTACTAATGTTTAAATGTCAATTAGGTTAAACTATATAAATTGACGTTAAATAAACTAAGAATTCACATTTAAAAAATGTCCCCAACAATTGAAACAATTTCGTGACATTGATTTATTGACATATTTAACCAACTCATTGTATCACGAAGAGCGGCTTTCCTATCCTGAGCGGTCATACCCATACCCCATCTCAATCCAGTAAAGCTATGACTAAATCCAATTCATTTTTAGGGTTCCGTACCCGAAGGGTTCCAAACGGGACCCTATTACTAAGACTCCGCTGTCCGTTCGTCCGTCCGTCCGTCCGTCTGTCACCAGGCTGTATCTCAAGAACCTAGCTAGCTAGAGAGTTGAAATTTTCACAGATTATGTATTTATGTTGCCATTATAACAACAAATACTAAAAAACAGGATAAAATAAATATTTAAGGGGGCTCCCATACAACAATACCACATACAAACTTATGGATGCACCTGGTTACGTACATGGAGTGTGAAAGTAACCGCACCAATAACTTTGTAAACAATATTTTGCTGTGTAAAATCGATACTATTCACTCCACACCATCGCTTCCATTGAACGGTGGTACGGAACCCTTCGTGCGCGATTTAGACTCGCACTTGACCGGTTTTATTATTATTACGTTACTCTTTTTATTTAACTTATACACGAGTATCAGAACTACAAATTGATTGGTTTCGTAGAATTATCTGGGTAGAAGACTGATTCAAGTAGTAGGGATATTCTTTCCAAATTTTTGTAATTTTTTAATTTTCTTTTTATTTATTCTATAATTCATAATTTAATTTTATTTTAATTAAGACCCAAAACACACTATGACATTTTATAATATGAATCTGCTTTATAAATTGATTAATGCATTATAGATAATGATCGGTTATCATGCTTGTTAACATACTTAATTAGATATATTTTTATTGGATTTTAAAATTACTAATTATTTGACTTAAAACATTCTTAGATTAAAATATATTGTCTGGTTGACGGAACTTCTTACTCATACCTCTAGAATTAGGGTTACTGATTTCAGATATAGTAGGAGTCCTAATTTACGAGACGATGTATTTTATTTGGCCAAAATAATTAATATATATATAATAAACTGCGTTTCAAATAATGACGACTTTTTACGATTTACTCCATTCCCCCACCAACACCACTGGTAGATCCCATCTTATTATAATACCGATATCTATATTCTAAATATAACCATATAACCCATATAACATTTTTTTTCAGATTATGGTGTTCCACTATCGAGTGAGTATTTGTGACAAACAAAGAGACATAGCGTCACGCCACGTCACAATTGTGCCCACTTTAAGCCAGTTATTTTATGAGTATGATATAGGTATATCTAAGATGTATTTTGTTTAGCCTTAATGAGCTTGCACAATTATTCGTTGATTTTTGAATGTATTGCCAAGACAAAGCCATTTGAAAATTTGGTGGGAATATATTTCATTTAAAGATACTTGACCGACGCAAACGAGACCACCTCGTGGGGGTTGGGATGTAAAATATGGCATTATTCTAATATTGAGACTTTAATATATATTCTACTTATTTCAGGTGTTGATGGTACGTGACTAGGGGATGCAGAACCGTTTATGCCAATAATCGGGTGTTTCGGTTCTGAGCAGTACAGAATTGGGTACCTACCCAATTTGGTTCCTATTCTTTTTTTTTTTTAACGATGTTTTTTTTTTTCATTTATCATCTTCTTTTATCTCCAGAGAAGTGGCGATAGGCTAGGTAGCCCCCTCTTTCGAGTTTTCAACTAGCTTAACGTGCGCAAAATTGTGATTTTCATTACGCTGGATCTCTAACAACAAAAAGGTTTTATAGCATACACATTTTAATTATTCTTTATACATATAATAAATAATAAAAATAAAAAATACAATTGCACAAACAAACCTCCTCAAGAATCGCCCGGCCCAAAGGTGCCCATTAAACTGGCTGTGTTACCGCGCTGCACAACAAGCAAGATCCACTGGGCCAGGACATCCCCAGAGTGATTGTCAAATCCTCGGTCCTCAAGCAACGCCCAATATCCCCGAAAAAAGCCCTAGGCGCCCTGCGAACCCCAAACGCTGCGCTGCGCTGTATTTGATGCACTTCTGCCAGCCCGCCGCTAATTCAGCAGCAGCATCCGCGGTTACCACAGTTGAGCCGATGTGGGGAGCAAACGTGCACACTGTAGGGTCAAACTGCACAATATTGTATTCAGTCAGCAATCTCGTTTAAGTCACGCGCATCTTACTTAATTTGCACGATATTTAACTATTACTTAGATGAGTTTTAAATCAGCTTTATAACTGACAACATCAATAAACAGTCATTCAGAAATAATTTTGGTTTAAATCTGTATCTGTGAATTCGCTGTCAATAAACAGTCTTACCTCCACTCCCTTGTTTGATTGACGTGCCCATACTATAAAATGGCGCAGCCGATAATCAAATACGGGAAACACGGAAATGTATTGTATGTAATCGCTAACGGAAGCATCGCGTACGTACGTATTCTATACAATAAAATAAATTCATGTCATCGTCGGATTCTGGTAGAAAATCCACGATGGACACTGTGCTGCAGCCCCCGCCGCCATATAATATTATATAAGAAGAATGTCGCGGTTGAGAGATATGCGTTTTTTACACGTTCCCAACAAGAAATGGAATCCACAGAGCAATATGCATAGTTGGACAAAATCGCGGCAAAGTGCGAATTACATGTACGAGATGGACTTGTGCGAGATGTATTGATGCGGAATAAGAAATGCGGTCATGACAGAATGATTTAACGACCCGAATGGCCGAGTCGGCAGTGACCCTGCCTACGAAGAAAAGGGTCCCGGTGGGGGCAAATACTTGTTTGATGACAACGGATGTTTGTACCCTAGTCATGGTTGTTTATCTATCTAAGTATAATATTTACCTATATAAGTATGTGTATCGTTGTCTAGTACCCAAGATACAGGGAATCCTAGTTTGGGGCTAGATCAATGTGTGTAAATAGTGTCCAAGGTATAATGATTGCTAAGGGAACCCGATTTACCCTTGGTGAAGGCAGTGGAGATCAGCAAATTAGCCGAAATATCCAACACTCACGCTAAAAATATGCGTGCGGATCAAATAAGGATCAGAGGTATTCGCGCTCCGGTCCTGAGCGGAGCCGCCAGCGCGCACGCAGACCAGCGGCTCAGCCGCGCCGGCGCGAGCGGCCCGCGGCGTTCCAGCCACGACGATATGCGGTATACACGCGACCCGTAGTTTCAGCAGCGCCGTGCATAACAGCCCGCGCACTACAGCAGGAACTGCTGGGATTGTGGCATGATACACGACAGACACAATTGCCCAGCTTTTGGCCAACGATGCAACAGGTGCAATCTTCTGAACCATTTTGCGAAGATGTGTCGGGCAAACGCTCATATGATACAGGGGGAGTTTTATACAGTGCAAGAGGTCTCCAGTGATCAGGTAAAACATCACTCTAATAACTATTGTAATTATTGGTTCGTAAAGTTTCAAATCGGCAGTGCAAACATTGATTTCAAATTGGACACGGGGGCTGATGTAAAGGTTCTTCCAGAATATTTATTATCGAGCATTAATTTATCATCAAACGATTCAGTATGGACAACATTCAAATTACGTGACTACTCCAGCAGTGCGATCTCTGTTGTTGGTAAATGTTATTCAAAGGTCATACATAAGGAAAATACTTATTTTCTCCAATTTATAGTCGCTGATTCTCCCCCTGTCTTAGGTAGAAGCTCGTTACGCTTAATAAAAATAATAATGGTGATTAGTGTAGACAGCTTGAGTAGTAAAATTTTAGATGAGTATCCGGATGTTTTTGTGGGAATGGGATGTTTGCCTGGGTCATAAAAAATACAAATTAAAGAAAATGTTCATCCAGTGGTAAATGCTCCAAGAAAGTTGAAGACCTTTTAAATACTTTTATAAACCAAGGGAAGCGGACGCGATCATTGCAAAAGTAGAAGGACCTACGGATTGGGTCAGAAGCATGATGGTAGTCAAAAAGCCTAATAGTGATTAACGCATTTGTTTAGATCCCCAGGATTTAAATAAAGCAATCAGGCGTGAACATTTCAAGCTACCAACCTTGGAGATAATTACGGTCAACATATCGGGTGCGAAATATTTCAGCACACTAGATGCAAAGCAAGGTTTTTGGCAAGTGAACTTGCATGACAGCTGCACAGATTTATGCACGTTCAGAAGATTCAAATTCTTGCGTATGCCATATGACATATCTTCAGCATCGCAGATATTTCACAAAAAATATATATGAACACTTTGATTATATGAAGGAGTTATTTTATTTATGCCGAAACAAAAGAAATTCATAAACAGCGCTTACAAGAAGTACTACAGAGATGTCACGAAATTAATAATAAAAATAAGATTAACGGAAATAAAATATATTTTTTGTTATTTATGTCCTCGACATAAAACACAAATGGAAGTATACAGGTGACTCCTACATAAATGCAATAAAACATGCCAAAACCGGAAAATGTAAAAGATGTGGAGAGATTCCTTGTTCTAGTAACGTATATAACTAATTTTATTTCTAACTTTTCGAAAAAAACATCGGATTATGCGAGTTGCTGAAAAAGGACATTGAATGGCACTGGGAACGAATTCACGAACGATGCTTTAAAAATTTAAAAAATTGACTAACCAACCCTCCCGTTCTTAAATATTACAATCTAGGAAAAACAGTTGTTTTATCAGTTGACTCTAGTAAAAATTTCCTGGGTGTTTGTTTGATGCAAGATAACTTGCCGGTATATAACATAGCATCTCTCACCAAGACTGAACAACCTTATGCTCAGATTGACAAAGAATATACGCTTGTGTTTTCGCATATGAAAAGTTTTATAACTATATTTACGAACGTACAGATATAACTAAAGAGACCGATCACAACCCCCTTGTTAGCATCATAAACAAACCGTTTGCCAGTGCGCCGGCACGTTTATAAAGGATGTTGCTACGGTTGCAACCATATACATTACCAGGCAAATACCTATACCTAGCGGACACCATTTCCCGCGCCTACATGTGACTTCAGAGCCGCGCGACTATCTTGACGCTCAGGCTCGAGTGTGTGCACTAGCCACTAGTAATCCACTAACAGGCCCCCATTTCAAACAGATATAGAAATCTTCCTACTTTTTCTTCCTCTTCCAAGCCGTATTCGGCCACGGCGACTTCTTTAAAGGTTCCCTGATTGATTTGTAGGGCATCGATCGTGTGTCCTTATATGACTATTATAGCCAATCTTGGAAGAAAACTTGCATCCACACAGAGTGCAGGTTAGCACGCCATCCACGTAGTTGTATCTTCAGGAGGTTTAACCTTCAGTTGGTCGCGCTTCGCCCGCAAGTCAGTCCGTCTTTGGGATTCGAAGCGTTAAACGCTTTGTTGCACCAAGCACCACCATTCTGGACGATTCCCTGCCTGACTCTCCCACGAGGAGGGATCAATGTTGCATTTCTCCTGTGTCTCTTCTGAACATCCTTAAATCTGAGGAGTTAGCCGCTGGATTTCCGCTTGCCTTCCTGCAGTTCAGAGTAAAAGTAATAATAATAATAATAATACCTTGGACACCTTTTACACACATTGATCTAGCCCCAAACTAGGATTCCCTGTATCTTGGGTACTAGACAACGATATATATACATATATAGATAAATATTATACTTAGATAGATAAACAACCATGACTAGGGTACAAACATCCGTTCTCATCAAACAAACATTTGCCCCCACCGGGACTCGAACCCGGGACCCTTGGTTTCGTAGGCAGCGTCACTGCCGACTCGGCCACTCGGGTCGTCTATTGTCGTCGGTCGGGTCTAAAAGTGCGCTTCGCCAGTCTCTCCTCGTCCATTCGGGTTAAAAATCCACTCCATCGTAGCTGTCGCTTCATCAGATACACCTCTATTCCACCGAAATACGCCCATCGAAGTACATCGGTGTTTCTCACACGCTCCGACCATTTGATTGAAGATGGAATTTGTCTAATGTGCGAATATGTTTGCGGTACAAGCACCACGTCTCAGAGGAATAAATCAGGTTAGGTATTACAATCATATGTAAACAGATGCTTTGTTAGCCAGCTTGATGTCGTGCAGGTGGAAGACCTTGTCCCGAAGTTGTGTTGCGGTTTCAAGTAAGCGCGTAGATAAAGTCTTCCATTCAGCTTGAAGGTCATTATTCTCAATATTTAGCTCCTGTATCGCAGTTTCCAGAGTTCCAACGTACTACCTCCTGTTCTCTTCGACGTCTAAACACGCAGGCTTCATTCTCTGAGATCTTCGAGGAGGGTGGAAGCGGAGTCTCATCTTCGTAAAGACCAGCCTATGATCGGTCCAGCAGTCAGCACCACGCATGACTAGCGTTATCTGGTCTGGACCTGGAAGATATCCCTATGTCTCACAATTGCATAGTTTATGAGGTGCCATTGTTTCGACCTCGGATGCATCCATGTGGTCTTGTACTTCGATCGGAGTCTGAACATGGTGTTGGTAATTGCTAGCTCAAACTGAGCATATAAGCTTATTCGTTTTTTTAGCTTGTGGCAACACTGAGGTTAACAGCTGACTGAGATTTATCCTATGTAAAATTAAAATTAAAATTGTTTTCTTGCGTAGTTAAACTAAAATTATAGTTTTATTTTATAAATAAATATACGTGTGACTATAAATATGTGTATTTGATGGAAACTGGCCAATTGTTTTTCGGTTACAGAATCGCTACAAAGTTTGAATGTTGTCATTGTTTTCTCGGTTCGGAGTGATTTGGTTCTACTTACTGTATATTCTAAGCGAAGACATAATGTCTGGAATCCAATTTCAACCAAATAAATGACGTAAGTAGCAAACATTTCGAATTCGGCTTAGCTGGCATAACCTCAATTGGCTGACATTTTTTTTATTTTTTATTTATTTACATAATCTATTTGTGCCATTACAGCAAAGCCAAGTCGACACAAATATACAAAATTAGAAAATACAATACAATTCAATTATTACAAATTAATTTACCATAAAATGTCAAATATAATAAGTTCAATTCAATCGTATAAATGCAGTTACCATATTATCATTATATCCATAAACATTCGAGAAAATCATTACAAGACTACACTATCATACAATCTTCTCACAGAACTTTCCACATTCTCGCACAATATCCCTCCATGCATCACCAAACAGATCATTCAATGGTGCTGCGGCCAACAGTGCATTGAGGCTATTCCGTGCCCGGACCAGCGAAGACTGCAGGCGTGCCACCGTGCGGTGCGAGCCATCATCATCAAGTTATCATCTCACGCACCCATTCTGGGGTGTGGGGAGTCAGGGTCAGATCATCGGATCTCTTCCTGAAGAAGCGCCTCTGTCCACTCCTATGGACAGGTCATCGGGGGGCCCTCGCGGGCGGTGGAAATCTTCTTACTTGGAGTGTTCCGTTGGATGATCGCCGGCTAGGCAACCAGGTCGCGTGGCAGGCGGCGGCGGTCAGGCGGGCGCGCGTGGTACGGCGCCATGTCGCGGATATGCGGATGTTGTGAGCTATCCGCACGCGCGAACATGCCCTTCGCCAGCCTCTGGACAAACTGGTCCACTGGTTCCCATCTGAGGTCCCTCTGGATCGTCGCATTCCTCACGTAGCGAGGTCGTCGACGATGGTACGCAAAGAGAGGTTCTCTTGGGCTCGGAGTCTCCGTTTGTTCGTCTCCGAGCACAGGGAGTACCATGCCGGGGCCGCGTATGTGAGGCGGGATCTCACGTAGCACTTGTAGATCCCGAGCTTCGCCCTCAGAGTGAGGCTGGAGTCGAGAAGTGGACGCAGCTTGGCGCGTGCCACCTTGACCTGGTTGACGACGTTGTCGACATGTTGCTTCATGGTGAGCCGGCGATCGATGGTTACTCCCAGGTACTTCACCTGCGGAGACCACGCGATGTCCTGTCCTTGGAGCTGGAGTGGTGGTGGAAGGGAGGACTGGCCTGTGGTGAGCGCCTGCGTCTTCCCAACGTTGACGGACAACCGCCACTTGGCGAGCCAGTCGGGCAAGATGTCCAGGGTGCGCTGCAGTTTGACGGCAGCGTGCCGTGCCTGGATCGACGACGCGTAGTAGGCGGCGTCGTCGGCGAAGTGTGCCAGCTGGGCACCCGGCCCGACGGGGATGTCGTCCGTATATTGGGAGTAACAGGCTGGAGATAGGCAGGACCCCTGAGGGACGCCGGCTGCAACGGGGTGTTCCTCGGAGACGGCGTCTTCCAAGGATTAAACACAAAATTAGAAAATACAATACAATTCAATTATTACAAATTAATTTACCATAAAATGTCAAATATAATAAGTTCAATTCAATCGTATAAATGCAGTTACCATATTATCATTATATCCATAAACATTCGAGAAAATCATTACAAGACTACACTATCATGCAATCTTCTCACAGAACCTTCCACATTCTCGCACAATATCCCTCCATGCATCACCAAACAGATCATTCAATGGTGCTGCGGCCAACAGTGCATTGAGGCTATTCCGTGCCCGGACCAGCGAAGACTGCAGGCGCGCCACCGTGCGGTGCGAGCCGCCTGCTAGCAGCTGGTGCCTACGAGCGCGTAGGTAGTTGTCAGGCACGTAAAGCGCGCATACGGCACTGACAAGCGCTGCGCAGTCACTGTCGCCTCGCAACAATCGACACACAGTCAGAAGCTGTTCGGTGTTACGTCTCACCTCTAGTGAGTTAAATCCAAGCATACCTAAAATAAAATCGGATGGATAAAGAAAAAAAAAAATATATTTTCCAAAAATAAATTTGGGAGCAAATTGTCCACGTTTGGCGAGAAATTCATTCATTCTTTTGCTGCGATAGGCAAGCCCTTACTACCCGACCGCACATGAATATGTATGCATGCTGACTTCGAAGACTTTGACATAAATGTTTGTGACAAAATTATGTACCTATCCATAAATGTGTAAAATATTTGTATGCCTCATGGCTAAACATAGAGAGACATAACATTATAATAACAACTAAATGTATATATATCTATGTTCCACAAATAAATGATTTGATTTGATTTGATTTGATTTGCATGTTTATACATATACACACATACATACGTATAAACATGCATACATACGTATGTATGCGTGTGTGACCATTTCGTTGGCACGCGCTACAGCACAAATAGCTTGACGGCTTCCCTTTATGTGGCAGAGGCAATATATTTGCCCTCATAATTTCAACCTTATGGCTTGGTAATAAAGTCCAAAACCAATAATAATAATAATAATAATAATAATTTATTTATTTATCATAACGAGGTATTACACTAGGATATGTTTGAGCTTAATTAATACATGTAAAGCATTATTTGAACTCTAGTAAAAACAGAAAACATCTGAACCTGAGCTAGGTGGTTAACCTGTATTTCAGGATTCAGCGCTCTTCCTAATAATTACAGTATAAGTGCTATACATTACGAAAAATGAGTACCTGTTATTCATTAGACCAAGTACAACTAAATCAGGAAAAATAAACTACAAAAGGGAGCAAAATTTACATAGGCTTAAGGCCTTGGTGAGTATAAGAGAGACCTCTCTTTGAATATCGTGAGCGTGAATGAGTGTGTGTGAGAGGGTGTGTGGAGAGGAGTTTACAGGCACTTGATATGCTTTTTGGTACCATACTCTTTAATATATTTAATAATGTCAAGGAGTGCAAAACAAAGTAAGACAGATTCAATTACAAAAAGAACACATATTATTACTATCAGGAATTAATATAAGAGGTAAGATTGATGTTTAGCACCTAATCTATAGTCATTAGTAGTTGTTCTGTTTGGTCATAATTCAGAATTTGAAGAGTATTAAAAATGGTTTTCTTGAAATGATAGGTGGTAAGAGAGTAAATGTCTATTTTTCTATTGATTTTATTATACAGCAAAGGTCCAAGGAAAGGGAAGAATCTGTGAGCAAAGGAGGTCCGGAAAGTTTTAGGTTGTGGACACACCCTATCGTTACGGCGCTTGATCAATAATTTGGGATCAAATGTCATAAGTGAGTGCTGTTTCAAAATGGTAAAGTAAACAAAGAGTTGTCTAACTGTAAGAACATTACATGACCTGAAAAGAAGTTCAGTAGGGTAAAAGAATGGACGGAAAGTGCAGACCTTTAAGATTACCCTTTGTGCTCTCTCTAAATATAAAAGCGTGGTCTTGGGAGCTCCACCCCACGACGTGATGCAGTATGCCAAAATAGATTGACAAAGTGCAAGGTAGACACTTTTCATCAATTTACCGTCAGCAACATGTCGTAGGGTTTTGAAGACATATATGAGTTTTCGAATCCTGCCACTAATCATATCAATATGGGGTCTAAATCCAAGATTTTGATCAATTATTACCCCAAGATACCTAATGCTGGCGGTTTTTACCAGAGCAGGACATGAGCATGAATTTAGAGATGGGTCAGGACAACAATGAGCCAAAAGTACTCCATTTGTATTATGGGTATTTCGAATTGAGAAAGATAAAAACCTAGTTTTATCTGCATTTAAGGTTAATAAGTTTAAGAAATAAGAAGAAATAAGAAATAAGAAATTTATTTGCTATGTCAAGGGTATTGTACAGTAATTATTCTTGGTACATTGATTGTGCTCCTTAAACAGCTAGTCAATATAGCATGCAAATATATACAACACGTTTAACAAGTTTATTCAGCAGTTTTAAAATTGAAAAAATCTTGAAGTGAATAAAAACAATTATGTAATAGCCATTTTCGTAGTCTAGATGTGAAGAGATTAACATCGAGGTTTTTAATATATCGAGGTATCTTATTGTACACCGCGATACACATTGCGTCACAATTATTTTGGTACAGTGCTGTTCTGGGACAGTGTTTATAAACAAGCTTATCGGGATTTCTGGTATTTCTGGGATATACATCACTAGCCCTGGCAAATAGATTTGTGTTAAGTTTAACAAATTTCGCTACTTCCATTATATATAGACAGGGAAATGGTAGTATTTTTAACTCGCGAAACAATGGCTTGCATGATACGTGCTGCGGTACTCCAACTATTGATCGGATGCATTTTTTTTGAGCGATAAAAACCGCTTGCTTGTCGGTACCGTTTCCCCAGATGATCAAGGCATATCTGAGTGCTGCTTCTATATATCCGTAGTAGGCCGATATCGCCGTTTGTCTTGATGCAACTTTACTTAGCCTTCTTAAGACAAATACAAATCTATTTAATTTTCCGCACACTTTCTTGGTATGCTCCTTCCAATTTAGATTCTTATCAATTATTATACCTAAGAATGTTGCATGGTCTACATTTTGTAATTGTTGTCCTTGGTGATTTATACTTAGTAATTTATTATTTATAGTTTTATTAAAATTCATTATATTAGTTTTTGTTAAATTTACTTTTAAATTGGAATTGATTAAATAATTTACAATGGTTGTCACAGTTTCATTAAGGTCCGAGATATGATTACTTAAATTATTATTTTTTTGTGTCACTATTATTGAAATGTCATCAGCAAATAATATACATTTGTGTTTGATGTGGTCTGGGAGATCATTTATGTATATGAGGAATAAGAGAGGACCAAGGACACTGCCTTGTGGCACTCCGTATTTATTAAACCTAGGTTGTGACTTATATGTTTTTAAGACATTATCTTCTACTCTTGTGGTTTCTACATATTGGGATCGGTCCCCTAAGTACGTTTTTATCCAGGACAGTGATGGGCCTCTTATTCCGCATTGTTCAAGTTTTATCAGCAGTACTTCATGGTCAACAAAGTCGAAGGCTTTGGACATGTCAAACAATAAAAGAGTCGTAGTTTCTTTTTGATCAGCCCGTCGGCTTAAATTGCTAACTAGATTAAAGGCCGCTAGTGTTGTAGATTTTTTTTTTTGGAATCCATATTGATCGGGTTTTAATATTTGATGTGCGGTAAAAAATTTGTTGAGTCGAATTTGCATGGCTTTCTCAAATACTTTTGACAGTATTGAGATCAGTGTTATTGGCCGATAGTTACCAACATCGTCTCTACTGCCTTTCTTATGCAACGGTTTAACTACAGATTGTTTAAGTTTTGATGGAAAACACCCTGACTCTAGAGATAGATTGATCAGATACGTTAGCACGAAGCAAAGTTCGTTAGCACATCTTTTTAAGACTTTCGTAGTCAGGCCGTCGCTTCCTGAAGCATTAGTATTATTGAGGGACATGATGATCTTATAAGTTTCAATTGGACATACAGGTTCTAAGAAAATTGTTTTGTCCAGTGAGTGACTCGTCTTTTGGAATGTATTATTACTGTTGTTTATATTTGTTGTATCAATGAAATAATCATTAATTGTGTTTGCAATATCTACCGGATTTGTGACACTTTTTCCCTCGTACAGTATCCTTTCAATGCCCTGTATTTGATTTGTGGGCCCCATTTCATTCTGGATGATTGTCCAGGAAGCTTTGCACACATTTCTGCTGTTGATTATAAATTTACTATTGTTATTTCTTTGGGCTACTTGTGTACATTTTTTTAGTATCTGAGCATACCTTTTAAACACATTTTTTGTGGTTCTTGTTTTGTGTTTATAGAAGTTAAACCTTAGTATTCTTTTTACTTTACAGCTAATTTTTAGACCTTGAGACATCCATTTTTGTTTTTTTGTTCTAGTTATCTTTACTCTTTTTGAAGGAAAGCATAAGCTGTAAAACAAACATAGTAGATCATGAAATTCGTTGAAAGATTGGTTCAAGTCAGCTTCACCGTACACATCAGAAAAGGAAAGACTTTCAAGACACTCTTTAAATTTGTTTAGATTATCCTCACAAAAATCTCTTCGGTAAACGAACACTGTTTTTGGTATGTTAACCTTCGATTTCACTGGTATCTTTAATATCTGGGCAGTTTTCCCTTAGCCAAGAAGTTGCTCTATTAAAACCAGCCTGTGCAACATTAAAAGTATCTTCCCACGTTTTTGATGAGAAGAGCAGAGCCGTGTCATCCGCATAAGTTATAACTTTTCCCTGAGCAGGATTCAGTTCGCATAGGTCGTTGATGTAAGCGAGAAATAGAGTCGGACCCAGAATGCTACCCTGTGGTACACCGTAGGAGATGGGTAAATCGCTGCTTTGATAATTACTTATCCTCACAAACTGAGACCTAGCGGTGAGGTAGTCCTCCAGCAGTTTGAGTTGGACTCCGCGGATTCCCATTCGGTTCAATTTTGCCAGGAGAATGGGTACAGAGACCATGTCAAATGCTTTGGCAAAGTCCAGAAAGATACCTATTACATTATTGCCTTCATCAAGATTTTTTGTAATATAATCAGTCAGTTCGTGAACTGCATCGCCAGTGGAAATACTTTTGCGAAAACCAAATTGTGACGTCGACAAGAGTTTATTGCTTTCAAAGTAGTTGACTAGTCTTGAGTTGATTATGCGCTCAAGCAATTTGGAAATTGATGGAAGTATTGAAATAGGCCGGTAGTTATTAACACAGTCCCTGTCACCAGACTTGTGGATGGGGAGCACCATTGATCTTTTCAAGGTCCTAGGAAAAACGCCGTTTGAGAGGCACATGTTAAAAATATGGGTTAAGGGAGGAATGAAAAAATTCTTGTTCAGTTTAAGGATTCGGTTTGAGATTTGATCCCAACCCACTGCACATGTGTTTTTCAGACCCAGAATAAGTACCTCTAGTTCGTCTAGATCTGTCTCCAGCAAAACAAACGACGACGTAGTTGCTTTAAAAGATGTAGTAGTTAACAGTGGTACTGCTCCAGGGGAAGTCCGGTTACCAATAACTCCTTTCGCTAGATTTTCTCCTATATTAGCAAAAAAGTCGTTTACTTTGTCAGTAGTGCTAATGTTTCCTCCAGTCCCTAACAATTCAGTCGCAACAGTTTTCGTTTTGGTTGTGTTTGTGATTTCCTTGATTGCCTTCCATAGCCCCTTAGGATTATTGCCAGCTTTCTTAATTTGATTTCTCTCGTACAGTCTCTTTAGTTTTTTAAGTAGATTATTACAAAAGTTCCTATATCTTTTATATGTGGTAGAAAAAATAAAGTTACCTGGAGAATCTTTTGACTTTTTGTGCAACCTGTCTCTGTTTCTCATACAGCGTAGAAGTCCCGGAGTTATCCATGGCTTGATAATCTTTTGTTTCCGTGAGAGTTGAATAATGGATGAGTTCAGATTAATGGCTTGTTGCACAGAGGATATCAGATTATTTAAGGATTCATTTGCATCCGAGGAGGAGAATATCGGTTGCAAGTCAATGTTTTTTAGTTGAACACTAAGACCTGCATAGTCTATATTAGGTGCAGTTGCTTGAAATATAACCCTTTTTTGTTTGTTTTTGATACATAGTAACACTAGTTGATGGTCAGTCAGAGTAGAATTCGTAACTAGGGTTATTGACGGCTTTTTCGTTTTTAATATAACATGGTCAAGGCATGTTCTTTCCAATCTAGTTGGCAAGGAGTGAGCGGGAAGAAGACCATGAGAGGCACATATACTGAGATATTCATGCGCCCTAGAGTGAAAAGAGTTGCCCGGAAGTATGTTTATATTAATATCGCCAATAATCACAACGTTACTGAATGATTTCAAGTTGTGAAGAATTGTGTTCAAAGATTCAAGAAAAACATCAACATTGTTATGAGAGGGGGACCGATAGATAGCAATGACAGCGGTTTCCGTTCCCATCTTAATTACAAGGCAGTTTGAATCGCGGCATATGGGTTCTTCAATTACCACTTTCAGTTCCTCTTTAACATAAACCACGACGCCATCGTTCTGAAGATAATTGTTAACAGAAGAATAATAAGGTAAGGGTAGTATCCAAATTTCCTCTTATATAGGTATCTAAGAAAAGCTTTGTGTACCTTCTCGAGCATAAGGACGTATGAGCTTTCGTGCGGATTCCAAACAACCGAGCTAGATTCAAGTTTGGTTCTCACTAGGGCCGTGTATAGAAGCTGGACCACACCCAAGTTATGGAATCCCTTACTATTCCGTATCACAAACCCTAATCTTCTGAAGCATTCCTTGGCTAAAGTGCTCACATGCTCATGGAATGTAAGTTTAGGGTCGAACGTAACACCGAGGTCCTTCATCGAATACACTCGAATCAGAGACTCAGTGCCGAGTGTATACGTCGCGCTAATAGGCCGTGGAGAGCGCGTGAAGGACATTATACAGCACTTTTCGGTATTGAATAGAAGCTTGTTGTTCACACTCCAACTATGAACCGCGTCTAAATCTTCCTGTAGTAGCCTACAATCATTCTCTGACTTCACGGGAAGTACCAGTTTCAGATCGTCCGCGTACAAAAGGCAATTGGCGTGTTTCAGTTCATATTCCAGGTCATTTATCATGATGATAAATAACAACGGACCAAGGATCGAGCCTTGGCTAACACCTGACCGTGTGCGGTGCGGCTGGGACTCATAACAGCCATGTCGCACGTATTGTTGGCAGTTCTTCAGGTAGTCAGCGAAGAGAACCAGCAGCCGTGGGGCAAATCCAATGGCACACAATTTCTTCATTAGGACGTCGTTATCGACTCTATCGAATGCCTTGCGGAAGTCCAGATAGGCGACGTCCACCTGACATCCCCGATCCATGCTCTCTGAGACCAACTCGACTAACGTCAGTAAGTTGGTGGTTACTGAGAGACGACTCCTGAATCCGTGTTGCGAGTCACATAAAAACGGCGCAATCTGGGGCCAGATTTTACCGTATATGATTGACTCGAGCAATTTTGCCAATGAATTCAGGATCGCAATCGGTCGATATTGATTTACAGAGGCAGTGTCACTAGACTTGGGCGTAGGACTGACTCGAGAGAACTTCCAGCTGGTAGGGTACTTCCCTTGCTCGAGAGCTAAGTTGAAGATGTGACCCAACAGTATAACTAGCTGATTACTGTAGGCCTTTAAAAAGTAAGGAGGGACGTTGTCCGGTCCAATTGCGCTCCTTGGCCTAAGCTGCCTCAGTCCCTGATCTACATCCCTATGGGAAACATGTGAAATTTGGACGTAGTTAGCCGCGAGGTATCGGAACTGTTTACCAGGTCCGGTGCAAGCGCCGGGACGTCGGTGAGGAAAACGTCGGAGAAGTAGTCTGCAAAAGCGGCGGCTGCTTCCTCTCCGACACACTCTTGCCCCTGATGCGTGACCCGAGATTCAAAACCACCCTTTGATCTGAGGCCACTCACATGTTTCCAAAACGCACGCTTGTTAGATCTAATATTACCTTCAATATTTAGCATATGGTTCATGTATGCTGTAGCTACGCGGGACTTTATGTTGGCTCTCAGCTCACTGAATGCTGAGTAGTCAGCTGGCCTCTCCGACGATTTCCATTTACGATGGAGCTTTGCCTTAGTAGCAAGATCTCTAATAATATCACCAGTAAACCACACTGGATACCGCCTGGAAGGTTGGTTTGGCCTGGTCTTCTTGGGGACCGATTTATTCAAAACCCCGTAAATGGCATCGTAAAAGCGGCCAACTGCCGTCTCCACATCGCGAGCTACGACAACATCGTCCCACGATACGTTACACATGAGCTCATACAGGACTGTGTGGTCGCCTTTGGCAAAGTTCCAGTCATTGTGGCCGCGAATGTTGCTGGGATCCAGACGGCCGGATCGTCCATTCGCGTCCTGCGCTTTCAACAGCGGCACAATGACGTCGAGAGGCGGGTGGTAGGCGTCAGTGCGTGGCACCATGCTGCCTGACACGGAGGTGCGCACAGTTACGCCACGGACGGTCTCCGGCAGCAGCACCACATCAAGCACGCCACCGTGAGCATTCCTCACCTCATTCGTCTCATACAGACTACAAACACTGAGAAAAAAACAATAATAATTCGTAACAGACACTGACGCACTGTTCAGATTTAGGTCACCCAGGATGATTAAAGTTCCACTTAGTTCCGACATGTTCTCCTCGGTTTTTGTAAACCAACTAAGGTATTGGGCGTCTTTTTCGGCTTGTGTAATTTTTTTCTTATTTCTCATCATGCTGGGATTCACATAGACGACGCAGATTGTGAATTGGGCCCCATCTAGAGAGAAGGTTGCCCAAAGATCTTCTCCATTTTCTGTCTCGAGGTCACGACGTCGGCGAATCGTGATGCCAGGGCGGGCGGCGAGCAGTACGCCTCCGCACGCGGTGGCGCGGTCCCGGCGCAGTATGCTCCAGCCCCCCGCCGTTACCTCCGCATCGCCGACGGACGTGTCTAAAAAGGTTTGAGTTGCGGCGACTAGGTCGTGCTCTAAAATAATCAAATTATTCTGCCAATACGCCAACTTTTTATGCCTCTGACATTTTGATAGTGCATAGAGAGTGTCTTAGTCGTGCTTGACTGTGGCTGCGACTTTCGGAGAGCGGTAGTAGGCCTCGAGGTATTCCCGAAAGGGCATCCACTCTCTCACCCTTGCATTATCAGGCCAGATATCTATGCTGAAACAAGTCTCGAAACAGCTCATGGGAACTCCTATTTTGTAGGACTTATAGTCCCCTCTGGATGAGAGCTGCTCGACACTGACCGCTTCAGGCGCACACAGTTGCTCTACATACTTTTTTACATCCTCAGGACCCGACATCATGTTCCAAAGATGTATATATCTGCGACGCTCTACAGCTTTCAAGGTCGTGACGCTGGGCCCCGTCGTACAGCAGAGAGATTGCGGTCGTCGGCGTGACTTATTTTTAACTTCCGTCCAGCCCTCTTCAGCTTCGACAACGGGAGCATTACCTGCCTCTCGTGGGCGGTCGGTGGATAGGGTTAGTTCGGGGACCGGTCCGACCGTAATGTTCAGCAGACTTGGGAGGCTTGGCACATCCTCGCTGTCACTGCGACGGCTCACTTTTGGGACACCTGTATATCTCTTTGTATTTTCTCCCGATTCATGATGTCATTATCCCGCACAGCAGATACTTTTTCGTGTTCAGTCTTCTTCTTTTTTGCAGGTGCAGCTTTAGTAGACTGGGAGACACTACGGATTGGCACTTGTTGTAGAGACGACGAGTGCTTGATCTCTAGGGTGGTCAACTTGGACTCTACTTTTTCAGTCTGAGTTACTATGGCATCCATTTTAGCTGAAAGCCCTGTCGTAGACGAAATAACGCTTTTTAGCATTTCTGCTATTGCGGCTACATCCTGCTGCACTTTGCGGATTTCCTCTCTGATCTCCATATACTCAGTCGTACGGCAATCAATGTCGGGGGTTACCGGATGCTGGGTCTTGCTCCTTATAGTAACGGACGATGACGGGCGTATTTTCGGGGTACCAACGGGTGTCAGCGTGTTGTCGCCTCCCTTTTTCATCGAAATCCTACACTCCGGACAGACCCATGAACAAATCTCCTCTCGACTCATATCATCCTCGGTGTTAGTGGTGCATAAAAAATGGAATTTGTTACGGCAACACCCGACCGTACAACTCAGGCGACTCTCTTCCAACTCAAAGTCGGCCCGACAAGCGTAACAATTATTTTCACTCCTATTAGCGCTCTCCTCCATATTGGTTTGATGAGGGTTGTTGTCTGGTGGTTCCGCTGATAGCGCTAGTGGTCTTATTATTGTAGTGGTCGTTAATTCGTGGTAGCAGGCCACAGAGGGCGCCACTGGGCACACACAAATTGAAAAAGGTGAATGCGGCGGGCGAGGATCGAACCCGGGGTCGATTGAGCGCTCAGCTATTAGACCAAAACGTTAACGCAATGCGCCATCAAGTCACTATGTACAAGTACGAAATTGAGGAACTCTATGGATTGCTTGATGCGTTATTATAACGTTGATGTAGGTGTTTGGAGAAATGTGCGATTTTGTGTGCACTCAGCGGAATTCGGTCACACTTTGCACTGATTTCACTGTTTCACTGATATAAAAGTTGAAGATTTTACAAAACACTTGAAGATGTATTGGTCTGCTACATTTTGTATGAAAATTGGTACATTTGGTGCACTTTGGACTAATTTTATAAATAAAATTGTACGGAGCGATATTAGAGGCGTTATCTTGTCGGTCTACCCGACTTCCTGATGATGAATTATCCTACCTAGTTATAAATTTGTTAGCACTCATACTTAATACCTACTTATTCATATCTATAATGGATAGCCATATGCGAACCCGTAAAGCACGCCAGGTAGAATCCCAAGTAACACTGCCTTTAGAAGAATTAAAACTATCTAGGGAATTTTGTAGCCAGTTGACTTGTGAACGGGAGGACAATAAAAATATATTGATAGAAGAATTAGGTAATAATAATAAACTAGAAACCGAGCTGTCTACGTTACACTCACAATATGAAAATGAATTTGAAGAACAAAATAGGTTAAAAACTATAATTCATAGTTTTGATCAGTGCGGTGCTGAATAAGAGTATTGTAACATCCCCCCTTTATATATTATTTCCACCCTTTCCTTGAAACGCAGTCTCTTATTAATTGTGATGGCCAAATAAAATAGATCTTCTAGTAAATTAGAACTCCTACAGGTGAAACCAGTAATCCTAATTCTAGAGGTATGAGTAAGAAGTGCTGTCAACTTTGACAATAGATTTTAAACCAGGAATGTTTTAAATTGAATAATTAGTAATTTTAAACTTCAATAAAAGCTATATATTTGAATATGTCCCCACTTACAAGAATGATACAGATTAATATCCATAAAGTGATTAATAACTTTATAAAGCAGATTCATGTAATAAAATGTTATAGTGTATTTTGAGTATTGATTAAAATAAAATAAAAAAATGATAAATAATAAAAGGAAAATTTGGTATTCATAAAATTTTGGGGAAAAAACCCCTACCACTTGATTCGGTCTTCTACCCAGATAATTCTACAAAACCAATTAATTTGTAGTTCTGATACTCGTTTATAAAAAGAGTAGCGTATAAGTATTATGAATTGGATTTAGTCATAGATTCACCGGATTGGGATTGGGTATGACCGATCAGGATAGGATTACATTTTGTGAATGACATTCAACTGTCTCATCAGTCAATATCCGATATTTATGTAGATTATATTAAATATTCTCCCACATATGTAAAACTATAAACAAAACAATGAAGTTTCAATGTGTTTCAATATAGACTCATATGTCTCTTAGTAATGCACAATTGCATAGCATGAAGTATAAAATATTTCTTCCCATCCATAGACGTGCGTAAGTAGCATGATTCTTTTTAAGGTTAATGAATTGACTTTCAATCTACCATCAGCAGATCCAAACATGATATTGTTACTTCGTAAAGTGCGAAGATATAAGTATGTGTATCCGTATAGTAATATAAATATGCACATCTGAATAGAGCATAACTGTGAATTTCCGTACTTCTATTGCTTCATTCTGGCGTTATGTGAACATTGGCGGTGGCTTTCCTACGGCTTATTCCATAATTTGATCAAAGGTAATTAATTATAGCTATTGTATTAATAAAATTAAACACGACCGCCTCCATGATTTCAATACAAGGTCTAGGGAAATTGAACCTTTATCATCATTCAGTTAAATCGAGAATTGCAGGATTGTTTAATTAAACTCTGAATTCTCGACATCGAGTCAAACATATGAAATTGAAAACGTTGTTGCAGAAATTAGTCAACTCAGTAACTATTTTCAATAAGTTTATAGTCTCATTGACTCCAAATACTAAAAAATAGTACTATCTTAATATTTAAAACTTTATTCCATGTCGCTGGAATAACCACAAATTGAATATTAATTCAAACACTCAATTTCATTCAACATATATATGAATAATGTGACAGTTGACAGAATTTATCTAGGAATCAGGTAAAATAAGTATATAAGAATAGATATTAATTAAAACGAGAAGCAAATAAATTCCTTTACATAACATATATTAACAGGGGAGGGATAGTAATAAATAAATAAGAAATAATATGTTAGTAAAACATAAATTTTATTTTTATATATATATATATATAAAATTATTTAAACCGAATATTTTCTATTACCCTGGTGGATTTAAAATATTGGTTACCGCCTGTTCTGAATATATTGATTACCGTGTTGGTCAAAATGGTTTTCCCCTTTTTATAATAGAAAATCAAGAGTTGAAGAAACCCAATAATCACTGCATAGTAGGTGGTTAAAAACCGACAAAACACAAAACCTTCCTGCATAACTCAATTAAAATAAAACAGCAAAAGGTTCTAGAAAACATAGTTCAAATAACGTTGAAATTAATCAATCAAAGAATCTAGGAAACACAATAATTATCATTTAAATCAAACAGTAGAAGATTCTAAAAAACTCAAAACGCACACAACAAAGATAAAACAATTAAAATAAAACATTCTATTCGGTGTTGAAATTGTCTGGGCAATTTTAATAAAAGTTTAATTTTAGAAAACAAAATTGTAGGTATAGTCAATATTCCGTCAATTTCACTGAGGTATGACTAAATTGGACCAAAGTATTGTTATTATTTATGTTTTCATTAAAATCTGCTTGTTATTAGTTGGAGTAAGTATTTAAATTATGCTTATATAATGCATAACATAGTCCATTTTAATCTAAAAAAGAGTTTCCCACCTTTAAACCTTGCAACTTTAAAAACAATAACTGTTCACTTCACTTTAGACAATGGCTAGGATTTTTTTTATGTCGTAGATTTCACTGCACTTATTCTTCACCCGGCCTTTATAAGGAACACTGAATTTAATTATTAACACTATCGCAAAGGTCATCTTCTCTGCAGGCCGCATCTCCAGATCTTAAAACTAGGTAAAGGTGAATTATTTTCAAGGCGATATCTTCAAGCTTGAACAAAATTCTATGGTGAATCGACAAATAATGTAGAGCCTGTAATAATCATATTCTAGAAGTATGAATAGTTAGAACCCAAACAATTTCACAACAATAATAAACTTAATTGTTGACATAGTTTTTTTTTTTCATATTAGAAGTTCTTAACTAATGCATGTGGTGGTCAAATGACGCTGTAAAAACCACAAGTGGTTTGTCCCAGCGCCACCTTTTACATACAGTTGATGGTGTGTGAACTACAGAGGGTTTAAGACAGGAATACAGTTGTTGATAAGTAAAACAAAAATAAGACGGAAACAATAATGAATAAACTAGTTATGTACTACGTTAAGTTGTTTACAAGGTGAGATTTTAAAATTGGCCGGAAATTTTCGTGTGTAATTTTACGTTTTAGTTCTATGGGTAAGTTGTTTATTAATCTTGAAATAATATATATTGACGTCTTTTGCCCGTAGAAGTTATTAGACCCAATTGTTAGAAGTTTTTTATTTGTAACGCTTCTAGTAGTGATAGGGTAACTTTTGATTTCCGAGATGACATTTGTTGTATGTCATCTCGGAAATATTGTTCGGTTAATATTGCAAGCTTAGCCATTTCGTGGACTTGTAATACTTTACAATATTTAAAGACTGTGACACCCTCCTTTTTTATTTTACAATATAACTTCTTAGATGTAATGGACTTTAAGAGTCGTTTTTGTAGATTTTCGATGGGGTCAAGAAGTGATTTGAATGTCCTCCCATAGCTACTAAGACCGTACGAAACAATACTTTTTCCCAGTGCTTTGTATAATGTGATTAAGACATAGTAAGGTATTTTATTTTTGAGCACATACATCTCGGCCAACAGAGCGCGAAGTCTAATGCAGATGTTCTCAATGTGTGGCTTCCAATTGAATCTTTCATCAATTGTTAGACCAAGATATAGGTGCGCGGGGACCTGTTCGATGGGTTCACATGTACAGTTGCTCTGCTGAGAGTGTAAGCATGCGTGCTCGTGCGCTATTATTTTCACAGTGGAGTCAGATCTCAGGTGCCTTGAGTGTACATGGATGAGTTTAGTCTTCTGAGCATTGAGTACAAGGCCGGCATCATGAGACCACGAGATCGAAGTCTGCCTGGAGTTACTCTTACGCCTTTGTAACGTCCTTATCGAAAGCGACCAGGCAGGTATCACAGAGCACTGCCCGATCAGGTTGTTCAGGTCGTTTACATAGGCAATATAGGTGCCTACCCTAACATCGCCATCTACAATAATTATGTAGGCACAAAAATTTACATAGTTAAGCATTACGAGAACACCACTTAAACGAGTGGGGTTTGTGTGTGGTGTGATCTACTCATTAATTATCGTATATAAGTAAGCAATAGCATTATTTTAAATATTCAATAACATCATTAATAAATCAATTACTTACATAATATTCAATAGTATTCATGACATTCAATAACATAATTTTTAAATTCAATATCATTGGTAGGTACATTTCTCAAGAACTATTTAAGGTCTATATTATAGGTAGGTACTCTCGTAAACATGGTTAAGAAACAATAAAAATATATCTTCCTTTCCACACATATAGGTACTCATTCTACATAGACATACCGACGGAAATTAACTTAAAAACCTCAATCTAACCTTCTATCTAACCATGTACCTATAGATAGGTACCTATAACTGCCCAATCAACAACCCGTTACATCTATCTAGGCATTAATAATTCCATAATCGTATTTAATACCTAAATTCATTTCGTCATAGGGTGCCAATGCCAATTCGTGTCCAAACACATATTTACCTACTTACTAACGAAAGTATCTCACAAAGATAGGTAGGTACTTAATTAAACGAGTTTCCTATTAAACTTCCTAATTAAAACATCGCATTACTTCCCCTCATAAAGAATCATAAAATATACATACATGACGTTTATACATAGGCACATACTCCGATCCTATTGTCCTCGGCCGGAAATTGAACTCGTGACCACTCGTATTGTAGGCAATATCACACCCACAGCGCCATAGTCTATTAACTAAGCTAGGTACCTAACATTCTAATAAGAATTCATCGAATCATTATCTACCTTTTGGTTCCCTAGATACCTAATAATACTTTGTAGACTATTTAAACATATTGTTCTAGTCCCAAACTAGGATTCTCTGTATTTTGGGCATCAGACAACGACAAACATAAATATATAGATAAATATTAAATTTAGATAGATAACCAACCATGACTAGAGTACAAACATCTGCAATCTTCGGACAAAAATTTGTCCCCACCGGGACTCGCACCCTGGCTTCGTAGGTAAGGTCTTTGCCGACCCATAGGTATATACTTACACGTCGCGCCACACGTTGTGAGCGGTGACCTTGAATGCACAGAAGTCACTTTTCAATATCTGTACATACGCGCAGTAATTCCCGCCAACTTCGCCCAGCGCACTCAATTCGTGGCGCGAGTTGTACTGCTTCGAATACAAATTCAAACAGAGACCCAATTATAACAGCCTAGTCAAATACTGTAAATGCACTGGAAAATAATAATTAACATTATAAAATATGTAGGTACCTAGGTACTGCTTAATTGAAATGACCTATTGAACCTCTGACTTTCCGCTTGTGATAATTATAGGTAACTAGTGGATTCGACAGACGTTGTCCTGCCGATGCCGGGCTGATTTGTGAACTAATTAAAATTGAAACTACTGGTTTTATAATTTAGAGATCACTTTACTGTCCCTATGCCTAAGTAGTTTCAATATAACCTTAAGCCCGTAAACGCTTCAATGAGTGGCTCCAGGTTCAGAGAGACTTCTCGCGGCAACTCTTATAAAAATATAACTGCCGTAATCGCCCCCACATCATTCTTTTATACAACAGATTTGATATTGCCAGGATATTTAGGGATTTTATAAAAAATCATTTTGTGGCTTAACGCTTTAAGCACATGCATTTTTTTGAATATTAACTCTAGACCAAATTGCACGACATTTGCAATATAAACCATTTAGATATCTCACCCGTATAGGAATAACAAACCTAAAAACGCAATCTTGCACGTAATAGAACTAAGATATCATCCACCAGGGTTCACTGTCATTTTTATTATTATTACTTTTTAGGGTTCCGTACCCGAAGGGTTCCAAACGGGACCCTATTACTAAGACTTCGCTGTCCGTCCGTCCGTCCGTCTGTCACCAGGCTGTAGGTATCTCAAGAACCTAGCTAGCTAGAGAATTGAAATTTTCACAGATTATGTATTTCTGTTGCCGCTATAACAACAAATACTAAAAAACAGGATAAAAGAAATATTTAAGGGGGCTCCCATACAACAATTCTTTCAATACCACATACAAACTTATGGATGCACCTGGTTACGTACATGAAGTGTGAAAGTAACCGCACCAATAACTTTGTAAACAATATTTTGCTCTGTAAAATCCAAACTATTCACTCCACGCCATCGCTTCCATTGAACGGTGGTACGGAACCCTTCGTGCGCGATTTAGACTCGCACTTGACCGGTTTTTGCTTTTTATTCACGAATCATCACAAAATCAGTAAAAAACACACCACCATTGGTTTGTGGCAAAGAATTCAAAATAAAACTCATCTTAATATCCTGCGTTTCAAACATTGTTCTGTCTTAGTATCATTGTTAAAATCTAAAATTTGAATTCCATTGCAAAAACCTAGTTACCTTCTCAGTGAAACCCTGTTTCGTCATATCCATGTCTGATGCTAAAAGCCATATTTCATCTCTCCCTTCTGGTTGTATTCCTATACGGAACCCGTACAATATTTTAAACTCAATCTTAACAGATCTTGGGAACGTTCCTGCTATTCGTCAAAAGGTGCCGCCACCTCATATGAAACCCAAAATATGTTATAGCGAACATCCATCTTTACACTTCTGCTATCTGTTCAAAGATGTCGCTTTTTTATGTTCATAGGTAACCTGGCGCATTCTATGTATAGATTTCTAGACTAGATAAATAGTGATGATTATAGAAGTAATAGGCAATTATTGTGACGACATATTCAGTAGTTTAAACAAGGTAGAAAACATTTATAAAGATGCATGATAATCAATTAACTAGAACTTAAATTTAATTAGCACAAACCGACACTCCCGAATAGCTATTCAGAAAGGACCCACAAATTAATAACCCAAAACCAAAAGTAAAATAGAAAAAGAAAAATTGACAACTGAGAATCGAAGCTCGAACCTTAATATTTCAAGTCTGATAACAACGCGATGAGCCACTTGAGCTTGTAAGAGCTTCGATAACCATTAATCTCCATATTTATGTTTATACCAAATTTATCTTGCTGCTTAATTGAGCATTGATCAACAACAAACTTACATCCCCGTAATTTGTTTGGTCTAAGAATTATTGGCACCTCTTTGCAGCTCGTAGCTGAATCATTCAATCACGTTGCCCAAACCTGCCAACCCCTGCCACCTTTTTATAGCATTAACGAAATGTATCTCAGATCTTCACATTTCCGTTACAGTATGCTTTGAAGATAACATCTTTCATGGAGAGGGAGCTGTGTGATACCCACAATCAAATGACACAATTAAAAGAGGAGTCTATGGTTCAGCAGCACTAAAAAACCAAAATTTATTTGAGGAATTGGTGTTAGCGGATAAATTTGTCGGCCAAGTTTCTGTTGCATGTAGAGATGTCGCAGTTAGTTGGTTAAATCAGACACTTAACTATCTCTCTAGACCGTTACTTAAATACCAACGTTTAACCAAGTCACTAAAATTCCGTCCGACAATTGAGTGAACGAAACGTTTAACGAGTTGTCTAAACGTTCCTAGGCAACAAGACATATTCATATATTTTTTTACATGTACTTAAGTGTATGTTTTAAGTATTTTTTGTAGTTCTTACATGTTCAACCTAACACGAAGGATAAAGGGGGATTTAACAACTATCGATTTCAGTGCGATATAAGATATTTGGTGACTGCCTTGTCCATTTTCTCAATAATCCATCGCGTTCTAGCAGAATCACTTGTTAGTACTCCGTCCTCGTCATCTTTTTGCCAACATTTTTTCACTGCATATGATGCGTGAATAGCCGACGACCCGAATAGCCGAGTTGGCAGTGACCCTGCCTACGAAGCCCTGGGCCCCGGGTTCGAGTCCCGGTGGGGGCAAATATTAGTTTGATGAGAACGGATGTTTGTACCCCAGTCATGGTTGTTTATCTATCTAAGTATAATATTTATCTATATCGTTATATAATATTTATCGTTGTCTAGTACCCAAGATACAGGGAATCCTAGTTTGGGGCTAGATCAATGTGTGTCAATTAGTGTCCAAGGTATTATATAATTTGTAATTTGAATGTATGTTTCATCTAAGAAACCTATTGGCGGACCGTCTACTCGATTTTGCCTCATGTCAACTATGTCGTGTCTTTCCATTAAAATTTTCCGCTTCGAACCACACTTTTTGTACTGAAATCCAATTCGTTTTATAATTTTCCACAAAGTCTTTCGACCTCCACGAAAGTTTATGTCATTCTTTGATTCCGCAAGTAATTTATTTAAGGTAGGAACAACTTTTCTGACGGTATATATTTCATGGATTTTATTTCACAATGCGCATAAATCGAAATCCTCAAGATCCACCATTTTACGTTTTTGACGATGCTTTCCAGGAGACTTGAGTTTTTGAGACGTAGAGGCAGCAACCTTACCTCCTTTACATATTCTACTCATGGTTTTATCCGATATGCCTGAAAGACAAAAATTAAATTCTTAAATTCAGTAAATTCTTATTACCCACACTAATGGCATTGTGTTTGAAGCTGGTATCCCTATTTCACTTACCTGTAATGGCGGCGACACGAGATCGAACTAGATTGAGCGGAATTATCGGAGCTAGGTTTGCATTTCTCTCGCACAAGAGTCAAGCACTTTCAACACCATCTCTCTTGCACTGCTTTTTAGTGGCTTTGGCATGATGAACTCGAAAAATATTCAATAATAACACAAATACGAGCGGAACACTTCAAATAAAACAATCTGAAACCAACAGATTGACAAGCAATAGTGCCAACTTAACGGCAGGGGACAAGTTACGGTGAACGGTCTGTACTACCATCCTCGTGGGTTGGGGTAAGCAATTTTTGAGGCACCTTTTCTAGCCCCCTCCCCGGCTGAGCGGGGGGAGCAGTGCCTCCCTTAGTAGGGCTGCTCCTTCGCTGAAGGTGCTACTGAATCCGCACTGTTACCCCGTTGCAGTGAAGAAGCGACCACTCTCCTTAAGCCGCCCATGTGCAAACATCAGCCAAAGCTGCTAGCATCACCGCGAAACTTCTCTACCTCTGTTCATCGCCACAGGACTTGTAGTCGAATCGGGTCCTTTTTTCGCAAGCAGTCATAAACGCGGGACATATTATAGTGCTTGCGCTTGCACGTATGCACTCTCTTGTCCCTACTCCTCTTGGTCTAATGGGGCGGAGACCGCCACGATTAGAGAAGAGTTCAGATGCAGTGTCTGACCGGTGATAGCTTATGTCCTCTAGCATAGCCCTAAGCCTTCTACGTTGCCTTGCTGTCTCGCCGTGTCCACCATACCAATACCACTGTTGCTTATCAGCAGTCAGGAATTACCCCAGTGGGTGATAGAGAAGGTGACTCTATCGCCTCCGCGGCCGGGTTAAAGATCTTGGGTGTTTCCAAGACCAAAAGCAAATACAGAAATACACTAAAGAAGACACGGCAATGCAGAGTAATACTGAGCATATAGGGACGATCTAACTCTTAATTTTGGAATAGTATTGAATGGGCTATGATACCTAAATGTATGCGATCGAACATGTTAAGGAGAATACACATGGGACATTTCGGAATTGAAAATATAAACTTAGAGTGCGGGAAGTGATGTTCTGGCCGAACGTAAATACACAATTAGAAGATTATTTATCACATTGGCAGTCATGTCTTACCTATCGGACGCAAAACACTAAAGAACCATAACTTCAGGACGAAGTACCGAACAGACCATGGCATAAAGTCGGTGTGGATATATTTCACGTTAACAATTTATGATATTTATTTCTTGTGGATTATAGTAAATTTGTAGAGATTGCGAAGTTACCGACTCACTAGCATCGGAACAAGTTTTAATAATTAAAATGTATTTTTATGAGACAAGGCATTCCAGAGATAGTAATGTCAGATAATTGACCCAAGATTTCCTCTAATGTTTTTGGAAATTGTTCACGTCAATTTAATTTTTTTAATTTTTTTATTATATTTTTTTTTCATTTTCAACACAAAACCTCATCACCTAGATATAAGAAAAAATAAACAATATCGTAGGCCCGCGATCATATGGTGTCTTAATGGCTACGGGTAATATACTCAGGCGAAATAGAAGACATTCTACTCGCTCAAGACAGGATTATGAATCATCAGGACCGACTACTGAGCTACAGTATGACGACTTACTCCCGAAGGCAGTAGATCGCACTCCCCGCAGCCCCCTTCGGCAATCAGCTGATTGCGCTAATGCTAATAATTATTATTGTACTCGTTCTGGCAGGCAAGTGATACCACCTGATCGCTGGGGTTACTTCACGTCCACACCTAAAAAACGGCAATTAGTGAAAGTGTCAAAGTAAAGGTGAAAGATTGAAACATTATCATTAAAAAAACCCTAAAATAAAAACTAAAGGAAAATTTGCTTGTGCATTTCTAGAATAATTACTATGCAAGTTATAGTTATAATTATAAGACTATATCACTAAAAGAAGTTCAAGAAGCTAACGAAAACGTAAAAGCAAAAATATGTTACTAAAATCATAAATTAATAAATTAGCAATATGTATAGTAAAAATAATTTAATTAAGTTTCAATCAACTACATACAGTAGTTCATTCTTATACATAAAAATTGCGGTAACATAAAAGTTAATTTGCATTTGCATATAAAAAATAATAATATTCTATTAAATTAAATAATACAGAGTTTTATAATTAGATATAATTTTATTTTTGTATTTAGATATTTAATGCATTTGTGTTTAGGCTTGAAATATTATTGTGAAGTAAGGGTTTTGTTAAGACTAGTTAATCATATCAGACACCTATTGTTATTCCTCATTGAGTAACTAATTTATAATTATTATAATGTCATAATTTTTGTAATTCATTTTGTTACCTTAACTTAATACTAATATAATTTAGTTGTTTAAACTTTAATTCATCAATATCTTATTTTTTTAATAGTGGGGTTCTAGGTATCTGTGAATTCGCTGTCAATAAACAGTCTTAGCTCCTCTTGCTTGTTTGATTGACGTGCCCATACTTTAACAAAATTAACGTGTGTGGGATACTCTGGTAAACTAAGAGTTAGACCATACATTTAATGGTCCTTCGAACTGGATATCAAGGATCCAAATCTCCAGTTTACGTATGTGGCTCTTCGTTCTTTATCGATGGCGGATCGGGTGTTTTCGGCCTCCACCAGCGAAATCACCGAATTGGATTGAGAAGTCGCACACATCGGTGTGGGGCATTGAGGTCACCCTAGTGAGCTACCGACAGGACCAAGCGATATCCAGAACTACAACTCCTGCCAGCGGCAATTCGGCGATTCAACGGATCTCCAGCCCAACTCATCTACAACTCAACATTAACATCAACAACTGGACAATGGAAGAACTAAAATGCAAGCTCAAGCCTTTGAAAACATTAAATCATTATGCAGCAACCATCGATATCCTGGAAGATATCCTATTATTTAGTGGCAATACTTCGAAAACCAACTGCTAACTCAGCTTGAAGATAAAAACATACCTTTCTTTATGGATAACGTCTACCAGAAAACTAAAGAGTTGTACACCAGAACAAAGATGGATATGATTAACCTGATGAGCAAGCCATAATCATTTGCGTCCGTGGGAGTTGGAGGGTTTGGAGGATGAGCAATGAAAAAGTTCCAGTGACATAGCACCAAATTACTCCTAAACGGGAGAGGCTAGCTTAATGACGCCATCTGCAATATTGAAGTACATTTAACAGCGCATCCGAAGATTACCAATTAAAAACGTAAATATTGTGTTCATGGTTCTATTTCTATGTCTTAGGAGTTATAAAGGTGTTTGTCGGCATTTTGTGGGTGGAACTTTTTCATTGCTCGTCAGTGTACATCATCCTCCAAACCCTCCAAATTCCACGGACGCAAAAATCAAGCAAATGTTCAAGAGTCAAACTTCAGATCTCTAGAGTGAACTCTCGACAAGATCAACTCAATGGATCATCTAGAAAAATGGGACAGAGATAACTATCTCCACGGTGTAAAACAAAAATGGACCTCAATTGAAAAACAGCATATTTAACTATTACTTAGAAGAGTCAGCTTCATAACTAACAACACCAATAAATAGGCATCCAGAATGAATTTTGGATTAAATCAACTTCAACAACTTCTACGAGAGTGTGCGATAATCTCGTAAACTACGGGTTAGACCATACCCATAAAAGGCAACGACCTCTCTCCCACGCGGTTTAAGCCCGGAGGTTCTTGAACCACCGGAATATCAGCTGAGACAAGTGCCTTCCGGACGATATCGTTTTTTGATTGATGGCGAGAGAGTCTTCCTGCAATCCAAACATAGCAACAAATATACATTTACACATCCTCCCCATGTTAGAACCACGTTTTCTAAACTGCACCGCGTTTGTCCACTCTGGTAGAAACATTAGATGTCGTCCATTTTGCGTGATGGGAGGCAAGCCCATCGCCATAGCTATGAAGATAAAAAGGTTTCCTCACAATATCTTTCGACACCGTTAGATCATCCATAATTTGAGCTACTATACCATGAATAAACTCAAGCAAAGAAGCTTCAAACTTATAACACTCCTCTTTTCGAGTAGCGAGTAAATAACTGTAGGAGATGACTTATTTTTTTAATTAAATTTAGAAAAAAATAAGAAGGCATGTACAATTATTTCTTTTAAAATATCAAGTTAAGATATTAAGTTAAGAAACGAAAAACCTGGTTCTTCCAACATCTGGAACCGGTTCTACAAATATAGTAACTGAACCGGATATGGCCCGGTTTTTTCAGAACCGTGTAGAACCAGGTGCATTCGATTAGACACATATCTATAAAGTTAGAGTTTCATCTCAAGTTGTTCAATTTTCATAGAGAGTCACCCGACAGAGCAGGACCGGAGAGATTCGAGAGAATCTGGAGAGTATAGAGAAGAGCCATTGTTTTTGGTCATGACTGATGACTTAGTCACCTTATCCACCAAGGGCGCCACTGACAGACCAAAAAAATGTGAGTTGAAATTATCACTAACACATTATTAATCGGGCGAATAAAATAATTAATGGAGACTGAAATACTGAATGTGCCAATAAGCCGCTCAAGGAGCAGTGCCGCTAATTTCAGTCGTTCAAATAAGTAAGTGGGTTAGGTAAGTACCTATATAGTTTTTACGACGACCGGTTTGGCTAAGCGGGTAGTGAGCCTGCCTAGGTAGGGTTCGAATCCCGGTCAGGGCAAATATTTGCGTAATGAGCATGAATATTCGTTTCTTAGTCTTGGATGTTTTCTATCTTTTTACATAAGAATTTATCTCTATTAAATATATCGTCGTCTAGTCCCCATAAGACAAGCTTTATTGAGCCTACTATGGGTTAAGTTAGATTTGTGAAAGATTGTCCTCTAATATTTATATAGTTTTTTTTTCGTTCGTTTCGACGTCATCGCCCAGAGACTTGTAGACCATGTGGAGAAAACTTATTTCGTTTATTATAAAAATACATTCTTGTGACATTACAGTAAAACCAAATCGATACAAACAGACATTAAATCATAGGACAAAGAGCAACAGCTTACAGGATGTAGAGAAGAGGCAAAAAATGACGATTGCTAAGTAAATGTAAATATCTACAGTAATAAAGACATTTGGAATTTGGAATTTGAATTTGGGATTGGGATTTAAAAGAGATATTATCTACAACACAGCCAATAAGTGGTAACCCTTGCGAATCCCGTCAAAGAAAATTGTCACAGGTCCACCTCGGTTCCCTCTGATATGTTATTAAAGAGAGCGAGAGCCCACGTCGCCGGTGCCTCCCGTAGCATTCCCCTCCTCACCAGCGGGATGTAGAACATCTTGTGGTTCCTTGCTCAGAGGTAATTGTTCGGCACATACAATCCCAGTCGCGCCAAAATTTTCGAGTATTCCTCGGAAAACCTTGAATAAATAGGTAGAAAGTGCAAGGCCCCTCCTCACCCCCAGCTCATTATAATCAACCATGCCCAACATGAACAGGGTGAACAGCGGGAAGAAAGGATAGACCACGTACCGCTTCAGATATAAATACCTAACAAAAGGGGTTTTGCACTTTCTCCACCACCACCACCATGACGCTATATTTCGCTTCATATGGATGCCAAAGCATTGTATAGGGCACTTACAGCTTCAATGCTCCTAAATTCTCTAGATTGTCTCCTTAGAAATCCAAGACTTTTAAATGCTTGCTTAGTGACATCCACAATGTGATTACGAAACGTGAGATCGGTGTTCACGCGCACTCCCAGATCTTTGACCTCTCGTAACCGCGTCACTTCCGCGCCATCTAGCAAGTACTGGTTGCACAGGGGCTCACGTAGGCGGGTGCAAGAAATCAGCGCAAACTTCCCAACATTGAAGTATAGTTTGTTGAGTTTGCTCCACTCCACCACACGATCTATATCCCTCTGCAGCTTTTCGCAATCCGAGATGACCCTTACTTCCAGGAATAACTTGAGGTCTTCCGCAAACAAGAGACAGTCAGCGTCCTTTATGATCTTCGGAAGATCCATAATGATAAATTCTAAAGGCCCCAAGTTACTGCCCTGACTAACTCAGAAAATATGAACTATGGGTCTGACGTAGAATCCGCGTATTCCACATACTGTATTCGGTACTTAAGATAGCTCACAAAAAGCCGCATAAGTTATGGAGTAATGTCGACCCCACTTAACTTCTCCAGAAGGACGTCATTGTCCACCGTACCGAAAGCTCTTCTCAAGTCGAAGTAAGCGATATCTACTTGTCCCCTCGCATCAAGTGGAGGCGTCACGTGAGACACAAAACACAGAAGGTTAGAGGCGGTATTACAACCTGGTCGGAACCCGTGATGTGCGACCGAAATCTGTTGCCTCATATGGAGGTATATACTACCTTGCAACACCGACTCGAAGACCTTTGCAAATGTGGACAGAACCGCTACTGGCCTGTAGCCGCTAACAACCGACCCTGTTTCTCCTTTTTGGCACTGGAATCACTCTCGTAATCTTCCCGACACCGGGATATTCATAGCTGTCATGACACAATTTGAGGAGGCAGAGTAACGTTCTATCCAGCACCCTCCTACAGTCCCTAACTCAATAAGATGGTATGCCATCACATCAGGGCCGACAGTGCTTTGATTTTAGTTGAGCCAGCGCAGTGTTCACATATCTGAGTGTGAGCTGCGTGACGTGCACCCGCGCGCTACCACTCCCCGTTAATTCCACTTCCACGTGCAGCCGCGGTGGCACCTCAGCGTAGACAGACTCGAAAATCTTCGCAAATTTTTGCGCACATGTCTCCTCTGCTTTAGTAATGCCATTCCTAGTAATACGGGTTGACATTCTACGTTTAGAACGTTTGTTCTTGACGTAGCTCCAAACGATTTTGGATCCTTCGTATGTTGAGTTGAACTCTTCCTAGGAACTGGTCATGCCTTGTTCACTTTTGTTCTTGACAAGGGCTCTACTTTTGGAGAAAGTTTCGTATTCACACTGAGACTTACTAGCTTTATACTTTTTGTGAAGAATAGCTTTAAATTTAATGTCGCGTATTAAGATCGCCGTGTACAATTCCGAAAAATAATAAACAATATCTGGTAGAGAACCCGGCCCTACGATTTTTTCTTGGAGAGCAACTATATAATATATTTGTCATGGTTGTATAAAAGCAATGCACCGCCCCCTCTACATCCTTTGAAGCATATAGAGGAGCCCAGTCTGCTGTCACCAGAGAGCTATATAGAAGAGGAAAGTCAGCCTTGCTCAGAATCACCAAGATCCGGTGCCGGGCCGTCAACACTAGAGTTTAGGACCACATTATTCCCGACACTGACGTCCAAAGGCGGATGCTGTGGGTCTACCTTCGGTAAAAGGGAGTCGCTCTCGCTCAGCGTTGATAGAACTAAGTCTAGTGTCCTACCATTACAGTTCCCGACAAATTTTCTTTGACGGAACTCGCAAAAGGTGATATCAAATTGCCTAAAACTAATACATTTTCATATTTGACACATATTTTCTTAATTATATTCAACAATTGTACATACTCATTATATTTCGAATCTGGAGGAATATGCAAACGAAAATGAGTACTTATTATGCCGATACACAGTCGCATAAACTATTTCATCTTGGAACGGAATCGCTTTCAGCTGCAGTGGAAAGCTCCTCCATATTTGCTTTTATCCATCCTGTCACCTCACAACCCTGTACCTATCAGGGTCAAACTCTCCATCGTGAACAGTATCATTAATGCCTGTTTCTATTACCGCAATCAAGTCCACAGTGGCGGCTAAAAAACTGGTATAAAAGCTGCTCAACTTACTGCGCATTCCCCTGGCTTAATACGGTTACTAACTATGTTGGTCGAGTGTGATCGCGAGTGAAAGACAGAGAGAGAGGTAGATAATGTTTTATGATTTCATTAGGTACCTATTTGATTTAATTATCGCCTGTGAAGGTATTTAATATTGTTTATCAATGTTACAATGAGGGCTCGTGAGATTTTTTACTTATCTTTCCTGTATCCAACTTTGGGGTTGCCGATTTATCCTATGGCAGACAGAGTTTCCCCGTTAATTTAGACAGTCTAGTTCTTCACTAAGGAGACCTTCTAGAGATTTGACTCTTAAAACTTTAGAATGGGGCTATGAATAGCAATTGTTAGAGATATCACATAATGAACTCGGATGATAATTAGGAAAATTGGTATTACGTGCTACCACAACGCTGTGAGGGACAAGGGAACTTTTTTTTTATCTTGGACCAGAGTACTTACTTGCCAAGACGAGCAAAAATGAGCTCAAACTCGATAGGGCTGTGTCGTTTTGTTACAGAGTTCCCATAGCCACCTTCTGGCTCCATCATCAGATCAGCTCCATGTCATAAAAGTATTATATAAGACCAAAAGACATGTCAAGACGAATCAAACGCGTACAAACTCGATAGGGTTGCGTCGTTTTATTGCAGAGTTCCCATAGCCACCTTCTGAATCCATCATCAGATTAGATCCATATTATCAAAATATTGTATTGCCATCCGATTAACATATGCATGCAACATTTCAGCTTAGTCGGAAATCGGGAAATGGGTAAAATTTGATCCGAACATACAACATACATACATGCAGACATACATACATACAACATTTAACGCAAGTTAAATAAAAGATTTTTATTAGAGGACTACTGCGTGTTTTAATATACACACCAAATATTACATTAAAACTTAGAGTAGAATAATACTCAATAGCCGCGCTTGTGAAATAATTCTGAATATAGATGATTATTTAGAAAAGGAGAGAGAAGACTCGAATAGTTTTGCTTGGCAAAGTAAGTAATTCACTTAAGAATGCAACGGACTCTGAACAGAACCTGAGAGTTTCCAAAGAATTTCTAATGGACATGCTAAGATACCTGCAATTAAATGCAAAACTTTCAGAACGTGTAATCGAACGAGTGGTCAAAATAAAGTCTCAAAAATAAGAAGGCAAAGAAAATTCTGAGGACATTGTTTCTAAAATAAAACCCCCGATTAATAAAAAGCGAGGAGAAATAGATAGTAGATTATGCACCAATGGGTTAAAGCACTGTTTTATGTTACGGGCGCGATATTGAATCCTGAACACAACGAAGGACTCCAGATTTAAGTACCGAGCGAAGCGAGGGTGTTATGAGTTAATTCCTGAGCTATGCTAGGTGATTAAGACTGAGTTCTGAGTGCTGTGAGGGATTCAAGCGTGCCCAAAAATAAAAGCTTTATCCCCGAGGAGTATACTCTACTTGTCGCACCACCTGCGAGAAAATCTAAAAAGCAAGGCTACTAAAAACAGCATTTTATTAAAGTTAATCAATGTGAAAATGTATGTTTGATACATTGGTCCAGTTGCAGCGTCTTGCAACAATCGAGGGTTTTGATTTATTTTAAATGTGTTCGATTTTGAGAATTGTTTCGAATAAACAAGGATCCCCATACAAACCCATATGGTTTCCGTGGACGCAATTAATTAATTAAATTTGGTACTACTTGGAGATTCTTTCACTCGTCTGCCAACTACAAGTACAGGAACTGACGTCAATATGACGACACAGGCCTTGACATTACGCGTATGACCATTCTTCGGGCCTTATACAGTGCCACCAACTTAACTGACCGGTGACGGTGTCGCTAGCGTCGATGGCACTCAAGTGTAATTTCATACTGGCGACTTTAGTTCTCATATTGGCAACCGGGTCAGATAAGTTTGTAGTTCTGTACTATAATGAGTGAATCGTATTTTTTTAATCATAGAGGATAAACCGTTATTAATATTTATAATATATATATATATATTTAAAATAATTTTCAGTGGATGACTATGTACCACGTAAGTAAGGCTAGTTGTTAAAAGCTCTTGACTGAAAACTACCCTTTAGTTATAGTATTATAGTATCTGTGGTTATAGAGAGTTATTTTATATCGATAATATATATTTTTTCATATTGAATTTCTATTACAACATGTACTTTAATATTTACAGCAAGTATTGTCGGTATGTATTAAGAGATGTAGGATACGTCGTGGATATATTATAGAATTGATAATTTCATGAATTTAATGCCAAACCACTTCATGATCTGGCCGATCATTTCATGAAATGTTCAGTAAGAGTTAAATTTCATGAAAACAAGAATTTTTTAAACCTTTTTGAGATACTACCACGTGGTGTTTTTGTGAAATTAATGTCGAACTAACACGAAGATTATTCAGGGGGTTCACTCTGCTCACCTCCTTTAGTCTATACCTTAAGCTACCGCAGTGTTTTTTCCTAAAAGATTTCTTCGTTAATTAATTCAAACATTCATTGAACTATGGAGATTCATGAAATGGCCAACCATGGTGTAAACAGTTTTTGGCCATTTCATGAAAAGATGAATTCTATGATACGCCACGACATAAAAGTGATGTTTTTTTTTTTATAATTTCACAAGTAAATGGGTTCATGATTTATTACTCTTTTCACATAATCAGGAAAAAAAGATCCAGACGACGATAAAGACACTATCGATACGAACAATACAGACAATGGAGACGGTGATAAAAGTAAGTGGATATATCACTAGTTCTAAAGTGATCACAATAAAAGTAACTAAATAAAGAAAAAAAATACCCTATGCTAACCGGAGAAGTTCTTTTCGATTTAAAGCCTTCAGATTTTACCTTTGCCTACTATGTAAAGGGGTAGACATATTGATTCGGCCATAACAGTGCGCGTGTGTAATTTTTTACAGAAAATAGAAACAAATACTACGCCCCAAACAACGGCGGAGCACTACCGTCTTATTACATTGATGATGCCTAATTATGAATTTTATCAATAAATTACAATGACCCGCTAAGGAAATGTATACGCTCCGACATGATGACGGACTTTGCCCGGTAAACGTCAAATCGCGTACATTTTCTTAGCGGTATCGCATACATTTTCTTAGCGGTATTGACCCCGCTAAGAAATTTTCTTAGCGGGGTCAAGCTGTGATCTCTTGAGCTTCAGAAACTTACGCGATAATCCGGGTCTGATCATTGGGAGGGCCTGTCTGGCTTGCTTGCAGGTATCCAAGGTTGACCAATAACGTTGGTGAGTTACCTTTGTGTGTTGTCGTAGGGTTTTCCTCAACCAGCTGAATGGCAATGGTATTATGGGTTCTGGTCCCTCCACCGTCTGTTCCGAACCCAACCTTGCCAGTGCGTCGGCTGCGTCGTTGCCGCGCGAGTCACTGTGTCCCTTTATCCACAGCAGGATAACAATACTGTGGTTACATACCTCTGACAGGGCTTGGTGACACTCGTATATGAGCCCAGAACTGATGGTGTTGCTTTGTAGGGCTTGCAGAACTGCTTTGCTGTCGGATAGTATGCGGATAGGGAAATCATTTACCTCTCTTTCTGCAATAGCTGCAGTAGCCATTATGACGCCCATGCACTCGGCTTGCAAGACGGTGTTGTGGGCACCTAATGATGTTGATTTCCTCATGCTTAGATCTTCCTTGAATATGCCTGTACCTGAGTTTGTTTTAGAACCGTCAGTGAAAATCCTTAGTTCTCTTTTATTGAGGCCCTCCCAAGGGTCTTCATGCAGTTGTATTTTATACCTTTTGTCGAAGACATATTGCTTGGGTATCCTGTCAGTCGCTGCTTCTAATAGCGGCTCCTTACCCATGTACTCATCGAGTATTTCAGTGTGGGGTACCCAAGCATGTCTCCATAGGTTGAGTTTTTTAAGACGCACCGCAGTTTCAGCCGCCTCTTGCTTGATGAAGAGGTGATGCGGCGGCAGATCCACTATGACTTCCAAGGCCGCAGTGGGTGTGGTCCTCATGCATCCCGTTGCTGCCATGTAAGCCGGCCTCTGGAGTCGTTGTAGTTTAGCTTCGACAATGGATAATTTGGTTCGTGGCCACCAAACTGTCACCCAGCTACCCATTAAACACCTCATTACAATGAAATTCAGGGGTCACTATTCACAACCCAAGCAAAGAAATTAGTGAAATTGGGGGTTTGGTTCGAAATAAATGTAAAAATTACTTTATACTAATTTATTGACCTCTTGACCTCTACATATAATGACATTCAAATTTCGAACGCCGACGCCCACCCGCGTGCCGTCCCTAGTTTGTTTGTGAAGTTGGTACTGACATTCAAATTTCGAACGCCGACGCCCGCCTGCATGAAGTTGGTACTACAGAACAAGCTAAACAACTGCAGAGCCACAATGCCGGTCAAACATGCAGTTCCTGAACACATCAAAGAGAGCTTATGATATGTGTGTAGATAAACTAGTGTATGTAACTGTACATAATTAGGCATTAAAACTCTCGAGTGATATTAAATCTTGAGTTTTAATGCCCTCCATTATGCAGCAGTCACATAAACTACTATTATGGGAGTTTATATATGTACTACGTTACTTTATTGCACGTATATCTGGTGGTGGCATATCTATAGGTATATATTTATTTTTTCATTAAACATAACGGCGAAAGATAAAAAAAGAAAAAGTAAAAAAAAAGAAAATAAGAATCAAAGTTGAAAATGGTTTGAATAATGTGTAAATACAGTATTAGTGGTTTGGAAAATTAAGGGTTTTAACGGCAATAACACAGAACTTTTAATACTCAAAGAAAGGCCATGAAGGCGTGGCACGCGCGGCGCAACTATGAGTGAACACACATACTTCGAGCGAAACACGAGCTCACTACTCGTAGTCGTAGGTAGTATTTAAAAATGCCGTCGCGTGCCGTGAACACTTGCAGAATTCAAAGCAAGAACGCATGCCGAACCGAAAAGAAGGAATTTACTTTCATCTGTAATTCTAAAAACGTATGTATAGTTAAAAATTTGAGTAAACTACGTGTTGAAAACAAATTTTCACATTGCTGGCAGTGTACGGTAAAATTCTTGAGCAAGGTGTAGTTAATGAGCAATGTATTCACTCTCGTTCCAATGACACTAGCTTTTACTTGAAAGAAATTGCTAATACTTTTATGTTATTGGGAAACCTTAAACCGTTTTTTTTTAATTTTTACATATGATTCAATTGATCAAAAAAATATAGAAAATAAGAAGAATATTATCCAAATAAAGGCAATTTGACCTAAAATTTTATTTCGACCTTCGGTATTCTAGTTACTTTTTATAGTTTATTTAAGTACATCTAGTTTCAGCGACAATAAAAAACTTGTATTAATAAGTTACTATTAATTTTGTGAACCTATCCCTTTAACACTATTGGCTCTGTGAGCTGTTAACCTCGTAAGCGACACAGGAAATTTGCATTTTTCATAATATATTACCCCCTCACACCCCCGACCGGTTGAAGTTTATCGGATGAAGAAGTGGAATTATTATTTGAAACCCGATTGCATTTTCTTTCAATATTACATTCAGTGCAGAACCATCTTGATATGGTTTAACTTTCATGAGTAGGTACCGAACATTTCGGAACAACCGTATCAACATGCAAAGACAGTATTAACTTGTAAATGCACCTGGCAAGGTACATCGAGAATGAAAGTAGCCGTACCAATAACTTTGTAACCCGGTATCTCCGCCATTTTGAACACCATCCGTTTTTTTAATTCCGATTTTATTAATACTTACTTCTCATTTTCTATGGGCAAGTAATTTCTTTTCCGCGTTGTTTTAAAAGTTTTCTATAACAGTGGCTCTGTATAATCAATACAAATGTGGTTCAATTTTCTGCTTCTTTATCAATACACCGGTAAAAGGTAACTTTGATTTGTATACCTTGAACCGTAGTAGTTTCTCACCTATTCTGATCACTTAAAAGTTTCCAGTATGTATTGGTCTATATCAATCAAAGTCACCTTATATACACTTAATACATGTTCAAACAACTGTACTAAATATAATACAAGATGATAAAAATATAACAAGAAGTTTTAGATTGAGAAACTGTTCCCATCCCTAGCAATAAATCATCACGCCATATAATCCGACTGTGTTTAATATTAAGTTCGCAATACCGCCTCCGGTAAAGTTATCGACCACCTTAATGCAGCGGGTTTTTATAATGCTCCGACACAACATCTGTATCAGAACTGAATGGTCGTAAATGAAAATATTCGTTTGAAAAAAAATATCGTTTTGAACAGAGATAACGTAGTGTAGTATTCGATTTAAGTCGTCTGTAATGCGGAGAACGACCAACCCTTAAACCCGTGCCACACTGTTACAAACAAGGCTACCACAAGCATTTCTACACTGGGTTTAAAACTTTGTAGACGCTTGTTAGCAACCAAAATTCGTTTGACCTTTCCACAACCTTTGAGGACGGGTGTGCGTTGCCAAACGTGTGAGGAAGCCGGCGTTTTCCACAGTGTAGATGCTTGTTCTACCACACATGGTGGTCAGTTGCGCAGCGGCAGTCTGTGCGTGCGCATGTGTTTTTCAATTCCAACGTGTGAAATCATAAAATGGCGACGAGAGAGGAAAAAAAGCTCTAACCGAGTTTATTGAGTTGGCATGCCGTATCTGGGTCTTATCCTTCGAATCATACCGAGACACGTCCTAGAAAAAGTAGGCTGGGAAATCCTAACAGATAAATAAATAATAATAAATATTAGAGGACAATCTTACACAAATCGAACCAATAAGTCCCATAGTAAGCTCAACAAGGCTTGTGTTATGGATGCTAGATGACGAAGTATTTAATAGATATAGATACTTATGTAAATACATAGAAAACATATAATACTAAGAAACAAATATTCATATTCATCACACAAATATTTGCCCTTACCGGGATTCGAACCCAGGACCGTCAGCTTCGTAGGCAGGGTCACTAGGCGCTTCCCGCTACCACTACCCGCTAGGCTAAACCGGTCGTCATAATTAAACTAAAGGTCGTAGACCCAAAACCAAACGTCGTAATTAAATTAAAGGTCATAGACCCAAAATCGAACTAAACTACCAAAAGGAGGTGCTACACTAACTTTCTGAAATTTTGATAGTTACGTTGCCAAATCGCAATATGTACGTGTTTACGCAGAGTCGACCGCACACTGAAGTGGAGGCCTTGTTGTAAACCTGTGTGGACGGAAACACCAACCGCGGGCTCCACAAGCCTCCCACCAAGGTGACCCTGTGAAAGCCTTGTTTATGCCAGTGTGGCTCACGTTTTGGGATTGAAGTTTCGAATGTAATTCATTTACGACAAGTTGTGTGCATGCAAGGTTGAAGCGACAAAGGTTCTGGTACGCATACGGCTATAGGGCCGTTCTAATTTAAAATTTAAATATTTGTCTGTGATTCTGACATATGTAAATTAGCCATTGAACGCTACTGTGTAATATCGGCAATTGAAATATTATACTACAAATTACTTGTAGTATGTTTTTATCGTACTAACAAAATCAAAGCATCCGACTTCATAGCTATATTGGAAAGTCTTCTTGTTATAATTAACGAGACTGGTCTCAAGTGTATTATCTTAGAAGACGCGTATATATTGACACAATGTTAGACACTTCTGAACACAAAGAACTTAGGGACACACTCGAATCACATAGCTTCAGGAGCTTGGTTGACTTTCCTACGCGCATAGCACCCACATCGACGACATCACTCGACCACATCTACACCAACTTCTTCTACTTATTCTTCTCTCCAGGGGGTGAAAGTGCCTGCACCTGGCCCACTTGAGCGGGGCCTTTGTGCATATCCCCTGCACCCACTCTTCTAATTCAGTCATCCCAACTCCTGCACAAGCTGGAGTAGGAGGCCGGGATGTTCTAGGAGCTCCGAGGGCGTTGTCGTTTCACCCAGGATTGCCATCCTGGTTTCAATGGTGGATGGGTACGTAAGCAGCATGTGCTCCACGATCTCATCCACTTCTGTGCTGAGCTGTCTGTCACGCCTGTAATTTTCAAGTGTTTGTTAAGTGTACAGTGGCCTGTAATCAGGCCAGTTAGTATTTTTGTTTTACTGTGTAGCAGTCTCATCATGTAGTTCGTGAATTTATGATTACATTCCTTAAGAAATAATTTGGTGTTTCTGCAGTCTACTCTTTTCGCCCATATCTTATTATGTTGGTCGGCTGTGTTTGAGTTATATTTTAATTGCCTCAGTCGATAGCAGTGCGAAAGGTGGAGGGCCAATCACTGTCCTCATTGCCCCTGCTTTGGTTAGCTTGCCCGCCTCGCAGTTTACTTGGTCTTGGTAGTGACCTTTCACCCACTGCAGTTTAACTTTGTTGTTCTCACCCAGTCTGTTGAGTATTTCTTGACACTCCAGTATGAGTTAAGATTTTGTTAGTGGTTTTGTTAGTGCGTAGAGTAGAGATGCACGGTCTGTTTTAAAGACAATGCCTTTCTCCTCTGCGCTTCCTACTACTTCCTGATATACAAAGAGGTTCAATGGTGGTATTCCCAGTATAATTTCCAGGGCTGCTGATGGTGTTGACCCCATGCAGCCTGCGATTGCTACACATGCCATCCTCTGGAATTGTTGTAGTTGTGCTTCGTTTGTGCTTTGCATTGTGCGTTGCATCCATACTAAGCAGCCGTATGTTTCTATTGGTCTAACTACTGCCGTGTACATCCATCGACATATCTTCGGTTTTAGTCCCCATTTATCGCCCAACATTTTTCTGCATTGGAAAAGTGAAATGGGGGCTTTCTTCAGAGCTGCATTTAGTTGTTTATTTCAGCTTAGTTTGCTGTCAAGCCATACGCCTAAGTATGTTACCTCCTTAGTAAGGGGTAGTGTTCATGCAGATTGAAGTTGCCGAGTTTGATCTTTTTTGTGAATAGTACCATCTTAGTTTTTTTAGGTTTATTGGGAGTTTGAGTTTTTGTCAGATCTTGTCTCTATCTTACGCAGTGCTATTTGCGTTTAAATAGGGTGTTCATAGATAGGATTTACAAGTTTCGTTACGTTGTCAGCATGAGCTATCGTGTAAAAGCCTTTCGTGCTTCACTGGACTATGAGGTCGTTGGCTACTATAACCCACAAGAGTGGGGATAGTACTCCCCCCTGAGGGCAGACCTTTGCTGCTTTGCATTTGATTTTATCGCAGATGGACAAGAAGATCATCCTAGATTCCAGCATTGTGTTCATGCAGTGTATCAGATGCGGACTAGTCCCTAGTTGTTCTAGCCCCGTTCTGATACTAATGAAGTTAGTTTTGTCAAACGCAACCTCGATGTCTATGAACACCGCTAGGCATGATTGTTGGTTTAAAATAGAGCTTTCTATTTTCCTATATCCGTTGATTTCCCAGCTTGGTACGCATGTTGGTTTGGGTGAATGGGGTCCGCTAACGCTTAGCGCTGCTGTGCTGTGGTAATAGTAACTACATCTAGAGGAGATTTGAGTCGTTGTTTGCAATAATTCGATACTATTTAACAGTTCACAATTACAGATTAACAGTTCACACTAAGTCACTTTTAATAAGTGTTCAAAGTGACCACCACCCTGTCCGATACATAGTCCAATACGTCGCTGCAGCTTTTAGGCGTAACAAAACCGTTTGATTGTTACGTATGGTTTCTAATGCATCCACTATCGCGTGACACATCAACACTTTCAATGTCGTCATATCCGTCGTATACTAGGCGTTTTATGTTGCCCCACAAATAAAAGTCTAAGGGCAGCAGGTCCGGGGACCACGGAGGCCACCTTAGTGGTTCCTTCTTCCTTATCCATCGATCACCAAAACCTGTTGACAAGTACCCACGTACAACTAGAGCGTAATGTGGAGGAGCACCGTCTTGTTGAAAATAGAGTCTCGTTTGCAGAGCTAAGCGAACGCCATCTAACATCTCACTTACGACAAGTTCTCGAAGAATTAAATAAATATAAAACATATTGACAGAGTTTCTACATATGTCAACTCTGGACCATATACACGAACAAGTCTCGCGATGGGATACGTGTTCATTATGATAACATCTTCAGACACCTGTTGGGCCTGAAACGCTCGTGCAACGCTTCAGGATTTTTTGCTGCAACCAACGTTCAATGTCATCGTCAGGCTGAGAATCGCGTCCTTCTTGTCCAGGGTTGACACGTGTGGCAACTCCATTAGCATATAACTGTTCTCCAGGTTTTACTATACGGACATGTACAGGAAATTCCCGAATATAGCTGTTTTCCCTCTGACGTGTTTAAAAAGTGAATTATACTTTTAATTACCCTATACTATATCAGTATATATATGTAATATACCTTGCAATGTAATGAGTTACACTGTAATATGGATTTAAGGTCTGAAATAAAGAATATATTATTATTATTCGATTCACCGCTCCACGCTCAAGGACGAGGTCAAAGTGGTCTTCCAGTGGATGTTCAGGAGGCCATCCTTGATTATTTTTACCAGCGCCCGCGTTCAAGTAATTGTGAAGCAGGGCGTCATTTTGGTCTTTACCGCACAACCGTGTGGAAGTTGTTAAAGAACAATTGATAAATTTGCTAAGAATAGCGACAGGCACAATGTCAACACTAGAAATAGGAATAAACTATCTATACCTACTACTAGGCTCCATAAGGTTAATGTATCTTTTAAAGGGTATGTATTCGCTTTTACAATAAAATCCCAACTAGTTACAAGAATTGTCTGTAAATGAATTTAAAAATGTTGTTAAAAAACATTTATATAAAAAGCCTTACTACAAAATATCAGATTATGTAGAAGACAAGAAAACTTGGGAAGGTGTTTGCTCCAATTCTGTAAAAAATAACGTATAAAGCTGGAGGTTTCTAGTCGCCTCTTTGCCTCCAGCATCTCAAACATTGAGGTGACGGAAACTCTTTATTTATTTTGATTTTTTTTTAAATTCTAAAAGGCTTCTTTACGAACCTCGCTATGACCCTCGCCTTCGGCTCGTGCCGTAAACTTCTCGGCCTTTGCCTTTCTTTTTCCTTTTATCCTAGAGGTATTTAAGAACTTCATTACGTGTAATCATGGCTTTTGGTCATATCATATTAAAATCACATAATTACTACTAACGAGAAATGGTTAGGTTATAAGTTATATGGAAAATTTTATTTTTCTGGAATAAAGACATTATTATTATTATTATTATTAATCTGATAGAATACATGTGCGCTTCTGATTCTTTTTTCAGCTGATTCTGTGATGACACATTGGTGAAGCTATCGCAGCGAGCCGTGCGCCTATATGATATATGCATAAGTACCTGAATCTATATCGAATTTATCCAAGTCCGCACAATTCCACGCCTACTCCGAGCAATATCCAAGAAGTTGGTTGCAAAGCAGCACCACCGGATGGGCATTAAAATCCCTGAGCATAATAATACTTTCAGTACCTACACTTTCGATCACTGCACTCATAGTGGCCATGATATAAATTCCGGCAGATTGTCATCACAATCTGGTGGCATATAAACCCTGAACACGCACTACGATCGCCAAGTTGCAGCTGAACCGCGACCATATGTCTATTATTAATGACTTGTAATTATTGTTTATCAATAAATAATATCTTATGTCTTATGACTTATTACATGTTATAATTTCCACGTTCGCGAAAACTGTCTTATCCCATATGATTGGTACACCTCCATGGGGCCGTCCGCGAACAATTCCCTCGGAGATGTCCATCGCCTATACTCCATGAAAACCTTAGTCAGGGTGTATACTGCATACTAGCTATACAATAAAAGGGCGATATCATGCTCATATAACCAGGTCTCTTGAAGGGCAATTATTTGATGTCTTTTGCACAATTTTGTTATGTAATCTGTAGATCTGTTCAGATTTTTGCAGTTATAGGACATTAGTTTTATATTTGTTGTAATATCCATTAGAATTCTCAGCAAGCTTGCCCTTCAGCGTTTATGCGTGGTTCCAGAATACCTTCTAAATACGATGTCTTCAGGCCAGAAGTCTCTTTGTTGGTTGAGGAATGTGTCAACATCTGCTACCGGCACGCTCACTTTGAAGGCATTAAACTCATTATTGTAGGTATTTACTTTTTTGCTTCGATATCTAACCCAGTTTAAAACTTAATAAAGCCAGAAATATCAGATATTTTAGTCTCCAGACACACTCTTGATACATACAGCGATATCATTCTTTTTGCAGCTTTAAAATTAAACTGAGGTAGGGGTGCTCCCGTGCCCATTCTCTTTTGGTTTTACTTTCTTTGAAACGTTGTCCATCCATCCTTTTTATTTTGTTATTTCACAGTTTTATTACTGGATTTGGTAGGTGTGATTTTATTTTATTGAAGAAGGTCTTTGTAGCATCTTGGGATGACTTTGACATATCAGGAATGGTTGGTTTTCCCGCATCAAGGACTTTATCTTCATTCTTCTTAGACTTCGTAGTCTTAGGGAAGTCATGTATTCTTTGAGCGATATTCTCACTGCTCCGTTTCCTCTTTGTCTTACGGTTCTTTCTGACTTGTCTTGGTTCCACGTTGCACTCAGGTCGTTGCACGCTGACCACGGGAGGTGATGACGTTGGAGTGGACTAGATAACCGCGCACCTCACCATCAGCAGGGCCCTCCCCAATCCGCGTGCTGGTATTTTTTTGCCGGTATATATCAGGAGGATCCATATTGCACCGGCTCTTCCTACTGTGCAGTTTCAGTACCATTACTTTCATCACTTCTATCGCTTTTTTTAGGGTCTCAATGTCTGAAGACGATTGGTGTGGACCATCCTCCCGCAATTTGAGGTCAGCAATTTTCTTCCGAAGCAAAAAAATGTTATCACGTCAATGTGATCAAAAGAAACGGGGGATAGTTTGTTTATATTCTTCGCCATGAAAGTAGGCAAATTGTCGGCATTGCATTCCTTAATGAGCATGATCATCTCCAGTATACTATTTCATTGAGAACCTTCCTTTTATCGGATTATCTTTTTCTGAAGGGCGAAACACGATTGAAGAACTCGTCGTCCATTTTGAATTTCATCTCCGTTGAAGGCACAGACAGATCTGAATAATCTCGGTCTCAACCAAGGTATCCGACTTGTCAGAGATAAATGCTAAAAGTTCATTTATTAAGATCTTTGAGCATTAAGCACAGTTCTAACACATTTGGTCTTCATTATTGTTTGGGTCTTTTGAACGCGGAGGTCTGCGGACCACCATTTTAGCAAACGTGCTGCGCGCGCGGCTGCCCGCCAGAGACTGGGAGGATATAGGCCCGAGGACATAACCGTAACTCGCAGAAAACAATGAACCCAACTCACACAAACTTAAATGTCTCGTTTAAATTTGGATCACAAAGATTATGCAGCTAAATCATGTTGTCTCTCATAATATGAGTCAGAAACAACAGTTGTAGAATTCCTAAACCTAAAATGAAATATTCTGTCCTTACCACAATTATTACAAGCTAAGCATGAAATAAGAGATGTCTCCCCATCTATGAAACATTTGTCGGTGTAACAAATTAATACTCTTAAACTAAAATGTACACAGCTTTACAAGTAGCTTATAGCGTAGACAAAGCTTATAGCAAGATTACTTCGCAAATAACGTAAAGTTTCACGAGAAGGTACGAGACACTCACATACATCTTAAATACAATTCTGCACTGTGTCATCCTTGACTACGCTATCTAGGGTCGTGGGTTCCAATCTGTGCTCCTACCTGCCTAGAGGGTGACTTCTTATAGGTGCAGCTGGCAAGGAAAGAAGGATTACTCAAGGTTCAAGAGTTATGTTTAAGATATCCTAGGGGTACAAGAAAGCTAAGCCTAACCTATATAACCTGGATACAAATATATCGGCTTCGCTCATTCACGGCTGGGGCCTCTTTCGGGCGTAAGGGCGAAGGAGGACCTAGACGGTGGCAGCGAGATGCAGCTTCAACTTGCAGTCATGGCAGCGTAGGTCCTCCAATCGGGCAGCTGATACTGATGAGGACCGGGCTCCGAAATGCAGGGCTTCGTCACGTACCGGGGACGAGAATGCGCGACATCCGTCTCAACTCGAGGCTCGCGTAGAACTGTCGGTCGTGGCTCTCGAAGCGGCGCGCGCTTCGCTTGCGAAAACATGGCTGCCCGCGCGTCCCGCGGCCTTGAACGGGTTGTCGCGTGATTCCTCTCAGCCAATCGCCGAGCTTGATATCAAATCAGGAGGGCGGCCGCCCCTCATCCCGCCGATCCATCACGCCACTTGCACTGCCAATCCGAAGCTTGTGGAGACGCAGTTTGAATATTCGCGGGGAACTCTCGCTTCTCCGCGACTCTTGCGCCAGGTCTGCTGGAAGAAAGGAATTGAAAACTCTCTCGCAGGTAGGTTGAATAGCGTGGATTCCGTAAAATGTTGTAGAGGAAATTGAGGATTTGTGAATCCCGGCGAAAACGGATCGGCAGCCACTTCAACTCCTTGCCATGTTGTAATACATGGTTTTATTTGCGCAGCCCGAAGATAAGCCGAATCCCGAGATTTTGAATTCGTTATAGTTCGTTCAATAGTTCTTCGTTAGCACTGACCCTGCAGACATCAGCATGATCGATGAGGGGTATAAGGAGAGACTGAGCGGGAGTGATTTTGTTCTGTTGAGGCAATAAGTACTGAAGTCTTCTGAGAGAGTGAAAAGTAGCAAATACTCGGCGGCTGACCACATTAACATGCGATGACCAGGACAGCTGGTTGTCGAAGATAAGGCCCAGGTTTATAGCTTTATCGCTATTTATGATTGTGGTACCATTAAAAGTGACAGGTGTAATGGGCTGTTACTTACGTATACATATTTTTATTTATTTAAGTTCTAGTAGTATGCATATGCATCATGAATGCATATGCATACTTCTTATCAGTCTTGCTTTTTAGTTTTTAATAATGATTAATAATTTGCTCAAAATTAGTTTGTTTAATCCAGGTTCTCTCGGCACCAATCATAATAATTTTGTAGCAACTGCGGAGCTTTAAGATATTGACGTGTTAGCGATAAACGAAACCTGGATTCGGGCGGGGCTGGAGGGTAAAGCTCCTACTCTACCGAGTTACAGTTAACGTCATAATCCCCGACCGAGTGGGAAAAGAAATCGCGGAGGCGGTGCCGGGTTCTGTGTGAAGCGAGGTGTGCACGCACGTACGTGACCTCACCCAGTAGATCCTAAGCACTCATCTGTGGAGCAAATGTGGATAATTAAGACGGTCAATGGTAAGAAATAAGTGATTGGACCTGATTGGATAAATGATGATTTGTTTTTTGACGCTCTTACTGGTTCTAGAAATGCACTACCTAGTTATGAACATTTAATTTTACTAGGTGACTTTAATGAAATAAGAGTAAAATCTAAGTTCGACACATCTCTCTCTTGTCTTCGTCTATCACAACTTGTACCATCGTCAACACATTTTACAGAGACTTCAGAATCACTTATCGACGTAGAATGCACAGATCTGAAAGCAAGAAATATAATTCATGATATGTTAGGAAAGCTCCATGGGCATAGTCTCATAGTTTGTGAATTTAATATTGAGCGCGGAAAACTCTTACCGTCGAAAATAACATATAGACCGATAAAAAATATCTCACTACAGGTTTTTGAAGGCAGTCGATTGGGGCTGTTAATTAAATGGTTAACGTATTTACCCATTGTGACGTTTCTTTGTTTGATCTGCATGCGCCTGTGAAAAACGTAACCATCAAAAACCACTCTTTCTCATGGATTACAGATACAATAAATTAATGATGAAGTTACATGATGAAGCTGGGATGCACTACCATAAAACTAAGTCCTTTTATCAAGATAAATTAGCTTATTTAAAACTTAACATAAATAATAAGATTCATCACCCTAAACGTCTGTGGAAGAATATAAAAAACACACTTTTACATAGAAATAACGAAGAGTACAGAATGTGTAGAAGTAACGAACAATACACTTTCAAGATCTTTATATCACCAACAACCACTTTATGAATATTCCTAGTACTCAAAGCATTCCTAGTATCTCGCAGCTATCATTCTTGGAGTTCCACAGATATAATGACACAGATTTTCACCAAAAAAAAGTTTAGATGTTATTGCCAAAATCATAAAACAATTGAAATCAAACGCCAACGGTTGTGATTTAATTAATCTCGATATGTTAATTATGACGCTTCCATATTCCTTAGAAATTATTCAAAATATAATTAATCTATCCATTAATGCCTCCACATTTTCTGAAATTTGGAAAGTGGCTAGGATACGGCCTCTACCAAATATCACTAACCCCTCTGAGCTTAAAGATCTGCGGTCGGTAAGTATTTTACCTTGCATGTCACTACTCGAGGTAAGTTGCCATCAGGATCAGGATGAGGTTGCCATCAACATTGCCGATAGCCAGCTTGTCGTCGGTAGTGCCATGGCGTCCTCTTGGGATAGGGGTCGGCGAATAGTCACAAATCCACAAAATGATCTACCATTCTTACTGCCTTTCTCAAATCTGAACTGCGGATCAGGTCGCCATCATGTAGATCCACTTGAAGCGGTATCGATGCGCTTCCGGAACCCAGATGGATAGTTATGGGGTCAACGGCCACGTAGGTTAGCGGTCTCGAGTTCACTATGTGCTTGCTTATGCTTCGGTTAATAGCGTCCGAAGGACCTCTTCTTTTGGAGCTCTATCCTTTAGGGTGACTGCGAGGGCTCTCTTAATAGTCCCCACTAAGCGTTCCCAGACATCGCTCATGAATGGAGATGAAGGGGGTACGAAATGCCATTTCATTTGCCTGTTGGCCGCGAACTCTCGCAAGAGCTCACGCTGTGCGCCGACGAGAGCAGTCCCATTGTCAGAGTATAATTTCACTGGGCAACATCTTTTGACTATAAAATGCCTTAAAGACATCAGGGCAGCATCCGCAGTAAGACTACCAACCAACTGCTCGTGTAACCATACAAGTAAATAGTGCCACGTAGCGCCTTTCGTGTCTCCTTCCTACGGTGACATCTTAAGGTCCAAAATAGTTTAGGCCAGAAAACGTAAAGGGCCTTCTATGGTGTCCCAATCTAGCTGGAGGGAGTGAACCGATCGCGGGCGTTTTGGGTACTCCTTTATTCACTCTGCAAAATTGGAAAGCTGATGCGACGGTCTTCATAGAAGAGCGGACCCCTAAGATCAACTTGCTTGACATTTGGAAGTGAGAATTTGATACACTTGGTTTACTAGCGTTTACCAAACAACACTATCGGCCAATCCCAATAACCTATCTTCTATCTATAATCTGCAGATTTGAGATTGCTAGTGTCAAATTTGACATAAATTCCATAGCGCAACTGTCAAATGTAACGCGTTATCTGCAGATCACGGATAGAGATAAGTTATTGGGATCGGCCGTATGTCAGTCAACTCCACCATGAAAGGCAGATCGTTGATATATACCAGGAATAAGAAAGGGCCTACTATGGAACCTTGTGGAACGCCAATTTTTACACCCGATCCATCAGATTTAACGCCGTTGACCTCTGCCTTTTGAATTATTTTGCTTAAGTATAATTTTAGTAGATCCAATGATTTATTTCTAGCTCCGCAATGATTTAATTTCATTAGTAGTGTATCATGATCAACACAATCAAATGCCTTCGACAGATCGCAAAAAACTCCGATACTATCCTATGCGGCCTTCCATGCGGAATAAATATGAGATATAAGGGTAATACCTGGGCGCAAATTTAAGCCGTCGAGTTGCGGAAAAGTGGCCCTCGATAAACTATAACTATAACTATAAGGGTAATACCGGCATCCGTAGTTGATTTACCCCTAGCGAAACCGTATTGTTTGGCGTGGAGTTGTTTTGTACGGTTGAAGTGTGAGAGAATTTGATTGAGCATTATCTTTCTTTAATCAGCGTCCTTTTAGACCTATTGTAATGAAAAGCCTTAGATGAAGAATATTAAATTGAAGTTATTCATCAAAGGCATTACAAAATTTTTTTGCTTCGGGGGCGAGCCAATCAACATCATAATGTCGTGGTGTGAGTATACACTATAAAGGTTTAAGTATGGTATGTAACCTAGTTTTGGTTAGGTTATCAAGGTGGACGTTGACCTTTGCTCGGCTCTATGGCAGCCTGCAGTAGTCGTGATGAACACCATCGAGGAGTGAAGACTGGTCTGCTTCGGTGGTAGGATGTAGCTCGCCAAACCATGAGCTCTTCTGCACATTTTCGTAGGGTTGCATGCAGTTGGTAGGTTATGTCCCAGCTTTGTGTGCTTGATAAGATACACCAGTTTGATAGGGATCTTGCTGCTAGTTTCTTTGATGATGATGACGCTTGCCATGTTACGTTACTTTGTGATGTTTGAATGACAGATGTTGAGAGTCTTAACTTGAGACAGGCGCGGGCGCGCGCTATGCAAGCTCACGAACGGCAACGTTAGTGGCTAGGCGACGTATGAATGATGTGTTCTTGTTTGTTTATGTTGTGATTCGTTCCGCTCCATCCCCCGCACCCCACACCGATATCTGACCGGGGCGCCTATTTCTATTGAATTCGTCCTCTCGTCGTTGCTAAATCAATACGGTTAAGGAAAGTCATTAAAGCCCCGTGAGCGTATAGATTTCGTCTCCTCGTGTTAAAGAAATCAATACGGTTATTGGCATTTTTGGTATTAAAAAGCAACTCCCATAAGCGTTTACTTTATGACTATGCGAAGCTAACTAGCGCCACCATGGGATAAATATCTAGTCCTAGATTTTTAGCAATAGTTTCTAGATCCTAAGTCCTAAAAATAGCTATTCACGGGATTGATAAAATGTCAGGAGCACTTTTTGCAAAAACGAATCATAAGAGAAGATATGATTTTTTAATCATTGGTGGCGCTACTTAGCTGAACATAGCTTATAAGGTTTTAGTAATAATATAATTAATAGTTTCCACCGTATCTTCATGGTACGACACATGTGTGTGTTCGTTTAAAATGTCACTCTAAATCTTTTCAAAAGTCACCTCCACCATTTTTACGAATAATTTCACCGGTATTTAATTAGAGGTTATGAAAAACTCGCCTAGAACACAATTCGCCTGAAAACAAACCTAAGGTTGCACCGTTGCAATGTTATAGTTACTTAGAAAGTAGTAAAAAAGTTATTTCATGTCAATACAATTAAGTTTAATTCAGTCATAATAGTTTGAAAGAGATAAATGCAAATGCAACGATGTATTTTACGTTGACAAAATACCATAATTATATTTAAGACATTTAAGACACTATTGAATTGCAATAGCATAATGTTGATTTTCCTTCTTCGTCCCCACCTGTTGACGAGGCCAATATGGTTACCGCGATTATTATGTATGAAAATATTTACACGATAACCGTATTGATTTCGTCACCTCGAGGAGACGAAATCGATATGCTCACGAGGCGTTAATGAATTTCCGTAACCGTTTGTATTTGGTCACGACGAGGGGACGAACTCAATACGGATAAGGTCATACGTGACCGGGGTGGGATGCACTGCACGATGTGGCAGGCAACAGCGCGCCCAAGCGCACGCGTTGGCAAATTTGTGGGCTTTGAGCTGGAGCATCAAATATCAAATATTTTCAACATTCACTAACAAAACACGTTTAATTTATTTTAATAATAAAAACAAAAGTTTACAACAAAATATTGAATGACAACCGTGTCCAAAACCGAAAATTAAACCAGAAAAGAGATAAAAAACTGAAATTGTCTATGTCGCAAACGAACACCGAAATTGCTTTTGACGCTGTATGCGCACTTTGATCAGGACTTGACGTGAAGATGAAATGATTGTATGAGGAGGATATGAAGTGCGTATGGAATGAACGAGGGGTTATATGAATGATTGCCCAAAAGTATGCCGAAAATATCTTTAACGGTGGCGTGCAAATGCCTTTAGGAATTTAGATGAAATAATGAACAGACGACCTAATCCTGTTCAAAGATTTAAAGCTGATGAAATTTGCCTCATCATTACGACTTGAACAGAATAACTTCCACATCCCTCTCCTGCAAGAAGGCTGCACTGTACAATTTAAAAACCATGTTAAAGCGACTTTGTCGAAAAAGGGATATTACAATGGTCAAGATTATTTAAATCATGGGACTGTATGGGGTTAATCTGGCTCAACACAGACCTTGCTGTTAATAATTTTGTAATTAATTATTCCTGCTTATTAATTATGATAATGACTAAATATTATATTTTTTATTAGTTAAGCATAAGCAATTTTTAAAAAAGAGATCTAAAAATCAATCTGTGGGAGTTTCTACGCCCATTTTTGCCACTTCTCCCACAGTGGTCCAATGTAGAGAAGTGGCAAAAATGACGATTGCTAAGTATATGTAAATATCTACAGTAATAAAGACATTTGGAATTTTGGAATTTTGTACAAGCCTACACCAAGTAATCCATGTACGTAGAAAGACTAGGGCGTTACACAAACGCAGGCTGGATCATTCAACCGCTTTAATTGCAGATCTTATGAAAACACAAATAGTAAGCGAACTGTACCAAAATAATTTGTATTATTTGTATTATAAAAATAAAACAACGAAACAAGAATAGCGTCAGAAATCAACTCGGACAACCTGCCATAGAATCAAAACAAACTGTCTAGAATAATAACAACTCAAAGAATATCACTGATCATGAACAAGAGAGCCCGCTTTACACTAAAAGATAAAATTAAACCACAGGCCCAACAACAATCCATGAACTTGTAAATTTAACAAAGTCTTAACGACTGCTCCGATTACCAGTTCTATCAGCCCTATCCGTATGCAGTAGATAACCATCTCAGTCGCGTAACAAAGGGTAATGCTACAGTTAGTATGCAGCCAACGTGTACCATTTATCATTAATCGTTAGTTATTCATTGATTGATATGACACTTGTTGAAAATGTCATTACCTATAGTCTATCCATACTAAGAAGCAACTGGACAGCTAACCTAAAACCACTTTTTAAACACTAGGGATGTTACCAAAACAATCGGAAAGAATCGAAATTGTTTATGGATGTAAACAAGCAGTATGAAGGTGATTTACATCTTAATCAAATTTAAAATAGAATTCGTGTAAATATACCTGGATTCTTTTTTTTGACTTAAAGAACAAGTGACAATTGACCTACAGGAGTGTTATCACAACCTAAGAAGTGACAATTACATCAAAACAGTGACAAGGACACGAAGCGGTTTCAAGCGGCAATAAATCAACAAACTAAACGACACAAAACGCTCAGGCGGGCTAGTGCACCCATTTGCTTTGTTGTGCGTGGTTTCTTCAAGAAGAACAGTGATTTTCAGTCGAGTATCAGTGAAAAATCTACATTCAGTGTGAACGTTCATATGGCACAGTGGGTGTCAAGCGAAAATATTATGCCAATTCGAAGTACCGCTCATTTATGATATAACAAACGCTGCATCGATACTTCTATTTCGCCAAGAAATCGCACAACGTTGGTGGCTCAGCGGGCCTCGCTCTCGGCCGAGAACAAATACAACGAAGAGGTTGCTCTGGTTCGAAACCCGTCTAACTTAGAAAGTATTTATATTATTTTTTTATTTTTTTTTGCTTTGTTTTAGAATTAGATTTTTAATTCTTTTATTTTTTGATTTTGTGACTATTTTAATTTTGTATTTTAAGACAAACATTTTTTGACTGATATTTTTATTTTTTTTCTCTATGTTTTAAGTATGTAGTTGACATTGGAATCACTTATGTTTTGTTGTAAGTACAATTAATTTAATGTTTGATATTGTTTGATAATAATTAATAGTGTTATAATAACAATAAATAGTATTAGGGATATTTATGACTGAATTGAATGCGGATTATTTAAGCTATATTTGACATTATTATTGACTGTAGATTTCTAATTCATTTATTTGGCAACAATTTAATTATAACTATTATTATATACTACTATGGTGGAAATTTTTAAATATGTGTTGGAAAATAGAAATGTAGTAGGCAAATATGAGTGTAACTAAGGCAACATATCCTCATTGCCCCGGTTCCACAAGGGAATTTATTGTTCCGCGTGGTTTGAAGTCTCACATTGGGCAGGTGCACAAAAATATTGTTTGACCGCAACAGTCACAGCGACGGGGCGGTAATGCGCCTGCAGATGTCGCTGGCATTTCGCCTGCTGATGTGGTCGGTAGCTCGCCACCGCCGACGCTCAGTGATTTGCCTTCCTTGAGAAGAAATGTCCGAGTTCTAAAACACGTCCCCAAGGGGGCCAGAAGTCTGGCCGCAGGAAAGTTGTCGGAGCTTATTGAGAGGTGTGTGGAGACTAATGAGACCAATGATTGGCAGGATCTCCTAAGCTTTGCTTATTCATGCCTCCGGGTTCGGTGACAAGGGTCGGTCTCTTGCCAGTAAGGTAAAAGACAACATTACAGCTAGTTCTCTGGGCGGCCTTCAGTCATCGGATGTTCATTCAAGGAAGGGAGGTAATATTGGCCAGCGTGCTTTTTACAAGTACGTCGAGTCCAAGGTTCACGATGGCGACCTTGGCGGTGCTGTTCGGATCCTCCTGTCTGACTGCTCTGTGGCAGATGACAGTGAGGAGACTTTGGAGTCCCTGCGGCGAAAGCACCCGCCACCGTCACGTGACCTCCACTTCCCTCCGGAACCCGCCCTCTCAAGCGAAACATTGGCGGTTGAAGCGGCTGACGTGTTGGAGGCAATCACGTCTTTCAATAGCGGGTCCGCAGCGGGCTTGGATGGGATCCGCCCCGACATACTGAAGGAGTTGATTTCAGTGGCGGCTGGGGATAGCGGTGCGACTCTCCTGCGTTCACTAGTTAATTTAGTGAACTTTATGCTTAAGGGAATGGTCAATAGGAAAGTGTGCCCTTTTCTTTATGGCGCTTTCCTATGTGCTCTGCATAAGAAGGGCGGGGGAATTCGTCCCATAGCAGTGGGGAGTGTCCTTCGGCGCATAGTGGCCAAACTCGGATGCAGGGCAGCCAGGGGAGTCGCATCATCTATTCTTCAGCCGCAGCAGTTGGGGTTCGGAGTACCTTTAGGTTGCGAGGCCGCAATCCACGCCACCCGAGCGTTTTTGTTCGATCGGGAAAACTCCGACAGCGTCATTGTGAAGGTTGACCTCCAGAATGCATCCAATACAGTTGAGCGAGACGTCATTCTGGGAAAGGTCAACGAACTGGTTCCGTCCCTCTATCCGTTCCTCCACCAGTGTTACTCAAGCCCAACCAACCTGTATTTTGTTGAAAATCTGGTGGAGTCGCGGGTGGGTGCGCAACAGGGTGACCCCCTCGGCCCACTGCTATTCAGCTTGGCCATCCACGACGTTGTTAAATCATTGAGTTCCCCTTTGAACGTCTGGTACTTAGACGATGGTACCATCGGGGGACCACTAGAGACAGTTGTGGCTGATTTGAAAACGGTTATCAGTGGCCTAGGGGACTTGGGTCTTCGCCTGAACTCAGAGAAGTGTGAGGTGTTTTCTTCCTCTGGTGACTTGGCACAAGGTTCCAGAGCTAAGCTGGAGGAATTGATGCTGGGGCTGAAAGTTCTTGATAAACCTGATTTCACTCTGTTAGGCGCGCCCATTTTTCTGGAAGGCGTGCCGGGGGTTCTGCGAGGAAAGTTGAAGGCCCTGGCTGGGGCTAAGCCAGGCTCTTACTATTCTCAGGAGTTGTCTGTCCCAGCCAAGGTTAACCTATACTTTGCGAACTGCTCCGGTTTGGCTGTGCCGAGGGGAGACAGACGCTTATGACGAGGCGTTGAAGTGTCTTTTGGAGACTATTTTAAACGTTAATATGTCTCCCTCACAGTGGTTGCAGGCAGCGATGCCTATACGGTTTGGTGGTCTCGGCGTTCGTAGCCTTCGGGACACGGAACTGCCCGCCTTCTTAGCCTCTTCGCGGGGGGTGTTGGAGCTTGTCACTCGTATTTTGAAAATTAATGGTGACGGGTTCAGCATCCCATTTGCGGATGAGGCTCTTCAGCTGTGGCGGGTACGTTGCCCGGCGGGAGACGTTCCGGAGAAGCCAGGCGTGCAGCGCTCCTTGGATGAGGAGATATGTAAGTCGACACTTGACGGGTTGTTGGGGCAGTCCTCGGGAGCGGAGCTTGCTCGTCTGCGAGCGATCTCCCAGCCGGAATCTGGTGCTTGGCTGCATGCGTTGCCGTCTCCTCATTTAGGCACCCATCTAGATGACAACTCCCTGCGCGTGGCCGTGGCGCTTCGGTTGGGATGTAGCATTTGCAAGCCACACCGCTGTATTTGCGGTGTATCAGTCGATTCGCTGGGGCGTCACGGACTACACTGCGTCAGAAGTGCAGGGAGGCAGTCTCGTCATCACTCCATCAATGACATCGTCCGGAGGGCTCTTGTCTCGGCTGACATACCGGCGGTTCTTGAGCCGCCTGGTTTGTGTCGCAGCGACGGGAAACGTCCGGACGGTGTCACTTTGATACCTTGGGAGAGGGGCCGTAGCCTTTTGTGGGATGCGACGTGCGTGTGCACTTTCTCGGCATCTCATATAGGCTCCACCATGCAGACTGCTGGTGCGGCTGCGGAGTCGGCGGCGCGGCGGAAATGCGTTAAGTACGCACAGCTGATGGGGAGTTATTGGTTTGTTCCATTGGCCGTCGAGACCACGGGGGTGTGGGGATCGCAGGGTAGGGCTTTAATCAGGGACATTGGGACGTCGCTTGAGGGACCGAGGCCATGACTACCGCTCCGGAGCATTGCTGGTGCAAAGGGTCTCACTTGCTGTGCAGCGCGGCAACGCTGCCAGCGTAATGGGTACCTTTGGTCCGGGAGCGTTCTGGGGTGGTTTATTTGTGTAGTTTTATGTATTTTAGATTTATTTATTATTTAAGTAGGTTATTATTATTTGGAAGTATATCATTTTTAAGTTGTTTCCCGGTTACTTAGAACTTGAATGTAATGTGACATATGTAAAGTGATAATTTTAGCCAATTGTTTATTCAGTTGAACTAACAGAAGAGTATTCATCGTCATCACTCCTATCCGCACTTAGGGATATAATTAGGTCATTGTAAAAATGAACTAATTATATCCCTTTTAACTTTTCCCCATTTTCAGCAGAGCCATCATTTTACCGATGCTGAAGGGTGGCTCGTTATTATTGTGTGTAAAAGTGGCCCACCATTATCAGACTCACCTGCGAAATAGTCGTACAATTTCACCACTTCTTCACGAGCTTGACTATTTAGCGTTTTTCTTCGTTTAGACATGATAAACAAATCGTAAAGCAATCGGGGTCCAAATTATAGTTTATTATCATTGTCCAATGAGAAAAGCCGGGCCAGTAGAAAATAATAGAGAGCACACAAAAACACACTTCGACCTCAATCAATAAAACTTCTTTGACACTTTGACAACCACCATCACCACAGAGTACTTTTCTACCTGCAAAGGCCCGCCACACACATACGTTCCGTCGTAGTCCCGTACTGAAACGCCGGAATCACGGTTTTCAAACGCAATAAGCTTTCCAATTAATCAATCAATCTCAGTTTGGAAAGTATCGACAACATTGTAATTATCAAAGCCTATGGTCTCTTTTTTGTGAGCTTTCCACTATTTTATTCGTAATCTTTCATTTCATCGGCGAACACACGGTACTTGAGTCACAATAAAAAAAAACAAAATAGCTCACCTAATGATTCAGTTTCTCGAATGGGTGTTTCGACTATGGATCGACACGATGCTGGGATCTGGGGCAGATGCTGAACAGCAACGTCACGACGTCGACAGGTTCATCACAACCGAGGCAGAAGATTGCTCGGCTCATGGCCGGCTGCTTCTTCCTCCATATTCGAGTCCAGGAGCTACCTGGTCACTGCACTCTCATATCTGTGATAGTGGCAGCAATCAGGTGATGATTTCTTGACAGCATTGATAAGGTGCATCATCATCTGGTGTTTGATTTCCAGTAGCCTTCTCAGAAGTTTTCTGTGGCATATTTCTCCTGTGCTCGAGGTGATCCCGCTTCTGATATCGCAGAAGGGTCAGGGCTGATGGCTGAGGGCGTCCCGAGGATGGGTGTGATGGGTACTCGAGTATTGGAGACAACAGCTTTGTTATAACACAGTTTATTAACTTTAGGGCACGAATCATGTACTAGACACAGAATAATGACACTTACCACTGGGAGCACTAGTTACAGAACAATCACACTGAACACGGGATGTACTAGATACATAATTACCACACTAGTCACGGGGACTGGCTAGTCCAATAATGTGGGAGGAGGTGCGCTCCGCACGACTGCTCGTTATAGACTGACTCGCTGTTTTTTTTTTTTTTTTGTTGGAGGGGAAAAAAATGGAATTACCCATGCCCAGGAGTCAGACCTCCCTGCTATGTCCGGGTCCCCACATATTGAGCGGGCATCAGCTCGTGTGGTATACGGACTAAAAACAACCCCTTTGTTTTGTTTTTAACAGACAACCCCTTTGTTTTTAACAGTACTGACTCGCTGACTGGCACGTACGCCCTTTTTATAGCATGCACAGCTAACCTCCCAATTTATTGGCCCAACCTAAGCGAGTGCATTTATCGCTTGTGTCACCGTACTTATCTCTACTACCTTTACGCTATAGCTATAGCTCAATTCGTAAACTACGACATATAGATAAATGATAATCGTTACATTATAATAAATATGTGTAATAATAAAATATATTCATGTACAGTTTCCGCTGCACCTACAAAGTTCGGTGCACCTTATTTCTCTTTTCAAACAATTGCACCTTCCTGCGCATTTTTGTCTTCATCTACATCTTATTAATTCTATGCAAGCATTGGCTGCTGGCGGTAAGGTGGTCCACACCAGCTCCCATGTGCCATTATTTTTGGCCCAACCCCAGTCAGCAGGACATGGCCGGTCTTGTATTGGCTTTAAAAGTTGACCCCATACTTATATTCTAAGTCCAGGACAAAGCAAAAATTTCCTGAATTATACTGACACAATCTTCATACCATTTGTGCACAGATAACTTGCCACTGTCTCACGATTAGATGTGATTTGGGACAGGTGGACACCCTGCAGGGTGGTGCACGTGGGTACCGGGCTAAATCAGCTCAGATGACCACTAGGTATGCCTGTACCCAGCGGCTTAACTTGTTGAAGATTTGCAAGGTACTCATACAAGACCTGTCAACACTGACCGTACTATAACCATTTTGGCCCTTGTTCTGTTTATTTGTAAACGTTATTGTTTTTGACACATGGACGACGATCACCTAGTATTGATATCATTGTTGTATGCTGTGGATATGTAAATTGGGCTTTACTGTACAAATCAATATAATAAAATAGAAGTTGGATATTGGATTTCATTGACGAGGGATGTCCTGTGAGGTTTTACTGTTAGTTTGAGGTTTACTGTTAGTTTTTTATTTGCAGTAATCCACCCCGTAATAATGTTTATCTACACACGTATCATAAACCCTCTTTACTGCGTCCAAAAACTGCACGTTACGATCAGCGTAATGTTAAACTACTTTGTAAAAACTCATTTCTTATCTGAATATTGAACATTATGACTATAATGTGTAAATTTTCTACATATTACGACATTCAAATTTCGAACGCCGATGCCCGCCTGCGTGCCGCCCCTACTTTGTCTGTGAAGTTGGTACTACAGAACAAGCTAAACAACTCAATGCTACAATGCCGGTCAAACATGCGGTTCCTGAACACATCAAAGAGAGCTTATGATATGTGTGTAGATAAACTACTATCGAGTTTTAATGCCCTCCATTATGTATCAGTCACATAAACTACTATTATCCACCTCGAACGTTATCAGTTAGAAATGAACCTGGAAGAACCCTGAAATTTGGTCAGCGAATTAAAAGTCAGCCTGTATTGTTTAACCGCATGATTGACTGTGACATAATTAATGAATTATTATTATTAATAATAATACGTTGGACACCATTTACACACATTGATCTAGCCCCAAACTAGGGTTCCCTGCATCTTGGGTACTAGACAATGATACACATACTTATATAGATAAATATTATACTTAGATAGATAAATAACCATGACTAGGGTACAAACATCCGTTCTCATCAAACAAATATTTGCCCCCACCGGGACTCGAACCCGGGACCCTAGGTTTCGTAGGCAGCGTCACTGCCGACTCGGCCATTCGGGTCGTCAATTAAGAGCCCAACATGTCCCACTGCTGGGCAAGGGCCTCTCCCCCTTTTTCTTTTCTTGGCGGTTCTGAGCGTTCACCCACCACTTCGTATCCTAGAGACCCAACTCATCATTCCATTTTTCTGGGTCGGCCACGCTTTCTCTTTGCACTGGGAGCCCCTTGCGTGGATATCTCACCCCATCGATTCGGGTGCATCCGAGCAACGTGGCCGGCCCAGTCACACTTCAATTGGGCCGCCTTCTGAACTGCATTTATTATGTTTGTCCTGGGGCGCAACTCCTTATTCCGGACCCTATCTAAGAACCCGACTTCAAGAACTCTACGCTCCATGTTTTTTTTTATTACATCATCAAAAATCCACAGCCGTGCTTACATGTAATCTTAAAAAGTGATCTTTAAATGAGGCCAATTAAGGATTTCATTATATAAACAACATAGGAAATCAAGAAGAAGAAAAAGATAAAGATAAAGGTAAATAACCAAAACAACAGCATGAGTGCCTTACTTATGTATAATTGACTAAATACATTGTTTGTGTGTGTGTGGGACGGGGGGGGGGAGGAGGAGGAGGGGGCTGTTTTGATAGGTATGGTTGATAAATTGTAGGTTTGTGAAGCTGAGCTTAAAAACTAATATGCGACGAACTCAATGAAATACTAGAAATTAAGTGGCGATGCAGTAAGGTAAGGTAGATATGGTGCTACTTTTTGCTGTAATTTAAAAATTTATTTAAGTAAGTTTTTACAAATCAGATCATCTGACTTTTACCTTCTATAATTCCTTCTATTAAATTCAAAGTTACCATCCGCTTGAAAGTAGGTTTACTTTTGCAGAATGGGTCTAAGCCAGAGAAGAATTTGTTGTACATATGAGGTAGCCTGATACACGTACAGTTTGATACATGTACAGTGTACCCTGACACTGATAAATACAAGCATTAATTAAATTTTATTCGTAATTGTGTTTTTTTCTGAGATCTGGCTGAAGGGCTTTGAGAACTGAGGAACACACTTAAATCCTCTAAGTATTTTTACAATATTCCAAGATTCGTAGTACAATTTCATTGAGACTTACTAAATCCGTAGCAACTTAAATCGAAAATCAAAGCCTGGTCCCTGAATCCTGACATACATAAATAAACTGATGTATGAAAATGACTGAGCGTAGATTTGGCGTCAAGATCCTAAGTATGCGATAGCTTCTTTATATGTATGTGCTTTGGTTACTCATTTTATTACCAGTTACCAATTACCGCTAAAGAAGCACAATCATTATAAAGAAGCGTTGATGCATTTTTTTGAGCATGCAAATTAAACAAACGAATATAATTTTATTGTCTTTTATTTTTATAAAAAGGTACAAAGTTTAACTCGATCTTCAACTATCTGAGAGCTGCTTAATATTTTACACTATTTTACAATAAATATTATTTGTATAGCATATGAGTATTTTATGAAGTTCTGAAGATTCATACGAAATTCAGATTTATGATATGCAATTGGTGACAGATTATTCTTCACTGGCACATGTCTCGTATCATAAATAAGAAAAATAACATAAAACTACTTTGAATAAGAATACATCAGTTGAATCTAATACTTCAGACGATGAGTCAGCAACTTCCCTGATGTTTTTCGTTGTAACACACTGCCTCCGCATATTTCGATAAACGTTTCTGTGGGATTTTTATGTGATCCCTCGTCTAACTAAGGTTTATTATCATATCAGGTACAGCTTTGCAAATTAATCTAAAAATAATGGCCCCCTAAGTTACATATTACCGGACTACTGCGCGTTTTATTAGATAAGTCAAATATTTTACTCAAAAAAAACGCAGTAGTCTGCAAATGTTGCCATAATTTTTTTCTACATTAAATTACCAAGCTGGAGGATACATACATTTTAGTTTTTTTTTTTAATAATTACGTATAAAAAAAATTCTTTAAAGTGCTAACTTTAAACAAATTATATTTGAATTTTTCACAGTTGGTAACTTTATATGCCTATTTAACATATGTTATTGGTAACATTTTTGTTGCTATTTCTTTATAATATTTTGAATAGTATTAATAATACATAACACAGTAATATAATAATACTAAGTAGCATATATAATTATATGCCACTTATTTGTACACTTTTTTGTGTTTTATTGTTACTCTTAAAACTCAAAATGACAAAAATCAAATTGAAAATAGCAAACTATAGAATTGATAATAAATCACAGTATTTAACACTACTTTCTCGTTCATATAGCGAATGTGAAAAATTGTTACAAATAGTAAAATTTCCCTTACACAGGTCAATCTTTCGAAGTAATTGACCGAGTTATATCTTTTCTATAGAGACAAATCTTGTTTGTACAATGAATATGTAAAAATATAAAAAACTCCTGTGGGAAGGTACACCATTGCTATTCTATTTAGCCATGTAAGATTTTGTCACGGGATTTGAAAAAGTTGAGTTGGTTCTATGTTCACATGTTACTTAGTCAATATTGCGTAGGTGCAGTAAAAAACGATATTGGCTAGGCCGGCTTACATTCTAAATTAGTATGCAAACCGGACCACCTAATCCTGTTCCTCACTCTACACTGATAATACTTATGAAATCAGATACTAATAGCTGTTAATCCTGTAAGTAGATTTATGAAACAATTTTTTAATAGATTTCAAAGCCTAACAGGTTTCTATCAGATAAGAACTCCAACGCCTCTTTAGTTGCTACAACACCCACTAATACACACTTGCGATTAACCCGGAGATAAGCAGTCAACTCAATAATTTTTCACTGTATTATCGCAGATGGGTCCAAGCGCGTAAGGAACGTCAGAATGGATTCTCATAGTATATTAGTACTGGTATCCGCCGCCTTGGCTTGGCGGCACATACGCCTGGCCCGGTCCAGTGGCGCCCCCTGTTGGGCCCCTATTGTAGCCTTGTGGTTGTTCTGGGTAACTCGCCTCGCCTTCATAGGTAACCTGGGAGAGATGGGCAGATAAGAAGATATTTGATGATAATAATAATACAGTTTAACCTTTTGACCGCCACAGTCGCCTCTGGCTAACAACTGAACGTCATGCCATTGACGCCGCTGACGGCCACAGCCGACACTTTTTTTATTAAAGAGACCTTATTCATATGAATTATGTTGTGATTTGCATATCATAGCATGTTTGTTTGGCGGTTGAGTGACACATTTTGTACTTTATTTATGGCTGTCAAAAGGTTAAACCCATTTATTTATAACATCTCTATGTGGGAACCTGGCCGGCAGGCTATAAATTTGCAGTGTCCAGCAATAACAATAACTGTCGAGCAATGGACTGCTAGTCTATAATCACAGATACAGATTGCTGAGCAGCTGCTTGAATCCCTCCCTCCACTCATGCTTCTATCTAGTAGGGTGAACCCACCTTTTGTTATTGTGCTAGCTCTTCTGTTGTGTACTCTAGCGTTGACAGGTGGTAAGAGAAAAAAGAGGCCTACGTGCAGAAGTGAAATGCAGGCTTTTATGATTATGATGCAATTTGGTGTAACAATACTCACTTTTACATACAAGCACAATCACTGTACTCATTTGATCATTATATATTTTATCTGCCTATTGTATATCTATCTATCCATCCATATATCTATCTTCATTAATAGATCGTTGAGAGGTGCACAGATATCAAATGGTTAGCACTGAAAATCAGCACTGCAGCTCTGCTGTAGTATTAAATTTTTCTATGTGTTTCCTTCCATAACTTCATGTCACTTTTCTGTCTTAAAATCTATCCTGTGGATGTACTTGTGTGTTTTGTTGTGAAGAAACGTATGTCTATGTCTATGTTTATGTTGGTTCGACTGTAGAACCACGTGGACACAGGCTGCTTGAATGCCTCTCTCCACTCGTGCTTACCTCAGCGTTGAAGCCGTTCTTCCAGTCAGCAGTATACTTGACGATCTGCGTGCGACCGTCTGGTAGTGCCACGCGGTACATGCCGCGTGTGACGTCACCATCCGAGACAGCGTTGTGGCTGGAATGTAAAAACTCGTGTTTAAATTAACTGTAACTTAACTTAATTAAGTAGGCCTATTGGTTTCGTGATGATCAGTCATGATGCAGGATATGCAGATTTGATCTCCATTGCCGAGCATCAATAAAATAAATCATTTATCTTAAGTGTGTTAAACAGAAGTTCTAAAGATGATGGAAAACATCGTGAAGAAACCTTTACAACTTCACATCTTCTCAGCTGCGGCGATGAGCTAGGTTCCTGTCACAGTCCCTGGAGAATTAGTTCCACATGTCAAAGTAGTTCCACGCAGAGGGCGCTAATTGTTTGTAACAAACACAGAGTAAGTAAGCCAAGAGTTTTGTTCATCTGAGGTTATATAATATATAAATGTATCACAGCGTAAGTAAGTACTAGGCCACAAAGTTAACTTGGCCGCGAGGAATGCTTTTCCCCTCCCTATCTCTTTCGCGCACGCCCTCGACGCATCACTAGGACAGTGACGGACGCTATGACGTCATCAGAGCGACTTTAAAAGCTTTTACAAATACAGTGCCCTCATTGTGCCTCTGCCACCTCGTTTAGGAAAAGTAGTTACGTTAACGTTAGTTACCTGTAGTCGTTTCCATTCTCGTTGACGGAGTACGCGAAGTCGAAGGGCATGCCTGGTTCGTGATGGTGGTGGTCCTCAGAATGCTGCGAACAAGAGGAGGATTTCGAATTTAGAAGATTCTTCAACTGCCATGGTAAAACTTTTGTTTAGTTTGTTGTTTATCGGTCGAGTAAATAATTGGGTTGACGTCGTATCCCACTGTTTTATTAACCAAGTTGTAGCCTGATGACTAACAGGTGACAAATTAACTAACTAACCTTATTTTGCCGAATTTTCGGGCGGTGACATCTTTATGTAATTCTGTAGATCTACGTACTCCTTATAACATCAGTATATGGATAATAGGTATAGATAATATTACCAGATGCATTTTTTGTATATTTTACATTGCCTTTGGAGGTCTACTGACGGGGCTCATGCAAGCACTTATTAAAGTTTGACGTTTTTGAAGAAAAATAATCAATACGTAAAGCAATAGACGTGAATGCCATAAGGCTACACAAGGCACAACATTCTAGCCTTGCAGAGATGGTTGTCGCCTGTTGGATGCTCCGCATCAGCATGACTTGACGAGACTGGTGGCACACTGCCAAGAATCCGGGCTGCAGCTGATCGTACCTACGGACTCGAACGCATACCATACTCTCTGGGGGGATGAAAGAAAACAATAACGACCGAGATAAGCTTCTCGTTGAATATCGAATGACAACCAACCTTAACATTGTTGCATCGCATTGCTCAGATCACATCAGATGGGTTCGATACGAGATTCAGGTAAACACAGTCCAGGGTAACCCAAAAGCGGAATCCGCGCAGAACCGACCGAGTGCAATATGCCAAACGGTTGGATCAAGTCCTGAAACAGCAGGGATTGCCGATAAGAGTATCGGGCGCCGAGGCTATAGAACACCAGGTAAGCAATCTAACAACACGGGGCAAACGCAGTTATGGTCGAGTGGATAGGTAAAATGTTGAGTAAGAGAGTCATTACACTCACTTCAGCCGAATCTCAACAAGCATTGGTAGCGAAGGGATGTCCCCAGAGAGGTATCCTCTCGCCGCTGCTTTGGAACCTGGTGGCGAACGACCTCATCACCAGACTGAACGCACAATACTATACACGGTAGGATATGCCGACAATATAGTGATACTAACAAGTGGAAACGTCACAAGCACGGAATGTGATGGTTCCCAAGCAGCACTGCGGATCGTGGGAGCTGGAGAACAAGTGACAAACTATCAGTCAGCCCAAATAAGACGAAAATGCTATTGTTCACCAACAAGCGCAATCTGGGCAACTATCGACTACCCAGGTTGTTTGGTACAGAGCTACAATTAGCTGCTGAGGTAAAGTACATTGGAGTAATACGAGATAGCAAGCTAAGTTGGAGCAACCATCTGAACAACACGATAGATAAAGCAACAGTCACATTTTGGCAATGCCGAAGAATGGTAGGTAAAACCTGGGGGCTAACCCCAAAAATCACCCTTTGGCTTACTCAGCCGTCATCAGACCTATTATAAACTACGGCGTGATAATCCGGTGGCCGGGAACCAAACTAACCACTAGCGAACCAAAACTACAACGACTCCAGAGGCTGGCTTGCATGGCAGCAACGGGATCCGTGAGGACCACAACCACTGCGGCCTTGAAAGCTATACTGGATCTGCCGCCGCTAGACCTCTTAATCAGACAGGAGGCGGCTGCAACAGCGGTGCGTCTTAAAAAACTCAACCTATGGACATTTGCTAGGGTACCCCACACTGGAATACTCGACAAGTACAAAGGTAAGCAGCCCCTACTGGAAGCGGCCACTGACAGGATACCCAAGCAATATATCTTCGACAAAAGGTATAAGATACAACTGCATGAACACCCTTGGGAGGGCCTCAATCACAGAGATTATGGATCTTCATAGACGGTTTAAAAACAAACTCAGGTACGGGCGCCGGGGCATTCTTGGAAGATCTAAACATGAGGAGATCAACATCATAAGGTACCCACAATACCATTTTCCAAGCCGAGTGTGTGGGCATCATAATGGCTACTACAACTAGTACATAAAGAGAGGTAAAGGATTTCCCTATCTGCGTACTATCTGACAGCAACGCAGTTCTGCAAACCCTTCAAAGCAACTATACACGGCTTATATACGAGTGTCACCAAGCCCTGTCAGAGGTATGTAACCACAGTACTGTTACCCTGCGGTGGATAAAGGGACTCAGTGGCTCGTGCAACAAGGACGCAGCCGACGCCCTGGCAAGGTTGGGTTCGGAACAGACATTGGAGGGACAAGAACCCATAATACCACTACCATCAGCTGGTTGAGGAAAACCCTACGACAGCACACAAAGGTAACTCACCAACTTTATTGGATACCTGCAAGCAAGCCAGACACGCCCTCCCGATGATCAGACCCGGATTATCATGTAAGCTAATCTAAACAAACACCTACACACTCTAGGTGTTACAGATAGCCCACTGTGCAGAGCCTGCATGGAGGTCGAGGAGACAGCCACCCAGGTCCTGCTGGAATGTTCCAGCGTGGCCATCTACCGGGCAACATACCTCGGGTCGTCGAGATCACTCCAGGAAGTCGTCGGTAACATAAAGGGTTTGCTAGGCTTCCTACAGGAGCTGGGTTCGCAGGAGTAGGTAGTGCCCCCAACCCACATCACGCAAAATAGGCGCCAATTCAAGTCGTTGAGTTGCGGAAAATCGGCCCGCGATAAACTATAACTATAAAGCAATAGATGGGATTTTTTTATTGATTCCAAATAAAAAGATAAGGTTTTCGATAACAAGGTAAATTATTCACCAAACACCGTGTCGTTGATATTTCGATTTATGATTACCATTTCAGTCAATAAATCGTTAGTAGTAGAAGATATTCTAAATGCTGTCCTTATCGATATTTTAAATAAAAAATATGTCTTTTAGATCTGTCTTGGTAGGTGAAATAGAAGTCTAAAATTAATGTTGGTAAATCTTATTTGATTTTTTTACACTTATCAATATTTCAGGTCGCATCAATTACGTACATAACTATTATAACTCATAGTTATGCTCTCGGAAATAAACTTAAAACTAGATATAAAGGTGACATATTTTACATATATACTCAAGAAATTGTGTGCTGCTTTTAAAAGAGGATTTTTTCAATATATGGGGATTCTTGAGGTAATACGCATATTTCAAAAAGTCGTTTTTATTTCAGAGGCCCTCAAAAAGGAAATACAGGGTAAGTACACTACCTATAAACAAATTATGTAGATACGAGTATTAACAAGCTTTATACTAAGGAACTTTCCTTTCCTTCTTTTTTAAGTAAATATGTCTACACGTATATCAACATATACGTGAACGAGAACGAAGACAAGACGTAGGTGACAGCGGAATTTTGAAAACCTATGTTCTACTTTGTAGCGACAGAAAACTCAATAGAAAACTGCAATAAGTAATAAAATAAAATTAACGTCGCCGTCGTCGACAAACTTTTGAAGTCGATAACTTCTTTAGCCTTAGTTTGGAAATAGAAAAGTGGATGAGAATGAGAGGTGACAAACCAATGGCTAAACGTGGTGCCTATTTTGTTTCGGCCATACGCCAAACTATGAAATATCGGTGCTAATTTGGAAACTAGACAAATAAACCTGTCTACATAACAACGTGTTAAAACTCCATTCGACCACCAACACCGATATCTTTATTCTAAATATAACCTATTTTTTACAGATTATGGTGTCCCACTATCGAGTGAGTATTTGCGACAAACAAACATGACACAATTGAGCACACATTAAGCCAGTTATTATATAAGTATAGATAATTTAAGTATATTTAAGATGTGTTTTGTTTACCCTTAATCGGGCCTGAGTTGCACAATTATTCATTGGTATTCGCATAAATTTCGAAGACGAAGCCATTTTAAAATTTGTTGGGAATATATATTTCATTTAAAAAGGCTTGACTTACGTAAACGGGACCACATGGAGGTTGGGTTGTAAAATATAGCATTATTCTAACATTGAGACTTTAATATAATAGTCTAATTATTTCAGGTGTTGGTACGTGACTAGGGAATGCAGAACCGGTTTGTGCCAAGAATCGGGTTTTACGGTTCTGAGCAGTACCGAATTGGATACCTGGTTTAGTTCCTGTTCTTTAGTTTTTTGAAATGTTATATTTTTTTTTCCTTTATAATATTTTTTATCTCCAGAGAAGTGGCGATAGGCTAGCTAGCCCCTTGTTTCACCATCAAGAGTGATTGTCAGAACAAAATAAATAACACAAAATATACAATTGCTCAAACATACCGCCCCAAAAATCGTCCGGTCAAACGGTGCCCATTACACTGGCTGCGTTGCCGCGCTGCACAACAAGAGAGATTCACTGGACCAGGAAATCCCCAGAGCGGTTGTAAAATCCTCGGACCCTCAAGCAACGCCCAATATTCTTGATAAAACCAAACCGCCGGTACCCTGCGTACCCCAAACCTGCGCTCTATTTGATGCACTTTTCCGCTAACTCAGCAGCAGCACCCGTGGTTACCACAGTCGAGCCGATGTGGGATGGAGCAAACTTGCACAGACAAGTTGCTTCCCACAAAAAGCAACGACCTCTCCCCCACGCTATTTACGTGAGACCTTCCGGATGATTCCCGTCGCACCGGTTAAGTTTAAGCCCGGAGGTTCTAGAACCACCGGAATATCAGCTGAGTCAAGTGCCTCCCGGACGATGTCGTAATTTGATGGCGAGAGAGTCTCCCTGCACTCCAAACATAATTACAAAAATACATCTACACATCCTCACCATGTAACAACCACGTTTCCTTAAATGCACCGCGTTTGTCCACGATTTGCATGATGGGAGGCAAGACTATCACCAAAGCTTTGAAGATATTAAGGTTTCCTCACAATATCTTCCATCATCGTTACAACGTCCATAATTTGAGCTACGATACCATGTATGAACTCAGGCAAAGAAGCTTCAAACTCATAACACCCCCCTTTTCGAGTAGCGAGTAAACAACTGCAGTAGATGACTTCAAAATTGAATGAAATATAAGGCCTATATTATTATTTCTGTCAAGATATTATGTTAAAATTAAAGTCTGCCAGAACCGTAAGTAACAAAAAACCTGGTTCTTACAACCTCTGGAACCGATTCTACAAATATAGGCTGAACCGAGTACGCCCGGTTTTTCGGACCCGGGTAGAACCGGGTGCATGCGAGTACATACATATCTATAAAGTTTTGTTTGAAATTAAACAACGATAATAGTACCATCTTAGGTCTCGGTCTCCTATTTGCGTCTTAGGCCGCCTAAAGCGTCACGTCACGGACTGTTGACGTGTTGACGCTGCAGTAAGACCAGACGTCGCTTATTGTGTAAAATAGGAGATCAAGACCTAAGATAGTTACACAGTTCATCTCAATTTGTACAATTTCCATAGAGAGTCACTCGATAGAGCACTATCGGACAGGTTCGAGAGAATCTCCAGAAAAATTGAAATTCATTAAGAAAACATCACCACTGTGCACCACTGATAGACCAATAACATGTGAGTTGAAAAAATCAAAATTAAATTATCAATCGGGCGAATAAAATAATAATGGAGACTGAAATACTGACTGAGCGAATATGCCGCTCAAGGGGCAGTGTCGCTAATGGTTTACGTAAGTACAATCGAACCAACTGAATCATGACCCACTTGCCTGATAATTCGTTTGAAACTTTCAAACTTGTAAGATCTATCAAAATGTCAGTGTCTAATCAAATGATAACAAGTTCGTTACCAAGGAAATAAACCTTCAAGCGAATTTCTACCTACTTGCATTTAAGGGGTTTAGCAAAATAAGCTTATGGTGGGTCATGATTCAGATGGTTCGATAGTACCTATATATATATTTTGGTTCGTTTAATTAAATGAATGATGTGGATTGTGAGGTACCACAATTTGCTGTTTAGGACCTTCCTTGGCTCATAGTGTTAGATGTCGCTATCGAGGAAATCCTAAATCGGTCCCGAATTATTAGATGGGATGAAGAAGTTATGAGCCCCGCAGAAGGTTGACGTCATTGCCCAGAGACATGTAGACCGTGTGAAGAAAACTTAGTACGGTTAGCAACGATGTTGGTCGAGTGTGATAGTGAGTGAAAGAGAGAGAGAGGGAGATAATGTTTTATGATTTCATTAGGTTCCCATTTGATTTCATTATCGCCTGTGAAGGTATTTAATATTGTTTATCTACACACGTATCATAAACCCTCTTTACTGCGTACAAAAACCGCACGTTACGATCAGCATAATGTTAAACTACTTGGTAAAAACTCATTTCTTATCTGAAAAATTACACATTATGGTCATAATGTGTAATTTTTCTACACATTATGTCATTCAAATTTCGAACGCCGACGCCCGCCTGCATGCCGCCCCTAGTTTGTCTGTGATGTTGGTACTGACATTCAAATTTCGAACGTCGACGCCCGAAGTTGATGCTACAGAACAAGCTAAACAACTGCAGAGCCACAATGCTGGTCAAACATGCGGTTCCTGTACACATCAAAGAGAGCTTATGATATGTGTGTAGATAAACTAGTGTATGTAACTGTACATAATTAGGCATTAAAACTCTCGAGTGATATTATTATCTCTCGAGTATTAATGCCCTCCATTATGTAGCAGTCACATAAACTACTATTAACAATGTTACACTAAGAGATCTGATTTTTTAATTATCCTTTACTGCATCCAACTTTGGGGTTGCCACTTTATCCTACGGCAAACAAAGTTATACATTGGCACCAAATCCTAGGAAAAAGTAATTTCAACACGGGTGTCATATCGTGTTTAAATAGACAAACCAAATATTACATTAAAACTAGAGTAGGAACACACTCAATAGCCGCGTTCGCAAAATAATAATGTATGTAGATGATTATTTAGCTAAAGGAGCCAGACAGACTCAAAGAGTTTGCTTAGCAAAGTAGAGAACGTAAGAGTTCCCAAAGAAACTCTGATGGACATGTTTAGATACTTGAAATTAAAAGGAAAAGTTCCAGAATGTGTAATCAGCACCACAGGAGTAGTCAACAATACAGTCTCAAAAATAAGAAGGGAATAAGAAATTTCTGAGGATACTGGTTCTAAAATAAAAACCAAGATTAAGAAACAGCGCGGAGAATAAATAGAACTGGATTAATTTAATATAACAGTTCTGAGAACTATAAATAATCCAATATATATTCAGCTCGGAATGAAATTCCTACTTTGAAAAAAAATAATGGCTGCTAAGCGAGATTTAAATTATGAAAGAAGCGAGACCACATTAAGAAAAATTATAAAGAACAAATTGGGATATAGATTTAAAAAAGGCCTGTGTTTAAACGATTACCACAAAATTCGAAAATTTACTGCCAATGAATTCGAAATGACTGCCAGAATTAGTAAATGGTCACCAAATTGTGTTTAGATAAATGATCACCAAACTTTTTTTTTATGTTTTGTCTACTTAAGTTTATGTTTTAAGTATTTTTATTGTTCTAACATGTTCAAACTAACACGAAGGATAAAGGGGCTTCGCTTCGTTCACCCCCTTTACCCTTCACCTAAGCTACCGCAGTATTTTACTCTGATATTTTCTGCAACTTTTGGTGATCATTTACCCATTATGGGTAAGAAAAAAAAAATTTGGTGATCATTATATTTGTTGCCTTAAAAATATATCAAAAAAGGATGACTTTGAATCGAGAAGCCCTAAATACAGGCATGGAGAGCTTAATGTTAATATTTTACTTAGCGTTTAGAAACAACAGTGATTTATATTGACGAAACCTGGATCTATACCGTGAAAAGGTGTTGGTAGCCTGCTAGGGATAAAGGAGTAAAAAAGAACTGGTCACCGATGGATTATCTTTTATGCTGGAAGCGAAAACGGATTTCTCAGATGGCGCACTCCAAATGTTCAAAGCTAACACAAAAACTGGCGACTAACATCATCAAATTAACTCTGATAATTTCACAAAGTGGCCAGAACATTTTTTTTGCCTGATGCACCACCGAATTGCCTTATAGGAATGAGAAAAAAACTCATCATACGTAAAGAAGAATTCAAGCCTCCCATCTACTGAAACTGGAAATTATACATGATCATCAAATCCCACAAAACTCCTAAAATTTCATCATTGATAAGAATTTGACTGATAATGGTCATGAAACAGTTTGATCACCGCCTTATAACTGTGATTTAAATGCTGCGGAATTTATTTGGAACCTTGCACTAACTACTATTTACAGTCACTGCTAATAATGTAGAACAGCTGGACGACTGGAAAAAAGAAGTCAACCACGTCACGCGTGTTGAAGAATATTACTGGTACAGTGATAGACTCATTGATTAGGAGTTCATTATTAATACCGGGTATGACAGTGTATCAGACAATCCGAACAGGATTTCATGAGTGGAGTTGATATTTGAATACATACGTGACGTATACGTAAGTGATCCACATACAAACCCAATATGGTTTCCGTGGACCTTAATAATTAATAATTATTAAGATGCACATATTATGTTTTTCTATTTATAATAAAGAAATAAAAGAAAAACATAATTATTTATCCCGATTTATGCATAGGTAGTACCTATTATACTCAGCTTTTCCTTGGTTGCTTCCACTACAAGCAGAAAGATACTGCTTACAAACATATTATTGGTACTGCTTTGAAATTCTTTGCATTTGTCTGCTAACTACACTCAGAGGAACTGACGTCACTATGTCGACGCAAGCCTTGTAGTCACGCGCATGATCATACTTCGGGGTTTATACAGTGCCACAAACTTAACTGACTGGTGACGGTGTCGCTAGCGTCGTTGGCACTCGAGTGAAATTTCATACTTGCGACTTTAGTTCTCGTTTTGGCCGCCGGGCCAGATAAGTTTGTGGCTCTATACATAATGAGTAAATTGTATTTTATTAAATCATAGCGTATAAACCGTTAATTAATTTTATCTTATTAAAATAATTTTCAGTGGATGAAAAGTCAGTCAGTCTTAATTATGTAGCAGGTAAGTAAGACTCGTTGTTAAATGCTCTTGACTGAAAACTATCCTTAAGTTATGCAGAGTTCCTTAATATTAATATTTTTTTCACATCGTACTTCAATTACAACATAAACTTTAAAATTTACAGAAAGTGGCAACGGTATGCATTAACTGATGTAATATAAGTCGTGGACATATTATATAATTGATAATTTCATGAAATGCTCAACCACTTCATGATCTGGCCGACCATTTCATGATATATTCAGAAAGCTTTTAATATCATGAAAACATGTATTTTTAAAAGTATTTGTATTCAATACCAAGTGGTGTTTTTTGTGAAATACATGTCGAGCTAATATGAAGACTATTCTAGGGTTCGCACTGCTCGCCCCCTTTAGTCTTCACCTAAGCTACCGCAGTGTTTTTCCCTTAAAGATTTCTTCGTTCAATGAAAGGTCTTATTAAACCATGGTGGCCATTTCGTGACAAGATGAATTCTATGGTACGCCACGACATATAATGATTTTTATAATTTCACAAGTAAATGGGTTCATGATTTTCTCTATTCACAGAACCAGGAACAAAAGATCCAGACGATATTGCAGACGGCAATATCGTTACGGCCAATGACGACGATGGAGACGGTGATACAAGTAAGTGGATCTATCACTGATTCTAAAGTTGTCACAAATAAACTATCTAAATAAAGGACAAAACTTTTTACATTTTAAGCTTTCAGATTTTATCTTTACCTGCTATGTAAAATGGTAGACATATTGATTCGGCCTTAACAGTGCATGCGTATGTCAGTTTTCACAGAAAAGGCAAACAAATACAACCCTCCAAACAATGGTTGGAGCACCTATGTCGTCGAAACAGTGCCCTACACAATGTAATGATAATAATATCTCATCCAACTCAGCAACAACTCGTATAGCAGCTGTAGCTATTCCCAGATGAACGTGCAATGAAGTTCTTTTGACGACCCGAATGGCTGAGTCGGCAGTGACCCTGCCTACGAAGCCAAGGGTCCCAGGTTCGAGTCCCGTTGGGAGCAAATATATACCTAGTCCCTAGACCCTAGTCATGGTTGTTTATCTATCGAAGAATAATATTTATCCGTATAAGTATGTGTATCGTTGTCTATTACCCAAGATACAGGGAATTCTAGTTTGGGGCTAGATCAATGTGTGTAAATAGTGTCCAAGGTATGAAGAAAACAAGGTATAAAAGGTATTGTCCCGCTACGAAAATGTATACGTTTTGACGTTTGCCGCGAGATGTAATTATGGGCTTTTCCGCGCCTTACGTCAAATCGCATACATTTTCTTAGCGGGCTCAATATACTTTATTACACATATATCTGGCGGGACTACCTTTCCATTTATATAGTTTTTCGTTGCTATAAAAATTTAAGGTATTCTGAATAATCTGTAAATACAATATTAGTGATTTAGAAAAACAAGGGTTTTAACGGGATTTTTTTGTCGACTGTCACAGGCTTCTGCTCAAATTAAGGGCTGCTTTAATTTAATACTGACGCTTTCAGTTTCTGACCAGAGACAGAAAGACTTTGAGTGGATGACAAACTTTCAGTTCGCTATCTCTGTTTATGTTTCGAAGGATGTTTGATTACTTCAAGATTATGTTTGACGTATTAGTATTGAATTAGTATTTATTTACCTTTAATCGGGTCTAAGCGTGCACAATTATTCATTGGTTTCCGAATATATTGCCAAGACAAAGCCATTTGAAAATTTACTGGCAATATATTTTATATAAAGGGGGAATGTATTTAATTTAAAAAGGGACTGACGCAAACGAGAAATTATCGTATAGTTTGGGATGTTAAATATGGCATTAGTGTAACATTGAGACTTTAATCTATATTCTACTTATTTCAGGTGTCGTTGATGCTGGTCATGACTAGGGGATGCAGAACTTTTTTTTTTGGTTCTGATCAGTACAGAATTGTGTATCCGATTTGGTTCCGGTTCTTTAGTTTTTTTTTAATCGGTACAAATTCTTCGCTTATCATCTTCTAAAAGTGCGCAAAACTATGATTTTTGGTACGCTTGAAATCTAAGAACAAAAAGGTTTTATATCATACAAATTTTAATATTTTTTTATTGCTAGAACAAAATAAATGATACAAACTATACAATTGCTCAAAAAAACCCACCAAAAGTCGCCCGGCCCGGCCAAAGGTGTCCATAACACTGGCTGCGTCACTGTGCTGCACAATAAGAGAGCAAGATTCACTGGACCAGGAAATCCCCAGAGCGGTTGTCAAATCCTCGGTCCCTCAAGCAACGCCCAATATCCGCGATAAAGGCTCTAGGCATCCTGTGAACCCATAAACCGCGCTGTATTTGATGCACTTCTACCATACCGCCACTAACTCAACAGCAGCACCCGCGGTTACCAAACTTGAGCCGATGTGGGGTGCAGCAAACGTGCACACAAAAGTTGCATCCCACTTGAGGCAACGACCTCTTCCCCAAGCTATTAACGTGAGACCGTCCAGATGTTCCCGTCGCACCAGTACAAGCCCAGAGGTTCTAGAGCTACTGGAAAATCAGCTTAGGCAAGTGCCTCCCAGATGATGTCGTTAATTGATTGATGGTGGGAGAGTCTCCCTGGACTCCAAACATCGTTACTAAAATACATCTAAACATTTTCCCCATGTTGCAACCAGGTTTCCTAACTGCGCCGCGATCGTCCAATCTGGCAGAAACATGTCGAAGTCGTCAATTTTGCGGGATAGGTGGCAAGTCCATCGCAAAAAATATGAAGATATGATGGTTTCCTCACAATATCTTCTATCACCGTTAGAACATACATAATGAATAAACTCAGGCACAGAAGCTTCAGACTTATAACAATTTTATTTCCGAGTAGCGAGTAAACAACTGGAGTAGATAGATCACTTCAAAATAGAACTAAATAGAAGGATTATATTATTATTTCTGTCAAAATTTTAATAATACAATTACAATCTGTCAGAACCATAACCAACCAAAAACCTGGTTCATATGATATTTGGAACCACTTCTACAAATTTAGCCTGAACTGGGTGTGCCTTGTTCTTTCGAAACCGGGTACAAACGAGTACATACAAATCTATAACGTTCGAGTTTTAAATTATACAATGATAATAGTACCATCTTAGGTCTTGGTATCTTATAGCTTTATTCAAATCATTTAATTTATGTCATATATTTCTAAACTTACAGTTACCAGCCAAACTTACTTCGATAATGTTTTTTGTGACTGTGCATTCACAAGTAAAAGTATAATTAACTGCTTACTTCCGATCACAGCGATCAAATAGTTTGTTTCCCAATTGCTAGTAAGGATAAGACTGATCTATCATTTTATAGGCCCGTTAAATGCCATAGAATAGAGACGTATATGAAAAATTTCATATAAATTTGCGAGTACCGCATTTTAATGATCAGAACCCAAATTAAATCTGAATAGATTCTTGTTCAATTGACGACCTCTGTGGCGCAGCGGTTGTGGCTCTGCCTATCATGCGAGAGGTCCCGGGTTCGATCCCCAGCTGGGGGTAAAAAAAAAATACAATCCCCAGGTCTTGGATGTTTATATGTGTGTGACGTCGCTGTTTCTGGTTCCCACGACACAGGGTATCCTTGTGTGGGGCCAGAAGCAATGTATGTGCCTGTATGTAAATATTTATGACTGTATGTATGTGTATGTAAGATAGCTTATATGACGGGACTGTATGGGGTTAATCTAGCTCAACAAAGTCCTTGCTGTTAATAATTTTGTTCTTATTTATTCCTCCTTATTAATTAAAATAATTATAATTGTAATATTTGTGTTAGTTAAGCACAAACAATTTTTAAAATATATCTAAATATCAGTCTGTGGGAGTTTCTAGGCCCTCTTTTCCCACAGTGGTCCAATGTAGAGAAGTGGCAAAAAATGACGTTTGCTAAGTATGTATATCTACAGAAATAAATAAATTTATACTAAGGCCCCCTAAAGCGTCACGTCGCACGCCGCGTGACGACACACGCCACGGTGAAATATTTACTACAGCACTGTACTGCTACGATTAACATCACAAGTCGGCGTCAACGTCTACACGTCGTACACGGACTATCGACGCGTTGACGCTGTAGTCAAGGCCTTAGTCTTAGTCTTAGTTGACGCTGTAGTCAGCGTCAACTAAGACTAAGACTAAGGCCTTAGATAGTAACAAAGTTTATCTCAAGTTGTGCATTGTCCGTAGAGGATTCCCCGACGAAGAATCAGCAGGGAATTTCGACCAAGTGCACCACTGATAGACCAATAACATGTGAGTTGAAATAATTTAATTTAATTTTATTTTATTGTATTTGGGACATCAACAGCAAATAATATAGATAAGTAACAATATTAAACGATACAAGAATAAAGCCAGTTACAGATATCCACAGAAGATACAGAAAAAAGTAGAAGAAAAACTTAGCAATAAGAATAAAGAAACTAACCCAGAATCGAGACGACCAGATAGGATATCGTGGAGCACCATCATATCCAATAATACTCTGCGATCTTCAAGCGAGGCGAGGTGATGATGCCAACAGGACTCCTCGTACGAGTGACCCTGGATATGGGACCTATAGTTTAGGTGTTTCAAAAATTTGGATTGATTACCTCAATACGATGGATGTATATAGTTCGGGGACCAAATACATGATGCATATTCCAAGATACTCCTAACATACGAACAATAAACCTGCTTTATGCATCCGAGGTCGCTGAATGGTTTGCAGATGCGAATGTCAAAACCAAGACCTCGAAACGCGCGGCCCACGATGTTCTCAATGTGCATTTGAAATGTCAGTTTACTATCGAGTATGACACCCAAATCTCGGATCGAGTCGACGCGAGTGAGTGGTTGGTTATTAATATTTTAATTATATACAACAGGCTCTTTACGTCTGGTGAAGGATAATTATTTTGACATATTTGCTAGAGTTTACAGAAATTCTGTTCTGTTTATAATATTCACTAAGGCGGTCGAGGTCGGATTGCAGCCTAGCACAATATATACTACTAGTCACATCAAGGAAAATCTTTTTATCATCGGCATATAACAAAAACCTACATTCACGAAATACTGTGTATATGTCATAGAGATAGGCATTATAGAAAAAAGGACCCAAATGGGAACCCTGTGGCACCACAAATGGTATGTTTATGAAGTTTGAATTATGTCCCCCAACAACCACAGCCTGCTGTCTATTGGATATATACGCGGTGATACACCTGAAGAGGTCACCGTGAATTCCCAAATAGGACAATTTACGCAACAGGATGACGTGGTCCACGCGATCGCAAGCTTTCTCAAAATCTGTGTAGACCACGTCAACCTGTCTGCGTCTGTCCAATAGCAAATCGACCCTTAAGGAACCCGTCTTCTTGTGGTGGGATTCCGCGCGAAACAATTGGGTAAATACAGTTATAGACGGATTTCTCAAATACCTTACCAAATACATTGAGGATGGATATTGGTCTATAATGTTCAATATTATTTTTAGTGCCGTTTTTATGCATCGGGAGGATATGCGCTTTTTTCCAAATAGCCAGATACGAGCCTTCTTTTAGCGATCTGTTGAATAGGATGCACAGCGGAAAACATAATTGTTTCGCGCACCGCACTATGAAATATGTTGGGATCCTGTCACTGCCTGCACCACCATTGATATCGAGCGACTTAAATAAGTTAAGAATAGAGTCAGGATGTAACTGAATGGTACTGATATTGTTGTTATCGTCACAAAACGGTGGTAATCATCATCAAATTGTTAATTGGGCAAATAAAATAATTATTTGAGACTGTAAAACTAACTGAGTGACTATGCCACTTAAGGAATGTCCCTGTACAGCGAATCTCGTGGACCCTAACGCGTCCAAGATTCTGGCGAAAATAAACTTTCAATCGACTTGCGTTAGGAATTTGATAAGTTTGTTAGGTTATTTTATTAGTTTCCTAACATATTATTTACCATAATAAAGTTTATGAAATTACCTATCTTGTGATGTATAGTACTCACATGTGATAATAAAGTTGATAAGGCTTTTCATCGTTTGTTTGCAGAATCCATTATTTGACACCGACACCTCTAATTATATTTCGTTCTTATTATATTTCGTTCTTACGGGCCCAACACAAAACTTACACTATTTTCCATTTTTCACATCACCACTATTAATTTCTCCAGCGATTAGATGTATTATTTTATTACAAAACACAGTAATTACTTCACAATAAATAAATATTGACAAACATAAAATGTAAGTCTGCAGCCGGTCGCCTGCCCAAAATGGCGACATGGCTTGGTATTTTATTTATTTTGATCTGATTGGCTGTCTCAATGTCAGTTCCAATCATATCACACGGTTGCCAACTAAACTACTCATAATCTAAGACTACTTCCGTGAACGTTCTGAAACTTGATGAATATTCATAAAACCTCGAAGTTTGCAATACATTCTATGCGCTTATGCAGCGCACAGGACGCTAGCCGCCCAAAAAAGTTATGCGCTTATGTAGCGCATAGGACGTCTGACGGGTTAGGAACAATGTCAATAATTGTATTCGATCAAATAAATTAGTAGGTTAGGTATATACCTCTATATAGGGGAGCAGCAGGGAATTTCGACCAATGAGATATTATAAGACTACTGCGGGTTTTAATAGACAAACCGAATATTACATTAAAAACTAGAGTAGAAAAATACTTAGTAGCTGCGATCGCAAAATAATAATGAATGTAGATGATTATTTAGAAAAAGTAAGTAATTGACTTAAAAAATATATCGGACTCTGAACAGAACGTAAGAGTTTCCAAAGAAATTCTAATGGAAATGTTATAATGGAGATACCTGAAATTAAAAGCAAAAGTTACAGAACGTGTAATTGCCACTACAGAAGTAGTAAAAATTATAGTCTTAAAAATAAGAAGGAAATAAGAAATTTGTGAGGAGGAGGTTCCAAAATTAAAATCCCGATTAAGAAACAGCGAGGAGAGAAAATATTATTGGATGAATTTTATATAACAGTTTTGAGAAATGTAATTAATTAAATATAGCGCGGAATGAAATTCCTACTGTAAAAAAATTGTTGCTGAATGTGAGACCACATTAAGACAAATTATAAAGAACAAATTGGGATGTAGATTAAAAAAATATATCATAAAAGGATGAATTTGAATCGATAGGCCCAACATACATGTAGAGCGAAGTATTCACGCCGTATGAAAGTTAATGATTTTCTTAGTGCTTAGTGCGTGATATTGACGAAACCTGGAACCATGCCCATTTAACCGTGAAAAGGTGATGGATAAGGTGTTTATACGGAAAAGGCAGTAAAAAAGGACCATAGTCGATAGAACGATGGTTCATAAATCCTGCTCGAATTAAAAACGGATTTGTAGATGGCACACTCCAAATTTTCAGATCTAACACTAAACTGGTGACTAGCATGACCAAATGATGTCGATAATATCAGAAAGTAGTAGAATAGTTTAATATACCACCGAATTGCATTATAGTAATGAATATCTCATCATGCAGTAGTAAAAAGGAAAACCGGCTTCCCCATAAGGGTTCAAAAGAAGCAGTGATGGTCGAGTGGCTCTTTTTCCAGAAAATTTTATGTAGCCGGAATTATGCATGATGATCAAATCTCACAAAACTCCTAAAAGTTTCATCATTGATAAGATTTTGGCTGATCGTGGTCATAAAACAGTACGATTACCGCCGTATAACTGTGATTTAAATCCAATAGAATATATTTTGAATCTTGTTATTTGTATGCTCTACAAAACATCAATCTTAAGCAGATTTTTACCAACCCTTGAATCGGTGTAAGTTTTGATTTCATTTGATTTGAGTTATACTACCCTCTACTAATATTCATGTTGAAAAGCTGGAATCTAAAATAGAGTGCTTGGCTCTTAATACTTTAAAGTCGATATCTATTACAGAAGAAAAAGGTAAACCATGCCAAGGGCCATGCAAAAAAAATACTGGTGCAGTGATAGATTGATCGATGAGGAGTTCATTATTAATATCGGATCTGACTGTAAATCAGAAAATCCAGAATGCAACACTAATCTGGACATTTTTCCGATTTCCGTGGTTGCTTCAACCGCAAGCAGAAATACTGCTTACAAAGATATTATTGGACATACTTAGACATACTTTGTAATTGTCTGCTAACTACACTCACAGAAACTGACGTCACTTTGACGACACCAGCTTAACGTTACGCGTATGACCATTCTTCGGGGCTTATACAGTGCCACAACTTTAAATGACCGATGCCGGTGATGGCACTCGAGTGATATTTCATACCGACTTTAGTTCTCGTTTTGGCCACCGGGCAAGATAAATTTGTGGCTCTGTACAATAATGAGTAAATCGTATTTTTTTAAATCATTTAGCACAAACAGTTATTTTATTTTATTTTTCAAATTATTTTCAGTGGATGGCCCTGTTACACGTAAGTAAGACTAGTTTTAAATGCTTTTTACTGAAAACTATCCTTAAGTTATGCAGAGTTACTTAATATTAGTAGTATATTTTTTACACTGTACTATTACAACATTAACTTTAATATTTACATCAAGTAGCGACGAAATTATTTACATATGTAATACATGTCATAGATATATTATAGAATTAATATTTTCCTGAAATGCTAAACCAGTTCATGATCTGGCCCACCATTTCATGAAATGTTAAATTTGTTGAAACATGACTTTTTAAAAGCGTATTAATTTACTACCACGTGGTGTTTTTGCAATGCATATCGAACTAACACGACGACTATTCGGGGGATTCACTCTGCTCGCCCCCTTTTGTCTTCACCCAAAATACCGTAGTGTTTTTCAGTGAAAGTTCTAATTAAACCATGGTGGCCATTTCATGAAAAGATAAACTCTTCGATACACCACGCCATATAAGTCATGATTTTTATAATTTCACAACTAAATGGGTTCACAATACGGTTTTACTAAGGGCAGATCAGCTATGGATGCAGGTATTATATCTTATATCTCATATTTTCAGCACAGGATGCTATCGGAGTTTTATGCAATCTGTCGAAGGCATTTGATGGTGTTGTGACCAATAATAAAATTAAATAATCACGGAAAAATAAGGCGTGGGATCTACTAAGGTCATTCATAAGCAATAGAATTCGAAAGGTAGAAGTCAACAGCGGTAAATCTGATGGATTGGGTGTTAAAATAGGCATTCCACAAGGTTCCATATAGGGCCCTTTATTTTTCCTGGTATATATTAATGATCTGCCTTTTATATTGGAAATAATTTACTGACATAGTAACGTTTGCTTATGATGCTTCATTGTTCTTCAAAAAGGAAGGACAAAAAGATTTTGATGATGTGAATGGTCTTTAACCTTGAATTGGTTCACAGTTATTAAATTATTGTTAAACTCTGGTAACACTAAGTGCATCAAATTCTCACTTAAAAATGTCATGCAATTTGAGACCAGTTTAATGTCAGATAGCAGCACGTTAGAATAAGTAAATGATACGAAGTTTTTTGGAATAACCATTGATAGCAAATGGCAGTGGGGACTTCACATAGATAAATTAGCTGGTAAATTAAGTTCTGCGGCTTAATTTGTTAGGAACATGAGACAAAACACGGATTTGGCTACCATCTAGGCTAGTATATTTAAGTTACTTTCATATTGGCATGTCCTATGCTATCTTGTTGTGGGGTAAAGCAGCGGATATTCCTTTTTTTTTACAGAAAAGAGCTATTCGAGCAATTTATAATTTTAAACGCACAGACTCCATAAGAGAGCTTTTTTAAACCAATCGTCATATTAACTGTATCTAGTTTATTTATTTTCGAAAGTATAATGTGTTTACGCAAAAACCTTACAAAATTTTCCAAACTCAGCGATAGCTGTAATGTTTACCTAAGAAATAATCACAGACTAGTTGCGCCTCGGTTAAGATTCGCAAAGGTAAGTAGTTCTATTAAGGGTCAGTTCATTCTTTACTACAACAAGATACCTCTGGAGATTTTGTAATTGCCATTTAAGCAATTTAAAAACCATGTAAATGCGACTTTATCGAAAAAGGGATATCACAATGTTCAAGATTACTTAAATGACAGGACCTTTTAGTGTTAATCTAACTCGACACAGACCTTGCTGTTTATAATTTTGTGATTATTTATTCCTGCTTATTAATTATAATAATTAATATTGTAATATTTTCATTAGTTAAACACAACCAATTTTTAAAAGAGGTCTAAAAATCAATCTGTGGCAGTTTCCTCGCCCTCCTTCTCCCACAGTAGTCCAATGTAGAGAAAAGGCAAAAAAAATACTTCGACTGAATTGATGACGTTTACTTAGTATATATAAATATCTACAATAATAAAGAAAATTGACTATGACTTTGACTTTATTTATTACTCTATTCACAGAATCACCAGACGATACTACAGACAATACGGACAATAACGACGACGGAGACGGTGATACAAGTAAGTGGATCTTAACTGATTCTAAATGGGTCACAAATAAAGTACCTAAATAAAGAAACGAATTTAAAAATAGCCAATGCCAACCGGGCATGATCTTTGCGATTTACCGATACCACCTTTACCTACCATGTAAAGTGGTAGACATATTGATTTAGCCACAACAGTGCGCGAATCAAAGTTTTTACTGAAAAGGCAAACAAAAACAATGCTCCAAACAACGGTAGAGCACCACCAATTACATTGACAACGCCTAATTATGAATTTTATCAATAAATGATGTAAAATATTTCTGTTATGGGGCGTCAAAACAGTATTCAATACAATTTGATGATAAAAATATCTCATCTGGCTCAGTAACTACTCGCATAGCAGCTTAAGCTACTGCCAGATGAACCTGCATTCAAGTTGATGGACCCGCTAAGAAAATGTATACGATTTGACGTTTGCCGCGCAAAGTAATAATGGACTTTGCGCGGCAAACGTCAAATCGCGTACATTTTCTTAGCGGGGTCAATATACTTTAATACACGTATATCTGGCAGTGGAATGTCTATCTATTCATATAATTTTTCACTAGTATCAAAGGTGAAGATGTTCTGAATAATGTGTAAATACAATATTAGTGATTTAGAAAATTAAGGGTTTTAACGGGATTTTTTAGAACTTTTGTCGACTGCACAGATATCTGCGAAAATTAGGGGCCGCTTAAATTTCAAACTGATGCTTTCAGATGATGAAACATCATCTTGATTCATACTTCAAGATGATGTTTGACTAATCAGTATTGAAATTCCTACATGACAGAATTACATAATAAGGCTACAGAACATCGCCTAACAAACAAAGAGATATAGCGTCACACCTTCTCCCATACGGGTTGGCAGAGTTACAATTGTGCCCACATTAAGTCATTTAATATATTCATATAATATAAGTACGAAACCATTTTAAAATTTGCTGGCCATATATTTCTTATATAGGGGCAATATTTTCATTTAAAGACTGACGCAAACTAGACCATATCGTGGAGGTTAAGATGTAAAATTTAGCATTATTCTAAAATTGAGACTTTAATCTATATTCTACTTATTTCAGCTGTCGATGGTATGTACATGACTAGGGGAAGCAGAACCGGTTTATGCCAAGAACCAGGTTTTTGGTTCTGAGCAGTACATAATTGAGTACCCGGTTTGGTTCCTGTTCTTTAGATTTTGTAATCGATATATTTTTGGGAAATATTAAACTACACATAAAACATAAAGATTTGCACAGCAGGTGAAGGGTAAACGGTACCTTAGTGAAAGGTAAACGAAGGATAAAGAGGGCTTCGCTTCGCTCAGCCCCCTTTATCATTCGTTTTAGGTTTAACATGCAAGAAAATCAAAAAATACTTACACATAAATTATTTAAAAATTTGATTACACATAAAATATTTTATCTACACACTTATCATAAACCCTTTTTACTGCTTCTTCAGACAAAGGGTAAGCCCCACTTAAATATTACCCGTCAAAACATGCAGGGGCTACCTGGCAAAGAAAGAACAATGACATACAAACACATAAATGTACGCTGTAATGACATAGAAATACAACACACACCATCCACAAAGTTCTTAGGTATTGTCTTAGACGAACATTGCACGTGGCTGCCACACATAGAGATGGTTTGCCACAAACTGAACAAGTTTGTTTATGCCTTGTATAGATTAAAAAAAACTGCTGACACACAAACAGCATTAATGGCATATCATGGGTATGTGGCATCCGTTTTGAGGTATTAATTATATAAGCATTCATAGTTCAAAAACAGTGCATTAGAGCTATTTGGAATGCAACGCCCCGAGATTCTTGCAAACTTCTCTTTATAAAATTGAAATTATTGACCCTGCCAAGTCTCTATATTTTTGAAATGGCGTGTTTTGCACATAGTCACCAGAACCTATTTACAAAATACTCCCAACTTGAGAGGTCGTGGCATACGAGATACCCAAACAAAATTGTATACCCACCATGCAGAACAGTCTTCTGCCAAAGGAGTTGCTTTCGGATGTTGATAAATAAATACAACAATCTGCCACTAGCATTCAAAAATTTACCACTGCCTCTTTTTAAGAATCACCTACACAAATGGTTAGTCGATAAATGTTTCTACAACATAGAAGATTTTTTTGACAGATAAATGTAAAGATTAATATTATTTAAGCTAAGTTATTTGACATGAGTAAGAATTATTTTGACATTTTACATAGATACTTAGAATACATGTTTTTTATAGAAATGAATTATTAGCTTAGTGTTTTAATATAATATAATATAATATATATTTGCATGCCTAATTAGGTAAAATATGCGAAAAACATAATTTTAGTAACATCTGACATGTACCATATTTTAAACAAATAAATGACTATGACTATGACTATGACTATGAACTTGTATTAGAATTATTTCTTAATAATTCGGGCACTGATGTTATTTGTATTACAGAATATTGGTTAAAGGAAAATATGATGTCTATTAACATAAATAGTTACAAAATTGACAGTTTTTACAATAGAAAGACTGCTGATAGAGGTGGTTCTTTAATCTTAGTAAAAAATAATATTAAGGTGAAACAACGGAAAGATATTCTTACACTTACTGTGGAAAGACAAATAGAGGTATCTTGTGTTGAGTTGGATAGCCATATTATTGTTTGTGTCTACAGACCTCCGAGAGATGAAAAAGGCCATGGCAATTTTGAAATATTCGAGAAATTTATGGAGGAAGCCCTCATTAAACTTTGTAATAACAGAAAAAAAAATATTGTGGCGATTTTAATGTAGATCTGCTTGTAGATACAACACTGAAGCGACGATTAATAACTCTGTTCAAATAATTTAATTTATGTCATGTATTTCTAGAGCCGATTAGAATTGTACTTACCAGCCAAACTTGCTTAGATAACGTTTTTTGTGACTGTGCATTCACAAGTAAAAATGTAATTAACTGTTTACCATCCGATCACAGTGGTCAAACAGTTTCATTCCAAATTACTAGTGAAAATAAGACTGATCCATCATTTAATAGGCCTATTACATCCCATAGACTAGATATGGGTTTGCAAGTACCGGATTTTGATGAACAGAACCCGAACAAAATCTATTCTGACTTCTACAACATTATTCAAACAGAATTTAATACAGTTTTGAATTAAAGAAAGTCAGTGCCAACAACGGTAAATCTAAATTAAATGACTGGGCAACATTTGGAATTCGTAAAGGTAGAGCTATCTTGTATGATCTTTATGAACAAAAAACCTATAACTTTGATATAAAATTTCATTACTATGTTAAAAAATATTCCAAAACTTTCTAGTTGGTTTGTAGAACTGCAAAAACTTTAAATATAAATAGAAAAATACAAAATTCAAATAAAAGAATGAAAACGGTTTGGCAAATCATAAACCGTGAAACTGGCAAAGTTATACCAAGGGATAATGATTTCTGCTTAAAGATAGGTGATGATGTTGTTAAATCCAACGCTGAGGTAGCTCGAGCTGTTGAAACATTCTTCACCAATGCACCCTTACTCACAACAGAGCGTCTAAATTCATCTCCATATGAAGCAGAGGTTTTGTTAAAAAACAGCACTAGCATCAGTAATGTAGATTTTAAGTTTTATCATGTATGACCCCAGGATATTGTCAAAACGTATAGATTACTTAACTTAAAAAATACTGAAGACCTGTAGGGTATGTCAGTCAAAGTCATTGGTTTAATAATACTTGTTATAGCCCCACACCTAGCTTATATATTTAATAAATGTGTTGATGATGGAGCTTTCCTAGACCTCATGAAACACAGTAAACTTACACCTCTGTTCAAGTCGGGAGACAAGGGTGATCCGTCAAATTTCAGACCAATATCTGTTCTTCGAGCACTAAGTAAAATTTTTGAAAAGATTATACTCAATAAAATGCTCTCACACTTCAACCGTACAAAACAACTCCACGCCAAGCAATACAGTTTCACTAGGGGTAAATCGACTACGGATGCAGGTATCACCCTTATATCTCATATTTATTCTGCATGGGACGCCGCACAGGATGCTATCGGTGTTTTTTGCGATCTGTCGAAGGCATTTGATTGTGTTGATCATGACACGTTACTAATGAAATTAAATCATAACGGAGTTAAAAATAAAGCGTTGGATCTACTAAGATCATACCTAAGCAATAGAATTCAAAAGGCAGAAGTCAACGGCGTTAAATCTGATGGATCGGGGGTAAAAATTGGCGTTCCACAAGGTTCTTTATTAGGCCCTTTCTTATTCCTGGTATATATTAACGATCTGCCTTTTATGGTGGAGAAATTGACTAACATAGTTGTTTGCTGATGATACTTCACTGGTCTTCAAAATTGAAAGACAAAAAGAAGATTTTGATGATGTCAATAGAGTATTATCTTTAACCTTGAATTGGTTCATAGTTAACAATTTATTGTTAAATGCTGGTAAACCATATGTATCAAATTCTCACTTCCAAATGGCAGGCAAGTTGGGACCAGTTTTGTGTTGGACAGCAATACGTTATAATTATTAAATGACACGAAGTTTCTTGGAATAACCATTGATAACAAATTGCAGTGGGGACCCCACATAGAAAAATTGGCTGGTAAATTAAGTTCTGCGGCTTACGCTGTTAGGAACATCAGACAAAACACGGATGTGGCTACATCTAGGCTAGAATATTTTAGTTACTTTCATAGTGTCATGTCCTATGGTATCTTGTTGTGGGGGAAAGCAGCGGATATTCAAACTATTTTTATTTTACAGAAAAGAGCTATTCGAGCAATTTATAATTTAAAACAAACAGACACCTTAAGACAGCTTTTTAAAGAAATTGACATACTAACTGTAGCTAGTCAATTTATTTTCGAAAATATAATATATGTACTCAAGAACCTTACAAAATTTCCCAAACTTAGCGATAGCTGTAATGTTAATCTAAGAAATAATCACAGACTACTTGCGCCCCGGTTTAGACTCGCGAAGGTTAGCAATTTTTTCAAAGGTCAATGCATTCTCTACTACAACAGGATACCTCTGGAGATCTTGAAATTGCCATTTGAGCAATTTTAAATTCATGTTAAAGCGACTTTGTCGAAAAAGGGATATTACAATGTTCAAGATTACTTAAAGGCTCAACACAGACCTTGATGTTAATAATATTGTAATTATTTATTCCTGCTTATTAATTATGATGATGACTAAATATTATATTTTGTATTAGTTAAGCTTAAGCAATTTTTAAAAAGAGATTTAAAAATCAATCTGTGGGAGTTTCTGCGCCCTCCTTCTCCCACAGTGGTCCAATGTAGAGAAGTGGCAAAAAATGACGATTGCTAAGTATATGTAAATATCTCCAGTAATGAAGACATTTAGAATTTGGAATAGGAATTTGCGTCTAAGAACCGCACCGGTTCAAGCCCGGAGGTTTAGAAAAACTGGAATATCAGCTGAGACAAGTGCTTTCCGGACGATGTCGTTAATTGATTGGTGGCGGGAGAGTCTCCTTGAACTCCAAACATCGTTACATCTTCATCTACGTATCCTCCCCATGTTATAAACACGTTTCCTAAATGTGCCGTGTTCGTCCACTCTGGTAGAAATATGTCAATGTCGTACATTTAGCATGATGGGAGGCAAGCCCATCACCGAAGTTATGAAGATACCTCACAATATCTTCCATCACCGTGAACTATGAGCTATGAGCTTCAAACTTAAATCACATCTCTTTTCAAGTAGCGAGGAAACAACTGGATTAGATGATATCAAAATTAAGTTAAATAATAGACTTATATTATTATTTATAACATATTTTTTTATTAAAATTTAAAACTGCCATAACCATAAAGAACCGAAATCCTGGTTCTTACAACATCTGGAACCGGTTCTACAAATTTAGTCTTAACCGGGTATGTTTGGTTCTTTCGGAACCAGGTGCATACGAGTACATACAAATCTATAAAGTTCAAGTTTGAAATAAAACAAATATAAAAGTACCATCTTAGGTCTTGGTATCCTATTTGAGTGACCTGACGCTTTCGTCACGTCGCACCCCGCGTGACTCGCATGCCATGGTGGAATGCTTACTATAGCACTGTACTGGTGCGATTTACATCACACGTCGGCGTCAACGTCTACACGTCTTACACGGACTATTGACGCGTTGACGCTGTAGTCAGACCAGACGTCACGAATTGCGCAAATAGGAGGCTAAGGCCTTGTAATATATAATATAATAGTAACAAAGCTGGGGAAATATATAATATAATAGTAACAAAGCTTATCTCAAGTTGTCCATTGTCCGTAGAGGATTCCCCAACAAAGAATCAGCAGGGAATTTCGACCAAGTGCACCACTGATAGACCAATAACATGTGAGTTGAAATAATCACCATCAAATTGTTAATTGAGCAAATAAAATAATTATTTGAGACTGAAAAACTGACTGAGTGGCTATGCCGCTTAAGAATCAATGTCGTTAATTTTATTCGTTCAAATAAATAAGTGGGTTAGGTATAAAGTTCTATTTAGGGGAGCAGCAGGAAATTTAGACCAAGTGCACTACTGATAGACCAATAACATGTGAGTTGAAATGATCACCATCAAATTATTAATCTGGCGAATAAAATAATAATTGGAGACTGATATACTGACGACGCCGACCGACTGACTGTAATATGCCGCTCAATTGGCAATGTTAGACGCTAATTTTAGTCGTTCAAATAAATAAGTGGATTGGGTAAGTACCTATTTAGTTTTTTTTGTTCGTTTAATTAAATAAATGAGTGAATGATGTGGGTTATAAGGGACCATAATTTATTGTTTATGACCTTAACTTCCTTGGAGGAAATTCTAAATCGGTACTCTATTATTGATGGGTTGAGGGAGGTATGAGCCCAGCAGAAAGGCAATGCGTTCCAAAATTAAAACCCCGATTAAAAAACAGCAAGGAGAGAAAATATTATTGGATGAATTTTATATAACAGTTTTGAGAAATATAATTAATTTAATATAGCGCGGAATGAAATTCCTACTGAAAAAAAAATGCTGCTACTAAGCACGATTTAAAATATGAATGTGAGACCACATTAAGACAAATTATAAAGAACAAATTGGGATGTAGATTAAAAATATATATCATAAAAGGATGAATTTGAACCGAGAGGCCCAACATACAGGCATGTAGAGCGAAGTATTCACGCCGTATGAAAGTTATTGGTTTTCTTGGTGCTGACAAAAAACAGTGATCTATATTGCCGAAACCTGGAACCGTGCCCATTTAACCGTGAAAAGGTGTTGGCAGTCTGCTACGGATAAGGGAGTAAAAAAGAACGATAGTCGATGGAACGATGGATCATAATTCCTGCTCGAAGTGAAAACGGATTTGTAGATGGCACACTCCAAATTTTCAAATCTAACACTAAACTGGTGACTAGCATGACCAAATGAAGTCGATAATATCACAAAGTAGTTAGAACATTTTAATATACCACCGAATTGCATTATAGTAATGGATACCTCATCATGCAGTAGTAAAAAGGAAAACCGGCTTCCCTATAAGGGTTCAAAAGAAGCAGTGATGGTCTAGTGGCTCTTTTTCCAGAAAATTGTATGTAACCGGTTTTGTAATTGTTTGTGAGATTTAATGACCATGCATAATTATGCATGATCATTAAATCTCACAAAAGTCCTAAAAGTTTCATCATTGATAAGATTTTGGCTGATCGTGGTCATACAACAGTACGATTACCGCCGTATAAGTGTGATTTGAACCCAATGGAATATATTTTGAACCTTATTATATGAATGTTCTACAAAACATCAATATTAAACAGATTTTTACCAACCAATGTATCGGTGTACGATTTGATTTGAGTTGTACTACCCTCTACCGATATTAATGTTGAAAAGCAGGAATCTAAAATAGAGTGTTTGGCTTTAAAGTCAATATCTATAACAGAAGAAAGAGGTAAACCATGCCAAGGGCCATGCAAAAAAAAACTCTTGCAGTGATAGATTGATCGATCAGCAGTTCATTACGAATATCGGATCTGACTGTGAATCAGAAAATTCAGAATGCAACACTAATTCCGAATATGGACATTCTGCCGATTTTCGTGGTTGCTTCAACCGCAAGCAGAAATACTGCTTACAAAGATATTATTGAACATACTTAGACATACTTTGTAAATGTCTGCTAACTACACTCACAGAAACTGACGTCACTATGACGACACCAGCTTAACGTAACGCGTATGACCATTCTTCGGGGCTTATACAGTGCCACAATTCTAACTGACCGATGCCGGTGATGGCACTTGAGTGATATTTCATCCAACTTTAGTTCTCTTTGGCCACCGGGCAAGATAAGTTTGTGGCTCTATACAATAATGAGTAAATCGTATTTTTTTAAATCATAGAGCACAACCGTTAATTTATTTAAATTTTAAAATTATTTTCAGTGGATGGCTCTTACTCACGTAAGTAAGACTATTTTTAAATGCTCTTTACCGAAAACTATCCTTAAGTTATGCAGAGTTACTTAATATTAGTAATATATTTTTTCACATTGTATTTCTATTACAACATTAACTTTTATATTTACATCAAGTAGCGACGAAATTATTTACATATGTAATACATGTCATGGATATATTATAGAATTGATATTTTCCTCAAATGCTAAACCAGTTCATGATCTGGCCCACCATTTCATAAAATGAAACATGACTTTAAAAGCGTTTTTATTTACTACCACGTGGGTTTTTTAAATGCATATCGAACTAACCTGTTAGTATCCTTGGCCGTCGAGACCACGGGTATTTGGGGTGCTCAGGGCAGGATGTTTGTCAAGGATATTGGGTGACACTTTAGGGACCGAGGTTTTGACAATCGTTCCGGAGCGTTCCTGATCCAAAGGATCTCACTCACCGTGCAGCGCGGTAATGCTGCCAGTGTGATGGGTGCCTTTGGGTCGGGCATGTCCTGGGGCGGTTTATTTGTTTTGTATTTTGTTTTTTATTGTGTTCAGTTTTTGTTTGTGTGTACACAACTTCTGTTCGGGGGATTCACTCTGCTCTCCTCCTTTTGTCTTCACCCAAAATACCGCAGTGTTTTTTCCTAAAAGATTTCTTCGTTCAATGAAAGTTCTAATTAAACCATGGTGGCCATTTCATGAAAAGATAAACTCTTCGATACGCCATGCCATATAAGTCATGATTTTTATAATTTCACAACTAAATGGGTTCACAATACGGTTTCACTAAGAGCAGATCAGCTACGGATGCATGTGTTATATCTTATATCTCATATTTATTCGGCACAGGATGCTATCGGAGTTGTATGCAATCTGTCGAAGGCATTTGATGGTGTTGTGACTACTAATGAAATTAAATAATTACGGAGAAATAACGCGTACGATCTACTAAGGTCATTCATATCATAAGCAATAGAATTCAAAAGGCAGAAGTAAACAGTGTTAAATCTGATGGATTGGGTGTAAAAATAGGCGTTTCACAAGGTTCCATATAAGGCCCTTTCTTATTCCTGGTATATATTAATGATCTGCCTTTTATATTGGAAAAAATTGACTGACATAGTAACGTTTGCTTATGATGCTTCATTGTTCTTCAAAAAGGAAGGACAAAAAGATTTTGATGATGTTTATGGTCTTTGACCTTGAATTGGTTCACAGTTAATAAATTATTGTTAAACTCTGGTAACACTAAGTGCATCAAATTCTCACTTCCAAATGTCATGCAAGTTGAGACCAGTTTAATGTCAGATAGCAGCACGTTAGAATAAGTAAGTGATACGAAGTTTTTTGGAATAACCATTGATAGCAAATGGCAGTGGGGACTTCACATAGATAAATTTGCTGGTAAATTAAGTTCTGCGGCTTAATTTGTTAGGAACATGAGACAAAACACGGATGTGGCTACCATCTAGGCTAGTATATTTATGTTACTTTCCTAGTGTCATGTCTTATGCTATCTTGTTGTGGGGTAAAGCAGCGGATATATATATATATATATATATTTACAGAAAAGAGCTATTCGAACAATTTATAATTTTAAACGCACAGACTCCATAAGAAAGCTTTTTGAACAAATTGACATATTAACTGAAACAAGTTAATTTATTTTCAAAAATATAATGTATTTACGCCAGAACGATAGCGATATCTGTAATGTTTACCTACATACACAGTCTGTGATTATTTCTTAAAATAATCACAGACTAGTTGCGCCTCGGTTAAGATTCGCAAAGGTAAGTAATTCTATTAAGGGTCAGTTCATTCTTTACTACAACAAGATACCTCTGGAGATTTTTAAATTGCCATTTAAGCAATTTAAAAACCATGTAAATGCGACTTTATTGAAAAAGGGATATCACAATGTTCAAGAGTACTTAAATGACGGGACTGTATAGTGTTAATCTAACTCAACACAGACCTTGCTGTTTATAATTTTGTGATTATTTATTCCTGCTTTTTAATTATAATAATTAATATTGTAATATTTTCATTAGTTAAACACTTTTAAAAAGAGGTCTAAAAGTCAATCTGTGGCAGTTTCTTTGCCCTCCTTCTCCCACAGTAGTCCAATGTAGAGAAGAGGCATAAAATTGACTTCGACTGAATTGATGACGTTTACTTAGTATATATAAATATCTACCATAATAAAGAAAATTGACTATGACTTTGACTTTATTTATTACTCTATTCACAGAACCTCCAGACGATACTACAGACATTATCAATACGAACAATATCGACAATGGAGACGGTGATACACGTAAGTGGGTTTTAAATGATTTTAAAGGGGTCACAAATAAAGTCACTAAATAAAGAAACTAATTTAAAAATAGCCAATGCCAACCGGACAAGATCTTTTCGATTTTAAGCCTTCCGATATTACCTTTACCTACCATATAAAGTGGTAGACATATTGATTTAGCCACAACAGTGCGCGAATCAAAGTTTTTACTGAAAAGGCAAACAAAAACAATGCTCCAAACAACGGTGGAGCACCGCCAATTACATTGATAATACCTAATTATGAATTTTATCAATAAATAATGTTTGTGGACCCGCTAAGAAAATGTATACGATTTGACGTTTGCCGCGCAAAGTCATGATGGACTTTGCGCGGCAAACGTCAAATCGCGTACATTTTCTAAGCGGTTTCAATATACTTTAATACACGTATATCTGGCAGTGGGACGTCTATCTATTCATATAATTTTTCACTAGGATCAAAGGTGAAGATGTTCTGAATAATGTGTAAATACAATATTAGTGATTTAGAAAACGGCTTTTAACGGGATTTTTTAGAATTTTTGTCGACTGCACAGATATCTGCACAAATTAGGGGCCGCTTAAATTTCAAACTGATGCTTTCAGTTCCTGACCAGAGACTTTGAGTGTATATTTAACTTTCAGTTTGCTATCTCTGTTTATGTTTTGGAGGATGTTTGCTTACTTCAAAATGATGTTTAACCAATCAGTATTAAATTTCCAACATGATAAGGCTACAGAACGTCGCCTAACAAATAAAGAGATATAGAGCGTCACGCCTTCGCCCACACGGGGTGGCAGAGGTACAATTGTGCCCACATTAAGCCATTTATTATATTTATATAATGTAAGTATATCTAAGATGTGTTGTGTTTACCCTTAATCGGGCCTGAGCGTGCTCAATTATTCATTGGTTTTCGAATGTATTTCCAAGACGAAACCATTTAAAAATTTGGTGGCCATATATTTCATATATAGGGGCAATATTTTCATTGAAAGGTCCTTGACTGACGCAAACGAGACCATATCGTGGAGGTTGAGATGTAAAATCTAGACTTTAATCTATATTCTACTTATTCCAGCTGTCGATGGTATGTAATGACTAGGGGAAGCAGAACCGGTTTATGCCAAGAACCAGGTTTTTGGTTCTGAGCAGTACATAATTGAGTACCCGGTTTGGTTCCTTTTCTTTAGATTTTAAAGGCCCCCTTTATCCTTCATTTTAGGTTGAACATGCAAGAAAATCAAAAAATACTTACGCACAAATTATTTAAAAATTTGAGAGTACATAAAATATTTTATCTACACACGTATCGTAAACCCTCTTTACTGCGCCTAAAAAACGCACGTTAAGACCAGCATAATGTAAAACTATTTGGTAAAAACTCATTTCTTATCTGAAAATTTGTATATTATGACAATAATGTGTAATTTTTCTACATATTATGACATTCAAATTTCGAACGCCGACGCCCGCCTGCGTGCTGCTCCTAGTTTGTCTGTAAAGTTCGTAGTACAGAACAAGCTAAACAAGAGCAATGATCAATACCACAATGCTGGTTAAACATGCGGTTCCTGAACACATCAAAGAGAGTTTATGATATGTGTGTAGATAAACTAGTGTATGTAACTGTTTATTATTAGGCATTAAAACTCTCGAGTGATATTATTATAAAACTCGCCTTCGGCTCGTTTCATAAACCCACTCTCGAGTATTCATGCCCTTCATTATGTAGCAGTCACATAAACTACTATAAAACATAAAAAGTGTTTTTGCTGATCTTTTTTTGCTGTGAAAATCAGTATTTTTGATGTGCGATTAATCGCTAGTATTTAAATACTAGCTTATATTTTTCGTTTATCATTTTATTTTATCTCCAGAGAAGTGGCGATAGGCTAGCTAGCCCCCTGTCTCACCAGCAGGAGCGTTCAACTAGCTAAACGTGGGCAAAATTATATATTTTGTTACGCTGGCACTCTAAGAACAAAAAGGTTTCATGGAATACAAAATTTAACTATTATTTATTGTAAGAATAAAATATTCAAATTCTGTAACTCACCGCCCCAATAATCACCCTCACAAAAGTGCCCATTACACTGGCTGCGTCACCACGATGCACCAAAAAGAGCATGATCTACCAGACCAGGAAATCCCCAGAGTGTTGTCAAACCACTAGCTACAAATCAAAAAATCAAAATCAAAAATCATTTATTTCCATAGGATGTTGTTACATCACTTAGATCCGTCATTACATTTTTTTGGGTGAGTTCACTAACACAATGGCGGAATCTGTGGAGAAGAGCTCACCGAAGAAACTCCACAGTCGTCGCATCTTTTGCGTTTCCTTTTTTAAATAAAATATTGTCCAATTACAAAATGAATGCTAATTATATATCGAAACAGCCTGTTACTCAAACAATCTATTCCCATGGACATCTGTCCTCTAAGTAATCAGATATCCTATAGTAACCTTTTTTATACAATTTCTGTTTTATTATTATTTTAAACTTGTCTAAAGGTAAGTTTTTAATATCAGTAGGGACCTTATTGTAATAGCGTATACAATTGCCTTTAAAAGAATTACTAATTTTATGTAGTCGGCTTACATAAGCAACCAACTTGTCTTTATTTCTAGTATTAAAATTGTGTATATCACTGTACTTCTGAAAATCAGTTATATTTCTTTTTACATACACAAGATTGTCATAGATATATTGAGACACAAATGTCAGAATATTGATTTCTTTAAACTTTTCCCTCAGTGACACTCTAGGCCCTAACCTATAAATTGCACGAACAGCCCGTTTCTGCAGAATAAATATACTATTAGCATTCGCAGCGTGACCCCACAATAAAATACCATAGGTCATTAGACTATGAAAGTAACTAAAGTAGACTAGTCTAGCGGTGTCTACGTCGGTAAGAGCTCTAATTTTTTTAACTGCGAACGCTGCTGAACTCAGTCTGTTCGACAATTTATTTATATGAGGATCCCATTGTAGTTTGGCGTCTAAAGTAATGCCCAAAAAACAGTCGACTGCACAAGGTCCAATCTCTGTCCTTTTATAAATATGTCTGTAGTTACCGGGTTCACATTGGGTAATACGAATTTAATACATTTAGTTTTCTTTTCATTAAGTAATAAATTGTTAACAGTAAACCAGTTCACTATACTAGAGATAGCATTGTTTACCTCGTCATAATTTGATTGCTGTCTTTTAACTTTAAATATCAAAGAAGTATCATCGGCAAACAATACTAAACCATGTTTTGCTTTAACAAGGTAAGGTAAATCATTACTATATACTAAAAACAAGAAAGGACCAAGAATTGAACCTTGCGGTACGCCCATACTTATTGAAGACCCAGGTGATCTTTTCCCATTAACATCGACCATCTGAACCCTATCTGTTAGATATGACTCCAGAAGGCCAAGGACCTGATCTTTTACACCATAATGGCGTAACTTCCTGACAAGAGTGTCATGATGGACGTAATCAAAAGCCTTGGATAGATCGCAGAAGACACCTAATGCATCCATTGCGTCTTCCCAGGCATCAAAAATATTGTCGATTAGTTCAACACCAGCATCGGCTGTTGAACGACCCTTTGTGAAACCAAACTCAGCAATATGAATTAAATTATTGAGATAAAAATGACTTTGCAATTGATTAAGTATGAGTTTTTCAAATATTTTGCTAAGCGTTGGTAGTATCAATATGGGTCTAAAATTGGTGGGATCTGATGTACTACCAGCTTTGAATAAAGGTATAACTTTACTTAGTTTCATCAAGTCAGGAAACACACCATTATCTATACATTGATTAAATATACAATAAAGGTGAGGTGCAATACAATCTACAATGGAACTAATAATTTTTACTGATAGACCATGGGCGTCAGCTGTCTTTTTCATTTCCAGGGATTTAAACGCTTTTACAATATCTTCATTATTTACGTGCCTAAATTTAAAATCTGTTTTACATTCCTCAAAGTTTTGTTTAAGTATAGATTCAGCAGCAGCGGGAGATGAATTTAAAGACTTGGTTGTTGAAACTGGAATGTCCGTAAATAAATTTTTGAAAGCTTTTGCTACTTCTAGGTCTGTACTTAGCAATTGATTATCTATCTTAAGCTTGAAGTTATTATGTGTAGCTTTGGCCTTTCCAGTCTCTCTGTTTATAATTTGCCAAGTCGTTTTGATTACATTGCTACTAGATTCAATTTTGTTTTTAATGAAATTAGATTTAGCTTCGGCACAAACGCGTTTAAACATTTTTGAATAACTACGAACATAATCTAGAAAGGCCGTATTTTTGTTATATGATTTCTCTTCATAGAGTTCATATAATCTTCGTCTGCTCCTATGAATTCCAACTGTCGCCCAATCACTAAACAAAGCTTTGTTATTAACTTTTATTGTTTTTGATTTAAATACCTTATCATATTCATTTTTGACAAGGTTAAATACTGAGATGTACAACAAATTTGGATCGTCACTGTATGGTATTTCCCATAGTTTATCTAAAATATTATTCCTGTAGTGTTCAAGCCGAGTGTTACTAACGGGCACACATGTAATATCCTCTTTTTGGTCCTTTTTTATTTTAATATTGAATATACCTATCTGACCAGAGTGATCAGAGGTTAATTTATTGATGACCGATTTGAAAATGGGCGTAATGTTAGTAAATATATTGTCAATGCAGGTAGCAGATGTTGCAGTAATTCTAGTAGGCTCCAAAAACAGATATTTCATGTTGTGACATAAAAATAAAGATTTTAATCTAGTACAAATATTATTATCCTCTAACAGATTAACATTAAAATCACCACAAATTATAAAAAAATTGTTTTTATCGCTGATTTTAATCAACACTTCATCCATTTTCTTTTCGAATAAATCAAAGGATGAATCTGGTGGTCTGTATACGCTCATTACAATAAGTTGTTCAAGTTCAATACAGGCTATTTCCATGGTACGCTCAACAGACAGGCTCACTATGTCAACTCATTCCTTATATTTAAAACTATTATTTACAAGTATTAAGGAGCCACCGCGATCAGCTGTTTTTCTGTTGAACGAACTAGCAACGTGTTGGTTATTAAAGTTGAACATGAACTGATAACTCTTTAAAAAGTGCTCTGTTATACATAAAATATCAATATTATTACAGTTCATGAATAACTCAATTTCCAGTTCTTTACTTAACATGTCCTGTATATTTTGATGAACCACGTTTAAAATATTCTTACTTTTACATTTTTCATTACTAGTAACTTGATTTAATGGGCAAGATGAAGGTATATTTATACAAATATTAATATTACTGCCAGAGTTACTCTCTGTTGTCCTATGGGTTAATTTAAAGAGCTTGGAACAGATTCCAAGGAGTACATGTCATTATTATTACACTGCTCAATAGAAGCAGGCGTTTCATTAGTCAAAAACTTGACTGAGTTCAAAATAAAATAAGATAGTGACTGTGCTATCTGTTTTGTATAAAACCTAGATAGGTAATACCTATCCTTAGTCAAATAAAAATATTTTCTAATACAAATATTGGTGTCTATGAAATGAAATTTTTCAGTATGACGACATGTCAATGTGTGTATAAATGTATTATAATCATGTCTTATATGATTTTCATGTTGTGACAAAGATTGGCTGAAGGGAAACGCAAACAAGATTATTTTATCTACATTTTGTAATGAATTTAATTTGGAAAAGTATTTAGTAATTCGTTTTTTAGATACATTTTCCCTTCTACCAATTAAAATAATTAGGGTGGTTGGTTCTAAAAACTGCGATGACAACACTTTGTTCAATATTTGTGAATGTGTGGCGCCAAGCATACAGTTATTTAATATTGCCTGGCCCACGCGCTGACTAAGTTGTAAACCCATATTTTTTCCAAGTTCATAGCTGTACATTATATACCTATCCTTTGTCCGAGAGAAGGAGGCGTTATTGATAACACTATTAGTACTCAAGTCGACTGACGGCGGCGCCTGGGTCAGTATCAGCTGTTCGGCCGGCTGCTCGGCGGGACACACGGTCGGCACGGAACAGTCCGCTGGAGCTTGTTTACAATCACAGATGTGATTGTCGGTCAAAGATATGAAAGTGTCATAATTATACTTACACGTCTCCAACAAACTAATCATAGCCGACACATGTTCCTTAATTTCGTATTGTGCTGACTCATATTTACGTGTAATACTTTGTAATGATGAGTTTAAAATATGCATATCTGACTGGAGTCGCCGTGTGTCACATTCGTACTTTTCTGTAGTTTTTTCCAAACATAATCTACAATCATCGATTTCGTTAATTAATTCGACACGTTCCTTGCCACAATTTACATTTTTACAAAATATTTTATTTCTATTAGCTAGTTTTTGTGTTTTTTTTTATATAATTATTCAGATTAACATATTTCTTTAATTTATTTTTACTACAGCTCATAGTGGTTACTGATTGCGATCTATTAGGACTATCACACGTGAGATCAATTGTCACAGTGGAATTTTGATCTATGGGTGAGATGACAGAAGCTACAGGTGGAGTGATCAGCTCCTCAAAGAGTGACTGGGTCTGCCCCGACCTGAGGCTATCGTTTGCAGTTTGTAGTGCATAAATTTCGTTAAGTGCGTCGCGAAGCTCCTTCTCCAGGACAGCAATACGTCTCAGGGCATCTTCGAACGCACTGCCACTCCGTTCGAAGCCATCTACCAGGTGCTGAAGCCGATCCCTATCTCCCGTCACATCAAGGAACTTGTTGTGCAACTCTGCCATCTCACTTTTTAATTTTAAGTTCTTATTAACAATAAGCAACACCTCCTTCTCACTTTCATCCCTTTCAGTAAGCAACTGCTCATTGGTTACCTTACACTGTTTTAATTCATATAAAGCTAATTTTAAGTTATCTTCTAGTTGACGGGCTGCCTCACTTCTGGTTGTTGGCATTTTAAACAAAATAAAACAACAGTAAAAAGAAGATTGAAGCACGGCTGTAGCACAGCTGATAAGCAGTCACTTAAATTGAGGTTATGATAAACGAAATGTGCAAAAAAAATAAGCTATTCAACAAAAAACAAAGTGATTCCAAATCAATTTACGTGCCTAAGTAATTAGTTATATTGAAAATATCGTTAATTATAGCCCAGTAGCAAATTATTTAAAATAAAATACTCAACCGTCAACGTTACGTTTTTTAAATACACAAAATAGGATAACTATTAGAATTTTATACACTTATGCACCAGTTAACACAAAATACACTTAATTAATACGTATAACAAATGCGATAAACTTGGAAAATTGTATTAAAGTATTTTTAAATCAATAAAATGTATCTAATCTTTTGTTTACAACCTATTCGCCAGTGTTGCCAGCGCAATCCCGCAAACAATGCCAAGGCCCTAGCTACCATGTGAACCCCAAACCTTCGCTGTATTTGATGCACTTCTATCGCACCACCGCTAACTCAGCAGCAATACCCACGGTTATTACACACAATTTGCATCCCACATGAGGCAACGACCTCTACCCAAGCTATTAACGTGAGACCGTCCGGGTCTTTCCCATCGCACCGGTTCAAGCCCGGAGGTTTTAGCTGAGACAAGTGCTTTCCGGACGATGTCTTAATTGATTGATGGCGGGAGAGTCTCCTTGGACTCCAAACATCGTTACATCTACATCTACATATCCTCCCCATGTTATAAACACGTTTCCTATATGTGCCGTGTTCGTCCACTCTGGTAAAAATATTTCAATGTCGTGCATTTTGCATGATGGGAGGCAAGCCCATCACCGAAGTTATGAAGATAGCGCACAATATCTTCCATCACCTTGAACATCCATAATTATTCAAACTTAAATCACATCTCTTTTCAAGTAGCGAGGAAACAACTGGATTAGATGACATCAAAATTAAGTTAAATAGTAGACTGACTGACTCGCATGCCATGGTGGAATGCTTACTATAGCACTGTATATATAGTATAGTCGGCGTCAACGTCTACACGTCTTACACGGACTATTGACGCGTTGACGCTGTAGTCAGACCAGACGTCACGAACTGCGCAAATAGGAGGCTAAGGCCTTATAATATATAATATAATAGTAACAAATCTGGGGAAATATATAATATAATAGTAAAAAAGCTTATCTCAAGTTGTCCATTGTCCGTAGAGGATTCCCCAACAAAGGATCAGCAGGGCATTTCGACCAAGTGCACCACTGATAGACCAATAACATGTGAGTTGAAATAATCACCATCAAATTATTAATCTGGCGAATAAAATAATAATTGGAGACTGATATACTGACGATGCCGACCAACTGACTGTAATATGCCGCTCTATTGGCAATGTTAGTCGCAAATTTTAGTCGTTCAAATAAATAAGTGGATTAGGTAAGTACCTATTTGTTTTTTTTGTTCGTTTAATTAAATAAATCAGTGAATGATGTGGGTTATGAGGGACCATAATTTATGACCTTAACTTCCTTGGAGAAAATTCTAAATAGGTACTCAATTATTGATAGGTTGAGGGAGGTATGAGCCCCGCAGAAAGGCAATGCGCTTGACAGTTATACCTTGGCATGAACCTCTAGAACAAAAAACGGCAGCATAAGTGAGATATTAGAAGACAGTAGTCTTCTAATATCTCACCCGCAGTAGCGGGTTTTAATCAAATATAACATTAAAAACTAGAGTAGAAAAATACTTAATAGCTGCGATCGCAAAATAATAATGAATGTAGATGATTATTTAGAAAAAGTAAGTAATTTACTTAAGTATATATCGGACTCTGAACAGAACGTAAGAGTTTCCACAGAAACTCTAATGGAAATACCTGAAATTAAAAGCAAAAGTTACAGAACGTGTAATTGCCACCACAGAAGTAGTCAAAATTACAGTCTTAAAAATAAGAAGGGAATAAGAAATTTGTGAGGAGGAGGTTCCAAAATTAAAACCCCGATTAAGAAACAGCGAGGAGAGAAAATAATATTGGATGAATTTTATATTACAGTTTTGAGAAATATAATTAATTTAATATAGCGCGGAATGAAATTCCTACTGAAAAAAAATATGCTGCTACTAAGCACGATTTTAATTATGAATATGAGACCACATTAAGATAAATTATAAAGAACAAATTGGGATGTAGATTAAAAATATATATCATAAAAGGATGAATTTGAATCGAGAGGCCCAACATACAGGCATGTAGAGCGAAGTATTCACGCCGTATGAAAGTTATTGGTTTTCTTGGTGCTGACAAAAAACAGTGATCTATATTGCCGAAACCTGGAACCATGCCCATTTAACTGTGAAAAGGTGTTGGCAGTCTGCTACGGATAAGGGAGTAAAAAAGAACGACAGTCGATAGAACGATGGATCATAATTCCTGCTCGAAGTGAAAACGGATTTGTAGATGGCACACTCCAAATTTTCAAATCTAACACTAAACTGGTGACTAGCATGACCAAATGAAGTCGATAATATCACAAAGTAGTTAGAACATTTTAATATACCACCGAATTGCATTATAGTAATGGATAACTCATCATGCGGTAGTAAAAAGGAAAACCGGCTTCCCTATAAGGGTTCAAAAGAAGCAGTGATGGTCGAGTGGATCTTTTTCCAGAAAATTGTATGTTTTGTAATTGTTTGTGAGATTTAATGAAGATGCATAATTATGCATGTTCATTAAATCTCACAAAAGTCCTAAAAGTTTCATCATTGATAAGATTTTGGCTGATCGTGGTCATACAACAGTACGATTACCGCCGTATAAGTGTGATTTGAATCCAATGGAATATATTTTGATCCTTGTTATTTGTATGCTCTACAAAACATCAATCTTAAGCAGATTTTTACCAACCAATGTATCGGTGTACGATTTGATTTGAGTTGTACTACCCTCTACCGATATTTATGTTGAAAAGCTGGAATTTAAAATAGAGTGTTTGGCTTTAAAGTCGATATCTATAACAGAAGAAAGAGGTAAACCATGCCAAGGGCCATGCAAAAAAAAAACTCTTGCAGTGATAGATTGATCGATCAGCAGTTCATTATGAATATCGGATCTGACTGTGAATCAGAAAATTCAGAATGCAACACTAATTCCGAATATGGACATTCTGCCGATTTTCGTGGTTGCTTCAACCGCAAGCAGAAATACTGCTTACAAAGATATTATTGAACATACTTAGACATACTTTGTAAATGTCTGCTAACTACACTCACAGAAACTGACGTCACTATGACGACACCAGCTTAACGTTACGCGTATGACCATTCTTCGGGGCTTATACAGTGCCACAACTCTGACTGACCGATGCCGGTGATGGCACTTGAGTGATATTTCATTCAACTTTAGTTCTCTTTGGCCACCGGGCAAGATAAGTTTGTGGCTCTATACAATAATGAGTAAATCGTATTTTTTAAATCATAGAGCACAACCGTTAATTTATTTAAATTTTAAAATTATTTTCAGTGGATGGCTCTGATTCGCGTAAGTAAGACAATTTTTAAATGCTCTTTACTGAAAACTATCCTTCATTTATGCAGAGTTACTTAATATTAGTAATATATTTTTTCACATTGTATTTCTATTACAACATTAGCTTTAATATTTACATCAAGTAGCGACGAAATTATTTACATATGTAAAACATGTCATGGATATATTATAGAATTGATATTTTCCTCAAATGCTAAACCAGTTCATGATCTGGCCCATCATTTCATAAAATGTAAAATTTCTTGAAACATGACTTTAAAAGCGTTTTTATTTACTACCACGTGGTGTTTTTTAAATGCATATCGAAATAACCTGTTTGTTTCCTTGGCCATCGAGACGGGTATTTGGGGTGCTCAGTGCAGGATTTTTGTCAAGGACATTCGGCGACGCTTGAGGGACCGAGGTTTTGACAATCGTTCCGGAGCGTTCCTGATCCAAAGGATCTCACTCGCCCTGCAGCGCGGTAATGCTACCAGTGTGATGGGTGCCGTTAGGTCGGGCATGTCCTGGGGCGGTTTATTTGTTTTGTATTTTGTTTTTTATTGTGTTCAGCTTTTGTGTGTGTGTACACGACTACTATTCGGGGGAATCACTCTGCTCGCCCCCTTTTGTCTTCACCCAAAATACCGCAGTGTTTTTCCCTAAAATATTTCTTCGTTCAATGAAATTTCTAATTAAACCATGGTGGCCATTTCATGAAAAGATAAACTTTTCGATACGCCATGCCATATAAGTCATGATTTTTATAATTTCACAACTAAATGGGTTCACAATACGGTTTCACTAAGAGCAGATCAGCTACGGATGCATGTGTTATATCTTATATCTCATATTTATTCGGCACAGGATGCTATCGGAGTTTTATGCAATCTGTCGAAGGCATTTGATGGTGTTGTGACTACTAATGAAATTAAATAATTACGGAGAAATAAGGCGTGGGTCATTCATATCATAAGCAGTAGAATTCAAAAAGCAGAAGTCAACAGCGTTAAATCTGATGGATTGGGTGTAAAAATAGGCGTTTCACAAGGTTCCATATAAGGCCCTTTCGTATTCCTGGTATATATTAATGATCTGCCTTTTATATTGGAAAAAATTGACTGACATAGTAACGTGTGCTTTTGATGCTTCATTGTTCTTTAAAAAGGAAGGGCAAAAAGATTTTGATCATGTTAATGGTCTTTAACCTTGAATTGGTTCACAGTTAATAAATTATTGTTAAACTCTGGTAACACTAAGTGCATCATATTCTCACTTCCAAATGTCATGCAAGTTGAGACCATATTTAATGTCAGATAGCAGCACGTTAGAATAAGTAAATGATACGAAGTTTTTTGGAATAACCATTGATAGCAAATGGCAGTGGGGATTTCACATAGATAAATTAGCTGGTAAATTAAGTTCTGCGGCTTAATTTGTTAGGAACATGAGACAAAACACGGATGTGGCTACCATCTAGGCCAGTATATTTTAGTTACTTTCATAGTGTCATGTCCTATGCTATCTTGTTGTGGGGTAAAGCAGCGGATATTCTTTTTTTTTACAGAAAAGAGCTATTCGAACAATATAAAATTTTAACGCACAGACTCCATAAGAAAGCTTTTTGAACAAATTGATATATTAACTAGTTAATTTATTTTCGAAAATATAATGTGTTTACGCCAGAACGATAGCGATATCTGTAATGTTTACCTACATACAAAGTCTGTGATTATTTCTTAAAATAATCACAGACTAGTTGCGCCTCGGTTAAGATTCGCAAAGGTAAGTAATTCTATTAAGGGTCAGTTCATTCTTTACTACAACAAGATACCTCTGGAGATTTTTAAATTGCCATTTAAGAAATTTAAAAACCATGTAAATGCGACTTTATTGAAAAAGGGATATCACAATGTTCAAGATTACTTAAATGACGGGACTGTATAGTGTTAATCTAACTCAACACAGACCTTGCTGTTTATAATTTTGTGATTATTTATTCCTGCTTATTAATTATAATAATTAATTTTGTAATATTTTCATTAGTTAAATTCAACCAATTTTAAAAAGAGATCTAAAAATCAATCTGTGGCAGTTTCCTCGCCTTCCTTCTCTCACAGTAGTCCAATGTAGAGAAGAGGCATAAAATTTACTTCGACTGAATTGATGACGTTTACTTAGTATATATAAATATCTACAATAATAAAGAAAATTGACTATGACTTTAACTTTATTTATTACTCTATTCACAGAATCACCAGACGATACTACAGACATTATCAAACCGAACAATATCGACAATGAAGACGGTGATGCACGTAAGTGGATTTTAACTGATTTTAAAGGGGTCACAAATAAAGTCACTAAATAAAGAAACGAATTTAAAAATAGCCAATGCCAACCGGACAAGATCTTTTCGATTTTAAGCCTTCCGATATTACCTTTACCTACCATGTAAAGTGGTAGTGTAACGGCACAAAGGCTAAGGTCGAGCCACCGCTATCAGTAGCTATTATCGTCTATTCTATCTACCCCAAAATGAGATGTCCCGATTCAGCTGTAAGATTTGTAAGTTAAGAATGATAAGTCTGAATTTCTCGTTCGTTGAGAAGTTCGTTAGGCGTACAATAGTCGAACGAAGTTTGGTTCAGGAAGCTACAGTTTCAAGTTAGACAGAGAAAGCATATATGTCCGCGAGCCGGTAATTCGCATCAGTCAGCGGTGTATTGCGCCGGATCGATCGTTGTTATATTTTATGGGTGATGGTACCATTTGGTTTTGGCTTATATGGGCGCTTGGAACTTCTTTTAGTGGTCGACCACAGTTTATAATATTTGTTTGTGATATCGTATAGATATCCGTCGTAGTTTTACGACGTGAGTACTCAATGATATTTCATGTGCTCGCTAGTAGCGGCTTGTGGTGGTTCCAATTATATATTTGGCTCACGGCAATAACGATCCGAAAAGACCGGTTTACACAATTGCGATTTGATTTTCCGAAATGGGTTCTTAACTAGCGGTTACCTCAAAAGGTCCGTAACGTTTTGAAACCTTCAACTCTGCGCAATTTGAGCTGGATGTTATCGAAACGTAGGCATTATTGCTTTAGGAGATCTAACCCACACCATAGCGAAGTGCATAGTTCGATAAATACCGAACTATGAATTCCACTAGCCGCAGAACTTCCTCGACTGAGCCTGATCATATATACCGACTCAGCCTACACATTAGACCTCCAGCGAAATTTACATTTAATTTAAAGATGCAACTTGAATCCAACCTGACCCAAGGCAATGCAAAACACCCACCCGGTCCTAAACAATGAACTTTAGACTGTAAATTGATCTTTTCGCACGTCCCCGACAACACTCAAATGTCAAAATATCAACAGGATAGGTTATCTGTGTTGACACCGGTTTAACTTTGTTCTGAATTTGTTATTTCCATCCGCGGAAGCTCATCGATCAAACAGTCTCCCTATGCCCTGCCAACCTAGGTTTAGCCGCAACTAAACTCCTGTCTAGCCTAGTCTAAAAACCTAGTGTTATACCACGTCCATTATCGACACCACTCGAAAATGGTTGAGTTTGATTTGAATGTGCTTGTATGTTTAATGACTGTGTGTGTGGGAATTTCAAAACTCGCTACTCGAAGGAATGAGGAGAGGATTAGCCCGCGAATATCCTAAGAGCCAATCCAGGAACCCTATGGTGAAGGAAAAAGGAATTTAGGGTCGCTCCAAGCCCAGACTCAGACTCAGATAATTGACTTACAAGTTCTTATCTAACGACCCAAGGATAGTTTTGGAATTTGGGGTAGGTTGATATAAAGGATAGGAACCGAGGTATATCTCGGCGCTTCAGACACTCACGAAAAACCACTGAAACTTCGCAATCACAATTTCGTATAGTTCTGACGCGTAACACGGCAGACAAAACTGTTTAGAACTCGTGAAAGACGACTGTCACAGTAGCTAGACGCTGAGACTGAATGCTCTCCCTTCCCCCGCCATTTGTATTTATACACCCCACACGTCTGAAAGAAAAAAAATCAGCGTCCTTTGCAAACACGCTCTGCCCAAGCGAAGCTTCTTATCACTAACTACACAGGGTCTATTTTCAACCATGCCATGCAGATCCGCCGTTCTACAAATTGTGTGTACGCATATTCACTATGATCAACCGTAGGTTATCACTCAAATCATTTGGTACTGCCGATACACAGAATCTGTTGATCGCTGACCAATAAAAGCTTGTTGCGATTAATTAAGCATTCCCGACCGCTAGGCGCGCGCAGCAAAGACCACTAGAATGCTATTCATACTAGTCGTGTCAGACTCTCCATCTCATACCTCAATCGCAATTGTATATTTGCAATCAACATAATAGCTTTCTCCGTATCGTTCCATAATAACCTTTCATTATTTAGTTATTCATAATTTTATTTAGCGCGCAGCCAAATCGGCTGTGATCCCTACACATCACGCAGGAATGTGACAAAAAAAACTGACCTGTAAACTTCCTCGAACCATCCCAAGCGTCGGCTCTGTTTTTTTTGCTAAATTACCCGGAGCTACACAAAATCCCCAAACGTTATCTGAACCGATTCTCGTATTCAAAACAGCGCGGCGTTGGGCTAGCCCTCTGTCACGTAAAATGAAATATCAAATGTACTGACTCTCGTGTACCATTACAGTAGACATATTGATTTAGCCACAACAGTGCGCGAATCAAAGTTTTTACTGAAAAGGCAAACAAAAACAATGCTTCAAACAACGGTGGAGCACCGCCAATTACATTGATAATGCCTAATTATGAATTTTATCAATAAATAATGTAAAAGATACAGTATCCAATACAATTTGATGATAAAAATATCTCATCTGGCTCAGTAACTACTCGTTTAGCAGCTTAAGCTACTGCCAGATGAACGTGCATTAAAGTTTGTGGACCCGCTAAGAAAATATACGATTTGACGTTTGCCGCGCAAAGTCATGATGGACTTTGCGCGGCAAACGTCAAATCGCGTACATTTTCTGAACGGTGTCAATATACTTTAATACACGTATATCTGGCAGTGGAACGTCTATCTATTCATATATTTTGTTACTAGTATCAAAGGTGAAGTTCTGAATAATGTGTAAATACAATATTAGTGATTTAGAAAATTAAGGGTTTTAACGGGATTTTTTAGAACTTTTGTCGACTGCACAGATATCTGCGCAAATTAAGGGCCGCTTAAATTTCAAACTGATGCTTTCAGTTCCTGACCAGAGACTTTGAGTGTATATTTAACTTTCAGTTTGCTATCTATGTTTATGTTTTGGAGGATGTTTGCTTACTTCAAAATGATGTTGAACCAATCAGTATTAAAATTCCTACATGATAAGGCTACAGAACGTCGCCTAATAAACAAAGAGATATAGAGCGTCACGCCTTCGCCCACACGGGGTGGCAAAGGTACAATTATGCCCACATTAAGCCATTAATTATATTCATATAATATAAGTATATCTAAGATGTGTTGTGTTTACCCTTAATCGGGCCTGAGCGTGCTCAATTATTCATTGGTTTTCGAATGTATTTCCAAGACGAAACCATTTTAAAATTTGTTGGCCATATATTTCTTATATAGGGGCAATATTTTCATTTAAAGGACCTTGACTGACGCAAACGAGACCATATCGTGTAGGTTGAGATGTAAAATTTTGCATTTTTCTAAAATTGAGACGTTAATCTATATTCTACTTATTTCAGCTGCCGATGGTATGTACATGACTAGGGGAAGCAGAACCGGTTTATGCCAAGAACCAGGTTTTTGGTTCTGAGCAGTACATAATTGAGGACCCGGTTTGGTTCCTTTTCTTTAGATTTTAAAGGGGGTGAGCGAAACGAAGCCCCCTTTATCCTTCATTTAAGGTTGAACATGCAAGAAAATCAAAAAAAACTTACGCACAAATTATTTAAAAATTTGAGAGTACATAAAATATTTTATCTACACACGTATCATAAACCCTCTTTACTGCGTCTAAAAACCAAACGTTAAGACCAGCATAATGTAAAACTATTTGGTAAAAGCTCATTTCTTATCTAAAAATTTGTACATTATGACAATAATGTGTAATTTTTCTACATATTATGACATTCAAATTTTGAACGCCGACGCCCGCCTGCGTGCCGCTCCTAGTTTATCTGTGAAGTTTGTACTACAGAAAAAGCTAAACAAGAGAATCATCAATGCCACAATGCCGGTTAAACATGCGGTTCCTGAACACATCAAAGAGAGCTTATGATATGTGTGTAGATAAACTAGTGTATATAACTGTTTATTATTAGGCATTAAAACTCTCAAGTGATATTATTATAAAACTCGCCTTCGGCTCGTTTCATAAACCCACTCTTCAGTGTTTAAGCCCTTCATAATGTGCAGTCACATAAACTACTATAAAACATAAAAAGTGTTTTTGCTGATCCTTTTTTGCTGTGAAAATCAGTATTTTTGATGTGCGATTAATCGCTAGTATTTAAATACTAGCTTATATTTTTCGTTTATCATTTTATTTTATCTCCAGAGAAGTAGCGATAGGCTAGCTAGCTCCCTGTGTCACCATCAGGAGTGTTCAACTAGCTAAACGTGGGCAAAATCATATTTTTTGTTACGCTGGCACTCTAAGAACAAAAAGGTTTCATGGCATACAAAATTTAACTATTATTTATTGTAAGAACAAAATATTCAATTGCTGAAACTGACCGCCCCTATAATCACCCGGCCCAAAAGTGCCCATAACACTGGCTGCGTCACCACGTTGCACACAAACGAGAATGATCTACCGGACCAGGAAATCCCCAGAGTCTCTTTTCATGTAGCTTAGATGATATAAAAATTAAGTTAAATAGTAGGTTATTATTTATAAAAAAAAATTTTATTCAAATTTAAAACTGCCATAACCTTAAAGAACCGAAATCCTGGTTCTTACAACATCTGGAACCGGTTCTACATATTTAGTCTTTACCGGGTATGTTTGGTTCTTTCGGAACCGGGTGCATACGAGTACATACAAATATATAAAGTTCAAGTTTGAAATAATACAAAGATAAAAGTACCATCTTAAGTCTTGGTATCCTATTTGAGTCTAAGGCCGCCGAAAGCGTTACGTCGCACCCCGCGTGACGTCGCTTGCAATGGTGGAATGCTAACTATAGCACTGTACTGGTGTGATTAACATCACACGTCAGCGTCAACGTCTACAAGTCTTACACGGACTATTGACGCGTTGACGCTGTAGTCAGACCAGACGTCGCGTATTGCGCAAATAGGAGAATAAGGCCTTAAATAGTAACAAAGCTTATCTCAAGTTATCCATTGTCCGTAGAGGATTACCCGTTAAAGGATCAGCAGGGAATTTCGACCAAGTGCACCACTGATAGACCAATAACATGTGAGTTGAAATAATCACCATCATTGGGAAAATAAAATAATTATTGGGTAAGGTAAGTACCTATATAGTTTTTTTGTTCATTTAATTAAATAAATGAGTGAATGATGTGGTTTATGGGGGACCATAATTGATTGTTTATGACCTCAACTTCCTTGGAGAAATTTCTAAATCGGTCCTCAATTATTGATGGGTTGAGGGAGTTATCAACCCCGCAGAAAGGCAATGCGTTTGACAGTTATACCTTGGCATGAAATCCTAGAACCAAAAATGGCAGCATAAGTGAGATATTAGAAGACTACTGCGGGTTTTAAAAGACAAACCAAATATTACATTAAAAACTAGGGTAGAAAAATACTTAGTAGCTGCGATCTCAAAATAATAATGAATGTAGATGAATATTCAGAAAAAGTAAGTAATTCACTTAAGAATATATCGGACTCTGAACAGAACGTAAGAGTTTCCAAAGAAACTCTAATGGAAATGTTATAATGGAGATACCTGAAATTAAAAGCAAAAGTTACAGAAAAAGGAAAACCGGCTCCCCCATAAGGGTTCAAAAGAAGCAGTGATGGTCGAGTGGCTATTTTTCCAGAAAATTGTACGTAACCGGAATTATGCATGATCATTAAATCTCACAAAACTCCTAAAAGTTTCATCATTGATAAGATTTGGCTGATCGTGGTCATACAACAGTACGATTACCGTCGTATATATGTGATTTAAATCCAATGGAATATATTTTGAACCTTTTATTTGTATGCTCTACAAAACATCAATCTTAAGCAGATTTTTACCAACCGATGTATCGCTGTACGATTTGATTTGAGTTGTACTACCCTCTACCGATATTAATGTTGAAAAGCTGGAATAGAGTGTTTGGCTCTTAATACTTTAAAGTCGATATCTTTAACAGAAGAAAGAGGTAAACCATGCCAAGGGCCATTCAAAAAAATAATGAACTGAAAATCATCGATCAATATATCAATATTGATCGATGAGGAGTTCATTATTAATATCGGATCTGACTGTGAATCAGAAAATCCAGAATGCAACACTAATTCTGAATCTGGACATTCTGCCGATTTCCGTGATTGCTTCAACCGCAAACAGAAATGCTTACAAAGATATTATTGAACATACTTAGACATACTTCGTAATTGTCTGCTATCTACACTCACAGAGACTGACATCACTATGAAGACACCAGCTTAACGTTAAGCGTATGACCATTCTTTTGGGCTTATACAGTGCCACAACTCTAACTGACCGGTGCCGGTGATGGCACTCGAGTGATATTTCATACCGACTTTAGTTCTCGTTTTGGCCACCGGGCAAGATAAGTTTGTGGCTCTATACAATAATGAGTAAATCGTATTTTTTTAAATCATAGAGCACAACCGTTAATTTATTTAAATTTTAAAATTATTTTCAGTGGATAGTTCTGAAACACGTAAGTAAGACTATTTTTAAATGCTCTTTACTGAAAACTATCCTTAAGTTATGCAGAGTTACTTAATATTAGTAGTATATTTTTTCACATTATTAGTATTTCTATTACAACATCAACTTTAAAATTTACATCAAGTAGCGACGAAATTATTTACATATGTAATACATGTCATGGATATATTATAGAATTGATATTTTCTTGAAATGCTAAACCAGTTCATGATCTGGCCAACCATTTCATAAAATGTAAAATTTCTTGAAACATGACTTTAAAAGCGTTTTTATTCACAACCACATTTTTTAAATGCATATCGAACTAACCTTTTTGTTTTCTTGGCGTCGAGACCACAGGTATTTGGGTTGCTCAGGGCAGGATGTTTGTCAAGGACATTGGGTGACGCTTGAGGGACCGAGGTTTTGACAATAGTTCCAGAGCGTTCCTGATCCAAAGGATCTCACTCGCCGTGCAGCGCGGTAATGCTGCCAGTGTGATGGGTACCTTTGGGTCGGGCATGTCCTGGGGCGGTTTATTTGTTTTGTATTTTGTTTTTTATTCTGTTCAGTTTTTGTGTGTGTGTACACGACTACTATTCGGGGGATTCACTCTGCTCGCTCCCATTTGTCTTCACCCAAAATACCGCAGTGTTTTTCCCTTAAAGATTTCTTCGTTCAATGAAAGTTCTAATTAAACCATGGTGGCCATTTCATGAAAAGATAAACTCTTCGATACGCCACGCCATATAAGTCATGATTTTTATAATTTCTCAACTAAATGGGTTCACAATAGGGTTTCACTAAGAGCAGATCAGCTACGGATGCATGTGTTATATCTTATATCTCATATTTATTCGGCACAGGATGCTATCGGAGTTTTATGCAATCTGTCGAAGGCATTTAATGGTGTTGTGACTACTAATGAAATTAAATAATTAAGGAGAAATAAGGCGTGGGTCATTCATATCATAAGCAGTAGAATTCAAAAAGCAGAAGTCAACAGCGTTAAATCTGATGGATTGGGTGTAAAAATAGGCGTTTCACAAGGTTCCATATAAGACCCTTTCTTATTCCTGGTATATATTAACGATCTGCCTTTTATATTGTAAAAAATTGACTGACGTAGTAACGTTTGCTTATGATGCTTCATTGGTCTTCAAAAAGGAAAGACAAAAAGATTTTGATGATGTTAATGGTCTTTAACCTTGAATTGGTTCACAGTTAATAAATTATTGTCAAACTCTGGTAACACTAAGTGCATCAAATTCTCACTTCCAAATGTCATGCAAGTTGAGACCAGTTTAATGTCAGATAGCAGCACGTTAGAATAAGTAAATGATACGAAGTTTTTTGGAATAACCATTGATAGCAAATGGCAGTGGGGACTTCACATATATAAATTAGCTGGTAAATTAAGTTCTGCGGCTTAATTTGTTAGGAACATGAGACAAAACACGGATGTGGCTACCATCTAGGCTAGTATATTTTAGTTACTTTCATAGTGTCATGTCCTATGCTATCTTGTTGTGGGGTAAAGCAGCGGATATTCTTTTTTTTTACAGAAAAGAGCTATTCGAACAATTTATAATTTTAAACGCACAGACTCCATAAGAAAGCTTTTTGAACGAATTGATATATTAACTGAAGCTAGTTAATTTATTTTCGAAAATATAATGTGTTTACGCAAGAACGATAGCGATATCTGTAATGTTTACCTTAGAAATAATCAAATACTAGTTGCGCCTCGGTTAAGATTCGCAAAGGTAAGTAATTCTTTTAAGGGTCAGTTCATTCTTTACTACAACAAGATACCTCTGGAGATTTTTAAATTACCATTTAAGCAATTTAAAAACCATGTAAATGCGACTTTATTGAAAAAGGGATATCACAATGTTCAAGATTACTTAAATGATGGAACTGCGTTAATCTAACTCAACACAGACCTTGCTGTTTATAATTTTGTGATTATTTATTCCTGCTTATTAATTATAATAATTAATTTTGTAATATTTTCATTAGTTAAATTCAACCAATTTTAAAAAGAGATCTAAAAATCTATCTGTGGCAGTTTCCTCGCCTTCCTTCTCCCACAGTAGTCCAATGTAGAGAAGAGGCATAAAATTTACTTCGACTGAATTGATGACGTTTACTTAGTATATATAAATATCTACAATAATAAAGAAAATTTACTATGACTTTGACTTTATTTATTACTCTATTCACATAATCTCCAGACGATACTACAGACATTATCAATACGAACAATACCGACAATGGAGACGGTGATACGCGTAAGTGGATCTTAACTGATTTAAACGGGGTCACAAATAAATTAACTAAATAAAGAAACGAATTTAAAAATAGCCAATGCCGACCGGACAAGATCTTTTTTATTTTAAGCCTTCCGATATTACCTTTATCTACCATGTAAAGTGGTAGACATATTGATTTAGCCACAACAGTGCGCGAATCAAAGTTTTTACTGAAAAGGCAAAGAAAAACAATGTTCTGAATAATGTGTAAATACAATATTAGTGATTTAGAAAATTAAGGGTTTTAACGGGAGAAGGCACAGATATCTGCGTAAATTAGGGGCCGCTTAAATTTCAAACTGATGCTTTCAGTTCCTGACCAGAGACTTTGAGTGTATATTTACTGAAAAGGCAAAGAAAAACAATGCTCCAAACAACGGTTGAGCACCGCCAATTACATTAATAACGCCTAATTATGAATTTAATCAATAAATAATGTAAAAGATACAGTATCCAATACAATTTGATGATAAAAATATCTCATCTGGCTCAGTAACTACTCGTTTAGCAGCTTAAGCTACTGCCAGATGAACGTTCATTAAAGTTAATATATCCGCTAAGAAAATGTATACGATTTGACGTTTGCCGAGCAAAGTCATGATGGACTTTGCGCGGCAAACGTCAAATTGCGTACATTTTCTGAGCGGTGTCAATATACTTTAATACACGTATATCTGGCAGTGGAACGTCTATTTATTCATATAATTTTTCACTAGTATCAAAGGTGAAGATGTTCTGAATAATGTGTAAATACAATATTAGTGATTAAGAAAATTAAGGGTTTTAACGGGATTTTTTAGAACTTTTGTCGACTGCACAGATATCTGCGTAAATTAGGGGCCGCTTAAATTTCAAACTGATGCTTTCAGTTCCTGACCAGAGACTTTGAGTGTATATTTAACTTTCAGTTTGCTATCTCTGTTTATGTTTTGGAGGATGTTTGCTTACTTCAAAATGATGTTTAACCAATCAGTATTAAAATTCCTACATGACAGAATTACATGATAAGGCTACAAAACGTCGTCTATTAAACAAAGAGATATAGAGCATCACGCCTTCGCCCGTACGGGGTGGCAGAGGTACAATTGTGCCCACATTAGGCCATTTATTATATTCATATAATATAAGTATATCTAAGATGTGTTGTGTTTACCCTTAATCGGGCCTGAGCGTGCTCAATTATTCATTGGTTTTTGAATGTATTTCCAAGAAGAAACCATTTTAAAATTTGGTGGCCATATATTTATTATATAGGGGCAATATTTTCATTAAAAGGTCCTTGACTGACGCAAACGAGACCATATCGTGGAGGTTGAGACGTAAAATTTTGCATCATTCTAAAATTGAGACGTTAATCTATATTCTACTTATTTCAGCTGCCGATGGTATGTACATGACTAGGGGAAGTAGAACCGGTTTATGCCAAGAACCAGGTTTTTGGTTCTGAGCATTACATAATTGAGTACCCGGTTTGGTTCCCTAATTTAGTTTTTAAAGGGGGTGAGCGAAGCGAAGCCCCCTATTTGAGTCTAAGGCCGCCGAAAGCGTTACGTCGCAAACCGCGTGACGTCGCTTGCAATGGTGGAATGCTAACTATAGAACTATACTGGTGCGATTTACATCACACGTCAGCGTCAATGTCTACAAGTCTTACACGGACTATTGACGCGTTGACGCTGTAGTCAGACCAGACATCGCGTATTGCGAAAATAGGAGACTAAGGCCTTAAATAATAACAAAGCTTATCTCAAGTTGTGCATTGTCCGTAGAGGATTACACGTTAAAGGATCAGCAGGGAATTTCGACCAAGTGCACCACTGATAGACCAATAACATGTGAGTTGAAATAATCACCATCATTGGGAAAATAAAATAATTATTGGGTTAGGTAAGTACCTATATAGTTTTTTTGTTCGTTTAATTAAATAAATGAGTGAATGATGTGGTTTATGAGGGACCATAATTGATTGTTAATGACCTCAACTTCCTTGGAGAAATTTCTAAATCGGTACTCAATTATTGATGGGTTGAGGGAGTTATGAGCCCCGCAGAAAGGCAATGCGTTTGACAGTTATACCTTGGCATGAACTCCTAGAACCAAAAATGGCAGCATAAGTGAGATAATAGAAGAATACTGCGGGTTTTAAAAGACAAACCAAATATTACTTTAAAAACTAGAGTAGAAAAATACTTAGTAGCTGCGATCGCAAAATAAGTAAGTAATTCACTTGAGAATATATCGGACTCTGAACAGAACGTAAGAGTTTCCAAAGAAACTCTAATGGAAATGTTATAATGGAGATACCTGAAATTAAAAACAAAAGTTACAGAACGTGTAATTGCCACCACAGGAGTAGTCAAAATTACAGTCTTAAAAATAAGAAGGGAATAAGAAATTTGTGAGGATACTGGTTCCAAAATAAAAACCCCGATTAAGAAACAACGAGGAGAGAAAATATTATTGGATGAATTTTATATAACAGTTTTGAGAAATATAATTAATTTAATACAGCGCGGAATAAAATTCCTACTGTAAAAAAATGCTGCTACTAAGCGCGATTTTAATTATGAATGTGAGACCACATTAAGACAAATTATAAACAACAAATTGGGATGTAGATTAAAAATATATATCATAAAAGGATTAATTTGAATCGAGAGGCCCAACATACAGGCATGTAGAGCGAAGTATTCACGGCGTATGAAAGTTAATGATTTTCTTAGTGCTGACAAAAAACAGTGATCTATATTGACGAAACCTGGAACCATGCCCATTTAACCGTGAAAAGGTGTTGGCAGTCTGCTACGGATAAGGGAGTAAAAATGAACGATAGTCGATAGAACGATGGATCATAATTCCTGCTCGACGTGAAAACGGGTTTGTAGATGGCGCACTCCAAATTTTCAATTTAACACTAATCTGATGACTAGCATGGCCAAATGAGGTCAATAATATCTCAAAGTATTTAGAACAGTTTATTATACCACCGAATTGCATTATAGTAATGGATAACTCATCATGCAGTAGTAAAAAGGAAAACCGGCTTCCCCATAAGGTTTCAAAAGAAGCAGTGATGGTAGAGTGGCTCTTTTTCCAGAAAATTGTACGTAACCGGAATTACGCGTGATCATTAAATCTCACAAAACTCCTAAAAGTTTCATCATTGATAAGATTTGGCTGATCGTGGTCATACAACAGTACGATTATCGTCGTATATATGTGATTTAAATCCAATGGAATATATTTTGAACCTTTTATTTATATGCTCTACAATCTATCTATATCTATCAATCTTAAGCAGATTTTTACCAACCGATGTATCGCTGTACGATTTGATTTGAGTTGTACTACCCTCTACCGATATTAATGTTGAAAAGCTGGAATAGAGTGTTTGGCTCTTAATACTTTAAAGTCGATATCTTTAACAGAAGAAAGAGGTAAACCATGCCAAGGGCCATGCAAAAAAAAATACTGGTGCAGTGATATATCGATCGATGAGGAGTTCATTATTAATATCGGATCTGACTGTGAATCAGAAAATCCAGAATGCAACACTAATTCCGAATCTGGACATTCTGCCGATTTCCGTGATTGCTTCAACCGCAAACAGAAATATTGCTTACAAAGATATTATTGAACATACTTAGACATACTTTGTAATTGTCTGCTAACTACACTCACAGAAACTGACGTCACTATGACGACACCAGCTTAACGTTACGCGTATGACCATTCTTCGGGGCTTATACAGAGCCACAACTCTAATTTACCGGTGCCCGTGATGGCACTCGAGTGATATTTCATACCGACTTTAGTTCTCGTTTTGGCCACCGGGCGAGTAAATCGTTCTTTTTTAAATCATAGAGCACAAACTGTTATTATTTTTAATTTTCAAAATTATTTTCAGTGGATGGCCCGGAACCACGTAAGTAAGACTAGTTTTAAGTGCTCTTTACTGTAAACTATCCCTAGGTTATGCAGAGTTACTTAATATTAGTAAAATCTTTTTTCACATTGTATTTCTATTACAAAATTCAAGTAGCGATGAAATTATTTACATATGTAATACATGTCATAGATATATTATAGAATTCATATTTTCCCGAAATGCTAAACCAGTTCATGACCTGGCCCACCATTTCATGAAATGTTAAATTTCTTGAAACATGACTTTAAAGGAATTTTTATTTACTACCACGTGGTGTTTTTGCAATGCATATCGAACTAACACGACCTCTATTCGGGGGATTCACTCTGCTCGCCCCCTTTTGTCTTCACCCAAAATACCGCAGTGTTTTTCCCTAAAAGATTTCTTCGTTCAATGAAAGTTCTTATTAAACCATGGTGGCCATTTCATGAAAAGAAAAACTCTTTGATACTCCAAGCCAAATAAGTCATGATTTTTAGGGTTCCGTACCCGAAGGGTTCCAAACGGGACCCTATTACTAAGACACCGCTGTCCGTCCGTCCGTCTTTCACCAGGCTGTATCTCACGAACCGTGATAGTTAGACAGTTGAAATTTTCACAGATGATGTATTTATGTTGCCGCTATAATAACAAATACTAAAAAACAGGATAAAAGAAATATTTAAGGGGGCTCCCATACAACAATTCTTTCAATACCACATACAAACTTATGGATGCACCTGGTTACGTACATGGAGTGTGAAAGTAACCGCACCAATAACTTTGTAAACAATATAAAATCCAAACTATTCACTCCTCACCATCGCTTCCATTGAACGGTGGTACGGAACCCTTCGTGCGCGATTTAGACTCGCACTTGACCGGTTTTTTATAATTTCACAACTAAATGAGTTCACAATACGGTTTCACTAAGGGCAGATCAGCTACGGATGCAGGTATTATATCTTATATCTCATATTTAGTCGGCACAGGATGCTATCGGAGTTTTATGCAATCTGTCGAAGGCATTTGATGGTGTTGTGACTACTAATGAAATTAAATAATTACGGAGAAATAAGGCGTGGGTCATTCACATCATAAACAGTAGAATTCAAAAAGCAGAAGTCAACAGCGTTAAATCTGATGGATTGGGTGTAAAAATAGGCGTTTCACAAGGTTCCATATAAGGCCCTTTCTTATTCCTGGTATATATTAACGATCTGCCTTTTATATTGGAAAAAATTGACTGACGTAGTAACGTTTGCTTATGATGCTTCATTGGTCTTCAAAAAGGAAAGACAAAAAGATTTTGATGATGTTAATGGTCTTTAACCTTGAATCAGAAAAGAGCTATTCGAACAATTTATAATTTTAAACGCACAGACTCCATAAGAAAGCTTTTTGAACGAATTGACATATTAACTGAAGCTAGTTAATTTATTTTCGAAAATATAATGTGTTTACGCAAGAACGATAGCGATATCTGTAATGTTTATCTTAGAAATAATCACATACTAGTTGCGCCTCGGTTAAGATTCGCAAAGGTAAGTAATTCTATTAAGGGTCAGTTCATTCTTTACTACAACAAGATACCTCTGGAGATTTTTAAATTACCATTTAAGCAATTTAAAAACCATGTAAATGCGACTTTATTGAAAAAGAGATATCACAATGTTCAAGATTACTTTGTAACGTACTACCTCCTTGACCATATTGGCTACCATATCGAGAGCTTGTTCCATGCGGTACTCATTACGTCGAAATTGATAATAACGATGATGTTCTTTTCGCTCCTAGAGATGTGTATGCAGAGAATCTTGGTCCTCTACGAAAAATCTTTGACAAGGTTCAATCTTGTATACTACGGGCCTACGAGAGGAATTGTGGACCGTATAACTTGCGTCGTAAGCATGCAGAGTTCAACGTAGGCGATTTTGTTTGGAAGAGAACTTATTATCTCAGCGATAAGACTAATCGGTTCTCTAAGAAGTTAGCTCCTAAGTTTTTAAAATGTAATATAATTAACAAGAAGTCGTCATTAGTTTATGAACTTGAAGACATCTTCGGTAATTTTTTGGGCTCTTGGCACATAAAAGATTTAAAGTTAGGTTGTTTTTTTTTTTCTTTTATTTAATTATTACATAACTACTCTATATTGTCAGATTTACTAGTTGATCTTGTAAGCGTTATTCTATTTATTTTATTCTAAATAATAACATTGCTATTTCTAATCTTTAAGGGTCGGTCTGTTTGTTAGTTTTTAACTAAATACTAAATCTTTAGCGCTTGTACTTGTGCCGAGCGATCTGTGTCTGTCTGAGAGCACCTTCTGTCTGAAGATAGGCTGCGACAGCGTTCTGTCTTATTCAATAGTAGTTAACGATTGCTTTATGTATGTAATAAGTATTTTGACCCTTGTATTCTAAAAACCATCTATATCTACAGCTATGTAAAAGTTCTTTATTGTGTAACGTTACTCTGCAATGTCTGTTACTTTAGCTTATGGCCTCTTGAACTATAATTCTCTACTTTTTTACTCTTTGTTGTAGAATAGATATTCTACTCTATTATTATTTTCTGTACCCACTAACGGTGCAGGAAGTCTTGAACACTTGAGGGAGCTGCCCCTCATGGTGTTATTCTGCGTTACGATAGTAGCTAAGCTATCGGGGCGTTTATGTACTAAGGTTCTTATTTTAGTTCAAGGGATCTTGCTTATTTTTCAACTTCTGACAGTTAGTCTGGGTGTGCATTTGGCTATAATAATGGCACCCTGTGTGTAAGGCTGTGTTTACACGATGTTAGTGTGAACTCTTGTATGAACTTAGTATGAATTCTGATGTCTGATTGTTGGTACGAATGTGTGATGTTGGTATGTAGTTGAGCTAGACTGTTAGTTATATATTTCTCTGACATTGTAGATGGCGAGCTTTAGAGAATTTTATCTTTAGTACTTAATTTGGTAAGTTAGTTTAGTTTAGTTAGTATCTTAGCGGATTTTATCAGGTAAAATCCTACCCAAACAAGACGGGTATGTAACGTACTACCTCCTTGACCATATTGGCTACTGGCGGATTAGCCAGTTAAAAACTAAAACTATAAAAATTCGAAAATTCGGGTCTGGAATCTCGTCTGGCAGCTGATTGTTTTTTTTTGGCAGACATTGTTTGAGCTCTGAAACGTGAGGTTGTATCTTCTGCATCAATAATTTTTAAGTCACGCCTTTAGTTGCGGCGATGGGCTAGTCCCTTTAGTACTGTAATGGAGCTGAATGTTTAGTTGCTGTAAAGTGCAGTAGTTGATAATTATGAAACTTCCCTACTATCCCCAATCCATGGGGTTCCACGCTGAGGAGTAATATCCTCCTGGCGCTAACGGAGCTCTGAATCGGTTCCACGCTGAGGAGTAATAACCTCCTGGCGCTAACGGAGCTCTGAATCGGTTCCACGCCGAGGAGTAATATCCTCCTGGCGCTAACGGAGCTCTGAATCGGTTCCACGCCGAGGAATAATATCCTCCTGGCGCTAACCGCATAATCACTTATTGACGTCTGGAGAAGTGGACCAGTTGGATTGAGTCTACCAAGGAGCTGAAATCTACAAATTCCCGGCGAGTCCCTATCCAGCGTTTCAACTATATCACCAATATTCGACTCACGACCCTTTGATTAATAAATGTATCTTGAGCCTGCCAATAATCTCTTTTGGTCAGGTTAGAGTCTCACTGTTTCAACTTAAATGACGGGACTGTATAGTGTTAATCTAACTCAACACAGACCTTGCTGTTTATAATTTTGTGATTATTTATTCCTGCTTATTAATTATAATAATTAATTTTGTAATATTTTCATTAGTTAAACACAACCAATTTTAAAAAGAGATCTAAAAATCAATCTGTGGCAGTTTCCTCGTCTTCCTTCTCCCACAGTAGTCCAATGTAGAGAAGAGGCATAAAATTTACTTCGACTGAATTGATGACGTTTACTTAGTATATATAAATATCTACAATAATAAAGAAAATTGACTATGACTTTGACTTTATTTATTACTCTATTCACATAATCTCCAGACAATACTACAGACATTATCAATACGAACAATACCGACAATGGAGACGGTGATACGCGTAAGTGGATCTTAACTGATTTTAAAGGGGTCACAAATAAAGTAACTAAATAAAGAAACGAATTTAAAAATAGCCAATGCCATCCGGACAAGATCTTTTCGATTTTAAGCCTTCCGATATTACCTTTACCTACCATGTAAAGTGGTAGACATATTGATTTAGCCACAACAGTGTGCGATTCAAAGTTTTTACTGAAAAGGCAAAGAAAAACAATGCTCCAAACAACGGTTGAGCACCGCCAATTACATTAATAACGCCTAATTATGAATTTAATCAATAAATAATGTAAAAGATACAATATCCAATACAATTTGATGATAAAAATATCTCATCTAGCTCAGTAACTACTCGTTTAGCAGCTTAAGCTACTGCCAGATGAACGTGCATTAAAGTTAATGTACTTGCTAAGAAAATGTATACGATTTGACGTTTGCCGCGCAAAGTCATGATGGACTTTGCGCGGCAAACGTCAAATTGCGTACATTTCCTGAGCGGTGTCAATATACTTTAATACACTTATATCTGGCAGTGGAACGTCTATCTATTCATATAATTTTTCACTAGTATCAAAGGTGAAGATGTTCTGAATAATGTGTAAATACAATATTAGTGATTTAGAAAATTAAGGGTTTTAACGGGATTTTTTAGAACTTTTGTCGACTGAAATTAGGGGCCGCTTAAATTTCAAACTGATGCTTTCAGTTCCTGACTAGAAACTTTGAGTGTATATTTAACTTTCAGTTTGCTTTCTCTGTTTATGTTTTGGAGGATGTTTGCTTACTTCAAAATGATTTATAACCAATCAGTATTAAAATTCCTACATGACAGAATTACATGATAAGGCTACATAACGTCGCCTAATAAACAAAGAGATATAGAGCGTCACGCCTTCGCCCATACTGGGTGGCAGAGGTACAATTGTGCCCACATTAAGCCATTTATTATATTCATATAATATAAGTATATCTAAGATGTGTTGTGTTTACCTTTAATCGGGCCTGAGCGTGCTCAATTATTCATTGGTTTTTGAATGTATTTCCAAGAAGAAACCATTTCAAAATTTGGTGGCCATATATTTCTTATATAGGGGCAATATTTTCATTGAAAGGTCCTTGAATGACGCAAACAAGACCATATCGTGGAGGTTGAGATGTAAAATTTTGCATTATTCTAAAATTGAGACGTTAATCTATATTCTACTTATTTCAGCTGCCGATGGTATGTACATGACTAGGGGAAGCAGAACCGGTTTATTCCAAGAACCAGGTTTTTGGTTCTGAGCATTACATAATTGAGTACCCGGTTTGGTTCCTTTTCTTTAGATTTTAAAGGGGGTGAGCGAAGCAAAGCCCCCTTTATCCTTAATTTTAGGTTGAACATGCAAGAAAATCAAAAAATAATTACGCACAAATTATTTAAAAATTTGAGTACACATAAAATATTTTATCTACACGTATCATAAACCCTCTTTACTGCGTCTGAAAACCGCTAGTTAAGACCAGCATAATGTAAAACTATTTGGTAAAAACTCATTTCTTATTTGATAATTTGTACATTATGACAATAATGTGTAATTTTTCTACATATTATGACATTCAAATTTCGAACGCCGACGCCCGCCTGCGTGCCGCTCCTAGTTTGTCTGTGAAATTAGTACTACAGAACAAGCTAAACAAGAGCAATTATCAATGCCACAATGCTGGTCAAACATGCGGTTCCTGAACACATCAAAGAGAGTTTATGATATGTGTGTAGATAAACTAGTGTATGTAACTGTTTATTATTAGGCATTAAAACTCTCGAGTGATATTATTATAAAACTCGCCTTCGGCTCGTTAAATAAACCCACTCTCGAGTATTTATGCCCTTCATTATGTAGCAGTCACATAAACTACTATAAAACATAAAAAGTGTTTTTGCTGATCCTTTTTTGCTGTGAAAATCAGTATTTTTGATGTGCGATTAATCGCTAGTATTTAAATACTAGCTTATATTTTCCGTTCATCATTTTATTTTATCTCACGAGAAGTGGCGATAGGCTAGCTAGCTCCCTGTCTCACCATCAGGAGTGTTCAACTAGCTAAACGTGGGCAAAATCATATTTTTTGTTACGCTGGCACTCTAAGAACAAAAAGGTTTCATGGCATACAAAATTTAACTATTATTTATTGTAAGAACAAAATATTCAATTGCTGAAACTGACCGCCCCTATAATCACCCGGCCCAAAAGTGCCAATTACACTGGCTGCGTCACCACGCTGCACACAAACGAGCACGATCTACCGGACCAGGAAATCCCCAGAGTAACATATCTCTTTTCAAGTAGCTTAGATGACATAAAAATTAAGCTAAATAGTAGGTTATTATTTATAACAATTTCTTTTATTCAAATTTAAAACTGCCTTAACCTTAAAGAACCGAAATCCTGGTACTTACAACATCTGGAACCGGTTCTACAAATTTAGTCTTTACCGGGTAAGTTTGATTCTTTCGGAACCGGGTGCATACGAGTACATACAAATATATAAAGTTCAAGTTTGAAATAAAACAAAGATAAAAGTACCATCTTAGGTCTTGGTATCCTATTTGAGTCTAAGGCCGCCGAAAGCGTTACGTCGCACCCCGCGTGACGTCGCTTGCAATGGTGGAATGCTAACTATAGCACTTTACTGGTGCGATTTACATCACACGTCAGCGTCAACGTCTAAAAGTCTTACACGGACTATTGACGCGTTGACGCTGTAGTCAGTCCATACGTCGCGTATTGCGCAAATAGGAGACTAAGGCCTTAAATAGTAACAAAGCTTATCTCAAGTTATCCATTGTCCGTAGAGGATTACACGTTAAAGGATCAGCAGGGAATTTCGACCAAGTGCACCACTGATAGACCAATAACATGTGAGTTGAAATAATCACCATCATTGGGAAAATAAAATAATTATTGGGTTAGGTAAGCACCTATATAGTTTTTTTGTTCGTTTAATTAAATAAATGAGTGAATGATGTGGTTTATGAGGGACCATAATTGATTGTTAATGACCTCAACTTCCTTGGAGAAATTTCTAAATCGGTCCTCAATTATTGATGGGTTGAGGGAGTTATGAGCCCCGCAGAAAGGCAATGCGTTTGACAGTTATACCTTGGCATGAACTCCTAGAACCAAAAATGGCAGCATAAGTGAGATAATAGAAGAATACTGCGGGTTTTAAAAGACAAACCAAATATTATATTAAAAACTAGAGTAGAAAAATACTTAGTAGCTGCGATCGCAAAATAAGTAAGTAATTCACTTGAGAATATATCGGACTCTGAACAGAACGTAAGAGTTTCCAAAGAAACTCTAATGGAAATGTTATAATGGAGATACCTGAAATTAAAAACAAAAGTTACAGAACGTGTAATTGCCACCACAGGAGTAGTCAAAATTACAGTCTTAAAAATAAGAAGGGAATAAGAAATTTGTGAGGATACTGGTTCCAAAATAAAAACCCCGATTAAGAAACAACGAGGAGAGAAAATATTATTGGATGAATTTTATATAACAGTTTTGAGAAATATAATTAATTTAATATAGCGCGGAATTAAATTCATACTGTAAAAAAATGCTGCTAGTAAGCGCGATTTTAATTATGAATGTGAGACCACATTAAGACAAATTATAAACAACAAATTGGGATGTAGATTAAAAATATATATCATAAAAGGATTAATTTGAATCGAGAGGCCCAACTTACAGGCATGTAGAGCGAAGTATTCACGTCGTATGAAAGTTAATGATTTTCTTAGTGCTGACAAAAAACAGTGATCTATATTGACGAAACCTGGAACCATGCCCATTTAACCGTGAAAAGGTGTTGGCAGTCTGCTACGGATAAGGGAGTAAAAATGAACGATAGTCGATAGAACGATGGATCATAATTCCTGCTCGAAGTGAAAACGGGTTTGTGGATGGCGCACTCCAAATTTTCAATCTAACACTAATCTGATGACTAGCATGGCCAAATGAAGTCAATAATATCACAAAGTAGTTAGAACAGTTTATTATACCACCGAATCGCATTATAGTAATGGATAACTCATCATGCAGTAGTAAAAAGGAAAACCGGCTTCCCCATAAGGGTTCAAAAGAAGCAGTGATGGTCGAGTGGCTCTTTTTTCCATAAAATTGTACGTAACCGGAATTATGCATGATCATTAAATCTCACAAAACTCCTAAAAGTTTCATCATTGATAAGATTTGGCTAATCGTGGTCATACAACAGTACGATTACCGTCGTATATATGTGATTTAAATCCAATGGAATATATTTTGAACCTTTTATTTGTATGCTCTACAATCTATCTATATCTATCAATCTTAAGCAGATTTTTACCCACCGATGTATCGCTGTACGATTTGATTTGAGTTGTACTACCCTCTACCGATATTAATGTTGAAAAGCTGGAATAGAGTGTTTGGCTCTTAATACTTTAAAGTTGATATCTTTAACAGAAGAAAGAGGTAAACCATGCCAAGGGCCATGCAAAAAAATACTGGTGATATATCGATCGATGAGGAGTTCATTATTAATATCGTATCTGACTGTGAATCAGAAAATCCAGAATGCAACACTAATTCCGAATCTGGACATTCTGCCGATTTCCGTGATTGCTTCAACCGCAAACAGAAATATTGCTTACAAAGATATTATTGAACATACTTAGACATACTTTGTAATTATCTGCTAACTACACTCACAGAAACTGTGAAACGTCACTATGACGACACCAGCTTAACGTTACGCGTATGACCATTCTTCGGGGCTTATACAGTGCCACAACTCTAATTTACCGGTGCCCGTGATGGCACTCGAGTGATATTTCATACCGACTTTAGTTCTCGTTTTGGCCACCGGGCGAGTAAATAGTTTTTTTTAATCATAGATCACAAACTGTTATTATTTTTAATTTTCAAAATTATTTTCAGTGGATGGCCCGGAACCACGTAAGTAAGACTAGTTTTAAGTGCTGTTTACTGAAAACTATTCCTAGGTTATGCAGAGTTACTTAATATTAGTAAAATATTTTTTCACATTGTATTTCTATTACAAAATTCAAGTAGCGATGAAATTATTTACATATGTAATACATGTCATGGATATATTATAGAATTCATATTTTCCTGAAATGCCAAACTAGTTCATGACCTGGCCCACCATTTTATGAAATGTTAAATTTCTTGAAACATGACTTTAAAGGCGTTTTTATTTACTACCACGTGGTGTTTTTTAAATGCATAGCGATCTAACACGACGACTATTCGGGGGATTCACTCTGCTCGCCCCCTTTTGTCTTCACCCAAAATACCGCAGTGTTTTTCCCTAAAAGATTTCTTCGTTCAATGAAAGTTCTTATTAAACCATGGTGGCCATTTCATGAAAAGAAAAACTCTTTGATACGCCAAGCCAAATAAGTCATGATTTTTATAATTTCACAACTAAATGAGTTCACAATACGTTTTCACTAAGGGCAGATCAGCTACGGATGCAGGTACTATATCTTATATCTCATATTTATTCGGCACAGGATGCTATCGGAGTTTTATGCAATCTGTCGAAAGCATTTGATGGTGTTGTGACTACTAATGAAATTTAATAATTACGGAGTTAGAAATAAGGCGTGGGATCTACTAAGATCATTCATAAAATCAAAAGGCAGTAGTCAGCAGCGTTAAATCTGATGGATTGGGTGTAAAAATAGGCGTTCCACAAGGTTCCGTATAAGGCCCTTTCTTATATTAACGATCTGCCTTTCATATTGCAGAAAACAACTGACTGACATTGTAACGTTTGCTTATGATACTTCACTGGTCTTCAAAATGGATAGATAAAAAGATTTTGAAGATTTTAATGGTATACTGTCTTTATTGTAACCTTGATTTGGTTCACAGTTAATAAATTATTGTTAAACGCTGGTAACATTAAGTGCATCAAATTCTCACTTCCAAATGCCATGCAAGTTGAGACCAGTTTAATGTCAGATAGCAGCACGTTAAAATAAGTAAATGATACGAAGTTTTTTGGAATAACCATTGATAGCAAATGGCAGTGGGGACTTCACATATATAAATTAGCGAGTAAATTAAGTTCTGCGGCTTAATTTGTTAGGAATATGCGACAAAACACGGATGTGGCTACCATCTAGGCTAGTATATTTTAGTTACTTTCATAGTGTCATGTCCTATGCTATCTTGTTGTGGGGTAAAGCAGCGGATATTCTTTTTTTTTTACAGAAAAGAGCTATTCGAGCAATTTATAATTTTATACGCACAGACTCTATAAGAGAGCTTTTCAAACAAATTGACATATTAACTGTAGCTAGTTAATTTATTTTCAAAAATATAATGTGTTTACGCAAGAACGATAGCGATAGCTGTAATGTTTACCAAAACAAATAATCACAGACTAGTTGCGCCTCGGTTAAGATTCGTAAAGGTTAATAATTCTATTAAGGGTCAGTTCATTCTTTACTACAACAAGAAATTGCCATTTAAGCAATTTAAAAACCATGTAAATGCGACTTTATCGAAAAAGGGATATCACAATGTTTAAGATTACTTAAATGACGGGACTGTATAGTGTTAATCTAACTCAACACAGACCTTGCTGTTTATAATTTTGTAATTTTTTATTCCTGCTTATTAATTATAATAATTCATTTTGTAAAATTGTTATTAGTTAAAGACAACCAATTTTTAAAAGAGATCTAAAAATCAATCTGTGGCAGTTTCCTCGCCCTTCTTCTCCCACAGTAGACCAATGTAGAGAAGAGGCAAAAAATTTACTTCGACTGAATTGATGACGTTTACATAATATATATAAATATCTACAATAATAAAGAAATTTGACTATGACTTTGACTTTATTTATTACTCTATTCACAGAATCACCAGACAATACTACAGACAATACGGACAAATCCGACGACGGAGACGGAGGTACAAGTAAGTGGATCTTATCTGATTCTAAAGGGGTCACAAATAAAGAAACTAAATAAAGAATCGAATTTAAAAATAGCCAATGCTAACCGTACAAGATCTTTTCGATTTTAAGCCTTCCGATATTACCTTTACCTAACATGTAAAGTGGTAGACATATTGATTTAGCCGCAACAGTGCGCGAATCTAAGTTTTTACTCAAAAGGCAAACAAAAACATTCCTCCAGACAACGGTGGAGCACCACCAATTACATTGATAACGCCTAATTATGAATTTTATTAATAAATAATGTAAAGGATTTTTGATAAGGCGTCAAAACAGTGTCCTATACAAATTAATGATAAAAATATCTCATCTGGCTCAGTAACTACTCGTTTAGCAGCTTAAGCTACTGCCAGATGAACGTGCATTAAAGTTTATGGACCCGCTAAGAAAATGTATACGATTTGACGTTTGCCGCGCAAAGTAATGATGGACTTGGCGCGGCAAACGTCAAATCGCGTACATTTTCTTAGTGGGGCAATGTACTTTAATACACGTATATCTGGCAGTGGAACGTCTATCTATTCATATAATTTTTCACTAGTATCAAAGGTGAAGATGTTCTGAATAATGTGTAAATACAATATTAGTGATTTAGAAAACTAAGGGTTTTAACGGGATTTTTAGAACTTTTGTCGACTGCACAGGTATCTACGCAAATTAGGGGCCGCTTAAATTTCAAACTGATGCTTTCAGTTCCTGACCAGAGACTTTGAGTGTATATTATACTTTCAGTTTGCTATCTCTGTTTATGTTTTGGAGGATGTTTGCTTACTTCAAGATGATGTTTAACCAATCAGTATTGAAATTCCTACATGACAGAATTACATGATAAGGCTACAAAACATCGCCTAACAAACAAAGAGATATAGCGTCACGCTTTCTCCCATACGGGGTGGCAGAGTTACAATTGTGCCCACATTAAGCCATTAATTTTATTCATATAATTTAAGTATATCTAAGATGTGTTGTGTTTACCCTTAATCGGGCCTGAGCGTGCACAATTATTCATTGGTTTTCGAATGTATTTCCAAGACGAAACCATTTTAAAATTTGGTGGCCATTTCATTTAAAGGTCCTTGACTGACGCAAACGAGACCATATCGTGGAGGTTGAGATGTAAAATTTAGCATTATTCTAAAATTGAGACTTTAATCTATATTCTACTTATTTCAGCTGTCGATGGTACATGACTAGGGGAAGCAGTACCGGTTTATGCCAAAAACCAGGTTTTTGGTTCTGAGCAGTACATAATTGAGTACCCGGTTTGGTTCCTGTTCTTTAGATTTTTTAATCGATATATTTTTGGGAAATATTAAACTGGACATAAAAAATAATGATTTAAGCACAGCAAATATCAAGGAAAAATGCTGTGGTAGCTTAGGTGAAGGTTAAAGAGCGTGAGCGAAGCGAAGACTCCTTTATCCTTCGTTTTAGTTTGAACATGCAAGAAAATAAAAAAAATACTTAAAACATAAACTTGAGTACACATAAAATATTTAAAACAAAAAAAAGTGTTTTTGCTGATCCCTTTTTTCTGTGAAAATCAGTATTTTGATGTGCAATATAATAATAGAGGCTTATGTTATTATTTCTAACATTTTTTTTAAATTTAAATTTAAAACTGCCATCACCATAAAGAACCGAAATCCTGGTTCTTACGCCATCTGGAACCGGTTCTACAAATTTAGTCTGAACCGGGTATGTTTCGTTCTTTCGGAACCGGGTGCATACGAGTATATACAAATCTATAAAGTTCAAGTTCAACAATAACAAAGTCAAAAACAACAATAAAAGTACCATCTTAGGTCTTGGTATCCTGTTTGCGTCTAAGGCCGCCTAAAGCGTCACGTCGCACGCCGCGTGACGTCGCATGCCATGGTGGAATGCTTACTATAGCACTGTACTGGTGCGATTTACATCACACGTCGGCGTCAACGTCTACATCATACACGGACTATTGACGCGTTGACGCTGAAGTCAGACCAGACGTCACGTATTGCGCAAATAGGAGAACAAGGCCTTAGATAGTTACAAAGTGTGTCTCAAGTTGTCCATTGTCCGTAGAGGTTTCCCCGACAAAGGATCAGCAGGGAATTTCGACCAAGTGCACCACTGACAGACCAATAGAATGTGAGTTGAAATAATCACCATCAAATTATTAATCGGGCACATAAAATAATTATTGGAGACTGAAATACTGACTGAGTGACTATGCCGCTTTAGGGCAATGTCGTTATTTTATTCGTTCAAATAAATAAATGGGTCAGGTATATACCTCTATATAGTTTTTTTTTCGTTAGTTTAATCAAATGAATGATTGAATGATGTGGATTATGTAGGACCATAATTTGCTGAGGGACCATAACTATCTAGAAAATCCTAAACTGGTCCCCAATTATTGATGGGGTGAGGGAGTTATAAGCTCCGCAAAAAGGTAATGCGCTTGACAGTTATACCTTGGAATGAAATTCTATAAAAAATAATGGCAACATAAGTGATATATTAGAAGACTACTGCGTGCTGCGCACTCGCAAATTAATAATGAATGACGATGATTATTTAAAAACGGAGAGAGTAGACTCGAAGAGTTTTCTTTGCAATGTAAGTAATTCACTGAAGAATGTTACGGACTCTGAACAGAACGTGAGAGTTTCCAAATAAACTCTAACGGACATGCTAAGATACCTGATATTAAAAGTAAAAGTTACAGAACGTCTTATCGCCACATGATAAAAAATACAGTCTCAAAATAAGAAGGTAATAATAAAATTCTGAGGGTAGTTGGGACGGGTCGCGATTTTGAACATTATGCCATGGTAATAAAATATAATACCTGTAACGGAAAAGGTGGCGTTTCTAACGCTGGTGGTGTTAAAGAGGTTAAATAAAGACCCCGATTAACAAACCTCGTGGAGAAAAAATATTATTGGATGACTTTAATATAACAGTTTTTAGAAATATAATTAATTCAATATATTCAGAATGAAATTCCTACTGTAAAAAAAAAGGCTGCTGCTAACCGCGATTAAAATTATGAAGGAAATGAGACCACATTAAGACAAATTATAAAGAACAAATTGGTATATGGATTCAAAAAAAATAACAAAAAAAAATACTTTGAATCGAGAGGACCAACATACAGGAAAGTTAATGGTTTACTTGGTGCTGACAAAAAACCATGATCTATATTGACGACATCTGCATCCATGCCCATTTAACCGTGAAAAGGTGTTGGCAGTCTGCTACGGATAAGGGAGTAAAAAAGAACGATAGTCGATAGAACGATGGATCATAATTCCTGCTCGAAGCGAAAACGAATTTGTAGATGGCGCACTCCAAATGTTCAAAGCTAACATAAAAACTGGCGACTACCATCACCAAATGAAGGCGATAATATCACATAGTAGTAAGAACATTTTATTTGCTTAATATAACAGCGAATATATATATACTATAGTAGTGTGAAAAATTAACTCATCATTCAATAGCAAAGAGGACAACAGGCCTCTGAACATGAGTTCAAAAAAAAGCAACGATGGTCGAGTGGCTCTTTTTCCAGAAAATTCTACGCAAACGGAATTATACATGACCATCAAATCCCACAAAACTCCTAGTTTCATCATTGTTAAGATTTTGGCTGATCGTGGTTATAAAACAGTACGTTTACCGCCTTATAACTGTGATTTAAACCCTATGGAATATATTTGGAACATTGTTCTACCCTCTATAGTATCCGATAATAATGTTGAACTGCTGGAATCTAAAATAGATTCTCTGACTCTTTGTACTTTAAAGTCGACAACACCAGACGACTTCGACGACGGAAAAAAGAGGTAAACCATGGCAAGTGCCTCGAAGAAAATTACTGGTACAATGATATGTATGATCGATTAGGAGTTGATTATTAATACCGGATCTCACAGTGATTCAGAGACTTCAGAAGGCAGCACTAATTCCGAATCCGAAGCTTCAACCACAAGCAGAAATACTGCTTACAAAGATATTACTGGACCTACTTGGAGATACTTGGTATTTGTCTTCTAACAACACTCACAGGAACTGACGTCAATATGACGAAATACGCCTTGACGTTACGCGCATGACCATTCTCCGGTGCTTATAAAGTGCCACAAACTTAACTGAGCCGGTGACGATGTTGCTAGCGTCGATGGCACTCGAGTGACATTGTATACTAACGATTTCAGTTCTCGTTTTGGCCACCGCGCCAGATAATAACGATCTCTGTGGCGCTGTGGTTGTTTGTGGCTATGCCTATCATGGTAGTACGATCCCCGGCTGGAAAGAAAAAAAATACTCCAGGTCTTGGATGATTATATATGTGTGACGTCACTGTTTCTCGTAACCATGACACAGGGTATCCTAGTTGAGGTCCATAAGAAATGTTTGTGCCTGTATGTAAATGTTTTTGTTTGTGTTTCTTTTTATAAGTTTGTAGCTCTGTACAATAATGAGAAGATTGCATTTTTTTAAATCATAGAGCATAGCCCGTTAATAAATTTTATTTTTAAAATAATTTTCAGTGGGTGGCTATATACCACGTAAGTAAAACTAGTTGTTAAATGGTCTTGACTGAAAACTACCCTTAAGTTATTCAGAGTTACTTTATATTTATAATATTAATATATTTTTTCACATTCTATTACAACATTAACTTTCATATTTACAGCAAGTAGCGACGGTATGCATTTATGGATGTAATATATGTCGTGGACATATTATACAATTGATAATTTCATGAAATGCCCAACCACTTCATGCTCTGGCCGACCATTTCATGAAATGTTCCGAAAGGGTTAATATTCACGAAAACAAGCCTTTTTAAAAGCATTTTCATCACTACCACGTGGTGTTTTAAGTGAAATACATGTCGAATTAAAACGAAGTCAATTTGAAGGGTTTTTTCTGCTCGGCCCCTTTTATGTTCACCTAAGCTACCGCTAGCTAGATAGCTAGCTAGTGTTTTTCAATAAAATATTTCTTCGTTCAATAAAAGATCTAATCAAATCAAGTTTGGCCATTTCATGAAAAGATTAATTCAATGGCACGACCACAACATATAATGATTTTTATAATTTCACGAGTAAATGGGTTCATCATTTATTACTCTATTCACAGAAAATGGAAAACCATATCCAGACGATAATGAAAACATTATCGATACGGGCGACGGTGGTAAACGTAAGTGGATCTATCACTGATTCTAAGGAGTTCACAACTAAAGTAACTAAATAAAGGAACGAATTTAAAAATGGCTTACGTCAACCAGACAAGATCTTTTTGATTTCACATTTACCTACTATGTAAAGTGGTATTACTATATATTGAGTATTTTTTTACAGAAAAGAATAACTTAAATCCAGGTAATTACATTGATGATGCCTAATTATGAATTTTATCAATAAATTATGTCAACAAGTTTTGTTTTGGCGTCGAAAGGCTCAGCGTTAATTTCAGTGCGCGTTTGTATTTTTTTTTACAGCAAATCCAAACCAATACATAGCTCCAGACAACGGTAGAGCAATGCCAAGTAATTATATTGATGATGCCTAATTATGAATTTTATCAATAAATTGTGTAAACGAGTTTTGTGATGGCGTCGAGACGCCCAGCGTTAATTACTTATCATTTATTATAATTAGAGTTTCCTATACTATGTAGTGGTAATAATATCTCATCTGACTAAGTAACTAATCGCATAGCAGCTTTAGCTACTGCAGATGTACGTGCAATAAAGTTCATTCACCCGCTAAGAAAATGCATACGATTTGACGCTTGCCGCGCGAAGTAATGACGGACTTTGCGCGGCAAACGTCAAATCGCATACATTTTCTTAGCGGGGTCAATATACTTTATTGCGCGTATATCTGGCGGTTCAATATCTATCTATTTATAAAGTTTATCATTAGCATCAAAGTTGAAGATGTTCTGAATAATGTGTAAATACAATTTTAGTGATTTGGAAAATCAAGGTTTTTGACGGGAGTTTTTTAGAAGAACTTTTGTAGACTGCACAGATTTCTGCACAAATTAAGGGCTCCTTAACTTTCATACTGACGCTTTTAGTTCCTGATCAGAGACAGCAAGACTTTGAGTGTATGTCAAACTATCAGTTGGCTATATCTGACATCTAGAAATTTCTACCACATTCCCAGTCAGATTTATGAATTGAAGGATATTTGCTTACTTCAAATTGATGTTTACCCAATCAGTATCCTTATCATGAAATTCTGTCGTCAAGGATATTTCAATGGCTTTTGAATCACAACACGATTATTTCACACAAGCTGTCTTATTGCAACTTTGCTGTTTTATACGATGCTCTGGGCAAGAAGGGTTTTCGATACTTTTTCTTCCACCAGGCGGCGCCTCGTAGGCGTCAGGTCTAGATAGTACAAAGGCAGAAAACCCTCGAGGGTTTTCGATACTTTTTCTGCCACCAGGCGGCGCCTCGTAGGCGTCAGGGCTAAACAGCTGTCAGATAGTACAAAGTCAGAAAACCCTCATTGGACAATGGACATGGGAAAAAAAACAAAAGCGATTTAAATTTTTGTATGTCGGAATCACATGATGGCTACCGATTGGTACATTTTTCAGAAGCAATTGAACTTCCTAGATGACAGAAAACCATGATAAGGTTACAGAGCATCGCACAAACAAGCAAAGTTGCAATAAAAGACAGATCGTGTCGAATAATCCTGTTGTGATTGGTCTTTTCCGATTCCGATCCAGAATTACATGGTAAGGCTGCAGAGCGCGATTATTTCACCGAAACTGCGACTGCAATTTAAATTTGAATGAAATCGGGATAAGTATATCTTAAGATACAGAAAAGTGTTACTGAGCCCATGGCTGAATGACATGAATACTTGTGCTGAGTGGTAAACGCATTGCACGACATGCCACTTAAAAATTCTTTTAATCGTCCTATTAAATAACATTTTTAGACAAAAACGTATTTTGGCGAAATTCCTGCACACAGACTGTCGGAGTGTCCACCATACTAATTCCGCCATTATTGTTTACTACTTAGCTCAAGTATACATTAGACTTTTCGTTTATCATGCACTGACACTGGCACGTACTTAAATATCCATAATAGTAGTGTGCATCACGGTGGAATGTCTTCTAGAAGGTAGTGGCACCCACTACATAGCCCAGTCTCGTCTTTTGTGCACCCACAGTAGTTATATCAGATATGGCTTACATCATAAAGATGAAAGAAGAGCTTGTGTAGAGCGCGTGATGGAATATTTGAACGAACGCGTAGAAATTGACTAATTAGCCAACAAAAGAGTTTCTTGAGAAACGCTACACCTTTTGTTATTGGTGACTGAACCAAACTGGATTTTCCGCCGAAACCGGCACCGAAGCTTCGGCTGCCGTTTAAGTTTGGGCTGAAACTTTTAACACTTGTGAAAAGGTACACGATTCCGTCAATGTAAAGCTTTATCCTCATAGGAATTTGTTGAACAAAGTAATTCACATAATGTCACATCATCAGCATCAATCAGCCCACTTCACCCATTGCTGGGTATAGGCCTCTTCTGTACCATGCCATCTACTCCGGCCCTAAGCCCCCCGCATCCGTCTATCTGGCTGGTGGTCTGCCCACTGGTCGTCGTGCGGTTCTGTGTATGACACTCTGTAGCCGCTATGGTCCGCCTTCCGTCATCTCTCCTTGCCGAGTGTCCTGCACACCCCCACTTCACTTTTGTGATTCGCTTGCCGACATCGACGATCTTAGTACGACGTCCAATTTCTGTATTATTCAAATTCATATACGATTTGTTAGCGTCCATATTTCGGCACCGTATGTAAGTGTGGACAGGAAACATTGGATGTAAACCCTGGTCTTCAAGTTCTGCGGGATCTTGGACTTGAAGACGCCTTTAAGCTTTCGAATTGCGGCCCAACCCAACTGAATCCGTCTGGTAATCTCATTTACTGAGAGTCTCGGCAAAAAGACAAACAATGTCCAAGATAAACATAACTCATCAATTCATCAAATCGCATATACAGCTGTACTAGTGCATAATTTGTACAAACAATTATAAATTGCTGAAACAGCCCGAAGTTTTTTCTAGCTCCTAATTCTAATAAGTAATACTAATATGATACAGTGTATCCAACTCATATTATTAATGTGGAAGTAGCGAAGTTTGGATAATTCTGTGTTTTGCCTCAATCACCCTAAAACGGCAGAACGGATTTGAATGAAATTTAGCGCAGAGATAGTTTATGAGCTAGATTTATACATATCATACTTTTTATCCAACTGCACCAGAAGGAAGGTAACGTTATCTCGGTAAATGATAAGACGCAGATGAAGTTACGGGCATCAGTTAGTCCTATGTATATATTTATAGCATAGGGCCAGTAAACTCACGTCATGGCTAGCTGGTGGCTGCTGAGGTCCGGGGCCGGGCGGTGGCGGCACGTAGGTTGGTCGCGGGGGCTGCGCCGGCGGCCGGTAGGGGGCGGGAGCGGGTTGCTGAAAGAATGGAGGGAGGGGGCATGGTTAACAACAAAAGCCAACATAGCGTCATGTCATTTTCCATACGGGGTTTTTAAGGCACAGTTGTTTTCTTGTGAATCCAGTTATTCTGTCCATATTCCTATAATTACTTGGTTTGCTGGAAGAAATCTATTTTTAGAGATGAGCTCGTCTTGGTGTGCAACAAATATATTACACGTTTTGACAACCAACCTAGTTAAAGGTTTTCCAAATGTAGTGTCCCCATGTAGTTTCACAGAACGGTATTGCTTGTTATAGGTCACTTTCTTGGTCAATTGCTTGTTATAGGTCACTTTCTTGGTAAATTGCTTGTTATAGGTACAACCCGGAGCCCCCGCAACGCGAGGCGGAGCGAAGCGAACCCATGTGATTTAATGTAAAATAGGCTATTAATATTTGGTGAACATTTAGTAAATTTGGAATTATAAATATATTTTTTATTGTAACTTTGAACTAAATTTGGTACTTATACAATTCAATATAATAATAATAATATCTTGGACACTATTTACACACACTGATTTAGCCCCAAACTAGGATTCCCTGTATCTTGGGTACTAGACAACGATACACTTACTTATATAGAAAATATAATACTTAGATAGATAAACAACCATGACTAGGGTACAAACATCCGTTCTCATCAAACAAATATTTGCCCCCACCGGGACTCGAACCCGGGACCCTTGGCTTCGTAGGCAGGGTCACTGCCGACTTATTATAAAACAATGAAAATATGAATCAAAAAGTAAACAGCGGCACGCCTTATCCCGTACGGGGTGTTTGTGTGTATTGTGTTGTCTTCTTTTTTAACCACTTATTGTGAGAAGCAAATGTGAAGTTAGGATTTGTTTATGGTTAGGCCTCTAATAAAATATCTTAATTACTTAAATATACCGCCCATCCCGTAAAGCGGATATTATTACCTGAACAGATATTATATTTTTAAATTAGTAAACACGTTGTGTGTTGAATTGGAATTGACATGCACAATATATAAATAAAAAATTAAGGTCATTACCCGGATACGAGTAAGATTAAGCCAAACTCCACCACGCTGGCTCAGTGCGGGTTGATGGAGGGTTTTACGACCACTACCACGCAGCGATAGTGACTTAGACCTACAGCTTAACGTGTCATCCGAAACACTGAATGTCCGATACAGTACTCAAGATAAATTAATTATCTCATTGGTACATGGTCAGGTATCGAACCTGCATCTCCAGTGTGAGAAGCAAGCGTGGAACCCATCAGACCACGGAGCTCAATACACAAGAAAATTCAGTATTTAAAAAATGTACACAAAGCTTTCGTCACATCATAATAAATAATTCAAATCATACAAACATAGAGCTCAATGGAAAACATCGTGAGAAACCCTTCAGCCTCCGTAGTTACGGCGATCGGACAGCCCCCATTTACACAAAATGGAATACTGAATAACTGGCTAAAAGTGGGCACACTGTGCATCTGCCAACCCGTATGGCAAAAGGCGTGACGCTATGTAAGTAATTATGTATGTATACACTCAGTGATAATTACACAAACATACCACCCGCTCCAAGAATCGCCCGGCCAAAAGGTTCCCTTTAGCTGGCAGCATTACCGCGCTGCACAGCGCAATGATATTTTACATTTATGATGTGATATTTCACAATAAGACTTCTTTGAAGATTTTAAGGAGCTGCTGTTAGGATTTCAGTGAAGTTTTAGCTCAGCTTAATACGCATAAAATATAAATTACTTTTATTGAGATGACAAATTACTATTACCAAGAACACGGCCTTAATTATTAAATTAAACCATTATTTATACACGAATAACTACCCACTGTTGCATTGTCTAACCGTTTATGAAATTGGATATAACAGACTGCTATTAAGATATCCCGATTAGATTTCATTCAAACGCCTACAGTCCACCTAAAACTAGTATTCACGGCCAATAGTGCATTGCAAAATTGAAATACGCACTTATCTTTTCTCTTGTGTATCATCATAAATTCATCTAACAATTCATCATTGATAATATTTTGCTGGATGTGGCTCTGGAAGTATTGTTTGTGTTCCTGTACTTAACTCTCGTTGCAGCTTGTAATTGTACTTAGTGTCAAAGTCAAAGTCAAAGTACTTTATTACATATACTTAGCAAACGTCATTTTTTGCCTCTTCTCTACATTGGACCACTGTGGGAGAAGAAGGGCGTAGAAACTCCCACAGATTGATTTTTAGATCTCTTTTAAAAATAGGTGTAAGTGTGCTGAAGGCTGCCCCGATTCCCAAAACGTTATCAAATGCGACAAAGACTTTGTGATATATATGTCACCGTAAGATAGCCAAAACCGTCAGTTGATCAAATAACGGTTTTTTTCTCGCTAGTTGGTCAACTATCGACAGCTAGTAAACTGTAGCGTACTGCGTACTATATGACGCGGTAGTTGATCAACTAACGGTTAAACCGTTAAATAGTGAACTGGTTTAAACTTGAATTGCAAACGAAATACCAGGGCAAACACTGCGGTAGCTTAGGTGAAGACTAGACGGCGCAGCAAAGCCCCCGAATAGTCTTCGTGTTACGTTGACACGTAAAAACAAAAAAACCTAAATTATAAACCATGTCGGTCTGGTTTACTATTTGTCGATAGTTTTAGTTGATCAACTGACGGTTTTGACTATCTTCCGGTGACATATACGTTCTGTAAGCTTAGAACTCACCTTAACACCATTATTATTCGTTGGGAACGGTACTGCGGGTGACGGATAGTTGTACCCCTTGTCCGGTGGTAAGTACTCGTTAGCCGCCGTCGCCATGGCAACCAGGGTCGAAGCCACGAAGCTGGTTAGCCATATCTGCGGACAAGGGACAGAGAGTCAGTCCTCAATCATCATCACATCACCGTCATCATCTTAATCATCGTGGGCAGCGAACCAATGCTGTCATAAGCCTCTTTTATACAGGTGACTTTTGATTAGGTGACCATATTTATGGGAAATGATAGTACATGATTATGAACAACATTCCCAAAGGAACATATGGTCAGAAATGATTTTTTGATCAGCTGATTGCAAGTTACTAAGGGAGACCCAAAATATTTTTTTGTCTACGACCATAGGTTTCTAGGAGAAAGTTGTTCATAATAATGGGTACCTACCTCCTAACATATCCCTAAATTGGGTCAGCTAATGAAATGTCACATGTATACCGACAATCTTCAAGATCCTGTGCCAATCGCATCCAATGAGGTCCTGTTGACCTGACGATACTGTTGGACTATATCGAAGTATAGCAGAAGGGACGGGCTAATCCCCTGTCGCGCAAAATGGAGTAAGGTTTATAAGGTTTATAAGGTTTATAAGGTTTATAAGGTTTATAAGGTTTATAAGGTTTATAAGGTTTATAAGGTTTATAAGGTTTATAAGGTTTATAAGGTTTATAAGGTTTATAAGGTTTATAAGGTTTATAAGGTTTATAAGGTTTATAAGGTTTATAAGGTTTATAAGGTTTATAAGGTTTATAAGGTTTATAAGGTTTATAAGGTTTATAAGGTTTATAAGGTTTATAAGGTTTATAAGGTTTATAAGGTTTATAAGGTTTATAAGGTTTATAAGGTTTATAAGGTTTATAAGGTTTATAAGGTTTATAAGGTTTATAAGGTTTATAAGGTTTATAAGGTTTATAAGGTTTATAAGGTTTATAAGGTTTATAAGGTTTATAAGGTTTATAAGGTTTATAAGGTTTATAAGGTTTATAAGGTTTATAAGGTTTATAAGGTTTATAAGTTTTATAAGGTTTATAAGGTTTATAAGGTTTATAAGGTTTATAAGGTTTATTAGGTTTATAAGGTTTATTTATCTGACAGCATTTTCAAATAATTTACACAGTTTTAAAATTAAATTAAAAATAAGGCCAATTACGGCTGTCTATTTTGTAACACCAAACTTATAATAATGATAGGTGACTTAAAATACTTAGTTATAGTTATTTATTAAAAGACAATATGTATATTTTGGCGTGTAAATCTATTTTACAAATTGAATCTTAGTCAAACATACTGTATTTGTGCGTGAGTTGTGTGTTACATGTATTACATGACTGGCTTAACGTGGGCACATCTGTACCTCTGCCACTCCGTATGGGAAAAGCCGTGATGCTTTGCTATGCATGATGTGTATATCGATGTAAATTACACCCTAGGATACCCTGTGTTGTGGGAACCAGACACAGCGACATCATTCACATATAAACATCCAAGGCCTGGGGTTTTTCTTTTTCTTTATTCCCAGCCGGGGATCGTACCCGGGACCTTTCGCATGGAAGGCAGAGCCACAACCTCAGCGCCGCAGAGGTCGGCGTTGTTATTTTGTTGCTAGTGTAATGTTGGACTATAGTTCTTGGGACAAATATTCAGATTAGGTATCTCGTTCGTTGCGTTTAGGGACCCCTTCTAGACTTGTTTTCCATAGGGACTACAAATGTACTGCAATCTGTATCGCTACCACTCCCCATGGGAAACGGCGTGATAATTTAACCTACAAGTACTATTTGGTCATAAAGTGCCACAGAATATAATTTTCCCAAGAACCAACGCGATTCCCACAAACTGTAAGTGTCTACTGTGAGGACAAGATTATATCTCATAGCTAAAATGTGTAAATAATTGGACACTAAACGCGCAATATTCAATGAATTATATGTAGTAACAGCCATTGAGCTGAGTTACTGGAGAAAACCGGCCAATTGCGAGTTCGATTCACGCGCATCAAGGGTTCCTAGCTAAGGCCCAGTTCTAGCTGTTGAGGTGAAGGGCCCGTATTTGCCCGTGCGGCGGCGGCGCCTGGCGGGGTAGCGGAACTGGCGGGAAATTGCAAGGAGGAAATAAGGAATCTTTTGTATTCTGAAGATGCCCCGACGTTGATTTTTTGATTTGATTGAGATTGGAGATATAACGCCTCGCAGCCAAGTTAGCAGGAGAAGGGAGTGTAACAGTCTCCTCCTATACAGCGCCACTCAACTTATTAATTTTAAGTGTAATTGTTACATGGCACTACTTTAAAAACACAAACATTCATTCAATGATAGAAGCTCAGTTATTTAATTCTCGATTTTGCATAACGGGTGGCTAGCCCATCGCCGCAATTATACTATTTTGTTTTCTTTCGCTAAGGATATTCGTTCAATTTATATGTAAGTATCCAAAATACGTCTTAGCGGGCGGCGCGGAATAGCATGGGGCCGTCCGGATACTTTTAACATTAGGTGTTTTTTCGAATTTACTGAAAAACGGAAACACTTATTGATAAAATTTAAGGATTGATACAGAACTGTAAAAGAGGAAAATTGAGGTATAAAAATTATGAGAAAAGTCAGAAATTTTATATTAAAATAATGTATCTCCTTTTTAAATATAGACTATGTTCAGGTTTTTTTACGATCGAGCCAAATTAATCCAATCGCGTAACGACATAGTATTTAAACTAGATTATCTCTTTGTGAATAACATATATTTTTTGAGACCTATGAATTCAATGTTTTTTTTTTGCCAAAGCTCTCTTCAGTGGTTTTGTGTGATCTTGGGCCTTAAAGTGCCACTTTAGCTTCGCTAAAAGTAAAACTGTTGGCCTTGAAATCGTAAATAAAAAAAATATAATGGAAGTCTATGATACGAAGTGTTTAATATTTTAGCTTGACATGACCGGGAAAAGGGTATTGGCAGACAATAATATACATAGTCAGGTCATAAGTTCTGTCACATGTGCAATATGAAATAATTTAGACATGTTTATTATTTATGTAAACATTTATATAGCAAAATGAACTTAATAAAACATAGATTCTTATGGTAATAAAGTTTATTCAAAATGACCCCCGCGATTTTGAATACAGGCCTTTATTCTGCGCGGCCAGTCGTCTATCGCAGCACGAACGAGGTCCATGTCAATATCGGTGGCTGCCTTAATCAAGGATGCCTTGAGTGACTCCAAATCAGGATGAGGCTTTGAGCAGGCCTTTTCCTCCAAGTGTTGCCATATCCTGTAATCTAACGGACTCAAATCTGGACTGGAGGAGGGCCAGTCTTCGTGCCGGATGAAGTCGATTTCACGCGCCGCCAGCCAGTCTTGTGTGCTTTTCGCTCTATGAGCTGGCGCAGAATCTTGTTGGAATACCCAGTGCCTGTTATTAAACATGGTATGAGAAACAGGTTCCACAAGGTTCTTTAGGACTGTATTTTGATACACAACTGCATTCGTTTTTACGCCTTTCTCACAAAAATGTACCTCAGTTAAGCCCCAATAAGAGACTCCCAACCAAACCATGAGCGAGGATGGAAAATGACCTCGTTGGACACGCGGAATACGGTTGCTCGCTTCTTCACTGCTGTGTGCGTACACCTTATCATTTTGTTTGTTGTAGCTCTCTTCCACGGTGAAAATTTTTTCATCCGAAAAAAGAATTTCCCGATGCTTTTTTCCCGCGTACCGCTTCAACAAAGCGCGGCATCTCTTCAGTCTCAGGTCCATTAAACGAGCGTCCAAACGATGTCCTGTTTTTCTTCGATATGCCCTAAGCCCTAAGTCTTCATTTAACACCCTTTTCACCGTGGTCCTGCTTAACCCCATCTGAAGGGCCAACAGTTTCTGCTTACGTATGGGATTTCTTTGAATTCGCGCCTTCACAGCTTTTATCACTGCTGGAGTCCTAACAAAGCGAGGGCGACCACTTCTTGACCTGTCATCTACACTAGAGTCTTCATTGTATCGTTTTATGGTACGATAAACAAATCTTTTGGTTATATTCAAATTTTTCAGTAAGTCGAAAATCTGAATTGGCGCGTAACCGCAACGATGCAACGCAATAACTGCGACACGGTCTTCTTTAAGCGTCCACTCCATATTTAAAAATGAGGAAAATTCTAAAAAGTACACATTTTTATTTTCATGAAAAATTCGAAATTCGAATTCAATAAACTTTTTTGTGGCCAGCGTTCTAAATTCAAAAGTTTTTATTGTGTGACAGAACTTAAGACCTGACTGTGTATATGCTACGGTCAAGATAACAATTCAGTTATTATGCATTCTAACCGGCTATTATTCATACTTACCAATATCGATGGTTAAAATAATGAATACAGAAAGATTTATAACATTAAACGATTAGTATATATAATCACTACACGTCGGTGGTGAATATGATTAATACTGATTTGCACAGCTTATATCGGGACAAAACACTGCAGTACCTTAGGTGAAGCTACTGTTTAAGGTTAGGTTAGGGGTGAGCGAAGCGAATCCTTCGTGTTAGGCTGAACATGTACGAACAACAAAAAATACTTAAAAATAAACTTAAGCACACATAAAATAATTTTCACTTATCTAATAAACATCCTGTGCAATACTGTGCATTACAGACAGACAATATTAAGAAGGATTTAACTATTATGTTTTGTTTTATCTTTAATAAACCATATTAGATTAAGAAAATAAGGGTGTCTTATTGCTTTCACAAAACCCTCTTGGTGAGTATTAATAATAACCGGTTAAAGTAGTTAATCGGACCGATTTTGGCAATATTAATTACATTCACCAAAATTACTGGTTAGTATGAATAGTTACCAGTAATAATGTGTACTTACTTACCGTATTTATTGAGTTGACCATAAGAGATGGATAATATATTCTTAATTGTTTTTGTTAAAATATCGTTACTTACTTTTTACTGGTAACAGTTCGTCAAAAGTAACAACTAGACGTCAGATGAAGTTGAAGCGAGAGATTAGAATGACGATGTGAAGACTTGTTTGTATGTGTTAAAAATTAAAGTTTTCTGAAGAAAACACGATCACTTCAATCAAGCAGATCCTACTTATATAAGAGATATGATCACTTTATATGACATCCATTTGGATATGGTACCCTAAAAACATACGTATTCCCAAAAGGCATATTTCCGTTTCTCTGACACAAATACAATTCACCGAACACTAGATACAAAGTGAAACGAGAGAGAGAATAGACGATGCCCGTCCGCGCGGCATATTTCCGTTGTTTACAAGGCCATTTCGCTCCCATAGCGTACTGCTCGTGTATATTTCGGAATGCTGATACTCACATCTGCAACTACAAAATATTCAAGAATTTTGCGAACTACTCGTGTATAGTTTGTATGAATGCGTACGAAAGTTTAGTTCCAAACTATACAGTGTCACTTACGCACGCTATAAAAGGTATTATTTAATAGCACATAAAAAATACTGATTTGCACAGCAAATAATACAATAGTTCAATAAAAACACTTTAAATATTTTATTTGTCCTTAAGTTTGTATTACGTATTTTTTGTTGTTCTTCATGTTCAACTTAACACGAAAGATAAAGGGGCTTCGCTTCGCTCGTCCCCTTTACCCTTCACCTAAGCTACCGCAGTGTTTTCCCTAATATTTGCTGTGACAATCAGTATTTTTGATATGCGGTTTAATATTACCCTTAAACTCTGATATTAATCGCTGATATATAAACTTAAATACACATAAAATATTTATTTAATAACACGAGTATTTACATTGGGCAATAGCGCAGTATATAACGGAACCATAAAATTGGCGTAGAGCATTCCGAAGTATACACGATTGCGGCGTAATGCAGATGTATAGTTCGGAAGACGTAAGTGAAAATATTGCGTTCCAAAGCATACGCGATAATTTACAGACCCCTGGGTAAATTTAGACGATAAAATTTTAAAACGCTCATTGTTCTAGTACGCAGCTACAGTGCTGCTACGGAGCTTTGCAGTTGGTGAATTTCAAACAAAAGTTTAAAATCATCATAAAGGGCAGATTTTTTACCAAAATCAAAGATGTGTTATTATTGGATATGTCATTTCATCGTCTTTCGATTATTTCGTTAAATCAGAAATGGGAATTGTTAATTTTCTACTGAATCTGAATTTAGAAAAAATATTATATCTCAATATAAACTATCTTCGTGTTCACCGATTTAGAGTTATGTGTTTTACTTGTTAGGCGGTTTCGACGCAAATGCTTTTGGCTGTTTAAAATGCATTTCCCAAGTAGAAAAGTATATTCTCGACGAATCTTCATTGTATTTTAGAAAATGATATTTTTTAATCCATTTCATTTCGGAAGGGTCAGATTTGACGCGACGTAGCAGTTCCAATAAACAAAGAGGGCAAGCTCATCGCCGCAGCCCAGATATGACAGATAGGATCTTAGCTAGGCCTTGTGACTCACCCAAAGAGCTTAGAAGGTTAGCCTTCACGGTCCTACCATTTTGATTTGATGTCTGATTTCTCCAATTCTCGTTCACTACTATTCGTTTTCGTCTCTAATTCTCCTATATAGTTGCCGTGTAGCTAAAATACGCAGGATTATACCGTCGGTGTATCAAAATTGATATGTTGTGTAATAGGCAATTGTTCTGATATAAGTTGACTCTGATTGTTCACAATTTGTGGATTGTTCTCGGGAGATAATATAGAAATCGCGATAGAAAGCGAAACCGTTTTCTATCCGATGGATTTGCGCAAATATTTGATCTATTGGTTTAAATACCGACCGAATTAGCCCAGGTGTTACGGGACTTTTGAAAATGGATGGAACTTTAAGATAAGGTTCAAAGCCTATCAAACAAAATTGATCGTTTCAACGATCGTAGTAACATCTGTGTTACGTTACGGTAGGTCCAGATATGTTCCTCTGTCCGTAACGTATCTCCGTTTCGTATCAGCATCGCGTTCCAAGAACGCTTGTTTGGACGCTTGTTCGGTAAGGTACGGTGGTACGGCGCGTCTGGATCGCAGCCGATCAGGGGGGGTTATCAATCTTTTTCCGATTAAAATTAGGTTCAAACAAGAACATCACCATAGCAACCATTTTCATTCCTATTCGCCTTAATAGGCTTTATTTACCTAAAACGAAGACTTGTTTTAAGACGGTCACGGTAATTTTGAGGATCAAATTAGGTTCCCTATCTGAATCGGCATAAGACGTTGTGGTAGCCCCTCAGTGCGTCCAAACAAGCGTTCTTGGATCGCGAAGCCGCTGATACGAATCTGAGGTACGTCACGGACAAAAAAAATATGTCTGGACCCACCTTTAGGTAAGGGGTGCGACTGGTTTACTAATGCCCCGTCCGCTTAGAAAGTATCCAAATGGTTCTCCGATCCCTAACTTTAAAACCAGGGATTTTCATAAAACTATAATCTTTTGCGGTGTCATACTTTCTCCATTATCATCCTGTGCCTTTCAGACAATAAAACAGCCACAAACTTGAAATAAAATCGCCTTGTATAAATAAAGACCTCTGTGGCGTTGCGGTTGTAGGCTCTGTCTCCCAAGCGAGAGGCCCCGGGTTCGAATCCCGGCTGGGGAGGAAGAAAAAAACTCCAGGGCCCTGATTCCCTCGCATTCGATATACGGAGTTCGACACCTATTATCGAGTGATTTTGTATGGGAATCACTCAATATCCGCTATTTAATCGAGTGGTGATATTGTGCGAGAATGACCCGGTTTTGGATCTTTGTATGTGTGACTCTTTCACCATTATTAGTTTTCGACTCTAATTCTCCTAAACTAGTTGCCGTGTAGCTGAAATACGCGGGATTATACGGTCGGTGTATCAAAATTGATACGTTGCGTAATAAGCAATTGTTCTGATATAAGTTGACTCTGATTGTATACAATTTGTGGATTGTTCTCGATAGATTATATCAAAATCGCGATAGAAAGTGAAACCGTTTGCTCTCCGATGGATTTGCGCAAATATTTGGTCTAATGGTTTAAATACGGCTTATGTTTAAACGATTACTAAAAACCCACCTATTTTACTACCAATAAATTCGAAATGACTGCCAGAATGGATAAATGTCCACCAAATTGTGTTGGGAGAAATGATCACCAAACTTCTTTTTATGTTTTGTTTACTTAAGTTTATGTTTTAAGTATTGTTTGTTGTTCTCATGTTGAACCTAACACGAAGTATAAAGGGGGCTTCGCTTCGCTCACCCCCTTTACCCTTCACCTAAGCTACCGCAGTATTTTGCCCTGATATTTTTTGCAACTTTTGGTGTTCATTTATCCATTTTAGGTAGTAAAAAAATATTTTGGTGATTATTATATTTGTTGCCTTAAAATACCGATCTAATTAGCCCAGGTGTTACGGGGCTTTTGAAAATAGTATCGCGATTTTGAAGGTTCAAAGCCTATAAAACAAAATTGATCTTTGTATGTGTGACGTCGCTGTGTCTGGTTCCCACGACACAGGGTCTCGTGGTGTGGGGCCAAGAGGGTTACCATAACCGTTTATGGCGATTCATAATAGGCTCAAAACAAAAACGTCACCTTGCCACCCAATTCCATTCCAGTTCGCCATGGACTTTATTTTCCTAACATCAAGACTTGTTTTAAGCTAGCCGTGGTAATTTTTCGGATCAAATTAGATACCTAAACTGGATCGGCATAAAACGTTGAGGTAACCCCCAGAAGCAATATGTATTTAAAATATCAATGTCATTAGTATGCCTTTGATTAACGCCGATACCGGATCAGTAAGTACTATATTTCACTAATTTTGGCATTAATGATTTAAACCGATTACAATTTTCAATACTGGTAAATACCTATTAGTAATTTTATCTACACACGTATCATAAACCCTCTTTACTGCGTTCAAAAACCGCATGTTACGATCAGCATTATGTTAAACTACTTGGTAAAAACTCGTTTCGTATCTGGAAAACTACACATAATGGTCATTATGTGTAGTTTTTCTACATATAATGACATTCAAATTTCGAACGCCGACACCCACCCGCGTGCCGTCCCTAGTTTGTCTGTGAAGTTGGTACTGACATTCAAATTTCGAACGCCGACGCCCGCCTGCGTGAAGTAAAGAACAAGCTAAACAATTGCAGAACCACAATGCCGGTCAAACATGCGGTTCCTGAACACATCAAAGAGAGCTTATGATATGTGTGTAGATAAACTAGTGTATGTAACTGTACATAATTAGGCATTAAAACTCTCGAGTAAAACTAATCGGACTGATTTTGGCAATATTAATTACATTCACCAAAATTACTGGTTAGTATGAATACTTACCAGTAATAATGTGTACTTACTTACCGTATTTATTGAGTTGACGATAAAAGATGGATAATATATTCTTAATTGTTTTTGTTAAAATATCGTTACTTACTTTTTACTGGCAACACTTCGTCAAAAGTAACAACTAGACGTCAGATGAAGTTGAAGCGAGAGATTAGAATGACGATGTGAAGACTTGTTTGTATGTGTTAAAAATTAAAGTTTTCTGAAGAAAACACGATCACTTCAATCAAGCAGATCCTACTTATATAAGAGATATGATCACTTTATATGACATCCATTTGGATATGGTACCCTAAAAACATACGTATTCCCAAAAGGCATATTTCCGTTTCTCTGACACAAATACAATTAACCGAACACTAGATACAAAGTGAAACGAGAGAGAGAATAGACGATGCCCGTCCGCGCGGCATATTTCCGTTGTTTACAAGGCCATTTCGCTCCCATAGCGTTCTGCTCGTGTATATTTCGGAATGCTGATACTCACATCTGCAACTACAAAATATTCAAGAATTTTGCGAACTACTCGTGTATAGTCTGTGAGCATTATGTTAAACTACTTGGTAAAAACTCGTTTCGTATCTGGAAAACTACACATAATGGTCATTATGTGTAGTTTTTCTACATATAATGACATTCAAATTTCGAACGCCGACACCCACCCGCGTGCCGTCCCTAGTTTGTCTGTGAAGTTGGTACTGACATTCAAATTTCGAACGCCGACGCCCGCCTGCGTGAAGTAAAGAACAAGCTAAACAATTGCAGAACCACAATGCCGGTCAAACATGCGGTTCCTGAACACATCAAAGAGAGCTTATGATATGTGTGTAGATAAACTAGTGTATGTAACTGTACATAATTAGGCATTAAAACTCTCGAGTGATATTATTGTGAAACTCGCCTTCGGCTCGTTTCATAAACCCACTCTCGAATTTTAATGCCCTCTATTATGCAGCAGTCACATAAACTACTATAAAAAACGGTTTAATAGTATGTAGTTTTATTATATATGTAGTTTTTATTGGGCTTTTCCTAAAAAAATACCAGTAATTAAATATGGCTTAGTATTTATTTTTCATAAAATAATTAGTTACAATAACAGTCACAAAAATAAAGTGGTCATCAAACAGATAAGAAATAACCAGTTTTTTTTTCGCAAACAAATATGTCGACTCTAAAGAATTCGCAAGCAAAACTGAAATATTTCAGTATAGTCAAGTAAATCGCATATTAAAATGGGATATCGGGGATTCCCCTACCTAAGACAACAGTTTAAATGGAACGGATACATATCAAAGACTGGGATACATATTTTGAGATTGTAATCAGTATTTACTGAGAACCGGTGATTAAGTTTTAACAAAAACCGTTTTTTTAGGTTTTTATGAAACTGGTTTACATCACTTTTTGGCATTGACAGTCAGTCAGTCAGTCAGTACGGACGTCTGGACAAGTGGGTGTACTGTGTGGTAAGTTCACGGATCTACATAGAATTTTCTTCAAAAGGGTCGCATATGACCTTCCTAGCGTCGTGTTCGATCAGCTACATGAACTTTGTTTTCTAACATTCCACTGCAAAGGTTAACCGCGCGATTATTGACTGTGAGCACCTTTTAAACGACTACGACAGTTCTGCGATTGAAGACTATTTTGAAGCTGATAGTTAGTCTATTTATTTAATTATGACGACCTCTGAGCGCTGCGGTTGTAGCTCTGACTGCCATGCGAGAGGTCCCGGGTTCGATCCCCGGCTGGGGATAAAAAGAAACCCCAGGTCTCGGAAGTTTATGTCTGTGGCGTCGCTGTTTCTGGTTCCCACAACACAGGGTTTCCTAGTGTGGGGCCAAAAGCAATGTAAGTGCCTTTGTGTAAATGTTTATGTTATGTTTATGTTTAATTGTGAAATAAATGGAGAAATAAATAATCGTTGCCACGCCTAGGAATTTCGGGGCAACCTACTGGATATTGCACCCTGTGAAAATGCAAACCAACAAGTATGTATTTTAATGAATTATTCTCATGTGAATGTGTCAATTTTTATTAAATCGTTATCTTATCTTAAAAATGGTAAATGAAAAGAAGATGAACACTTTTAGTTGAAACAAAATTTTGTTTTATTTTTTTCCGGCGCGCCATCTTGTTTTTCGTTGAGGCCCGATTATTAAAAATGAATATGTAGTTGAAATTGTATTCCACGGGAAACTTAACTGCAATATCACCGCACCAACGCTGTACCATCAATATTCTTCGTCCTGAAGTAGATTACTGTGTTTAGTGAATGATGTATGTTATATACTTAAATCATCGGGCCCATTGACCTATCAACTACGGGGAATCGAATGTCTACATTCTACATGCAAATTAGTTTGTAGTAATGTAGGTAATCTGAGGTTTAGGGGGTCCTTAGACTATCTACAAAACAAATTAGTTCATTGTAATATTTGTACCTAATCACAGCTTTATCTGTATGTTTATAAATGTAAAATTTATAATAAATATTAAATTAAATATGTAAAATAAAGTCGTGTTAGTTACACCACTTAGATAACTAACTTGGATAGATAGATAATCACTTTATCCAATGTTATAACACACGTTAATAATTTTACAGAAAAACAATTCATTCAGCAGCAGTAAACTAAAATAAATATAGTTCTAAAAAACTAAAAAACACGCTTTTAAAGCACTTCGAACTAAAAAGTTAAAAATATTTTTTTAAATTAAATTAAATTAAATTAACTTTTTAGTTCGAAGTGCTTAAAAGCGCGTTTTTTTTTTTTTTTAATATATTTATTTTTCATTTTTTCGTTCGAGTTTAGTTCGATTCACTTGCTCTCACACAGAGGTTGTGTGAGAAATTAATTAATCCTGGCGATCCTAATCAGGATAATGAGATAAACTTATGAAATTATTACATTGTCGCTGATTCTTGTTAAGTGTACAAAGTTTGAATTAAATCTGTCCGTTTAAAGTGGGTCAAAATCGAGTCCAAAGGAGTCGGTTACATACAAACAAACAAACAAACATACATACAGGTGAAGCTAATAAAAGCGTAAAAAAAATAAAAAATTTAAGCAAAGAAAAGGCTCTGACTCATCAAAGTGTTGCAGAAGATCTACATCGTTGATATTCTGCCAGAACCTTTCATAACTCAAGTACGGCTGGACTGATCTTAAGGAGCTCTTATTTGGATTTGCCCCCGCCCCGAATAGCTGAATACTTATTACAATATCGGAATAATTCTCGGAAAAAAAATGTACAGCAAATAAGTCAACCGGAATAGTCTAGCGAGTAGTGATCCTGCCTCCGAAGCTGACGGTCCTGGGTTCGAATCCCGGTAAGCGCAAATATTTGTGTGATGAGCATGAATATATATTTCATAGCCTTGGATGTTTTCTATGTATTTACAGAAGTATTTATCTCTATTAAATATATCGTCGTCTAGTAGGTACCCATAACACAAGCTTTGTTGGGCTTAGTATGGGCCTAGTTCGATGTGTGTATTGTCCCGTGATATTTATTATTATTATATAATTAATTTTTAAATAAATAAGCTTTGGAACTCCGCCATTTTCCACAATCTTGACAGCTTACTCAAAGATCGCGGGGTCGGCTAGTAAATTATAAACTTTTGTGCGTAAAATGACGATTCATCAGATACAAAGGGCTCATTCGGACATTGGGTAACAGGGCAATAATATTACAACTCATAAATAAATAGCCTTTATTCTCATAAGTAAGGTGTGAATGATGACCTAAAGATTAATTCTCTGATATGGAGAAAAAAACAATCGTACATGTAAGGAAATGTCAAGAAATGCATTATTTATAACACTTCCAGAGATGCTATTTGTCCATGTATGGAGAGGAATGTCATACAATGCATTTACGTCGTTGGCCTCGTGATTCCTTTGATGACAGTATTCTAAAGATGTAGAATCCAACACACGCGATTTTTAAAAAGGATTTTTATAATTACTGGACATAGTCCAAAAGTGTAATCGTTAGGTTTGTCACTGTTCGTACAGGCCGCGACAAGTTTCTTTGTATTTGAGCCACCTGTAGCCTCTCTTTCTCGCATAGGGTAGAGGTTGAGAGAGAGGGGTGAGAACTCGCTGAGAACTAAAGGAACTTGGCGCGAACCACCAAATATTCTCTATAGCAGCGGATGGGCTAACCCCCTGGAGCATTGACTAAATAATAATAATAATACCTTGGACACTATTTACACACACTGATATAGCCCCAAACTAGAATTCCCTGTACCTTGAGTACTAGACAACGATACACAAACTTATATAGATAAATATTATACTTAGATAGATAAACAACCATGACTAGGGTACAAATATCCGTTCTCATCAAACAATTATTTGCCCCCACCGGGACTCGAACCCGGGACCCTTGGCTTCGTGGGCTGGGTCACTGCCGACTCGGTAAATGGCGGGGTGACAGAGGCTCAGTAGCGCCATCGTTTACAAGGGCGCTATTGAGCCTCTGTCACGCCGTAAAAGACAAGGAGTGTCACGGTTTAAAAAAAAATGATGCTGTTAGTAGAAAAAATATATGTTGTTACTAATGTATAGTAATGTATGTTCCATGACAAGAATTATATTCATGGCGGTGACTTTTATGAAATAATAAGTTGCATTTTTATAATTAAACAAGTGTTCCGTGCGTGTTCTTGTTTTTAATTACAACTCATACACAAACTGCGCACTAGAACTCTCCTGTTGCACAACTATTCCTGTCCTGCCTAGGTTTGCTGGTAGAAATCTCTCTTTAGAGATAGGTCGCCTTTGCTCATAAAATGTGTTGTTACCTTACCATTAAGATTTCTGTGCAATAAAGAATATGGCTAGTATTTAATCGCACATCAAAACTACTGATTTTCACAGCTAAAAAGGATCAGCAAAAACACTCTTTATGTTTTAAGTATTTTTGTTGTTCATGCTTACATGTTCAACCTAATACGAAGGATAAAGGGGCCTTCGCTTCGCTCACCCACTTTTCACCTTAGCTACCGTAGTATTTTGCCCTGATATTAGCTGTAAAAATCAGTATATTTGCTGTGCAAATCAGTATTTTTGATGTGCAGTTTAATATTTCCCAAAGAATATGAATATGAAACTGTTACGCAAATGTTCACTTTGATTCAGGTGGCTCCTCTTCAACTATATTGATCAGAGTGGCTCCTTTAAGAATATTCTATATTTGTGTAACATGAAGGATTATTACGACCCGAATAGCCGAGTCGGCAGTGACCCTGCCTACGAAGCCAAGGGTCCCGGGTTCGAGTCCCGGTGGGGGCAAATATTTGTTTGATGGGAACGGATGTTTGTACCCTAGTCATGGTTGTTTATCTATCTAAGTATAATATTTATCTCTATAAGTATGTGTATCGTTGTCTAGTACCCAAGATGCAGGGAATCCTAGTTTGGGGCTAGATCAATGTGTGTAAATAGTGTCCAAGGTATTATTATTATGCTAGCACAGTGCTAGTGTGGGGCCAACGACACGTAGTAAGTAAGAAAATACACTGGATTTTCGGAAGGGTTTGGCCTGTCCAGAAGGACAACACAGTAAATACACAGTATTTACAACAAAATTGCTTTTTTTTTAAATATAATAATTGTTTTTTAAATTTGCCTCAGACTTTTTGTTATGTAGCCTTTGGTGTTTCCCACTGCTGGACAAAAGCCTTCCCACTTTTAGTCGACACCTCCCTATCCTTTGCCTTCTCTTTCCAATCAGGGAGTTACCTCTCCAGATCCCCGCTCCATCACCTCCTGAATTCAACATTTTTTACTTTAAATTTTATTTAAACATCATCAAGAATTTCAAAATAATCGTCACGTTTTTGGTAACGATGTGTTGGTTCCAGAGTTTAGTGATTTTAGTACGTTTTTTAACGAAACAGTTAAAAAACGTACTAAAATCACTAAACTCTGGAACCAACACATCGTTACCAAAAACGTGACGATTATTTTGAAATTCTATAAATCTAATCTCACCAGCAGAACGTCTCCTAAGAAGATTAAAATACTTCACCAAGTTAAAAACTTAAAAAAAACGACTTCAATTGCAGGCCCTATTTCTACCTCCCCGCGGTCGAGATGCGAATGAAGTCTGTGTACATGAAAAGTCCTCATCAAAACTGTTGCTGCATGGAACCACAAACCAAAACGACATCTGTGTATATATTTTTTGTAATTGTCGATTATTTCAAAAAGCGCTGAATCAATTTTGAAAAAAATTGTATGGGACCACCTCTGAAGTGTGACCTACCAATCAAAATAAGAATAATCAAAATTGTATCGACGAAATCACACAAAAAAAACAACAAAAACGGTCAAGTGCGAGTCGAACTCGCGCACGAAGGGTTCCGTACCACCGTAAAATGATAGGGATGGTGCGGAGTGAATAGTTTGGATTTTACACAGCAAAATGTTGTTTACAAAGTTATTGGTGCGGCTACTTTCACACTCCATATACTTAATTAGGTGCATTTATAAGTTTGTATGTGGTATTGAAGAATTGTTGTATGGAAGCCCCCTTAAATATTTATTTTATTCTGTTTTTTAGTATATGATAGTATAGCGGCAACGGAAATACATCATCTGTGAAAAAATAATCTGTCTAACTATCACGGTTCACGAGATACAGCCTGGTGACAGACGGTCGGACGGACGGACAGCGGAGGCTTTCTAATCCCGTTTGACACCCTTCGGATACGGAACCCTAATAAACAGATGAATCGAGAACCTCCGCCTTTTTGAAGTTTTTTGAAAATTAAGTTATTTCTAAGTCCATTTTTTTTCTTCTCACCTCACCAAAAAGCAGAAATTTACCATTTCACTGTTCGTGCTGGCAGCTGCAGTTGCAATTTCAAAACGCTAATTTGTCGCACGTGAGAACACGAGAAAATAAATTATGAGGGTACATACCCATACCATCCACCCAGACCTTAACTCTTATAACTTCGCAATAAGGCCTATGTCTAAAGGCCAAGTTTGCAAACGGCATGGTAGAAGTTTAAAGGTATTATTGTAGGAAAGAGGATATCAGCTACACCTCCTGCCGTGCATGTAGTGAGAGCTGTTGTTGTTGGGTGGAATCAGGAAATCTACTAAATGGACTGCTAGTAACTTTTCACCTATGGTTCTCACCTGTGTGAACTAAGGCTAGCACTGATTAGGAATACAGCCGACAAAAATAGCGTAACGTCTTTGTGGAACAGGCACAGATTTATAGTTGAATCAGTAATTCATTCGTCCCTTTTTTCCACTACGGCCTAAGGGCTGTGATGTGATATTATGTAGAGTCCATTGGCTTAGATGATGATGTGCTACTTCTTGTCAAAAGAATATTTAACCTTGTCTGTAAAAGGATGATAACATTTTTTCGTGTGGGTGTAAGACACTATCTACATAAGCGAATGGACTTTATGCACCTAATTTTGGCGTATTCTACCAGCCAGCTAGCTATTGTGGCTGCTTCTATTAAAGGTCTAGGCGGGTCTTAATACAATGAGACTATTGTTATTAGACCATGACAAACCACAGCCTCACGACGGAGTAAGTCATCGCATCGCAACGGTGGGTGGACTTAGCCACGCGCGCGGGAACTCTTTCGTAATGTGCAATCTATTTGCTAATGCCTATGCATCCTCTTTGCTCTATATTGGAATATAACCGTGTTACCAGAAAAAAAAACAGCGTTTAAACTCAACACAAACGTCAAATCCCAAGTTTTGTTTAAAACAAGTTTTGAACAATAGTTTATATTTTTGTGATAATGCACTAAATGTTTTGAATATCGTTTTTTTATTTATTAACATGTGATATAAACTTAACTAATACACAGAGTGCCTATAAACCATTGACGATTTGTCTAGGCACTGGAAGGTTATGTTGACACACATGCCACATTGTGCTACGGACAGATGGGTATATAAGATAACATCTTAGATTATACAAACACTAGATACCGCGTCAGTACTCAATGACAGCGGTGAAAACAGGCCAACTTTAGCAGGCTAGTGTGCGTGTCGACATGTTGGAACGCTCGCGACCTGTTAATCTGTGTGCGTGTCAAATGTTGCCACAAAAGCAATACTACCGGAAAAGTAGGGAAACTGTACAAGTTGGTGGATTACCTTCGATCATTTATTCTACAGTATAACCTAAATAAATAAAGTTGGTAAATAAACTAAACTCATTTTAACCATATTATGTTAGCTGTCTTTCGGTTAAGTATGCAACTCTCTATTTTTTATCTTCACAGATTTTACTTAAATATCTATCTTTCGTGTAGCTAATGGTATGGTATGACTAATTTGGTACTACATAATGTATAATATTCATAGGCACTACATAATGTATAACATTCTCAAGTAATAAACTAATTCATATAGCGACTGGTAAACAAATTAGACTGCAAAGAAAATGACTGAGTATTTATTTAATCCTTTTTCAATAGGTAGCGTCAAAAAAAGACCCCGCCTTACATGCGCAGGGTTTTTAAGGCCCATCTTTTAATTGGAAATGCAGTAAGAGATGTGAAATGAGACTTCAAAATAATAAAAATGGCTAGTCTTAAGATTAATTTCGAGCCTCGGCTTATGTCCGAAGTCATGTTCGTTTGTGATAACGGATGTCATCTTTAATCTGCTAGATTGCACATTCGCCGATGCGTTTCGGTTAATGTTGGACATTAGTTAGCTAATGTTAAAAACGAAGTATTCGTGCGACTGCGGGGAGCGGGGCGGGGAAATTTTATTCAGATGAGAAAGCTATTTCTAATATCAGGGCAAAACACTGCGGTAGCTTAGGTGAAGAGTAAAGAAAAACTATAATAAGACGAGTATAAGTATTTTTTGTTTTTCTTACATGTTCAACCTAACACGAAGGATAAAGGGGGCTTCGTTTCGCTCACCCCCTTTATCCTTCACCTAAGCTATCGCAGTGTCTACGGCTACCTAATCATTATCATCACTTATTCCAGATTAAGACGGTAATTTTTCAACATTAGCCTAGGTATACTCAGAAATAAACTTAAGTTTAGTCGGCCAATGTCAACCATATTTTCTCACCCATCTTTAGCCTCAACAGCGTCGAGGCTAAACTGCAGTTTAGCCGACTAGTGTTGAAATCATTTATCGCAATGAACATTATTTCGGACATTAGCCGACGCTCGAAATTAATCTTAAGACTAGCCGGCTAAACTTAAGTTTAGTTTCACACCTAGCTTTAGCCATAACATATACATCATTTATTACATTATTATGTTTTAGTTGTACTTGTGTGTTGACTTCAACCGGATTCCCAGATATAGATTTTGAAGCAAATCGGACTAGCAACTACGAAATATGACTGAGTTTGGCCACAACTGTGATTTTGCCACCCCGTATGGAAAAAGGCGATGCTAGTTTATCACCTCAAGTTCCAAAGCACTTTGGTGTGAGCATAGTTGTAATTTGTGGGGAAATTTTGCATTGAAAAACTGGCAACACTAATAAAACGTAAAGTGTGAATCATGTGAAATCAACAAGAAATTTTACGACTTAAATACAACTAATTTAGGTTGACTTCCCGTTGAAATGATGGCTTGTGAGTTGCTTTTATCCGTCCTTTGTAATTTTTACACACTTTAATCGCACAGCAAGGCATTTTTTATCAAATTTTGATGACCTGTGAAACTGTACAACTCGTGCGTCTCCAATGTCAGCTCAAGGCAGACTGTTTGAATGGCGGCCCATAGTTGTGCGCCTTATTTTTCGACGCAATCGTGAAAGTGACACTCCGTCTATAGAGTAAATAGTCTAAGGATAACATATAATGAATCATCTGAATTCTCCTAGCTTATATCATAGTCGCTTATATGTTCGCTTTGTGCTGCCTATTTATAAATGCATCGTTTTTTCTCTTTATTTATATACTTATATAGAAAAAAGAGAAAGACCGATAAATATTTTGCAATATGCAACCTATTTGGGTTCTTTTTGGTATATAAACGTGATCGTGATATTCGAGTCAAGCAAATCGAAACAGTGCCTAAATATAGAAACAATTCACAGTCACCAGTCAAAGAAAGTCACCTAAATACAAATTGTTTTCAAAATCCAACCTTACAAATGCACTGACATTTCCATTATCTATAAAAACTGTACAACAGTGAGGGCTACCAGTTTTGCAATCAAACGACACCGAGACAAGTGTTTCCCACAAAAACAATAAGTCTTATAATTAGAGCAAAAACACAACACAAGTTTCTGAACGTCTGTCGCAATATCGTTTTCAAAATGGCGGACTGCATGCGAAAGATTTTGGCGGGAGATTAGCTTTGACAATCCGAAATTGCATAAAATCTTTTTTATTTACACGGCGGTGGTGATGTTTCTGCCTGTGATCAGATTAACGTACTGGAGATTACTAACTTCTCTTGCAAAATGATTGATGAGCAAATTTGAATTAACCTACAAATAGTTCACTAAGTAATCCTGAATCATTATAGATCTGGGTATGTCGGTGAAATATAATTTTGACATAATTTAAGGAATTTATTGTAGGCAGGTATACATTATATGCAATTCTCTATGTGCCCAAACTAACTATACTGACAATAATAAATCTTACAGCAGTATTAGCCATTTATTTCATTTTCAAACACGCTTCTATAATTAGTTTATGACATCTTGGAAATTAAAAAGAAATGAAAAATTAACAAATTTCGAGATAACTCGCAATTCGGATATTATTCTGACTGTTTCTGACTTATATCTGTGTTAATAGCTTGGCGCAAGCGGACCTAAACCTTGTATTGTGCACATAAAGTAACAAAAGTCATAAATCAATTCTTTACCGTTTACTAAACAATTGTGTATGACAAGGAAATTACTTAAAACACACGCACCTATGTCAACCTAAAGATCCGCTCTCACTAGCTATCTTACACAACATTTTCCATTTTCATTATGTGGTCGCTAAAATGCTTGTAAGTATGGGAAATAAACTTTTCTGCAGGCAAATAGACAGGCTGTAAAAGAGAGAACAAAAATCTGAACAATATTCTTCCCAGAAATTTAGGTTTTTTTTCACATCTTCTATGAGAATCGGTTAGCAAATTGGACTAAACTGTAAAGTAAATAAAATAAAATAGTGGATAAAACCTATCAGACGAATATAATGCGTCATGACACGATTTATAGTGAAACTGACCTTAAAAGTTTGTCAGAACGATAAATTATGTCACCACTCAATACCCCCCGAACTGAATGACTAGACATTCTGCAACCAAGCCATCCAAGTCATCTTATCTCTCTCTATCTCTGGTGTGATCGCGCCATTACAACTAAGGTATAATTAGACAGCAATTATTTTTTTACGACACACATAACCCGTGAGAGATTCGTGTCTAATCTCGAGTTAAATATCAATTGGAAGTAGGATTTAACCTTTAGAGTGTTTTGTCTATGCAAATTGGTGATTCAGCGGCTTATGGCAGTATTGTGCTGTCTTTTTGGGCTGGTTCCTTGTCATATTAGCTTGACAATATGGCTGTGAGTTCATGGTTTTGGCCACCGCATGGAAAATGATCCTGTTGATCTTTTACAGGAATAGATGAGGAGCGTTGAATGTGATGATTTGTACCTTTGTGCGAGAATAATTTGCGAGGTAGTTTGATAAACATATCTCTCTAATAACAAACTAGTACAACGGCCGAATGCTGAATGATCAATATAATAATAATAAATTGATTTTATTCAATAAACATTTCACAAAAAAATTACAAAAATTACAAAAGAATACATAATAAGAAAGGTACAGTTTCATGTTATATAAACTTAACTAAAGATAGATACATCATATGTTTATGAGAATAGGTGTTGGTAATAAGCAAAAATAACATCAGAGTCGATACTCCCCAAGGTAGGGTTTCCCCTGTGTTTTGGGATAAGTAGCGAGGCTCTTCCCCTAATGATATGAACGAAGAAAAATTAGCAGACCAAATCAAGTACTTTTACAGTTTCAATGTAATGCAGCTATCTAAAACTTAAAGAAGGTAATTTAAAGTTTAAAATTCGTCATTTAGTGCCTAAAATAGTTAGTATTTGGGTGTGTGTGAGTATTTGTGAGTGTAAATATGGGTGTGTGAGATGAGAAAGTGTAGTGGATGTATGTGAAGTGAGGTGTGTTATGAATGTTTGTGTATTTTTACCATCATTTCTAAAAAATACGTAAGTATGTGCACCTAAAATATAATTATCAAATATGTATTTATCAAGTATTGATTGTACCATTTTATTTATTTTGTTATCCTTATTATTGTGAAATGGCGATGAAATTTTCTGTGTCGTCATAATTCATCGATCTTAACCACTTATAAATAAGCTTTTTGCATTCAAAATTTGGTTTAGGATATATATACACAATATTGCAATATTGCAGGTTTTATTGTATAGATAGGGCCCTAGAAATTTAAAAAATCTCTGCATAAATCTTGTCTTTGTTGAGGTGGTTATAAAAAATAAAGAGTAACTTAATGTTCATGCATGACTTTGAATGTCAGTTAAACTTTCAGTAGTGCACCCAAGAGTAACTGACTTGTTCAGTAGTTGAACAAAACATTATAATGACAATGAACCTCCAAAAAAAAACTTTGTAGGCGGTGCTCATAATTTCCTGTGTATCTTTAGAGAGAAAATTTATTAAGACGTGACAGGTACAGAATGGCTACGATATTCTTACCTCTTCTAGCTTTGCATACAAAACTATGATAAGAAGTTTTTTTGGCTAAATGATGTTTTTGTTTCATATATTATCATATTATTTAGGTCAAGATTTATCCCATACGGGGTGAGAGATGTACAAATAGGTAACCACGATTAGTCGGTAAGCAACAATCCTTTTTGGCAGACAGAGGAGGACGTTCCTGTTGTATTTGTAAGCAATAGAAAAAGTAATAATATAATCCAAATAATATTATAAATGTGAAATAATATTAGAAATAAACAAATGGAATAAAATGAAATGAAAGTAGCGATGTTTATATGTTTGGATGTTTATGTGTTTGTGCCTCAATCACGCTAAAATGGCTAAACAGATTTGAATGAAACGTACCACTAGATATATTATGGGGATTAGAGATAGAGATAGAGTATGGGCTAGATGAACATATAGGGTACTTTTTATCCGACTGAACCAGAAGTAATTCCTAGGAACACTCAGATGAAATTGTGGGCATCAGCTAGTATAATATAATATAATCTGTCATCAATGGGCAGGGCTAGGTACTGGTAGTGTAGAATCACGATTAGCAAAAAAACACCGTAGTAGGACTGTACATAAGGTTCAAGGAGTGACATTGAGCCGGCTAGTTATACCATAATACTGATTGCACTATTCATAGTTAAATAATATAATAGCATCTTCGATACGTTATGTACAGTTAAGGTGAAAATTTGTTTAGTTCAGTTTTTTTTATACAGAGAAGAAATTATAATAATCATCATAAAAATCAGTAAGGACATTATTTTACTACTTTTCAGTAGATAGGTTTGCCTTTATTTCGGTTTTAGAAGCATAACTTTCCCTTTCTTGGTCTTCTTAGAATAGCTTCGCAGCAGATAATTAATGTGGAAGTTCAGTTCTGTTCTATTTATGTACATAAAAACATTTTCCCCCAATAGCAGCAGATTACGTGTATAACAAAGACTTAGATCTGCGTGATCTATCACCATATCCGGGAATAGGAAATATTCCATTGTCTGCAAAACTATCTCAGATCACAGGCCCGGATTCACTACCGTCAACTCAGTTTGAGAGACACTCAAAGTCTTACTGTTATTGTCTCTCGTGCGGTAAATGATATCGCCTTTGTGACAATAATTTTACCGTGGGGCACTTTATTTTTTATTAGCAGACTTCAAAAAAAGTAGGTCCCCATTTTGACCATTATGATTGTATGTGTATATGTTTGTTTGTCCGCGATTATCTCTCGTTTATATGAACCGAGTTTGATGCGGTTTTCAGAAAAGTATTTGTTGAATTCTGGAGGAGGTTGTCGTCAACTTGAAGGCGTTGAAATGATTGTGCATTTGGCTGTCACTTTTGTTCTCGACAGTTTTTGCTTACATTTTTGGCCATGCACAGTACAATGCATCGACGTGTTGTATGAATCATGCATCAACATTGAATCTTCAACCACGCACCAGATACAATAGTTGTCAGAATATGATGTAATAATAATAAGGAGAATATATAATAATAATAACATTAACATTTACATACAGTGACATACATTGACCCGGTCTAGCCACCACACAAGGATTATTATGTATATGTTTATATATAGTTTATGATTAAGTGCCACTAGCTATAAAGCGGATTAGTACTATTCGCCGATTAACTTTGACAACTCCATACACATTTGTATGTAGTTGTCAAAGTTATTCGGAGAATTGTGCTGATCCGCTTTATAGCTAGTGGGCCTAAGGCGGTAAGACTCTAAAAATGCCTGTAACAGACGGACGGACGGACGGACGGACGGACGGACGGACGGACGGTGTCGTGAGTGTTCCTACAAGGGATCCTTTTTTATCTTTTGGGGAGCCTTGAAGTTAATCCTGTCCTAAGAGTTATAAGAGTCCTGATTTTTGCGATTTTTCTTGTTGTTTTGTACTAGGTAAGGCACTCCTATATGGACTGGCGTTCGAAGTAGTAGGCCTAACATTCTTGCATTCAAGTGAGGTGCACATAATGTGACCGAGCTATACCTACATTTAAGTGCATATACGTAATGTGTATATGTTACAGCTAAAGCTAGGTGTGAAAACTAGCTAGGTGTGTAAACTTAAGTTTAGCCGGCTAGTGTTAAGATTAACTCGGCTAATGTCCGAAATAATGTTCATTGTGATAAATGATTTCAACATTAGTCGGCTAAACTGCAGTTTAGCCTCGACGCTGTTGAGGCTAAAGGTGGGTGAGAAAATATGGTTGACATTAGCCGACTAAACTAAAGTTTATTTTTCAGTATACCTAGGCTAATTTTGAAAAATTACCGTATTAATCTGGAATAAGTGATGATAATGATTCGGTAGCCGTAGACACTGCGATAGCTTAGGTGAAGTATAAAGGGGGTGAGCGAAGCGAAGCCCCCTTTATCCTTCGTGTTAGGTTGAACATGTAAGAACAACAAAACATACTAATACTCGTCTTATTATAGTTTTTGTTATTCTTACATGTTCAACCTAACATGAAGGATAAAGGGGGCTTCACTTCGCTCACCCCCTTTACCATTCACCTAAGCTACCGCAGTGTTTTGCTCTGATATTAGAAATAGCTTTCTCATCTGAATTAAAATACCCCGCCCCGCTCCCCGCAGTCGCACGAATACTTCGTTTTCAACATTAGCTAACTAATGTCCAACATTAACCGAAACGTATTGGCTAATGTGCAGTCTAGCCGATTAAATATGATATCCGTTATCACAAACGAACATGACTTCGGACATTAGCCGAGGCTCGAAATTAATCTTAAGACTAGCCGGCTAAACTTAAGTTTAGTTTCAGACCTTGCTTTAGCCGTAACATATACACTACAATGAATGCAACTATACACGCTCAAGCGCGAAAAAAGTCCTAAAGACATGTTTCCGATCGCATAATAGCAAATACTCCTACATTGTTGCCATATTCATTCCACACTTGACATTAACTGTGTAAAAAGACACAATTACATGACTTCAACGACTAAATCTAACTATTGTTAGTTGGACAGCAACAAATACAACTAAGATAGTATAACGTTACATAGTATGATAACAATCGTATTGCTATCCGGACTTATGGAGATAGTATCTTTGGAGATGCCACAACCTCCAAAAAAACTTGCGACTGCATTGCCAATTAGGCTATACTATCTGCCAAATAACGAAGTCAAAGTCATATTTATTTATTACTGTAGATATTACGTATACTTACCAAACGTAATTTTTTGCCCCTTCTCTACATTACTCCACAGTGGGAGAAGAAGGGCGTAGAAACTACCACAGATTGATGTTTAGTTCTCTTTTAAAATTGCTTGTGCTTAACTAATATAAATATTACAATACTAATTATTATAACTAATAAGCAGGAATAAATAATTACAAAATTATTAACAGCAAGGGCTGTGTTGAGCTAGATTAACCCCATACAGTCCCGTCATTTAAGTAATCTTGGACATTGTAATATCTCTTTCTTTTTTTCCTTTTTATTAACGTGGCAACAGAGGTTATTGACAAATTATGTATCACTAATTCTGTCGCTGACCATAGAAACCCATCGCAAACTGGGTCGCTAGAATCTCATAAACTCTCTCGTGAGCCTTGTCCCACGATAGTTAGCGATACCAATTTTGCGATGGGCTTGTATGGTAAACGACAGAACTTCGATAATTCTGTCGTTTATAAAATTGGTATCGCTAACTTAAGTTGGATTTTGGTGAAGGTGTACATAACCTCTCCTGCCACTTTATTTGATATATAGTATAGCCGAGTGTTTTGTCGAAATCGGGATTATTCAATAATTATGAGTATTATGATATTTTTCACATTTGGAAACCGATTTAATGGATTTTTAGATTTTGAAAATAGATTTCTTTACATTTTGTTTTAATTTTATTCATACTTAGTATATAGTTTTTGATTTCCTAGCTGCGAAATAATATTAAATGAATGAAAGTACCTTTACTTTCATTCAAGGACGCTCCATGAATGCTATCTATTCTTGTCCACAAATCATTATATGACTTACAATTTTTTTCGGATACGATTAGATAATTCTCATACTATAGCATATTGTATGGATCACATAATTGGCTTACAATATAACCTAATGTCGACGACGTATATGGATTTGTATCAGTTTTTACGATTGCAATAGGTTGTTCAAATTAGGAATAGTCTGTCTTCGGAAGTTCCCGGCTATAGCTACGTGGTAGTGGTAGTTGTCAAACCCCTCCAAAGAGTGGCGGAGTATGGCTCAATCTAATTCGTATCCGGGTAAAGGCCTCTGCCCCTCGGTGAGGACATTAATTACATTACTACATTTGACATCAATATTTAATTTCATTATCTATTTAACTAATTGCTAATATAAAATAGCAGAAAGAACTTTTTGGGTTGGATTTCTGACAATCGTGAACAAAGCAGTAATGGATTTTTGGCTGAACGAATTTCCAATATTATGCCTGTGCCACCCAATAGAGAAATTGGCTTAACGTTTTTATTTAACGTTAAGCCAATGTTAACGTTTTAACGACCCGAATGGCCGAGTCGGCAGTGACGCTGCCTACGAAACCAAGGGTCCCGGGTTCGAGTCCCGGTGGGGGCAAATATTTGTTTGATGAGAACGGATGTTTGTACCCTAGTCATGGTTGTTTATCTATCTAAGTATAATATTTATCTATTTAAGTATGTGTATCGTTGTCTAGTACCCATGATACAGGGAATCCTAGTTTGGGGCTAGATCAATGTGTGTAAATGGTGTCCAAGGTATTATTATTATTATTATTATATTTTTTTTTGCGTAGCAGTCGAGCTTGATTCTGCCCTGCCTCTTGATCCCCTCCGAGGAGAACCGGGAAGCCGACGGGAAAAAGCCAAAATCTTATATATATTTCTGGTCCCCGCGATATGTCCGTATCCGGTATCCGTATTCTAGGACCAGAAACAATATATATGCCTGAATACAAATGTTCGTTTATATTTTTTAGCAAATAGGTCCTTGTAACGGTAATGAGTGTTGCGTCAATGCGGCATCCGTTGCGAAGTAAGAAATTGCGTTTTGTTTGAACTCGGAACATTATCTTTTTAATTTACGTAACTCGAGTCACGATTTTTGGCGCCATCTGACGGCGATTCGCGTTTAATTGGTTTCCTGGGTTTCTGCTGTGGGTTCCGTGTTGCGAAAACTTTTCTAGATAGGGTGGCAGGCAGTGAATGATAGATTTACGACTAGATGGTGGGCTATTCTTGTTTGTGTTGTGATAAAACAAGAATACAGATTTAGTCTGAGGGTGATTGATCCATATGTCGCAGTTGGTTGGTTAAATCAGACACTTAACTAACTCTCTAGAACGTTAATTAAATACCGACGTTTAACCAAGTCACTAGCATTTTGATTTTAATAAAGCATCGGCAAAAACGCTTGACAATCTGTCTTACCGAAAGCCGGCGTGTTGAAAAACAAGATGGCGTCACGACAAAAGCTGATTTGCTCAGCTTATATCAGAGCAAAACATTGCGGTAGCTTAGGTGAAGGGTAAAGGGGGTAAGCGAAGCGTTTTTTTTATATTGTATATGTCTTGTTGCCTATGAAGCTTGCTCCCTTGCTATAGACATTCCAAACCAAGCGTTAATTATCGGAATATATCGATCGCCTTCCTTCTGCAGCCCTAGTAGCATCGATCTATTTATACAAAACCTACATAATATCCTTAATAAATTTAAACACAGACCATCCATAATCTTAGCGGGAGATATAAATATAAATATCTTATACTCCAACAAAAACAAAATAGACCCCTCAGAATACCTCAGTCTCTTAGCCGAGCACGGATTAAGGACAGCTATAAGTGTCCCAACTCGATTAGACGCATGCCTAGACCATATTTTCGTAAAGACAAATTCACCTACCTTAGCCGGAGCTTGCGATAACGATATCACCGACCATAAAATTGTCATCTTAGGTATAGAAACCAAAAGAACTAAATTAAATTTAATCAGGACGAAAACCGTAATCAACTATGAGGGCGTTACAGAAGATTTAAAATCAACGAACTGGACCCCACTCTTAGAAAATTCTGATGCCAATTCCGCAGCGGAGCTCCTCACAGATATCCTAACAAGGACGGTAGAGAAACACACTGAGTGCAAACAAGTTAGCCGGACGAGGTACACCATCCAGCCATGGATTACACCCGGCCTAGTTAGATGTATCCGCCACCGAGACAAGCTACACTTAAAAGTGAGGCGTTTCCCTAATGACGTAATTCTGAAGCTTACTTTTACTCGTTACAGAACTTTTTGCGATAATCTTTTGAAAAAACTCAAGCAAGACTATGAAACTCAGGAAATCGAAACCAACAAAAATAATCCAAAAGGGCTCTGGAAGTCTATAAAGAAAATTTGTAATTTAAATTCAAATAAAAACCACGCCCTAGAACTTGTCACAAACTGCAAAAAACCTGTGGATTCTTTAAATGATTGCAATGAATACTTCTCTTCTGTCGGACAAAAACTTGCTGATCAAATCATGCAGCAGACAAATAATACCGAAGATACTCTTGCGCAGAAAACTACCCTGACAAATGTAGCTCCAAACTCTTTCTTCATGCAGCCAACTGATGCCCAAGAACTTGACGTTATAATTAAACAGCTAAAATCAGATAGTGCTCCCGGTCTTGATGGTATTAACAACCAACTAATAAAGCAAATCAGACATGAAATAATTCACCCACTAGTCCATACCTTTAATTTAAGCCTTAGTACCGGACACTTCCCCGAATGCTGGAAGATAGCGTCTGTCACTCCTATTCATAAAGCAGGCCCCAAAGACATCCCTGGCAATTTCAGACCCATCTCACTGCTTAGTAGTCTGTCAAAGATCTTGGAGAAAGTGGTCAACAAACGATTAGTCAGCTTCCTAGAATCATTTAATCTTCTTTCCGGCAGACAATTCGGTTTCAGGCAGCAAAAATCTACGGAAGACGCGGTCAAACTACTGGTGAACCTAGTCGCCGACTATCTAGATAAAGGTCTTAACTGTATCGGCGTCTTCCTGGACCTTGCTAAGGCGTTCGACACCGTATCAATACCGATCTTGCTCAGAAAGATGGAGTTGATGGGGATACGAGGGACTCCCTTATTATGGTTTAAAAGTTATCTCTCTGAAAGAAAACAACTCGTTAAAGTTAGCACATACAAAAGCGACACAATTCCAGTCCGCTTCGGTGTTCCACAAGGAAGTATTTTAGGCCCGTCCCTTTTTATAATCTACATGAATGATATCCATAAACTTAACTCAAACAGTGCTGAAATTCTATGTTATGCCGACGACACCGCAATACTTTACAGTGGAAAGACTTGGGAAAACACCTTCAAAGCTGCAGAAAATGGTCTAACTTCTATTTCAGAATGGCTTCAAAGTAACCTGCTAACGCTAAACAACGATAAAACAAAATATCTATGTTTCCAAAAAACCTCCGCATCTGAGCCTCCGTTGACACTTAAGCTAAAGGTCCACACTTGCAAAAATTCCCTTATAACTTGTACTTGCAACACAATCGAAAGAACTAACACTATCAAATATTTAGGAATTACAGTTGACGAAAAGCTCAATTTCAAAGAGCATGTATTTGGGCTGTCTAAAAGGGTGAGAAAGACTATAGGAGTGATGAAGAAACTTCGCAACGCAGCCAGTAGAGACATCCTTAATCACGTTTACACAGCGCTATGTCAGTCCCTACTGACATACTGCATCACCGTATGGGGGAGTGCAGCAAAGACTGTCCTAACTAGCGCAGAAAGAGCCCAACGATCCGTTTTAAAAGTAATGTTGAAAAAAACTTTCAGATACCCAACCAAAGAGCTGTACAAAGATGCCAAAGTCTTAACAGTCCGTCAACTTTTCATACTTAAAATCTCCCTAACGGCTCATAAAGCTACAATCAACTCCAGCTCCTACACCCACTTACTACAAAGACGCGTTTACAGAATACCAATTCCCACTATAAATACATCTTTTGCAAGTAGATTCGACCCTTACGTAAGCTCTCACATTTACAATAACCTCGTCAAACTCTGTGATATTAAGACTAACTCATTCATGGAAGCCAAAAGAAAACTAACAATGTTCCTACTAACACTAGATTATAATAAAACAGAAATACTATTAGTTTAATTTGAATATAAGTAATTATAATTAATGTTATAGATGTGGTAGAACTCAACTTCTGCTACTACTAACTAAATTATTTTATTCTATGTTATACTTAACTGTTGCTTCTTACAATTTAATTGGTTCCTCGCGATACAGGCATAGCCTAGTGCAAGGACCCCTGGTAATTTTGTAGATTTAAGTTCAGATTATGCACAGATTTTATTTGTTTTAAGATATCTGCTCGTGTATTTTTTGTGCAATAAATACATTTTTTACTTTTTACTTTACTTTACTATGAACGTTTAGACAACTTGTTAAACGTTTCGTTCACTCACTTGTCTGACGGAATTTTAGCACAAAATAAATAGGTATTCAATAAATACCTATTTATTTTGTAATTTTAGTGACTTGGTTAAACGTCGGTATTTAATTAACGGTCTAGAGAGTTAGTTAAGTGTCTGATTTAACCAACTAACCCCGACACATACACCACTACGCTGGCTCAGCGCGGCTTTATTAAGGGGTGCCGTAATAATACAATGACGAACACTGAAAAAGTTCCAGTGACACAGCACCAAATTACTCCTAAACCGGAAAGGCTAGCTTAATGACGCCGTCTGCAATATTGATGTACATTCAACAGCGCATCAGAATATTACCAATTAAAAACGTAAATATTGTGTTCAAATTTCAAATTAAATGTTTTAAAAAATTGGATGGGTGTTTGTCGGCATTTTGTGGGTGGCACTTTTTCGTTGCTCTTCAGTGTATAATAAATACTCTTATTGCAAGCGCCCGTGGCCTAGCGGTAATCGCACTTCGGGAACGATCGTGCGGTTAGCAACATGTGGCCGCGACGGGCACTGGATGGGTGACCGTTCTATGTGGCATTTGTTTCGGACGCTTCTGTGTTACGGATGACAGGTTAAGCTGTAAGCTGCATCGCTACTTGGTAGCAGTCGTAAAGCTGTGTCAGAGGCCCTAATAGGGCAGCTTGATAACTTGTGACACAGTCGGGTTGGCCACAAGCCCGACACCCATCCATCAACCCGCACTGAGCCAGCGTGGTGGAGTATGGCTCTATCTTACTCGTAACCGGATAAAGGCCCGTGCCTCTCGGTGGGTACATCAATGGGCTACATTTATTAAGAAATGAGTCCCTCTCCACCCCATAACTTTACCACTATTACCAGTATCATACCATACTGTAATGCACAAAGAAATTAAATATACTGACAAATAAATTCAGAAAATAACTAGACGAGCTTATTTTTAACAGGAGATTATTTCCAGAAACTCTAGTATTGAGATGTACATATGGGTATTCTGGTTTACCAGTGGCCTTCTCTAGATTGACCTTACGTTTAAGTAAGACTCAAACAGGTGTTGATGGTAAATGGATCATCCGCATCCCAAATTACACAGATTTTTTTTAAAGGACGAACCATGCACGTTTTTTTATTAATTACAATCTTCCATTAATTATGATGTCCACGTATGTACCATTACACTAATGAAGTGTCTATTTTTAAATTAATTTGAAGTTAGATGTGTGTTTTATTGATAATTAAATTATAGGTACATAATAAGATATTTCTGTAAAAATAGACTCAAGGAACTTAGTTCCCAAACCATTTCGTTGAAATGTCGTAATGCGCATTAAGATCGAAAATTCGCCTGTAATATCGTCAAAGCAACTTACGTTCTCTATAATGACATAGCTCTTAAGGTGCCAGCAAGTTTGCTGGATGATATTCAACCTAAGGTGGGTCGCAAATAAAATTCCTTGACTGTAAATACCTTTTTATCTACACACGTATCATAAACCCTCTTTACTGCGTACAAAAACCGCAACGTTACGATCAGCATAATGTACTTGGTAAAAACCCATTTCTTATCTGGAAAATTACACAATATGACCATAATGTGTAATTTTTCTACATATTTTGATATTCGAATTTCGAACGCCGACGCCCGCCTGCGCGCCGCCCCTAGTTTGTCTGTGAAGTTGGTACTACAGAACATGCTAAACAACTGCAGAGCCACAATGCCGGTCAAACATGCGGTTCCTGAACACATCAAAGAGAGCTTATGATATGTGTGTAGATAAACTAGTGTATGTAACTGTAAATAATTAGGCATTATAACTCTCGAGTGATATTATTATGAAACTCGCCTTCGGCTCGTTTCATAGACCCACTCTCGAGTGTTAATGCCCTCCATTATGTAGCAGTCACATAAACTGCTATTATACTTTTCTGTGAGTGTTAGCCATTTTTTTATTTATACACCACACTTTACAGCAGTAAAGTGTGGTGTATAAATAAAAAAATTTGGTGTAAAGTTTACCAAAGCAATACTGCAATACTGCAATGCAGCAGCATTGCAGTATTGCTTTGGTAAACCCGTATGTCTCTTATAGGAGAAGCGAAAATGTCCGTAATGAGCCCGAATATAAATGTTTTATTTGCCTACAGCCACGCAATCGTCATATCCTGACAGAAATTTAAGGGTGACTTGCATCATACTCATGGCAGCTGTTAAATACAGTTGAAACTCAACTTAAATATAGCACGGCCAAGTTACCGAGTCATGCACGACAAGGGTATTGCTGGCTGGTTTCCCACTTAGGGGATTAAATATGACCAGCACCAGGGGGCGCGAACAAACAAATGCATCTTTAGCTTCAATTCTAGGCTAAACTAGACAAGATAAAAATGTAGGATAAATACATGTTATAAAAGATCTATTAGAGATAAGAATGGTATTTTAAAATTACCGTATAACTGTTATATTTGATACTTAAAAATATTTTTCGCAATGCATTATTATTCAACTAAATGAACAAGCGCTCGGAGAGGAAATCAGTTTCCTATAAGAAACTTACACGCAAAAATAGGTAAACAAAAGGGATTTTTTTTTGTTGTTTTATTTCATTTTTAATGTTATTATTACAGGAGTTTAGTAATATTTTCTATAATTTTCTTGGTCTCGGAGCTCGGGCTGCCCCGCGGGGCTCTGCGCGGGAGCATGCGTCAGTCTGCTTCGACGCGATGCGACGGGTATTTGTTTTCTTTGTCTAATTCTCAATGCCATTGGCCCTTGTTCAGCCCTTAACAATGCCGTGTTGTATCTAAGTTGTGTTTAAACTGTATTAGAAGCTGTCAGAAGTCTGGTGCAAGTCGGCCTAAATCTTCTAATGCGTTAATTATTTCAAGATTTGCAGTTTATTGGTGTCCCTAATTTACGGACGGATACCTTAGGTGTTCATGTTGCCAACCAAGACAGGACTTGTAAATAATTATTTGCTATACCGTAAAATATTTGCCACATAAACATGTTGCTAGCAGGGGTGATTATTCATAGATTATTATTCATTGCTTGGTGAGCAATTATTGCTCGTATTTGAGATGCAATTAAAGTGCTGATCATCAAATCATCGGTTGTTGCCAAACCATAATAGCTAGTGGAGTTATTGATATGCGACAAGCAATACTATGGGGGGGTACTTCTCAAACTTGACTCCTTACTAAATAAGGAATATAATGTTTAATGGTTTTCGGCGTCATTCTCATAAAAATTTTGAGACATCGCAAAGAAACGATATATAAGCTGATGCCCGCAACTTTATATGTGTGTTACTAGGAATTTTCATCTACCGAGACAACGTTACCCGTTTCTGGTGCGGTCGGATAAAAATTGGTACCATGGTATGTTATGGTAAATACTATATGGTAATCTAGCTCATAAACTATTTCTTTGTTATATGTTACTTTATTCAAATCCGTTCAGCCGTTTTAGCGTGATTGCGGCACAAACACACAAACATACAAACATTCTAACATCGCTACTTTCACATTTATAATCGGCCACAGATCCTACATGGGGGGGGGTAAAAGGTCTAGAGATTTCATCCACAAATAAAACGTCAACATATCACAACATTCACATACAGGCACATACATCGCTTCCGGCCCCACGCTAGGATACACTTCGGCTTGGGAAACAACAACAGGAACGTCACAAACATGAAAACATCCAATACCTGGGGATTTTTTTCTTCCTCCCCGCCGGGATTTAAACGCGGGACCTCTAGCTTACGAAGCACAGCCTCGGCCGTTACACCACAGAGGTCTTCGAACTTAAAATGGTACAATGTTGTCCCTTTACCATGGCTACAAAAATATATAATTATTTACCCAAAAATCTCCAGGAAATTGAAGTTTTAACAAAACTTAAAAAACTTTTAAAATTTTACCTCACCGAAAAATGCTACTACGAGCTGCAGGAATTCTTTGAAGATAAAAATTATTAGGAAAATAAATTTAGTCCTTTTAACCTGTGAACAGCTGATCGGGTCAATGTTAAAGTTACGTGTATGTGTAGATAAATTTGTAATTTCGGAGTGCATGTACCCTACATACATTTTCCACCTGTAATCTGTATTGTACATGTTATATGCAAATAAATGAATATGAATAATAATAATAATAATATACCTTGGACACTATTTACACACATTGATCTAGCCCCAAACTAAGATTCCCTGTATCTTGAGTACTAGACAACGATACACATACTTATATAGATAAACAACCACGACTAGGGTACGAACATCCGTTATCATCAAACAAATATTTGCCCCCACCGGGACTCGAACCCGGGACCCTTGGCTTCGTAGGCAGGGTCACTTCCGAATCGGCCATTCGTGTCGTCAAATATGAGTTTGGGAAGCGCAGGCTCCTCTTAGATCGAGATGGGGTCAGCGTATCACATTAGCGGGTCACCGAGATATCGGTACGACGCGACGACATGCGACGGGAACCGGTTCAGCCTAGCGGGTAGTGACCTGCCTACGAAGCTGACGGTCCTGGGTTCGAATCCCGGTAGGGGCCAGTATTTCTGTGATGAGCATGACTATTTGTTTCTTAGTTTTGGATATTTTCTGTGCGAAATATATCGTCGTCTAGTACTCATAACACAAGTCTTGTTGAGCTTAGGGCCTGGTTCGATTTGTTGAAGACAATTTAAAAAAACCGGTCAAATGCGAGTCTAAATCGCGCACGAAGGGTTCCGTACCACCGTTCAATGGAAGCGATGGTGAGGAGTGAATAGTTTGGATTTTACACAGCAAAATATTGTTTACAAAGTTATTGGTGCGGTTACTTTCACACTCCATGTACGTAACCAGGTGCATCCATAAGTTTGTATGTGGTATTGTTGTATGGGAGCCCCCTTAAATATTTATTTTATCCTGTTTTTTAGTATTTATTGTTATAGCGGCAAAAGAAATACATAATCTGTGAAAATTTCAACTCTCTAGCTAGCTAGGTTCTTGAGATACGGCCTGGTGACAGACGGACGGACGGACGGACGGACAGCGAAGTCTTAGTAATAGGGTCCCGTTTGGAACCTTTCGGGTACGGAACCCTAAAAAAAACTGTCCGCGGCTTTATAAGTAATGTATGGTGGTGAGAGCTAGTGTTGAGGAGAGTGGCGATGGCTTTACTTAATCATATTTGTTATCAAGTGAAGAGTTTTCGATGTACACTGTGGCGCCGTGGTCGTCGCTCCGCCTGCCAGGCGAGAGGTCCAGGGTTCGATTAATGTGTATGTGACGTCACTGTTTCTGGTTCCCACGACACAAGGTATCGTGGTGTGGGGACAGAAGCAGTGTATGTGCCTGTTCGTAAATGTTATGTAAATGATATCTGAAACTAGTATCAACCTCTCAAAATCCGAAGGTAGTTGGGAAGGGTCGCGATTAGAACCCTATGCCATGGCAATAAAATGTAAAACCTATAACGCAAAAGTGGCGTCGGTGGTATTCAAGAGGTTAAACAGTTTCCGATTGTTTTTGATATATTCTCTTTGTTCGCCAACAAAATAAAAAAAAAATTTTTTCTCTTTATTTGGTTCACTAACAATTTGAACATTGGTTACTTACATAAATAGGACTTAGGACTAAACAGAGCTTAATGCACAAATTAATTATAAGTGAACACCACATTCGTTATGTGTATCTGTGTTGCTAAAAGAGTTGCAAATACAAACTAACAATGACGAGAATCTATATTAAACTAGCAAACTATATTCATATTTAGATTTTGTAAAGACAAAATATGAAGGTAAAATAAAAACATGTTATTAAGTGACAGAGTAAACATTCAACAATACATTTCTGCCTTGTCTGTCAGTCTCTCCAAGCACTTAATTTAAATCAGGGAGTATTTTGAATGCACATTCGGCTGATTAAATAAAGAGCCGCTTAAATGTCATACTAGCCTTGTCAGAGCCAGGCAGCATGACCTTTATGACAAACATTAAGTTGTGTTTGTGCATCCGAGCCTAGTATAATGAAAAAGCCTCCTCCATAAACTGTTAGCGCACAAATCGCACGTACAATTTGTAGAACATTGGGAAGTAGTCAGGAGTCACAAGAGGTCCACAGCAAATCGACGTGCAGCGTTACTAAGTATTTTTGCAGACGGCTGGACGAACGTAATTACATTTTTTACATTACGTATATCTGATATCAGTGGCGTGTAAAATAATTGTGAAAAAAAGCTCGTGTAAAATAATTGTGTTTGGATTGGTCCATTGTTAGGGTTCAGTACCCGAAGGGTGCCAAACGGGACCCTATTTCTAAGCCTCCGCTGTCCGTCCGTCCGTCTGTCAACAGGCTGTATCTCATGAACTGCAAATATGCACAGAATATTTAGTTATATAATATATTCACTTTAAAAATAAACAAATAAATTAAAATAAAACAAATATTTAAGGGGGCTCCCATACAACAAACGTGATTTTTTTGCCGTTTTAATAGACAATGGAACCCTTCGTGCGCGATTCCGACTCGCACTTGGCTGGTTTTTTCATCTTGACTGGTGTTGCGTTTGATGCAGAAATACACAATGACGCAACATTTTTAATCTTTATTTATTTAACGAGAGTTTGGTACATTTAAGAACGACCATGTCACCCTGGTCGCTCAGGGCTACTGGTATTGCGACTAGCGATTGCAATTTTTAAATGGCAACTGTGAAACTAGCGATTTAGTTCATTCAAATCCTTCAGAAACAATCTCAATTGCAATCTAAATGTGCTCTGAAGGCGTCTACCACTCTTCAAAAATCAATTTGATTGAGATCCGAGACCTTTTTGATGATTCTTTGATACTATAACTGAACTGTATTTCCTCTTATTAATGTATTATGTGTGGAATGAGATATATGGGAATCATCAGGCGATGATACAGCTAATGTAATGATTCTTCTTTTTAATTTGGCACCTCATATTCTGTGGTGCTTAGAATGGAAATGTTTAATAGCAGTTTTGGGAATCGCATATGGTTAGTTAATAATTCCTGTAACGTAAACCTTCGCTCTCTAAATTCTGCAAATATACTGTAGCAGCACTGTAGCACTGAACATTATTATGTAGTTACGTGTCGCTAGAGTGCAGTAATCTCGTGTGATGCAAGTACGGTGTATTTGCTATGATTTACTGCGTTTGCTATGATCTGCTAGAGTTATTCGGATAGTAGTTAAGGTGAGAATATAACTGAAATAAAACGTAAATTAATCTAAGTTTAGTTAATGTTGCGTTTGTTTGTTTGCACATGTTAAACGTTTAGTTAATAATGCGATCTTCACGCAAATGACTGCTCCAGATAAGTACCGCGTGTATGTTGTGGATATTCTTTATTTTTAAAATGTTTAAAAAAAAAATTGTTTACCCAGCCATCATCCCTATTATAATGTGCCGACACAACGGGACTTGGTATGACATTGGTATGACAAGTCTGACTAGTGTAAAACAGGCCTTAAAAGTTCAAGTAATGATTTCCTAACGATTTTTGTCATTACCGGCGCGCTTGACATAACCGTAATATATTTAGGTATTTTTAAAGCCATGGTCTAAAACGATGATACTAGAAAATAAAACCGGTCAAGTGTGAGTCGAACTCGCGCGTGAAGGGTTCCGTACCACCGTACAATGGTAGGGATGGTGTGGAGTGAATAGTTTGGATTTTACATTGTAAAATGTTGTTTACAAAGTTATTGGTGCGGCTACTTCCACACTCCATGTAGGTACGTAACCAGGTGCATTCATAAGTTTGTATGTGTTATTGAAATAATTGTTGTATGGGAGCCCCTTTAAATATTTATTATATTCCGTTTTATTTTAGTATTTGTTTTTCTAGCGGCAACAGAAATACATCATCTGTGAAATTTTCAAATGTCTAACTATCACGGTTCATAAGATTTAGCCTGGTGACAGACGGACGGACAATGGAGGCTTAGTAATAGGGTCCCGTTTGGCACCCTTCGGGGACGGAGCTCTAAAAGCTAAACGGTGCAGCAAAATATTTCCATGCATTTTTTCCCTCGTCAACGAAGTGCAGCTTTGTGCTGGATATGTAGTGATAATAGAATTGCAGCGTAGTTGGAAGAAATATTATATTTCCGCCTGAGAACCCAAAATCAAGCGGCGAAGGTGTTTTGAGGTTAGAAGGCGGAAAAAAATATTAATTCGATTTAAACTCTGCTCGTATCCTAAAGAAAATGTTTTGGGGAAGGCTTGTTTCTCACGCACTGTTCATAAACATAAACATTTACATACAGGCACATACATTAATTCTGGCTCCACACTAGGATACCCTGTGTCGTGCGAACCAGAAACGGCGACGTCACACACACATAAACATCCAAGACATGGGGTATTTTTTTCTTTACCCCCAGCCGGGGACCGAACCTAAGACGTCTCGCATGGTAGACAGAGCCACAACCGCTGCGCCACAGACGTCGACTATAGAATGACGTCGTCACTATGTTGGTAACGTCAATTGATGTACTCTTACAAACAATGCCAGGTATTGCAAATCCGAAAGATATCTATCTACAAAGTATCCAATAGTGTCGATAAACTAAAGTTTTCGCATACCCCAACACGTATTAATATGGACAATAGTGTTTTTTGCGTCGTGAGAATTGTGGGCAAATTGTTCGAATAGTGTCTTTATGCGGTAATGAGATAATCAGTGGTATTGTGATCAATTGATTGTTCCTTTCGTGGATTAACTTTAAATCGGCCTTGTGTGAGGATTTATATGAATCTATCTATTTTAAGGGTTGTCGGGGACATCATTCTGAACAAATGCACAATGAAACCAATTTGATCAGAGCAATTCAACTTTACACTTACTTCCCTATACTATTCGGCGGGCCGCTCTGGCCAAAATGTATGGAGCAGTGATCAACTATTCGGTCTGTGGGCAACGTGTGAGTTTTTAATAAAATTCACTTTAATATCCCGTTGTCGTAAAATGCCAGTTTTGTACAGAAAAGTCACGTGACCAGTGAGTCGCAAGCTCGTTATAGTCACGTGACTACACTCAGAGAAAAATCGGCTATAAAAAACGACAATAAAAGCTTTGTTAGAATTTTATTGTTACCGCACGTAAGTGCATCGTCGCTGCAGCTATAGGCCCATAGTTGCTGTGGCAACTTTTTATTGTTGAAATTATTTTTGTTATTTTAGCTAAAGACACGTAGATACGGTAACTAAGTTAAAAATGTTTAAACGGGATAACAAAGGCATGTTGTCAACTTATCAACGTTATGAAGTGACATTGTAGCAAAGTTTAATCTATCAAAATAGGCGTTGTTACTATGGCTAAATGGTGTTGTTGACACGGCAACATTATGAAGTGATGTTACAGCATAGTATAATCTATCAAAATAACAGTTGTTACTACGGCTAAATGATGTTGTTGATACGGCAACGTTATATACTAACAAAATACGAAGTAGATGTTTTGACAAAGTATTCTTAGATAAAATTACAAAGTGACGTCTTATAATTGTTCTCGCAAGCGCAAACTGTTTCTCCTATTCTGCCAGTTTCAACGTGGATGTCGTGCAGAGAAGTAGTGTTTGTGCTCAAGAGTGAAATATATAAATATATATAGAATATAAATATAGAAATATGGCATTGGGGACTTTTTTAACTGAAAATAAACTGCGGCATCTGCTACAGTCTATGCTTGGTAAGTAACAGTGCCCTAATACAATTATGAGGTTCATGTCGTTGACCCGTTGTCGTTGTCGTTCACCGTCTTGAATCCAGAAACCCACCAAACAAAATCGCGATAAATCTGCTGCAAGAAGACTCCAACCTCATGCAACAATGGTCGCAACAATGGAACTCAACAATGGCCGGCAAATTAGGCTCAGATCTTGTTCCAGGCTCCAAACTAAAGGGGTCCCAGCTGCCGAGGCGCGACTGGTTTAACTTCAACAGACTACGCACGGGACTACGCATGGACGCTGTGCCCAATATAAACATCGCTGCGGCTGGATAGACTCCCCTACTTGCACCTGCGGAATTGAAGTACTTACAAGACATCCAACATATTATCTCTGAATTCCCAGAAACCGGTAAACATGCGATATACCGGGGGACCTCCCGAGGACCTGATCAACCTTACTGACGAAGCCACCGAGTGGCTTAAATCCCTTAATATTAACTTGTAATTTGGTATGAACTGTTTACTAATGCCATAGGAATAAATAAGTAAAGTAGAGATTATTACATACTTTTGATATAAATATTTTATTATTTTCTTTTAGGATTCTCAAATACCTCTATCCTGTTATCGTATCTTGTGCTACCCAAGCAATGTACTATAGTGTAGATTTCAATCCCTTCACTTTGTAAATGGTACACAGAAAAATCTATATTCCTCAAAGCTTCTGCCTATATATTGTTACAGGTATACGTACCTAGACCGGAGTGCTGTGTGTATGCACCATATAGATGTATGGTGTACATTAAACATAGCTCAGGGTACGCATACTCCTGGAATAATAGTCAGAAGCTTCGGGGAGTATATAATATTTTTTCATGGTGTACCATGAACAAAGTGCAGGGATAAGATCAGCCATGTTACTTTGCTAGAGCAGCAAAATATATACGAGAAAAGTAACTTTGTCGGAGAAGCAACGGTGAATTGATACAAGGACAAAGGAAGATAGCTAATTCAACAAAACAAAGTTAGATCCACGGACAGTAAACCTTTGTCTTTTTAGCAAAACCCCTTGTCATCGGGACAATATACCTTTGATATGATAGCTAAAGGCATTTGTCATGGGAACAAAAGGACAAGAAATCATATAGTGACACGAACAATTTTAGCATTGTAATTTCAACAATGTTTTATTGCTATTACATCAAAATTGGTAAATTTACTTAGTAACAATAAAAACGTTGCCCTCATAACTATGCGCCTTTGACGGCTGTTCAGCATCAAAGTTTTTTTGTTGCAATGGCAATAATTTTTTGAGAGTGTATGCTATAAAAAACTGGCGTTTTACGGCGACGCGATAGTAAAGTGAATTTTATTGAAAACTCACACCACGCCCTCTGATTCAATTTTCAATCTGAAAGTTGAGATTGATATCCCTTCACAATGTGACTACATCTCTACGTCACATCCTGTAGTATATGATTGATGAGCACTCACCTTCCTGATTGCTGAGTTCATTTTGATATATCTGAAACAACAATTAACTACAATTAATATTTAATAGCAGCGATAAAAACTATGAAATAACTCGTATAGCCACTCAAACATTATACATATACATAACACTGGCACATTACTTCTGTACAGGGTGTCCGGTAATTTGATACACATATGGGGATTAAGTTGAGCCCTTTTCCAGAAAATGTAACCGTGTAATGCCCTATCCTAAAATGATTGGGTTGCAAGTAAATTTGGTTTTTAACATCACTTTTTTTTTGGCAGAATGTAAAACTACGATAAAACCACGTCAGTCTATAGTCAAAAAGTTACTCTAAGTATATTTAGGAGATAAGTATTCTTTAGGAGATGTTTTGACCGTCACTTGTTAGCTTACATATAAATGATTCTGCCTAAAGCTAAAAAACCCACCAACTGACGTGATGAGAACTTAAACTAAGTTTTAATTTTACTATATGAGCGAATTTGAAAAATTAAACATAAAAAATAGGAACGTGTTACTATGTCATATTATAATAGTAGTTTATGTGACTCCTACATAATGGAGGGCATTATTCGGCTCGTATCACTCGATGAGAGTTTTAATGCCTAATTATGTACAGTTACATACACTAGTTTATCTACACACATATCATAAGCTCTCTTTGATGTGTTCAGGAACCGCATGTTTGGCCGGCATTGTGGCTCTGCAGTTGTTTAGCTTGTTCTGTAGCACCAACTTCGGGCGTCGGCGTTCGAAATTTGAATGTCAGTACCAACTTCACAGACAAACTAGGGGCGGCACGAGGCGGGCGTCGGCTTTCGAAATTTGAATGTCATAATGTGTAGAAAAATTAGACATTATGGTCATAATGTGTAATTTTTCAGATAAGAAATGAGTTTTTACCAAGTAGTTTAACATTATGCTGATCGTAACGTGCGGTTTTTGTACGCATTAAAGAGGGTTTATGATACGTGTGTAGATAAAATAATAAAAGAAGCCCATGAATGCCCCCACCTAGGGGCACAGGTTTTTTATAAGTCGCGCAACAGACAGTGGCTCAGTCTTATAGCTCTATACCATTAAGAAGTAAATAACTCTCGTAAAATCTATATAACTTATCTTCAAGACGTTTTAATAGATTCTCTCATACATATCCCATGTTCCGCATAGATGACATTGATATGTGGTTTATTGGTCTGTTAGGTGCCCAACTTAAGTGCAATAAGCCTGCAGTAGTAGCGGGGTGAGGGGCGTAAGTGTCGCAGCAGGTGGAGAGGTGGACCTAGAGCTGATAGATCTTTTTCTGCACATTCTAGGTAAATCCATTATGATGCTAAATATATGTTTTTATGATGTTAGAGTGAGCTAATTAATACGTGCTTGTGGTAAAATAGAACTTTGGAAATAAGGAATTCAGAGGTTCAGGGATGAGCTATGAACTTGCCCTAGATTCTAGATATATCTGTAATTCATCATTCGACATTGCTTATCCAAGATATAACAGTAAATTGTAGTCTTTCTGTTAGATTCTATATGTCACCACACGATGGTCAAAAACGTTAGTTGATAAACTAACGCGTTAGTTGATTAACTATCTACAGATAGTAAACCAGACCAACAGATGTTTCCCTTTTTGTTACATGTCAACCTAACACGAAGACTATCCGGGGGCTTCGCTGCGCTCGCCCCCTCTAGTCTTCACCTAAGCTACCACAGTGTTTGCCCTGGTATTTCGTTTGCAATTCAAGTTAAAAACAGTTTATTATTGAACAGTTGTGACCGTTAGTTTATCAACTAACGCGTGATATAGTAAGCAGTACGCTACAGTTTACTATCTGTCGATAGTTGACCAGCTTACAAGGAAAAAAACGTTAGTTTATCAACTAACGGTTTTGACGACCTTACGGTGACATGTACAATGTTTAAACTTTATTTTTTCTGAAAATTACTGTGGGAATCATTGAGTGTGCCAACTGTGCAACTCTGACTACCGGTAATTGTAAATACATCTATGACTATGTGTATGTGTGTAGATTAACACTATTCGCCCCTCTCCCCGCCCTACCTCGATAGGACCATACTAGTTAACCGTCCAACCTTTGCTAATAAACTCATACAGAGTACAGGAGTTTCAGCAATAGCATATTTTATTTAAATACTTGATAAATTACACCTTCAGCTCATAACAGGTCTACGACAACTACTTCTTGGTAGGCTGTTTATTGGTATAAATGAATAAGTGGATAATTGAGAAATAAACATGAAAATTTATATACAGCACATTAATTGCTTCTGGCCCCACACTAGGATACCCAGTGACGTAAGAACCGGAAACAGCGTCTTCACACACATTAAGTGTGTAAACACACTATGCCGAAGATACGCGATCGAAGTTCGGCACGAGTCCGCGGCTGATTTTACGTTCCGACGTATTCGGCTGATGTGACACACCATAAGTGCTGAACTTACGTGGCAGAAATTCAGTTGCGCAACTATCTAAGTCCTGTCTAAGTGTCCTTAGACACTTAGATAGGACTTAGATCAAGTGTCCTTAGACACTTAGACAGGAGTGAAATAACTTTCCGACAAGACATTAGATTGACAATTTATACATGTCAAACCGTTAAATTGTGTAATAGCACATAAAATAGCAGGGCGAAGTGCTGGCTCAGGGTAGGTGTAAGGTTGACTTGTATAAAAACAAAATAATTATGTTTCATAAACATTTATATAAAGACATATATACATTGCTTCTAGACCCACACTAGGATACCCTGTGTCTTGGGAACCAGAAACAGTGACATCACACACATATGAACACCCAATACCACAGGCTTTTATTTTCTTTACCCCCAGCCGGGGATCGAACCCGAGACCTCCCGCATGGTAGGCAGAACCACAACCACTGCGCCACCGTGTTCGTCATGTTGAAGTAGTGTCTTCTCGGAGTAAAGTCTTAGGTAGTGTTTTACATTCATATAAACATCCAAGACTAGGTGCTGGAGTAAGCTAGGTGTTGTAAAGAAGAATGGTGATAAGTAGCTGGCTCATCGTCTGACACAGATTCAAAACCCTCACTCTTATAATTGACCTTAAATATACACAGTAGTTTGGTAACTTATCCAGCGAAAATTGGAGGGAAACTACAAACCCTTTATCCACCAACAATGTACAGCCAAATCGATGGATTTTATGTCACAGGAAAGAAACCAAACCGGTTAGTAACTCAGCTTACAAACATTCTGACTGAACCACAGTCAAGTCGCAAATGAGTCTTCAACTAGTAGCGCCTTGTGGCGGCCCATATTATCCAGATTACACGCGAAGCTACTCAAAATAAACTATAGTAAGCAATACGAGCGCAGAAACTCTATAATACTATTCTTTTACTGGAATACTTTTAAATTTTAGGATCATCCTTAAGTAGCTCAGAAATAATTATTATGATAAAAAATGGGAAATATTAAACTGCACATCAAACATACTGATTTGCACAGAAAACATTAGGGCAAAATGCTGCGGTAGCTTAGATGAAGGGTGAAGGGGGTGAGCGAAGCGAAGCCTGCTTTATCTATCGTGTAAATAAAATATTAATAATATATAATAAAATATTTAAATCATAAAAAGTGTTTTTGTTGATCCTTTTTTGCTGTGCAAATCAGTATTTTTGATGTGGGATTAAATTCTAGCCATAAAAAATTACCTCATGTTTATAACAAACCCCCAACCAAGTTCATTTATTCATTGATGACATGATTTCATTTTACACTTATTAAATAGAAAAGCTGTCACTCTACAATTTTGGTTGTTTTCAATACATTTGGTTTGGATTTAAGTCAAAGGAAATTCGTAACAAAAACATGGGTTCTGGTTAGCCAAGTTCATATAAATCTCAGCACGGTCGTATGGCAGCAGAATGTTCAGAACGTCTTGGCGGAGCGTGGGACGGTTTTGCAAGTGTCTCTCTAGTACTTAGGCTTTTAGTACAAAGTTTAAGGCTTAAGGTGATAGAGTGAAGGTGCTGGATTAGAAGTGACACTGCGTGTAGTGTCTCTTGGACCAAAATGTGAATAAAGTATGCTAAATACTACATAGCGTCACGCCTTTTCCCATACGGGGTGGCCGAGGCGCAATGTGCCCACTTTGAGCCAGTTATTCAATACTCCATTTTGCGTGACAGGGGCTAGCACATCGCCGCAGGTATGGAGTAATGAAGGTTTCCTCACGATGTTTTTCCATCACCGTTAGAACGTCCGTATAATGTACTTAAGATAAATTAATTATCTCATAGGTACATGGTCAGGAATCGAACCTGCATCTCCTGTGTGAGAAGCAAGCGTGAAACCCATTAGACCACGCTTGCCGAACGAAAATTACTTCAAGAAGCCGGGATCTTACCGGGATGTGGTTAGCATGGGTCTAAATGGGTGAGTATATAGATGTTGATGACCATACATTACTACAGGTATTAGGCTAAAAAGGTGTAGAAACCGTGTAATCATACGCATTAATAACAATCCTTACGCCTTTTTCCCATACGGCGTGGCAGAGGCACAGTTAGTGCCAACGCTTAGTCAATTATTGATCCATTACGTGTCACGGAGGGCAGGCCCATCGCCGCATCTATGGAGTTTAAGGTTTCCTCACGTTGGCTCAGAAAACCGTCAGAAAGTCTGTAATGTACTTGAGATACATATCTCATTGGCAGATGGTCAGCACCGGATTTGAACTTGCGTCTTCTGCATGAGCGGCGAGTGTGAAACCACTAGACCTGTGGCTCTTTAAATATTATTTTCAAGTATACTTTAAAGTTAATGTATATATGAGGTGATGAGATGAGGTGTGGACTCAGTTCCCACATTAACAAACAGAGTATTCATAGGCGTAGTTGAATCAATTTTCTGTTTTATGCATCGTATGTGATTATTTATTTAATGCGATTACCTTAGGGTTTTTAGGGTTGCGTGACCGGAGGTTCCAAACGGAGCCCTATTGCTGACACTCACGTGTCCGTCTGTCCGTCAGTCCATCGTTTTACACACAGGTTTTACAGCCAAAGGGTCGGAGCTACAGTCTCCAAATTATTAGCATCATCACAGTTCGCAGTGACGCAGCATCTTGTTGTACCAAAGTCATACAAATTAAAGCTATATATATTTTGAAATGTTTGTAAGCCAAAGGGGGGTGCGAAAAAAAGAAAGCTTGTTTAGATCTCGCTGTGTTGATAATTGCAGTTTTTTTTTTATCTATTTTGGAAAACAAAAGGAAGCTACCAAAGTAACCTGTTTTAGTTTACAAAATGTTGTTCCGATTATTTTTACTTTTCGTTGACCGAATTTTTAACAAAAAATACCAATATATTGATAATTGATAAATCAGATCGTTTCTGTGAATTTCCCTTATTTTTAGGCTACATTTGGTACGGAACTCTAACTGTGCGAAGTCGGATACTCACTTGGCCGATTTTTATAAGTTCGTTGATTACTGACCTATTTCAGTAAAACCTATCTAATCAATAAAGCTTTGTGTTACATATTTATCTGTCATTTTACACCCAAAATGTATTATTTATCTGTTCAATATGGATTGATTGAAACATACTCTGCGTATGTTTCAATCAACTCTCTAGGAATTATTATTCTCAAGGAATAACATGTTTTTTTCTTGCAAGTTCTTACACTTGCTGCTTCTATTTTTACCGACAGTAAATTATTTATTACATTAAATAAGTTTCTAAGATAGTGTGGAAGGTAGCAGAAATTACAAACAATAAGTACAACCAGTTCTACTTTAACAAAGTGTTAATAAAAAAAAAAACATAGCATCATGCCTTTTTTAATGTGGGCACATTACGGTATTTGACTGCTAGTCAAGATAGAAACTTATTACGAACTGTCAAAACGGTAATTTTGTTCACGAGTTCTATGAAATACTAGCATGTGACGTCATAGTCAAATGCCGTCTTTTTAACCCAAAATTGAGTTTATAAAATACAACTGCTGGAAATATACAATTCTGATATTGTCAAACAGTTTCGTTGAAATACACTGACGAGCAATGAAAAAGTTCCAGTGACAAAATACCAAATTACTCCTAAACGGGAAAGGCTAGCTCAATGACGCCGTCTGCAATATTGAAGTACATTTAACAGCGCATCAGAATATTACCAATTAAAAACGTAAATATTGTAAACGTAATATTGGTTCTATGTCTTAGGAGATATTAAGGTGTTTGTCGGCATTTTGTGAGTGGAACGTTTTCAATGCTCGTCAGTGTAGTTTCAGCTTGAGACACTTTTCTAGATTTATTGGACTACCTTGTCATATACCGTGTTGTGCTTCTGCCACCCGTAAAGAGTTTTGTCGAGAAATGATTTGACTGTTATGTCACTGCAATAGCCCTGCAAATAATCACGCATCGAGTAAGTGAGCGAATTGAACTGTCAGTAACACACATCAACAATGACACATATATAGACCATTTCATCTGGACTTCCGGCCTTTTCCACCTGCCAAATAATTGTAATCGGCTCAGCTGTGATAGAAATGAGTTAAAATGGCTAGTATTTAATTGCACATCAAAAATACTGATTTGCACAGCAAAAAAGGATCAACAAAAACACTTTTTATCTTTTAAATATTTTATGCGTACTTAAGTTTATATTTTAAGTATTTTTTGTTGTTCTTACATGTTCAACCTAACACGAAGGATAAAGGGGGGCTTGGCTTCGCTCACCACCCTTCACCTAAGTTACCGCAGCATTTTGCCCTGATATTTGACGTGCAAATCAGTATTTTTGATGTGCAGTTTAATATTTCCCAATTAAAATGATGTCACATCTGCGCGTAAACTGTCTATCACATCTTTGCCCTAACCTAGGCACTCAGTGAAGGGAACTTATTGGAAGAGCAGAGATATGTCAAGACTATTGATAAATAATGAGGAGCGTCCGTGGTCTGGTGGATAGACGCTCGCCTGTCACGCAGAAGACGCAGTTTCGATGCCTGGTGCTGACTGACCGATATGCTAAGTAATTTGTCTTTCTTTCGTTATTCATAATTTATTTATAAACAGACATACTCAAAAGTTTATATGAACGTTCCAACGGCTGTAATCTGACATACAAATATTGAATAACTGTGTAAATGGGGACAAATCTCAGTCTCTGCCAACCCCCGTGGGAAAAAGCATAGTGATTTTTGTTTATATGTTTATCTGTATTTTGTTATTCCCTTTTTTTGTCATAATATAAACTTAAAGCTACATACCGTGGTTTATGCTACTAACAATAAATCTTCGCTGAGCAAGCTGTGCTGAGCGATTGAATTGAATTACCTACAATTTAATGAAACTCAACACATACATATTTACAGTGATAGACTTTGCTGCAAACGGGTGAAACTTGTAATGGGATTTATTATCAGGGTTTATTTAAAAAATGCTTTTTGTCACTTCGAGAAACCTATATGTTTCAGGCACTGTGTTTTACGCAAAATTTTATAAGCTTTAATTTAGTTTTTTTCCAATCTAGATAAAATTAACGTAATCAAGATAAAGCCGTTCCGTTAATTATAAATAAATATAATAATAAATACATAGTCAGGTCATAAGTTCTGTCACATGTGCAATATGAAATAATTTAGACATGTTTATTATTTATATAAACATTTATATAGCAAAATGAACTTAATAAAACATATATTCTTATGGTAATAAAGTTTATTCAAAATGACCCCCGCGATTTTGAATACAGGCCTGTATTCTGCGCGGCCAGTCGTCTATCGCAGCACGAATGAGGTCCATGTCAATATCGGCGGCTGCCTTAATCAAGGATGCCTTGAGTGACTCCAAATCAGGATGAGGCTTTGAGCAGGCCTTTTCCTCCAAGTGTTGCCATATCTTGTAATCTAACGGACTCAAATCTGGACTGGAGGAGGGCCAGTCTTCGTGCCGGATGAAGTCGATTTCACGCGCCGCCAGCCAGTCTTGTGTGCTTTTCGCTCTATGAGCTGGCGCAGAAACTTGTTGGAATACCCAGTGCCTGTTATTAAACATGGTATGAGAAACAGGTTCCACAAGGTTCTTGAGGACTATATTTTGATACATAACTGCATTCGTTTTTACGCCTTTCTCACAAAAATGTACCTCAGTTAGGCCCCAATAAGAGACTCCCAACCAAACCATGAGCGAAGATGGAAAATGACCTTGTTGGACACGCGGAATACGGTTGCTCGCTTCTTCACTGCTGTGTGCATACACCTTATCATTTTGTTTGTTGTAGCTCTCTTCCACGGTGAAAATTTTTTCATCCGAAAAAAGAATTTCCCGATGCTTTTTTCCCGCGTACCGCTTTAACAAAGCGCGGCATCTCTTCAGTCTCAGGTCCATTAAACGAGCGTCCAAACGATGTCCTGTTTTTCTTCGATATGCCCTTAGCCCTAAGTCTTCATTTAACACCCTTTTCACCGCGGTCCTGCTTAATCCCATCTGAAGGGCCAACAGTTTCTGCTTACGTATGGGATTTCTTTGAATTCGCGCCTTCACAGCTTTTATCACTCCTGGAGTCCTAACAGAGCGATGGCGACCACTTCTTGACCTGTCATCTACACTAGAGTCTTCATTGTATCGTTTTATGGTACGATAAACGAATCTTTTGGTTATATTAAAAATTTTCAGTAAGTCGAAAATCTGAATTGGCGCGTAACCGCAATGATGCAACGCAATAACTGCGACACGGTCTTCTTTAAGTGTTCACTCCATATTTGAAAATGAGGAAAATTCTAAAAAGTACACATTTTTATTTTCATGAAAAATTCGAAATTCGAATTCAATAAACTTTTTTGTGGCCAGCGTTCTAAATTCAAAAGTTTTTATTGTGTGACAGAAATTATGACCTGACTGTGTATTAGAGGATAATATGATTTTTCGTCCTTGCGGTATATTTGTACCAACTTGAAGCGATATCGAGAAACGCATCTTTGGGCTGTCTGACGTCATAGCACATGACACTATGAAATAAACTAAAATAGATAGTAAGCTCAGCACGGCTTGTGGTATGGGTACTAGACGACGATATATTTAGTAGAGATAAATACTTATGTAAATACATAGAAATCACCCAAGACTAAGACACAAATATTCATGGTCATCACATAAATATTTGCCCTAACCTGGATTCGAACCCAGGACCGTCAGCTTCGTAGGCAGGGTCATTACCCACTAGGCTAAACTATAATTGCAAAATTATAATTGAACTTTTATTGAGTGTTGACTTGTTTAAATTGAATAAAATTTTAATTTATTTATTGTGTATTTTTTATTTATTTAACGAAATTGTAATTTATTTTGATCCTATGTATTGATGATAAGTATACTAGGTTTACTATACGGAGTAATTTGCTATGCCGTTTACATGTAAAATTACACTGTACTTTATCTTATGCCGAAATGTAACATCTTATATAACTGCAATTTAAGACAATAAACGTTTGAATTGAATTGAATTGAATTGATGAAAAATATAATATTTTTAGGTGTTTCAGTTGCTGAACACCAAGACTATTGAAGTCACATGAAAAAGCAAGTAAACTCAACAAAAATATGCACCAGCCAAGAATCACGAATCCAAAAACCACTTGCACTTACTTTCTTCTCAACAAAATCCAAAGCACAACACTTAGGTCTAAGTTAGGTCCAAGTTCGGACTAAGTAAGCGTTAAGTTACGCGTGCCGCAAACGACTGAAGGGTACGGCGGCGCAACAAAGCTTATATAGTTGATCTTATTTCTAACTTGGAACAGACGAGTCGTGCGATGCTTGCTCAAATTATGCGGCGATGGGGTGAGGATGCACTGAGAGCGGATATCATTGCAAATATTTGCAAAAGACTGGATTATGTATTTGTTATTATTGATGGCAATTGAAGGCATTGACTTGGCTGATATTTATGTTTGGTGCCCTTCAATCTGGCTTGGAGGAACAAAACGCAATTGTACACAATGGGTTTGATTATTTTTTATTAAAAAACGTCGCGTCACTCCTTTCCCCACACGAGGTCGTGGTGATAAAGCTGCGTCCACTTTTAGCGAGTGATTAAATACACCATTTTGTGTGACAGAGTGTTTCTAGAGGGTTTCACGCTCGCTTTTCACGCGGGAGATGCAGGTTCGAATCCGCTGCTGACCATGTAGCAATGATACAAGTAAATTATCTTAAATATAGTATCGTGCCCTCCTTGTTTCGGATGACACGGCTGTAGGCCCCGGCTACTATCGCTACTTGGTAGTAGTAGTCGCATTACCTCTCCACCCACCCACAGGAGTATGGCTCAATCGTGTAAAGGCTCCTCCCTGCTGAGGACATTAATGGGCTTAATTTATTTATGATTGATATACAAACCTCGCACCCAGTGTCTCCCCAGCTTTACGCATTGCGGATAGCATTCTCAGGGCATTTGCGATGCGCCCGCGACCTCCGTGCGTTTTTTTAGTTAACTTTGACTTAACTAACTAACCAACTATACGTGGGTCGAGGAAGTGGGTTCAGGGTTGTGAGGTAAGCCCATAAAGCCTGCCTCCTAAGAACTTTGGTTGAATGGTATTCTCCGTGGGATATGGTTAATTGAACTTGTTAACGTCTCGTCCTCCGATTCTATACTAAGGAGAAGATAAGACATGTATGATGTGTTTCTTTGTTGAGAAATAATAACAAAAACAATATTTATCCGCCATGGGATGATATGGATGATTTCGCGTGATAGGGCGCTAGGCCATTGCCGCTGCTAAACATTTCTTTTATTTTTTTTTTACCTTGGACACCATTTACACACATTGATCTAGCCCCAAACTAGGATTCCCTGTATCTTGGATACTAGACAACGATCACATACTTGTATAGATAAATATTATACTTAGTTAGATAAACAACCATGACTAAGGTACAAACATCCGTTCTCATCAAACAAATATTTGCCCCCACCGGGACTCGAACCCGGGACCCTTGGCTTCGTAGGCAGCGTCACTGCCGACTCGGTGATTTCGTGTTTACGTGTTTAAAAGCAAGAACTGTCACGGTTTGTCTTGGTAATTTCTCTTCTGCAGGATATAGAAATCCTAAGAGACCAAGATTTACATACATACATGCGTCACGCCTTTTCCCATACGCGGTGGCAGGGGCACAATTGTGCCCACTTTGAGCCAGTTATTCAATACTCCATTTTGCGTGACAGGGGGCTAGCCCATCGCCGCAGCTATGGAGTAATGAAGGTTTCCTTACGATGTTTTCCATCACCGTTAGAACCTCCGTACATACGTACTTGAGATAAATTAATAATCTCATTGGTACATGGTCAGAAATCGAACCTGCGTCGAAGGTTTAAGAAGAGACAAATCCAGATAAATAAATACATAGTCGTAACTTAAAACTATGGCCAGACGAAGAAAAATGGATGAGCTCATATCGACTCTTTACTTTGTCCACTCTATTAACGTTCTTTTGACATTTTCTTATTGCGTACATAATAAGCAATATTTTTCATTGCAAACGTCAAAAATGTACAGGTTTTGAGCTGTCAAAAACCATAAATAGAGTGGACAAAGTATAGAACCCACGTATAGGTAAAGGAAACTTTAAGCACCTGACCGAGGCCGGACTTCATATAATTTAACGGCGAGTATTTAATCGCACAGCAAAAATACTGATTTTTGCAGCAAAAAAGGATCAGCAAAACACTGTTTATGTTTTAAATATTTTATGTGTAGGTACTCAAGTGTATGTTTTATGTATTTTTGTTGTTCTTACATGTTCAACCTTACCCTTCAACCTACCGCAGAATTTTGCCCTGATATTTGCTGTGCAAATCAGTATTTTTGATGTGCAGTTTAATATTTCCCTAATTGAATGACCCATACTCGTTTACTGTGCCAGCGTGTTGAGTATGGCTCGATCTTATCCGGGTAGATGCCTGTGCCCCTCAGTGGGAAAGCGCATAGAAAAGCGTATGTGAGGCTTGCCCTTGACGCAATGAAAAATGAGGATGAAAGGGCACAGTGTGGTAGGTACATAACATTCTATATAGTTGGTAGGTAATCTACAGTCGACGAAGTTAACGATCTTTCAAACTCCCCTACCTAAGCTGACTCTCTCATCTACTACGACATGCATGATAAATCTATCTTTTTAGGGTTCCGTACCCGAAGGGTGTCAAACAGGACCCTATTACCAAGCCTCCGCTATGCGTCCGTCTGTCTGTCTGTCTGTCACTCATGAACCGTAATAGTAAGACAGTTCAAATTTTCACAGATGATGTATTCTGTTGCCGCTATAACAACAAACACTAAAAAACAGAATAACATAAATATTGAAGGGGGCTCCCATACAAAAATTCTTTCAATAACACATACAAACTTTTGAATGCAATTGCTTACGTACATGGAGTGTGAAAGTAGCCGCACCAATAACTTTGTAAACAATATTTTGTTATGTAAAATCCAAACTATTCTCTTCACACCATCCCAATTATTGTACGGTGGTACGGAACCCTTCCAGCGCGAGTTCGACTCGCACTTGACGTTTTTTTTTTTTTTCTAATACCTAGGTCCATATTTTACTAACACAAAACAAGCAGTTACACGACAAGCAGTTGACGACCCAAATGGCCGAGTCGGCAGTGACCCTGCCTACGAAGCCAAGGGTCCCGGGTTCGAGTCCCGGTGGGGGCATATATTCGTTTGATGAGAACGGATGTTTATACCCTAGTCATGGTTGTTTATCTATCTAAGCATAATATTTATCTATATAAGTATGTGTATCGTTGTCTAGTACCCAAGATACAGGGAATCCTAGTTTGGGGCTAGATCAATGTGTGTAAATAGTGTCCAAGGTATTATTATTATTATTATTATTAATTAGACAAGATCGAGAGGCTCAGCTATTATCTCATACATCTGCAGCAAGGTAAAATTTTACTACTTTTTTGTGACCTGAATAGGTATTGAACCCACGACCTCTCATTTCTAGTGATCGCATTAGAAACGGTCATTTCCTAAAGGAGGTAATCGCACCTCTTCGTCAGGCTCATCGACGCGTGCGCATGTGAGTTGCAGCTATAAACTCATTATGACATAACTAACATACGAATAGAATTGGCTGAGGGCTGTGCAGATATGGCGACTTGTTGCGGCTGCTAGGCGTGGTGATGTTACCAGCGATAGTGGTGGCTAAACACAAAATTGAAAGTTAAATGTGGGTGTGAATAGTCAGCCACAGCTTTAGACTTCGATATTTGTAATTAGGTTCAGTATTTAAATGTTTTTAGGGTTCCGTACCCGAAGGGTTCCAAACGGGACCCTATTACCAAGACTCCGCTGTCCGTCCGTCCGTCCGTCCGTCCGTCTGTCACCAGGCTGTATCTCAAGAACCTAGCTAGCTAGAGAGTTGAAATTTTCACAGATTATGTATTTATGTTGCCGCTATAACAAAAAATACTAAAAAACAGGATAAAAGAAATATTTAAGGGGGCTCCCATACAACAATTCTTTCAATACCACATACAAACTTATGGATGCACCTGGTTACGTACATGGAGTGTGAAAGTAACCGCACCAATAACTTTGTAAACAATATTTTGCTGTGTAAAATCCAAACTATTCACTCCACACCATCGCTTCCATTGAACGGTGGAACGGAACCCTTCGTGCGCGATTTAGACTCGCACTTGACCGTTTTTTTTTTTTTTACTTCTTTAAGCAAATAAACATAACAAATTAATATTTTTGGTGATTTTTCTTTCCTTTTGTACAAATATGTCTCACCTATTGCTTTGGTCCACCGTCCATCATCCCGACTAACCAAGTGTTTCGCCCAACTCTACCTTAGTATTTTGATATGAATTAATTGAAATATGTCTTTTCAGCACCAGCAAAGTCGCCATACATACTTGAACTCAATATGGAAATAAAAAGCTACGAGTGTGAACGAAGATTAATATTAATTGTGGCTTAAACTAGAGATATAAACATTAATAATGGAGAAAGACAACCCATCAAGGAATTGGCGATATTAAAGACGTAAACTTCATTTCTCCATATCTGTGGCGATGGTCCTTGTCGCGTGAAACTCAAAACCCAAAACTCAATTTTTTTATTGTAAGTAGGCAAAAATATTGTTTTTTTTTCGTTGGAGGGAAAAAATAGAATTACCCATGCCCAGGAGTCAGACCATATTGAGTGGGCATCAGTTTGTGTAGTATACGGACTTAAAACAGCCCCTTTGTTGTATTGTGTGACAGTTATCGATAAAATCGATATAAACGTGAGCCATGGGGCAAAACTATTGCTCTTTTACAAATCAGACACTAATACACGGAGAAAAATAAAAAATAAATCAAATATGATCAACTAAACTAATGAGTAGGTGATTGTAGCTTGAGTTTGAAAAAGGAAATTTCCATTTCAAGTGGTAATTCTTGGCTGAATCTCGCTGAGGAAAAGAAAACTCCATTATCTCTACCAGTGAGAAATTCTAAGGGGATGTATTTTTTCAATTATCGTCAATTTTTTTTAATGTACTACTAAACAAAAATTATCTTATTTTATGACAATATTATAACAATCTTTATATAAGTGCCAATAAGATGTCTTAAAATAACAATTTGACAAAAGAAATAATACAGAACAAACGAAACTGCAACGAATATAACTTATGAGATACCAGACTGGACCAATCCCTCCAAGCATACGAGGAGTATGACTTGGGCACCAGACATAGTCCTGGGAATGGGGGTAGTGAATGGCTGAACGTGGGCATCCGTGGCTCTCCACCACGTATGCGAAAAGGAGAGACGCTAGTTTTGTTTTCTTCTATTTAGGGTTCCGTACCCGAAGGGTGCCAAACGGGACTCTATTACTAAGCCTCCGCTGTCCGTCCGTCCGTCCGTCCGTCCGCCCGTCCGTCTGTCACCAGGCTGTATCTCATGAACCGTGATAGTTAGACAGATAAAATTTTCACAGATCATGTATTTCTGTTGCCGCTATAACAACAAATACTAAAAAAAAATAAAAAATAAGGGGGCTCCCATACAAAAATTATTTCAATACCACATACAAACTTATGAATGCACCTGGTTACGTACATGGAGTGTGAAAGTAACCGCACCAATAACTTTGTAGACAATATTTTGCTGTGTAAAATCCAAACTATTCACTCCACACCATCGCTTCCATTGAACGGTGGTACGGAATACATCGTGCGCGAGTTAGACTCGCACTTGACCTTTTTTATTTTATTTACTGCAACTATCCATCCAAAGTCCTAAGCCAGCAATCTCGGCATAAAATGGCGGCAACTAGTCGCCAGCCCGTGACGGCCCTCACACCGGAGACCTGTGCCGTGCTCCAAGTATCCAGTGATACGTAATTGAATAACGTCTATCATCTTACATCGGATGAGGTAAAAAGTTGAACGACGTTTTGATTGACGTATGTGTAATAGTAATTATACAGGGTGTAACTGTAAATGGTGTAGGCATCTGCATCTCCATTCTCCTTCTTCATATGCACGGGCATGTCGTAAAAGTGAGTGAATCCGGAGCTCTGGGCCGGATTCACAACTGCCAACTCATAGTTTGACTGATACTCAGGCTGTCACAGACACATAGATGCACAATTGTTTTTAGATGACAATCACTCAGCTGTCGGATCAGCAACCCGTGATGTGTTATTTTTTATATGTTTTGTACTATATTACCAAGCGATAAGGTTCAAAATCGTGGGCCATTTTTTGATCTACCAGCAGACGAGTGGATGTTTTGCTGTTCTCTTGTCAGAGAAAAGCGTCATTATGTTCTATTCTACAAATACCACTTACCATCACATGACTGACTGTCACATAATTTGACATTATGTCATCGCCAGGTCTTGTGACGTCATATACTCACAGTGTTCCAAACGACAGCACGTGCAGTTTGAAGTTGCAGTACAGTTTTACAAAAATATCTATTATCGGAGATAAATTCGCATTTATATAAATCATCAGAGAAACGTTATTATAAGGTCTCTGCAGGTCAGTTATTTGAAGAACAATAAAGAAATTATTCATTAGAAAATATATAGTCCAGTCTCCGAAACAAGAAAGTATACTTAGTATAAATGTATATAGGTATGGTTTTCAGTTTTTTAGGTTGGTCATAAAGAATTTAGGGTCCATTTCGCATAACAAGATGGCATCCTCGATTAATTAGGCGCTGTCTCCACCGCCCACAGACGTGGCACTAGTTTCAATATTATTGTAACGTCCCATAAAAAGACTAATATAACCATGAAAGTTGTTCTGCGACAAGCAATTTTGGGAATTCACCCTCTTAACTTCTACGTCTTACGTACATCATAAGTACTTATATACTGCATCTCCTCTAAAAGACTGTCGTAACACAGAAAAAGTGTGTTTCTAACGAAATATGCCATTAATATAACCTTTCATTAATATAAATAAAGAAAGCAGCCATAATTGTATCTTTATAATAGGTCACTAGATGGCGCTACTGTAGTTTTTTTACGGAGCCATACTGTGTGCCAAAGGACAAAAGTGTCGTACATCGTTACTTCATATTAATGTTTTTTGCGTTAAAATAACGCATATTGTAGGTTGTGATACTATTGCACTCAAATTTATCGTTGTCTGCGATATTACTAACAAATAAAATTGTTTCCTCCTGTGTTACTGTCTTTTTTTGCTATAACTCTCAGCATTTTCGTTTATGTGGTATATTTCACATCGAACTCCTTTTATTTCAAGCAGTTGTTACATGCAATATCGGTACATAACGTTTTAAGGCTCTTAATTTAATATTATTATTATAATTAATCTCATGTTATGGAAAATAATGTGTGCTAGCATGCATTATTTTGCTAGCTTATTCAAGTTCTTCTACTGCTAGCAGATCTGAATCATCAAGCTCGTCTGGATCGACTACTTCTAATTTAGATTCTTCTGGCCTAAGTAATGAGCAACCAACTGGAAGCTACCCAATATAAAAAAGCCCAAACACCATTCAATTAAATCTACTGCTCAAAATATCAACGGCGAAAGAGAAGAAATCAAACACAGTGAGAATGATCAGTCATCATCTGCTGCAGCAGAAACACCAAACGTAGCGCTCAACCAAGATGTGGTAGTCGAACCACAATAACTTTTTATTAAAGAACAAGATAATAGATATATGAAGAAAGGAAGAAAACCTCTTGCATGGGTCGCTGAGAGGCTGAGCAAGAAAGCAAAAAGTTACAATATATGTCACCGTAAGATTGTCAAAACCGTTGGTTGATAAACTAACGTTTTTTCTCTCACTAGTTGGTCAACTATCGACAGATGGTAAACTGTAGCGTACTGCTTACTATATTGATTAACTAACGGTTAAAACTGTTAAATAGTAAAATTGTTTAAACTTGAATTGCAAACGAAATACCAAGGAAAACATCAGGATCTTTGAAATGACCTTGCGTCGAGAATTTCAAATGTAAATGTTCTTCTAAGATACATTAAGACAACATAAAAACGATAATAAACAAATATTGGGAGTTGGTAATATAACCCTCCAGAGAAACTTTATTAGCAACTCTATAAAACCAATCTTAGTTGTATTTCAATTCTCTGGAAAAGAAAATATATATATATATATGATTGTGCTAAAAGTTTCTATGGCCACATTAGATGTACATGATCGTGTTGTAAGAACGGTGATCGATAAGAAGAAGCGTTTTGAACAATATAAAAGAGACAAGCACGGCCATCATCACAAAGTGGATGAATTGATTAAACAATCACTCAAAGATCAGATAAATTCCTTGCTGAGAATCGAAAGCATTAGGAAAAAATCTAGTCTGGATTACATTGATGGTGGTAAATTCATAGCAGAGTAACATGCGAACTGCAAGAAAGAGTACTCAGAGAAAGAGATTCCAGCACCACACTATGAGATTTCAACATTTAGCTTTATTCCTAAGAAAACCGCTGCCTGCGAGTTGCGTGTCTTATACGTCTGGTGGAAAAGAGAAATTACGTGATAAGTTTACGATACACTTAGAGGTGGATGATTTCTTCAGACTCTTAAAAGCGATAAATTAAGTGACAACAGACTAAATTGTTGGTGTACTGCAAAGTCCAAAAGGAGATTTACTAAACTTTATTGACAAAATAATGAAAGACTAAAGTAGTTTAGGCATTGAAATCATATTTATCTGAGACAACTGCTGTGGGCCGCAAAAAAAAAACAGATTTATTTTTGCTATATACATGTACTCTTTCTACTCGTACTCTAACTCGAAAATTAAATCAATTACCAACAAATATCTTATCAACGGCCATACTCGGAATCAAAGGGGTGCTTTACATTCTATAATCGAAAAAGCTATCATGGTAATGTTATTTTGGTCCTACTAGTGATTCTGGCTCAACACAGACCTTGCTGTTAATAGTTTTGTAATTATTTATTTATTAATCATAACAATTAAATTTTTCATATTTGTATTAGTTAAGCACAACCTATTTTTAAAAGAGATCTAAAAATCAATCTGTGGGAGTTTCTACGCCCTTCTTCTTCCACAGTGGTCCAATGTAGAGAAGAGGCAAAAATGACGTTTGCTAAGTATATGTAAATATCTACAGTAATAAAGTACTTTGACTATTGACTATTGACTATTACATGTGAAAAAATTAAGTAACACTGTAGCTTAGTATTGTGTTTTACCACTTACAATTTCCCACAAAATGTAAAAACTGTCGTATTATGGGACATATTTTAGTTTTCTCTGAAACAAATATTATTATTGCCAAAATGTATGTTCAATAAATGATAAGGAAACACCTATTGGTCTGTAATTGATTGGTAATACTAAGAGGTCATAATTCATTACATTATTGCCTAAGCCTCTACAAGCAAGAAAATCACTTAATTGCGTTTTTCTCAAAACTGTGATATTTTTGTTATAACAGTTTTTCAGAGGCGGTGCTTATGCTTACGCCTTTTTCAAAGAAGAGGGGTAGGCAGCCCAATTATATCCTAATACACTCATTATTTTCATATAGCATTCCAAAACGCATACGAATGTCAGACAATGCAGGCTAATTTAAAAAGAACATTGCTGGGAACTGAATCTGTGACCTCCAGTTGTCGAACTGTCAATAATTCATCTTTCTTAACTACAATACACTGGCAGCCTTCGATGAGGCATCTAGATACAGTGTTGGCACGTTCATTAGAACGATGATAGGAAAACGAGATTGGTGTACCGAAGTGATGGATGCTAAACGAGATTGGTGTACCGAAGTGATGGATGCTAAACGAGATTGGTGTACCGAAGTGATGGATGCTAAACGAGATTGGTATACCGAAGTGATGGATGCTAAACGAGATTGGTATACCGAAGTGATGGATGCTAAACGAGATTGGTGTACCGAAGTGATGGATGCTAAACGAGATTGGTGTACCGAAGTGATGGATGCTAAACGAGATTGGTGTACCGAAGTGATGGATGCTAAACGAGATTGGTATACCGAAGTGATGGATGCTAAACGAGATTGGTGTACCGAAGTGATGGATGCTAAACGAGATTGGTATACCGAAGTGATGGATGCTAAACGAGATTGGTATACCGAAGTGATGGATGCTAAACGAGATTGGTATACCGAAGTGATGGATGCTAAACGAGATTGGTATACCGAAGTGATGGATGCTAAACGAGATTGGTATACCGAAGTGATGGATGCTAAACGAGATTGGTATACCGAAGTGATGGATGCTAAACGAGATTGGTATACCGAAGTGATGGATGCTAAACGAGATTGGTATACCGAAGTGATGGATGCTAAACGAGATTGGTATACCGAAGTGATGGATGCTAAACGAGATTGGTATACCGAAGTGATGGATGCTAAACGAGATTGGTATACCGAAGTGATGGATGCTAAACGAGATTGGTATACCGAAGTGATGGATGCTAAACGAGATTGGTATACCGAAGTGATGGATGCTAAACGAGATTGGTATACCGAAGTGATGGATGCTAAACGAGATTGGTGTACCGAAGTGATGGATGCTAAACGAGATTGGTATACCGAAGTGATGGATGCTAAACGAGATTGGTATACCGAAGTGATGGATGCTAAACGAGATTGGTATACCGAAGTGATGGATGCTAAACGAGATTGGTATACCGAAGTGATGGATGCTAAACGAGATTGGTATACCGAAGTGATGGATGCTAAACGAGATTGGTATACCGAAGTGATGGATGCTAAACGAGATTGGTGTACCGAAGTGATGGATGCTAAACGAGATTGGTGTACCGAAGTGATGGATGCTAAACGAGATTGGTGTACCGAAGTGATGGATGCTAAACGAGATTGGTATACCGAAGTGATGGATGCTAAACGAGATTGGTATACCGAAGTGATGGATGCTAAACGAGATTGGTATACCGAAGTGATGGATGCTAAACGAGATTGGTATACCGAAGTGATGGATGCTAAACGAGATTGGTGTACCGAAGTGATGGATGATAAACGAGATTGGTATACCGAAGTGATGGATGCTAAACGAGATTGGTATACCGAAGTGATGGATGCTAAACGAGATTGGTATACCGAAGTGATGGATGCTAAACGAGATTGGTATACCGAAGTGATGGATGCTAAACGAGATTGGTATACCGAAGTGATGGATGCTAAACGAGATTGGTATACCGAAGTGATGGATGCTAAACGAGATTGGTATACCGAAGTGATGGATGCTAAACGAGATTGGTGTACCGAAGTGATGGATGCTAAACGAGATTGGTATACCGAAGTGATGGATGCTAAACGAGATTGGTATACCGAAGTGATGGATGCTAAACGAGATTGGTATACCGAAGTGATGGATGCTAAACGAGATTGGTATACCGAAGTGATGGATGCTAAACGAGATTGGTATACCGAAGTGATGGATGCTAAACGAGATTGGTATACCGAAGTGATGGATGCTAAACGAGATTGGTGTACCGAAGTGATGGATGCTAAACGAGATTGGTGTACCGAAGTGATGGATGCTAAACGAGATTGGTGTACCGAAGTGATGGATGCTAAACGAGATTGGTGTACCGAAGTGATGGATGCTAAACGAGATTGGTATACCGAAGTGATGGATGCTAAACGAGATTGGTATACCGAAGTGATGGATGCTAAACGAGATTGGTATACCGAAGTGATGGATGCTAAACGAGATTGGTATACCGAAGTGATGGATGCTCAATTTATGTTTCACGTATATTGGAGGTGTTTAAGACTTTGATATTTTTGATCTGATTAATAATTATAATTCAATTTATATTCCATACCCGATTTGGTTTCGAGCTATATTTATTAGAGATTGCGCACAGTGAGCAAAGCATAAGATAGTTTATTTATTATTTACATTATTTATTTGTGCCATTGCAGCCATACATTTAGTGGTCCAAAGTAGAGAAGGGGCAAAAAATTTCATGTACAAAGTATATTTGTATATATCTAAAGTGATAAAGAATTAACTTGACAATTCAAAAGCAAAAGAATGCCAAATTGAAAAAAACATACAATAATAATCCTTTATTGCACAGAAAACACAGTGGAAATTATAACAGAAACAGTATGCAAAGGTGAGCTTATTTCTAAAAAGAAATTTTTTACAGCTAACCTGTGAAGAAAAGAGAAAAATAAAATATAGAGAGGTAGTCCTAGTGTACAATTAAGAGTTAAAAGAAATAAATAAAATAAATATACTATCAAATAAATCACAATACACCCTACGTAATTACTATAAAATAAATAAATAGAATACAATAAATAAATAGATATACATAAATACTATGAGATACCCACTATTCGGAAGAGAGGAGATGCTGTTTCAAGCAAGGAAGTGCATTCCACAAACGTATTACCCTTAACCTAAACGAGTGCTCGTAAGCAACAGTGTTGTGCTGAGGAATTGACAAAAGTGACACCGTGTGAGATTCAAATTCAGATTCAAATTTCAATTCACAATAATAAAATAGTTATTCCTCAACTAATTACTCCAATATGAACCTATTCTATTATTTCTCTCTGTAAACAGTCAACTAACGGATCCATGACTGCAGCCACCTATGTGTTTAAATTAACATTAGTGCTAAGATTTACAGAGGTATTAGTAACTGGCTACAATTTATTATTATGTAATTTCATTGTATGACGTATGCAAGAATATCAAACACTTTGTTTACTTTAGCGGCTGGAGGTTCCATTCAAAACATAGTGAAAACTTCATATATCTTTTTTTTCTTCACAAAGTGAAAGTGATTCTCGCGTGAAACAATTGTTGTTTAAAATATAATAATGATAATTGGAATATTAACTTTAGTCACACACTCATTCAACAGAGCGATCATGATATCTAGATTAGTACGCCTGGTACAAACTGCGCCAAATATCTTCAGAACGATCGTCTCTGAGCAAAAATTGCTAATGAATAGGGTAAGGTGGGATGAGAGAGGGAGAGGTCAGAATAAGGTAAGGTGGGGTTAGAGAGAGAAGTCAGATTTCATTCGGAGCCAGAGATATTTGGCGCGGTCTGTGTGGTTACAAATACAATAAGGCTGTCTGACTGTAGCATCTACACTTCACTGTTACTTTTGAGGTCGTCGGAAAAACCTGAACATGGAAAGACCAAGATCGTAACTCAAGAGTAGGATACACCTTAACGGTTTGTTTATCGAGGAGCTTGTAGGGTTTTCATGTTTACTTTTAATAGTATGACCCATTCCAGGCACCGCAATGAAACTGTGTAATTAAATTCTCTAGTTTGAAAATGGAATCTAACCACATAAAAACTGTCGGATTTGAAGCTGTCAGTTTTGTTTGTAATTTATTTTTGACGCTTTCTGAATTCGGGGGTATCTCTCTACTTAAGCCTTACGTTAGCCCTCGCTTCATATAATTATTATGGAGTAAAATCGATAGTCACTCAAGTCAGGAAATCAGATCAGCTTTCTATAGTCTATTTATCCTTGATGGGGATAGTTTTCCGTGTCTGTGGTTTGTGTCTATGGCTTAGTTATATCACGTACGTTTAGTTTTATAAGCAAAAATACCGCACGCCTTAACAAAAGAACGGCTAAAGCCTGAAGCTGAACTGAGATATGATCCACTAAACCTAAACACACTTTTTCGTATAGGCATTTCGCAAACTTGAATTCCAATCGGTATTGTTATGTTGTACGACATTTTCACACAACTATTTGACAGCTAAATGTTGATACCCATACATTGTCATTAAAACTGTCTGCCAGTTTTTTTAATCTAAAACACAGTTTAGACAATAGAGTCGTTAGCAAAAGAAACTATAACGTGTTGTATAGTTCTCAGCATATCAAGCTTTACATTTTGATTTTTTCGAAGGTAGGTACGTTCTATTGTAAATAGGGTTAGATCTATCAATTCTCCTTAAATTCCTTAGGGGACGAGAGTTCTTTATTCATTAGAAAAAGTACATAAAACTATAAAATCTCCTATGTGGCGCTCCCGGCTTTCATGTCTTCGTGCTAAGGCACACGTGACCTCTATGATTGAATCAGTTGGTCATGTAGAGGTCATATGTCTGGCCGAGGCCTGGACCCGAGCCTGTCGTAGGCAAAATTTTGCAATAAACCAAATCTCCCAAATATGCGTTGTAGGACGAGCCGCTTCGTATTAAAACTAGAGATTAACTCGCAAACACATCCAGTGAGAGAAAGAGAAGGAGTGGCTAATAAGCGACTCGTCAAAACGTCAGGAGACCGTAGAACTGGCACCTACCTCGCTCAACGTATCAGTTTTTACGATACAGCGAGGAAATGGTGCCAGCATATTGGGCAGTCTGCCGCCCGGCGGCGATCTTGGGGATTTAAAAAATAATAATATAGGATTCCGTTTTAGTTTACTTTTTATGCATTATTTTCTTTTTGATTATATATAACTTGACCTCATTTGAACGAAACGTTTTGGTTAGGTTTCTCAGATGCATTAAATTAAAAAGTGCCGCGTGTAGCGGCGGCAATAAGGATGGAGTTTTTTGATTGACATTGGAATTTTTTCCATATTTTTAATGAAATAAAATAAAATATTATAAAAAGCTAAAGATTGTCTGATATGCTTTAAGTGAGAGAAAGATATGTATATGAGATAGGAACCTTTATAATTTACAGATTTATTTATGTGCTGACGAACGTGTAGACTTCTAGTTTACATAGAGCATAGCTGATAGCATCATAATTTAGTGTAAATTCAAAGGTGTGTGAAAAATTTAAGGCCACAGATAGGGATCTGGATTGTTTATTTACCAAACCATTCTAATCTTATCTTATATTGCTGATGAAAATATAATCGGTTATGTTTAACTGTTTACCAAAATTGAGTAAAAAGTTACATCCAAAATAAACATTTTCATCCCAAATGATGACCAAATTTTACATCCTATTTTATACAAAACAACATGGGGTCACCTCTCTCTGCTCCGCTTTGCTCCGGCTATAGGTTGTTTTACAAAGTTGTGATATTAAAAACCTAACTTCAATATGACAGAAAGTGACATTAGCAACCAACACGGTTCTGTGAAACTACATCGTGTACTAAATTTGATAAAATTTAACATTTTTGCCCATCAAAACTTATATTGGTAAACTAAATAGTTGTTGCTAAATATAATCTTTATACCTTTTCAGAGTAGAAATGGTGGAAAAGGCCCATGTTTTTTCGTTCAAAATTACCATATTCATTTCGCGTAGTGGTTACCGTTGCAATAGCGGTCATCGGCTCCTGTCCACCTCTGCACGCTCATGATCGGGTTAGCGAAACTTACTTATTGCGTACAATGTTCGAAATTACTGTCGATTAGCGTATCATGGTAACTTTTGCCGACCCCTTCCATGGTTACCGACCGTTACCATGGTTACAGACCTATCAAGTTAAGCTGAGAATTGCATTTGTGTGAGTGATCGCCAAAAGTACAGTTAGTAAAACACATACAAATAAAATCAATGTTTTATTTAAACGAAGTCCATAAAACACAATGTTACCAACTGTCCAATTCTCGACCTCATAATGACTGAATCTTATAACTCTTCTACTCCGCTCATTGCATCTTCATCTTCACTCTCGTCTGATGATACATCAGAGTCAGAGCCTGTGTTGATAATTAATCGTTCCGTTATATCGTCGATTGTGGTTTCTCGACTTTGGAATTCTTTTTCTTTTGTAATTGCATGGTCACAAACATTTTTCCACTCTTGTGCAGTGATCGCGTCAACTTTTTCTTTTGTTAATTTCATTATAGTGTCCATATTCATTGACACGTTTCTTTTGGCTACGTATCCTTTTACCATTGACCATATATTTTCAATGGGATTGAAATCAGGGTGGTAGGGTGGTAGACGTAGAACGCTGTGACCATGTTCTTCGAACAAATTATCAATTTTATATTCAACAAATCTTGCTTTGTTTTGTAGAATCAACTGATAAAGTTGCGGTTTGAGCATCTCTGCAGAGTGGTCAATATTTCTATATTTTAGCCAATCAATGATAGTTTGTTTACGATGGTTTGAATTGGGGGCGGGATTATGTAACGTATTATGATATGCAGCGTTGTCAACCACCACAACACTATTCGGTTCTAAATTTGGAATCAGCTGATTACACCGAGATTTACATAAAATGGTTGCAAACGCAGCTGCGTTGCAACCATTTTATGTAAATCTCGGTGCGGTTGCGTTGTGTAATTCTCGGTGTTCATATTATGATGATAGTCGCCAGTTTTTTGGTTTGCCTTGAACATGAGTAGGGCATTGGATATAAAACCGTCCTTTCCGCCGGCATGAACTATTATTAAACGATTTCCCTTGGAAATTGGTTTCTTTAAGCCAGAGGTGCTTCCATCTGAATAAGACTTCGGCGAAGTGTGACACGTGTCGATATATGTTTCGTCAGTATACACGATTGGACGGCCCTGGGCACGATATTCAGCTATTTTAATCAGGAACAATATTCGCAGATATCTTATTTGGTGCTTCTCCATAAGGATTCTGCGATTGTCTTCTGTCCTTTTCCATTTAAATCCCAACAGAGCCACTTCTTTTCTCAGCGTTGTAACTCCACCCGGATAATTAATTTCTGTTTTTAACTTTTCGTGCAATATTTTCATGGTGGGAACCTGTTTGTCAGTGACGTGAAAGTTGTGGATTGTTCTCCGTATTACTGCTTTGTCAAAATCGTCAATGACGATGGTATTTTGTCTGCATCTTGTTTTTTTCGGAGATTTAAATTTACTTCCATGTTCCAAAGCACGTTTACCTTCTGCTAAAACTCTGTGTACAGTTGACAGCGGAATTCCCGTCGATGTCGCTACCAATTGGGCCGATGTAACGACACTTGACACATCCTTTTCGTTCACTCCTTTAAAATACGTATTCAATTTGCGTAAAATTTCTTTCACTTGGCTGCTTAATGGTTTTCGTACAGGAAATCCACTTACAGTAGGAGCCATTTCACTAATATTTCAAACACAATCAATCACATAAAATTACAAGTCTATCAGCTACCAGTACCGGAGGTGAAGTGAAGTATGTGAGCGGGCGGCAGGGAAGCGGTGCGTAGCGGACGTGCCGCGCCTCAGGCCGCTTGCTATAAACTAGTATAAACCAGTTTCAACCATGCGCGGGACGGGCCGCGCCTCAAGCCGATTGACACTCTACACTAACGGTGTGCACTCACACAAATGCAATTATCAGCTTAAGTTGATAGGTCTGTACCAGGTATGATTCGGTTCGCAGTAGCAGTTGGTTCAATGACCGCTATTGCAACACTAACACATTTAGACTATTAGCTATTTATTATCTACCAATTATATACCTAACAAGTTCAGGCAATACTAACTTTACTTTATAAATTAAAATAATTGAAATATTAAAATATCAATGAAGGTAAATAAACGGTCCAGTGCGAGTTGGACTCGCCCACCAAGGGTTCCGTACATACTTGTAGATAAGGTTGTGTTCACAGACCATACATTAAAAAAGACGACTCATACACGGTGAAATGTATGGGAACCATTTTAGGAAGAAAAAAAGGTGCAAAGCACTCAATTCAAAACAGAGAAGATAGGTATATAATTTATTCTTTAGTATACAGTCTTTCAACGATCTTTTGGCGCGTGAGTAACGTTTACAGGGAGGTGCCAGTTCTGCGCAACTTAATGCACCGAAACAGTCGAAGAGCATTAGTTACACCTATTACCGCAAGCCAAAAGTACTCACGTTAAGGCTGAAGGCAGAATGTTTGAATAGTAGGCTTAATGATAGGTCAGCCTAAATCACGTGACCGAAAAAGTTGCCTACATACAGTATCAAGAAACGCGTTTGCAGACCAGTGCTACAGACAGTTAGTCAAAAATAACAGGCAGATAGACAGAAATTTACAGTTTTCAGTTGTTTTCCTTTACGTGTGCTATAAGACCTTGCTCTGTGCCAAGTTTTATGATTCTAATTCAACGGGAAGTGCCCGATAGGTTTTGGTTCCCTTGCGAGTACTATGAACAGCTGGACAGCTTCCTTAATATTCCCGCCGCCGTCCTGTATCCTAAAGTGTCCGACACGTGGAGCGTCGGGTATGCAAAATTAAAACAACTGTACAGATTGTCCATCGTTTTGGGCAACTACGTTTCTTACATAGGAGGATAAAAAGGTTGCTACGGTTTGTTTCGTGTTCCTGAATAGTTTTTACTATCGGGATGTAATTTACAAATTTTCCTATTTCTGTCCAAAGAAGTTCATTATTTGGATTTGGCTGAGGAGTGAAGGAAACTATGTGATTGTCAGTTGGTGTGGTCGTTACAAATTCATTGGTGGATTCAAATCTGTCCCTTGAAGAAGCGCGGTGGTCTGCGATCCGGTGAACTGCACGTGGTCTGTTATCATCGTCACAGCTGCCGCCGACGACGCCGCGAGCGTGAAGGCATGGCTGAGCGCCAAATCATATAAGGCCGGTGCTAGCATAACCTAAAAAAAAATACAGATTTGCACAGCAAATATCAGGGAAAACACAGCGGTAGCTTAGATGAAGGGTGAACGAGGGTGTGAGCGAAGCGAACCCCCTTTATCCTTTGTGTTAGGTTGAACATGTAAGAACAACAAAAAATACTGTAAACATAAACGTACACATAAAATATTTAAGTGTTTTTGTTGAACCTTCTGTGCTGTGCATATCAGTATTTTTGATGTGCGTTTAAATAGTACCCATTGTGAAATGATGTATGTAATAATAATATAAAAATCTAAATGAGATTTCGGTCTTTGCCCACAGGAGAGACACCAATATAATTAGGATAGAAGCCAGCCGGCGACGGCGTACGGTTGGCGTCCGGCGGAAGTCGGAGAAGCACGGGACGAGCTCGCTGAGTGTTGGGCTCTTTTCGGTGTCCTCACGCGGCATGCGGCTGTGATGCTATGGCCACGGCCCGGGGCGCCGTCAGTGGTGGTGGTGGGACAAGACCCATCGGGGCGCCGTCAGTGGTGGTGGTGGGACAAGACCCACCGGGGCGCCGTCAGTGGTGGTGGTGGGACAAGACCCACCGGGGCGCCGTCAGTGGTGGTGGTGGGACAAGACCCACCACTGATCCACACCCACAATTTACGATACAACACAACAGTCAGCAAACATTTTTTTGTTTACAAGTAAACGTGATGTCTGAGATTTTCTTTCTTATTTTTAATTATAATAAAATACAGTCAGATTATCAGTCCATTAATGGTTCCTCGATAACAAGAACTTGAATTGTGCTGTTCAATACAAAAGGATGGCCAGTAAAGAAATTACTCAAAATCAGCGATAAAAGTTTTAGATTCGAATTTGATGCACGGCCGCCGTTTATTTTTTCATCTAACAATTTTGTAAAAGAAATATATATAATTATCGCTGTTCTTACACAACCTCGAACTATTCGCATATAAATGATATTGCATATTATCGTGACTAACGTAGGCTAAGTGTAGGTAGGCTCTCCTAACGAGTATTTTGTTAATCCTGAGTCGAGTGGGTAAGTAGAGCCTTGTCTTTTAATCACTTTATCAATTAATAGTGAAATATAATCTCTTTAGATGTGCAAAAAACCTACACAGTTTTGGTTATCAACGTATCATAAACCCTCTTTACTTACGTTACGTAAACCCAACGTTACGACCAGCATAATGATATTCTACTTGGTAAAAACTCATTTCTTATCTGATTGATGAGAAAACTCATTTCTCCTTATACATTATGACCATAATGCATCAATATTTCGAATATTATGACATTAAAATTTCGAACGCCGACGCCCGCCTGCGTGCCGCCCCTATTTTGTCTGTGAAGTTGGTACTACAGAACAAGCTAAACAAGTGCAGAGCAAAGATCAATGCCACAATATTGGACGAACATGCGGTTCCTGAACACATCAAAGAGAGCTTATGGTATGTGTGTAGATAAACTTGTGTATGTGACTGTACATAATCAGGCATTATGTAGCAGTCACATAAACTACTATTAAAATAGCACGCCTGGTCATGTAATTACACATAACTATTTATATTTGTTTTAAATAAAATAAAATGTCAAAAATACACGCAAGGCCTCGTCACAACAGAATAAATAATACAAATTAATTACGCGAACTTTGCGAAAGAAACAAAAGATGCACCGATATTACGCCATTTCGCGAAGATTTAGGAATTGTTTGAGTATTTCTCCGCGGTGTATTCAGTCACTCCGACCCACGACATACCGATCTTCAAGCTACACTTAGATTTATGTTAAGTGCTTCGTAATGTAAATTAGTTGGCGGATGCGAGCCCTTCAAGTTCTATGACTACAGACTATGGCTTTAGGTAATTGTATCTACCTATAGTTATTTATGGTATGCTTTAGATCCCTTATTTCATCCGTATGCTTACAGGTGTGTATAAAAACTATGATATAGTTTCACTGATATGTTTAAACAGGGTTTTTAGGGTTGAACCGTATAGGAAAAATCGTGCCGCTAAGTTAATGTTCTATTTTTAATGTTCCATATAGAGGAGAGCTGTGGGTTGCTTTGTCATCTGGTCACCTGGTATCTCATACGTTTTGTTCTCGATAAAACAAAGTGTAGAGTATTGAATAGCTGTATAAACGTGGGCACAGTTGTGCCTCTGCCGACCTGTATGGGAAAATGCGTGACGCTATCTTATGTTTTATAATTAGTCCATAATACTCTTGAAACATTTTTGCTAAGTGATAACTTAATGGCCCAATGCTTAGCAACGATGTAGTGATTTAGTTTAGTTAAGTATGTCATCGGCCTTAAAAGTGCATTCAGTGACCTTTTTGCTGTAGAGTTCTACGTCTTTGTGATTTGCCAACATGTCCTATTTATATCCAAAACTCTTCCAAAGATATAATTCGACCTTTGTGTGAGATAGAACTATCTAATAGGCCAGTAGTTGTGTCTCGCGAGCTAGTGGGTTCGTACACCGACTGAAGTGATTTTTATTGGGTCTTGGATATATTTGTTGTTGTGACGTGGGTGATTCTGTAGCTTTCTCCAAAATCCGGATGCCTATCAAATCAATTTATGAAAATATTTTATCTACACACGTATCATAAACCCTCTTTACTGCGTACAAAAATCGAACGTTACGATCAGCATAATGTTAAACTACTTGTTAAAAATATTTTCAAAAAAAAAAAAAAACACATTATGCCCATAATGTGTAATTTTTCTACATATTATGACATTAAAATTTCGAACGCCGACGCCCGCCTGCGTGCCGCCCCTAGTTTGTCTGTGAAGTTGGTACTGCAGAACAAGCTAAACAACTGCAGAGCCACAATGCCGGTCAAACATGCGGTCCTTGAACACATCAAAGAGAGCTTATGATATGTGTGTAGATACACTAGTGTATGTTACTGTACATAATTAGGCATTAAAACTCTCGAGTGATATTATTATGAAACTCGCCTTCGGCTCGTTTCATAAACCCACTCTCGAGTATTAATGCCCTCCATTATGTAGCAGTCACATAATAGTAGTTTATGTGACTGCTGCATGTAAAGCGACTTTGTCGAAAAAGGGATATTACAATGTTCAAGATAACTTAAATACGGGACTGTATGGGTTAATCTGGCTAAACACTGACCTTGCTGTTAATAATTTTGTAATTATTTATTCCTGCTTATTAATTATAATAATGATATTTATATATATTGTAGACCCTTTGACTTGTTTTTACCCACGGTCGGAACGGAACGGAGGCGGTATACATATAGGTATATGCGTTTGGGGTTAGAAGTTGTTTGTTGTGGAACAAGAAATTTTTTAAAGAGATCTAAAAATCAATCTGTGGGAGTTTCTACGCCCTCCTTCTCCCACAGTGGTCCAATGTAGAGAAGTGGCAAAAATGACGATTGCTAAGTATATATAAATATCTACAGTAATAAAGACATTTGAAATTTGCTTTCGAATATGTGTCCGGATGTGTTCCTCTACAACTGATTCTCGTGAATTTTCGTGAGCCGGTTCGATTATTAAATATTAAATTAAATATTATTTTTTGTCGATTAAATTTAAAATTTCAAAAAACCGCTACAGTCCAAGGAGTTTGTTGAAAAGTCAAGAGGTTCGGTTTAAGACCGCAAAATGTAGTTTACAAAGTTATTGGTGCGGCTACTTTTATACTCCATGTACGTAACCAGGTGCATTCATAAGTTTGTATGTGTTATTAAAAGAAAGTGTCACTCGCGCTCACAGAGCCACTAGATTACTTTATTTAGGTCTACTAACAATATATGCACAAATTACATAGTTGCTTAATCTAGGATACAGGGTTGCTGAGTACATAAATTAATTACAAGTAAACATCACTAGCTCTATGAAGTAACACCTGATTGTTCATCTGACCATGAAGTAATAAAACTTAAAAAGTTGAAAAAACATAATATTTATTAAATAAGACCAAAACACGATGACTTGGTGCAATATCACACCCGCCGTGTACGTAAGCAAATGAGATTCGAATGACTACTGTGCAATTATGTTCGTGCAAGGCGGTTACGACATTTTTGCAGTCTTAAAGTTACATTGCGTACAAGGGTTGACGAGTCAGCAATTTTTAACTTTAAGTTATGTTACCTTTTATTTCGAGAATGATCGTAACCGTCTTATAATAATACTATAAATACTTTAATATTACTACGTGGATATTCGTAACATTTGCAAGACCGAATTTGAGACTAAGCACGGAGTTTTGGATCGTGACCAAAAAAAAAGCAATGAAAACTATGGCAAGGCCATACTAGCGATAATTTAATTAAATATCACTTAGCGTAGATACATTTTACTTTGCTCATCCGATCTGATTTCTGGTCAGGGTGAGATTACATAAAGATTTTATATAGTGTACTGCATGTAAATTCCATGCGAGAAATATTTGATTAAATAAAATAAAATAAATAAATGTAGCCCACTAATGTCCCCACCGAGGGGCCAGGCCCTTGCCCGGATACGAGTGAGATTAAGCCATACTCCATCACTCAGTGCCGGTTGATGGATGGTTCTTACGACTACTGCTACCAATTAGTAACTTTAAAAAAAATGCAAATAACCGTTATTGAAAACGGCTTTTCGATTACTCGTTATTGGTAATGAAAATTACATTCGCACGTTATAGCGTTTAAAGTGTGTTGCTGTTATGTAATAATGTGTGACATTTCTGTTATATAGCTATTGTTATTATTAGTAAAATTATGACGATCATATAAACTTCCCTTCATAGTTTACTCAGGCTAAGTACTGAAGAGGAGGGGAGCTCTCTCCTGTACCCAAGGCTTGATATGTAGAAGAGAGCAGTGTAGCCAGATGCGGACCATTAATAACTCTTTATTGTATTTAAATATTTAACTATAAATACTAATGAATCTGCCTATGTCGACAGGTATCAAGGTCGCTCTAGATTTGCATCTGACTACCTAATTACAAAGGTCAGCCATGTAGGTATGTATAGTATAGGTACTAATAGGACTGTCAGAACTACTATCTAAAATTATTGTTATTTATTCATAGTGAGATGGGAGTGGTATTCAAATTTTCTAAAGGTGTCAAACGAAACTAATCATCAACGTAAAAAAGAAAAAGAAACATGAAAATCGACAGATCAGGCATCCGGTTTCTATTGCTTTAATATTATTTTTCAAATTAATTTTTAATTAGTATAGTTGAGAATGACATTACAATGTCTAGTGTCCACTCAACTAATCTCAAGAAGAGATCTAAAATAGTCTTTCACGACCACTCCTTTACGAGAAAAAAGGGATACAAGTAGGTTTTCGAACGCGTGTCATGCACATTACGTAACAGGATTAAGCGATGCTCTGAAACAAAAACAAAACAAACAACGCCGTATGCACTCGGGCGCGCAGTTGCCAACTAGTGCGCCATATCATTGTGGTGGGGAGGAAAAAAATATCCCCAGGTTTTGCATCTTAACGTGTTTGTGACGTTGCTGTTTCTGGTTTCTTTCTAGTGTGGGGCCACAAGCAACGTATGTGCCTGTATGTAAATATAGTGTTGTGTTATGTTACTCAAAGCTAAAGTATATAAAGCAAGTTAAAGTATAGGGTTTTTTTTTTCCACATTTGGCGGATTTGATTCCCGGTTAATACAGGCGAGTTAAGAAAAACCTGAATGCAGTTCAAATTGTTTTAAAAAAATCATAAAAATGTCATGTTTCAGTAAGATGGTCTATCAACAATATTTAACATACTTCCTCTCCATGTGGCATAGCCGCGTGGGACACATTGTTTATAGGTAGGTATATCTTATGACATGTATAAGGGAAATATTAAACTGCACATCAAATATACTGATTTGCTCAGCAAATATCAGGGCGAAATGCTGCGGTTGCTTAGGTGAAGGGTAAAGGGGGTTAGCGAAGCTAAACATGTAAGAACAAGAAAAAATACTTAAAACATAAACTTAAGTACACATAAAATATTTAACATAAAAAGTGTTTTTGTTGATCCAATTTTGCTGTGAAAATCAGTATTTTTGATGTGCGATTAAATACTAGCCATTATATAATATTACAACATACCTATGAAATTACATAAATGCCAAGACTGCGTGTGGTTATGTAACTCAACACAGAACCCTGTTAATAATTTTGTAGTTATTTATTCCTGTATGTTATTTATCAAAATTAATATCGTACTATTTGTATTTTTAAACAACAACCATTTTGAAATATATCTCAACATCAAACTGTGGCAGTTTCTTCGCGCATCCCACGGTGTAGTCCAAGTTAAAGAGAAAATAATAAAAAAGAAGAACAATAAATATAGTCAGGGCTTTTTTTGGGCACAGATTGGAACAATCGAACACAAGTTTAGCCAGAGATTCAACACTTCTATTTTATGGAGCTAACTATACAGGTGACATTCAATTAGCTGACAAATTTTTGGAGAATGATAGTACCCATTATTACAAACAGCAGTCCTCTGGTAACATATGGTCGCTAACAATAGTTATTTTCCGACTTTTGAGCTAAAAATAGCACCTTTGCCGCCACCGATCTAGGTTGATCGGTGGCAGAATGGAATAGTCGACGTCGGCGAATTATTACATTAAAATAAATTGGACAGAGAAGAGGCATATATCCAAAGGTGGCTCAAAATTATAAAAATGATGATGACATATGGCCGCCATTTTCAACTTTTTGGTTACTTGTCAGATTTTCTTCTAAATCGATATCTGGGGATCCGGTTTGAGTCCGACCATGATTCTGGAGATTTTGAAAAACTTGATGTCGGTTTTTTTAAGTTTTTAAATTAGGTGAATTATATTCTATCTTCTAACCATTCTTATTGATAAAAAATACAATTAGATAAATATTCCGTACTGTAAATTAGTCGAAGTTATCATTAAAAATATTATTAGATTTTTAATGATGTATTTTTTCATTCTCTTATTTGAAATGATCTCTTTACTGAGATAAAAAATTGTATGTACAACACGAGACCAATTTGATCTCGTGCCTTGAGTCCCTTGCTCACTCAGGATTCTAACGTAGAATCCTTCGCTCACTCGGGACTCAAACAAGCACTCGCAGTAAAAATCAACTTTGCTCTCTTGTTGCACAAATAAAAAAAAATTGGGTCTCATAGTAACTTGTAATCAGCTGATTGGGTCAATGTACTGAGGATCAAAAAATAAAAATGCATTTGCGACCATAGGTTCTTTTGGGAATGTTTAGTTTGTAATGATGAGCACTTATTTCCCAAAATATGGCCAGCAAATAACTATACATAATATTTGGCTCCTAACACAGATGAATGTAAAATCATATGGATTGATTTCACGACGAAGGAGTTTCTTGAGATATGCTAAATCTGTGGTTTACATAATAGGTTTAATTTCCCGGTGAGCAACCATATCAGTGCTATTGCATGCCCATTTGGGACGACAGCTTACGCTAGAACAAGTTTTGTGGGAAAAAGATAGTTCCGACGCTGTCGTGTGAAGGAGATGTCTCGATAGGAGGTTGCGCGCTATGGGAACACAGTAAGTGGACCACAGTCAACAACGCATCAAGCTTTAAGCGTCCGTACACATCTTCATATATTTCCGTGCCAGTTCCAGAGTTTAACCATGGTTTAACTTTGTGGTTTAAAACGACAAAGTTATAAAAATATAAACGATAAAATACTGGCCGGTACATGTCACAATTTTTCATAATTTTCATAATTTATTTATTGCACACAAATGATATAAAAAATACATAAAAATTGTGTACAAAGGCGAGCTTATCTCTAATAAGAGATCTCTTCCAGCAAACCAGGTTAAAAGGGTGTTCTGAGCGACTACCTCCTAGTGTGGGGGTGCTGAAGTGATGCAGAAGGATACGTCCGACTGCATAACTTCTGCTTCCTCCTGGTGCACCCTGGTAACAGCGGCTAGTGACTGGTCCCCGGACCTCTTACTAGCCGATGGCTAAAAGTCCCTCCGGTTCTGTCGGTAAAGGTGGGTGTACCCGGCAGACTATCTACACTCACCTGCGTCTTGTGGTCTGCGCAGTTGATCACCGTAGGCCAGGATGAAGGGGTCCTGGGGGGTTGAGCCGAGCGTTGCTGTGGATTTAGCTTCGTAAGGCAACACGCCCTCTTTGGCCTGGATTTCAGGCAAAACGGTAGCCTCACCCGTAGCCGCGGGTTGGGGTAACGGCCAAGTGTCCCGTCAGAGGGCCACGGCTAGGGGTGTAGGGTCCGCTAAGGCGTCAGTCATAGCGGTGGGATGGGTCATGCTGACGGGGTAAGCTTCGGTGACTACGGCGGTGGGACCATGTCGCTGACACCTTGGTTCCCATCGTCCACAGAAGCGAGCTCCCGATGTCGCGCCAAGTACCAGCCCTATGCTCCTATATCTACTCGGTACTCCTAGCGACTGAAAGCTGTTCCAAGCGAGTAGGCGCTCCCAATTGTGCGGGCTCCGTGGAGGGTGGGAAATCGAGTAGACGAATCTCTATACATTTGACTATGGATCGTGTCAGGTCAAAAAACCCATCTGGAACGCTTCCAGCGGTGAAAACCGCAAGCGTCTCCAAACAGGTGCGAGAATCTGCCTCGGCAGATACTCAAGCCTCAACTGGGCGCACTGCCACCATCAGTGACCTACCGGTGCAAACCGGTAGTGATTCCACTGTGGAGGTTAGCTGCAAAAAGCCCGAAAGTGAGTCGAGAGGCAGGGCCACGGGGCAACCCGGTGCGCGGAGCCATTCGACAAACATCGCCGAGCATTTCGCCAGCGCCTGGACGACGGTTGGTCGAAAGGGTAAACCACCCAAGCAATCTTTGCAAGGGAAGGGCCCATCGACTAAACGTCCAGATACGGTGCAAACCGGACCAGGGCGTAAGGCGAATCGTCGGTGGAAGAAAAAACAGCGTTTGGCTGCCACATCGGCCGCTGCCGGCGTAGATGGGGTTCCATCTGCCACGGTGGCGACCGATGGCGGTCCCGCCATCGGTCGCCACCGTGGGCTCCCGTGGTGTCAAAGGGGCAACCCTAGACTCAAACGGGGCTAAACCTACCGTAGCGTTCTCTGGTGGTCCAACTTCTAACAAGAAGTTGAAATCTGCCAAGAGATCCGGCAAAAACGAGCGCGCGGCTGCTAAGAGGGCTCGACTAGAGGATAGTAATTCTCCTCGAGTGGAGCCTAAAAAGCAGTGCACGGAAGCGCGCAGAGCTGGGGTCACCTATGCTCAGAAGGTGAAATCTGACCAATACATCGCCGTAACTGACGTCGCTACTGGTCATATTTCACAGGATCTGTCAACGCTCATCCTCAACGAGATTGATGATAAAATCTTGAGGGAAGCGTTGGCGGATCCGAGCAAGGAAAACCCCAAATTCGGTGGCAAGCCTCGTTACGAGGACGGCCACCTTAAACTGTTCGTGGAGGACGAGTACTCCCTGAACTGGCTGCGGGAGTGTGTCTCCGGTGTGTCTACACCATCCAACGTACAGTTGGTGGTGAAACGCCAATCGGAGATGGTCCGCAGAGTTCGATGTGGGGTGCTCATACCCAACGAACGAGGCAAGTGGAAGTCTGCGCCCGACGTCAGCGTAGTCCTCCACTTTATGAACAAGTGGGCACAGGTTGACCGATGGCTCCTCCAGAAAGTGGATGAGCAGCAGGACAACCTGTTTCTCATCACAGACGTCCCTGAAGATGTGGTGCCGACCCTGCTGGGAAGGGGCAGACAGCTCCTTTTTGGTAGTGGTTCGGTCTACCTTTAATTTCAGGGACCCGGTGGGAAATTTGTGAAGGAACCACCGGTGGTAGCGAAGACCAGCTCTAAGCTGGTCATCACTGGGGTTTCATCAAGAACAGCTATGCCCCAGAGTTCCACTCCAGAGCGGCAGCAAACAGGCCCCGATGCAGTCGGGGAAAGTTCTGCTGCTCAACCGCAGGACGAGCACGCGCACTGGGAGGCCATGCTGCTTGGTGAAGGCGATGAGCCAGAACCAGCAGTGGTGCCCTCTGAGGGCGAGGAGCTGTCCATGCGGCTGGAGGAGGAACTCGTCTTGGAGGTGGAGGAGGGGTTGACCAAAAATGGCGTCCCTCTCCCGCGATTGTAAAATCCTCCAAGCCAACCTCCAACACAGCCAAACTGCAACGGCCCAGTTAAGACGCTGGTTGGGGGCAAACAGCACTGCCGTGGCTCTGATCCAGGAGCCGTGGATCAACCGCGGTAGCATTCGAGGGCTCGCCAATTTGAGAGGTAAGCTTTTCGGTACAACTGATCACGATAACCCTAGAACGTGCATCATAACTACTAACAACATCCCAGCACAGCCATTAACAGAGTTCTGTTCCAGGGACCTGTGTGCCATAAGGCTGCAACTGCCCGACACAGCTAGGTGCCGCGAACTCGTGGTGGCCTCCGCCTACATACCTGCGGAGGACAACCCGCCGCCACACGACCTGTGCCGGCTGGTGGACCACTGCGAGAAGTCGGGCCTCCAGCTCATCGTTGGGGCCGACTCGAACGCGCATCACCCACTGTGGGGCATGCCGGATATGAACAGCAGAGGTAAGACACTTGTTGAATACCTAGTTACTACAAACCTTAATGTGCTTAACATAGGTTCTGAACCAACTTTTGTTACCAAGCGGAGCAGAACTATCGTTGATATTACCCTGGCAACGGCGGACATATCCGACGACGTTGGGGGCTGGCATGTGTCCAACGAGGCGTCATGCTCTGATCATCGATGGATACGCTTCGAGATCAACGCAGCGTTCTCCCCAACTGTCCCTAAGAGAAACCCACGCAAGACTGACAGAACCAGGTACAGAGCTATCCTAGGTGAAAGACTTGCTTGGGCTGAGACTCTACCAGATCCGGAGGGACCCGAACAAATCGAACAACAGGTAACAGATTTTACAAATACTTGAATAGACTGCTACCATTCAACTTGCCCGCTTAGCACACCAGCGCCTACCAACATCAAGGGGCAGCCTTGGTGGGGTCCTGATCTAGATAGGATGCGTGCTAAGATCAGAAGACTGCTAAACAGGGCGATGAACACCAGTGCTGATGAGGATTGGGACAACTATAAAGATGCCAAATCCAAGTACAAGAAACGACTACGGCTCAAAAGCAGCAACTCATGGAGGAAATTCTGCAGCGACATTGAAACCGTTGATCAAGCAAATCGGGTAAGGCAAATACTAGCTCAACAAGGCAACTCCAGGCTAGAGTCGCTTAAAAAACCCGATGGAACATATACCTCTTCCACCACAGAAACACACAGTCTCATGTTGGAAACTCACTTTCCCGGAAGTAGAACTATTCAAGAGATTGTGTGGCCGGAAGAGGTTCACCATGAAGCTGTCGACCACTTAGAGATAACTAATAATATTATCACTGCTGACAAGGTGAGATGGGCCATTAATAGCTTTAAACCTTTTAAATCAGCAGGACCAGATGGAATCTTCCCAGCACTTCTACAGTGGGGTGGGGAACCCGTCATCAATATAATGTCCGAATCATGAAAGCATGTCTTAGATTCGGATACGTTCCCAAAAGGTGGAGAGTAGTAAACGTAATTTTCATACCGAAGCCAGGAAGGAGCGACTACACTAACGCTAAATCTTTCAGGCCGATTAGTCTCACCTCGTTCTTGCTTAAGACTCTCGAACGTTTGTGCGAGAGACACCTGAGAGATGGAGCGTTAAAACATATACCCTTACACAAGAATCAGCATGCATATAGTTTGGGTAAGTCTACTGAATCGGCTCTCCATGCAGTTGTATCCACAATTGAAGAGGCGATTCAAAACAAATGCATCTGTCTTGGAACTTTTATTGATATAGAAGGTGCCTTTGACAAGACGCAGCATAGCAGTATAAGTGCATCTCTAACAAGGCATGGGGTGTCAACAGCTGTAAACAACTGGGTCACAAACATGCTTAACAAACGTATCGTGCGTCAAGCTGGAGAGTCCCTGTCGGCGGTGGTAGTACGGGGATGCCCGCAGGGAGGAGTGCTCTCCCCGCTTCTGTGGAATCTGGTCATTAACGACCTGATTACCAAGCTTAACGCTAATGGATACTACACCGTAGGATACGCCGACGATTTGGTAATCCTCATCACAGGTAAATTTGCGAGCACAGTATGCAACCTTAAACAAACAGCTCTTCGCATCGTGGAGCGCTGGTGTTTAGAATATGACCTGAAATATATGAAATGGTCATGTTCACTAACAATAGGGCTCTTGGTAGGTATACCCTACCTAAGCTCTTTGGAACGGAACTCCAGCTAGCAACTGAGGTGAAGTACCTGGGCATAACCTTGGACAGCAAGCTCAACTGGAGTAGCCACATCGACAACAAACTAAAGAAGGCGAGTATTGCTTTCTGGCAGTGTCGGAGAATGGTGGGGAAAAAGTGGGGACTTTCTCCCAACATCATTCTTTGGCTGTACGTAACGGTGATCCGTCCTCTTGTCTGCTACGGAGCTGTGGTGTGGTGGACCAGGACCAAACTAACCACAATGGTAAGCAAACTCCAAAGCTTCCAAAGGCTGGCCTGCATGGCTATCACAGGTAGTATGAGAACTACTCCAACAGCAGCAATGGAGGCCATGCTGTGTCTTCCGCCACTCCAGCTGTATATTAAGCAGGAGGCCGCGTCATCTGCGGTGAGACTCAACACCTTAGGACTTTGGAGGAAAAACAGGACCTCACACACCGCCATCCTAGGGGAAGTTTACAAAAAATTTCCCGTCTCTATGGCTTGCAGTGACAGAATCCATAAACAATTTGTTTTTGACAAAAAATACAATATACAGTTACATGAAGACCATCGGGTTGAGGGGCTCGACGTTAAAGAGCTCAGAATTTTTACCGATGGTTCAAAAACTGAAGCAGGCACTGGTTCAGGCACCTTCTCGGAGGACCTAAACATCAAGATGTTTAGGTCCTCCGAGAATGCATGGGCATCATCTCGGCCGCTAATGCCATAGCATCGAGAAAGGTAAGAGATTCCTCCATTCGAATACTCTCGGATAGCATGGCCGTCCTACAAGCCCTAAATAGCAACACTATTAACTCAGGGCTAATCTACGAGTGTCACAAACGACTAATGGAGGTAAGTCAACATAACCGCGTAATCCTTCAATGGATAAAAGGACACAGCGGATCAAGAGGTAACGATGCAGCGGATGAGTTGGCGCGTAAAGGATCTAGCTTGACAGCGTATGGTCCCGAACCTATCATCCCTCTTCCCTTCAAGATGGTACGCTCATTTCTGAGAGAGTCGACCAGGAATGATCATGCCACTCTTTGGACAAACCATGAGGAGTGCAGGCAGGCTAAGCTGGCCTTGCCGTCCCCTAGCGCTAGGCTGGCTAAGACCTTGCTTCGACTTAGTAGGCCGCGCATGCGACTGGTAACTGCAGCACTTACTGGCCATGGTTTCTTTAATAAACATCTATATGTCCTAGGTGTTACCGACAGCCCCCTTTGCAGAGCCTGCTTGGAGGCAGAAGAAACGGCTGCTCACGTCCTCATGGAGTGCACAGGAGTAGCGGACTACAGGGCTAAACACCTCGGTCAATCGAGGGACCTTCCAGGGATAGTCGGTAACGTAAAGGGCCTACTGGCGTTCCTGGAAGAGTTGGGTTGGCTCGAATGATGTCGCATTCCCACCCACACGTAAAATAGGCGCTTTCGTCGTCGAGTTGCGGAAACCAGCCCGTCTTACAATTGACAATTGACAAAACCAGGTTAAAGTTGGAAATGTTGATTGCTGAGCAGGGGTAGACCTATGTGTACAACAATATGACAAAATAAACGAGTACTTACATAAATATTAATAGATAAAATAAAACATATAATGACTATAATTATATACTAAATACTTATAATATAATACTAACTACTACTATTATATATAAATGTGCTAATAAATACTTACATGCCTACTACCTGTAATTCTAAAGAGAGAGGTAGTGTTTCTTCACGCGACTTTTAAATATACCTATTTTGAGAGAAGGACTGTCCCTGATGGTGGCAGGGAGTGCATTCCACAACCGACTGGCCCGGAGTCTAAACCCGTGCTCATAGGACGCGGTGTTATGCTGTGGAGATGTGAGCAAAGAATTTTTTTGTGATGTTACAGTCTATACTTCGTTACCATATCATAGAATTGGCTATATCATGATATCGTCAACCAAGGTTGGATTAGGACTTTCATTGAACGAAGAAATATTTTAGGGCAAAACTCTGCGGTAGCTTAGGTGAAAAGTAAAGTGGGCGAGCGCAGCGAAGTCCCCGAATAGTCTTCGTGCTAGTGCGACATGTATACCACAAAAAAAATAGGTAGTATTGAATAAACATGCTTAAAAAAATGTTTTCGTGAAATTCAACCCTTTCCGATCATTTCATGAAATGGTGGACTATATCATGAAATGGCCAATTCTACGACATATACATAGGGTTTTCGAATTTTTGTCCTTTACTTGTGTTGTGCTAAGACCTTGCTTCTTGTCTTATCTCATGATTCCAGTTCAATGGGAAGTACCCTATAGGTTTTTATTCCCTCTCAAGTATCAAGCAAATCCAAATAATTAGGGGTATAAACGGCCATATCTTTTGATTGCACTCACCTAGATTTAGATTTTTCTGTATTCTGAGAAATCTATTCTCACACAATATTTTAAGTAAAACTAGGTGAAGGCTTTATGCGTCCTTGGCTGTACCTAACATGGGAGTTTAAAGTTTAATATTCATTTTAATGTTAGATTATTATATAAGCTTCCTTAATGATAATGCTGGGTGCAAATGATTACAAATAAGACAACACACACACTTGTCGGAAAACCTTTGACCTCATCTCTGTTTGTTCTTTCAATCGGTGGACTAGCAACTTGTGACTAATCTTTCTATTCATGAGAAAGTTTTATCACGCTACAAAAAATATGAAGTGAGACTCTACATATTTATTATTTTGGAGATTGTGGATATAAGATCCTTTCTTTAGTTTGGTGATTTATTAATTAAAAAGCTAATGAAAACAAACTTCAATAATTGCATTTATCTCCGAACAGTAGTGAGTAAAATATGCGTTGAACAACTTTGTACGACTCATCAATACATCCTGCACCTGGTTAGGTACAGTCGGGATTAAAACGTTTAACAAATTGGCAGAACTAACTAGGTGATATCGCCCAAGACAGATTGTCTCGGTGAAGCCTGTAAAAGGATATAGGCGATATGGCCTAAGCCCCAATTTCACCACTGTAACTAAACTGGATTAGTTCAAGCAAAACTCAGTTTACGCACTTAACTGAGTTTAGAGCATTTCACCGTCATTACTGAACGCAGTTTAAGCTAAACGGAGTTTTAAATTCTGAACGCCCGATTTTGGACGGTTAAACTCTTTAACTGCGTTTAGAGCTGTCATAGCTGTCATGTCACTTTATAATTTTGCAGTTTATTTTTGCTTTGTTATTAATTATCAAGAATGAGAAGAGCGTTGGCCCTAGCTTTTGAAGATAGTGATGATGATAACGAATTTTTTGTTCGTCGATCGAGATGGATACGTGAGAGAGAAGAACACTTCGACACCCTTGATGACAAAGATTTTGATACAAGATTTCGTCTCACGAAACCAACAGTTCTGTCTGTATTGGAGTCTATTGAAGATGAAATCGAGTTTCCTAGAAACATGTGAGTACCAAAACGTGTTTTATTTCATGCTACGCATTCGCCCGCCTTCGGTAGACAGCTTACTGTAAAGGCTGAAATGTCATATTATACCTATGTACCTATCAATTAAAAAATAAAATATTCAGAGTCAGAGTATCGATAAGAGGGCCTGTTCCACGATTATTTGCTTTTGCTTATACCTAATGGATTTTTTATTAAAGAAATAATATAATAGTCTCTCCCATTAACCAGTTGTTATTTTTTGTTCGAACAGGGTCAATATGGAAATGCTCTTCTTGTTGGAGATGCAGGCTACGCATGTAATACTTATATGATGACAGTATTGCAACAGTGTAATAATGCTGCAGTAAATTTGTACAATGAGTCTCAAATTGTGTAGAAAACAAGAAACAAGAAATTGTGTAGAAAGCTTGTTTGGGGTCTGGAAAAGACGTTTCCCAGCCATGGCCATTGGTTTAGGCGTTTCCATTCAAAATTCTTTTCCAATTATAATTTTCACAGCTGTATTACACAATATTACACGAAGAAGTGGGGAAGACACACCTCCTAGTGTTAGCCGTGTTATAATTAATCCCGATACTTGGGATGCTTTATTAGCTCAAGGCAATATTAATAATGGAAACATGGATGCAGATAAACAAAGAAGCAATCCAAATTTTAGAAGATATACTGAGCTTGTGACAAACTATTTTGCACAGAAAGTTTACACCAGTGTTCCTTTTGCATGTAAATCTGCCAAAATATAAATATCAGTTGTATTTTTCAAACACTCTCCCTACTTCATATAAAACTCCAATTTCATCTTTTCAGATTAACAAGATGATATGAGTACGACATGTGCTGGTATATCTTCTGATGCAAAGGCGTGCAAAGACTGCTGCAGATAAGATTAAGAATTCTGCTGTTAATTATGAAGAATAATCAAATAGGCAATGTTATTTAGGTACCAACTTATAACAGTTGTATTTTTTGCTTTATATATTAACTAGAGACAGTAAAACATCTTTATTGTCATTGCAACTTATACAGAGGTCAAGAGAGTTTGAAATGTATATCTATCTTTAATTTGTTCATATGTATGATTGATTAATTACACCAGATGAAGAAAAGTAGGTGGGTAACAAATATATTAATTATATTTGTATAAATATCACATTTATTCCTTAATTTTAGATTTATGCAAGTGTATTTTAAATTTAAGTAAGTCTAACTTTTTATTGTATTTTCCTCTATTATATTCGTTTTTTTTTCATTACAATTTACGTGTAAGGTGTGTACATAAATAAACTATTTGAATCTCAATAAAAACCGGGTCCCTTTTTCTTTTCAACGAAATAACTTATTTGTAATGCAAATAGCCAAATACACAGAAGCAGACGCTAATATAACAATTAAACTTTTGTAGCATTTGCATAATAACATTTATTATGTTATTATGCAAATGCTACAAATTATTCTTGTTTTTAATAATAACAAGAAAACTCATGAGGTTAGAAGCAGCAAGGGCATGCATGACACATTCGTGACAGCTACGTTTAGATACTGCTTGCCAATCTATAAAAGCCGCAGCGGATCGCTGTTGTATGATGCAAACACAAAACGCATCACGGGTTTTGTCTGTGATTACGACAAAAACTGAGTTTACGTAAACGGGATCAAAATGTAGCTGGTGAAATCTGTTTGACTAAACTGAGATTAAGTTGAACATTGAAACTCGGTTTTAGCTAAACTAAGTTTTATTGAACTCGGTTCTCGAAGCAAACGATGAAATCAGCCCTAAGACAGATTGTCTCGGTGAAGCCTGTAAAAGGATATAGGCGATATGGGCTAAGACAAATTGTCTCGGTGAAGCCCGTAGAAGGATACAGGCGATATGGCCAAGACAGATTGTCTCGGTGAAGCCTGTAAAAGATATAGGCTATATGGCCCAAGAAAGATTGTCTCGATGAAGCCTGTAGAAGGATATAGGCGAAATGGCCCAAAACAGATTTTCTCGGTGAAACCTGTTAAAGAATATAGGCGGTTTGGCCCAAAACAGATAGTCTCGGTGAGGCCTTTGGAGGGTTATAGCTGATATGGTCTAGGCCATATGGACAGGATAACCCTGTAGAAGTATACATATAGGCGAAAAGGCCCAAGACAGATAGTGTCGGTGAAGCCTGTAGAAGTATATAGGTGAAATGGCCCAAGACAGACAGTCTCGGTTAAGCATGTAAAAGTATATAGGATAGAGAGATAGTTTCGGGGAACCCTGTAGACAAATGAGTAGTCACGTCTCTTTCCATGCGGGGTGGCAGAGAAACGGTTGGGCTCACGCTTAGCCGGTTATTCAATAGTCCATTTTGCATGACAAAATAGGAGATAAATATTATAAATATTTCACGATGTTTTCCATCAAAATGTTTTATTAATTACATAATTTACAAAGAGGCATATATACATTGCTTCTGGCCTCACACCAGGATACCCTGTGTTGTGGGAACCATAAACAGCGATGTCACAAATATGTGAACATCCAAGTACCAGTTTTTGTCCCTCCCCAGCTGGGATTCGAACCCATGACCTCTCGCTTGCAAGGCGCAGCCTCGAAGTAACACCACAGAGGTCATCGAAATGCATAAATAGTACAAATATATGATACATATACATCATACACACATATATATCGCCCAAATGGGCAACTTGCAGGTAGTACTCACACATACACAGACAGGATTGTTTTTAGTCCGTATGCCACACGAGCTGCTGCCCGCTCAATGTGTAGGGACCCGGACATAGCAGGGAGGTCCGACTCCTGGGCATGTGCAATTCCATTTTTCCCCTCCACAAAAGAAGCTGCCAAGTTGAACAGAGACACAGCCTTACCATAATTTCTTCGAACCCGTTCAATGCATTTTCGACCCCCCTGTAATAATAGGAAATATTATTAGAAGTACTGCACTCGTGCTAGCTACTAATTTTGATCTTCTATCTAACCGATATTATTTGAGGAATCACTCGAGTTCTTACCTCCGTGGAATCAGTTTAAACCGAATAGTTTCGTTTATATAACGACTGTGGGCAGTGACCCTGCCTACGAAGTCAAGATTCCGGGGTTCGAGTCCCGGTGGGGGCAATCATTTGTTTGACGAGAACAGATGTTTGTACCCTAGACATGGTTGTTTATCTATTTAAGTATAATATTTATCTATAATAATAATACCTTGGACACTATTTACACACATTTATCTAGCCCCAAACTAGGATTCCCTGTATCTTGGGTACTAGACAACGATACACATACTTATATAGATAAATATCATACTTAGATAGATAAACAGTATAAGTATGTGTATCGTTGTCTAGTACCCAAGATACAGGGAATCCTAGTTTGGGGCTAGATCAATGTGTGACAATTCAATGGTGATCAAGGTATTATTTTTATTATTATATATTCAGGTACCAGTAAATTCTTGTTATAACTAGGAAATACTAGATTTTATACTAAGGCAGATAGTGAAAACTAGTTTTACAACATATGCTTTCGTAATTAATGACACATTCTCGTAGACAGTATCATATTTTACACATACATTTTGTAACGCCTAACCTCACACCTTGTACCTCAAGGCATAGTTGAAATTTCATTTGTAACACTCATATCAACTAACAAACACCAGTATTGTAACTAAATTGCCCATAACGGATATGATCACCAAAACAAAGAAAACGACGAATGAATGAAGCAACTGATTCATTATATAAGAAAAAAATATGTTACATAGTGTGCGTGACCGCTTGAACGATATTAGCTTTCATTCTTGTTGCGAAGTCTTCTGGGACTCAATTCTTGCAATATTTTTACAATAATACCTTGAAAATATTTACACGCATTGATCTAGCCCTAAACTAGGATGCCCTGTATCTTGGGTACAAGACAACGATACACATACTTAAATAGATAAATATTATAGTTAGATAGATTAACAGCCATGACTAGGGTACTCATCGTTCTCATCAAACAAATATTTGCAATTTACAGCTACTTCAGATGCGGCAAAATTATCACCGACGTTAGCTAACGCCACTTTTCCATTATAGGTTTTAAATTTTATTCCATGGCATAGGGTTTGAAATCGGGATCCGTCCCAACTACTCTCGGTTTTGGAGCAGTTAAGCAACCTAATACATACAGTTTGAAGAGACCTAAAGAGATATCTGAAGCACTTTTTCTTCTTAACCTAGTTATGTAAAAAAGAAAGGGTATAATATCTCTTTGTTTTCGTAGAAATGTAGCATTCCCCAAGCAGATGCAAGGCCGTAGAGAAAAAAGAAATTTAGGCAAGGAAAATATTTCAGAGAAGTTCTGTATTCATTTAAAAATTTTACCTGTATAACCGACAATGAACATCAGAGATTGTAGACTTGGGATCGCATTGAGACTGACATGAAATACTTGATTACAAGAATCTCAATAGGTACGGTACACAATAGAATAATTAGGTTTCAACGATGTTACAAAAATAAATCTCTAAAATTACCTTTTTGCGTCCGACTGTACATTAAAGATGCGTGGTCTGCCGAGGTCACGCACTTACTGCAGTGACTGTACACTCTACAACATAATAAGCTTGCTACTACAAGCTTAAAGCTTTAAGGTATTAAAGTTTGATAGAAAAAAAGCGGTCAAGTGCGGATCCGACTCCCACACGAAGGGTTCCGTGCCATATAGTACAAGAAAACATAAACATAACATAGCTTTTCTATTTAAAGACTTGACTGCTTCAGTGGTAAAGCGTTCGAGGCTCTACCTCACGCCTCTCTACACTGAAAACCCTAAGCAGAAAATCATCCCCACCAAGTCTTGCATGTTTTATGACGTCGCTGATTTTGTATCCTACGATATTGAGAATCCTAGTGTGGGGCCAGCAGCGATAGATTTGTTAAGCTAATGTTTACTTATTTACTTACTTAGTTAGTGAATAGTCCCATTATGTAATGGGCCATAGATAATTTTTTCGCTCGGCCGTGATTACAATTTGTAATATATCTGTAACATTGTATTTCGATATCAATAAATCTTATCGATGTCTGTCGAAGTTCTTGACGTGGGAATATAAAGTTGAGACGATATTAATTTTAGTGACTGATTGTTTAGTATTATTCAGTAATAAAAACACGAATTAATTATATTTACGACTCATAAATTTGTGTTTACTGTGGGTAGTAACTTAAAGTTAAGAATTATGCTTGTAGCCATCTGGATAATTTTGAAAGGCCAAACTGTGCTACCTAATATGGGAAAGGGCATACAAATGTTCTTAATCCCCGATGAAAGGAGCGGAGTTTGAAGCGTCTGTCTGTTCGTCTGTCCGTGGCCCTCTAGCGGTCAAATAGGTAGATACCATTATTTAGACTAAGTAAAGTAGGCACATCATTCATGGGGCACTGTATTCGCTTCTACAATAAAATACCACAGGAATCATTGATCCTTCCTGAAGTATTTCAAAAACTATGTTAATAAAAAACGTTCAAGTGCGAGTCGAACTCGCGCACGAAGTGTTCCGTACCACCGTACAATGGTAGGGATGGTGTTTAGTGAATAGTTTGGACTTTACACAGCAAAATATTGTTTACAAAGTTATTGGTATCATGTACCAGGTGCATTCTTAAGTTTCTATGTGGTGTTGAAAGAATGTTTTTATGGGAGCCCCCTTAAATATTTATTTTATTCTGTTTTTTGTTATTTTTTGTTATAGCGGCAACAGAAATACATCATCTGTGAAATTATCAACTGTCTTACTTCACGGTTCATGAGATATAGCCTGGTGACAGACAGACAGACGGACGGACAGCGGTGGCTTAGTAATAGGGTCCCTTTTGGCACCCTTCGGGGATGGAACCCTAAAAATGAGCTGTTAAGAAAGTCCATAGCATCTCAGCGCACAGCGATAGATCAAGTCTATCACTCACCGGCGAATTTCCTTAGACGGAAACCAATACCTGTTGTGAAGTCACTTTTTTAAAAAAAAGATATGGGAGAGTTTCTTCCCGTTTCTTCCTAACCCCGAGCCCTACCTTCCGAAATGGTGTAGTCTTTTTTTTTAAGCAAAAAATTTACTTATAATTTAGTAAGTATAATTTTGACGTTGAATAAGATAATTTATTTATTTATATTAAAAAAAATAATAATCTGAATCTGATTCTGTGGTATTCTGTAAGTGGTGGTAGAATTCTCTGCTATGGTTATTATCTTTTGTTTGCAAGTCAGCCAAATTTAAAATTTGATTACGTAAGATTTTTTAATACTAAATGAAACAGTCCACAATTCATTTGCAGTTTCGGAATTTTACATGCGTTTAATAAACATGTAAGCATACCTTCTAAACGCAGTGACTAATTTAGAATCAACCGCTTTTAATGACCAGTCTCGTTGGTAATAGATAACGAACTGCACTTGCTGTCCCTTCTCGACCTAGGTCATCACGGAGACCTAGATAGGTCTTGCGTCACTGTGCGCCCTAATACCTAGTCACGAAGGGCGATTGTTAGACTCCAGATATGATGGGTACATTTGTCGATGTTCGCAGCATCCTGTACGTATAAGGAATGGTATGTAATATAAATGCAATACTAATTTATGTATGAGGAATACATAAAACGTAAATCGAGATGATTTTCTTGTGTAAAATACAGTACCAAAATGTGAAGCTGGGATGAGGTGCATACTAATTTAGTCCGAGAATTCAATGTAATGTATAGTAAGCCGTTGTAAGTATACCGTTTCACCTTCACATTTACCGGAACAATATTTGTTACTATAACCCCATCTCAATAATGTGCCGTTTGTACAACGAACTCTCCAGCGAATACCCAGATCTTGATATTTATGAACCTAGACCTTATGAATTTATTAAATTAATTAACTCTGCTCTGTCCCAGCCATCTTCAAACAATTAGAACTAGATTTCTATTCTTTTTTTATATGTTAGCTTGATAAATCATGTAATGGAATCATAAACACATTAAATTAAGTTTTACTATGTACACATAGTTTGGGCTACAGTCCAACACAAAGACCTGTATTGATGTATTATTGTCTCAAATGGCTGTATTCTGTTTTGTGTACTTATTAAATAAAAAAAATAAAAAAAAATTAAAAAAAATAAAGTAAGTTAGGGCTAGTATTTAATCGCACATCAAAAATACTGAAAAAAATACTGGACAAAAAAGGATCCACAAAAACCCTTTTTATGTTTTAAATATTTTATGTGTACTTAAGTTTATGTTTTAAGTATTTTTTGTTGTTCTTCCGTGTTCAACCTAACACGTGCAAATCAGTATTTTTGATGTGCCGGTTTAATATTTCCCGTAAGTAAGTAGTTTTCTTGAGATGTATGGGTTCGAAACGGGTACGCCTTTGACCAGCAGTGGGACACTGTATAGGATACGTAAAAATAAATTATATAAATTAAGTTTTGTAATGGTTACTGCCAGATAAACGAATACGATTTGACGTGTGCCGCGCAGAGTCGCGATTTGCAAACGTCAAAACGAATACATTTTCTTAGCGCGTCAATGAACTTTATTTCACGTATCCAACAAAGGGTCGACGTAACACTGTCGACCCTTTGTTGGTTAAGGCCTCTGCCTCCGTGGAGAGGCGAGAAACTGTTTGTATTGGTATAACACCGAATGCACCGACTGCTGAGTGAGGCTTAAACTATCGTCAATAATGCATATTCAGCTTAAATTCTAGGCCATACTGGCTGGGAGAAAAAATGTCTGACCGCTGAGCGACTAATGGAAGGACATAAAACTTTGAAAAAATTTATCTCCTTTGGTTTGAAATTAATTGCGCAAACGTTCAACTAGGTGACATCTTGTATCATTTAAATAAACTAAAATTTGTCGGTTGCTGTTGAGACCTTGTCAACACAGTTCTCAAAATGGCTGATGACAGGAGAGGTGCGGATGCGCGCCGGCGCAAAGGTAAATAAATAAATTGTAATTATGACCCAAATGTAATGATTTCATGCATGTTTTCGTTTTTTTTACATTGAGATATAATATTTGTATTTTCAATCAAAAATATAAAATGAATATTTTACTAACCTCAAAAGTTTTATGTACTACGGGTAGGAATCACGTTGGGTATTACGTTGACAGATATTTTTTATGTTCTTTATTTAGGAACTCAGTTGTTAATTTATGTGTATTTTTTTTCTTTTAGGTCTATCGAGTCAAGAACTTTTGGAATGTTTGGCAGAGTCTGATGTTGATTATTCAAGCGGCGATTCTGATGATGGTGATCCGACCATTAGGATGACACAAGAAGATGTAAGAGCGGAAACAACATCTGATTCTGAGGACGATGTCGAAGAATTACAGCCATCAACTTCGCCCAAATTATCAACCTCAATAGTCAGGGCAGCAACCTCTTGTAGAGGTGGCAGCCGAGGTCGCAGTCGCGGTACAGGTTGAGGTCGAGTTCGTGGACGTGGACTGCAACGAGATTCACCGTTACCAAACATCAGTAATGCACAAAGTAACGTCACCGACAAGAAGTGGAGTGCTACTTCTTTTGGTGAAACATATAATCCATTACACGAGCCAGCTTACTTACCTGTTGAGGATGAGCATTGGACATATCAAGATTATTTGAAACAACATCTCAATGATGATTTTCTCCAGATAATTGTAGATTGTACCAACAGAATGCAAGTTCACGTAAAAGGGAGATCACTTTTACTCAGTCTGAAAGAACTTAAAGTCTATCTCGGTATTACGATGGTCATGGCTGCTTTACAATATCCTCAAATCGACATGTTTTCGTCAGAGAAATGGAGAGTTCCCCTTATTTCAACAGCCATGACTCGGTCAAGATTTTATGCAATTCGTACATGTCTAAAGATAGTTTATGATCCAGAAGTAACTGTCGAAATGCAACAATCTGACAAGCTGTGGAAAGTAAGACCGTTGTTAGAATGGATTCGACAAGGTTGTCTGAAACAAAACAGTTCAAAAAAACTGTCCATCGATGAGATGATAATTTCGTTCAGTGGGCAGTGTTCTCTGGGCTTAAAAGCGTTTGTCCTTGCCACACCCAAAGGCATTGTGATTGAATTTGAAGTATATCAAGGAGAAAATATTTTTGGAGGGCTTCGACAACAAGGTTGTGGACTTGGTGAAGCAGTTATACTAGGGCTGACCTCGCCTCTAGTACCCGGACACGAGCTTTTCTTCGACCGATACTTTACATCGATTAAGCTAGCTGATGAACTACTTCGTCGAGGATTCAACGCTGCCGGTACCATTATGCGCAACAGAGTGCCAAAAGATTGCCCCCCGGAAGATGAAAAAGTATTTACTAAAAAGGCGAGGGGTACGGCCGAGGTGAAATATAGAGATGATCAGATGATGGCAGTAACGAGATGGATGGATAATAATCTGTTGTTATGTTGTTGACATTTTTGACTGATTAAGAATCTTCACAATGTCAGAGGTGGTCAAACAAAAACAAGGCTCATAAAAGTGTGACCATGCCAGAGGTCATTCATCAATATAACACCAACATGGGCGGAGTAGATTTGACAGATAGGATGTTGGCAGTCTGCCCGTCACGCAATAGAACAAAGAAATGGACCATACGAGTAATTTCTCATATGGTAGACTTGGCTGTAGTCAACAGTTACCTGCAGTGCAAGATAAGAGAACAGAAGAAAGGTGTGAAGAGACTACCAAAATTGAGAGATTTTAAATTAGACCTTGGAACGGAAGTTATCGTTGAAAATGATGAGAAAAGTGATGATTCAAGTAACGATTCTTTCGAAGAGCTGAGACCAAAGCACAAGAAAAGAAAAGTTTTAATAAAACCCATTCCATCACAAAAACGCAGAGGACAAAAAGAAAAGCATCTACCAAAGCATGAGCCAAAACAGATGAGGTGCCGAAAAGAAGGTTGTTACAAAAAAACTACTGTTTACTGTCCGAAATGCGAAATTTATCTTTGTTTTACTACCGCCAGGAATTGTTACTCTGAGTTTCATGAAAATGTGTAATTGTATCTACAACATTATGTTGATTTATTTTTGTAAGATTATAAGACTATTAGTCGTTATGTTATAAAATTTGTTTTTGCCAAGGGCCAAAGTGAACTACTCAAATGTTGTGTGATATAAATATTGTTTTAATAGGCTTGTTTTTAAAAGATGTCAGCAGAGTGACACGATATTATTATTGTTTTTAACTAACTGAGAAATGTGATTTTCGTTATTAATTAATGTAACTAAAGGTTCCTGATATTTTTTGTGTAATTTGTTGCCTCGAAGTATTTTGAAAGTAAATTGATCTCAAAAACTACTGATTTACAAATATAAACCCAAGTAGAACAACAAAATGTATTTTTTGTGACTATACACTTACCAGTTACCAGTTGACCGCACAAGTGCTAATGATAGGACAATTTTTTGATAACCATAGTAATTAAGCCCCTTTGTCCCATATGTAGTACATAAAGAAAAGCTAGATTTTCGACCGGTAGAATTTTTTCAACATTATTTTAGTTAGAAAATACCCTATTCTGAAGCCAATTTCTGAATCATCATCTGATCATCTTGATCGCAGCAAAAAACTTGTCTCTGTAGTCAGGAGGAGTTTATTTAATTTCTTGGTCTAATATGTTTATTTCATAAACATAAATATTTATATACAGGCACATACATTGCTTCTGACCCCACACTAGCGTACCCTGTGTCGTGAGAACCAGAAACAGCAACATCACACAAATATAAACATCCAAGACCTGAGGCTTATTTTTCTTTAAGGCCAGCCGGGGATCGAACCCGGGACCTCTCGCATGGTAGGCAGAGCCACAACCGCAGTACCACAGAGGTCGTCTCATGTTCAATACCATTGGCGCAGCACCCCCCTTTGTTCACCCCTTCAACAAACCGCCCCTTTACCAGTCTCACGCTTTTACCGAGCAAGACAGTGTAAGCATCCGTCAAACTTTAAGTAGATGGCAGTGCATCTGGCCTCCAGTATGTACTATCAGTAACAGCTGTGGAGACCCCTTTTAAAAAAATCCCTTGCAGCTAGCTTGTGGCGGTAAACCCATGCTTTTGTAAACTTTATGTCGAATTTAAAAACCATTTGTTTTAGGGAAATATTAAACTTTCTCCGTGAGCTTTTTAAATTTCTCCCTTCGGCTCGTCCACGTAGAACTCACACGGCTTCCCTGCTCTCTATACCTCATCACAATACCGTCGCATACAAGCACTGTTTTCGATTGCGGGCGATCACTCTTTGGAACTCGCTTCCCTGCACTATCAGAGATAGTCCATCTCTGACCGACTTCAAGAATCGTTTGAAGGAGCATTATCTTTCTCTATCCCAGATTTGAGCTTTGTATATATTAGTTTATTTATGTGTATTTATATTTTTCAATAATATTTATGTACTTGTGTATGTAGTGTATCTAGCAGTATCTATGTGTATCTATGTATAAGCATGCCTTTGTAGATGTCCTTTCTGTTTATTATATCTTATGTCGTTTTATATGCAATAAATATATACGAAATACGAAATATGCAAAACTGCACATCAAAAATACTGATTTGCACAGCAGATATCAGGGCAAAATGCTGCGGTAGCTTAGGTGAAGGGTAAAGGGGGTGAGCGAAGCGAAGCCCCCTTTATCCTTCGTGTTAGGTTGAACATGCAAGAACAACAAAAAATACTTAAAACATAAACTTGAGTGCACATCAAATATTTAAAACATAAAAAAGCTTTATCTACACACGTATCATAAACCCTCTTTACTGCGTTCAAAAACCGCACGTTACGATCAGCATTATGTTAAACTACTTAGTAAAAACTCATTTCGTATCTGGAAAACTACACATAATGGTCATTATGTGTAGTTTTTCTACATATAATGACATTCAAATTTCGAACGCCGACGCCCACCCGCGTGCCGTCCATAGTTTGTCTGTGAAGTTGGTACTGACATTCAAATTTCGAACGCCGACGCCCGTCTGCGTGAAGTTGGTAATAAAGAACAAGCTAAACAATTTCAGAACCACAATGCCGGTCAAACATGTATGTAACTGTATATAATAAGGCATTAAAACTCTCGAAAAATTAAAACTCGCCTTCGGCTCGTGTCATAAACCCACTCTCGAGTTTTAATGCCCTCCATTATGCAGCAGTCACATAAACTACTATTTTGCTGTGCAAATCAGTATTTTTGATGTGCGACTAAATACATAGTAGCCTTTGTTTTATGACTCTTAAGTGTTGGGCTTCATGGGTAAAGAACCCTCACAGTGGGTCTCCACATTTGCTATTGATGGTACACATATGTATTCTTTGTTGACGCGTAAGTGAATCGTTCGCTCGTCTCTTCCATTGTTCTCTCAACACTTGCAGATATTTCAATTACAATTGAAACACAATTAAACAGTCACTTACTAATCGAGAGCGGTTACTTAACATCCTCTAAACAAACAATAACGCTTTGTCTACACTATCGCCTCTATTACCGCGCATTAAGGCTCGGCTTTAAAAAGCTGCGGATCATCGCTCCTATTGTGTGAATTTTCGTCGCATTTCGACAAAACATACCGATTGTTCGGATCCTTTCTCGTGGGACTGAAATGACCTTGACATGGTTCTTATGCGCTTCGATTTAAGGTTCAGTGTTGCGAAATTTCTCTTCTTACTGTGAACTTTAAGATAGCATTCCTATCTCGAGTTTTTACGAGTCACTCGATAGCTAATAGTACATTACTGCAGAGACCAGTAAGTAAGCCATCCTGGACGAGTATGATGCAGCCGGCCGAGCTGAAGGCGAGCTCCGGCTGTAATACGAGGCCAGGATGGCACTTATGGTCAAAGCGTGTACAGGGCTTTTCTCAAAAATAAAACCATTTATGTTTATTGTAAATATTTTATTTTATTCTTCTTTTTCTTCTGTTAGTATCGAATTCCTAATTCCTTAGTATCAAAATAGTAAAAAATACGAATGAACTGAGTTTTCCGCCATTTTACATAGTGCAATATAAGTGCAATTCGGACACGTCAACCTCTGTGGTACCTCCTTTTTATTAAAGGTCCTTAACTGCCAATGACCTCCTTAGCTTAACTTTGAAAAAAAAATGTTGTATATTTAAATATTATGATATGGAATGGGATTCCATACTTACCTACTTGACACTTTTGCGTTTTCCTGGACTCTTCTAAAAATTGTCCAGAATGAGTCACTTTCGGTTACTATCTTCACAGATGTTATGGGAACATTTCATACTATACTCAACCTCTGTGGTACCTCCTTTTTATTAAAGGTCCTTAACTGCCAATGACCTCCTTAGCTTAACTTTGAAAAAAAAAATGTTCTATATTTAAATATTATGATATGGAATGGGATTCCATACTTACCTACTGGACACTTTTGAGTTTTCCTGGACTCTTCTAAAAATTGTCCAGAATGAGTCACTTTCGGGTACTATCTTCACAGATGTTATGGGAACATTTCATACTATATTTGAGAAAAAATATTTTCATTTATAGAATCATAATTCTGCACAGCCTTCACTATGAACAGATTTGATCATAAGTCATAGGTAGATCTTCGAAGGGCGAAAAACAAACTTCTTAGAAGATGCCCAGGAGACAGACCTCCGTGCTTTTCCCGAATCTCTTGATCGTGCATTGAGCGAGCTTCAGCTCGTACATGCGAATTAACAAAAACCCTATGTGAAACGCTAGGGCTAACTACTAACCATGACATCGGTACATGCTAAAGGCATTCTACCTGCAAGTTTTCCATGTGGGTGATAAATATGTGTGGGAGATTATTCGGCAGGCGAGCGATACACTTCCTCGCATCCATGTAACACAACGTGTTTTTATTGTACGTTGTAATTAATAATAATAATAATACCTTAGACACTATTTACACACATTGATCTAGCAACAAACCAGGATTCCCTGTATCTTGGGTACTAGACAACGATACACATACTTTTATAGATAAATATTATACTTAGATAGATAAACAACCATGACTAGGGTACAAACATGCGTTCTCATCAAACAAATATTTCCCCCCACGGGACTCGAAACCGGGACCCTTGGCTTCGTAGGCAGGGACACTGCCGACTCGGCCATTCGGGTCGTCAATTGTCCGTGACTGGAGTGCGGCCGAGTTCGGACTCATATCTTTATATAAAAGCCTACGGAAGTGTGTGTGGGTGGGTTTTCAATGACTCTTGTTCTGTTGACAATGATTTTATCAATTTCGAGTCATTTCGTGCATCCTCGCATAGTGTTCGTGATATGTCAAACCTTGATGTTTAATTTTTCGACGTTATCAGGTTAAATCGATTTGAATGGGGGCTCACAGGTTTATAGTATAACCACAAACATTTATATATAGGTACAAACATTGCTTCTGGCCCCACACTAGGAATGCCAGATACGCCCGCTACTTCTCTGAATAAAGATAATTTTGCAACATGGTGACTAAAGATTGCATCTCCGGCAATGTACGTGCAAGAAAAGGTTTCGAAATGGATAACTACCCAACTAACACACTAGTGGAAATAGCAGCTTATATTGTAACTTTTGGTTGTACATCAGTGATATAAGGGTTCTCACAGCAGTAAAAAGTTACATAACAGCATCCACAGGCGTCTGAAACTACAAAAATCACCAAAAGTGCTAAACGTTGAACCTAGTACTACCCTGAGCTTTACAATAGTTCGACCTAATTCTTCTTTAATACTAAAACCTTTAAGAAGAAATTAAATATAACATTTTGTCACTTAAAGCTGCCTATGAGTTCCTACTATAGTTGTTATACGCCATTGAACTATATAAAGGAATTTATTGTAGACTCTGTAAAGCAACTGCATGTAGGTAATAATAACCACTATTATTTTACTGTAAGTTTCATAATAGTAGTAATTATACCACCTATGTTCACATAAGTGCGAAAATATCAAATACTATAACCTCAAACTTTTTAAAAGCTCTATAAAAGAAGCAATGGCTGGCTTAAGTGATGCAACAGAATTATCGTGATCCTTTAGACAGCCTAAATGTAATCGTCATTTACTTTTAATCGTCACGCACTTCCTTGTAATTAAATAAAAAAATGGATTCTAAACAATGGAAATTGCTAAAGAGAAGCGGCGGTTATCGGAGAAAAGTACGTAATGTTTATGAAAATATAAAAAACAATTCAACCATAACAAAGAAATCCAATAAAACTTCTGATCAACAAATTTTCAGGTAATTTATTTATTTTTCTTAATTAATAATTACTCAGTTTTCATCAATATAAGTACATCATTAACCATTAATACTAAAATAATGTCTTATTTAAGGAATATGATAGAAGAAACTCATATTGATGAATCAAGTCCACGTTCAATAAATACGGGCGAGGGTTCCGTAGGCGTAATAAATTCGCCTGTAAAATCGGTTTTTGAAGACAGGTGAGTTAGTTATGGTTACTACAATCATAATTTGCATTAAGAGTATCTTTTATTAACATATTTCCGTGGCTTTTTTTTATGTATATTGCAGATACAATTTTGCTGACTCCGACACTGACAATGAGCAAATTTCTGAATACATTGAGAAGCATGAAAAGAAATGTGATTTTCGTGACGAGTTTCGAAACTGGGCCTTAAAACATAATGTGAATCATACAGCTTTGAAAGATTTAATAAGCATTTTGAATAAAAGGTCATCGAACGACTTACCGAACGATCCACGCACATTATTAAATACACCAAGAGCAATATCCACAACCAAAGTAGATCCAGGAGATTACTGGCACAATGGTCTCAAAAAATGTATAGAGAGTCATTTGGATAAAATAACAGATATACCTCGAAATATTTCGCTCATAATAAATATAGATGGTCTTCCAATACACAAGAGCTCAAAACAACAATTCTGGCCTATACTTTGTTCTATTTATGAGAAACCAGAAATAAGGCCTATGATCTGTGGAATATACTTAGGCTCAACAAAACCAAAGGATTTGAACGCATTTTTCAAAGAATTTCTTAACGACATGCATGATATATTGCAAAATGGTGTTGAAATCAATGATCAAGAGATAAAAGTTACGGTAAAATGTTTTGTATGCGATTCTCCAGCAAGAGCAATGGTAAAAGGTTAGTTATAAATTTTATCATGATAATTTGTTATGCCTGATTAGCACAGCGCCAATATCACGTCGGAAATTTGCTTTTGTTAAGTTTCAATACTAATTATTAGTTTTTGATTAAATGAAAATGAAAATGAAATGAAAAAATATTTATTTAGCACAAAAAGGTACGGCGTAATGGAACTTAGCATCTAACATTCAGTGCATAGCTTAAACAAAATAAACAAATTTCCAGGGGTCCCCAAACTAGGCTAGGCCTGTATCTTGGGGAACCAATTACTATTTAAACATGTGAAAATGTATAAGCTTTGGCATAAACTTTACTAAAATAAACAAAGATAAACAAAACAAAACGAAGCAGCTTTTATGTAGTGAGCGAAATAGGGTTATACTATTTAAAAGAAACTGCTTCACAATAACAAAAGGAAACAGCTTCTGGGTATAAAGTATTAGTATAATATTAGTATCTGTGGTATAAAGAGAATAACAAGGTTATACAATTTAAAAGGAACAGCTTCTAGGCTTCAAGACAAAAACAATAAAAATTACAATATATTAACAGCATTCTATTCTAGATTAGAAACTGCTCTGTACTTTGGTAATCCAGTGTGAGAAGAAACTTTGTTATGGTTTTTTTAGCTTCCGTGATTGTGTTTGTTTTAATATCGCAGTGTTTTAATAAATTGTTGTAGATATGTGCCCTGATGAAGTTACCAAATCTACGGGCAAAAGTTGTGTTTGTACTTAGAGTAGGAATTCTAAAGACTCGCTTGCTTAGAAGGTGGTTGTACTCAGGGCTGTTCAAAGTCTTTCTGTGTGTGCTAAGACAGGTTTTTAATATAAAAAGCTTACGGACTGAGAGAACTTGCGAATCTGTGTAAAGATCGCTGGTTGGATATCTGTAGGGTTTCTTTAACATAACCTTAAGTACCGATCTCTGGGCTCTTTCTACATCAATAAGAATTGTTTTAGCCGCACTACCCCATATTGTAATACAGTAGGTCAAAAGAGATTGGCAAATGGCAGTATAGACCTGAGTAAGGATTTGTTTACTGGCAGAATTACGAAGCTTTTTCATAACTCCAATGATTTTACGGACCCTCTTTGCTAAACCAAGTACGTGGTCTTTAAAATTAAGATTCTCATCTATGCTAACGCCAAGATATTTCATAGTATGTACTCGCTCTATTTGATCGCAAGAACAGTTATTTAGTAGGATATTATTACAGGAGTGTACTTTAAATGTAAAGTTAGTTGATGGCTTTGATGCTGCGGTTTTGTGAAAGCATAAATATTTTGTCTTTCCACTGTTTAGTGTAAGGAGATTATTTCGAAGCCATTCAGATATTTGAGACACACCTTTTTCTGCAGCACTGATAGTACTGTCCCAACCTTTACCACTATATAAGAGCACTGTATCGTCTGCGTAACATATGATTTCGCTATTACTAGTGCTGTAGTCATGTAAATCGTTCATATATATTATGAAGAGGGTTGGTCCAAGAATGCTTCCCTGTGGAACTCCGTAATTAACTTGTGTTCTATCACTGGTAAAAGACTCAACTTTAACCAATTGTTTCCTTTGGGAAAGGTAGCTGGTGAACCACGATAGCGGTAGCCCTCTGATGCCAATTATTTCCATTTTTTTAAGTAATAATGGGATTGACACTGTGTCGAATGCTTTCGCTAGATCAAGGAAGACACCGACACAGCTGAGCCCATTATCTAGATATTTAGATATAAAGTTGGTTAAAAGAGTAACAGCGTCCTCTGTTGACTGTCTCTGCCTGAAACCTAATTGCCTATCAGAGAGCAAGCCATATGATTCCAGAAAACTTACTAAGCGTTTGTTTACCAGCTTCTCTAGGAGTTTTGATAAATTACTAAGTAGGGAGATTGGTCTGTAGTTGCCAGGATTAGTTTTGGGGCCAGATTTATGGATCGGTGATACAGAGGCTACTTTCCAACAATCTGGGAAACAGCCTGTGCTTAGGCTTAGATTAAATATGTATACTAAGGGGTGAATAATTAAAAGTTTTGTGCTTTTTATTAGTTGGTTGTTCAGGCCATCCAACCCGGGTGCACTGACCTGTTTAAGTTGCCTAATTATGCCATCCAACTCTATTGCGTCAATTGGTTGCATAAAAAATGAGTTTGGGGTGATGTTGTTAAGTTTGGTTTTACGTATAGAAGCTTCCTCGGTATTGCCTGAGTTCTCCATGATTGTGCTGGCGAGATTCTGTCCAACTGTAGCAAAGTAAGTGTTGCATTCGTTCAGGGCGTCAACTGGGTCGTTACCGGCTGTTATCAAATCAAGCGCCTGAGTATTTTTAGTCTGAAAGTTACATATATTCCTAATCGTGTTCCATAGTCCCTTTGGGTTTTTGTAATTTGCTTCAAGTTGACTGCTTTCATAAGAAATTTTCAGCTTTTTTAAAAGTTCGTTGCAAAAGTTTCTGTACCGGCAAAATGTGAGCCTCAAGACTTCGTCTTTTGGAAAACGCCTTAGCTTTGAGTGTAGCCTATCACGATGTCGCATGCATCTCATCAAGCCCGGTGTAATCCACGGTTGGATGGTGAATTTCGATTTACTAACCTTTTTGTGTTTAGTGTTGCTCACGACTGTTTTAGTTAGAGTGTCAGTGAAGCTTTCTGCTGCATGGTTCACGTCAGTAGACTCAAAGACTGGCGTCCAGTCAACCGATTCCAGCTCTTTTGCAATTCCCTCGTAATTTATAATAGGTTTAATTCTGCTTATATTTGCCTTTGCTTTTTTATACTCAAAACCTATTAAAACTGTTTTATGATCCGTTAATTCGGTGTTACATACTCCTCCTATGCTACGAGAATTACTTTTTATAAAAATGTGATCGAGGCATGCGTTCAGTCTAGTGGGAATAGTTATTGCAGGTATGAGATCGTGTTCGGCGAGGAGACATAAATATTCTGTTGGGTTAATTCTTCTTGTTTCAGATTGAAGTATGTCGATATTAAGATCTCCAGCCATTATAATGTTCTTTCTGTCTCTAAAGAGTTTGAGTGTTGTGTCTAGTGACTGTAAGAATAGGTCAATGTTACTTACATTGTTAAAAGATGGAGATCTATATATGCCGAGAATTGTGGCATGATTTGGGATTTCTATAGCAAGACAGCTCGCTTCATCGAAATGCAGCTCGGAGGTAGTAGCATTCCAGGAGTTTTTGATGTAGGCTACTACACCTCCGTTTTTGTTTATATTATTTTTGGTGTGATGTGGAGTGTAGCCTGGAATGCCATCAATAATAGTTGTCTCGTTAAGCCAACACTCTGTTAGTATTATAACGTCAAACTGAACACTCATTCTGTGTAGACAAACTAAAAAGGCATCAAAATTTTTATTAATACTTCTCACATTAAAAGCTATTAGTTTGAAATTATAGTTAGACGTTAGAACACTTCTACAGAGCTCTGGGGTTTCAAATTTTTTGCATTGTATATCCAGAAATGAGTCAATTTGTAGTTCTAGGTTGTTGTTAGCCATTTATGATGTGAGGGAGGTATCCAAATTGTTTTTTCTTTTTAATTGGGTGTGATAATACAGCCAGTAATTGTAATTGTAGTTTAGCTTTGAAGGCGAGTTGTTTTAGTTTGAGCACATATTTAGTTTTAGTTTTATGGTTGAGTTTTTTTGTTGAGTGTTTTATAAAATGTATATATTGAACGAAATTTTCTCAATTTGTTTTTTGGAAGCTTATTAGAGCGCTTACGGCTAATTTGGATAGAGATAACGAAATACAGAGCATAATTGCGATACTAAGATTAGGAACACTTCTTGCGCTCCTGTTTTGCAGAAGGCTCGGACTGACACTCAACCTGAGTTGGCTGAGAGTTTCCCGCCAGATTGTCCAGGATAGATTCAGACTCTACACGTACAACGGAGCTTGTGTCAGAACGGCGCATAAGGATTCTTCCATTTTTTGTCCAGACGTACTTAAAGCCGAGTCGAGCTCCAAGCGATCGAGCCTTGCTGAAAAGGATTCTGTTTTCTTTTGTCAGGTGCTCGTTAATAAACACGCGGCGCGATGTTCCAGCGATGTCAAGGGAATCACTTGTCAGGCCACGTCGCACTCTTGCAGCATGGATCATATGGTCACGAGGGGCTCGACGCGTGAACGTCAGCACCACTGGCCGCGGGCGCGCTTCACCCCCCTCTCCGCCACCGAATAAGCCTACACGTCGCACGTCATCTACATCTCGTGGCTCTAGTTCAACGCCCAGTTTAGTGGACAATACGTTGACGATATGTTGAAGGTTCTCGCCCTTGTGTTCGGTCAGTCCGGTAATTTCAACGTCCTTGCGAAGGCTTCGTTGCTCCTTGGTAGACAATCCTTGGCGTAGCTCGGCTACTTCCGCTCGTAGAGTTTTCACCTCCGACTTGTAACGGTCCAACTCTTTTAATTGTGACTTCATATCTGTAATTTCCTTACGAAACTCGACAATGTCCAGCGAGGTGGAGTTGAGTGATACTGTAAAAGCATTCATTTCTTCTTTCATCGACTTGAACACTCCCTGCATCTGGCTTAGCGCCTCAGTAAATGACGCCATGAGCTGTGCTGGAGTTGGCGTGGTATTGGGGGCGCTGATCGCGCTTAGGAAGTTGGGTTCGAGGTCATGCCTTATTTATAAAAAATAAACAATGGATGATTTATGGTTCAAAATGACATTTCAATACAAAATCCTCCTAATTCTGTGTTTTATACATATATCATCGAACTTTTTATAAATAAGGCTGTATGACTTTCTAAATTTTCTTAAATATTACTTACTTACTTATTTATTTTATGTGTTATATATTTTTTACAGGAACTTGTAATTTTAATGGCAAACACGGTTGTCTTAAGTGCACAGTCATCGGAGAATATTCTCATGTTTCACACACCGTCGTCTTTCCCGGCATCAACTGTCCTTTGAGAAACGATAAAGACTTCAGAGAAAGAAGTACAAGAAACATCACAAATATGACTCGCCTTTATTAAAATTACCAATCGACATGATTGAAGCATTTCCGGTAGCCGATTCACTGCATTTAATAGACTTAGGTATTATGAAAAGGTTACTTATCGGGTGGCGTGATGGTAACTTTGGAAAAAAAGATACCAAATGGCGTGCAAGCGACATTGATACTGTTAACCATTTTTTTAAATCATGTAAAACACCAATAGAAATCCATCCATAGAACAATCCATAGAACAGATCTGTTCGAGGATTAGATTGTCTAAGTCACTGGAAAGGGTCAGAGTTTAGAACATTCTTTCACTATTTGAGTATAGTTATTTTGCCAAAGGTTTTAAAACAAGAAGCTGTGCAACATTTCCTCACGTTGTACTGTGCAATAACAATATGCTCGGCAGAGGTACATTTTAATTTATTATCATTGGCGCAAGAGCTTTTAAATTTCTTTGTAACTAATTTTAAAACAAATTACGGTTTAGACTACGTTACTAGTAATGTTCATAACTTAATACATATTGTAGATGAGGTTAAAAATTTTGGGAAATTAGATAACTTTAATGCATGTTAATTTGAAAACAAATTATATTTAATTAAAAATTTACTCAGACAAGGAAATAAACCACTTGCTCAGGTATTCAAAAGACTAGGCGAGTTCGAGAAAATTGATTATGAACGGAATTCCAACCTATCCAATGCAGATTATCCATATGTAAAGAAAAACTATAAAAACCATAGGATCGATTTGCATTTCCAGGATTTTACGCTATCAACAAAAAAAGAAGATAAATATTTTTTAACACACAAAAAAGAAATAATGGAGATTAGCCGTTTTATTATTCAAGAAAAACAGATAAGAATTTATTGCAAAAAAATTGAACATGTGCAAAATGTTTTTGATCTTCCTATTTATTCCTCATATCTTAATATTTTTAAGACCTCAGAGAATTTAGGATTAATAACAGAATTGGTGTGTTCTCCTTGTGACGTCAAATGTAAATTAGTAGTCACCATCTATGAATCTGAATTATATTTTGTTCCCTTGCTACACACATTAAAAAAGTAATGTTAATATTAAAATGTATGTAAATGTACCTATCTATTTTATAATAAAACATTATTATCTATTAATCATTCTTTTATTGGGAAAAACGGGCTGTTCTGTATCTTATATTTAATAATAGGTACTATATTTTACTAGTAGGAACTAACTTTATAAATCTTAATTACTTAATCATGATAAACCTTGATGTAGGAACCAATACGCGATAAAAATCTAATAAAAATAAACAAAGGAGAAACACTAACCAAATAAAAACTAAAACCTAATTTAAGTGAAAGGTATCTTTAGAAAAAAATAAAAAAGGTATATGTCAAAGTATGGGTTTATACCTAACTACACAATTTAAACATAATGTAATGTTATATTTGCTAGTAGGTACTTTCTTTTACTAGTAAAAACTATCTTTACAAATCTTAATTACTTAATCATAGTAAATCTTGATGTAGGAACCAATACACGATTAAAATCTAATAAAAATAAACAAAGGAGAAAGCTCAAAATGCCCAAAAAACACCCAGGCCCGGCGCAAATGAAACTGAACTCAAATAATAGGTATAATTGAGTTTTAAAATAATCCATGGGAGACATGATCGAAATCGATGGCTAAGTGCGTGAAATTGCTATTCGAGTATTTACAGGCATCATGTGTACTAATAATTTTAATAGAACTAACAATAATTTTACTTGAAATTTCGCGCACTTAGCCATTGATTTCGATAAGGTATCCCATGGATAATTTTATAACTCAATTATTTTAAGTTTCGTTTGCGCCGGGCCTGGGTGTTTTTTGAGCTTTATCTTTTTAACACAAACTTAAAATTCTTAGAAAACAACAAAAACCTATTTTTTGTAAACAAGTTCAAAAATACATAACTTGGTGATACGGGTCGACTTAAAATTAATTTCTGTAGAATGTCTTGGCTATATGGCTTCATTGATCATTATTTTTCGTAATTGGTTTTAGTGTATCAGCACTAGGCATCTTTTCATCAGTTTCAATTTCAACAGTATCGTTGCTTAATATATTTTCTTTATTTTGGTCACTGGTCTCGTTATGCAGATTAGTGCTTTTTTTAGCTTCCAACGCATTAATATTTTCATTTTCTTTCGAATCCACATTCCGTTTTGGTCTCTTATGACTGTTTCTAGATGATGATGCTCTTTGCAGTTTTGAGCTCTTCCGTTTTGTTGCATTTTTCAGAATCGATTTGAAGAATGTCTCATTAGCGGCAATAGTATAACTTCTGTCACATTCATAAATGAGTTCAAAAAATAGACCCAAAACATTTTTATACAGCTTTAGGCTTATTTTTGTGCCTTCGCCTCTCGCACTTCCCGACCAAGAGCATTGTGTTAAAAAATCTCTGGTGAAGAAAACGTCCACAAGTTGATAAGCGCAATTTGAAGCCTTTCCTGGTTGACAAACGATGCTGTATTTTGACTTTAATTCTGCTTTCATGTCGTCGTTAGTAAGCAGATCTTCAAAATGAGAAAGTTCGGCTAAATTCCTAATTGGTTTAAAGCAGAATGCTTTATTTTCCAATGATTTCTTTGTCGTATCATTTAACGTCACAACCGCTGAGGATTGTTTCGTTATCAGGTGTTCAAATTTTACAGAAAATTCTGCTAAAGCCATCATTATGGTGTTTTGGTTTCCTATGATTATATTTTGATTTTTTAACATTTCTTGTTGATTTTTGTATATCTCCATTTGATTCGTTGTAATATTTATGAGTTCCGAAGTTTCGATAACTGGTCCTTGCGTTACTTCACCTTCAACATCTAATGTAGGAGGTTCGTTGCCATCGTTTGAAAACGCGGGTGGAATATTTTGTTCTGATAAAACAGATTCCTCTTGGCATGTTACCTGAAATAAATAAAAATTTAATGTAAGAAGCTACTTAAATAGTTCATTTATACAGGCCAAACCTTAAAAAGGCGTCATTTTGTATATATTAGAATAAGTATAAGGTAGAAATAATGTTTTGGAAAAGAAAAAAGAACAACCTATCATTATCACGATATTTAGAATACAAATAATAATTAATTTATCGCTGTTTTGAGACTCAAAGAAACAGTCGCACACCCGCGCGCAAAATGTTCACAGGCTTTGGTGTATAGATGCCCTACACTGAATCAAACTACAGTATAATATTTTAATGGTGAAATGTAATTTCTTTTACTATCCTCGTTTAGAGATCATAAACGATTTAGCGTTATTTTGTGTAAAATATCTCCAAAAAATAAAAAGTTAAAAAGTGCAAACCTGGTTTAGCATTGTATTAAATTCATGGATTTTTCGCACTGGCACTGCCCCTCCCACTGTTGGTAAGGCCGCCAGCGTCGATGTCGCTGCCGAGTCCTCATCAAGTTCTGTTGTGGAACAATCTAGCATTTCTCCAAGGATTTGTTCGGCAATTTCGTAAGTTTGTATATTTTCTCTTTTGACAACGCATCCAATTACAGGCCATTCGGGTTTTGGGATAGAGTCTTCAATTTTAGAATATTTTTTTGCTTTCTTATTAGGCCAGTGCAAAATCCCTTGATTTTCCCATCCAGATGGACAAATGGAAAACTCTTCCCTATTTGTTCTCCCATTTATCGTTTTTATTATTTTAAAAGGCATCCTGCAAACAAAAGACGTAATTAGTTCAGTAATATTAAATAATTGGTTCGCCCTAAACTGTAAACTCGTGGTGTCTAATTGTCCGCCCATCTTGAGTTGGTACCTATCCTTGATCGGAACGCAATGAACTGGCAGGCGCATTTATGAGACCAAGGAATGTATAAGATCGAAGGTGACCTAAATCGTTCAATCTGTTGCCAAGAAATAGGGGTTGAAAAGGGGTTTACATATCAAAACTTGAGTTTCATTTACATCACGATCCGATCATCGATACCAGAGTTTTGCTCGGACAAAACAATAGGTACATACTTAGGTACAGACTACACACACTCATACACACTTGCATACACATAAAATTCATACATACATAAAAGGCGCAGAGCCTTAGCGCTGTACAGTTTTTATTTTACTAAGATTTTATATTTACTCAAGTATACACAAACTTTACATTTACACTAGGTATACATACGAAATTTTACAGAAGGAGTATTCACAGATGTTTTCGCACTTCTACAGACACTAGATCGCGGAGGCGATTGACATGGTTTCTGGGCAAAACTCTGTGATTCACTGGCGTGGCGGGCGGCCTGGAAGCGTTCAGGAGCGGGGAGCGCGGGACGACGAACCCGCCCGCGCGCCACCCTCTCCACCCGCTGTCACCCGACCGGAGTGAAGCTCGCGCGCTTATGAATAATTAATAATAATTATTGTACAGAAATACATACAAACATACACACACACACACACAAACAAACAAACAAAAGAAACCACTCGTTTAATTATAAATTAATTTACACTCAATTTTAACATGTCCTAGTTTTGGAGGAAAATATTTTTTTTGTTTAGCTAATGATTGAAGGGGTATTTTTTAGTGTTTAACCTTTGTTAAACCCTAAAAAATATCACGGATCTCTAAAACATTGATTAAAAGAGGAGGTTAAAAGACCCCTAATAACACCTGAAGTAACAATACACCAGAAATAGCACCTCTTTTGACAATATAAGCTGCATTAGAGAAATAAAATTCACTCACAGATTTAATAAGGTTAAAATTAACACTATTACTCCCATAAGAGAAATGTTTAAGCTTAAGCTACGGGTTAAGGCTGCACTTTAAAAGACGCCATTTATTATTTTGAAAGAAAATGTTAATATCCTAAAAAAAAGGTTATTATAACATAATAATTCTTTTCTGATAATTTTGGACCACTATCAACATTTATGTGGGCCAACTAGCATATATAATCGTATGGTTTATATAAACAACATGAAACTGATATTATTTTGTTTAGTCAATAAATAATATTTTTGTTTTTATTTGGAATACTGATAAATTTATGGAGGCCAGATAAAACTACTTAAAAATATCCTAAACATATACAGTAAACGTAAATGCGTTTAGAAATTACGTGTACATAAGAACTATAAAGGGCATAATCACATTACTTACTTTAGAATATTGTTTACTGATGGCCGACGAATTTATCCACCATAACATCCAGAGAGTGCAGGGAAATTATGTCTGCTTGTCACAAACACAACCCAATAAAATCATTTGTTGGCGAACCATTCATTCGATGAATATTTGTTCGTTCAAAGGGAAGCGCCAGAGGGGCTTTATAATGGCGCTAATAGTTTCATGCAGTTTTTGTAGCAGCTCTGTGCCACTATTAAAGGATTGATATAGAACTACGGGTTGCATAAAATTGTGCCCAAATTGCCGCATAGCTGCTGCAGAAAGTATGTAGTAGATTCTCTAGCGCTTAAGTCTAGCACCTTGAGTTACAAAAAGATAGGCTCCAATGCTGTTAAGCAGCCAAATGAGTTAGTTGGGTATAGTGACAAGTTACCAGCTCAACGCCTGACAGAACATTGAACCCCTCATTTACGTAAAATAAGTATGGGATCTATGTTACTCATTATCATATTTTTATTTAAAAACACATTCCGGTTACATTGCCCAGAGAACTAACATATAATTGCCTATCATTACTACACTAAAAACATCAGGATATTACTATGGAGATAACAAAACCGCAGTACCAAATTTTCATTAAAATGGCTATTATTTTTAATAATACTTGCGCCATGCATGGGTCATTGTGTTGCACGTGAACCTTGGGCTTAGAAGATGCTTTCATGGTTAGCTTATAATAATAACAGTTATTGATATTTGATAGTATGATAAGGGGTCATGCATAAATTGCGTCATACATGTTTCATTATATCTGGTCTCGTCAATAAATATGTTTTACCCTCTGTTTCCCGGGGGTGGTTTCAGTGGCTCTCTTAGGGCCTTCACTGGCTCACAACATCTTTATATTTACAACAGTTTGATTAGCCTTAAATTATATTGGTTGCTTTCCTATGAAATTGGCGAAATTTTCTTACAGATTCAGGAGTTCATAATTCATGTAATTCAATAGCTATTCCATTATTTTTAAATGTTTAAATGATCATTTCAAAGATTTACATCTACATATAAAATTTTCTTTTAATTATCAGTTTGATAACTAAAATTAAATCTTCAAAATCAGTTCGTACTAAAAGTCATCCTTTTTCATGATAAGATTCGTAATATTTGTTTACAAATGAAACTTTAAAAAAAGAAAATGTGGTTAACTAAATGTTGTCTCATTAATTCACACAAAGTTTTAGAAAATTACGATTTTTAATTACTAAAAAAAATGTAAAAATATCTGTACTGAAAATTGAATCTTCTCCAATTTCTCCACACAAAACGTTGTTTTATAGGTAAGCACATAATATGTAATTTTAGCATAACATGCAGCGTATAAACCTTTTTACTCTTTACAGTCTTCACAAAATAAAAGGCCTGGTGGCCCAAACTAAACTCAAATGTATGACTTGAAAAATAAACAATAACAAATTAAAAAAAGCAACGGATTTAACATTGATGTGAATCATAATAGAACTGCGTTCGGTATAGTAAACCGAATATGTCCTTAAAGTACTAAAAATAATGAGGTGCTAAACATAATAATTTATTATATTATTTGAGCACCTCATTATTTTTAGTTACACACTTTGGGCACAATTTCATGTATTTTTTTAAAATCTTACACAATATACGCATGGGTAGGTAATTGAAAATATTAAATGATTTAGCTATGATTTAGCACATACATGGTGTGAGCTCTCCGCGGGTGTTCCGCAGGGTGGTATCCTTTCTCCGCTCCTCTTCTCAGTATTGATAAACTCCATCTCTGACATTCTTACTTCTTCTTATCATCTCTACGCAGATGAACTCCAAATATATTAGCGCCTCTCTCCGTGTAAAGTTAAACTGACTTTAGAGGCGTTGAATGCTGACCTTGATAACATCAGGAAATGGGCTATTTCATCTCCGCTGCCTGTCAACCCGGGAAAATCTCAAGCTATGATTATGGGTACACGGCACTCGCTTAACTTATTACAGAATTCGCCCGTCGATCCTGTATTATATGATGGTACCATAATTGCTTACAGTGAGAAACCTAAGAATCTTGGGGTTATATTTGACAACTTTCTGTCCTGGTCCCCCCACGTTTGTGAGGTCAGCAGACGAGTCTTTGCGTCATTTCACTCCCTCCAAAGATTGTAGTACTTCCTGCCACGACAGACTAAAATCACCTTTGCTCAGTCCCTTCTACTAACTTTAATAGACTATACAGATGTTTGTTGAATCAGCACGAACGAAGAACAACTGAACAAACTTGAACGCCTTCAAAACCTCGGGATTCGGTTTGTCTACGGGTTGCGCAAGTATGACCATGTCTCCTAGTATCGCAAGGAGGTGGGGTGGCTCCCGATCCGTCTTCGCCGTGACATGCACATTCTCTCCTATCTGTTCAATATTTTGTGAAATCCCCGATACCCCACATATCTACGCCAACGTTTTGAGTTTCTTTCCCAGGGATAGCAATCGGAGACCCCACACGGTGTCTCTCCACACTGCCGCTTATGAACACTCGTTTAGGTTAAGGGCAATCCGACTGTGCAACGCTCTTCCCTGCACTATTAGGAAAATTCCCTCAATTTTCACCTTTAAAAAAAGATTGAAAGTGCATCTCTTATTCTCTTCCCTAAAAGGTACCATATCTATGTAGGTATATGTAAGATTTATTATAGTTTATATATGTGCATGCTATTTATTGTATTTAATGTAGTTGAACTATTTTTATTTTTTATTTGGTATAGTTGATATTTATTTTGAAAGTAATTTTCGTACGTATTTCTAGAGTTTTATTTCGAACTAGGACTGTCCTGTATCATAAACTATCTTTGTCTTGCCTAGATTTGCTGGAAGAAATCTCTTTTAAGAGATAAGCTCGCATTTGCTTATAACATTTCTTTTAACTGTCTGTAACTTTATATTATCTGTGCAATAAAGAATACGAATATACATAGTCAGGTCATAAGTTCTGTCACATGTGCAATATGAAATAATTTAGACATGTTTATTATTTATGTAAACATTTGTATAGCAAAATCAACTTAATAAAACATAGATTCTTATGGTAATAAAGTTTATTCAAAATGACTCCCGCGATTTTGAATACAGGCCTTTATTCTGCGCGGCCAGTCGTCTATCGCAGCACGAACGAGGTCCATGTCAATATCGGCGGCTGCCTTAATCAAGGATGCCTTGAGTGACTCCAAATCAGGATGAGGCTTTGAGCAGGCCTTTTCCTCCAAGTGTTGCCATATCTTGTAATCTAACGGACTCAAATCTGGAGTGGAGGAGGGCCAGTCTTCGTGCCGGATGAAGTCGATTTCACGCGCCGCCAGCCAGTCTTGTGTGCTTTTCGCTCTATGAGCTGGCACAGAATCTTGTTGGAATACCCAGTGCCTGTATTAAACATGGTATGAGAAACAGGTTCCACAAGGTTCTTGAGGACTGTATTTTGATACACAACTGCATTAGTTTTTACGCCTTTCTCACAAAAATGTACCTCAGTTAAGCCCCAATAAGAGACTCCCAACCAAACCATGAGCGAGGATGGAAAATGACCTCGTTGGACACGCGGAATACGGTTGCTCGCTTCTTCACTGCTGTGTGCGTACACCTTATGATTTTGTTTGTTGTAGCTCTCTTCCACGGTGAAAATTTTTTCATCCGAAACAAGAATTTCCCGATGCTTTTTTCCCGCGTACCGCTTCAACAAAGCGCGGCATCTTTTCAGTCTCAGGTCCATTAAACGAGCGTCCAAACGATGTCCTGTTTTTCTTCGATATGCCCTAAGCCCTAAGTCTTCATTTAACACCCTTTTCACCGTGGTCCTGCTTAACCCCATCTGAAGGGTCAACAGTTTCTGCTTACGTATGGGATTTCTTTGAATTCGCGCCTTCACAGCTTTTATCACTGCTGGAGTCCTAACAGAGCGAGGGCGAACACTTGTTGACCTGTCATCTACACTAGAGTCTTCATTGTATCGTTTTATGGTACGATAACGAATCTTTTGGTTATATTCAAATTTTTCAGTAAGTCGAAAATCTGAATTGGCGCGTAACCGCAACGATGCAACGCAATAACTGCGACACGGTCTTCTTTAAGTGTCCACTCCATATTTAAAAATGAGGAAAATTCTAAAAAGTACACATTTTTATTTTCATGAAAAATTCGAAATTCGAATTCAATAAACTTTTTTGTGGCCAGCGTTCTAAATTCAAAAGTTTTTATTGTGTGACAGAACTTATGACCTGACTGTGTACATACACAACTAAATTTCAGAATAACTGGCAGTATGACATGCGTTCTGTATTATCTAATTAATTTAAGCATATAAGTTATTGATAAAATCTACATCATCAGTGTTGATCATTCAACATTGTAAAGATAATTAACTATTTAAGTACAGTCAGCAGCTTGTGAAGCTTTACGCTTGCTACTTTGTTAAGACGTTCATGATACAAAAACAGTACTTTTCTACCCCTCCCTCTAACCAATCTATCAAGTTCATTTATACAAATACAAATACAAACACAAAAATGTTTATTTGTTCATCATTGTTTGTAAATAGGTTTTATATTATTTACAGTGTTTCAAATGATGGTATCCAGTAGTACTGGGTGTACAAATATCAACCTTATTATATAACATTAGAATCTAAATTTAATCTAAACATATTAAGAGTAGTGGTATAAGTATTTTTTTTTATTTTATGATTCTAGGTATTTTAATATTTCAATGCTATACCGCTTCACAAACCGTGGGCTAAGACGAGAAAGAAATGGCAAGAAAACTCAATCCTGCCCATTTACTTCGACACGGATGTGTTGAGTAATCAGTTCTTTGTTATTAAAGTATTCATTGATATCAAAGTACAGATGTAGTGAATAATCCTTTCCTATCGGCAAAACTCGGAACAACGATAACACCCGAATGGTGCCGATGTATCTATGAATTACTGTATTATTAAATTACGTGTAGGTATCAAATAAATCGCATACTTTATTTATCAATGTCAAATGTCAAATTGCCCGTTTGACGGGTACTGAGTGCGAGTGAAGTAGTAAGACAAAAACGAACATTTCCGAGAAAATACGAAAGGAAAGGATTATTCACTACATCTGTACCTACATTTTATGTTTTAAGATTTAAGTAACCGTTTTAAAAATTTTTATTAAATCCAAAGTTTTTATAGCATTAGATTAAATATTTTTATGGCGACAAAGAAAATGCTATTACTATATAGCACGCATTTTGGAGAAGGAAGTACTATGTGGTTTTTATTACGTAGATATCTTGTGTGAATTGTATTTCGTTTCTATTAAACGTGGATGATAGTTTTTCTTAACGAACATTAAGTACTCTAGGATAAATATCGATGGAAAAGTTAGAATGTCTAATTTTTTGAAGTTGGGTTTGCAGCTTTCAGTCTTTTTTATGCCATGGCCCAAATAATTTTTTTCTGATGCCTAATTATTTTGTCCCTATCACTAGAATTTCCGAAAAAGATGATACTGATAAATTACGAAATATGCAGTAACAGCTGCCTGCAGCTGTGGTCGCAATCTGCATTAATCTCCTTAGAGGGTAAACAAATCTGTTTATCTTACAGCACAGTTTTTCTATGTGCAGTTTCCATCCGCAATGTTAGGTGCCGTCCTAGGAATTTTATTGTTTGTAGGTACTATTTCTATGTTATTCTCATCAGAGTTTATATTTAGTTTCGGTGGGTTTGCTTGTGGTTGATGAAATTGCATAATTTTAGTTTTTTGAACTTAATTTTTAGATTGTTATTCTGAATCAATTCGACAAGCCCACTCAATGTATTATATATCTAGTTCAAAGTTTAGTGGCCCTGTACATTTTATGATATCGGAACAGTCATCCGCAAACAATTCTTTAGGATGTGGAACAGTTTCTGGTAGGTCATTTATATAGGCTAGGAACAGGAATTCCCAAGATTCCCTGTGGTACTCCGTATTCTACTGCCCTAGATTCGGACGCGTAGTTTTATTCTGTTGCCGTTTTATCACTACTATTGATAATGCAAAACAGTTTTCTATTTGCTAAGTATGAATTTAATAGATTTTGTGTTGGACTCCTAATACCAAAACTTTCGAGTTTTTCCAGCAATAGTTTGTGGTCTACGAAATCGAAAGCCTTAGTCATGTCCATGAAGATCACTGAGACATGTTGTCTATTGTTGATACTGTCATACATATGTTTTACGAGGTCATATATCGCTAATATTGTGGACTTATTTTTCTATAGGTGTTCTTTTCGTCTACAAATATGTTGTGCGCTTCTAAAAAGGAATATTCTATTACTGCTTAATTGCCTGTTCAAAGATTTTAGATATTATAGTTATAAGAGTTACTGGTCGGTATCTAGTGACGTCTTTTTTATTTCCAGCTTCGTGAATAGGTTTTATAACAGAAATTTTAAGTCAATCTGGATAAGTGCCATGTTCAAAGCACATATTTATAACGTACGATAGTGGTGCGGCCAAGATGTGGGAGCTAGTCTTTAGTATTTTGGTGCTGATTTGATCATATCCTACACTATTTGTATTATTAAGACCTTTTATTAGATAATATACTTCCGTAACTTCTGACGGTACCATGAATATTGATTTGTTTTTAGATTTGGTTGGTCTGAAGTTCTACATAAATTTATAATACAAGGATGTACCTGTGCATGTTACTTTTATTACGTTTTTACTCGCCCGTCGCGCTTCGACATCTCTGTCACACTATTTTAAAAAAGCTTCTGATATGTTACTTATTTTTGCTAACAGTACCCTCCAGGTGGCCATCCTCAGAGTTTCTTGTAATAACAGAATATCAACCGTAAACTAACATTTACATACAACATACGAATCAATATGTTCGCATACCTTGTTAAAATGTGTTTTCATGGTTTTAATTAATTAAAGTTGCTTGTTAACTCGTAAATAAACTAGGGGATCGAGCCCAGACGTACAACTAAAATCATATAATAAAACTGATAATCGAGTCATGCTGGCGCTGCCACCCTTTTGATACAGTTCGCGATAGTTAGAACAGGTGCATTGCTTAAAATGTGTTTTCATAGTTTTAGTTAATTAAAGTATAGTACAAGTACATTAGAAAACAAACAAATATGTGACGTTCCTTAGGTGGGTGAAGGTATCTAATGGTTGGTATGAAGTTATGCATACCCGGTTGAATATGAGTTTGTTGTACACATATATCTGTTCGTGCTCAGCGATCGACCTTTCTCATCCTGTCTTGGTTTGTTAGAACATATCTCTTACTAGAGATAAGCTTGCCTTTGTACACAATTTTAATGTATGTCTTGTTATTGGAATTATTTGAGTGCAATGAAGAATTTATGAATTATCAATTATGAGTAGTTACCAACATATATAATTTAAAAAGGTTTTATTAAAAACATATGAATCTTAGTATAATAAAAACATAAGCATACGTATAAGCGTTTTCTTTTCCCATACGAGGGTGCAAAGACACTGTTGTGCCCGCTCGTTTAGGATTACGACGAGACTTGACAATTGCGATTGTGTGCGTGCAGAGGGCTGGCCAATGGGCTATACTGACGAAGCACCCATAGACAGTCTCACACTTCGTCACGGATACGTATACGGATGGAAGCACTCATACAAACGCATTTCTCAGGTCTCGCCACCTGGACTGGTACAAAGTTTGAATGTATTAACAACACATTTTAAAGATTTGTTCGGAGCCCACGGTGCTCTATTGCCCCCGGATTTATCTTTCCAGCCTCCTGTAGCGACTATTGAGTAAAGGCCTCATGACGCCATATTGCGGTCCTGGGCCAACCTGATCAATGAACTAGTTAGACATAAGTACACCTAAAAAAAAAAAAAAATTGATGTAATTCCGCGAAATTGGTGGCATAGATTTAGCATCTCTCAAGAAACTCCTTCCTGTATAATCGTTACACTATTGTTGCAAAATTGCAATAGGCTTAACAGACAAGGACCCTTGATGGAATTCCAACCTTGAAAGGTATGCAACAGTCACCCTTTAGACCATGTTCTTACGCATCAAAGTTTAATCTAAATATATGCAATCAACATGGCATTTAATACATTACTCTCGAGAAGCACGCCATATTTTCTGTGACTTGCGACTGATTCTTCATTCAGTAATTTTTGCTTGTTACTTGACATTAGAATGGCGTTTGGTTTATAGAAATAAAATACATATAAAGCGTCACGCCTTTTCCCATATGGAGTAGTAGAGACTCAGTTGTCCCGTTGAGCCAGTCACCCAATACTCCAATGCTACCTATGTGCACCTTTTTTTTGTTGCAGGGGAAAAAAATGGAATTACCCTTGCCCAGGAGTCAGAACTCCCTGCTATGTCCGGGTCATATTGAGCCAGCATCAGCTCGTGTGGTATACGGACTCAAAGCAACCCCTTTTTTACTGTGAGCCATGGCCTAACCTAGGTGCACCTTTGCTTCCACTTGGCTGAGCTGGCGTAGTTGGTGGCAAAGAGTTTCATTCATCTGAGGTTAGGCGCAAAAACCGGTCACGCGATCTTTCAAATTCACTTTATAGATATTTAATTTATTCCTAGGCGTTTTATTTATACTAGTTATTGTGCACTGCCTACCCTTTTATGATACTATTTCCTATAATGCCTTGGTTTGCTGGAAGAATTCCTCAAATTACGTGCTCATTTGAGGTAATTTTTTTATAATTCATAATTCTACAGCAGCTAAGCAAGCTGTCAAACAGTTTAAGGAGTAAGAGTAAGGAGTAGAATTAGACAACTTTGACAGATAGGCAGTCGCCGACTACACCAGCACCATCTACAGTGAATTAGGTGCCATTTGCGTGACAGGGGGATTTTTATACCGCCACAGCCTCAGCGATTTCTGCACCAGAACTCGAATCTGCATCTCCGTGGGTGACTAGACCACAGAAGCACTTTCACCGCCTTACTATAAAAAACATAGTCTAAGCCTTATTTATTTATAAAAAAACGTCAAACTTTTACGACCTTCAAGCTGTAATCCTCACCGTTGAAACCTTCATGAAAATGAAATTTGGCATTGCTAAAAAATAGTCCAAAAATAGTCCTAAATAGTCCACAAAAAATGAAAATTAGTCCACTTATAGTTCCGAAGTCATAGCTATAGGTTGGTGAGGATTACAGCTTGACGTCACGCTGTAATCCTCGTCTCTCGTGCAATCAAACGGAAGGGCCTATCGACTTGGTTTAGGTTTCAAAAATTAGTCCAGAAATAGTCCACACGACATACCAAATTTCAGAAATAGTCCTTTAACGATTCCAGAGTTATTCAGACATCTTGGTGAGGATTACAGCTTGAACATTTGATATCATCAAATATCTTCGGAACGCCTACGACTTTCAGTTTGAAATTTGAGCCAAAAAATAGTCCATAAATAGTCCACCGAAACAATAATGATTTCCACCTGGTTTACTTTGAAGAAGTGCATTAAAAATACATTGTTTAATTTCCCATACATTTCAATACATGTACAGTCGTGTACAAAATAATAATGGGGTAAACCCTAATAAACCGGTTTATACCGGTTAATTCAATCAAAGGGCCTGCTTTTAATTTCTGAAAACTAACGGTAGTGTAATATTATAGGAAAGTGAGGACAGAGCTATATATAGTGCATAGCTCTATCCCTCACGTTCACGACGCTTAACTTTTATTTTCTTCCATTTAGCCGGACATACACCAGACTTTTGATAACCGCTAAATACAGTTTAAATACAACCTTAATAAAACACGGCTAGGTTAGGGGAACCTGGCTGACAATAAAGAGGCAATAAGCTTGGCCTGCTTGACTACTGTACGCGAATCGTCCCGACGAATCAAACAGGGGCTGGTTTTAAAATAATATATATGATAGAAATAGATAACGCTTAGACCCAACACAGATTTCAAGATAATAGAGGAAAAGCTGTGCTCACCTGAAAAACGCTATCCTGGCTAGCTCCACACCCCACACCGTAGCTCGTCCGAATACACAGGATTAATCGACACTTTCGATAAAAGGTCAGGGATGCGTCTGATACGCTCGCGACGACAACTTGATCGCAACTGACTGTGGTGGTTCGCGCTATCAAGGAGGCACAGCCGCGTTTTCAAACTACCCAAAATTGGATGGGTAGTCGATATATATAATGGAAACAAAAATAAAAACATAACGAACAACTACGTTACTTGCCTTTTGCTTGCTGTGCGTCAGTTGTGTTTAATTTAAACTGTATTTAGCGGCTGTCAAAAGCCCTTAGAAAACTGAAACTTAAATGAGTCTTTTGTTGTACATAAGTGCGTGACAGCGATTTGGATTTTGAACGGGTCTTCGAGCCCCGGTTGTAGCTATGATATATATGTTATATGTTTATATAGTTGAGCTAAGATGTAAACAACAATAGCGAAATTAGTATCGTGTACGCCCTGGAAAAATTTCGTCGAAATACGATTTTTCCACACATATATATATATATATATATATATATATGTGTTTATATCACATTTATATATATATATGTAACTTAGTTTTAATCACAATAATCACAGTTCATTAATAATAATAATAATAATACCTTGGACACCATTTACACACATTGATCTAGCCCCAAACTAGGATTCCCTGTATCTTGGGTACTAGACAACGATACACATACTTATATAGAGAAATATTATACTTAGATAGATAAACAACCATAACTAGGGTACAAACATCCGTTCTCGTCAAACAAATATTTGCCCCCACCGGGACTCGAACCCGGGACCCTTAGTTTCGTAGGCAGCGTCACTGCCAACTCAGCCATTCGGGTATCATTGTTATAATCATCACATAACATCAAACATTGTTCGATTAATTACAGTCTTAATCATTTCAATTTTAGGTATTTCATTAAGTATTTATCTCTAAATAATTGGCACCTCCCGAGTATAAGTATACATAAAGGTGCAGTCAAATTTCAAGGGGATAACCCCTTAAATTTTGACTACACCTTTATGTATATGTAGGGAAATCATAGTTTCGCCATGAAACATCTTCAGAGCAACTTTATTTTTAACCTCTTCCAAAAATGAATATACAGGCTGTTGTTTTGTAGAATTACATCATAAAAAAAACATCCCTCATTACATTGACCGATCAGCTGATTACATGTTACTATGGGAGACCCAAGATGTTTTTTCGTTTGCGACCATATATTTCTTCTCAAAGTCAAAGTCAAATTGCTCTGATAAAAACGGTTTTTTGTGAAAATAGTCCAGAATGATGTTTCTAACAACCCCTAATTTAACTACACTTTAATTTTACAGCCTGTTTATAAATCCCACGAAATGGACTTACTAATTATGATTTACTATCATATGTAAAAAACAGTCAAAATAAAGTAAGTATAATTGCTAGATCTCTAACCCAACGAGTAGTCAGTAGAGTTCAATTATTATGGATAGTGGCAGTAAAGTCATGAAAATTCCGAATAACTGATGTTTGTTTTAAATATTTTCCTCAATTTAAATTAGTATTAGAGCGTTCAATACTTCTTTACAAAATACTGTCCTTTTTGTATTTTTGAGCTATCCTTTTCAATGCACCTAAATCCAACACTGGTTGTCGTATAGCGCAGCCGGTCTGGTGCAGTGGGGTGATAAAATTGTAACCTCATATTGTTTTACCTTTGTAGGAAGGTAGGTAGTTAGGTACCTACAGCAGGGGGCTAGCCCATCGCCGCAGCTATGGAGATAAAAGGTTGCCTAATGATGTTTTCCATCACCGTAAGAACGTCTGCATAATGTACATTGGTTAATTTACTTATCTCAATGGTATATGGTCAGCAACGGATTCGAACACGCATCTCCTGCGTGAGAAGCGAGTATGAAACCACTAGACCATGGAGCTCAATTGGTATAAACCGGTTTATTAGGGTTTACCCCATTATTATTTTGTACACGACGGTACATTTATGAAATGTATGGGAAATTAAACATTGCATTTTTAATGCTGTTCTTCAAAGTAAACCAGGTGGAAATGATTATTGTTTTGGTTGACTATTTCTGGACTATTTTTTGGCATAAATATCAAACTGAAAGTCGTAGGCGGTCCGGAGATATTTGATGTTATCAAATGTTCAAGCTGTAATCCTCACCAAGATGTCTTAATAACTCTGGAATCGTTGAAGGACTATTTCTGAAATTCGGTATGTCGTGTGGACTATTTCTGGACTAATTTTTGAAACCGAAAACAAGTCGGTAGGCCCTTCCGTTTGCTTGCGCGAGAGACGAAGATAGCTATAACTTCGGAACTATAAGTGGACTAATTTTCTTTCTTGGTGGACTATTTAGGACTATTTCTGGACTATTTTTTAGCATTATCAAATTTCATTTCCATGAAGGTTTCAATGGTGAGGATTACAGCTTGAAGGTCGTAAACTTTTTTGTTTTTTAACATGTCCTTTGCAGAAGTCATTTTACAGGTTCCGTACCCGAAGGGTGCCAAAAGGGACCCTGTTACTAAGCCTCCGCTGTCCGTCCGTCCGTCCATCTGTCCGTCTGTCATCCTAACCGAAATAGGTAGAGCTGACATTTTCACAGAGGGTGCAATGCTATTGCCGCTTTAACAACAAATAATGAAACATACCGGTTTTAAAAAAATAAAAGAAATACCCATGCAAGAAATTATTTGTATGGCCATTTTCTTAGCCATTTTGTTTTATTTGATTATCGGTGAAAACTTCAGAGTCCACTCTCCCGATCTTATCGGAAAATATCTTTAATTGCAGGTATTGACTTTTGAGCTTAGTTATTTGTAATTATAAGTTCAATAATTGCTCATTCGAATTATATGTTATAAACAATATAAAGTTTTTTATCATATTTGATTTTATTTCTGTAAATAAATTACTCAATTTCTATCCACTTCCAGTTTCGTTCCGCATAGTTCCATACTTACATATTACAAACACAAAACTCTTTTTCCAATGTTTCGATGAACGGCCTTGTATGAAGTCCTACCTAGTATTTATATTTTATTATTAAAACTTAAAAAGGTACACTCGTTAAAAAGACGTTGTTTTACATCTTCCAGTGTACATTGGCATGGAACCCTTCATGTGCGGGTCCGAGGTCCACTCGCACTTGACCGGTTTTATTTGTATCTATCATTATATAATATATGTATATATATATTTATCTACTATTAATACTGTTATTTAGTACCAAAATGCTTATTACCATAGACTAATGATACAAGTTATTTACCATCCTCACAATTTTGTTTAGTTGTTTATTTGTTTCTAATCTAGGTTAAAGAGTTGCAGTAGCGTCAGCTATTACTCAAACCGACCTCGCCATACATTTCACTAAATATGGCTCTGTACTTGAACTATGAGGTGAAATATTTAACCTCAGACGATGCTATCTGCCAATCAATCAGGCAGGTGAATTAACGTGGCTATAAAGTAGTATGTTTGTAGCTCATTAACGTCTTTGCCGAGAGGTATTGGGATTAAACTCGGATTATATCAATATTATATATCTAAAGCTCCCGGGTTCGAATTCCGGCTGGGGAGGAAGAAAAAAAACACCAGTACGCTTAGTATGCCACGCTCGAGAAAGGTCCTTGTCTATGAACAAATGTTATTTTCTCTATCGAGCCCGAGATCTCTCGGCGTGTCTCGCTCTCGCCGCGACGTGGGAGAGGGAGACGGACGACCAAATTATAGACATGGCAAGCTCTCTTTCGACGTCGAGAGAAAGTGAAGAGTACAATGCTAAGCGTACAGGTCTTGGATGTATGAATATGAGTGTGTGACGTCGCTGTTTCTGGGTCCCACGCACGACTCTGGGTATCATAGTGTGGGACCAGAAGCAATGTATGTGTCTGTAAATATATGTCGGCAACTAACGGTTTTGACTATCATACGGTAAACTGTAGCGTACTGTGTACTATATGACGCGTTAGTTGATCAACTAACGGTTAAAACCGTTAAATAGTAAACTGGTTTAAACTTGAATTGCAAAAGAAATATCAGGGCAAACACTGCGGTAGCTTAGGTGAAGACTAGAGGGGGCGAACGCAGGGGTCGGTCGGTCTGGTTTACTATCTGACGATAGTTGATCAACTACCGCGTTAGTTTATAAACTATCGGTTTTGACTATCTTCCGGTGAGATATAAAAACATATGTTTTGTTTTTTTTTTAAATGGAACCTTGTAGATATTTCAAAGAATGTGGAGAATGAAAAATATGAGTGACTCTATCGAAATTCCCGAGGCGTCAAAACACCAAAACTTACTTGTTACATGTTCGAACACAAATTTTAATTAGCAATTTTTACTGCAGAATCGGCGGCCTTCATGTTTGAATATATTCTTTTAAATACCTACTTGTCTTGATTACAGAAAGCTTGAATCTTGTTGTGTACATGTGGGTGGATTTGTACTGTGAATGGTACCGAGGAGATGAAGACAATAGTGACACAGATGGGCTCATGTACCCACTTATTTCAGTCTGACCTTAATAAGTTCACCAAATAAACATCGGTAAACCACAAAAATGTAATAAGATGATTGCTCCGCAGTTGTCAAATTCACACAACACAAGGCCTGACCTATCACGAGCGCGACGCAGAGACGATTCGGCGATGCGCAGGAGTCGATGAGCGAACAAACCGAAGAAGAACTGTTACAGGTGTTTTAATTCGACGACCCGAATGGCCGAGTCGGCAGTGACCCTGCCTACGAAGCCAAGGGTGCCGGGTTCGAGTCCCGATGGGGGCAAATACTTTTTTGATGAGAACGGTTGTTTGTACCCTAGTCATGGTTGTTTATCTATCTTAGTATAATATTTATCTATATAAGTATGTGTATCGTTGTCTAGTACCCAAGATACAGGGAATCCTAGTTAGTTGTAGATCAATGTATCTAAATAGTGTCCAAGGTATTATTATTATTATTTTCAATTATACAGTTTGTAGATAGTAGATTTTTAATGAAAGAAGCCTTTATTTTAATTAAAAAAAAATAACTGCGTTCAGGGATATAATAGCCTGGCTCATCCAGGTCTCGGACCCGCCAAATGTGTAAAATTATTGTATGACTATGATACCAATCGAAAGGCTCAATCATAAGGAAATGAGGCGATTTATAAGAAAATTTAAATGGTTTTAAATCTTTTTTGGGACAGAAGTAATTTTAGGATACTCTTCTGGAAATTGTTAAGGTGGTTACAATAAATGATGTCTCTATGATTTTTCTACTCCGAGGGCAAACACTTATTACCCTTTAGTTATTTTAATGAAAAAAATGCATCGTAATGAAACGTGATTAAGATAATAGTCGAGTTATTATTATTACAAAAAAAATGTTAACGAGATGTTTTAAGGTTCCGGCTTCGTACTTGTAACCTTTTAGAATTCTTTGAAATCGTGATCAATTGGAAAAACACACATAGTATTCGGTGATAATTAAATTAGTTTCCCAATGAAGAGTTTATTTAAAAAAACGATTCCAAATAGCTCGCTTGTGGGCATGAGATAATTTGGTCTTTAGTAATTGCTGTGAAATGTGATTTAGTGTTTTTTCAGTTTATGGGAACCCTACGGTTCACAATGATGAAAATGTGTTTGACTAAGGGGCCTAGTGTTGGGCCAGAAGCAATGTAAGTGCTCGTATTTAGTTATCTATCTTTATGATTAGATTGTAGCCTGAGAGAAATACTTACATGTGTAAAATGCATACCAGTAATCTGGCGTACGTGGTTTCACGTCAACATTAAGGTCAATGTTACACATTTTAACACTCTGACATGGCTACTGACTGGTTCTAACACTCTACTCACTGTCAGTTGGATGACTGTACAATGGATTGACCTTTGAGTATTGATATACAGTATACTAATATACGAAATCAAAAGAATAAACTAATTGTTATGCCAGTATTTTTAGTTTGACGTTGATGCGATGACCTTTGTAACGTAACAAGTTCTTTTGTTAGTTGGAAAATAATTTCTTTTAACCAACTTCAAAAAGTTGTAGATTATTTCATTTTTTTTGTTACCTCGAAACTGTCATTATTTATAAACCGATTGAAAAAATGTATATCTATTTATTATGTCATTTTAAAGAGTTTTATTTATTTTTTGTTGCAGGGGAAAAAATTGTGACATCCATGCCCAGGAGTCAGACCTGCCTGCTATGTCCGGGTCACTACAGATCGAGCGGCCATCAGCTCGTGTAGTATACGGACTATGAACAAACAAAATAAAATACAGGGGGTATTTGTATAAGTTATCGTTAGATGTCACTGCTAGCCATGGCCTCGGTATATGCTTTCAACCTGAAAGTTTCCAACTTGGGCGATATCTATATGTTTATGATAAGTTTGTCTGCTTACCCGATTTTATGGACGTACAGCTCACCTCAAAGCTCAGTCAAAGGGGATGGTAGGGGGAATTATTTTAAAGAGTGACCTTTCAGTTTGGTCCCATGTTTTTAAAACTGAAAATCGGTTCAGCATATTGGTTTTTAAATTAAAAAAACTGGAACTATAATGGTATATATCTCTTGCTTTCCTGTGACTTTTCAGTGGTGTTTACTGTCATTGTCTTGAGATAAGTTCTGGTTATAAGTTCTGTACATTCGTTTAGGACTCGTGTAACGATAAAAAAAATGAACCAGAGCATACTGTACGTGGCTCTTACGTCAGTCGCTGCGGCAGAACATTGCGAAAATTGTGTCTTATTAACTATTTTTCTAAAACCTTTGTTTCTTAAAAAAATATTTCTATATTTTCAAACACTAACTTTTAAGATATTTATGTTATGTTATGATAGTTATACCTACAATTTAAGGCAATAATTATTATCGATCGATAATCACTTAAGATACTAAGAGATAACACGTTTTAGGTGAAAAACATCTATGTGTTTATTTTTTATTTGTTCATAAGTTTCTTTACAGGTCACTTTAATATGATGTCTTCAAACAGTACGATTGAAGAAAAGGGCATGTCTTCATATCAAATATTTTTTCTAGATTCGGAAAGTGTCTGCTTTGCGACGACCTGAATGGCCGAGTCGGTAGTTACGCTGCCTACGAAACCAAGCGTCCCGGGTTCGAGTCCCGGTGGGGGCAAATGTTTGTTTGATGAGAACGGATGTTTGTACCCTAGTCATGGTTGTTTATCTATCTAAGTATAATATTTCTCTATATAAGTATAGATATCGTTATCTAGTAACCAAGATACAGGGAATCCTAGTTTGGGGCTAGATCAATGTGTGTAAAAGGTGTCCAAGGTATTATTATATTATATATTATTATTATATTAGGTCCTTACATATGAAATTGGCGTTTTGCATGGGGGGAACATAAAGTCGTATTTTTTTATTTTTTTATTTTATTTATTTAATCAAAGTATGTACCATTGCTAACTATACACTTTTGCCATCTCATAGGTAGTTCTTCGATCCCTTTACTAAAAAAAACATTCGGACGGGAATCAATAAAATCTTTGAAGGCGGTTTGGACTGCCCCATCGGAGTTGAATTTTTTCACTTTCAAGAAGTTTTGGATAACTTCTTGAAAGTGAAAAAATTTCGAAAAAAATGGTAATCTGTTGGAGCAAGGACGAAGAGTACGGTGGATGTCTTAGACATTCCAATTGAAGCTCCTCTAATATGGTAGCCGTCTGTTGTGCAGTGTGTGGTCTAGCGTTATCATGAAGCAGCAGTGGCCTAGAGCGATTGACCAGCCTCGGTTGTTTAGCAGCTAGCTTTACCGTCATGATTTGCAGTTGCTGACAATAGACATCTGCCGTAATCGTCTTGCCAGATTTAAGAAAGCTGTAGTGAACGACACCAGCACTAGTCCACCAAACGCTCACAAGTAACTTTTTTGGAGTAAATTTTCGCTTGGGGCATGGTTTGGCTGGTTTGGCAGGGTTCAGCCATTGCGATGAGCGCTTCCGATTATCGTACAGGATCCACTTTTCATCACAGCTAATGATTCTATTTAAAATCCTTTCATTATTGTGCCGGGTGAGTAATGCAACACAGCAGTCAACGCGCGTTTGTTGATTTACTTCACTCAGTTCGTGAGGTACCCACCTTTCAAGCTTTTTCACCTTCCCAATTTGCTTCAAGTGGATTAAAACAGTTTTATCACTAACACCGCAGCCTGCAGCTAACTCGGACGTGGTTTGCGATGGATCCGCTTCCACAATAGCCTTCAATTCTTCATTATCAACTTTGGTCTCCGGCCGTCCACGGGGCTTGTTCTGCAGGTCGAAATTTCCAGAACGAAAACGTTGGAACCAAAAAATGCACTGGGTTTTCTATTGCGGCACCGTCGCCATACACATCATTAATCCTTCGAGCCGTTTCTGCAGCACTGGTGCCACGGTAGAACTCATACTCGTAAAAAACGCGATATTTCAAGTTTTCCATTTTGTAAGCTGAGTTACGCAAGAAAAAAAAACAATTGAGGAAAAAACAAATGAATTATAATTTTAGAAACATACATGAGTAAATAGCTGTATAAATTTGAATTTGGAATTCCTAACCATAGAGGAGATATTTGAGATCAAAGTGGCCAGTACGGCGAAACGCCAATTTCATATGTAAGGACCTAATATTTATCTCTATAAGTATGTGTATCGTTGTCTAGTACACAAGATACAGGGAATCCTAGTTTGGGGCTAGATCAATGTGTGTAAATAGTGTAAAAAGGTATTATTATATTATTATTATCATTAGGAGAAATAACGCTTCAATTATAGGCAATTCACAATACCCATCGTCTTAAGTCGTTAATATGTGAGGCCTTGATTGTCAGAAGACAGATTCCGTCCGTAGCCTCCTTTTTGTGTATTCAGACGGAATCGGAATCTCGACCAAGTAGGAACAAATATGACTCTCTATGACGCTACTATTTAACTTGGAGAATTAATCAGTAAAAGTAGAGGTCATGTACACCCTTTACTCAACAGTCAAATTACCTACGAACAAGAAACCCAAGATCAGCACCGTGGGAGCACACTCCAATCCTTCGATAACATTTTGATCTATGTTAGTTCAGAACAACATTCTACGACTGGACTGTGTTGCCATTATAGTTCCCGGTTGCCGAAAACAGTGGACTGAATAAATAAAAAAAGGATAAGGAAAGGCGATACTTTTTTTATTCGTTTGGCCCCAAGTCCTTTGCAAGAAATTGTGCAGGACCTAAAAAAAATTAATTAAAACAGCCGTGACTGTAAAATGGGAGCCAAGTTCGACTTTTCACCGACAAAAGATTTGAGATCTAAATGGGTGTCGAGTTCTCGATCATCGTGATGTTCGATTGGGCCAAAAAGTATTGTTTTTGGCTTTAGTAAGCTTTAGCACACACTAAAATATAGCGAGTAATATGAAAAGGTAAGAAGTAATAATGAAATAATGAAATGTTTGTTCGTCAACTTACATCAATAAATACAGTCCAAAAGGCGAAACCTGAGAAATGAGCTTGTCTGCAACGGGCTTCCATCCGTATAAGCCTTCCATGAAGTGTGAGACATGTCTGTCTAGATAAGTTACGTCAGCGCAGTGTACTCTTGTCAAGTAGCCAATTCGTCAACCCTGTGCACGCGCACAATTGCAGTGGTACCTAATGTCTATTCTATTCTTCTTTTCTACTTAAAGAGGGTGTAGCGCTTGCACCTGGCCTACTTGAGTGGGGCTTTTGTGCATATCCCCTTCGCCTGCACATCTAGCTCAGCCATCCCAACTCCTGCATCAGCTGGTGTAGGAGGCCTGGGTGTTCTAGGAGCTCGTGGGTGGATGTTGTATCACCCTGGATAGCTAACCTGGTTTATATTGTGGATGTATATGCCAGCAGCCTGTGCCCTACTGTTGCATCTACTTCCATACACCCCCTGCATCGGGGGCTATCTGTTGCACCTGTAATTTTCAAGTGTTTGCTTAGTATACAATGGCCTGTTATCAGGCTTGTTTGTATTTTTATTTTACAGCGTGGCAGTCTCATTAGGTAGTTAGTAAATGTATGGTTATACTTATTTATGAACAGTGATGTATTTTTGCAGTCTTCTCTGCTAGACCATACTTCATTTGTTGCAGAACTGTGGCTTCTTTGAGCCTTTTCCACAGAACTTCTACTGATAAGGGCGAGAATGGCCTACCTGTGTCCAATTTTGCTAGCTTGTCTGCCTCACAGTTGACCTTTTCTTCTTAGTGACCTTTTACCCAATGTACTGAAACTTTGTTTATCCTTGCCTGTTGAGTGCTTCGCTTCGTGGCAATCTAGTATGAGTTTTGATGTTGTTAACGGTCTTTTTAGTGCGCTTAGTATGGCTGCGCAGTCCATTTTAAGAATAACGTCATCCCCCTCTGCATCATTCATCATGTGCATTGCCCCGTGTAGGAGACTCAGTGTTTCCGCTTGAGATACTGTCGTTTCGTTTTCGAAGCTTAGGGAAAGTTTAATGTGTAGTTCCGGCGAAAAACCTCCTTCGCCTGTGTTGCTACTTTTCATTAAGCCTTCACTGAATATTGTTATACTATTATTATTATGATTTTGTTTATATTTCCAAGTCATTATCTACAATTTAGTTTTTATTTCCGAATATGAAATCTGTTTTTATGCGATCGATTCCAATAATAGCTTCCGGCACTTTTTCGAATGCCTTTACCTGTAGTGGTACCTAATCTCAAAACTTCATTGCAGATGGCGCTTGTTTAGTTGGAGATGTTAAATTCTATCTACTTCTTCTTACAATTTAAGGCACGCTCGCCTCATTTAAGGTCAATTTTGTCAGTCTCAAGTGTATTTAAAAGATCATGTGACGTGAATCATATCATCAATCATCATCACGTGATGAGTTAAACTCTTTGCCTCCATTTATGCCAGTGCTACCAAGCTTGAGCAGACAGTCATAGCTACTACTATCCTCAGGTCTCGCCTTCTTGCCTGTAGTAAGTAATTTTCCCATAAGACAAAGCTGGCAACACATTGTTATTCGCTAACCCACTTGCCTAGAACATCTGCTTGCGAAATTCTAGCTTAGTTTAGGTTTAAGATCGAGTCATAAAATCGTTTAACTACCAACAGTAAAATGTTCTTCAATTGAATTAAATTGAGTTCGATCCAAGTAATGAGCATACCTTATTTAGTCCTTAGGAGATTTGTAGAAAAGTTAAGTTACTTTACGTTGCCCAAGACACATGAAAGAATATTCAGCTATTCTTCTAAGTATCTACCTATATATAGGTAGGTATAGGTACAAGTATAACTTATTTACAGAAACACTTATGCATGGAGGCAAATTGTGCGAGTATGTGGCAGGTTCTGCGAGACGAATGTATGAAAGTGTTGTCCTTGGATTTATTTTTACATTGACATTTAATTGAATGTTTTTATAAACTTGGCATACTACTGAATTTAATTTAATCGTAAGGAACTGAATCTCGAAATAATCTAATAGTTGTAAAATGATATCGACATTGTATCCGTGATTATTTGATTTTTCACCATGTGTATTATTATTTTTTGTACGGCGCTTTGGATCCCAACCTGTTATGTTGTACATCATATTTGTATAATAATAAATTAATAAAATATATATATACTTAGCGTCACGCCATTTCCCATACGGGGTGGCAGAGGCACGACGACCGGATTAGCCTAGCTGGTAGTGACGCGGCCTAAGAAGTTGACGGTCCTGGGTCCAGGTAAGGGCAAATATTTGTGTGATGACTATGAATATGTGTTTCTTAGTCTTGGATGTTTTCTGTGTATTTACATAAGTATTTATCTCTATTAAAATATACCGTCTTCTAGTAGGTACCCATAACACAATAACACATAACACAATTATAGTTGTGTCCACGTTGAGCCAGTTATTGAATACTCCATTTTGCGTGACAGGGTGTAAGCCCATCGCCGCGCAGCTATGGAGATGTTAGCTATATCGTAGAATTTGACCATTTCATGAAATGATAAAAAGGAGTTTAATTTCACGAAAACATGTCTTCCTAAAAGCATTTGTATTCAGTACTACGTGGTGTTTTTTTAAGTTATACATGTCGAACTAATACGAAGACTATTCGGGGGCTTCGTTGCGCTCGCCCCCTTTAATCTTCACCCTACCGCAGTGTTTTGCCCTAAAATCTTTATTTGTTCATTGAAAGTTATATTTTAACCATGGTTGGCTATTTCACGATAAAGATAATTCTAAGACATGGTTACGACAGAGATATGAAGGTCTACACAAGCCACATGCGAGCACACGAGCAAGTTCAAAGCTCATGAAGCTGTCGCCGTGACCGAAATCGGTCGGACCACTTATTATTATCATGAAGGTCTTCTCCAAATATTTTCCATCGCCGTTAGAACCTCTGCTCATGGACTAAAGCTAAATTACTTATCTCATTGGTACTTGGTTAACACCGGGTATCGAAATCGAGAGGTCTAGGTCCCGGCTTCAATCCCGGCTGAAGAGGCAAAAAACCCCAGGTATGTTTACATATTTGTGACGTCACTGTTTCTGGTTGCAAGGATACAGGGTATCCTAGTGTTGGGCCAGAAGCAATGCATGTGGTTGTATGAAACGTTATGCTAAGATATATCCTGGGTGAGAGGCGAGCACCTAACCACTGGACTATGGACCCTATACAACTATAAATGTAGCCCATTAGTGTCCCCACCGAGGGTACGGGCTTTACTCGGATACGAGTAAGATTAAGCCATACTCCACAACGCTGGCTCAGTGCGGGTTGATGGAGGGTTTTACGACCACTACCACGTAGTGATTGTAGCCGGGAACTACAGCTTAACGTGCCATCCGAAACACTGAACGTCCGATACTGTACTTAAGAGAAATTAATTATCTGATTGCACATGGTCAGTCTTCAAACCTGCATCTACTGTGTGAGAAGCAAACGTGAAACCCATTAGATCATGGACCTCATATATATATAGCCCTATCCAACTAATGCAAATATTATAAATGTGAAAGTACCGATGTTTGGATGTTTGTGTGTTTGTGCCTCAATCAGGCCAAAACGGCTGAACGGATTTGAATGAAATTTGTAACAATGATAGTTTATTAACTAGATTAAAATATAGGATACGTTAACGTTATCTGGGTAAATGATACTTTCTAGGAACACGTAGATGAAGTTGCGAGCATCCGCTAATAAACAATATTTATTTTCCTGTCTAATTTCGCCATTTGTCGCTTTGCGAAAACGTGACTTTTCTCGGTATCATAGAATAGTTCACCATTGTATGTATCTAGATCTGTGATCTGGAGCTGACATTCCAAAGGGCCTGGTACACACAAGTCAGACCTTGCGGTGAGAGGAACAGGCGATTCCCGTCTGAAACATTTCCGTGATGGAGATTTGTTAAATAACTCGTTTCAAAAATATCGATACGATGTAAGATTAAAAAACAGCCAAGTGTGAGTTGGAGTCAAGTACCGGGAGTTCTGCACAAACGGTATATTTTTTTGTGAAGGAACTAAAAATTTACTGTTTTCAGATTTTTTCCTTTACTTAAGACCTAGCTTCGATTGTGACATAAACGGTGGTATCTTTCGATTGCCTTAATTTTTCATAACATCAAAAGACCAAAGACATGATTAAGGTGATGCGAAAAAAAAATGTTTTTTTTGTCGGATCCATTTACTCCACCATGAAGTCATCTACAGATTTGATTTTTTGGTTAATCCCTTATTGAGTATTTGATTAAGATTCTCACTAAAGGAAAAGGCGGTTGGATGAATTTTTTTGGATATAATTTAATTACTAAAATACCTCTAAATTGTTTTATTTTTTCCTGTAACTCTGAAATCCTAACTAATTTCATTGGGGAACTGCGTTCAAAATGTAGATATTATGTATTCGTAAACTCTCCTTAAAAACTTTTAACAAAATAGCGTTGTTTATTTTTGAACAATTTTTCTGTGCTTTAGCGCTGCGTTATGATATTTTTTCCCGATTCCGTCCCTCTCACACTGCGGGTCTTTCTGCCTGGAGTAACGGGGATCTTTGCACGGCCGAGGTATCGCCTTCATCGTTTGATTCAACTTGATATCTCCACGCGTTCCTGAGAAAAGAGGTCTTAACAGACGGACGGGTAACAAAGTCATCCTATAAGGAATCTTTTTTTCTTTTTAAGATATGGAACCCTAAAAATGCTGTGCAAACATACATAGAAATACAAAGCACCACCAATCATAAATACATGTACGATGACTGCCAGGGGTCGGTAACAGATGAACACTAATGGTGTGCTCACACCAACAAAATACAAGACGAAGTTTGTACATATATATAAACATTTATTTGTATACACGGGCGCTTACAACCCACACTAGGATATCCTGTATTGGGAACCAGAAATAGCTTGTCACACAAAAATATAGTCCCATAGGGACCTCGGGATTTTTTATATTAATTCCCGGCCGGTATTCAAATCCGGGGACTCTTGCTTGGGAAGCACAGCCTTGACCGCAACACCACAGAGGTGATGTCGATGTGGTGACGACCTCTGTGGCGCTGCGGTAGTCGGTGTGCCTACTAAGGGAGAGGTCCCAAGTTCAATCCGCGGCTGGGGATAAATAAAAAAAGACCAGTCTTGGACGGTGTGCCTGCATTAAGAGTTTTTTGAGTGTTGCTAGATGATTGCTAGATATATTAGATGGTCTTTGAAGAGATAAATTCGAACATCATAAGGAAACCTTCCTCGATAGATGCGCTTAGGATAGGGATAGATTCTCCCTTTCACGCAAAATACAGTATAGCAAAAGGCGTTGCGCTATTAGATGGGTAGTTTTTTTTAATAAAATCACGGTTAACGTATTCTATGGAACTCTTGGTCCCCGTTTTTTTAATCCGCTAACGAAAAAATATGACTTTTAAAGCGTCTGTCTGTTTTACTGTCTGTCTGAGTATCTGACTGTGGCAATCTAGCGCTCCAACGGGAGGTACCCCGCTATTTCCGGAAATGGTATTAGACTTCCCTGCGATGGTTCTAAGCTATGTTTTATTCAAGTCGGATCAGTGGTTCGAAAGTTATCAGCTTAACAAGGAAACAAGTCAGCCAAATTTAGTGTCTGGGCTGTTTTAAATTTTAAATTTATGGTTATTAGACTGTTAAGACCATGCTGAACACGATTGTGCCTGGAGTTACCCCCTAAACCACCCCCTTCCTCCATACCCCCCTAAATGTTTTTGCTATTTATTATTTAGTTATGGAAGAAAACTGACTAAAATTATCTTTTTGAAATTCCCTACAATATTCTCTGTAATTTAGGATGTGACACCGGGCAGAATCGTGTTCAGCGGGATCTCAACAAAAAACCCGGTGCTACATATGAAATTGGCGTTTTGCAAGGGAGGATTATAAAGTTTTTTTTTTTTAATATAATATATTTATTCAATCAAAGTATGTACCATTGCTATCTATACACTTTTGCCATCTCATAGGTAATTCTTCGATCCCTTTACTAAAAAAAAAATTCGAACGGGAATCACTAAAAATTCTGAAGGCGGTTTGGACTGCCCCATCGGAGTTGATTTTTTTCCCTTTCAAGAAGTTACCCAAATTTCGAAAAAAAATGTAATCTGTTGGAGCAATGTCCGGAGAGTACGGTGGATGTCTTAGACGTTCCAATTGAAGCTCCTCTAATATGGTAGCCGTCTGTTGTGCAGTGTGTGGTCTAGCGTTATCATGAAGCAGCAGTGGCCTAGAGCGATTGACCAGGCTCGGTTGTTTAGCAGCTAGCTTTTCCATCATGATTTGCAGTTGCTGACAATAGACATCTGAAGTAATCGTCTGGCCAGATTTAAGAAAGCTGTAGTGGACGACAAATTCAAATTCCAAATTCCAAATTCCAAGTCTTTATTACTGTAGATATTTACATATACGTAACAATAGTCATTTTTTGCCACTTCTCTACATTAGACCACTGTGGGAGAAGAAGGGCGTAGAAACTCCCACAGATTGATTTTTAGATCTCTTTTTAAAAATTGCTTATGCTTAACTAATACAAAATATAATATTTAGTCATTATCATAATTAATAAGCAGGAATAAATAATTACAAAATTATTAACAGCAAGGTCTGTGTTGAGCCAGATTAACCCCATACAGACCCATCATTTAAGTAATCTTGAACATTGTAATATCCCTTTTTCGACAAAGTCGCTTTAACATGGATTTTAAATTGCTCAAATGGCAATTTCAAGATCTCCAGAGGTATCTTGTTGTAGTAGAGAATGCATTGACCCTTGAAAGAATTGCTAACCTTCGCGAATCTAAACCGGGGCGCAAGTAGTCTGTGATTATTTCTTAGGTTAACATTACAGCTATCGCCAAGTTTGGGAAATTTTGTAAGGTTCTTGCGTACATACATTATATTTTCGAAAATAAATTGACTAGCTACAGTTAGTATGTCAATTTCTTTAAAAAGCTGTCTTAAGGAGTCTGTGCGTTTTAAATTATAAATTGCTCGAAAAGCTCTTTTCTGTAAAATAAAAATAGTTTGAATATCCGCTGCTTTCCCCACACACAGCCCTAGTCCACCAAACGCTCACAAGTAACTTTTTGGAGGCAATTTTCGCTTGGGGCATGGTTTGGCTGGTTCAGCAGGGTTCAGCCATTGCAATAAGCGCTTCCGATTATCGTATAGGATCCACTTTTCATCAAAGGTAATGATTCGATTTAAAATCCTTTCATTATTGTGCCGGGTGCGTAATGCAACGCAGCAGTCAACGCGCGTTTGTTGATTTGCTTCACTCAGTTCGTGAGGTACCCACCTTTCAAGCTTTTTCACCTTCCCAATTTGCTTCAAGTGGATTAAAATAGTTTTATCACTAACACCGCAGCCTGCAGCTAACTCGGACGTGGTTTCCAATGGATCCGCTTCCACAATAGCCTTCAATTCTTCATTATCAACTTTGGTCTCCGGCCGTCCACGGGGCTTGTTCTGCAGTTCGAAATTTCCAGAACGAAAACGTAGGAACCAAAAAACGCACTGTGTTTTCTATTGCGGCACCGTCGCCATACACATCATTAATCCTTCGAGCCGTTTCTGCAGCACTGGTGCCACGGTAGAACTCATACTCGTAAAAAACGCGATATTTCAAGTTTTCCATTTTGTAAGATGAGTGACGCAAGAAAAAAAAAACGGTCAAGTGCGAGTCTAAATCGCGCACGAAGGGTTCCGTACCACCGTTCAATGGAAGCGATGGTGTGGAGTGAATAGTTTGGATTTTACACAGCAAAATATTGTTTACAAAGTTATTGGTGCGGTTACTTTCACACTCCATGTACGTAACCAGGTGCATCCATAAGTTTGTATGTGGTATTGTTGTATGGGAGCCCCCTTAAATATTTATTTTATTTGTTGTTATAGCGGCAACAGAAATACATAATCTGTGAAAATTTCAACTCTCTAGCTAGCTAGGTTCTTGAGATACAGCCTGGTGACAGACGGACGGACGGACAGCGAAGTCTTAGTAATAGGGTCCCGTTTGGAACCCTTCGGGTACGGAACCCTGACAATTGAGGAAAAAACAAATGAGTTATAATTTTAGAAACAAAAATACATAAGTAAATAGCTGTATTAATTTGAATTTGGAATTCTTAACCATAGAGGAGATATTTGAGATCAAAGTGGCCAGTACGGCGAAACGCCAATTTCATATGTAAGGACCTAATATTTATCTCTATAAGTATGTGTACTGTATGTGTAGTACGCCGTACTGGCCACTTTGATCTCAAATATCTCCTATATTTGAGATCAAAGTGGCCAGCACGGCGAAACGCCAATTTCCTATGCAAGGACCTAATTATATGCCATTATCTCTATGTAGGAAGGAGAAGCTTGTTTATACATTTGCTTTTTTTCAGTAGCTCGGTTCTCGGTCTCTGACATCAGTTCGGATCGCAATCTAATTGACATTTTGTAGGTTGGCAGACGCCTTCAGAGCACATTTTGATTGCGATTGCGACTGTTTCGAAGCATCGCTATATCGTCGTCGCCAGCATTATTTATTAATTTATTTGCATAAGCGCATACACACAGACACACACACAAAACATTGAAGATATTAAGCACTAAACAAAAATAACATATAAACATTCAGACACAAATAGAAAATACAGTTAAATTAATTTAATTCACACTAAGAAAGGTAGGACATAGGTACCAAAATACCTATATCGCACTAGAACTGAGGGTGGTGTGGCATCTGCAAAAGGGTTCTGACTCAGCATGTGCCTTAGAAGTAGACTCCTCAGGCTCTGATCTTCCGTCAGTACCGGAACAAGGGAGACGGCGTGCTCAACTGAAAGCATTAACAGAAGGTACCTAACTAAATTGTTGGTGTATACTCTTAGTTTGAAAGGTATACGTTTATACCATACAAATTGTTAATATTAGTAGGATAAGTTAGTATTTATTAAATGATACGATAAAGATTAATGTTATGTAGTTAATAAAGAATATAATAATAATAGATTATAGTTGAATTTATAATTAATTAATTACATTTTATTATTATGGGTTTATAATACAGAAAGGACTAGGGGAGCATCTTTTGCGAGCCCAAAAGAGTTTTTTTAATGAATTCTTGAAGGCTTCTTTACTATCAAGCTGTCTAAGTGGCGGAAGGAGGTCGATCCAGCATTTAGGAGCCTGGAACCAGAAACTACCACGAAACGCAGAAGTCCGGTGCCGCGGCATAATAAGCGGTTTTGTGCATAGTCTGATAGAGTTGCGATCTCCTTCCAATGTCCATCCCCAAACAAGTTTCTTATATAATTACTCTGGCTTATGATGTTTCATGACTCTGATGTTTAAGTCGGTTATTATTTTTTTTTAGCAAGTTTGCATTATTTATGAAAGGAGTAACGTGAGTGCGAGCAGGAAAATTAAAACAAAAGCGGGCACAGGCATTCTGAACGCGTTGAAGCAGTTTAAGAGATTTAGCATATAAACAAGGGCCATAAGCAGTAAAGGCTTAGTTCATTTTGGACATCACCAAAGAATCACAGAGATGTATTCGTGTGTTTAAGATATCTTCGGAGCTTGTATAAAACTCTTACTAACTCCACCACATGTTTTTCGAATCTTAAGTGACAGTCCATAACCACACCCAGATTACGCGCTTCGCTTACAAAGTTCAGAGGCTCTCCTCCAATCATAACCGCGGGATGTAGTGCCATTATTTTTTCGGATTGTGTTTTTGTACCCAAAATCATTGCTTTAGACTTGTTTTTATTTCGTATTAAGCCATTTTGTACACACCATCTGGAGATACGATCTAAGTCCTCATTCAAAGCGAACTACATCATCAATGTTACTAGTGTTTGAAGAGACAAAGGTTTGTAGGTCATCTGCAAAGAGATGGTAACTACAGCATTTTATGCATGCAACTATGTCAACTGTGTAAATTCTGAAAAGAAGCGGACCCAAAATTGACCCTTGAGGAATTCCCCTTTTTACTTGTTGCAAATCCGACTTAACTAAAGATCCATCCAATTTGCCAATAACCACTTACTGCACTCTATTGGATAAATAGCTTTGGAACCACCGGATCGTTTCATTATTAAAACTATAATAAATTGACTTAGAGATGAGCAATTCCTTAGAATTGCTGATCTCTAAGTTAATTTTTCTAAAGAGTTTGACTCGTGAAACATATTTAAGGAGTCAAACGCTTTAGAAAAACCTAGAACAGCATTATACGCTTGTATTTGTCGATCTCGCTCCCACTTACGACCCACAGAGCCAGCAGCTCTTCAGTGTGAGCCTCAAATGCCTTCAGCACATACCGAGGCCATGGCTAATAGTATCACCCAACGATAACTACATACACACACAGGGGCTGTTTTTAGTCTGTACACTGCACGAGCTGATGCCCGCTCAATGTGTAGGGACCCAGAATTAGAAGGGAGGTCTGACTCCTGGGCATGGGTAATTCCATTTTCATAATTTCGTAATTTCTTCATTGCACTACACAAAACAGCCATACAGATAAATAATACAATAGAAAAATATTGTACAAAGGTGAGCTTTTCTCTAGCAAGAGATATCATCCGGCAAAATGATGAGTAGGAAAGGTGATGGTTGAGCGAGGGATGGCCCCCATTTTTTTCTACTAATAAAAAACAAATGCTGGCGACGACGGTATAGTTTGACAGCTGTCATTTCATAATTACAATGGAATTCCGAGTCGCAATGCCTGTCAGAGATAACTCTATGGAATCGAGCTACGGTTTGGGTAGTAATGTGGAAGTGACCTCGGATCGGAAGTGAGGCGACAGAGGCGACTCACGCGCACTGTCGATACCAAAGGAAGTGTGGAACAGCGATGTCAGTGGAATAGTTCGGTTTGCTTATTAACAAAATTATAGTACAAATCTTAACCATTTTATGAAAAATAATTGTGTCTATATTAGAATATTTAAAATACCCACTTTTCTTTAACTATACAGGTAGCTACAGGAATTGTAAGTATATTAGCTTAGGAGTTCCGTTGTTTGTGGATAAAAACGTTTGTTTAGTCTAATGAATTTTAGGCAATAGTGTTAATGTACACATTTAGTTCAAATTTAACTTACGACTACTTTTAATGTTCTGCAGATGACTGCTATAGTTGACCGAGCGAACGAAGCAAGCGATGCGTCTAGTTTCGAGACTGGCCAAAAATGCATTTGTCTGTCTATCTGTCTGCCTGTTCTCCCCTACAGGTCGCATTTCTCAACCGATTCTCGTGAGATTTTGTAAGTAGGTCCGATTATTATATAGTTTTTTTGTTGAGTCAAAATGAATACCTAATCGGACTACGCAACTCTTTCTTCTTTAATGAGACGAAACCGTAGACACCAGATACCACCAAGGAAACGCAAGTAATCGCCAAAACTTATACCCCTATTTTGCTTTCCGTACGTTTTGGCGTACATAGAACATTCAAGCACTTGAAATGAAATTTAAAATTGAACTTTCTCCGTTAAATTGTTGCGCAAAATAAACTTGTACCGCATTATAATAAAGCCTTTTATCCGTCAGTCGTGACTATATGTTTACGTATGTATGTATATCGAAGGGCTCGCGAGGTCTACTGTTCTCACACAACCAAACTCAAACTCAAACTCAAAAGTACTTTATTACTGTAGATATTTACATATACTTAGCAAACGTCATATTTTGCCTCTTCTCTACATTGGACCACTGTGGGAGAAGAAGGGCGTAGAAACTCCCACAGATTGATTTTTAGATATCTTTTAAAAATAGGTTGTGCATAACTAATACAATTATGATTTATTTTTATTTAATAAGCAGGAATAAATAACTACAAAATTATTAACAGCAAGGTCTGTGTTGAGCCAGATCAACCCCATACAGTCCTGTCATTTAAGTAATCTTGAATATTGTAATATCCCTTTTTCGACAAAGTCGCTTTAACATTCTTTTTAAATTGCTCAAATGGCAATTTCAAAGTCTCCAGAGGTATCTTATTGTAGTAGAGAATGCACTGACCCTTGAAAGAATTGCTAACCTTCGCGAGTCTAAAACGGGGCGCACATAGTCTGTGATTAGTAAGGTTCTTGCGTACATACATTATATTTTCGAAAATAAATTGACTAGCTACTGTTAGTATGTCAATTTCTTTAAAAAGCTCTCTTAAGGAGTCTGTTCGTTTTAAATTATAAATTGCTCGAATAGCTCTTTTCTGTAAAATAAAAATAGTTTGAATATCCGCTGCTTTCCCCCACAACAAGACACCATAGGACATCACACTATGAAAGTAACTAAAATATACTAGCCTAGATGTAGCCACATCCGTGCTTTGTCTGATGTTCCTAACAGCGTAAGCCGCAGAACTTAATTTATCAGCCAATTTATCTACATTACAGCTATCGCTAAGTTTGGAAAATGTTGTAAGGTTCTTGCGTACATACATTATATTTTCGAAAATAAATTGACTAGCTACTGTTAGTATGTCAATTTCTTTAAAAAGCTCTCTTAAGGAGTCTGTTCGTTTTAAATTATAAATTGCTCGAATAGCTCTTTTCTGTAAAATAAAAATAGTTTCAATATCCGCTGCTTTCCCCCACAACAAGACACCATAGGACATCACACTATGAAAGTAACTAAAATATACTAGCCTAGATGTAGCCACATCCGTGCTTTGTCTGATGTTCCTAACAGCGTAAGCCGCAGAACTTAATTTATCAGCCAATTTATCTATGTGGGGTCCCCACTGCAATTTGCTATTAATGGTTATTCCAAGAAACTTCGTATCATTTACTAATTCTAACGTGCTGTTGTCTAACACTAAACTGGTATCAACTTGCCTGACATTTGTAAGTGAGAATTTGATACACTTGGTTTAACCAGCGTTTAACAATAAATTATGAGCTGTGAACCAATTCAAGGTTAAAGACAATACACCATTAACATCATCAAATTCTCCTTTTTGTCTTTCAATTTTGAAAACCAGTGAAGTATCATCAGCAAACAACACTATGTCAGTTAATTTCTCCACCATGAAAGGCAGAACATTAATATATACCAGGAATAAGAAAGGGCCTAATATGGAACCTTGTGGAACGCCCATTTTTACACCCGATCCATCAGATTTAACGCCGTTAATTTCAGCCTTATGAATTCAATAGAATTCAACTAAGCAATAGCTTAGTTATGATCTTAGTAGATCCAACGCTTTATTTCTAACTCCGTAATGATTTAATTTAAATAATAGCGTATTATGATCAACACAATCAAACGCCTTCGACAGGTCGCAAAAAATTCCGATAGCATCCTGTGCGGCCTCCATGCAGAATAAATATGAGATATAAGGGTAATACCTGCATCCGTAGTCGATTTACCCCTAGTGAAACCGTATTGTTTGGCGTGGAGTTGTTTTGTACGGTTGAAGTGTGAGAGCATTTGATTGAGTATAATCTTTTCAAATATTTTACTTAGTGTTGGAAGAACAGATATTGGTCTGAAATTTGAAGGATCACCCTTATCTCCCGACTTGAATAGAGGTATCAGTTTACTGTGTTTCATGAGGTCTGGGAAAGCCCCATCGTCAACACATTTATTGAATATATAAGCTAAGTGTGGGGCTATAACTAGAATTACTGAACCACTGACTTTGACTGCTATACCCCACAGGTCTTCCGTATTTTTTAAGTTAAGTAATTTAAACGTTTTGACAATGTCCTGGGGATATTCATGATGAAATTTTAAATATACATTACTGGCGCTAGTGTTATTTTTTAATAAAGTCTCTGCTTCATATGGAGATGAATTTAGACGGTCTGTTGTGGTTGTGAGTAAGGGTACATTGGTGAAGAATGTTTCAAAAGCTCGAGCAACATCAGCGCTGGATTTAACAACATCATCACCTATCTTTAGGCAGAAATCATTGTCCCTTGGTATAACTTTGCCAGTTTCGCGGTTTATTATTTGCCAAACTGTTTTCATTCTATTATTTGAATTTTGAATTTTTCTATTAATGTGTAAAGTTTTTGCAGTTCTACAAACCAACTTGAAAGTTTTGGAATATTTTTTAACGTAGTCATGAAACTTTTGATCAAAGTTATAGGTTTTTTGTTCATAAAGGTCATATAAGATAACTCTACTTTTACGAATTCCAAACGTTGCCCAGTCATTAAATTTAGATTTACCGTTGTAGTCACTGACTTTCTTTAATTTAAAAACTTTATTGAATTCTTTCTGAATAATGTTGAAGAAGTCTGAGTAGATTTTGTTTGGGTTCTGTTCATCAAAATCCGGTACTGGCAAATTTATATCTAACTTTTTCATATACGTCTCTAGTCTATGGGATGTAATACGCCTATAAAATGATGGATCAGTCCTATTTTTACTGGCAATTGGGAATGAAACTGTTTGACCACTGTGATTGGGAATGAAACTGTTTGACCACTGTTGACCACTAGTTTTAATTAGTTTTAGAAATGTAGAACTAAAATACACCCCCAATACTTGTCGTAAATGTTGACACATACTTATTATTACATGTGTGATTGAGTAGCATCTATGGGTAGACAATACAAAGAAATCGAGAGAAAATAATTAAGGTAGTCTCACTCTCAAAAACTCTCAAAGAATATGAAATTATGCTTCCGAACTAATCAAAAAATAAGACAAATAACTGTAATCAATAGTTTTCCTCAAGATTTAGAGATGCTCCTACTTGTCGTACCGGGGTTTAGTAAAATTAAGTAATCTTGCCTTATTTACCTTTGGCATGAAAACGTTCCGGTTTCTATTATTACAAACGTTTTTATTTTTTGCTTTATTCGTGGTCATAATTGATTTTGACGAAACGTGTGAATTGTAATTGTAATCGTTGTAATTTTTATTTATACTATATGATATATTTATACTATATTTGAGAATGCGAAACCATGCGAAAGCCGTAGGCCGAGTAATGTGTGTGTACTCTCGGGGTGAGCTATAAAGTGGACTGTATGACGATAAGCAAAAGGGTTTGTGAAGGTAAATTTGTATGTGTTGCAGTTCGACTTCTAGGCCCAACAAGGAGAGATGAGTGCATCAGTTACCTCTGTTCCTGGGCCAGGCTACTCACGTTTGGAGCCTATAGCAGCTCTGCTTTGCCTCTGCAAGCCTCTTCACGATCGCAACCTGAATCTGGGCTCGGCAGCGTGAAGTCCCACAGCTTCTTACTAGTTCGGTTAGGTTTCTCTTGGTTTATATAGTTTAACGCCTAAATACTTGTACACTATAATAACGACAAATGTGAGAATGTCATCTATGGCGCGACACGAGAGACGAAAGAGATGTGTGCGCTTCAGCAGACGAAGGTGTTCTAATTTGAATTGACGCAGACTAACGCCAATTCTAAGGAGAGATTTTGATTCTAATTTGTATCTTAAACGTCAGATATTGTGACATCTGCGACAGATGGAAAAGCCCGATATGCTCCATATTATTGCTAGGATTTAGTAGGCAGCTTACCTGAACAGTGTGCGACAAATAAAACAAATTCAGGAGCTACTCCACACCTTCCTCTGTCCTCAAAGGCACGCGGTGCAACTCGACATGGTAACATTTGGCAAAGGTTAAGTTTAACGCTCAGTTAGCTAACTCGTCGAATTATAACCGCTCCTTCAGTGCAACTATTAGTTTGGCTATTTAGCAAATTTGTACGGTGATGGAAAACACCGTGAGGAATCCTTCAATCTCCGTAGCTGCGGTGATGGGCTAGTCCCCTATTACACAAAACGGATTGTTGTATAACTGGCCAAACGTGTCTGCCACCCCGTACGGGTAAAGGCATGTCGCTATGTGTTTTTACTTGCTATGTTGGTTGTAGTTTTAAATGCGTTTATTACGAGTGTACGCATCGATTATCGTTAACTTACTCGATACCATAATAAAACGTCTTAAGCAGATAATCAGTAGATACAAGGATCACACAGCCTCAGAATATTTGCATTTGATAACTCTTGGAAAGCCATGTAACCTTCATACAATTGAGAATTGTAAAGTTTTTAGTCTTAGTACAATTTCCAACCAATAACACAACATGTCGTTCTTTGACTTAAATGAAGCAAGTCTATAAACATATATTTGCCTTCCCCTCTTCTACCCTATACCGCGTTAGGTCTAATAGGCTATACTCCTTACTTCGACTTATGACTAGTCATAACGCGTTGCAGTTTATCTACGCGTTAGGCCTACCCTTCTAGAATTGCTTACATTGCAAAACAGTATCTTAAAGAACTACAAGACCTGTAAACATTTATTAAAAAAACACTATACATTGGGATCAAGTGAATGACTTTATAATGCTGTAATGCGACTCATTCGTGCAAGCATAAACCTCAAATAGGTTTAAAGCGCGTCTATTATTATTTTTTTAACTGTTGTATTGTTATGTGATGAACAAATAAAATAAAAATAAAAAGAAGAAGGAACTGGAAGACTGAATTGAAGAATGTGTTTAAGATACAATAGTTTGATAAAGTAAAACATTTATTATTCTCAAATCACAGAGGACATATAGGTAAGTGTCACATTCAACATTTAGAATGTACATATATTTGATTAAGTTCATATAATCTGCTCACGATTACTAAAAATAAAGTTCGTGTGGAATAAGTAAGCAAATTAACAGGTAGATAACTTCTAAACTGGAAATATGTAAAATTTAATCTCAATAGTAGTACATACATTTATTAAACCTTTATGATGCTTTATGGGCATATAAAGTACGATCGCAAAGCAGGAACAATTTCGGTCATTAACCTGTAATTTCCTGTCTCTGTCGCTCCCGCGTAAATATATTTACGTCACGCTCGCACAGGTGCAATTCACCCAAAATTCTTCCTGCTCCGTTTACTTTAGTTGCCCGTCATATTTTCTACCCTATAGCTGGGTACTTAAGTCCACAACCAAAGAAAAATGATGCATGCTTATGCCTTTTGCCTTACAAAGGGTTAAAATATATAAAAAGGGGCAAATGTATAAAAATAAATCCTTGATTAATCCTGCATAAAAATCTAGATCGATGATTGTTTTCAAGACTTATTAAAGAATAATTGTTGTAAGCTTCGGTATATAACTACAGGTTGTATTAAAAATGTGTAGTATTATTTGAGGGTAATATTTAGGGAATTCATTCTGAATGACATTCTGCTATATACCGATATATATAAAGAGAGCTCAATAGATAAAGTTGTTCAGAATGATGTCGCTAGTCATTCGAAGGCTAAACCTATTGTCATACATTCCCATAAAAAGGATATTTTTGTTCAATCAATAATATTTAGGGCAGATTTCACATAAAAAAGCTACAACTTAAATTAACTCTTACAATATGTACGTATTCGGTAAGTTCAGCTGCCTTACAAGTCCTATTACAATAAATACTTTGTGAATACAAGATGTCTTCCCACTATCACTATCCGTTATCCGCCAGACATACCAGACATACCAGGCGTATGATAGTGACGTTATAAATCCTGTACCGGATAATGCTAGAGGAATACGCACCTAAAAGTATTTCAGCTCATAAAATGCATTAAGTACGAAAGCCCTAAAATCGTGATCGCACTATCACTAGTCCCTTATTGCCTGTTCCACAATTTAATGTAAAACCCTTTGAAACAGATAATTCTTGATGTTACATGCCAAATTGATGATTTATCTGTGACTTGGGGTTTACCAAGACATTGTGAAACAGACCCTTAGACTTTTAGTTTTATTAAGTTCAACTTAAATTATGCAATATTTAAGGTCAACTTGCACCAGTATATCCTGGGTTATATCCTGTATTTAGCGCATAATTAAAATGTCATCAACTCCTTTGAAGGTTTAGAACAAATCTAAATAGGTATATTTTTAAGTAATTAAGTATGTGTTTAACTACTACGAAAAATGCATTACAATGCTGACACGCAAATTGTTGTATAACACGCTCATTTAAACAGTTGGACTGAACTCTATGACACATAACACGTGACGAGTTTGAGGCTGATCCTACACTTTAATTAACCAAATAAAGGTGTTCGGGTACAAGTAGCCCAACTCTTACTTACAAGCTAATATTATGCTAAATAAACAATAAATTAAGTATTTTAAATAGATAGGTACGTTTAAATGTAGGAACATCAAGTAGGTATTTTTCCGATAGCAATTTTTGGTAGAACTTCTGTTTCGGCGGGTAACTGTAAATCTGTCTCTTGGCGGAAGTAACTATTGGGCTGGAAAAAAAAAGAAAAAAACTTAGGCATTTAAAATGACACAAGTTGCAGAATGTCAAGATTTTTTCCATTCGGGGTAGCATAGGCACAGTTGTGCTCCATTCGTCCATTTTGCGTGACAGGGGGCTAGCCCATCGGGGCAGCAATGGCGATAAGAAGTTTCTCAAGATATTTTTCCATAACCGTTTGAACTATAATAATAGTACTTAAGATAAATTATTTAATATAATACAGGGTGACATATAATTAGCTGATCATATTTTGGGGAATGATAGTACACATCCCAACTCCAACAAATACTTTCCCCAAGGAACATGTGGTCGCAAACGAAAATAAAATGTAGTAGGTCTCACATAGTAACTCGGGTCGATGTACTAAGGGACGGACATTATTTTTTAATTTGCGACAATATGTTTCTTGGGGCAAGTTATTCATATTGATGGGTACCATAATCCCCCAAAATATGTTTGGTTAATTAAATGTTAACCTCTATAGTAAATTACGCACATATTCAGGAACGGGAACTGAACCCGCATCTCATGAAGTAAGCAGTACTAAGCCATAGAAAAGTTGCTGACTTCATAAAATCAGTTTATTTTTTTGGAAATATTAACACGTAATTATTTGGCTCTTCTCTACATTGGGCCACTGTTGCAGAAGCAAGGCTAATGATGAATACTGGTGAGGGATATTATCTTATATCCCTCACCAAAAGTCATTCGTTTTTCAATGTCACAATGTCCAGTACTTTTCTGGCGCGTTCTCGGGCCTGAGAATGACTTTTGATTTTCTTTCACATAGATTTTTAGATCTCTTTTCAATATGATCATTTCGTGTAACCACCAAAGTCTAGTGGTCTAGTGACTAGACCACGAACTTTATCTAGGTCATGAACATAACATAACATATCATGACCACATATCGCCAGTTATCATAACCATTTATTTATTTTATTTAGCCTATCACAGTCCATTTTAACGTATTTTTGGTCATAATTAAAGGATATCTCACCTGTCTTCATCGGGTAAATGAATGTCTGAGCCGAGTCCTTTCCATAGGCATTCTTCACATTGCACGTGAACTGACCCATGTCGTTCCAAAGCAGGCTCTTGATGAACAGATCGCCAGATGGCAGCACCTGCGGACGAAAGTTATCGGTTTTATAAATAGAACGACCATAACTTATACCCTGTCGTACAGGTTAGTTAGTTAAATCTGGCTTAACTTTAGGGTTCGACGGTATTTCTTCTTTGTAACGAATTGTCACTAAGAAAAACTTTTACCCAAAATAATTTATGTTACATGGGGAAAGTTGGTCATAATGATTAGGGGACGCAGTTGCTCACCGCCAAATAAAATACTTCGATCTTACAGCCCTTCAAAATAGATGGTGTCCACCTGCCCACCATCATCCACCACGGGAATAACTTGGGCCATAAGATTAATCGGATTTCTGCCTTTACTATGAGCTTGCCTAAACCCATGCTGAGCATCTGATAGCTGCGGCTCCAGCGGCGCCAGTACTAACTTTTAAATAGCTGACTCAAGCACTTTAGCAGGCGAAGATAAAGAAGCTGCCCTAAGCTCAGCCTGTCTACGCGCGCAGCATTCGCTTCCGCTTCCGACATGGCTGCATCAATTTTCAGTTTGGCGCGGTTCTCACTGTACATAGAATGGAAGTATCGCGCGAATTCCTGGGCAATATTTTTTTCAGTCAGCACCTTGCTATCCTTAACCTATTACCTCTCCTGGATCTAATATATTCCCAGAACACCTTTGGTTCTTCACATAGATGTTTTTCAACTCGCCTAGTGTACTGCTAAGGGGAGTAAAGGGTGAACGGAATACAACATCGAATCTGACTCAAATGTTAACTTTTTCTGGACGCGTCGGGGGTTCGTATGAAAAGCCGGCAGCGGTGTCTGCCATCCGGTGGCCGCTGTGGTGTTCCTTGTTAGACAAACAACGAGGTTCTGGCGTCCGAGGTAATAGCGGGATAACCATTCACCCAACCAGGCAACTGGGAGGAAGAGACTTCAGTAGCCTTGGAGCTAATAACTCCTAAAAGCCTGGTGTAGAAGGCAAGGGGAAACCACTGCATTACTATCCCAAGAAAGTCGTCCTGGAAGTACAACCAAACGAATTAAGGCGGCCATGTAAATCCGCTCAGCATCCGGTGCCGCGCTGCGCCCGGGACAGACGGTGGGAAATATGCTACCGGCCATGCGGATGTAGGAGACTAGCAGCGCATGGAAAATATACTACTCGAGCCTCCCCCACGATGCGACAAATACAGAAGATAGGCACGTGGGACGTGTACGGGTTGATAAAACCAGAGAAACTTTCTTTAGTTGAGAAGGAATTAACCAGATACGACGTGTGTATCTGTGGCTTTAGTGAAACTCACTGGAAAAGTAATACCTTGGACACCTTTTACACACCTTGATCTAGCCCCAAACTAGGATTCCCTGTATCTTGGGTACTAGACAACGATATATGTACTTATATAGAGAAATATTATACTTAGATAGATAAACAACCATGACTAGGGTACAAACATCCGTTCTCATCAAACAAACATTTGCCCCCACCGGGACTCGAACCCGGGACCCTTGGTTTCGTAGGCAGCGTCACTGTCGACTCGGCCATTCGGGTCGTCACAGAGAAATGTCTGAAACTTTGGAAGTCTCCACTGGAGACGGGTACACCAACACACATTTTGAGGCGCCTCTATGAGGATGGGACTGCGTCAGTGAGAGCAGACGAGTCGCTTTCAAGTCACTTTCACGCTAGCGCGGGAGTCCGTCAAGTATGCATTATTTCCCCACTTCTGTTGAACACAGAGCTCATAATAAGAATTGCTTGAATTGACGGTATCGCAATCGGTGGCCTGAAGATCTCGAATCTACGCTACGCAGATGACACCACCTTATTCGCAAGCAGTATGCGAGATATGGAAGACGTGCTGCATAAAATGGAAAGCGTCAGCTTGGAGTAAGACGAAGATAATGAATGAGTGTTGATCGTGCCAACAACAACTTGCCCGATGTCAAGAAAATTGCTAATTGCGATTTGGTCCAATCATATGTCTATCTGGGAGCGCTGACATTCAACAATGGCGGAAGCGTGGACTAAATAAAGCGACGTATGGCGATTACGAGGTCTTCAAAGGACAAACTAAGGAAAATATGGAAGAACCGCAACATTACCAAAGCCACAAAGACCCGGCTAGTCAGAGCGCTTGTGTTCCCGATATTCCTTTACGCTGCAGAAACATGGACGCTTCGGGAAAACGAGAAAAAGAGCAAAAATTCACTCGAAATATGGTGCTGGAGGAAAATGTTTGTGATATCTTGGACATAGTTCCGTACCAATGAGTCCATTCTCCAGGAACTAGGCATAAAGCCGTATCCTCACCTTCTTTGGACACGTATCTCGACGCGGCCTTATATCCAGCGACTGGTGTTACAGGGCAGTGTAGAGGGCATTATATCCTGAGTTTAACTATTTCGCTTTTTCTTTGATTTGAAGATTTGACATTCTCCAAATGTAACCTATGTGTTTCTTATGGAAATAAACTCGTTTTGAATTTTGAATTTGAATTTGAATTTGGAACGCAATCATCAAAAATTCGATTGAAAGTACTGTAAAAATTGTCTAAGTACTCATCTACCTCCATTAAACTGTACAACGAAGCCTAATCTACAAAAGCTAGTAGCTTTGTAAAAATTCCAATGATGATTCTTTGAAATTATTCATTAAAAATAATGATGAGGCAACTTCGTTTCCTACCGTGTTACTTCACAAAATATTAAACATGGCTTAACCTCAAAACAAACTTCAAATCCCATACATTTTTGTCTCTAAACAAGTTTTGTCAGTTAATTTAAAGATACCCTGCAATGTTATAATTTATGTCCCTTTCACCGTATGTAAGTTGTTAAAACGTGTTGTTGCGAAAAATGGGGTACTTACTTATTTGTTTTTGTTCGTGGCCCCCTTTAGCTTTAACGGAGGCCACTAAAAACATTAAAAAAATGATAATTTTTATGGCTTTTGATCAACAAGGTGTTTATACTGTAGCTTTAACCATTTGGCTGACGTGCGTGACAGACGAAGGACGGACGGACGGAAATGAGTGACAGCAATTGGGCTCCGTTTGGACCATTCGGGTATGTAACCCTAAAAATTATGAGGTTTTATACCTCACGCTACACCAGCGTAAGCGCCCTTAGCGGCGAACACGCGATAGCCCTCAATGTACAATAAGACACGGCTTTATATAGTCAGAAGGCTACAAGGAATATGGCCCGTCAGTTCCTGCGAAGACGAGTCTGTCGCAGGTAAGTACTGCAAATAATTAAAAAAACTCACCCTCATCCTCGCGCTCCCATAGACCAGGTTCTCGTGGTTGTCCTGCCAGTAGACCTGCGCCTTCTGGTAGCTCGCTATACGGCACGGCAGCACAACACTAGTTCCGCTGTTCTGGAATATGTCGCTATAGGACATCACTATGCGAGGGCCGGAAGGCCGCTTGAACAATTTCTGGAGGGTGATCAGGGCTTCTGCGTCGTCGACTGAAAACAAATACCTGGCTATGATTTTCAAAATATTGTGTCATAATGCAGGTGTTATCACAGCAGGCAGTTGACGATATATGTAAGTACAATGCAAAGTCAAGAAGGGTTAAATTCAGCTCTTCAGAGGGATGCTCGTCATTCCGAGTTAAATCAAGCTCTAGCAAAATACTGTAACCAAACGATGACTCCTGGTAAGCCCAACACCGCAAAACACACCAACTAAAAACAATTGCAGTGACATTCTTACCAGGCGTAGTATAAACAGTAGTAGAGGCTGATGCCTTCTTCATTCCAGATGCGGCGAGGCAGGTGTAGATGTCCTCAGGGTTCTGTGACGGAGTGCTGATGATGAGGGTGGAGACCACCGTGGCCAGATTCGTCACCATTTCTGGGAGAATCTCGTTTGACTCGTCTTCGTACTGCAAAAGTTGATTTGGATGTTGAAACAGTGATTGTATTTTCTTTGGTGGAACCGCATTATTGTAGAAGGACTGTAGGCAGGAATTTTAGACCTCTCTTGCTCCACTTGATAAGCTAAGCTAAGCTCGTAAGTTGCAGGTCACAAACAAAACATCTTTGTAACTTTTTTAGTTAGTTCTGTCTGCCCTTTTCTTACAATTTTCCCTGGTTTTTTCTTACAATTTTCCCAGTTTCGCGACTGTCGGTGCAATAGGAGGTATGGTAGTGGGTAGGTGCACCGACCTTTACATGAAAGGTTTTGTTGGGGTTACTTTTGCTTTACTACTCCATCTTCAGCCTAATTCCATACCTCTACAACAAAACATGTTTCAATTCAGGGCGTGTTTCATGAAAAGGAAGATCCTGACAAGCGTCTAGCTGGTTTGGTGGAGTAGAACCAAACTATGTATATGTATGCTCCCCCGGCACAAATAAACCTTTCCAGGATCGACGTGAAAATAACCTGAGGACATTGAGCGTCACATCCTGGAAAGGCTGAAGGAAAACCCGCCGTCTGGTCTCAAAGAGTCGACGTGCAGAAGTCTTGAAGTCAGAAAGACCCGAGGACATATTGTAGACCAAACTTCGGGTACCGGCGGACTTAAGACGGTGTTCCAGACTGGCCACAGGTCCCTTATATACCGACGTTTAGGGGAGCAAAACCGACAAGGAATAAAATCCCTAGGCTTAAGTTTTGGAGGTAAGTAATAAATTATGGTTCTTTATTTTTAAGGTCTAGATATGGGTTCTTGTTAAGTTGACAAACAGATATTACGACACTAGTGCTCACATCATCAATCGGCTCCCCGTTCTTCAGCCAGCGCACAGCCGGCGCAGGCGACCCCGTGGCCTCGCACGCCAGGGCGAGGGGCGCGGGGGGCAGGTGCTCCGCGGAGGCCGGCGGGGGGGCGGTCACGTTCACGAACTGACGGAAGCGGCGGCGCGGGGCGGTGAGCGCTTTACAGATAGACAATGCGTAAGGAACTTCTCAGAGAAACTTCTTCCTTTTCTAAGGCCTACTACCTCGAACGCAAGTCAACACTATTCTTTGAATAACTTTGACAAACATATTTATATTTTTACGGGCCTTTATTGAGTGGCCCTGACCGAAATATTAATAATATTGACCTCTGAGTCATATTGAGCGTTTTCGTAGTAACACTAAAAGAGCTCTTTTGTGGAATAGATCAAACTGGCTGACACTGAGTTGCAGAAAAGATCTTCAAATGTTAAAGCCAAAACGCTAAATGGGCCTAATTTAAGGCGTGTGAACTGTCATAAACATTATGTACTCAGGAATACGAGCCATGTTTTATCAAAAAACAATATTTTATAGAACTTACACGCCATTAGCGTAAACTTTAAAGATCGCTTCTGCAACTATCTGTTACTATGTGAAACAACCCTAACGAAAATAATAGCGAAGACATCTGTGGTGTTGGTGGCGGTCGAGGCTATGCTTCCCAAGCGAGAGATCCCAGGTTCAAAATATGGCTGGGAAGGAACAGCCAAAACCCCAGGTCTTGGCTGTTTCTGGTTGCCACGACACATGGTATCCGGAAGCCTTTGTATAAATTGTATGTTTGTTTAATTATAACGACTGAATAGTATAGACTATTTCGTCTGTTACGCTGGAGATGAGGATTCGAATCCCGGTGCTGACCATGTACCAAAAGGTAATTAACCACTCAACTGTCCGATGGCACTACGTAATTTGTGTCATTAAACGAGTGACGCAGCTCGCCAGGAAAACTCGCCGGGTTTCCAAGACCTTGTATAGTTAGCGATGACTCAGTTTATACTTATAAGTTTAATACACATTATTAAAAGAAAAAATGGGGTCCCGCAGATTAAACATTCACGCTTCAATCGGGTAAACCGATCTCATACAATGAAATTTTTCGAGTATTTAGTTCTTATTGCTATGGACATTACAGTTTTATATCAACTCTTTCAATAATGTTCACAAGGTGTGCAGTAAAGCTTTATCTGGGGTTGACTGTACATTGACTTGTAAAAGAGACGTTTTCAATTTCAAATGACTGAAGGGGAAAATGTATAGGATACTATGTTTTGTATGCACATGCGTAAGCAATGACTAGCTAGTGCCTGTATAAAACTTGTGACTATATACTTCTGAAAACTTATCAATCGGTCATCCTGAGCTGAAATTGGTGACTATATACTTCTGAAAACTTATCAATCGGTCATCCTGAGCTGAAATTGTATCTATTGTTTTTTTTTGACTTCATTATTGGATTTATAGTTCCAATGGGCTCATATTCAAGTCTTGCCTCCTGTCGCGGAAAAACGATTGTGTTCTCAAATCCATGCCTAGCAAATTTTGGATTTTGGTCGCAAGGAGTCCATTACAAATTCGTTATTTGCGTGATAAAATGGCTTGAAGGAAGAGGCAGGTTGATAGATCATCGCCTGAAGTACCGATTTTGTAAAGGATAGGCACCTAACTTACCATTAGGCTGTAAGCTGTTGTCGATATCTTTCTCCAACTGTGCGCTGGCTTCGAACCCGTATTGTAAGGAAACTAGCGCCGCGGCGACGAGTAGCGAAACTAAGTTGATCATTTTTGGTCTTTGCACTAGATGGCGTTAGGTGTAGCGGCTTGGGGATTTGTGAAACCTGAAAATGAAAATATTACATTTTAAATACGAAAATATGCCGACAAACATGGGGGGAAATATTATGTGGGAACAAAATACAGAAACTACACAAATGTACAAACATCCAACATTTTCAAGGAATCCTCATCCGAAATCTGTTATTTACCGTAAAATCTCTTATATTATAGACAATTTGTCTATTTTTATATTAATAAACACGTTAAAAACGAGTAAAACAAAGTCGGGCTAGTACACTTACAAAAACTCGAGAACGGCTGGACTGATTTAATGATATCTTATTTGATGGATTCGTTTCCTCCCTGCATAGCAGAATAACTACATATTTAAATATGGGAAATATACAAGGAAACATTTTCTTACAGATTTTTTTTTTTAATTTGTTTTGTTTTTCCGCTATCTTCCGCAATTGTCAGCCCCCTCTTCACGACTGTTAGGCGCTACGAACACGACATGGAGCGCCCCTAACGGATAGTAGCACAAACTTTAACACATCTTGGCTATTTTGACGAAACTTTAAGAGAAATATAAACCCAACATTGGTACCAAACCCAAACTTGGTCAATATCGTGCAGAGACACGTAATGATTTGCACGTTTAGTAAACCCTAGGAGGTATTAGGAAGCCAGAAAAATAGAAGCTTCATCATCAACAAATTGCCAACTCATCGCCTGACTGAACTCAAAATGATTCACTTGCGCGGCCGAACAGGTACTCAAAGTTTGACGGACGCTTAAAGCTAAAACATAAACATTATATACAGGCACATAATTGCTTCTGGCCCCACGCTAGGATACCCTGTGTCGTGGGAACCAGAAACAGCGACATCGCACACGTATAAATATCCAAGACCTGGGCATTTTTTTCTTTATCCCCCGCCGGGGATTAACCCGGGATCTCTAGCATGGTAGGCAGGGCCACAGAGGTCGTCACGTGCTATTGGAAAGGATATAGTTGCCATGGCGATGTTCTTGTTTTGCACCTAATCCCAATCGCTATAAAGGTTCTGGGTTCTGGGCCCCGATGCTTCTAACCACAAGCCTCACACAAGCCTATCGGAAGTCACGTTTCATCGAGTCGGGACAGAGAGAGATAGCGCGAGCCTGCGATAGGCCTGTCCTCAGTAGCATAGAGGGCCTGGTAAGTCCCCTGGAATCGCTAATAGGTTGTCGGAAGCCCTCAGGGCGCTGTCCTGATTGGTGATGGCTGTACGAATATGTTGGTACGACTGTACGGGTACGCTACGGGTATACAGGTGTAGTTGTAGTTGTACATAGTTCTGTGAGTTAGACGGAGAAAGGGACGAGCCGGAATTGACGTCATGCGTGAATTTTATAGTTCTTTTCACGACATACGTCTTACCACAAAAAACTTTAACCATTGTTTAACACATGATTATAAAAATCGTTACCACAGAACTGATTTTAGCGTCTTAGCAGGGATAGGCATGGCTTATATTATGTGATCAATTTAGGCAACCGAGAAAGCTTGTTTAGTGAGTGTCTTGTTTGTCAAGATGGCGGAATTATTGACCAGCTGTTCTGCTGTGTTGGTTTTGTTTACGAAAAAGCGGTTTTTACTCCATTAAAGTCCAAGTTTTATCGTGAGGAAACCTTCATATCTCCATAGGACATCGTGGGGAAACCTCCTTAGTGGCCGCGATGGGCTATCCCCCTGTCATGCAAAATGGACTTAATTATCTAAAAGTGGGCACAACTGTGCCTCTGCCACCCCGTATCGAAAAAGCATAAAGCTATATATCATCCAATGATGAAATTTATGGTGGGCTACTGGGAGACAGTGTATACGTCGCGCGACACGTTATGAGCGGTGGCCTTGAATGCGCAGTAGTCACTTTTCAAAAGCTGTACATATGCGCAGTAATTCCTGCTAACGTCGCCCAGCACTCTTAACTTACTTATACTATGGGATGAAATTTGTACATCTGCTACCGGTGTGCCCATCCACTATAAAAACCATACTAGCCGCAAGCCACAGCAATCTTGGGAGAAGTTTCATCTGCCTGAGATCTACTCAACCATCCAGGGCGGTCGCTCAAGCTGGAGTTGGTGCAGGAGTTAGGCCAGTTTGTGAAGGAGATAAGCCAGCTTTTCACTATGGGATGTAATGAATTATGTATTAAGATGCAGGCAGATACACGAAGACAGTGGTGCCGGTGGTAGCCAGTACTGGCCTCATGTAAATTTGGCTAGACGGGTGCTCTATTCACCCCAGCACTCGCAGACAGCACGGGACTGGCTTGATTTTATAAGGCCAAAACAAGGTTTTTACAAGGCCAACAACAAGCCAGCCAGCACTGGCCTCGGGTAAACCAAGCTTAACATCTCAAGTTGTGAAATAAATATTGCTTGCCAGTCTTTCTAGTGCCCGTTCAGCAATACTTATTTTACATCTTGAGATGTAATTTATATTAGATTATATCCCATAGTGAAAAGCTGGCTTTATCCATTAAGGACCCCTGGAATGAAAGGAAATAAAGCGAAGCAGTAATAACACCACATTTTGATATCAACATTTTTAATTTGTTTATTAACAATTTCATTAATATCGCCAATTCCTTGAAAGATTTTCTATCTCCATTATTAATGTTTCTATCTGAGGGATTAATGTTTACACCACAATTCATGTTCATCTTCTATCACATTTGTGGGTTTTTATTTCCATATTTGATTCAAGTATGTATGGCGGCTTTGCTGGTGCTGAAAAGACAAGATTTCAATTAAATTATACCAAAATGCTAAGGTAGAGGTGAATGAAACACTTGGTTAGAGGGGATGACGGACAGTGGACCGTAGCGATAGAAAATACAAGGGGATAGATAGGGCCATCCAGTGGGCATTGTCCGACGATATTATCAAGTCAACATCTCTCTGCATGCAGTTGGCAAAGAACTTTGGAGACTGGCGCGATAGAAGAGACTTGTCTTTGATCGACTTGACTCACTAACCAAGAGGCCTATGCCCAGAAGTGCGTTGATGTGTGCTGAAAACGATTATGAAGATTTCTTACCTTTTCTGTTTCGAAATCCTGGAAATTTAGGTGTTGTTTTGTTGATCGTCATCACTACCCAGGGTAAGTGCAGGGCGGGCAGTATGATCCAAGAATTTCCTTTCCTGAGCAAGGGATAAATAATAATATCCCGAACCAAAACAAACAAATTGTCTGACGAACTATCAGTGACAGTTCCGTGTGTCGTTCCGTTCCGTTTCGCTGCTTATTTTTTTAGTCGTGTTTGATAAAAGTACTAAAGTGAACGGTTTTTCTACACAAAAATAAGAATTTACCACTACTTTACCTAACCATGTTCTATCACTAAGTTAGGAATTACATTAAGCATACAATTTTCCATCAAATTATGTATTTATTCTTATGTTATTCGCGTAAAATGAAACTATGAACGTTTTTTTAAATATTTTTTCATATTGTGTTTTACGGCCCTGGAAATTCAGTCCTTTGAGGCTAGTTGATGAACGAACGAAATTAACTGAATGATCTAGACGTTTTTTAGTTAGATACTCACTAAACACTTTTTTGTGGTAACGAAATTTAGAAGCTTGCTAACCATTTGTTTACTGATAGATGATGATTTTGCTAAACAAGTGATCATACCGTGTTTTTATTATTTTTTGTGGTAAGACGGTTATATAATTTAGCGTATCATCCACCACAGGGCCCTGTCTTTCGGGCTTTAATATCAAATCGATAAACATCTCATTCATTAAATTTCTAATACAATTTATAAAATTCACTCGTGATGCCACTTTCGGTTCATCAGTTCTTTGTACACCTACAAATCTACCCAGTCGTTTAACCATAGTCGTAAGACCAATCTCAATTAGGACTGCGACTCAGGTCGCTGGTCAATTTTTTAAACTTATAGTCTGAATGGCATAGGCTGTGATTTGGGAGTCAAAAAGTGGATGATAAATAAATGTAGCCTTTGATTGTCCCCACCGAGGGGACAGGCCTTTACCCGGATACGAGTAAGATTAAGCCATACTCCACCACGCTGGCTCAGTGCGGGTTGGTGGAGAGGTTTTACGACCACTACCACGTAGCGATAGTACCCGGCGGGACCTAAAGCTTAACGTGTCATCAGAAAAACCGTACGTCCGATAATGATCTCATTGGCACATTGACAGAGTTTGAACCTGCATCTCCTGTGTGAGAAGCAAGCGTGTAACCCATGACCACGGAGCTCTTGGAAAGTGGATAAGAATGAGGGGAAAGATTAATAAAATTCACGTGTGACGTCACTTCCGGCTAACCGTTTTCTTACACCTTTACCCAGTCGTGCGAACACCATCGTACGACTGACATACATAAGGACAAGGCTCTAAATTCATCCCTCTGACATTAAGACCCGATAGTTGGAAAGCGAGTTATCATTAAAGTCAAGTAAACTTTTATGTGTGAGCTCCGTGGTCGAAGGTGTTTCATGTTTGCTTCTCACACAGGAGATGCAGCTTCGAATCTTTACCATGTACCAATGAGATATTTAATTCATCTTAAGTACACTATCGGATGTTCAGTGTTTCGGATGACACGTTAAGCTGTAGGTCCCGGCTACTATCGCTACGTGGTAGTGGTCCTAAAACCCCTCCATCAACCCGCACTGAGCCAGCGTGGTGGAGTAAGGCTTAATCTTACTCGTATCCGGGTAAAGACATTAATGGGCTACATTTATCATTATAATAAGTTTTATCTACACACGTATCATAAACCCTCTTTACTGCGTTCAAAAACCGCACGTTACGATCAGCATTATGTTAAACTACTTGGTAAAAACTCGTTTCGTATCTGGAAAACTACACATTATGGTCATTATGTGTAGTTTTTCTACATATAATGACATTCAAATTTCGAACGCCGACGCCCACCCGCGTGCCGTCTCTAGTTTGTTTGTGAAGTTGGTACTGACATTCAAATTTCGAACGCCGACGCCCGCCTGCGAGAAGTTGGTACTACAGAACAAGTTAAACAATTGCAGAGCCACAATGCCGGTCAAACATGCGGTTCCTGAACACACAAAGAGAGCTTATGATATGTGTGTAGATAAACTAGTGTATGTAACTGTACATAATTAGGCATTATGCAGCAGTCACATAAACTACTATTATGTTCCAAAATTTGATTTTGAATTGGAATGATTTGATGATTTGTTGACTAGAGATTAGTGCTAACTGGCGATTCATCTCCCGGGCCTGAGCGGCACTTTATTTGAGCAGCTGTATGAGCATTTGGCCAATAGTAGACTCTTCCGACATGCAAGAGTCAAGGTAGTGATAGATAGATAGATAGATAGTAACTGTCTAACGTCCGCGTTCCGTTGCCTCCATAGCACCCCAGCCACAATGAACTGGGAAGCAGACTGTAAAATTTGTTCCACTAGAGGGCGCTAAAAGTTTGTTGTTTGCTAAAAGAGTTTGGTTCAATTGAGGTTACATACAAATTAATCACAGAGTAAAAGTAGGTAAAGCAAATTTATGCAAAGAGTTTCGATATTCAGATAAATGAATTGTCAATAACCATTTAACTTAACATAACATTTATAGACAGACACACACATTGCTCATGGCCCCACACTAGGATACCATATGTCGTGTGAACCAGATACAGCGACATCACAAACATGTACAAATCCTAGACCTAAGCTTTTGTGTTATCCATGATTGATGAATAAAACTCTTTGTTGATGTTGACAATATTTATCAAGTTACAAACATACAGTGCCCAAAGTGTGGCTGCGCTTCCCAAGGTCCCGGGTTCGAATCCCGGCTGGGATAAACAATAAAAAAACAGGTCTTGGATGTTTAAATGTTTGTGATGTCACCCTTTCTGGTTTTCACGACACAGGGCATCCTATTGTCTGGCCAGAGGCAATGTGCCTGTAAGCGGCACGCACCGCACGGTGGCGCGCCGGCAGTCTCCGCTAGAGCGCGCGCGGGACAGTCTCATCGCTCTGTTGGCTGCGGGACCACTGAACGATTTAACCAAAAAGTTTTGAGTAATCTTCACCAATGGCGCGTGGACTTGTGTGTGGGTAAGGAGAGGTAGTGATTTGATTGCTATTGCGGAAAGCGGATATAAATCGGTCTAAGCTCTGGAGGGTACCTATAGAACTTTGCTTGATTGCAATTATTCAAATGAATCGAAGTGCATTCTTAGGTGAATCTTAAATAAGATAGCCTGGAGGGAGGCTTCGGTATGGGAGATATGGAATTAGATAAATTGAATTGACGAAGTCTTAGAAATCATGCGAAAATCTGCATCAGAAATTAAATAAGTCCAAACCCCTCACGTGTTTAGACTAAGGCCCGTATTAACAAACCGCTCTCAGCCCTGCGAGAAAATGTCAGAGTTGATATGGCGAAACCATTGTGACATAGCTGAAACAACTCTCAAAGCTGAGAGCCGTTTACTATTAAGAGCCTCAGAAATTCATAACTTAGATGCCCTTTATGATTGAGAAGTCAAATTAATTAACGATAGACCAAAAAAACACATTAATATACAAGCACATCCATTGCTTTTGGCCCCACACTAGGATATCCTAGGACATAGGACAAGGGAATCAAAAACAATGACGTCACACACATATAAACAGGCCCCACGCTAGAGTACCCCGTGGGAACCAGAAGCAGCGACGTCACACACGTACAAACATCCAAGATATGATTTTTTTTTTAAATAAACCTTAATAATTTTAAAACCGTAACTGACAATATGCAAAGGCTCTCGTAACTCCTAAAACACGTAAATGCAGCTACAGATGTAGTGAGTAATCCTTTCCTATCGGCAAAACTCGGAACAACGATAACACCCGAATGGTGCCGATGTGTCTATGAATTACTGAATTACTAAATTACGTGTAGGTATCAAATAAATCGCATACTTTATTTATCAATGTCAAATGTCAAATTGCCAGTGAAGTAGTAAGACAAAAACGAACATTTCCGAGAAAATACGAAAGGAAAGGATTATTCACTACATCTGTAATTGTTTTTTAGTCGTAGGATGAATGGAATATCACATTAGCTTGATTTATTATCTCTGGCAGCTACTGCCTGCGACACGGATTGTCATTACACTTTTTTATTTTATTACCCTGGCCAAGGTTCAAAATCGTTCTGCATGAACCGGTTAAATGACAGCAGCTGTCAAACAAACGATTTAGTTCATTCAAATCCTGCAAGAGGAGGTACAATAGTTGCCCACGTCTGAAGGAAATGCTTGGACCCCACAATCCTTCACGTCATCCCTTTTCAGGCAAAGTAATGTTTATTTTCAAGATTTCAAAAAATGCCTGGCGTCTATTAAATTTTAAAAGCGAAATATCAAACTGCTAATCAAAAAAACTGATTTGCAGAGCAAATATCAGGGCAAAATGCTGCGGTAGCTTAGGTGAAGGGTAAAGGGGGTGAGCGAAGCAAATCCCCCTTTATCCTTCGTGTTAGGTTGAACATGTAAGAACAACAAAAAATACTTAAAACATAAACTAGAGTACACGTAAAATATTTAAAACATAAAAAGTGTTTTTTCTGATTCTTTTTTGCTGTGCAAATCAGTATTTTTGATGTGCGATTAAATACAAGCCCTTTTGACATGTCAATTTGTTTGCGATCCGGATTGATGGCAGTTATAGAGAAACGATCTACTCAGTATCTTTGGAGCAAAAAAATTTTTTTTTTATCAACGTCACCTAGCCGAGACTTCAAACTGCAAACTGTAACTGCTAGTTTTAATAAAACCGGTGAAGTGCGAATAGGACATCGGACCCGCACATGAAGGGTTCCATCCATATCATTGTACATAGAAAAACGTAAAACGACAGTCTTTTCAACGAGCACATATACCTATTTATTTTTATTAATAAAATATTAAATACTGGGTAGGACTACATTCAAGGCCGTACATCGAAACATTGGAAAATAGTTTTGTGTTATGCAGTATGTAAGTATTAAACTATGTACTCAGGTTAACGAAACACTTTGCTCATTGAAACCGGAAGTGGATAGAAATTGAGTAACTTATTCACAGAAATAGAATAAAATATGATAAAAAACTTAATATTATTTATTATAATTCAAATGAGCAATTATTAATAATATTAAGACAAATAACTAAGCACAAAACTCAATACCTGCATTTAATAATATTTTCCGACAAGATCGGGAGAGTCCTTTTTTCACCGATAAACAAATAAAACAAAATGGCTAAGATAATAGCCATACCAATAATTTCTTCTATGGGTACTTATTAAATTCTTGAAAATCGGTATGTTTCATTATTTGTTGCTGTTGCGGCAACAGAAATGCACATTCTCTGAAAAATCTGATAGAGCCCGGTGACGGACGGACGGACAGACGGACAGCGGAGGCTTAGTAATAGGGTCCCGTTTAGCACCCTTCGGGTACGCAACCCTAAAAACTAATCCATGGTTAGTTTTGACGCCTTAGAAATTTTGACAACTGTCACTTCTTTATCATCATGATCATCATCAATCAGCCCACATTCACCCATTGTTAGATACAGGCCTCTTCTTTAACACGCCATTTCCTCCGGTCCTGGCCTACTTCATACATTTGTATATTTACATAATTTTAAAGTGTGACTCCGACTATAAAGAAGCACTGCGCTTTCCCGTGACGTGTCAACAGTCACGTAGACTATATTTGGTGGGGTTTTTGTGATCTTGCATCTCTGTCTACCCTTAGTAATGTACCTTCGTCATCAGTAGTTATCTCGTAGGCTTTTTCTTATTACGGATGTAAAGGAGAATGCGTGTTTTGGTACCCGCTGTAACGTTTAAAAGGTTATACCAAGAGGAACAACTTTTACAACAGCTCTAGTCTCAGATCTTCGTACGTTTGGAAATATATATAAATTTATATTACCTATTCAGGGTGTAACAGAAAAAAATGCCGAAATTATTGTGATCTAAATCACTTTTGGATCATCAATACAGGGTGTAACAGAAAGGTGTAGTCATATTCTATGGGATTGTTAGGGACATCATTCTGAAAAACTTTCACGACAAAACCGATTTGATTAGAGCAACTTTGATTTTCCCTCCTCCATACATTTTGAGGCCGACGGTCAGCTGATTTGTATGTAGAAGCGAATTGGGGCAAGCGCCATGGTAATAGTTTTTGTCCATTCTACTGATAAATAAAATGTGACTTTTGGAGCGTGTACCACACTCCATTTTGGCGTATTCTCCTTTGAGATGCCGCAAACTGGCGAATGTCCTTATAAGGAAGCAAAACACCTGGGGCAGAATATAAAGCCTAAACTGAATACAAAAATAATAGGCATAATTAATTATTTTAAATATATCAAAAACTTATGAATGCACCTAGTTATTTACATGGAGTGTGAAAGTAGCCACACCAATAACCCTGTAAACAACATTTTGCTACGTAAAATCCAAACCATTCACTCCACACCATCCCTACCATTGTACGGTGGTACAGAACCCTTCGAGCGCGAGTCCGACTCACACTTGGCCGGATTTTTTTTGTCATTGGTGGCGCTACTAATAAGGTTTAACTAGTATTTTTTTATTAGCCACTTAACCAACCACGATGGCACAGAGTGCAATAAACGCGTAGGAACCGGTATTCAAAAAAACCGAATTCTTCACGCAATATCAAATCAAAACGGCGACCTAGGCTTCCCAAGAAAGCAAGCGGGTGTGTTGGGTCGGTTCTGGTTCCCACGACACAGGGTTTCCTAGTATGGGGCCAGAAGCAATGTACGTGCCTGTATATAAATGTTTATGTCCAAAACATTCACTCTCGGTCCATCAGAATGTTATCTCTCTTCGTCACCTCATTTACTGGAACGGCAGTTTACGTCAGGCGGCCAAGGACGCTATAATCGATTAGGGACTTAGCGGTTTTGACCGTTTGTTACGTTAGCTAAAAGAAAACTTTTATTTTATATATAAAAAAGTTTCGGTGAGTTTCTGTTACCACACGTAAGCGAGGGCGGCCGAAGTGTTCTTGGAGGCGGACAATAGCCGACGAAGCCAAATCAAACTGGAGTCGAGGAGTTAGAGCAATTATGAAAAGAACTAAATATTTATTAAATTGCTTATTTATTTATTTTATTTTTTATTTATTTATTTATATAAGTATTAGGTACACAAAACAGCAGTGGAGATAAAACTTAAACCAAAACAACAGAACATGTAAAAGGGGGTTGTCTCCAGCGCCAAAAGTATGTGCAACAGCAGCATTGTAAACGTAATGATTACAGCTAAAGCTAATAGTAGTTTATGTGACTGCTGCATAATGGAGGGCATTAAAACTCGAGAGTGGGTTTATGAAACGAGCCGAAGGCGAGTTTCATAATAATATCACTCGAGAGTTTTAATGCCTAATTATGTACAGTTACATACACTAGTTTATCTACATACATATCATAAGCTCTCTTTGATGTGTTCAGGAACCGCATGTTTGACCGGCATTGTGGTTCTACAATTGTTTAGCTTGTTCTTTAGTACTAACTTCACGCAGGCGGGCGTCGGCGTTCGAAATTTGAATGTCAGTACCAAATTCACAGACAAACTAGGGACGGCACGCGGGTGGGCGTCGGCGTTCGAAATTTGAATGTCATTATATGTAGAAAAACTACACATAATGACCATTATGTGTAGTTTTCCAGATACGAAACGAGTTTTTACCAAGTAGTTTAACATAATGCTGATCGTAACGTGCGGTTTTTGAACGCAGTAAAGAGGGTTTATGATACGTGGGTAGATAATAGTAGTTTATGTGACTGCTGCATAATGGAGGGCATTAAAACTCGAGAGTGGGGTTATGAAACGAGCCGAAGGCGAGTTTCATAATAATATCACTCGAGAGTTTTAATGCCTAATTATGTACAGTTACATACACTAGTTTATCTACACACATATCATAAGCTCTCTTTGATGTGTTCAGGAACCGCATGTTTGGCCGGCATTGTGGTTCTGCAATTGTTTAGCTTGTTCTTTAGTACCAACTTCACGCAGACGGGCGTCGGCGTTCGAAATTTGAATGTCAGTACCAACTTCACAGACAAACTAGGGACGGCACGCGGGTGGGCGTCGGCGTTCGAAATTTGAATGTCATTATATGTAGAAAAACTACACATAATGACCATTATGTGTAGTTTTCCAGATACGAAACGAGTTTTTACCAAGTTGTTTAACATAATGCTGATCGTAACATGCGGTTTTTGAACGCAGTAAAGAGGGTTTATGATACGTGTGTAGATAAAACTACATAAATTGTTAAACATATAGTAAAATATTACGGAACTAAATAAGATATACTTATAAAAGCACTATCGTTCTAATTTTCTCTTTTATGTTAGATTGATATGTGTTGTAAGTATATTATTAAGCAGTATTTAAGTACTTGTTTATGTAGTCTATTATAATATTGTATATCTACTAGTCTATTTCTCTAAATTTAAATATTCTTTAGTCAGGCTTTAGTAAGGTATAAATTATAAATAACATAGTATGTTTCTATTTGTACACGAGGGAGGCGCTTCATCTACTATTCCTGTCCAACCATGGTGTTCTGGAAGAAAACTCTTGTTAAAGATAAGCTCGCCTTTGGAATCTTCTATCTTATAAGTTTTCTGAATGTGTTATTTGCACTACAGTAAATAAGTTACCATATAAGCTGTGTAATGCTGATAGAGACGATGAACTGTCATTTCTTGGGTGGAATTTTAAATAGCTTATAAATTACCTAAAGCTGCAAATAAAACTCCTAAATTACACAAGTCCGTCAAGTCAAACAAAATAACTTCTCTTGTTATATTAAGATAAATAGTAACATCCCTATCAGATAAGCGGCGAGCCCATCGCCCCATAAAATGCAGTACCAGCAAAAGTTGGCCGTTGCTCTTCCATTTGTGTATGATGCAACTTTTAGACGTTATTTCTGTACGGATGTTAACTATTCTTAGCACAAACTAGTATTCATAGGTATTTTTTTATTTTTGTTTTGTTTCTTTTCACAGTTCATTTAAAAATAGCATGGGTGGTCAGATCACACAAATTAATCTGTAGTGTTTATTACATTTACGTAATAGGGTTCAACCCCAACGCCAACGGATAAACAGTTATTTTTTGGTGTTTGAAAATACATTTAATTTTCGCCTGATACATAAAAATATATAACTAATGTATAATTTTATTCTATAATATATAAAACCATAGTTGATTAGATGACAAAAGAAATTAGCTTGCAAACATCTTAATCAAAGAAGAACGATTGATTGAGTTTTTACAATGATAATGATAACGATGAGTGCGTGAGTTAATGATTGTGTTTGGTAACTACATATTCCTTATAGATAGTGGGTAAGCCTGGCGCCACATGGTTAAAAGCACTATAACATGAATACTTACCCCAAAATTTAAGAACGTCTCACACACCACCAAAAATTCACAGTCAATTATTTCAAAGTCCTTTACAAAATCACTTTTCGAGATCACAAAATTATACCGAATAATCTGTCAAGTCCGAAATTATTTTTACGATTTACGAAAATTTCTCTGTTTCTGTTAAAATGTCGTCTTTGTTGTCGCTGCAGCTGTAATAGAGGAACTGAGAGTCAGACTACCCTTATATACAGACCGGAGACGTAGGCGGGCCATTCCCGTCCCACCCATCCGTCTATTCATCGAAACGATTAATAGTAAACAAATGGACTGGCGTGTTTTGTACGAGTTTTGAATGCGCCTTCACTTCTTAACAGTTAAGTTGACGCCTCCTAATGCTTTTTGTCCTTGTCTTTTGCATGGAATTGTGTGACAGAAAAAAAATGTTTATTAACTCTTTTTAACGTTAACGTTTCGCCACATCGAGTTAATAAAGGGCTTATGTTTAAAAGATCACCAAAAACGCCCCTAGTTTACTACCAATAAATTCGAAACGACCGCCAGAATTAGTAAACGACCACCAAAATGTGTTTGGATAAATGATCACCAAACTTCTTTTTATGTTTTGTGTACTTAAGTTTATGTTTTAAGTATTTTTTGTTGTTCTTTCATGTTCAACATAATACGAAGGACAAAAGGGGCTTTGCTTCGCTTACCTCCTTTACCCTTCACCTAAGCTTCCGCAGTATTTTGCCCTGAAATTTTCTGCAAATGTTGGTGATCATTTACTCATTCTGGTTAGCATTTACCTATTTTGGGCAAGAAAAAAATATTTTGGCGATCATTATATTTGTTGCCTTCATAAAGCATTGTAGATTATTGCCGTTTTCTGTCTAAGTAGAAAAAAATGTGACCAAGAATATAGTACACGGTCTCACTTCAAACCAAATGTGAAACACTGTACATTTTTGTATATAAACATAATGTCCGGTTAGCGGTTATGTCCAACCACTGATCGCAAATAAAATAACTACATAAAGTCACCAAAAAGAAAGGAACTCCGAGGTTCAAAGGGTTTCACGTTTGCTTCTCACACAGGAGATGGAGTTTCGAATCCTGACCATGTACCAAAGAGATAAATAATTTATCTTAAGTACATTATCGGACGTTCAGGGTTTCGGATGTCACGGTAACCTGTAAGTCCCGGCTACTATCGCAACGTGCTAGTGGTCATAGAATGCCTCCATCATACCACACTGAGCCATCGTGGAGCCTTAATATTACTCGTATCCGGATAAAAGCCTGTACCCGTCGGTGGGGACATTAATCGGCTACATTTATTATTATTATAACTTAGCGTCACACCTTTACCCATACGGGGGGGCAGAGGCACAATTGTGCCCACGTTTTGCCAGATATTCATTACTCTAATTTGCGTGATAGCTACGGATATTGAAGGGTCCCTCACGATGTTATAGTTATTTATTTATTGATTTATTATCTTGGTACATAAAACAGCATAGAAGATAATACACTAAAATATAAAATGACAACGGGTGAAAGGCTGTCTTCAGCGCCAAAAATATATGTACACAGCATGTTATAAAAAGAGTACGTGCTTAATTAAAATAATAAACAAAAGAAATCAAAGAACACAAAAGAAGAAATTAACAATTTAAACAAATTAAATTAATAATTTCAAAATTATTTTGAAATTATTAATTTAATTTGGTTAAATTGTTAATTTAATTAAATTAATAATTTCAAAATACAAAAAAATTAAATTAATAATTTCAAAATAATTTTGAAAAAATCTGCAGAATTTTAACAATTTACAGAAAATATTGTTTGAGGACATTATGCATTTAAACTTAAAACAAGGCAACGAATCATGGTAGATATCAGGCACATTGTCTTCGCTGGCAGAAAGCTCGTTAAAGTAGCGACACATACGAAGAGTAGGGTTGTTAGCGCTGATGTTGGATATGCACGGTGGGATGAAGAAGGGACGTAGCTTTTTAACTAAGTTAATGTCTGAGAGAATAGAAGTTGTAATGGTGCCGTTAATTATTTTGTGTAGGTGGATCAGGTCCTGAAGCCCGCGTAGTTTTAGTTAAAGTTTATCGCGGGCCACTTTTCCGCAACTCAACGGACGTCTTTAATTTGCGCCTATTAAAACATATTTTCCATCACCGTTTAAAAGTCCGTATAGTATACTTAAGATAAATAACTTATCTCATTGGTACATGGTCAGCACCGGGATTCAAACTTGCATCTCCTGCGTGAGAAGCAAACGTGAAACGCACTAGACCATGGATCTTTTGTGATCGGAATAATAGGAGCAACAGATACCACAATAATTATTTCAAGGAAAAGTGACAGCATCATTCCTTCGACAGCAGTTTTTCCGCTTCTGTTTCGGGAAATCAATAAAGTACCTATGTTTATGCTCGTAGAGTGACGTATGCCTATAGATTGTAAGTACCTACTGTTTCAAAATTAGTATCAAAATTGATTAATTAAAAGTAGTAGAAGTATTAAAATTATATGTTATGTTAGTTTTAGTTGTTAAAATTGTGATCGAAAACTCTGAAAATTCGTTTCAATATTACTTATTCATGGATTCACTTCAGTGATATTTTTAAACTAGCATGCCTCAGCTAAAACTCAAAGTAGATGAGATTGTACCAACCTATTACCTATATTCCCTTCCCTGTCTCTTGTGAAACACAATCAGCAACGTCACAAACATTATACTCGAACACATCAAAGACCCGCATTTTTGTCTGCTTCCCCGGCTGAGATTTAAACCCGCCCCGCTTGCCTATGAGACAAAACCTCATCCGTTGCCACAGAGGCCATCAATTTTCAAGAATTTAGTGGTTCAGTTTTCGTACACCATTTGCGAATGACCCAAAACTCCGCTGTGTAGCAATAAGTGTGATCTGTTAAGAATAAATTCAGAGAGGCAGGCTTAATAATTCATAAACGCTTGTCTGAAAACAGAATTATTTTTATGAATAATAATTTTTGTAATTTCTACAGGTATATTGCACACAAACGACATACAGGAAAAGTTATAACAAATAAATAGTGTACAAGGGCGAGCTTATCTCTTACAAGAGATATCTTCCAGAAAACCAAGTACGAATGAGATGGGTGATTGTGGAGCAGGGGCACAATATAAAACCTAATATTTATATGTGATATATTTTTTGACTCATTATGTCTGATTGGGTAAATATTACACCAACAGAAAATCCCACGTTTTTCTATTTGGTGTGGCAGACGCACACTTGGGTACTCCAATATATTCCCATTCCCAATATCCCATGCATTATATATGGCGCTCAAACTTGTCGGGGAAACACAGATGGAAGCTTGAAACAAATTAACATGCCATGGAAAGGAGAATGGTGGACATTCATGCGGCCATTTCTCTAGGGGTCCGAAATCTCGCGGCGTCGCTCATAATTAGCCTTAGAAATCACATTAAAATTCTGTAATGAATACTAACTATAGTATAAACAAGTAGTAGCTACTTGGAGAGCATTAAAACTATCCAACTCATAGAACATTCGGAAATAAAATCTCAAACACCCAAAATCACACGTGCCGTGACCTGTCCCTACCGCAGAATTCGCTAAACACTATATAACACACATACAATTGGCAGTTCTCAACGGATTTAAATAACAGTGTTTAGACAGTTTAGAAGTTATTCACAATATCTTTTTGGGACCGTATCCCGGACGTGCCCCTTAGAACCGTGGCCATCACTAACCGTACATCACTAACGTCGCATTCCAGAAACTTCGCCGTACGTTCAATTTCATTGGTCATGGTCAATTGGTCAGTTGAGCCCCAAACACCGAACCGGTAGGACGCGCTTTGTTGCGGAATTTCAAATTTATCGAAGGACGTTCGGAGTATGCTGGGTTTGGTACAGGCTGCTTTGTCGATTTTGTGTCTCTACGGTTTATACGAATTTGAAGTTATTTTTTTTATTTATACGTCAGTATATTGGCGAAAAATTGGTTTTAAAGTGCAATGTAATTTGGAGTAATTTTAAAATAATTTGAGTATTCTCACTTTCGTGTATCATGTAATTTCGTTTTTTTTAAAATGGCCCTGAGAAAAATAACCACGATCTTCATACAAATCATTTTATCACCTATTTTATACTTCTGAATGATGTTGCTACACATAACAAACATATTTAGTAATTGTCGCATTCCGGTGTTAACCCAGGATAACTTTTCTTCATCAAGCCGATCTTGTTAAATATTAACTAGCTGAAAATAGGCGTACTTGTTTACATACATTACATTAGTTTATGTTTGATTTTAGATCTTGGTGACTAAGAAAAAAATCTAAGCAGGGATGAAATGTTGCAAAAAAAGAGACTGAGAGAACGTGAAAAATATGAAAGAAAAAAAGCAAAAGGAAAAATCCGTAAGATCCAGGAAAGACATCGTCGAGAGCAAGAGAATATGAGTAAGAAGAATAATGAACGTGCGAAGTGAATATGGATGTCAATTTACCTACACTAAATAATATAATCGTTGATCATTCATTAACGTATCGTGTATCATTTATATCCCTCAAAATTTATAAAAATATTATTTCTCCCACATCCATATCCTCATTTCTCAGTTTCGTATCATCTCACTTTCGTGTCCTTCATATTCCGTGAACTACTGAAACTTCAACTTATTCATATTCTTATTTATGCCCATCCTGAGGAACATTCGGACACCTAGCTGAAATGCCCAAAAGAGTATGAAAACAGATGACGTAATACGAGTTTCAACAATCAAATCTATGAAATGTCAGTGAGTTGGACCTATAAGAAGACTAACGGACAATAGATGAACACTTCTAGTGACAGAGTGAACACCGAGAGACACCAAACGCAAGGAAGGTCGATACTGAGATGAAAAGGTGAACTCACATCTTAAATGATGTGAGTTCACCTTTTCAAACTTTCCAAACCAAATAAAACTGGTGGAAAATAAATATAAAAATGCTTGATTAAATTTGTAAATAAGAGATAATAATAATATTGCACGAAATTTAACGATAAATTGTAACATGATATGTAATGAAATACCAATAAAGGCTTATGTATCTATCATGCCATTTCGGCATTATCACTCAGCGTGATGTCATACTTCTTGAATCATTTACATCTCATTCTCAGCTTCCTTTGATGTATTCAGTACTGGGTGTGTCGCCGGGGTGATACAAGATTGATAGGTACAAGTGGTGATTCACACTGGTCAATTGTCACGATATATGACGTACAAAAAGTTGGTTTTTAGGGTTCCGTACCCAAATGCTGTTAACGGGATCCTACTAAAATAAAGCATTTTTTTGTATGTTTTGACTACCGAATAAGTTAAATATTCACCAAATGACCTCTGTGGCGCAGCGGTTGTAGCTCTGCCTAATATGCGAGAATCCCCGGCTGGGGGTAAAGAAATAAAAACCTCAGGTCTTGGATGTTTATATGTGTGTGACGTCACCGTTTCTAGTTCCGTTTCCGTTGAACCATGTTCCATTCGTATTCAAATGGAATAAGTTTCAAAATCTCGATGCCTGATACCCAGGTCCAGGTCTTATAAGGTTAAATGTTAACGCAGAAGGAGGTGCCCTGGTCTCCACTCGAATTCGAGATAAGATCGAGCCATACTGCCAACTGGCTCAGGTAGGGAAGTACCTAATAAAATTAGTATGGTCAAGTTCAGTGGCCTCATCAATTTCAATTTCAATTGCTTTTGACAAATTGACTAATCATGTCATTCTGATATCTAGATCACAAGTCGCTATAAAAGACAGCTTGTGTATAATCGCGATGTGATTGGCATTTGTTTTCAAAAGCGATAGGAATACTAGATCTCGGAATTACTTGATATGGCTACAGCCAAGTAACCCCAACGTTGATATGGCTTCAGCCAACTTGGTATGATTGTGTCCCTACCCTGACGCACAAAATAACCACCTCGTTATGCCGACTAAGACGGCCAGTTAACAGTAAAGACTCGAATAAACTATGATAACTCTTTATAAAGTATGGAGTTATAGAATTGGCGTGAGAAGTTGTCGCACTTAGTCACTAATTTAAATCGACCGAAAATTGGCAGTTAATAATAATTTGGACACTATTAACACACATTGATCTAGCCGTGTCTAGTCGTGTATGTGTTGTGATTGGCAATTTTTTCAAAAGCGATAGGAATACTAGATCTCGAAACCACTTGATAAGCCTACAGCCAAGTAACCCCAACGTGGTATGATTGTGTCCCTACCCTGACGCACGAAATAACCACCTCCTTAGGTACCCTTTAGTCGACCTAAGGAGGTGGTTATTTCGAGAATCGAATTAACTATGATAACTGTATATAAAGTATGGAGTTATCGAAATTCGCGTGCGAAGTTGTCGCACTTAGTCACAAATTAAATAATAATAATCGACCGAAAATTGGCAGTTGGTAATAATACCTTGGACACTATTTACACACATTGATCTAGCCCAAACACATACTTATATAAATAAATATTATACTTAGATAGATAAACAACCATAACTAGGGTATATACATCCGTTCTCATCAAACAAATATTTGCCCCCACCGGGACTCGAACCCGGGCCCCTTGGCTTCGTAGGCAGGGTCACTGCCGTCTCGGCCATTCGGGTCGTCGTAGTCATTGGTAGTTATACGACCAGTTAAGCGTAGACTCGAATAAACTATGATAAGATAACACTATATAAATATGTAAGGAGTTATCGAAGTTGGCGTGCGAAGTTGTCGCACTTAGTCACTAATTTAAATCGACCGAAAATTGGCAGTTGGTAATAATACCTTGGACACTATTTACACACGTTGATCTAGCCCAAACACATACTTATATAGATAAATATTATACTTAGATAGATAAACAACCATAACTAGGGTACAAGCATCCGTTCTCATCAAACAAATATTTGCCCCATCGGGACTCGAACCCGGGCCCCTTGGCTTCGTAGGCAGGGTCACTGCCGTCTCGGCCATTCGGGTCGTCGTATTTGATAGTCATTGGTAGTTAAACGACATAGTTATGCGATAAATTTGTATGGAGTTATCGAAATTCGCGTGCGAAGTTGTCGCACTTAGTCACTAATTTAAATCGACCGAAAATTGGCAGTTAATAATAATACAGAGGACACTATTCACACACATTGATCTATAGCATCATATCATCATCAGATCATAGCCCAAACTAGGATTGTATCTAGGGTACAGACAACGATACACATACTTATATAGATAAATATTATACTTAGATAGATAAACAACCATGACTAGGGTACAAACATCTGTTCACATCAAACAAATATTTGCCCCACCACCGGGAATCGAACCATGACTAGGGTACAAACATCTGTTCACATCAAACAAATATTTGCCCCACCACCGGGAATCGAACCCGGGACCTTAGGCTTCGTAGGCAGGGTCACTGCCGACTCAGCCATTCGGGTCGTCTGTTCGAGTGATTTTACTATAGATTGGAATTACTAGTGGTTCTAACGGGACAGGAGACAGTACGAAGTCCAGAAGGTGTAACTGTACGAGATCGCAATTATTGTCAAATAAACTTTGTTGTTTATATTACAGAATGCACTTTCAGTAAGGCGTGGCAAATGGAACTGACCTAGTGGGCTGTACATCTTTGATTAAACAATTTAGAGTGAACTTTATGGGATAGCGTCACGAAAGGTTGAGCGTTTCATCTTAAGGTGGGTCCAGACATGTTCTTTTGACCGTAACGTTCCTCCGTATCGTATCGGGGCGTCGCGATCCAAGAACGACAGTTTGAACGCCCATTCGGTACGTTACAGTGGTACGGCGGGTCTCGAGCGCAGCCGATCCGGGCGTCCAAGCTAGCGTTCTTGGACCGCGACACGTTGATACGATACGGAGGTACGTTACGGACAAAAGGACATGTCTGGACCCGCCTTTACTTCGTCGCATTTTGTTCGGGTGTTGCCGATTTATCTTATGAAGGTGTTACTCTTGTACCTAACTGGCCCCACACTAGGGAACCAAAAAAGCGAATTCACACACATTACACAAGCAAGACCAATAGTCAAAGTCAAAAGTCAAAATTTCTTTATTACTGTAGATAGTTTGATAAGTATGCGTAAATAACACATACTTATCAAACGATTTTTTGCCTCTTCGCTATATTGGACCACTGTGGGAGAAGAGGGCGAAGACACTCCATAGATTGGTTTTAGTCTTCTTTTAAAAATTGGTTATATATAACTAATAGAAATATTACAATATTGATTATTATAAATAATAAGCACCAATAAATAATTACCATATTATTAACAATGAGTTCTATGTTAATTAATCTATACTTAGATTAACCCCATACAGTCCCGTTATTGAAGTAATTATGAACATTGTAATATCCCTTTTTAGGCTAAGTCGTTTAACAGTGGTCCAATGTAGAAAAGAGGCAAAAAATGACGTTTGCTAAGTATATGTAAATATCTACAGTAATAAAGTACTTTGACTTTTGACTACGTGGTTTATAAATTTCTCCAATGGCAATTTCAAAATCTCCAGAGGTATCTTGTTGTAGCAGAGAGAGCGAGTCTACACTGGGGCGCAACCAGTTTGCTGTGGTTATTTCTTAGGTTAAAATTACAGCTGTCGCTAGATTTGGAAAATGTTCAAAGATTCTTGCGTAAAAACATAATATTTTCGAAAATAAATTGACTAGGTACAGTTAGTATGCCAACTTAAATTTAAATTAAATTTTAAAGGCAATTAAAAAAACATTGTGTTATAAATGTTAAAATGATTATATTAATAACAAAGAGGTAGAGGAGCTCTGCTTTTCCAGCACAGCACAAGATTGTAACACTTGTGTATTTAAAGAAAAACAAAAAAAAAGGAGGCTATGTTGTACTGTACGAGTTTCTTGCGCCGCTTCTTCTCCGCTATCATAACACTTTACGAAGCGGTAGTAGTTTTTCTTGCAACATATAAATTTAAATGACATTCAAAAAGTGTTAAGTTAAGATTAGCTCTTTTTTGTAATATAAAACATGACATTATGAAAGTAATTATTTAACTGTAGCCACATTAGTGTTTTTCTGATGTTCCTAACAGCGTTAGCTAGTTTATCTATGTGGGGTCCCCACTGCAATTTGCTATCAATGGTTATTCCAAGAAACTTCATATCATTTACTAATGCTGACGTGTTGCTGTCTAACACTAAACTGGTCTCAACTTGCCTGACAATTGGATGTGAGAATTTGATACACTTGGTTAAAACCAGCGTTTAGCAATAAATTATTAACTGTGAACGAATTCAATGTTAAAGAAAATACATCATTAACATCATCAAAATCTTCATTTTGTTTTTCGATTTTGAAGACAGTGAAGTATTATCAGCAAACAACACTAAGTCAGTCAGTCAATTTCTCCACCATAAAAGGCAGATTAATATACACCAGGAATAAGAAAGGGCCTATTATGGAACCTTGTGGACCCGTAGCCCTACTTTGTATCTGTGAAACTAATCCCGATAGCTTTCAAATTGTCGTTGACGAATCAGGCTACGATTAGGCTACTCAATCGTGTAACTCATACATCTAGGTATTTAACCCTTTCTCTACTCTGCTTTCCGGAAAAGCAAAAATAACGACATAACAATTAAGGCATTTTTATTGTTGTTTCCCCACAAATGCCCACAATAGAATCTTCAGTAGTCTAGATAACGTCTGTCATAAAAGTTACGTTTTAGTTTTATTATTTGCCAAACCGTTTTAGGGTTTACCCAAGTTTACTGGTTAAATAGCTTTTAAGACATTGACCAAGCAGAACATCGCTAAAACTTTGTTTATTATTAGAATTTGATAGGACCGGGATATATCAAGATATACAGACTCCAGCTGTCGGTTTATGTTCCAATTCCTCCCCGGTCGGGATTGGAACCCAGAACCGCCCGCTTGTGATGCGGACCCTCGACAGATAGGTCATAGAGGTCGTCTTGGAAAATAATAGATATTGTGTTACAAAATGTAGACGAGCCACCAACTCTTTCTATCTTGAAATGGGACACCGAGGTCTTTATTCAGAGGGTAAGTATTTGGTTTCCATTAGTAAATAATTTTATTTGTATTACAGTAACTGCGTTAGTAATAGTCTTCAAAGTAATTTGACTCCAAAGGGTTGAATGTTAGAAAGATACAAAACACTGTAACTTTACTAATGGCTCTGTGAGCTGTAGACCTCGTCTACTTTGCATAGCTTAAAACTGAATAATTTTTCAGGCGCACCCTGAAACCAAATCCTTTAACAATAAATTATTAACTGTGAACCTATTCAGGTTAAAGAATTATTATTAAAATCATAAAAAAAATCTTTTTTCTTTCAATCTTGAAGAACAGTGAAGTATCAACAGAAAACAACACTACATCAGTCAATTTCTTCACCTTAAAAGGCAGATCGTTAATATATACATAAGGAATAACAAAGGGCCTAATAAGGAACCTCATGGGACGCCAATTTTTTACCCGATCGATCCATCAGATTTAACTCCGTTGACTTCTGCCTTTTGAATTCTAGTGCTTAAGTTTATTCTTAGTAGATCCAACGTTTTATTTTTAACTCCGTAATGATTTAATTTCATAAGCAAAGTATTATGTTCAACACAATCAAATACCTTCGACAGATCGCAAAAAAAACAATAGCATCCTGTGCGGCTTCCCATGCAGAATAAATATGAGATATAAGAGTAACCCTGCATGATTTACCCCTAGCGAAACCGAATTGTTTGGCGTGGAGTTGTTTTGTACGTCTGAAGTGTGAGAGCATTTGATTGAGTATAATCTTTTCAAATATTTTACTAAGTGCTGGAAGACCAGATATTGGTCTGAAATTTGAAGGATCACCCTTGTCTCCCGGTTTGAACAGCGGTATCAGTTTCCTTTGTTCCATGATGTCTGGGAAAGCTCCATTGTCAACACATTCATTGAATATAAAAGCTAACTGTGGGGCAATAATTAGAATTACTGAACCAATGACTTTAACTGATATACCCCACAGGTTTTCAGTATTTTTTAAGTTATGATTTGACAATGTCCTGGGGATGTGCTGATGAAATTTAACATCTACATTACTGACGAAAGTGCTGTTTTTTTTAACAAACTTTCTGTTTCATATTGAGATGAGTTTAGGCTCTTTGTTGTAAGGGTACATTGGTAATGTTTCGAAAACTCGAGCACTAGATTTAATAATATCATCACCTACCTTTAAACAGAAATCATTGTCCCTAGGGAACTTCGCAAGATTAATGGTTTATTATTTGCCAAACCGTTTTCATTCTATTGTTTGATTTTTTACATAAACGTGTAAAGTTTTTGCATTTGTACAGACATTGAAATTATCTATCAAAGATATAGGTTTTTTGGCCATAAGGGTCATATAAGATAACTCTACTTTTACGAATTCCAAAAATTGCCCTGCCATTAAATTTAGACTTTCCGTTTTTGTAACTGAGGCATCTTAGGCGATTTTGAATCTCATACCAAGGTAATAAAATTGGAAACCTATAACGGGAAACTGTCATGTCGATGTCGCAGTTGGTTGTTTAAATCAGACACTTAACTAACTCTCTAGACCTTTAATTAAATACCGACGTATAACCAAGCATTTTGATTTAAATAAAGCATCGTCGAAAACGTTTAACAATTTGTCTTACCGAAAGCCGGCGTGTTGGAAAACAAGATGGCGTCACGACAATAGCTGATTTGCACAGCTTAAATCAGGGCAAAACATTGCGGTAGCTTTATCCTTCATGTCAGGTTGAACATATAAGAACAAAAAAAAAACTTAAAACATAAACTTATGCACACATAAAAAAATTTATTTGTCTTGTTGCCTAGGAATGTTTAGACACTCGTTCAACGTTTCGTTCTGTCACTTGGCTGACGGAATTTTAGTGACTTAGTTATACGTCGGTATTTAATTAACGGTTTAGAGAGTTAGTTAGTTAAGTATCTGATTTAACCAATTAACTGCGACATCGACATGATATTGGGTCTCGAGAGGTTAAACAAAAAGTTACTTTTTTCGACCCCCCGAAGTTTATCCAAAATATTACAGGAAAACTAGAGAGAAACAATTAATGAAGTACAAGAAATTTTATAAAAAAAAATATGTATACAAGAGTTGTGCTTTAATATCACTGCCCCTACAAATCATCAAATCATCGTAATTCAAATATAACCGATATTTTTTTTTATCTATCAATCTTTTCGGTGGCGCAATTGTTTTTGACGTGGGATCCGCTATTTGTCGGGTAGGGGTGGTACCTTGATTAGAAACCTACTTCGGACATTACCTTTTTTGATTTAGTGTTATTTTTTTCTTGACCTTAATTTGTCTTGAACGATGTTATGGAATCATGCAAGTGCGAGTCCGACCCGATCAAATGTTCAAAATTATGAAAAAATATATTTGAAATCCTCGCAACCATATCTTCAGACTTGTTATTTATGAGATACAGTTTGAAAATATTTTTTATTTTATTTTACGTTTTGCCCCCTAAAAGTGCCCAAATTTAATTCGTTTACGTAACAATGTTTGGCTCACATAAATACATAAACGTAACAAATTGTAATTGAATTGGTTCAAAATTTGGTCAATCAATCAAAGTGAAGAAGATTAAGTGGATTTCTCTTTAAGTGAAAAAAAGAGAATTATTTTGGGGAAATATTAAACTGCACATTGCAATACTTATTAGCAAAGCGAATATACTGATTTTCACACCAAATATCAGGGCAAAATACTGCGGTAGCTTAGGTAAAGGGTATAGAGAGTGAGCAAAGAGAAGCCCCCTTTATTCTTCGTGTTAGGTTGAACATGTAAGAACAACAAAAATACTTAAAATATAGAAAGTGTTTTCGATGATTATTTTTTGTTGTGACAATAGTATTTTTGATGTGTGATTAAATACTGGCCATTATTTTATAGATATTTATTTTCATTTTTTTACTTTTTTCTAAATTCCCTTTCTTCTGACGTGTCGTACTTATATATGATGATGATGCAACTTACAAGTACCAGTCATCACATAACATGTTCATAGAGGTAGGTATGTATTGTCAATAATCTTGATGCAAATTGTAGTACAAAGGCCTTATTAATCTGTATAAGATTCATTTATTCAAAAACCGATAATTCCGACAATGATAGGAATAAAACAGACTTGTCTTAAGTACATTGTACGGACGTTCGTTAGATGTGGTGATGGAAAACATCGTAAGGAAATCTTCATTACTCCATAGCCCCGTGTCACGCGAAATTGATTATTTAATAACTGGCTAAAACTGGGCACAAATGTGTATGCCTCTGCCACCCCGTATAAGAAAAGGTGTGTCGCTATGTTATGTTATTATATTAAATAAACAACAATTGAATTAAATAAATCAATGCAAGAAATGTATTCCAGAATTTTGCCCGATTATGGAATCAGAATAAGAATCAGAATCAAATGCCTTTATTAATGCAGATATACTTAGCAATCGTATTTTTTTGCCACTTTTCTACATTGGACCACTGTGGGAGAAGCAGGGCGTAGAAACTCTCACAGATTGATTTTTAGATCTCTTTTAAAAATAGCTTTTGCCTAACTAATACAAATATTACAATATTAATTATTATAATGAATAAGCAACATTAATCATTACAAAATTATTAACAGCAAGGTCTGTGTTGAGCCAGATTAACCCCATACAGTCCCGTCATTTAAGTAATCTTGAACATTGTAATATCCCTTTTTCGACAAAGTCGCCTTAACATGGTTGTTAAATTGCTCAAAAGGCAATGTCAAGATCTCCAGAGGTATCTTGTTGTAGTAGAGAATGCACTGAACCCTGAGAGAATTGCTAACCTTCGCGAGTCTAAACCGGGGCGTTTTTAAGGTATGGAACCATAGAATACTTAATAGACGGAACCCTTAAATCGCAAATTTCCTGATTCAACAAAGACATACTCGCGCGCGTATTAGAGTCTTAAGTAAGAGCCAGTAGTTACTAGTTACGTATTTGTGATTGTCGATGTTTTGTCACTATTCTGCGATATAGTAAAAACTAGTGATGAGCTTAATCATCACACTCCATAATATCCATGTCGATGAATCTAATTAGAGCATTGTCATAATTCTCAGTGTCATCTTATCATGTTATCAGTTTTTACTCAGAAGTGTGTGTCCACTGATCACACTTTATTTGCTTGAGAAATGCTATTTAAAAAAAAACTTAGCTGACCTCTCGTAGTGTAGATAAATCTGGGCAAAGTGGCACTTCCCAATAGGTACTTAAACAAACGTAGAGTCACACGTTTTCCCATACGGGCAAATGACAAGACTTTTAGCCTTTTTTAGACTTTTTTATTCATTAGTTCATTTTACCAGACAGAGGCTAGCCCATCGCCACAGCTAAAGAAAAAGACAGAAAGGGAAGGATAACTTCTTCATAGATTTGATACCAAACCAGACAGAAACAACAGTTAAAATTACCACTAATCCGCAATCAATTATCGGTAATAGAATACAATTGGGTATACTTTAGTTGTTTTTGTTCCCAATTGATGTGTATTATACCCCGCAGTGTGCTGGACTAATATTTATCTCCTAACTATTAACTCTGGGGGGTAGTTAGTAAATTGACGGAGAATTTAGCTCTCCATATACATGATGTATTTGTATACAAGGTGACATTTAATTAACTGACAATATTTTGGGGAACGATAGTACCCGTCATTATGAACAACTTTCCCCAAGAAACATATGGTCGCAAATGGAAAAAATATTTGCCCCTCAGTACATTGACCCGATCAGCTGATTACACGTTAGTATGGGGGACCCATTGTTTTTTCGTTTGCGACCATATGTTTCTTGGGGAAAGTTGTCCATAATGACGGGTTCTATCATTCCCTAAAATAATGTCAGCTAATTAAATGTCACCTTATATAGAGGCACATATATTGCTTCTTGCCCTACACTTGGATACCCAGTAGCGTAGGAACCAGAAACAATGACGTCACACACACATAAACATTCAAGACTGGAGGATTTTTTCTTCCTCCCCAGCCGGGATTTGAACACGGGACTTTTCACTTGGGAAGCAGAGCCTCGAAGCGCAATGCCAAAGAGGTCGCTTTGAGCATGAGTTTATAATTTTTGAATTACCATATCCATAGAGGGCATTGACTCCTGCCTACCACTGTACGCTCTTGATTGGGTTAGCGTTACTTGTTGCGTGCAACGGCAACGTTCGAAATAACTGTCGCTTAGCATTACCTTGGTTACCATGTATTATTTTCACGGCTGGCAACCGCAGCAACCGGTTGTCAAAACAACAGCTGCATATTTGATGTTTTATTTTAATTATTTAGCTGTCAAATTGCTTATATTTTTAGTTTACATTTGGTCTTAAATACATTTGCTTTATATAGGTTTACATTTGGTCTCAAATATGTTATCTGAGTTTCACATGATGCAACCTTTAATAAGTATGCAAATTATTTATTACTATTATTATTACACAACTAACAACAACAACATTAACTTTAAAAAAAGTAACTACAAATTGAATTACTTATCTCATTAATGCATGATCACCGCCATAAAATAAAATAGTAAAATAAACTAATACTAAATGTAAACCTTAAGTTTAGTTTATTTTATTATTTTATTTTATGGCGGTGACCATTCATTAATGAGATAATTCAATTTGTAAATAAAATTGTTAAAAGTTAAAGTTGTTGTAGTTGTTAGTAGTGTAAATAAAAATTTGGATACTTATTTAAGGTTACATCATGTGAAACTGAGAAACATATTTAAGACCAAATGTCCACTATGATTCGCAATTCAAATTTCCGAAGTCATTATTTATGGCTTATGTTTAAACGATCACCAACAACGCACCTATTTTACTACCAATAAATTCGAAACCACCGCCAGAATTAGTAAACGACCACCCAATTGCGTTTGGATAAATGATCACCAAACTTCATTTTATGTTTTGTGTACTTAAGTATATATTTTAAGTATTTTTGGTTGTTCTTACATGTTCAACCTAACACGAAAGATAAAGGGGGCTTCGCTTCGCTCACCCCCTTTACCCTTCACCTAAGCTATCGCAGTATTTTTCCCTGATATTTTCTGCAACTTTTGGTGATCATTTACCCATTTTGGGTAGCATTAATCCATTTTGTGTAGGAAAAAATTATTTTGGTGGTCATTTAAATTGTTCTCTTTCTTTATCTTAATGATATTCACTATACAGACGTTCCGACGGAGGTGGAAAACATCGCGAGGAAACCTTTATTAAGCCGCTAATAAAAGTATGCGATTTGACGTTTGCCGTCGTGAATTTGCGCGGCAAATGTAAATTCGTATACATTTTCTTAGCGGGGTCGATGTACTTTATTGCGCGTTTATCTTGCAGTAGTTTAAGGTCATCGCTGAATGACAACCCCGCTCTCTCTCGGCAAAACAATATTCATTTAAATATGGTTGTACTTGTAGACTTACTTTACATTGCCGATATAACTTACCAAACAGCTTGCTGTAAGAGAGCTTGTCGTAAACGCACCACTCGATAGTGCACGTGACATTAGCAATATTAATCAAAATGTTAATGTTATTGTCAATATATGTAAGGCCCTCAGATAAACCAAACTCTTTGCTTAAATAGATGTAGCGTCAATTTTGGATTGCGTACACGTCACCTAAAATCCATATTTGAATGAACATTATTTAGCTGTACGGGAGCGGGGTCATATAACACAGCGATGACCTTTGTCCCCTGTCACGCTGATCGACCATAGGTAAAGGTAAAACGTAACGTGGTACACACAACTGTGACCTCCGCCACCCCGTATGGGAAACGGCGTGACGCTGTTTATGTATGTTTAGAGGTATGTAAAGATAAAATTGATCATGATTTGTCAAACAACAAAAATAAAATCTACGATTACTTTATCCGTCGAATCGGTAATCGGACTAGAACCTTTCAGCTACACCATGTAGTCATAAGACGTCAGAAGAAAATGTCCGCCCACAGAAAAGGTAATTGAGAATGATCATCACATTGACAAGTAGATACTTAGACGCTTACTTCCCAATCGAATATTGGGTAAAATTTCGCATAGAGCCGATTTTGACGATTTCCCGACAATCAACCACAAGTAATTTGCTCGTCGTAAGACCCCGAACCAATGTTAGAACAAATAGATATTGGTTATGTTGGTTTATGATAAGAGAATAGGGGCAAATTAAACTTGTTCGAAACACAGTGAGGGACATCCAATAACATCTTATAAAATCATGGTTTACTTACCAACGCCTAACTAGAAAAAAACTAGAAAACGTGGTCTGGTCACTAGATCTTATTTTATCATGAACCAGGATCTAGCTGACTTCTTGAAGTGAATTTTGAATGAATTCTCGCTCCCTACACCTTCCGAAAAGCTCGATTTACATGCTTGCCAACTAGGGCTCCCAATCCCGCATGCTATTTCAATCTCGGTATTTGCGGGATTGAAGATTTTCTACCCGTGGGTTTCCGGTTAAGTTTCGGCTGTAGCCCGTTGACTTTTGCGGTCATTGTCATGAGATGCATGTTTCTTTTCAAAGTAAAAAATTGCCTCTATAAATTCTAATATTATAGGCACACTTAGAGCGACTGGAGTATTTTTTTTAGGAACTCGTGCTTGCTCTCACGATGTATGATTTGGTGAACTGATGAACAATACACGAACAATTCATCAATCATTATTGATTGAAAAAACTCGCCATCCTTCTCGGCACTCTGCCCACTGACTGCGGCAGTGATCTGGCCCAGATTTTTTATTTATATTAATTTCTTTATTTTTTCATATATATCTGTACATTTGTAAAAAAACTTAATTTTCTGTAAATATTTTTTTACATATGTTTAGAAAATGTAATTTTTTCCCTCCTCTCTACGTTGGACCACTGTGGGAGAGGTAGGGCGAACAAAAGCCCACAGATAGATTTTTACATCTCTTTTTAAAAACAGGTTGTGTCTAACTATAACAAATATTATGTACTAAATATGATATATTATACATAATATTATTATGATTATCAGCCTACATCATCCCACTGCTGGGAAAAGGCCTCTCTTCCCCTCCTCAACGTTTCACGCCCCTGGGCTACCCCCCACCAGTTGTTGTCTTGGTACCTCAATTCGTCACTCCAGCACTTCCTGGGTCGTTTGGGATCCAGCACTGCATACGGGCGACGTGACCTGCCCTGCCATTATAAATAATATGCGGGAATCATTAATTACAAAATTATTAAGCGAGTGGATTTCTCTTTAAGTTAAAAAAAAAGAATTATTTTGGGGAAATATTAAACTGCACATTGCAATACTGATTTTCACAGCAAATATCAGGGCAAAATACTGCGGTAGCTTAGGTAAAGGGAGTGAGCAAAGAGAAGCCCCCTTTATCCTTCGTGTTAGGTTGAACATTTAAGATCAACAAAAATACTCAAAACATAAAAAGTGTTTTCAATGATTATTTTTTGCTGTGAAAATCAGTAATTTTGATGTGCGATGAAATACTAGCCATTATTTTATAGCTATTTATTTTCATTTTTTTACGTTTTTCTAAATTCCCTTTCTTCTGACGTGTCGTACTTATATATGATGATGATGCAACTTACAAGTACCAGTCATCACATAACATATTCATAGAAAAAGGTATGTATTATCAATAATCTTGATGCAAATTGTAGCACAAGTTCATTTATTCACAAACCGATAATTCCGGCAAAGATAGTAATAAAACAGACTTGTCTTAAGTACATTTACGGACGTTCGTTAGATGTGGTGATGGAAAACATCGTAAGGAAATCTTCATAAAGCCGTGTCACGCGAAATTGATTATTTAATAACTGGCTGAAACTGGGCACAAATGGGTATGCCTCTGCCACCCCGTATAAGAAAAGGTGTGTCGCTATGTTATGTTATTATATTAAATAAACAACAATTGAATTAAATAAATCAAATTAAAGAATCAGAATCAAATGCCTTTATTAATGCAGATAAGTATATCTGTTTTATTTCTATATCTATTTGTATATCTATTTGCTAAGTATAGCAAACGTAATTTTTTGCCGCTTCTCTACATTGGACCACTGTGGGAGAAGCAGGGCGTAGAAACTCCCACAGATTGATTTTTAGATCTCTTTTAAAAATTGGTTGTATTTAACTAATACAAATATTACTTCTTTTTGGAGGTATTGGTTTCATACGGAGATTAATTGAAACGCTCTGGTGTGAGTAACAGTAAATTGGTGAAGCATGTTTCGAAAGCCCGAGCTACCTCAGCGTTGGATTTAACAACAATATCACTTTATTTTCAAGGAGATCTTCAAGAGAGATTTCAATCAATGTTTCTTGGTATTACTTAGCCAGTTTCAGTATTTCGTATTTTTCTATAGATGTGTAAAGATTTTTTAGTTTTGCAAATCAACTTGAAAGTTTTGGAATATGTTTTAACATAGTCATGAAATTTTCTTATAAAAGTTATGCTTTTTTGTTCATAAAGTTCATACTACTTCATCTACTTTTACGAATTCCAAGCGTCGTCGCCAAGTCATTAAATTTAGATTCACATTTTTTATCACTGACTTTCTTTAATTTAAAAACACAATTTTTTGAATAATGTTGAAGAAGTCTGAATAGATTTTATTCAGGTTCTGTTCATTAAAATCTTGTACTGGAAAATGTATATCTAAGTTTTTCGTATACGTGTTTAGTCTGTAGGATGTAATAGATTATGGATCAGTCCAATAGCAATTGGGAATTAAACTGTTTGACCGCTGTGATTGGAAGGTAAGCAGTTAATTACATTTTAATTGTGATTGCTCAGTCACAAAAGACGTTATCTAAGCCAGTTTGACTGGTAATTGTAATTCTAGTCGGCTCTAGAAATACATGATATAAATTAAATGATTTGAATAAAGTTATTAATCGTTGTTTCATTGTTGTATCTAAAAGCAAATCTACATTAAGATCGCCACAAATAACTAACTTTTTTTTTGTTTATCTCGAAGGTCTGTAGACACAAACAATATGGCTATCTAACTCAACACAGGATACCTCTATTTGTCTTTATATAGTAAGTGCAAGAATATTTTTCCGTTGTTTCCTTTTTTTTACTAAGGTTAAAAAACCACCTCTATTAGCGGTCTTTCTATTGTAACAACTGACGATTTGTGATTATTTATCTTAAAATACATCATATTTTTTTAACTGATGTTCTGTAATGCAAATAACATCGGTGTCAGAATTATTAAGAAATAATTCTAATACAAGTTCTTTGCCAGGTAGACCCTGAATGTTTAGATGGGTAATATTTAAGTGTAGCTTACTCTTTGTCGGAATATTATTTTATATTGGGATATTATTACACTTTTTAATTCGGACAAGATATTACACATTTTTGTTATGAACTAATTATTGTCTTATGAAGCAATTTAAATTACTTGAAATGTCTTCCAATATCCCTTATCTGTGCTCAAGAAGCAGTCTGGTTAGCCAATTTCTTGACTGTATAATTAAAAAAATAAGATAGTGACACAGCTTTCTGTCGTTTGTAAAAATGTGAAAGGTAGTAACTACCTTTGCTCAAGTAAAAATGATCACTTGTTAGAGTCAATCAGATTAATCAATATATTATTTTATGAAATTGAATGTAATGTCAAGTTTAGCTTATATCTAAGATCATTTTCAGCTTTTACTGTATGAGAATGTAAAAATATATTTTTTATTAACATTCAGTGAGCATAGTTTTTCAAAAATTTATCTTATTTCCAAACATAAGTATTAAGTTTGATTCAGGTGTCAGATACGTCTTTGTTATTTTTTGCATAACATCATGAAAACTAGAGTTTGGTAAACAGTTATTTATGACCTAATTGTCCCTATTTATTCAATAATATGCCCAAGTTTCTTACAATTTCATCACAAAACATTTACAGTTTTGCTTGTGATGTTTTTCTTGCTGTTACATGGAACGTTGACAGTCACGCACGCAAAGTAATGGCCACCAGAGAGTCATAGCCTGAGATCGGAAATTCGGATTCATATTTACCTAAAGTTAATTTTTGGCCATAACATTATGGAAGCCGCTTCTTATATTATTATTTTACGGAAGCCGCTTCTTATAAAAAAAAAATGAAAAAAAAATCTCGCCATGCCAGGAAATCCGGAAATTTATAACGCCTATGCATCTATACGCCAGAAAGAAAAATAACATAATTTCACTAAACACAATAAATTTTAATAATTTGTTTCAAAAGATCATTATTATTCTAAATATAGTCTCTTAGTTTATCCTGACGTTGTTTGTTATGCAACCGTCTACTTTATAATTATAATATAAGAAAGGCAAATATGCATCCGATTCTATAGTGAGAAAAACACAAAATTTGTCGATTCTGGGAATCGCAGGACTTTTATCATCGATGGACAAGTATCCATTTCATATTATCCAACACCTGAACTTAGGTAAATGTACATCCGATTCTATAATCACAACACAAAATTTTATTGATCCCGGAATCGCGGGATTTTTCAATACAAAAGTGCATTCCATAATAGCCAACACCTAAACATTAGGTAAATATGCATCAGATTATCCGATCTCTAGTCATAGCGTTCCCGATTACTGTGAGACAGTTTAAGCAGCTCATCCATGCCCATAGAGTAATCCCTAATGGCCTCTTGAGATTTATCATAATCATCTTGACAGATGGTTCAAGCAGCATTAATCTCTAACCCTGCCATACACATTTTTATCTTTCTGTCAAAGCAACATTGTAGGAATAATATGGGACTTAGCCTAATCAAAATAATTAACCCATAAATATATGCTGAATATAATAAAAGCGTGTCAGACTTGATATGGTATGTTCAATATCGATTACTGGACAGATGGTGATAGCTACTCAAAAAAAATTTTCAGCAAAATCGTTTTTATTCCCCCACACAAAGTTGTGTTTCAAAATCGACCTGTGTACCTACCTACCTCTCTCATTACTAGGATTCGTCAATAAAATATGAGGTTTAGACATAGTGCCATAGTTTGTGCTCACTTCAACTTCATTCTCTACATGGTTTTGTTGTCCAGATCCGCTTGGTGTTTCAGTGTGGCAAAAGATTGTTCTTTGGTTTATTTTCTCATACCGTTCTTGCGGCTCTTTAGCTAACGTAGACTCTTCTTTCTTCTTAGAAAAAGAGAATTTAGTTGGTACAGCAGTACTCCTAAAAAACTTCTTGAGATGCTGTTGTCCTGCAAGAAATATTGTAGGTTATAAATTATATACTTTCTAGCTTGAGTGCAAATACCATTTTTCCGAAATAATATTTTCGCTGTATTTTTTTTCCATTCGCGTTTTTTACCACTTTTTAGGGTTCCGTACCCGAAGGTTTCCAAACGGGACCCTATTACTAAGACTTCGCTGTCCGTCCGTCCGTCCGTCCGTCCGTGCGTCCGTCCGTCCGTCCGTCCGTCCGTCCGTCTGTCACCAGGCTGTATCTCAAGAACCTAGCTAGCTAGAGAGTTGAAATTTTCACAGATTATGTATTTCTGTTGCCGCTATAACAACAAATACTAAAACCGGTCAAGTGCGAGTAAAATACATACTAAAAAACAGGATAAAAGAAATATTTAAGGGGGCTCCCATACAACAATTCTTTCAATACCACATACAAACTTATGGATGCACCTGGTTACGTACATGGAGTGTGAAAGTAACCGCACCAATAACTTTGTAAACAATATTTTGCTGTGTAAAATCCAAACTATTCACTCCACACCATCGCTTCCATTGAACGGTGGTACGGAACCCTTCGTGCGCGAGTCCCACTCGCACTTGGCCGGTTTTTTATACTTTTGTTTCTCTTTGCCAGACATTTATTTTCTAGACATATACCTACCATATATTTAACCATTATAATAATTTTCCAGGTGCTTATTTCTTCATATATTTTATGCTTGATTTAACTTACACCCATACACGTCCATTTTGCGTGACAGAAGACTAGCCCATCGCCGCAGCTTTATAAGGAGATATGAAGGTTTCTTCACAATGTCTTCCATCACAGAATGTCCACATAGTGTACTACATAGGGCGCACTGTAAGTTTCCGGAACTGGCCACTTACATAAACAATATTTAAAAATTTATTGCAACATTTGAAAATAGAACTCTTTGGCTGTAGAATGCAGTTTGTTTCATCTGACTGCCTTTTGTTTTTACCTTGTGGCGCCATTTACAAAATTGTGTGTCTGCATCAACATGGATTTAACTCGGGAAAATTTTCGTAGTATGATTTTCTACGATTTTAAGTGTAATTTTACAGCTCCACAGAGCATCGCTCGGCTTAAAACAGCTTTTGGCAATGAAGCACCATGCAAGACAACTGTTTATAGCTGGTTTGCAGAATTCAAGCGTGGTCGTATCAATCTCAGTGACGAATCTCGCGATGGTCGGCCGTCCACCGCTGTGACCAACAAAAACATCGATGCTGTGCGCCGTATGATTGAAACAGACAGGCATGTGACCTACCATGAAATTCGCGCATCCTTAGAAATAGGCATGAGTCAAATACAATTAATCCTACACAAACATTTGGGTGTGAGAAAGCTGTGCTCGCGGTGGATCCCACATAACTTGACCGAGGCTCAAAAAACGGACCGCGTCACTTGGTGCAGTTCCATGCTTACCAGATTCAACGAAGGTGCGTCAAATTTGGTGTGGGACATAGTAACAGGTGACGAAACATGGATTTATTGCTACGATCCCAAAACAAAGCAGAAATCGAGCGTATGGGTCTTTCAAGATGAGCCGAAACCAACCAAAGTGGCGCGCGTGAAAAGTGCATCTAAGCGGATGATTGCTTCTTTTTTTAATAAAACTGGACACGTGGCTACTGTTGCTTTAGAGAATCGTCGTACAGTGAATAGTGACTGGTATACGACCATTTGTTTGCCGGAAGTTATTGACGAACTCCGTAAAAATAACCGTAAACGCCGTATCATCCTGCACCACGACAATGCTAGTTCTCACACGGCCAGACAGACAAACGACTTTTTGAAGGCGAAAAATGTAGAACTCATGAGTCATCCTGCATACAGTCCCGACCTGGCACCTTGTGACTTTTTTCTGTTCCCAAAAATTAAGAACCAATTACGCGGTCAACGATTTTCATCACCAGAAGAGGCTGTCGAGGAGTATGAAAAACACGTTTCAGAGGTCACCACAGAGGAGTGGCACAAAAGTTTTCAAAACTAGTTTCATCGAATGAAAAAGTGCATAGACGCCAAGGGAGATTATTTTGAAAAACAATAAATTAATTTTGTACCTTTAATAGTATTTTTTCATATTCATTCCGGAAACTTATAGTGCGCCCCACGTATCAGACTAATATTATACAATATTGCGTGCGATTTATTAAATAAATTAAGTAGGCTGGCTGGCAATTTGACAATGGAGCTCATGGATTCCCCAAAGATAAAAAACGGTCAAGTGCGAGTCTAAATCGCACTACACCGTAGGATACGCCGACGATTTGGTAATCCTCATCACAGGTAAATTTGCGAGCACAGTGTGCAACCTTAAACAAACAGCTCTTCGCATCGTGGAGCGCTGGTGTTTAGAATATGACCTGGCGGTTAACCCAACAAAAACGGTAATGGTCATGTTCACTAACAATAGGGCTCTTGGTAGGTATACCCTACCTAAGCTCTTTGGAACGGAACTCCAGCTAGCAACTGAGGTGAAGTACCTGGGCATAACCTTGGACAGCAAGCTCAACTGGAGTAGCCACATCGACAACAAACTAAAGAAGGCGAGTATTGCTTTCTGGCAGTGTCGGAGAATGGTGGGGAAAAAGTGGGGACTTTCTCCCAACATCATTCTTTGGCTGTACGTAACGGTGATCCGTCCTCTTGTCTGCTACGGAGCTGTGGTGTGGTGGACCAGGACCAAACTAACCACAATGGTAAGCAAACTCCAAAGCTTCCAAAGGCTGGCCTGCATGGCTATCACAGGTAGTATGAGAACTACTCCAACAGCAGCAATGGAGGCCATGCTGTGTCTTCCGCCACTCCAGCTATATATTAAGCAGGAGGCCGCGTCATCTGCGGTGAGACTCAACACCTTAGGACTTTGGAGGAAAAACAGGACCTCACACACCGCCATCCTAGGGGAAGTTTACAAAAAATTTCCCATCTCTATGGCTTGCAGTGACAGAATCCCTAAACAATTTGTTTTTGACAAAAAATACAACATACAGTTACATGAAGACCATCGGGTTGAGGGGCTCGACGTTAAAGAGCTCAGAATTTTTACCGATGGTTCAAAAACTGAAGCAGGCACTGGTTCAGGCACCTTCTCGGAGGACCTAAACATCAAGATGGCCATTCCACTGGGTGCCCATAATACTGTCTTTCAAGCTGAATGCATGGGCATCATCTCGGCCGCTAATGCCATAGCATCGAGAAAGGTAAGAGATTCCTCCATTCGAATCCTCTCGGATAGCATGGCCGTCCTACAAGCCCTAAATAGCAACACTATTAACTCAGGGCTAATCTACGAGTGTCACAAACGACTAATGGAGGTATGTCAACACAACCGCGTAATCCTTCAATGGATAAAAGGACACAGCGGATCAAGAGGTAACGATGCAGCGGATGAGCTGGCGCGTAAAGGATCTAGCTTGACAGCGTATGGTCCCGAACCTATCATCCCTCTTCCCTTCAAGATGGTACGCTCATTTCTGAGAGAGTCGACCAGGAATGATCATGCCACTCTTTGGACAAACCATAAGGAGTGCAGGCAGGCTAAGCTGGCCTTGCCGTCCCCTAGCGCTAGGCTGGCTAAGACCTTGCTTCGACTTAGCAGGCCGCGCATGCGACTGGTAACTGCAGCACTTACTGGCCATGGTTTCTTTAACAAACATCTATATGTCCTAGGTGTTACCGACAGCCCCCTTTGCAGAGCCTGCTTGGAGGCAGAAGAAACGGCTGCTCACGTCCTCATGGAGTGCACAGGAGTAGCGGACTACAGGGCTAAACACCTCGGTCAATCGAGGGACCTTCCAGGGATAGTCGGTAACGTAAAGGGCCTACTGGCGTTCCTGGAGGAGTTGGGTTGGCTCGAATGATTCGCATTCCCACCCACACGCAAAATAGGCGCTTTCGTCGTCGAGTTGCGGAAACCAGCCCGTCTTACAATTGACTTACAATTGACAATTGAGTCTAAATCGCGCACGAAGGGTTCCGTACCACCGTTCAATGGAAGCGATGGTGTGGAGTGAATAGTTTGGATTTTACACAGCAAAATATTGTTTACAAAGTAATTGGTGCGGTTACTTTCACACTCCATGTACGTAACCAGGTGCACCCATAAGTTTGTATGTGGTATTGAAAGAATTGTTGTATGGGGGCCCCCTTAAATATTTCTTTTATCCTGTTTTTTAGTATTTGTTGTTACAGCGGCAGCAGAAATATATAATCTGTGAAAATTTCAACTCTCTAGCTAGCTAGGTTCTTGAGATACAGCCTGGTGACAGACGGACGGACAGCGAAGTCTTAGTAATAGGGTTCCGTTCTTACCCGTTGGGTAGGGAACCTTAAAACGGAAATCAAAAAAATTAAGGGGCTCCCATACAACAATTCTTTCAATACCACATACAAACTTACGAATGCACCTGGTTAAGTACATGGAGTGTGAATGTAGCCGAACCAATAACTTTGTAAACAACATTTTGCTATGTAAAATCCAAACTATTCACTCCACACCATCCATACCATTGTAGAACGGTGGTACGGAACCCTTCGTGCGCGAGTTCGACTCGCACTTGACCGTTTTTTATCTTTGGGGAATCCATGAGCTCCATTGCTTTTACAACCACAGCAGACATTGAGTCATTTCAGATAAATGAAGATTAAACGAAAGCGTAAACATAATGCGTTTGACGGCTTTGACAGTCCATTTAGGCCTTGTCAGTCCTTCGATACGCCCGCCCTCTGGCGGGATAAAAAGTCAGTATTTGTTGGCAAACTATAGGTAACACATTGTTGTGCAGATTACTTAAACCCCAATCCAAATCATCCAACAGCAGAATAATTGCTGTAGGCCATTTGTTGCCAAATCATAGTTGGGCCACTGTTTGTCGTTTGCTCAAATCCCAACATTAATTACACAACAGTCGGATTATAGCAGTATAGGCCCGTTGATGGCAACCGTGGTTGGCCCACATTTGTGTTGGTTCCTGAAATCCCAACATAAAATGTCCTACCGCAGGAGTATCGCAGTGGGCCAATGTGTAGTGGGCAAGTGGGCAAGTGGGCAATGGGTCATTGTTGAGGATATGTAGACAAAATGCTTAATTAGCCCTTTATTGGCCCTCGGTTGTCATACCAACTATTTGTTTGCCATCGAAACCCCAACCGTTGGCAGAGATTTTCCAACCATAAATGCTACTAGGGACTCGTGCGTCAACATGATGATAGCACAGTACTCAACAAACTACGCAGATCTCAAACTTTCTTGGCGCTGTCCTAAACCGTCATGTACGAGTATTACTCGGAGACACCCCAGTAGGAAAACAGAGACATGTCCCTTCACTATCAGACACTTCGGGTGATGTGGAAAAAGGGAACAATGACAACATAGACCCTTTCTATACCGAGACCCCACTCCACCAAATACCTCTTCTGACCTGATCTCACTTAAACAGAGCTAATAAAATCTTCTTTAACAGAGGTTATCAAATCGGAGATTGCCTATACTACAAGTTCTCTGTCAAAACTACTTGCAGGTGTACACCCTGAACTCCCGAGTCTAGTGAGAGTGAAATTGCATCGCTGCGATCAGAACTAGAGGAGCTAAAGGTGCAGATGAAAACATCCACAGTAAAAGAGCTCAAGGAATTAGTTATGGAACTGAAGACGCAAGTGAAATATCGCGACCAGGCTGCGCTACTAAATGATGTCGAGCTCTCCTGGGTCCCAGATTTTGAGGGAAAAATGGTGCATCGTGACTGCTGCGGCGATGAAGCTTGGTGTGAAGTTGCACGATCGAGATTTGGTCAGCGTGGAGCGTGTCGGAGCACCCCGCGCATCTGGTGCAGCGGTGGTGGCGAGTTATCGGCTCCGTAAGGACATGCCATGGCCAATTATCATTCGTCTGGCGAGCGATACATTCATGATGAGATGCTCAAGAGAGCCACAGTACGACGCGGCACTACCACGGATGGTTTAGATCTTCCACCTCACACTCATCAAAAAATACATGTCAACGAGCGATTGTCCAGAGAAAAACTGATACTATACGCTATGATCCGCGAACTTGGGAAACACTGGCAGTTCATCTGGACCAAGGATGGCTTAATCCGCTTATAATTGTGTGATTTGATTGTGGGCATCACATAGCTCCCGTTCTAGGATAGATGTTCTCTTCAATACATACTCATATTCAGCACCGCACTGATCAAAACCATAAATTTGTAACCTATTTTGTTCTTCAAATACACTTTCATAGTGTGAGTGTAACGCAGCAGCTCGGTTTTTAGTTTATTATTAATACCTACCCTAATGCTTCTATTCTTTCATTGACTTCCCGTTCACAAGTCAACTGGCTACACAATTCCGAAGATAGTTTCAAATCTTGTTAAGCCAGTTTTAGTTGGGATTCTAACTAGCGTGCTTTACCGGTCCATTGCAGATATGAATAAGTTGTTATGAGTGTCAACAAACTTCTAACTAGTTAGGATAATTGTCAGCCAATTGAGGTTGACAGCTAAGCCGAATTCGAAATGTTTGCTACTTACGTGATTTATTAGATTGAGACTAGATTCCAGATGTTATGTTTTCGATTAGTATAGACAGTATGTTGAACCAAATCACTCCGAACCGAGAAAACAATGACAAAATTCAAACTTTACACACTAATGATTTTCTTTTTCTTCTTCTTCTTGCCTTATGTCAGAATTTCACTGTTGTGTCTTCAGCATTGCATTTGTCACTGTTCATCTCGCGTTAACGACGAGGGAGTTTCTTGAGTGATGCAAAATCTACGGTGTATTTGCTGTAATGTTCAGTTTCCTAATGAATGAGGGTTTTCTGACTTTGTACTATCTGACAGCTGTTTAGACCTGACGCCTACGAGGCGCCGCCTGGTGGCAGAAAAAGTATCGAAAACCCTCGAGGGTTTTCTGACTTTGTACTATCTGACAGCTGTTTAGACCTGACGCCTACGAGGCGCCGCCTGGTGGCAGAAAAAGTATCGAAAACCCTCGAGGGTTTTCTGACTTTGTACTATCTGACAGCTGTTTAGACCTGACGCCTACGAGGCGCCGCCTGGTGGCAGAAAAAGTATCGAAAACCCTCATTCCCATGCGATAACTTACGCCTCGACATATGCCAGAGATATGCTGACAGAAAGAAGTACAGCCGAGGCTAAATAATAAGGCCCCGTTCGGTAACCCTTTTGTAAGGAACCATAATTCGTTTATTTTTTTCTTTAACTATACTTTATTAACTATGTTATGATATGTCTGACTGTCCAAGTGTGGGTGTGTCAGCGAGTAGCATGGCACCACGCGGCGATCATCCGATAAAGTCTGTCTTGATAGAGCGCAGGCAAACAAAACTGCTGATACCTAAATTGTGTATTCTACATATTTGTTCAACGTATGAGTAGTTTGTATTTCTGTTATACAAAGTCATCTACTTTCACGCGCACATTTGAGGGTATACAGTGTTATTCGTTATTTCAAAGTAATAATGGCACAATTTCCTTACTTTTGTGGTTAATACATTATTTATTGTCGTAATGACAAAAGAAGGCAATTTTACTATTTACTTTGACTAATAAACCTTCTAAACGTACGTATTCACTATTTTTGTCATTAAAAAATGATCACCGTGACTAAGTTACGGCTTGACCCTTATTATTTTTATACACTAGGGTGATATCCAAAAAACAGTTGATCGATCGATCCAAAATAATACGTCAAAACGATAATTTTATTCACGAGTTCTATGAAATAATAACATGTGACGTCAAAGTCAAATCTGGAAGGAAAAATACAATTCTTATATTATAAAACGGTTTTATTGAAATAGGTTCAGCTTGAGACATGTTTTTTTTAGATTCATTGGACAACCTTGTCAAATACCGTATTGAATGCAATGATGGCTGCATTAAATTCACAGATGTTTGAAGTCCGAATCGATTCATTCAATTTAATCGATGTTATTGAGCTGTGGGTGAAGTGTGAGTTTTCAATAAAATTGACTTTATCATCGCATTGCCGTAAAACGCCATTTTACATAGTGAAGTCACGTGACCGACGAAGCTTGCGACTCGCTGGTCACGTGACTTTTATATACAAAACTGGCGTTTTACGGCAACGCGATACAAAGTCCATTTCTTGAAGTCCCCTTACTACGAAGTTAAGACTGAGAGGTGTTAAATGTGACCTGTTTAACTCGAATGCAAATTATTTTTATTAAGTAGGCAAAAATAATGCACTTTTACAAGTCAAACACGTATTTACAAAGAAAAATAAAATATAAAACAAATATGATCAACTAAACTTATATAGTAAACTGATTGTGGTTTGCGTTTAAAATAGGAAATTTCCCTATCAAGTGGTGATTCATGGCTGAACACAGAAAAAGGAAATTCCATTAAATCTACCAGTGCTTCGAAAATACGCCCGTCAAAGATGATACAGTTCCGGTTTGTATTATAAAGTTTTGACCTAAATTTATATAAAAACTTAACCTTAGTCTACCTTAGTATTCGGACAGAAAGTGGCCTATAGCGAGCAGTAACTATAGCGAGCAGTAACTATAGCGAGCAGTAACTATAGCGAGCAGTAACTATAGCGAGCAGTAACTATAGCGAGCAGTAACTATGGTGCAAAACGGTGTAAAATTTGCTGTACATTTAACATATATGAGACTCAAATAAGTTAAATTACTCCCGAATTGGGAGTCATACCATATATTGGCGGTTGTGACCCGCCAACCATGCGAGAGGTCCCGGGTTCGATCCCCGGCTGGAGGTAAAGAAAAAATAAAACCCCCAAACCTTGGATATTTATATGTGTTACGTCGCTGTTTCTGGTGCCCACGACACAGGATATCCTAGTATGGGGAAGCAATGTATGTGCCTGCATGTAAATATTTATGTTATGTTTTAATTATTTATTTCATATTCATATTACATATTTATTCCATATTCATATTACAAGTTTACTGGCCGCGTTTCGCGGAACGATACACACCGTACCAGCTGATTGGATATTAAGAAGTTGAAGCCTCTAAAGGCTCAGGACTTTGAGTAATATTTATACATTAAGTATTATATTACTCAAAGGCTAGGGACCAGTGTATATGGGGCAATTATCTATCCCCAGTAATTGGTGAATGTACGCTGATAGATTGAATCACTCTTTGCCGTAATGGAAGAACCACAAAACATTGCACCATAAAATACGAGGACTACTTCAAAATTACCGGGTTTCCTAGTGAGCTGTCTTGGTTACTTACGAACTGCATACCAACTGGTATTAACTCGAATCACTTACGCAAATTGCATCTCCGACGTGAACCAATGCACGTATCTTGTCCTTCATTCTGTGCCTTTCCGTTCTAAAACCTCTACTGTCTTCCCTTTCTAACATTGGCTGGTAGATAGAGAGAGGTAGAATAATTGTTGATGGTGGGTGGTGAATAAAGAACAGGACATACGTCATTGACACACCCACTGTTGAGTTAGGTAGTTGAGTGACGTGGCCTTACTGCAAGCGGTTGTCGCTAGGCCGGTTTTATCGTACGATAAAAGTGAATGAATGCTAGCTGTACAAATGCCTATTTAGAATGATTGGCTTTTGATCTGAATGACTTCTGAAATATTAGATGCGTTCCTCCCACAGTTGCAAAATGATAACGTTTGCTAAGTAGGTATATGTAAAATCTATACGTCATAAAGATATTTCGACTTTGACTTTGACTGTTAGATACGTTAAAGTCATGACATGGTCAGGTATCAAACCGATCAAGTGCGAGTTGGATTCGCATACGAAGGGTTCCGTACCGCGGTTCAAGTAAAACCACAATAAAAGTTGTTTCTTGAATGTAGAACGTGTGTAGAGATTCTTGTAAAATTTCAACGTTGTACCTATAACGTTTCATGATAAACTGCCCACTGACAGACATACGGACGGACAGACGGACAGCGGAGGCTTAGTAATAATAGCACATGAATATCGAAACGGAACAGAGAGAAAGGTTGATAGAATCACGCCGTGACGTAGGGAAACTACTACAAGCATACGGTGTATGAGTTCGGTGCGTGTCATCTAGCCGCTGCGTCGTACTCGCCGCCACCGGTTAAAACTGGTTTACACTCATTGGGAATGTTGACAAACGGAGGGCCTGCACTGCACAAATCACATATTCTTTGTTTCATCACCTACCTTATCGAATTGTTTTAAGGGCAATAAACAGCAAACAGTTATTAAAGATAGCAAGATAGATAGATAAAGCGTTTATTCAATCATCATAATTCACAAAACAAAACACAGAAAATAACAAGTAGACATGAAATAGAAATAACAATTAAGTAGTTCAGGGTGAAGGGTTAAAGTGTTAAGAAGTGTACGTTTTGGAATGGTACAATGGTTGTTTACTACTGTTTGTATTAACAATACGAGGAAAACAAAAGATATTTCATACTTCAATTATCCCAAGGAGTCCAGAATTAATACCAGATAATTGCTATCGCACATATTGATCAGAGCAACCTTATTTTTCACACCCCCATACAAATCTGCTGTGTGCTCGGCCCGAAATGTACTGAGATGAAAAAATAAAGTCGCTCTGATCAATTCCGTCCCATAGTGGAAGTTGTTTGGAGTGATGTCCCTAACAACCCTCTTTCGGCTTGTGGCCTTTTCTGTTACACCCTGTACTTAATACCTTACGCACCATAACAGTTTATATTATTTTATGCTCTTTTGTCATCCCTAATAAAATAGCTAATAATTTTGCACCCTCCTTCAAACGTTTGTCTCTGTTCCTATTCCGTACTCATGTGGTAATAGAGTCCATTCCATAGTAATAATCTCAGTAATAGTTTCCATCCTTCCGGTACGGAACCCTTAAAAGGAATCTATATAAGCTTTCTCGGTAACTTGGTATGTTCCATAACATTTGCGATCATTATGAAACATAGAAGAATTGGATTATATAGATTTGACGTTCAATTTATTTAACCCGTTCTATCAAAAAGATATAATAAGGTGGGCACAGCTGTGCTTTGCCATCCTATATGGGAATAAATCATTACGCTATATTATGTCAAAAGGGTATACTGTAGGTACCGATATAAATTTATTAAATGAGGTGAAATTTATTTGGGTGACCATATTTTGGGGAATGATGGTCCCCATCATTATATTCATTATGGACAACTTTCCCCAAGAAACATATGCTCGCAAAATGTGGTCAGCTAATGAACCGGTTCCCTCGCATATTATTATAATGCATCGCGATTTTGATCCTTATGCCATTGTATTAGAGTTCACATCCTATAAAAAGCCAAGTGTATGGAAGGTGTTCATACCCGAGCGGGCGTGTTAATGTGATCAACTAATCGTGTATAGGTCACCGTAAGATTGTCAAAACCGTTAGTTTATAAACTAACACGTTAGTTTGTTAGCTATCGACAAATTGTAAACCAGACCGACAGGTTTAGAACTCACGTTTCTTTTGTTCTTACATGTCAACCTAACCCGAAGACTATTCGGGGGCTTCGCTGCGCTCGCTCCCTCTAGTCTTCACTTAAGCTACCGCAGATTATAAAATAACGCGTCATGTCGTAAGGAGTACGGGGCAGTTTACAATTTATCGATAGTTTGTAAACTAACGAGAGAGAAATACGTTAGATTATAAACTAACGGTCTTGACAATCTTACGGTGACAGTTACACTTCAAATGTATACAATAGTACATTTCCCACGAGTTCGTAAAGGCTTATTTTTACGAACCAAGAAGGCGCGGGTCGTAGCGAGGTTCGTAAAAATCCTTTTCGAACGAGTTAGGAATATAATGTTTCCGCCTGAGAACCCAAATCAAGCGGAGACGTGCTGTTTTTAGCTCAGAAGTCAGAAAAAATATTTTTATACTAGTATTTTATTTATTACCTTGCTTCGTAATAGGCATTTTTTGTGTTCTCAATTATTAGTATTAATAAAAATAGCTGCAGTAAAACAGCAAATATACAAGTGAAATTAAATAACATGTACAGTTTGACGGATACTCGGACATAAAAAAAAACCTTTTTAGTGCGTCCGAATTCTATGAAGACGATAAATTCGGCTAGTCCCGATCACGGTTCTTTCTCGGTAATAATGATTCACTACACTGTCCCTTAGCAACTAAGCTCTGCTCCACTCCATTACAGTGCTGACAGTGCGGTATAATGGTCGGTACACACTTGGTAAGTAGATAATAGTAGTTTATGTGACTGTTGCATAATGGAGGGCATTAATACTCGAGAGTTTTAATCCCTAATTATGTACAGTTACATACACTAGTTTATCTACAAACATATCAACATATCATAAGCTCTCTTTGATGTGTTCAGAAACCGCAAGTTCGATCGGCATTGTGGCATTGATCATTGATATGCAGTTGTTTAGCTTGCTCTGTAGTGCCAACTTCACAGACAAACTAGGGGCGGCACGCAGGCGGGTGTCGGCGTTCGAAATTTGAATGTCATATTTTGACAAATTTTCGTACATTATGGATATAATGATCAATATTCGGATAAGAAATGAGTTTTTACCAAGAAGTTTATCATTATGCTGGTCGTAACGTGTGGTTTTTGGAAGCAGTAAAGAGGGTTTATGATACGTGTGTGTAGATAAAGGAAATTAACCAAATTGTAAGTGGAAGACCATATATGTACCTTTTGGACAAACCATTTTCTGATAGGTTTCAAGTTAAAGCTATTTTTGAGTGATAAAACAAAGTAAATAATATATTTACACTTTATTTCTTTCAGGGGCCAACTAGCGGTTGTTTCGATTTGCCCTAAGTGTAAGAGTCATCTAGGCTCCTTAGGGACCCCCTAAATATAAGAGTCCGGCTACCGAAACAATCGCTAGACAGCTAAGAAAAAGAGCTAAGTGTCCTGTGACTGTTGGTAAAATCGGGCATTAGTCATACAATAAGTTACAGCAAATGCTCAACAAATAAGTATTTTTTCTGGTTGCGGAAAATAGGTAAAATATATTAAGGGCGTGGTTCTTGTTGGGGTGGTTTCTATTATTCACTTAATAACGCCTTTAGAACCTATCAACTTAACTCGTGTATAGCCACCATTAGCAATGCATACAATTTGGTCTTCGAGTTTTTTTAATCGTCCACTTAGCAATGCGACAGTGACGAGTTGGTCATGTGATAACGGAAGTCTATAAAGAATGCGATAAGATAAAAAACAGGCATTTATGTTAAAGATGTTTCTTGCCGGTATTGCCAATTAGTAAGATGTAGTTCTGGAATTTGGGGTATACCGAGTCAATTGGCCGAATGCACAGATGATGATCAAATAAAGTGCCACTTAAATGTTGTACCTATGTGGCTCTGCCTACCATGCGAGGGCTCTCGGGTTCAATCCCCCGCTGGGCATACAGGAAAAGAAAAAGAAAAATCGCAGTTTCTGGTTCCCACGACACAGGGTATCCTAGTGTGGTCCAGAAGCAGTGTATGTGCCTGTATGTAAATGTTTATGTTCATACTCTCAGTAACCCCATACTTCACGATGATTGTCTGTCCCTCAAAGTTTGAGTAGTCGGATAAGTATCCGGGACACTGACAGGTAAGTCCAACATGTAATGGGCATGATAAACCTATCCCATTCGGGGTGACAGATATATTTGCGACAATTTTTAGTAATTAATATAAGAGTCCAAAATTATTATAACTCTTGCACGTCCGGTATGTCTGCCATCCTATCTTTAATTCACCTATCTGTACAAAATGGCAACAATGACCTGCCCACTGAGCAGCTTCTTCCTGCGGGCTACAATGTTGCCCCTGCCATGCCACTCAAGTTGGGCTGCAATTTGCATTGTTGTCACGCCACTTTCAATGCATTAACTACAGCTTCAGATTCAGTACGGGTTTGTGTTGCGATAGCGGTCATTGACCCGACTGCTGCTGCGAACCGAATCATACATGGTAAGCATGGTAACGGTCGGCAACCGATGCCATGATACGCTAAACGACAGTGATTTCTTAATATGCAACTTTCGCAAACCTAATCATGAGCGTAAATGGGTCGGGCCATAAGTTTTGTCACATACCTCAAAATTCGAATTTAGAACGCAAATCAAGAAAAAGTTATGGGCGTTCGAAAAAAGAATATTTTAAAAAACCGGTCAAGTGCGAGTCTAAATCGCGCACGAAGGGTTCCGTACCACCGTTCAATGGAAGCGATGGTGTGGAGTGAATAGTTTGGATTTTACACAGCAAAATATTGTTTACAAAGTTATTGGTGCGGTTACTTTCACACTCCATGTACGTAACCAGGTGCATCGTATGTGGTATTGAAAGAATTGTTGTATGGGAGCCCCCTTAAATATTTCTTTTATCCTGTTTTTTAGTATTTGTTGTTATAGCGGTAACAGTAATACATAATCTGTGAAAATTTCAACTCTCTAGCTAGCTAGGTTCTTGAGATACAGCCTGGTGACAGACGGACGGACGGACGGACGGACGGACAGCGAAGTCTTAGTAATAGGGTCCCGTTTGGAACCCTTCGGGTACGGAACCCTAAAAACTGAATTCATAGGTTTTGTGTCATTTTCTAAATTTATGTTCAAAAATGGAGTGGATGCGTAAAGACGATAGAGCCGCGGTAATTGCATTGCATTGCGGCGGTCACGCGCCAATTCAGATTTTTTATTGTAAATAACATTAAAGTTTGTTTATCGTACTGTCAATCGATTCAGGGACGCGGTCATCCTCCTACTGTTCGTAATCAAGCAGTGATCAAGGCAGTGAAGGCGGGAATACAAAGAAATCCCGTTCCAAAGCAAAAACTGCTGGCGCTCCAGGTGACGGTGACCCTCTCATTAGCCATAAAAATATTGCTATAAAAAGCCAAATTGACATGGAGGCGAGCCACATCATTACCGATTACTTTAATTTTTTCATTTACTCAGTCAGTCGACCGATCAAGTGTGAGATACCAGAGAGAAGGTACGTTTCTCCTCTATTTCCGGTCAGTATTGCCAGTAATAAAATAGAATAGTGGGTATGGGTAATTATTGTGAAAAAATAAATTTAAATATAATGCCAAGTGTTCTTACTATATACTAGGTGTTCATGCGCGTGTGGTCGCTAAGTAAATTAAAATTTATATCAAGTCCATACCAGGTACGTATGCGAATCCATACGCGAGTGGACAGGTTAAGTAGAACTACAATTAAAAGGGTATTGAATGAAGACCTTGGAATACGAGCTTACCGGAAAAAACTACACATTTGCTTAACACACGACGAGTCTTGCTAAAGCAATACGCGGGAAAAAAATACCGCGAAATCCTTTTTTCGGACGAAAAAATGTTTGATGTTGAAGAAAGCTTTAAAAAACAAAATGATAGAGTATATGCGCATAACAGTGAAGAAATGAGCAGACGTATCCCACGTGTTCAGCGTGGTCACCATCCTTCGTCATTCATGGTTTGGCTCGGGACCAACTGAGATGTATTTTTGTGAAAAATTAGTTAAAACAAGTGCACTCGGTTTCGAAAACACAGTCCTAACAAACCTTGTGGAACCTCTTTCACAGACAATGCTCCAAAATAGAAAGATATAGAGAAAGACTGGCTCTCCTGGAGTCCACACTTGAATGCATTGCATTACAAAATATGACAGTACTGTATGGCAGACAGGAGGTCATTTTAAAAGTTTCAAGGTCATTTAAATCTGTATTTTGTAACCTTTCGTTTTATATATAAATATTTGTATTATAGAGATTTTTGTGTCATTTATTGTATGTGACAAAATTTATGGCCGGCCTAGTACAGTGGTAGACAGGAGTCGATGACCGCTATTACATTGCTAATCCGAAAAGACTATACGAGTATAGCTTCCACTTTCATATTATTAAATGCTGATTGTTGTTGGTAAAAATGCACAATCAATGAAAATATGTAGATTATAGTAGTTCATGTGACAGCTGCATAATGGAGGGCATTAAAACTCGAGAGTGGGTTTATGAAACGAGCCGAAGGCGAGTTTCATAATAATATCACTCGAGAGTTTAAATGCCTAATTATGTACAGTTACATACACTAGTTTATCTACACATATATCATAAGCTCTCTTTGATGTGTTCAGGAACCGCATGTTTGACCGGCATTGTGGTTCTGCAATTGTTTAACTTGTTCTGTAGTACCAACTTCTCGCAGGCGGGCGTCGGCGTTCGAAATTTGAATGTCAGTACCAACTTCACAGACAAACTAGGGACGGCACGCGGGTGGGCGTCAGCGTTCGAAATTTGAATGTCATTATATGTAGAAAAACTACACATAATGACCATTATGTGTAGTTTTCCAGATACGAAACGAGTTTTTACCAAGTAGTTTAACATAATGCTGATCGTAACGTGCGGTTTTTGAACGCATTAAAGAGGGTTTATGATACGTGTGTAGATAAAATAAAATATATAATTACTGAGTAAATTAGGGCGGGGGCGTTAACTTTACAAAAAAAGCGAAGATGATGATCGTCATCAAAAGTGGTACCAAGTACTATTTGTTAGTCTGTGTCATTGCTTAAATGTTCCAGGAGCAGGACCTACTTAAGGTCTAACTAGATTTATATATCTTTTTTTACAGAAACTCCGGTAACACTTCGTGAGTATCTTTAAAAATAAAAGATATTTTTTACTTTAACAGCAATGAAATTTAACATCTTTATTTCACTCAACAAATATGCTAGATACATGCTGCTCTACTACCATACTAGGTTTTTCTGTGTCATTTGTTATATTATCATCATCATCATCATCATCATCAGCCCTTGTCATCCCAGTGCGGGGCACAGGCCTCTCCCAAAGCACGCCATTCGCTGCGGTCACCCGCCAGTCTCGTCCATGGCTTTCCAGCCACCTTAGCAATGTCACCTGACCATCGGGGCCGGTGGTCTGCCCGCTGTTCTCTGCCCTGTTCGTTTGTTATTGCTTAAAATAAATTTATTAACTTCACAAAGCAAAAAACTGGTCAAGTGCGAGTCTAAATCGCGCACGAAGAGTTCCGTACCACCGTACAACGGTAGGGATGGTGTGGTGTGTGAAATAGTTTGGATTTAACATAGCAAAATATTATTTACAAAGTTATCGGTGCGGCTATACTTTCACACTCCATATATGTAAGCAGGTGAATTCATAAGTTTGTATGTGGTATTGAAAGAATTGTTGTATTGGAGCCCCCTTAAATATTAATTTCATTCTGTTTTTTTGTATTTGTTGTTATAGCGGCAACAGAAATACATCATCTGTGAAAATTCCATAAGTCTAATTATCACGGTTCATGACATACGGCCTGGTGAAAGACGGACGGACGGACGGATAGCGGAGGCTTAGTAATAGGGTCCCGTTGGGCACCCTTCGGGTACGGAACCCTAAAAAGAGCTACAATTATACTTTCGTTATCAGAGCAAAAAACGTTTATATCTTTTTAACATCTCTTTAATTCTACAGACAACAAGTTATATCAAGTCACCAAGTCTTGTGCAAAAGTCTATCAATGTAAAATCCTAAAAGCATGTTTATAATGCATCATGTATCAAACATGTGATAATGAACATACGCTGTATGATCTGGTTCTCACGGCAAAAAATATTTTGCGTATATAATAATAGGTATGTAGTTCCTTAGGTATGCGGCATGTGGAAACGATACAACGCCACGGGTAACAATGTCACAGCAATTTTGATATTACGCTGCAGAATTACTGATAAAATGACTTCGAAGTGAACCACATGGCATTCTACGTCTTGCGGTTGACAGTACTAGACGTATTTTTATCGATATCTGCTGAATTCATAATTTGACAACACTGTTTTTGTTGTCAAGCGTAACTTCCGGTGTTCGATTTTTGAAAATTCTCGAAAGCGTGTTTTGCAATTTTATTATTTTTGTCGAGACTCGGATCCATGCAGTGATCAGCCTAGCACGTGGAGGCCAGGACCGCATTTTGCGAAATTAAAAACAAAAATGAGAAATGTTTTACGCCGGATACAATATTTTCTGTATTTCGCTATAAAATAACGTGAACTTTTACTAAAACATCGCATAGTGTTAATATTACGTACCTTAACGCATTATTTCATCATCCTGTCTGCTGCCTTTGGTGAGTTACTTTTTTCTGTTTTTGGTTTCAAAATACTTTCACACTTTTGATTTAGTGTTCATTAAATAGGTTCTTCAACAACACAGCAACTTATAGCAAAGTCAAGTGATTACTCAATAAATATTTCATTAAAACAATTTCGTATTTCCATTTAGTAATTACGCAGGCAAAATACGGTTACGTAATGTCAATTTTGCGTGAAAGATCAAAAGTACTGTCGACAAAAAAGTCGTTTCGCAGTTTTCGCGCACATAATATTAAGCACACGTGACCTGACGTGAAACGAATGGGAACAAAGTACGTCAATAGGCAAGGTCGGTCGTTCACCGAACTGTACCAACACAGTTACTCCACAAATACATGAGAAATAAATATATATGTCACCGTAAAATAGTCAAAACCGTTAGTTGAAAAACTAACGGTTTTTCTCTCGTTAGTTGGTCAACTATCGACAGATAGTACAACTGTAGCGTACTGCTTACTACATGACGCGTTAGTTGACAAACTAACAGTTAAAACCGTTAAATAGTACTGGTTAAACTTAAATTGCAAACGAAATACCAGGGCAAACACTGCGGTAGCTTAGGTGAAGACTAGAGGGGGCGAACGCAGCGAAGCCACCGAATAGTCTTCGTGTTAGGTTGACATGTAAGAACAAAAGAAACGTAAATTCTATACCCTGTCGGTCTGGTTTACTATCTGTCGATAGTTCATCAACTAACGCGTTAGTTTATCAACTAACGGTTTTGACTATCTTACGGTGATATATATACCAATGTAAGTTTTGAATCCCAATTAATATGTATTTTTTTTACCAAATGTAGTGCCCCAAGTTTCAAAGCTGCAGGTCACTTTCTGTCCGAATACTAAAGTTAGGTTTGTTAGGTCCCAACTTTATAATACAACCTGGAGCCTCAGCGAAGCGAGCGAGCGAGGCGAATCTAGTTTTGTAAAAAATAGGGTTTAAAATGTTGGTGAAGATTTAGTTATTTTGGAATGTTTTTTTTTTTATTATTTTTGTTGCCTATCACCCAGTTGAAATGTATTGTGGTTTATTGAAGCAAAACAGGAGCGTAGCGGTCCCGAATGCTTGAAATGGCATTTTTTATTTTTTATTAAACTAATTATTTCCGACGGTTCTCCACCACGCTGGCTCGGTGCGGGCTGATGGAGGGGCGTCGGTCTTGTGGCCAACCCGACTGTCGGATGTTATCAAGCTGCCATGATATATTGGGCGACACAGATTTACGACTACACCGCCGAGTAGCGACAGTAGCCGGGACCTACAGCTTCAGACCTGTAGTTTCGTAAAAAATGCTTAAAAATGGGTAGTATTTAATCGCACATCAAAAATACTGATGAAAAAGTTTCAACAAAAACACTTTTTATGTTTTAAATATGTATGTTAATTTTATGTTTTAATATTTTGTGTCGCTCTTACATGTTCAACCTAACACAAAGGATAAAGGGGGCTTCACTTCGCCTTTACCCTAACGAACCATAGTATTTTACCCTGATATTTGCAGTGCAAATCAGTATTTTTGATGTTCGGTTTAATATTTTCCTTAAAAAAATCAAAAATCAAGATTTTCGGTTTTCGGATTTTTTCGTTTACTTGGCCTATAGCTTCGTGACAAATTTTATGATTCTGGGTCAAAGGGAATTACTCTTAAAATATATTTGTCCAAACCACGCATGGATAAGAAAGGTAGTTTCTCAAATAGCCCATTTATGCAATTTGATAGATTCTTGCCAATAGTTTTAAACTACCGCAAGCGCAAACTTGTTAACGTTGCGTGTCGGTTACGTGATTTTGTTGTGCCTGTTGCCGCAACATTGCCGCCCAGTTGCCGTTTGCCGGGGCACTTTGACGGTATATCCCTCTGGCGCCTGGAAAATCTTGCTAAGTACCTATACTTCGCGTCAGGTTGGGATGGCTATAGGGGAAAGAGGAAGTCGCGGATGGGATGACGTCCCGCTCACCCGCAAAGGACCTGCGTCTCCGTTGTTAGTCTGCTCGAGGGCACATCGACCCCGTTTATCGATTTCGTTATTGCTCACGTTGATGCTTGTACTTGCATTGGTGTTTTAAAAAGGCAACAGTTGCCTCTTCATCGTGTATTAAAAGGAAAAATCAATGTTCCATTTTCAAGCACGAGAATTCGCCAGAAAAGTAGTGAACAATTGTTACATTGAAAATTTTCAAAACACTTGTTGAGAAACTAGAAAATGAATACTAAATGATGAAAAATGAAAGATTTGAAAAAGAGGGATATTCCAGTGTTTCTAGCGCTGTTAGCACAGGTTCATTTGATTTTGATTATGATACTTTAACTTCTTCTCCTCTCCAAACATGGTTTGCTGGAAGAAATCTCTAATTAGATATAAGCTCGCCTTTGTACGCTTTTATCTTATAAGTTTTCTGAATACGTTAATCACAATAAAAAAATACAATAAAAAAATTATGAAATCATGAAATAAATGCAGTAATTAAAGAAGTGATCTAATTCAACCTTTATTTTGTGGCTTTTTGGTAACTATCGACTACATCACTGAAATACCAGTAGTGCCATGGCAACTTGACTTGGAGAGTACCTACGTGAATCAACCATGAAATGCTTGCGCCAAAGTATCCGGCCCAAACCGATTTTAGGTTAGCGGTCGTTGCACCTCGTCAGCAATTCCGGTAATGGCGTGATTTTCATTGTGCAATACCAATTACGCCGTTAATTTAAACTTTATTCAAATGGTATAATAAAAACACAACTTTATTGGAACACCATAAACTGTAAACACTTGAGGCTGTTCCTCCAAAACCTCTGTAATGGAAGATTGAACACTCCTGAGGTTACTTCCTCAGCAATTCGATTAGGCGTTCCGAATAAAAGATCCAGGCACACCTCTATTTTCCACATCCCTCTATCACGGTCTAACTAGAAATAAAATTCAGTCATGAATAGGATTCATTTAAATTACAATAAGCTTTCTAAAGTTAAGGTCCTAGACATATTCAACACTTCTAAACAGGGTTTCAAGAAACACTTTATTTAAACAAATATTATTTAGGTATCTACCTCTATCTATGTATTATGTTGGCTGTGTCATACACAAGCTTGGTCACACTGCTTAGTGGCAATTTAATGGCAGAGTCCCGGTCCCTAGACTACGTTCGTAGGGCTAAGCAGGCACACTCACACAACACTACAAAACACACACTCATACAACCTACACCACATCTGCTCAACTCACCTGTGCTTTAATAGTATTTTTTGCCCATTTTTTCAACCTTTATCCTATGTATATGCTACGGTCAAGATAATGATTCGGTTGCTATGCATACTAACCGGCTATTATTCACACTTACCGATATCGATGGTCAAAGTAATGAATACAGCAAGATTTATCACATTAACCGGATATTAGGTATATATAATCACCACACACACGTCTGTGGTGAATACGATACTGATTTGCAAAGCTAATATCAGGGAAAAACACTGTGGTAACTTAGGTGAAGGGTAAAGGGGGTGAGCGAAGCGAAAAGCGAAGCCCTCTTTATCCGTCGTGTTAGGTTGATCATGTAAGAACAACAAAAAAATACTTAAAACATAAACTTATAAGCATAAAATATTTTACACCTATGCAAGCTATATTATAAACATCCTGTGCAATAATGTGCATTTTAGACAGACAATATTAAGACTAATTTGACTATTTGTTGTATTTTATCTGTAATAAACCATATTTGATTAAGAAAATAGGATTGTCTTATTACTTTCACAAGACCTTCTTGGTGAATCTTAATAATAACCGGTTAAAGTAGTTAATCAGACTGATTTTGGCTATATTTATTACATTCACCAAAATCAGTGGTTAGAATGCATACTTGCCGGTAATTATGTATACTAACCGGATTTATTGAGTTGACCGTAACATATACACTAAGCTTAGTACATTTCATAAAAAAAATAAGTAAAAAAATGTAAATCCGTTATTGGCTTTTATCAGGATTAATTAACTTAGCTAACTGTGGAATTTTTAAGATCAATAAATAAATAAATAAATACTCGTCCCTAGTTCGCTTCTTAACTATTTTTTTTACGTAGCCTCTCCTGTTTCCTACTGCTGGGCAAAGGCCTCCCCTTTCCGAGCCCACACATCTCTAGACAAAGCTAGACCAACTCTGGTTGGCACTTGAATTATCATAAACCCTCTTTACTGCGTACAAAAACCGCACGTTACGATCAGCATAATGAAAAACTACTTGGTAAAAACTCATTTCTTATCTGAAAAATTACACATTATGGCCATAATGTGTAGTTTCTCAACATATTATGGCATTCAAATTTCTAACGCCGACGCCCGACTGCGTGCCGCCCCTAGTTTGTCTGTGAAGTTGGTACTGATATTCAAATTTCGAACGCCGACGCCTGCATGAAGTTGGTACTACAGAACATGCTAAACAACTGCAGAGCCACAATGCCGGTCAAACATGCGGTTCCTGAACACATCAAAGAGAGCTTATGTTATGTGTGTAGATAAACTAGTGTATGTAACTGTACATAATAAGGCATTAAAACTCTCGAGTGATATTATTATGAAACTCGCCTTCGGCTCGTTTCATAAACCCACTCTCGAGTATTATTGCCCTCCATTATGTAGCAGTCACATAAACTACTATAATCTACCCACATTTCATAAACCCTCTGTAATGCGTTCAATAACCGCAAATTACGACCAGCTTAAAGATAAACCATTTGATGCACTAGTGCGTAATGTACCTTACATTTTTTTTCAACCTCCGCTAAGTGTTTTTCTACAATAAATATTTTTGTGAATAAATAAACTTGTTTAGGTTACGTACATATAATGATAATTCTATCATCAAATTTTAACACAACTTCATCAGATAATATTTTATTCACTACTTATTAACCGTAATTTGTGAATTCAAAACATAATAGTCATTTAATAGGCTGTTTAGCGGTTTTGCTAGTGCCTTTATTAACGACTGCGCGCGCATCGCTAGTGCGGCGTGCGGTAAAAACAAAACCAGGGCGCCATTTTCCATGAATATTTGTTGACGTTTTCGTTGTGTGGTTAATTATTATCAACAACCTTCTTTTTCCTTGCAAGTATGTTGTAAAACGTCGTATGAAACATGTGTGCATTGGTCATTAGCCGCTCGGCTATCTTTTCTCGCTCGCCGATGGATGATGGTGTTGTCAAAGTCAAAGTCAAAGTCAAATTTCTTTATTACTGTAGATATTTACATATACTTAGCAAACGTAATTTTTTGCTTCTTCTCTACATTGGACCACTATGGGAGAAGAAGGGCGTAGAAATTACCACAGATTCAGTTTTGGATCTCTTTTAAAAATTGTTTGTGCTTAACTAATACAAATATTTCTAAAATAAATATTTACAAAATTATTAACAGCAAGGACTATGTTGAGTAAGATGAACCCTATACAGTCCCGTCTTTTAAGTAATCTTGAACATTGTAATATCCCTTTTTCGACAAATTCGCTTTAACATGCTTTTTAAATTGCTAAAATGGCAATTTCAAAATCTCCAGAGGTATCTTATTGTAGATGAGAACGCACTGACCCTTGAAAGAATTGTTAACCTTCTCGAGTCTAATCTAAACCGGGGCGCAACTAGTGATTATTTCTCAGGTAAACATTACAGCTATCGCTAAGTTTGGAAAATGCGTACATATGTTATATTTTCGAAAATAAATTGACTAGCTAAAATTATAAATTGCTCGAATAGCTCTTTTCTGTAGAAAAAAAAAGTTTGAATAGCCGCTGCTTTCCTCCAAAGCAAGATACCATAGGGCATAACACTATGAAAGTCTGAAATTCTGATGTTCCTTACGGCGTAAGCCGTAGAACTTAATTTACCAGCTAATTTATCTATGTGAGATCGCCATTGCAATTTGCTATCATTGGTTATTCCAAGAAATTTCGTAACTTATTCCAACGTGTTGCTGTCTAACACTAAACTGACATTTAGAATTGAGAATTTGATACACTTGGTTTTACCAGCGTTCAACAATAAATTATTAACTGTGAACCAATTCAAGGTTAAAGACAATCTTCCATTAACATCACCAATTTCTTCTTTTTGTCTTTAAATTTTGAAGACCAGTGAAGTATTATCAGCAAACAACATTGCGTTAGTCATTTTCTCCACCATGAGAGGCAGATCGTCAATATGTACCAAGAATAAGAAAGGGCCTAGTATGGAACATTGTGGAACGCCAATTTTTACATCCGATCCATCAGATTCTACTCCGTTGAGTTCTGCCTTTTGAATTCTATTGCTTAAGTATGATCATACTAGATCCAACGCTGTATTTCTAGCTCCGTAATTATTTGATTTCATTAGTAGCGTATCATGATCAACACAATCAAATGCCTTTGACAGATCGCAAAAATCTCCGATAGCATCCTGTGCGGCCTCCCATGCAGAAAAAAATTGAGATATAAGGGTAATACCTGCATCCGTAGTCGATTTACCCCCAGTGAAACCGTTTTGTTTGGTGTGGAGTTGTTTTCTACGGTTGAAGTCAAATCTATTCAAATATTTTACTTAGTTTTGTCATATTTTGCATACTTGTACCTATATATGTAACATATATTTATAATGACTATTACACAATCCATGCGCTCGAAAAGAGCGTTTTCCACATAGCCAAATTGTGCGGAAAGAGCCACTATTTTTTATTTTAACTCCGTCGACGACAATTTTTTTATTGTTTCAGTAAAGTTTTACAGATACGTCAAGAACAGGGATTATTATGCATATAAAAGGTACAATAAAACATATGTTCATTATATAATGAACATTTATTTTATTGTACGCATATAACGCATATGCGTTATTAAAAATTACTTGAGATTTGGATTTTGATCACATAAATTAATTTTAACTATTCATTAAATAAGTTTGGCAGCTATTTGCACAAGTGCAGAAGTAGATCCTGAGCTCGCATATACATATTTCAAATAAACCCGCCATGTTTTTTTTGTTTAGTTCATATATTGTTTATGTCCTCGCACATTGCATAGTAAAACGTTGTCTGATACTCCCTCTCATCTCTTGTATGACACTCTCTCTCTCATCTTGTGTTTATGTCGACTCTTGTCCACATTTTTTAGCGTTGCTAGCTCTGTGAATAAAAATGCCACTCGTCGGAGACCACCTACTTTCCGCAATTGTAGCTTAAATAGCTATTCCTTTATTTATCCTAGTTAGACAAAATTACAAAAATTGCTACGACAGCCGTGCTGTCTGGCGTCTCGCACGGTAATGCCACCATTTTTATTCCAAGAATCGATTTAATGTTTTGAATCGATTCTTGGTGAGCGATGAATAAAGGTTTTGCTAACGTATGCTTATTTACATTAAGGAGTTTGAGTAGTATACGTAACCTTGAGTAAGAAAAACTTTACTGCCGGAATGCACAACCGACAGTTCAAAGCTTGACGGACATTTAAACTCATGCGAACATGGGTGGGAAGTCAAGCTAAATCTTACCAAATCTCACTTAGGGGGGGAGGATGACAAAATATTTAAAAACGCCGCACGTAATTAACCCTTAATTGGGCCTGAGCATGCAGAATATTTCATTGGTTTTCGCATTTATTACCAATCCAGACGGTTGAATATCTGCTGGGATGTATAAACCTTCAGTCTAATCAACTGTCTATCTCTAGTTTGTGCGTCATTTGAGCGGCACTTTATGTGACCTGCATCTGAGTCCTGAACACGAATATTTTTAATATTGAAAAAGACCAGCGAGTCCCGGTGGGATTACTACCAACTCTTATAGCAGGGCCTAAACCGAACTGCCCTGCTTTTTCTCACTTTTCTTATTACGGGGAAGATCTTGATGTCATCGTTATCCATAAGAGTCACAGCACTGACAGTTATTCGATGCGTAATTATCCGCGATCGCTAAGCAGTTGGTAACTCGAGTATACTCGTGCCGTGCCATTCTCACGACATACCGGTACACATGTCTGCTGCATCCGTTGTCCAGAATAAAGTATAAAGGTGGTACAGACTAGCGAGGACTACAACTTCGTTATTCCAAAGCGAGAGGTCCAAACTTTAGATAAATCTGTGAGGTCGCTGTTTCTGGTACCTACGACACAGGGTATTCTAGTGTGATGCCAGAAGCAAAGTATGTACCTGTAAATAAATGTTTATGTTTATTTCCTCTTTGCACACAATGTTATTATACTTATATACATGCAAATACAGGCTTGTCTAATGTAAGGACCACTGCTACCATCCTGTGATCTCGTCAAACAGTGCACGCGTTTTTGGTATACGTTCTCATTCCCTATTAACTGTATGCATCGCGCAGCTCTCTAAAAATAAAGTCCTCTAGCATAGAATAAGCAAGCAAAGAGTTCGTTAATCTGTCTTAAAAGATTGAACTTCCCATGTAAAAAGATGTTCAAAGAGTAAGTAAAAATAAAGTCCCCTACCACAGAGCAAGTAAGCAAAGAGTTTCCTTCATCTGAGATTTTTCTGTATGTTTTCCTTATTCCTTTTTACCTAAAACTTCTACAGACTGAGGAGAATGCAACCCAATTATACAAACCAGTGGGAACTTTTTTAGGGTTCCGTACCCGAAGGGTTCCAAACGGGACCCTATTACTAAGACTCCGCTGTCCGTCCGTCCGTCCGTCCGTCTGTCACCAGGCTGTATCTCAAGAACCTAGCTAGCTAGAGAGTTGAAATTTTCACAGATTATGTATTTATGTTGCCGCTATAACAACAAATACTAAAAAACAGGATAAAAGAAATATTTAATTTACAAAAATTCTTTCAATACCACATACAAACTTATGGATGCACCTGGTTACGTACATGGAGTGTGAAAGTAACCGCACCAATAACTTTGTAAACAATATTTTGCTGTGTAAAATCCAAACTATTCACTCCACACCATCGTTTCCATTGAACGGTGGTACGGAACCCTTCGTGCGCGATTTAGACTCGCACTTGACCGGTTTTTTTAGTCATAGCGAGACTTCCCAGCTATTAACTTTTCTTTTGACTGCGGACAACATTTTCATATCAAAAGAGACTATTTCGAATGAATGGCGTGTGGTGACACATTTTGTATTTGATGTAATGGGGTCGAAGGGTATTTCATTTATGTACGTTCAGACTTTTTTCTTCGTCTTTTAGACACTATCCAAATTATTATGTGCTCGCGTACAATACATCTATTCTTGCATACGATACATGTATATTGTCGTCAGGGTTGGCAGAAGAACATAGTTTTGCCCAAACACTTCTGTAGGGTTTGCAGTAACAGTACCTTTTTCATTGTAAAGGCAGTAATTTGTGTGACCACATCCACATCTTGCACACCGCTGGCTGTTAAGGCGACGCATCAACCAAAGCAGCCTTTTTTTTTTTATTTCCAACGAGGCAAAAAAATGAGTATTAAAGCAGCATTTTCTTTAAACTGGCTTGTTGATCATGAGTTTCAGCAATAGTCAGCTATTCACTAACGCATTTGATTATTTTTGCTCGATATAAAAATCTGTTTATCACAATATGTTTTTAACGATTTGGCACCGCATTTGAATTTTTGTACCTACTTGTTATTTATTTAGTCGTTATAAAACATATTAAGTTACGTTGCTCTGTTAGTCCTCTAAACTAATCTTAACATCGACTTTAATACTTTTAAACTTTATTTATTTATTTATTTATACAGGCACACCAACAACATAAACACATGACATTAAGAAAAATATTACAAACAAACAGATACTTGTGTCTATGTCTATTATAGACGTGACTAAACTTTTGAATTCCTATTGCTGTAAAATGAGAAAATCTAAGATCGTCCATTCAGTTAGACACTCCACAAAATAATTATGTACTTTGAGAATAAAACGCAATTGAAAATGCATTTTCATTTTCATTAAGTGTTTGATACGTATCTCCTTAACAAAGACCATTTACTTGATCACGTGATCATATCGTATGTAATAGATAGAAAACCGTTTATGTTTGTGAAATTCAGCTCAATGTGTAGAAAGTTCAGTTTAATGCTCATAATAATAAGTAATGTACTTGCGTTAAAAATACATACATGTGTAGCGTCACGCCTTTTTCCGTACGGTTTGGTAACGGCACAATTGTGCCAAAGGTTTGTTCTAGAAAGTCCTCTCACGTCAACTTAAATGTGTAGAGCTGAAAGATCCATTCAATACCTATATGCCTGCCTTAATAAATTAAGGCAGGCATATAGGTACGCTCGGTCACTGGTTACAACTCCGCAGCACAACACAGAGCCGCATAGGAACATGGGTTCAGACTACGAGCTATCTGGCTCTGGAACAAACTTTCTAGCGCCATCAGAGACAGCCCGTCACTATTTTTAAAAGTCGCTTAAAATAACACTAACTTTCTCTTCCCTATTAGACTTATGTAAGAATATTGTATTGATGTATATTTCGTTGAATAATTTTATCTATTTGTTTTGATATTATGTATTTATGTACATATTGGTAAGTAGTTTATTCTTTTAATTATTTCACTTTGTGCACATAGGTCAACCGGTTCTTTAATGTGTCCTGTCCATCCTAAATTTGCTGGAAGAATGGTCTTTTTAGAGAAACGTCGCCTTGATACACCTAGTTTCCATTTTGATATTGTATTCCATCTTCTGTTTTTGTGCAATAAGGTAAAAAAATGCTAAAAAAGTTAGCCATATACCCACAGATTTACGCGACAGATCTGGAGCCAATGGGGCTCCGAGGGGCGCGGAATGACGTGTTTGACTTGTCGGTGGCACCCATTTCGTTTGGAGACTGAACTGTCAAATGCGCCGTTTTGCGCCCTTCGGAGCGGTCGGATTGCAATCGCGATGCAATCTCCAGTACAGAATTGGGCTCCTGTTTGAAGAAGTCCCCATAAGCTAAAGAGCTTCGCATCTGTCGTTTAACATTCAAAATGTTTGATTTATCTGTTCAATAAGGCTTATCGGACTTTTCGAAACCGGCCCTTAGAGCGATGATTAATAAAGATGTAGGTTTTCAGCAGACAGCTAATAAACGTAAAATACGAAGAAAAACATTTTAAATTGTTGCAAAAAGACACTTGTGTTGACTGACACACACTGATGACATCAGTTTTATTGAATAGGACAATGCTAATATGATGTTTCTGCATTTTCATATCAGTTTATGTGAAAATAATGTTGAGTACTTTAAAACTCATATTTCTAGAATAATATGGTAGCACTTCAACAAAACACCTGCAGATACAGTGTGATTCAAGTTACAATAGAACTGAAGACCTCGTTTTTTAATGAAAAACAGGCATTATTGAAGCTAAGAAATGGAAAACGTATCATATTCAATAATCTTCTCTTTGAATCGATGAAAACGGAACGTATCTTGGTAAAAAATATTATCTCTGCTGTAAACCTTTCCCCAAGGTCTACGAGAATAGGGTTTTCTAAAAATGTGGAGATTAGAAGCGGACATTAGTAAGGAAATTGGATACAGAGATCTATCTCTATGATGATGATGATGATGATGATGATGAGTTGGGACGCCCGCTGAACCACAGGCGGGTGATTGCTGATCGGTCCTATATTGTGACTATTACACCCCATTCCCAGTTTTTCGGCACTGGTTACTGTTGGTGATGCAACAGATGTCCCTCCCCAAATCTTCTTGTTCGCTTAATGAATTCTAGGATTTCAGAAACTTTAAGTCTGACAAGCCATCTACTTTAATGCTATCCATCCCTAGTGTTCGCCATTTTATGTTTGAATACATTACGCATTCTCCCAAGAAGTGCTGGCTACTTTCCTCCAAGCCATAGTGACGGCATTATGGGTTCTGTACGAGCCTTAATAATGATATAGGTATCTTATATATCAAACTAAATGTTTGAAGTGACCTATCACCACACCTACCAGTGTTGTTAAGTTTTCCCAACTGAGATCAAGTAAATATTTAGCCTTTTTAGGGTCTTTCCTTAAGATAAACGTCTTAGACTGCCCACAGTCTTTGGTGATTTTCCATTCTTGGTTTACACCTCGCGTAGCTATCATGTTGACAGTCGCTTTGTGACAATCGCTTATGTAGGTAATCTTGGTTCTGGTCCAATAAAACGCGCATTAGCGCCGTTTCTTGCCAGCTCATCTTCGTTTTCGTTGCCGTGAATCCCATCATGACACCCGGGACCCATGCGATAATTATTTCTGATGTTTTTCCCAAAGAGCTAAGACTTGCCTTACCACTCTTTGACTTGACTCTTTGCAGATTTCTTCATTAGTTGCCTAAGCACATTTCAAGCTGCCTGACTGTTAGAATAAATGACTACTATCTTAATTTACAACTGGTGTTTCCCTTAGTGCTTCAGCGCATTCCATTATGGCGTAGATTTTCGCTTGAAACACGCTAGAGCATAGCCCCAAGGCAATTGATTTATCTTGTTTCTTTCTCTCCATGATGCCAACGCCAGCTCCTGCTGGTTTTGTGCTTTCTCTTCTTGAGCCATCCGTAAAGCAAGTTACAGCCGGTTGGTCTGTTTCTATTTCGCAGTTTTCTTTTGTTCCTATATGGATTCGGTATTTCTTGTCAAATCGTATTTCCTTCTTTATCAGATCGTTATTTGCCAATAGCATTGCCAACATTCCACCTGATGTTTTTACAATAGAGGCATGGCCTGTGTCTATAGAGTTGCCTTTCAATTCTTTGTTCATTTAAACTCTGTTCCATTGTTGTGTAATGATATTATTCACAGTTAACCTCCTTATAACTGAAGGAGGCCATCACGCTATCCGCGACCCGCGAACGCGCCTGGTCCCCGGGGAAGCGTCCTTCTAGATCACTGAAATTAGGCAAAAGCCAACATGTCCCTGGTAAACCAGAAAACACGTGCCGACAGTGCAGGATCTACCTCTATGGTCGAGATATTTCGCTTGAACCCGGAATTGGACATGTGGACATGGCATTAATGTCTTTCGAAATTCATATAATTCACCAAGTTAAAAAATTCAAAAAACCAACTTCAAGTTCAAGTTCTAGTTTTTCCTCCCCGGTTGGAATGCGAATGAGTTACATGAAAAGTCCTCATCAATCAAAACTTTTGCTGCACGGAACCACAAACCAAAACGTCACCTGTGCATATATTTTTTATTTTTGTTGATTTTTTCTAAAAATTCTAGATCAATTATGATAAAATGTTTATGGGACTACCTCTGAAATATGGCCTACTAATCAAAATAAAATCGTCAAAATGGATACATAACAATCTATCGTCACAAAAAAAAACTGTCGAATCGATTCTTTTTAAAGTCGTTTGAAAAACGCAGCTAACAGGTGTCATTTTATTAGCGGTCCAAATTTTGGAGGACGTTAGAACCCATTATTATGAAAAACATTTTTGGATCTCCCATAGTAACCTCAGCAGTGCGAAATTGGAAACTATAAGAGATGGAAGTTAGGAACCATGATATCGATTTAGATTAAACATAAAACTGCATCATTTAAGTTATTTAACAACCAATACCTAGCCGGGAATCGAAACTGCACAATTTAAAATAAAAATCACCCGATATTTTTAACATAATTCGATAGTGTTGCTGATAAGGATTACATTCTGGGAAGTAATGTCACAGGGCAAAACCGTGGATAGTTATCATTTTTTAATAATATGATTCATTGTCCATACGAGTACAATGTTCAATTAAAAAATTTCTTCGCATATATCTATCTCTACGTAACAGATTGTAACCAGTTTCGAATGAGGTTATTAAAAAAAAATACACATTCCACTCCTTTGCCTATTTTGCCCAGAATACGATAGTTTAAACATCGATATTGGACGGTGCAGTAATACAGGTGAGCTATTTTTTTTTTTTCAAAATCTGCGGGTTGGATCCCTGCCAAGAAAATAGCTATTTCTTAAATCGAATGGTGCAATTTTACATTTTATCGATTCGATATCATGGTCCATTTAAACAAATCTCTTATAGTTTCCCACTTCACACTACCGAAACTTCGAAATGGACCACCCTGAATTTAAAAAGGGCAACAAATATAATGATCACCAAAATATTTTTTTCCTACCCAAAATGGCTAAATGACCACCAAAAGTTGCAGAAAATATTAGGCCAAATACTGCGGTGGTTTAGGTGAAGGGTAAAGGGGCTGAGCGAAGCGAAGCCCCCTTTATCCTTCATGTTAGGTTGAACATGTAAGAACAACAAAAAACTTAAGTACACAAAATATAACAAGAAGTTTGGTGATCATTTATCCAAACATAATTTGGTGGACATCCATCCATTTTGGCAGTCATTTCGAATATATTGGTAGTAAATTTGGTTGTTAAATAATTTAGTACGGACCTTTTTTATGAGAATTCAGTATGGTAGCGGCGGCGGACGTTTCGGGGGGTTCGCCAATTCGAAAGGAGATGCCCGTAAACTACCCAAGGATCATTACCTCTCACTAGCCAATAGCACTTAAATGTTAATTAATTAATGACTGCGTCTTTATTTATATTATACAACTTTAAATAAATCATCAAAAAATTATAGTAGTTACCTTTATTTTTCCACTTTCCCGACACTTTTGTATACAAAAAAGTCAGCAACACGTCAGTCAGACTCAAAATTCGATTAGGAATTTTAGTACTTACAAGTTTGAACTTTCAAAATAATGTATAGAAACTAACGTCATCTCCATTTCTTAATTTGCAATCACGATGGCATAAGGGTTTGCAAAACCGTTGTATAGGTGGATAATATCGAAAAAGTTTTACTGTGTTTAAATTTATGTTCCCCTTTTTCAAAAAACTATCATAATAACGACTCTGTAAATAAATAAACAACTTCTTTCTCATTATCGGACGATCAGTATTTCGGATGACACATTAAGCTTTAGGTCCCGGCTTCTATCGCTACTTGATCGTAAACCCCCTCCATCACCACCATTCGCACTGATCCAGCTTGGTGAAGTACGGCATAATCTCACTCGCATCCGGGTAAATGCCTGTGCCCCTCGGCGCAGACATTAATGGGCTACTTGTATATTTATTTCTCAGGAGATTTACGTTTTATTTTAAGAGTTGTGAAAATCTGATAATTTCCTGAAACTTTTGAAACATGAAATTCTGATGTTCAGCCATTTAGAATTGAGTATCTCTAGATATAATGGTTATACATCTTTGGGGCAGTCGTCTACATAGATCAAGCCATCTCCTTTGAATTTTGGGTTTTCCTCCAAAAATTCGAAGCCACCAGTTTTCTTTACGGGACGATGTCTGTCGTGTCAGCTTCTCTATCTATCTCTATACAGGGTGTCCTAAAAGTCACACCTCAAGGGGTCACTGGCGATAGACTTGTTTTAGATGCATCGAATAATCCGAACATGACCTCAGTGAAAGTTGTTTTTTAAATCCCCATATTAATAATAATACATTGGACACTATTTACACACATTGATCTAGCCCCAAACTAGGATTCCCTGTATCTTGGGTACTAGACAACGATACACATACTTATACAAGGTGAAATTTAATTAGCTGACCATATTTTGGGGAATGGTAGTACTCATCATTATGAACAACTTTTCCCAAGAAACATATGGTCGCATATGCAAAAAAAAAATGTCCCTCAGTACATTGACCCGATCAGCTGATTACAAGTTACTATGGGGGACCCAATATTTTTTTTCGTTTGCGACCATATGTTTCTTGGGGAAAGTTGTTCATAATGACGGGTACTATCATTTCCTAAAATATGGTCAGCTGATTAAATGTCACCTTGTATAGATAAATATTATACTTAGATAGATAAACAACCATGACTAGGGTACAACCATCCGTTCCCATCAAACAAATATTTGCCCCCACCGGGACTCGAACCCGGGGCCCTTGGCTTCGTAGGCAGGGTCACTGCCGACTCGGCCTTTCGGGTCGTCAAATTTATTAACATTGTTAGTGCCAGTCATTTTTTAAATAGCCCTCTTTTGTAGGTTTTTTTTTGTCGAAGCAATAGCATAAATAACTTTAGTCGTCTTAAATTACTATTCAAAATAGTGGATAGTTATTTCATATGGCTCAAGTGTTATTTGTCGATGCGTAAAATACCAGAAATGTATGACTTAGTCGTAAATTAAATCTTCAGCAAAAACATCAACTACGCATTTGATCAGCTGCGGTGGAAAAAAATACTAGACACGGTATATTTTTTTTAGTATTTTTATTTTCATAGGCTTAACTTAATTACATACATGCAACAATCACAAAAACCCTCAGGATTTATCAGTGATTGGGAGTTCGGAAATTATATAATTTTTATTTGTAAATTAAAAATAGTAGGTAATCATGCCAGGCAAGTAAGCTGCCCATATCCATAACTATTCCTAACATTAGGTGGTGTTCGTGGTCGGTCCGCACACACAACATGAAATAACCTAAAAACTGCTTATGTTATACATCGCGCCACAGGTTATGAACGGTGGTCTTGAATGTGCAGTAGTCACTTTTCAATACCTGTACATATTATGCGCAGTAATTCCCGCCAACGTCGCCCAGCGGTCTTAATTCGTGGCGCGAGGAATACTTGTATCATAGTACCATTAGAGAGTAATTAATGCCACCTTTACTCATCGTACCAGGGTTCCGCTCAGTAAGAAAAGTGAAGACGAGAAGAAGGTTTAGACTCGCGAAGGTTAGCAATTCTTTCAAGGGTCAGTGCATTCTCTACTACAATAAGATACCTCTGGAGATTTTGAAATTCCATTTGAGAAATTTAAAAAGCATGTTAAAGTGACTTTGTTGAAAAAGGGATATTACAATGTTCAAGATTACTTAAATGACAGGACTGTATGGGGTTAATCTGGCTCAACACAGACCTAGCTGTTAATAATTTTGTAATTATTTATTCCTGCTTATTAATCATGATAATGAAAATTTTCATATTTGTAATAGTTAAGCCCACCTATTTTTAAAAGAGATCTAAAAATCAATCTGTGGGAGTTTCTACGCCCTACTTCTCCCACAGTGGTCCAATGTAGAGAAGAGGCAAAAAAATATGTTTGCTAAGTATATGTAAATATTATCTTTCTCTATCCTAGATTTGAGCAGGTTATATATTAGTTTATTTAGGTGTATTTATGTTTTTATATAATATTTATGTACTTGTGTATGTAGTGTATCTAGCAGTTAGTTCAATAGTTCCGTAATATATGTATGTATCTTATCAGAGCACATAGGTCTATCCTGTATATTAAATTATTCTTATCAACCTTGGGTTTGCTGGAAGAGATCTCTATTTGTAGATGTCCTTTCTGTTTATTATATCTTATGTTGTTTTATGTGCAATAAATATATACGAAATATACGGAAATATTTACAGTAATAAAGTACTTTGACTTTGAAAGAAGAGTACTATTACCTCATTTGCTACCGACTTTTTCATTATTTGTAAGATGCATGAGATCAAAAGAGATGGGTAGATTAATTGAGTTATTAGTTGGACGATTCCAGAGGCGTCGCCACGACTTTAAAGGTAGTATCTTGGCTCCACATAGGGGCTGTCGGATTTCATGCCGTCCGTTAATTTCTCTAGTCAGTTACTTTTGAGTTTATAATTTAATTACACAACCACCTAATCCAAACTAAACTAATCCAATCTTGCCTAATAATAACTCAATGTAGAAAAAAATATATATGGAAACCCAAGTGCAAATTAGCGGACCAAACCAAAAAAACATATACAGAATGTTATTTAATTAGCGGACCATATTTAAGGCAATAATATTACCCATAATTATGAACAACTTTCATAAAGAAACATATGGTCGCAAACGAAAAAAAATATTGGGGCTCCCATAGTAACTTATAATCAGCTGATCGGGTCAATGTACTGAGGGACGATATTTTTTTTGATTTGAGACCATTTGTTTCTTGGGGAAAGATGTTCAAATTGATAGGTACTATCATTCCCCAAAATATGGTCAGCTAATTAAATGTCACCTGTTATTAAATAAAACCGGCAAAGTGTGTGTCGGACTTCACACATTTAGGGTCCCGTAATAAACTTAGAATATAAGCTAAAAAAATAAGGCACTCACATACGTCTGATTCAACTAGCCAAAATATCACTACCATTCTTCACAAGCAAATAACTACTTTGTTATTCATATTGTTTCAAAAATCAAAAATCAAAAAGAGTTTGTTTCCATAAGAAACACATAGGTAACATTTGGAGAATGTCAAATCTTAAACTAACACATGTATAAGGTACAGGGAAATATAGAACTCAATTTGAATTCCGTCACCTCAATGTTTTAGATGCTGGAGGCAAAGAGGCGACTAGAAACCTCCAGCTTTATACGTTAATTTTTACAGAATTGGAGCAAACACCTTCCCAAGCTTTCTTGTCTTCTACATAATCTGATATTTTGTAGTAACCTTTTTTACATAAGTGATTTTTAACAACATTTTTAAATTTATTTACAGACAATTCTTGTTTCTCTACGGAACCCTAAAAAGACATAGTTTCCGAATGTTGAAATCATTATTTTAATACATTTTCGTCAACATTTACATCCTCATACAATCTCGCTTGTCACTGGCATCAGCGCTGGCACAGCAACAGACCCCGATTTTCTCATTGCACGCTCAATAAATACCTGACCTCAAGATCAAAAGGAACTTCAATAATGCAGTCCAGCGATTTTATTCGCAAGTGGGCCGATGAAACTGGCTGATTTCGGTAACAGCTGATTTAAGGGAGATACACGCACGTATGAACACGGTTGTCACATTCGAATAAGGACCCTGAAAAAACGTTGCGAAATAAATGGCCGGATGCACATGTGTTGATTCAAGTTTTATTGACACTTGAAAAGTTAAACTTGTGGGACTTGTTACAAAAAAATAAACTATTCATATTCATATTCTTTATTGCACAGAAATCTTATTAGTAATGTAACAAATCATTTTATGAGCAAAGGCGAGCTTATCTCTAAAGAGAGATTTCTACCAGCAAACCTAGGCAGGACAGGAAAAATTGTCGGCAGAAGAGTCCTAGTGCGCAATAAACCTGTACACATCTAATTGTTTACAACTAAAACATAATAATGTAATAAATGATATATACTAAATAAAATACAAAAGCACAAAAATATAATATGTATATATCAAACATATACTACTTATATTTACATATATAAACCTACCACGAAAGAGAAAGGAAATGCTGTTCCAATCTTGTCTTAAAAGTGAAAATTGAGGGACTATCTCTAATAGCGCAGGGAAGTGCGTTCCACAGTCGGATCGCCGTTAACCTAAACGAGTGTTTGTAAGCGGCAGTGTTATGCCGAGGAGTAGAGAGAAGAGACATCGTGTGGGATCTCCGGTTGCTATGCCTGGAGGAAATAAACTCGAAACGTTCTCGAAGATATGAGGGGTAGCGGGGATTTCGCAAAATGTTGAACAGATAGGAGAGAATGTGCATATCACGACGAAGGCGGATCGGAAGCCACCCCAACTCCTTGCGATACTGTGAGACATGGTCATACTTGCGCAGCCCGAAGACAAACCGAATCCCGAATCCGAATCCGAAACTACTGTTCTACACTTTTTTTTAAATAAAAGTGTATCGGATTTGACGTTTGTGTTGAGGTTAAATGCTGTTTAATATTTTTTATGGTAAAACGGATGATGTTTATTTAAAGTTTGATTGTCAGCTACTACGCCAGTAAAAAAGGCTAAAATTGCAAAGCATAATGTAGTTCTGGTTTTTCAGTATGTCGTATGGACCAGTTAGGGCAGTGTTAGTCCCAATTTGCAACTTCGAAAAAATTGTGCTCGCTGCGCACCAAGCGAAAAACTGCGATTCATAAGGAGTATTTTCACTTTTTGGTCTAAAAGTCATTAACTGCGCGTTTTTCGACAATCAAACTGAGTACTCTATAAAGTTAATTAAATTTGCAACAGTGGACGATGCTAAATAACCATATTTAATACTTTTTATTTCATTTTATGAAATTTGTGCCTATTTTTGGATATGTGGAGCAATAGATGTTTGAATAGTTTTTTAAATAATGTTTTAAATAGCACCCTTCGTGACGTCGATTGATTAAAAAAAAGGTTACTTGCGGCTGGTTGTTTCTGAACGAAAAAATCAATCACATCAACTCACATGTTGCTATTAAACAGGTCATAACAAAAAAAAAACATTTCGGAAAGTTGAGCACAAGACGGTCAAAAATACCTCTTCACTATAAAATTGAGGACTAATTACCATGGACCATAGTTGTGCAGTTACCATGGACCATAATATTTGGCACGGCGGGGGGGGGGGGGGGGAGGGGGTACCACAACCTTCATTACGATTCATTAGGTTTAAAACAAGAACATCAATATGGCAATCTTGTATTTAACTACCAACCAACTAGTGTATGTAACTGTACATGCCTAATTATGTACAGTTGCATACACTAGTTTATCTCAGATATCATAAGCTCTCTTTGATGTGTTCAGGAACCGCATGTTTGACCTGCATTGTGGCATTGATCATTGCTCTGCAGTTGTTTAGCTTGTTCTGTTGTACCAACTTCACAGACAAACTAGGGGCGGCACGCGTTCGAAATTTGAATGCCATAATTTGAAAAAAAAACGTACTTTATGGTCATAATGTACAAATTTTCAGATAAGAAATGAGTTTTTATCTACACACGTATCATAAACCCTCTTTACTGCGTCCAAAAACCGCACGTTACGATCAGCATAATGTTAAACTACTTTGTAAAAACTCATTGAATATAATAACCATGAAAATAATAAAATAAAGAAATAATTTGGGACACACGTGAAATTTGGGTTGCACTAGAGTACTTTTGTCGGATTTTATAACTGTGAAGGCTGTGTATTTAGCCACTTGTTACTCTTTATTACACTCATGTACGTTGTATGGTTCACACTGCGTCCCATATAGTGCCGTAAGTCAGCCTTAAGTCCGATGTTACTACTTAAACTGCTATTATAATGCTATTATACTGCTAATGTACAGCCATAGTGCACTTATGGCTGTCTTTTTTGTGCCCAAACTGGTTCTATAAGAGCATTATAGCAAGCTATACAGCTCGTATACAGCTGACTTGCACAGCTTGTGGAGTACATGTGAACGACTAGACATCTTATATAGAACCCGGAATGTTACTTGGGTTCTTATCTGAATATTGAACATTAAGACCATAATGTGTATGACATATTATGACATTGAAATTTCGAACGTCGACGCCCGCCCGCGTGCCGCCCCTACTTTGTCTGTGAAGTTGGTACTACAGAACAAGCTAAACAACTGCAGGGCCACAATGCCGGTCAAACATGCGGTTCCTGAACACATCAAAGAGAGCTTATGATATGTGTGTAGATAAACTAGTGTATGTAACTGTACATAATTAGGCATTAAAACTCTTCGAGTGATACCCACTCTCGAGTTTTAATGCCCTCCATTATGCATCAGTCACATAATCTACTATCACCAAATAGTTTTACATTATGCTGGTCTTAACGTGCGGTTTTAGACGAAGTAAAGAGGGTTTATGATACGTGTGTAGATAAACTACTATTAGGTGACTTATTCTTCTCCCTGGGTAGACCTCGAACCATACACTACACAAGGCGTGATTGCCTTGTTCTAATCTTAGTATTTAACTAAGTCTTTATTCTTATCTGAGATCCCACCACTTTATAAAACTAAAATAGTATAACACCTAAATTTGTTTTCGTTCTGACTACTGGGTTATTGGCCAACGAGAAAACTATTAATATTTGAAAGTTTCACAGGACGACCGACTTAACGGTGAAGGAAATTTGAACCAAGGAGTTTTATTCAGATCTAAAACTACGCTGTAGAGGACAAATGAAGGACATAAAATTTTTACGGAAATTTCAGGAATTCTGTAATATTTTTTGATGGTAGTAACGCCATTTAGAATTGCAACAAATATAATGATCACCAAAATATTTTTTTCCTACCCAGAATGGATAAATGAACACCAAAAGTTGCAAAAAATACCAGGGCAAAATACTGCGGTAGCTTAGGTTGAACATGTAAGAACAACAAAAAATACTTAAAACATAAACTTAAGTACACAAAACATAAAAAGAAGTTTGGTGATCATATATCCAAACACAATTTGATGGACATTTATCCATTCTGGCAGTCATTTCGAATTTATTGGTAGTAAAATATGTGCGTTTTTGGTAATCGTTTAAACGTAAGCCATTTAGAAAACACTTATTCCCATGGACGTTCTCATTGACAGTGTTTCGTTCAAATTGAAAGTAACTGTGATTTCATCATACGTGTTGACGTAACTACCGTACAAGACAAAACCTACCCACAGTACATTTGAAGGAATAACTGATGGTGAGATAGTAGCCACGTAATCAGTAACATTAAAATTTAGGCTGATTTGATCGTTAGACAGTTAACGACCCGAATGGCCGAGTCGGCAGTGACCCTGCCTACGAAGCCAAGGGTCCCGGGTTTGAGTCCCGGTGGGGGCAATATTTGTTTGATGAGAACGGATGTTTGTACCCTAGTCGTGGTTGTTTATCTATCTAAGTATAATATTTATCTATATAAGTATGTGTATCGTTGTCAGGATACAGGGAATCCTAGTTTGGGGCTAGATCAATGTGTGTAAATAGTGTTCAAGGTATTATTATTATTATTATATTATTTTTATGTGACACGAGGCCGGCCTATCGCCGCCTTTATGGGAGTAAAACTCATTGATACGTATATTATCGCAAATAATCCAAACGACTTCATTTAACATCATTATGAAAGCTCGAAGCAAATCAATATCTAATCAAAGAGAACTGAAAGGCAAAGGTTATAATTAAATACCAAGAAGTGTGCTGCGCAGTACTGATAAGATAAGTAATTAAGTACGTAATTGTGAGCTGGAATTATTCTTGAGGCGTCAAAATCAACTAAAACTATTTAGTATAATCAGACTGATTCCAGAAGCGTCACGTCACGACTTAACTAGGTACTTAACTAAACTAATTAAAAAAAAATACTTTAGTTGGTTCAGTCGTGACGAAGCTTTTTTGGAGCTTAGCTTTTGAAAACTTTTATTGGATTTCAAGCTATCCACTTAGTGCGTTAGTTAGTGTTACTCCTTCAGAATATGGTTTTAACAAGGTAGTCCTATAAATCTAGAATCGTGTCTCAAGCTGAACCTATTTCACCAAAAACGTTGGGCAATATCAGAATTGTATATTTCAAGCAGTTGTTTTTTATAAACTCAATTTTGTGTCAAAAAGCCAGCATTTGACTATGACGTCACATAAAACTATTTTTTCATAAAACTACCGTTAACAAAAATACCGTTTTTGCAGTTCCTAAAAAGTATCTATTTTGATTAGCACTCAAATACCGTATTCTACAGACTGACATTCAAAACTAGATAACTCTTGTCATATGTTTCTATTTTATCCTTTCTCTCTCAGTTTTGAATTGCATTTCAAGATACGATTTGGAAATATCTTCTTATTTAAACGCATCTTAAAAAACTTGTCGTTGTTTAACTGTACTTAAACTCCTTACGGAGTTGTAAGTACATGCAACCGTATTGGATAAAGGAATATCTTGCTTGACAATTCATTTTACATATTAACTTGATATGCTTGGCGGGTATTCGTTACTGCTTAGTTTTGTCTGTTTGATCTCAAACAGATATGAGATTCCAATACATGACAACCTTGATGGCAAAGCGGGCGAGTGTCTGCCTCCCGAACTACAGGTCCCGGGCTCGAAACCCGGCCGTCGAGGAAAGAAATAGTACCCGGGTCTTGAATATTTATGTTTCTGTCGTCGCTGTTGCTGGTTTCTACGACAAAGGGTACCCGAGTATGTGCCCTATAAGCAGAAGCAGTCTGTCAAATTCTGAAGTTGTTAAAACTAAGTTAACCATGTTATTAAAAGTATTTAACTGAAGACTAGAAGCCGTCAGCTCGTGTCCGGTTGCCATATTTTTTTATTTTAGGGCTAGTATTTAATCGCACAACAAAAATACTGGTTTGCACAGCAAAAACGGATCAGCAAAAACACTTTTTAGGTTTTAAATATTTTATGTGTACTCAAGTTTATGTTTTAAGTATTTTTTGTTGTTCTTGCATGTTCAACCTAACACGCCTAAGCTACCGCAGCACTTAGCCATGATATTTGCTGAGCAAATCAGTATTTTTGATGTGCAGTTTAATATTTACCTTATTTTAGTTAGTTAAGCCAATAAACAGGAGGCCTTTACTCGACAATAGATATGATAGAGAGTTAGTTATACATGTTTTTATTTCATGTTTCACAAAACAAAGCAGCTATCCGAAGACGCGCCTCCAATAAGCCCAGTACCGCGGCATCATATATCTGAATTACATCACCGCATAACTCAAAGTCCGCGATGAATGAGCTCAATGATTCTGTGACGACGAACCGCCGCGCCGCCGCGCTGTCTGTGGCTGTCGAGTAGGGATGTGGCAGCTACGGGTACCCGGTTGAAGCGGTCTTGAGTCGGGTCTTTTCGGGTAGACGATCGTTATGAGCAACTTCATCTTTCCGTAGCTGCCGCGATGGGCTAGCCCCCTGTCACGTTAAATGGAGTATTAAATAATTGTCTAATCGTGGGTATAACTGTGCTTCTGTAAGTCGCACAGTTATACCCACGATTAGCCAATTATTTAATACTCCACTTTTAATATATAATACTGTCAAAAATACGTCACAGTTTTTGTGTATTTATGAATAACATCTTTCTATAAATGATAAAGTGTTTAATGTACAGTAAACAAACAAAAAAAAACAGTTTTGTCAATGTTCCTTAATCCTAACAAGCCAAAGGAAAAAATCTATGCAAGCGAATCTGCGGGAAAAGCCAGAGTAGGTACTTGGTATAACACATAACAGTACAAACTGTAAGAGAAAAGGATACTATTTTCTGAGTAGTTACTACTTGTGTTGTTGTGTGTATCGCCAAGACTTGAACAATAGTGAATGCTTTCACACTTATACAGCTATATCTGTTATCTCTCTATATCTCTACACTCTTGTATAGCTCTCATACAGCTACTAGGTAGGTTCCTACTAAAGTGGCAGATTTTAAATACCATATCAGAACAAATTTGACATAATTGTGGAGTATCTATGTATCGGAAGCCATTGACACCACACAGTAAATGATACCTATATCCTGTCCCTCTGGTAACAGTACTAGAAAAGGCTTAAACATTTCCCCATTTTGATCTTAGCCACGCAAAAAATACCCTAACATTAACATGTTAAGGTCTCGATATAAATGTGACCTTGACAAGGTTACAGCATATATCACAGGGATCACAATACATCAAAGTCAAAGTCAAAGTCAAAGTACTTTATTACTGTAGATATTTACATATACTTAGCAAACGTAATTTTTTGCCTCTTCTCTACATTGGACCACTGTGGGAGAAGGAGGGCGTAGAAACTCCCACAGATTGATTTTTAGATCTCTTTTAAAAATAGATTGTGCTTAACTAATACAAATATGAAAAATTTAATTCTTTTTTTTAATAAGCAGGAATAAATAATTACAAAATTATTAACAGCAAGGTCTATGTTGAGCCAGATTAACCCCATACAGTCCTGTCATTTAAGTAATCTTGAACATTGTAATATCACTTTTTCGACAAAGTCGCTTTAACTTGCTTTTTAAATTGCTCAAATGACAATTTCAACATCTCCAGAGGTATCTTATTGTAGTAGAGAATGCACTGACCCTTGAAAGAGTTGCTAACCTTCGCGAGTCTAAAACGGGGCGCACATAGTCTGTGATTATTTCTTAGGTTAACATTACAGCTATCGCTAAGTTTGGAAAATGTTGTAAGGTTCTTGCGTACATAAAGTACATTATATTTTCGAAAATAAATTGACTAGTTACTGTTAGTATGTCAATTTCTTTAAAAACCTCCCTTAAGGAGTCTGTTTGTTTTAAATTATAAATTGCTCGAATAGCTCTTTTCTGTAAAATAAAAATAGTTTGAATATCCGCTGCTTTCCCCCACAACAAGATATCATAGGACATCACACTATGAAAGTAACTAAAATATACTAGCCAAGATGTAGCCACATCCGTGCTTTGTCTGATGTTCCTAACAGCGTAAGCCGCAGAACTTAATTTACCAGCCAATTTATCTATGTGGGGTCCCCACTGCAATTTGCGATCAATGGTTATTCCAAGAAACTTAGTATCATTTACTAATTCTAACGTGCTGTTGTCTAAAACTAAACTGGTCTCAACTTGCCTGACATTTGGAAGTGAGAATTTGATACACTTGGTTTTACCAGCGTTTAACAATAAATTATTAACTGTGAATCAATTCAAGGTTAAAGACAATACACCATTAACATCATCAAAATCTCCTTTTTGTCTTTCAATTTTGAAGACCATTGAAGTATCATCAGCAAACAACACTATGTCAGTTAATTTCTCCACCATGAAAGGCAGATCATTAATATATACCAGGAATAAGAAAGGGCCTAATATGGAACCTTGTGGAACGCCAATTTTAACACCCGATCCATCAGATTTTACGCCGTTAACTTCTGCCTTTTGAATTCTATTGCTTAGGTATGATCTTAGTAGATCCAACGCTTTATTTCTAACTCCGTACTGATTTAATTTAAATAATAGCGTATTATGATGAACACAATCAAACGCCTTCGACAGGTCGCAAAAAACTCCGATAGCATCCTGTGCAACCTCCCATGCAGAATAAATATAAGATATAAGGGCAATACCTGCATCCGTAGTCGATTTACCCCTAGTGAAACCATATTGTTTAGCGTGGAGTTGTTTTGTACGGTTAAAGTGTGAGAGCATTTGATTGAGTATAATCTTTTCAAATATTTTACTTAGTGTTGGAAGAACAGATATTGGTCTGAAACTTGAAGGATCGCCCTTATCTCCCGACTTGAACAGAGGTTTCAGTTTATTGTGTTTCATGAGGTCTGGAAAAGCCCCATCGTCAACTCATTTATTGAATATATAAGTGTGGGGCCTATAACTAGAATTACTGAACCAATGACTTTGACTGATACACCCCACAGGTCTTCCGTATTTTTAAGTTACGTAATTTAAACGTTTTGACAATGTCCTGGGGATATACATGATGAAATTTTAAATATACATTACTGACGCTAGTGTTATTTGTTAATAAAGTCTCTGCTTCATATGGAGATGAATTTAGACGGTCTGTTGTGAGTACGGGTACATTGGTGAAGAATGTTTCAAAAGCTCGAGCAACATCAGCGCTGGATTTAACAACATCATCACCTATCTTTAGGCAGAAATCATTGTCCCTTGGTATAACTTTGCCAGTTTCGCGGTTTATTATTTGCCAAACTGTTTTCATTCTATTATTTGAATTTTGAATTTTTCTATTAATGTGTAAGTTTTTGCAGTTTTACAAACCAACTTGAAAGTTTTGGAATATTTTTTAACATAGTCATGAAATTTTCGATCAAAGTTATAGGTTTTTTGATCATAAAGGTCATACAAGATAACTCTACTTTTACGAATTCCAAACGTTGCCCAGTCATTAAATTTATATTTACCGTTGTAGTCACTGTCTTTCTTTAATTTGAAAACTTTATTGAATTCTGTCTGAATAATATTAAAGAAGTCTGCAGGCCAGGCCAGGCCAGTCATGGGAGGCCATGCAGAATAAATATGAGATATAAGGGCAATACATCCGTAGTCGATTTACCCCTAGTGAAACCATATTGTTTAGCGAGGAGTTGTTTTGTACGGTTGAAGTGTGAGAGCATTTGATTGAGTATAATCTTTTCAAATATTTTACTTAGTGTTGGAAGAACAGATATTGGTCTGAAACTTGAAGGATCGCCCTTATCTCCCGACTTGAACAGAGGTGTCAGTTTACTGTGTTTCATGAGGTCTGGAAAAGCCCCATCGTCAACACATTTATTGAATATATAAGCTAAGTGTGGGGCTATAACTAGAATTACTGAACCAATGACTTTGACTGATAAACCCCACAGGTCTTCCGTATTTTTTAAGTTAAGTAATTTAAACGTTTTGACAATGTCCTGGGGATATACATGATGAAATTTTAAATATACATTACTGACGCTAGTGTTATTTATTAATAAAGTCTCTGCTTCATATGGAGATGAATTTAGACGGTCTGTTGTGAGTACGGGTACATTGGTGAAGAATGTTTCAAAAGCTCGAGCAACATCAGCGCTGGATTTAACAACATCATCACCTATCTTTAGGCAGAAATCATTGTCCGTTGGTATAACTTTGCCAGTTTCGCGGTTTATTATTTGCCAAACTGTTTTCATTCTATTATTTGAATTTTGAATTTTTCTATTAATGTGTAAAGTTTTTGCAGTTCTACAAACCAACTTGAAAGTTTTGGTATATTTTTTAACATAGTCATGAAATTTTCGATCAAAGTTATAGGTTTTTTGATCATAAAGGTCATACAAGATAACTCTACTTTTATGAATTCCAAACGTTGCCCAGTCATTAAATTTATATTTACCGTTGTAGTCACTGACTTTCTTTAATTTGAAAACTTTATTGAATTCTGTCTGAATAATGTTGAAGAAGTCTGAGTAGATTTTGTTTGGGTTCTGTTTATTAAAATCCGGTACTGGCAAATTTATATCTAAGTTTTTCGTATATGTCTCTAGTCTATGAGATGTAATAGGCCTATAAAATGATGGACCAGTCTTATCCTTAATAGCAATTGGGAATGAAACTGTTTGACCACTGTGATCGGAAGTAAGCAGTTAATTACACTTTTACTTGTGAATGCACAGTCACAAAAAACGTTATCTAAGCAAGTTTGGCTGGTAAGTGTAAATCTAGTCGGCTCTAAAAATACATGACATAAATTAAACGATTTGAATAAAGTTATTAATCGTTGTTTCATTGTTGTTCCTACAAGCAAATCTACATCGTCACAAATAATTAACTTTTTTCTGTTATTACATAGTTTAGTGAGGGCTTCCTCCAAAATTTTCTCAAATATTTCGAAATTGCCATGGCCTTTTACATCCCTCGGTGGCCTGTAGACACAATCAATAATATGGCTATCTAACTCAACATAGGATACCTCTATTTGTCTTTCAACAGTAAGTGCAAGAATATCTTTCCGTTGTTTCACCTTAATATTATTTTTCACTAAAATTAAAGAACCACCTCTATCAGCAGTCTTTCTATTGTAACAACTGACAATTTTGTAATTATTTATGTTAAAAGATATCATATTTTCCTACAGGAGTGGCGTTTGTGTTGCCGGACCGAACGGACGTGTCTATAGACCTCCGACATCTTGCAAACGCATTTAAACAAACAATAGTTTACAACCCGGCGCGCGCCTTTGTTCTGTCTCTGGTTTCTCGCGTTTCGGAGATTTTGTATCAGCGAGATGATATGAGAGTGTCTAATATAGCTACAAGTGTGAAAGTAGAGTGCGTAAAATGTGAATTAGATAGGTTCTGAGCTGCGCCCTACCAGATAATAGGCTACGCCACGCTGCTGTGACAATACGTGTACAATATTGTGTACGACAATAGGTGCACATAGCTGAGACAACTCAACGAGTATTGCCTGGTGAGCCCGTTCCTATTCAGTGTCCTAACGCATGCAACCAATATTTATCTCCACAGACGAATCTACTAGAAGAGACCCCGAGTTTACGTCTCACGCAATACATAACAGTACTCCCTAACGACACGCCGTTATCCTGGAGTATTAACCGACCCTATCCAGCACATTAGGTGTGTCATGACACTGGGATATCTCCTCAGCAGTAACCTAACCTTATCAATGAATTGCTTTCTCCGGACACACAAACGATTACATAGGACGTAGAATCTTCATTATTTAAGGTATTTCTTAAGTGAATCTAACCCATAAAATTAAGCTCTCTCAACAGCAACAACCTGGGAAACAGACTTACTTCATTTCATCACAGACATTCGACATCATCATAAATACTAAGTCAATAGAAACTAGAGTTGCGCAACGAGTCGTGGTGTTATCCCACGCCAAGAGGCAGGCCCTTTCATGCACTTCCTGCAGGCACGTGAATAAGGACACTAAAACCCAAACAATACCGGACAGAAAAAGTTAAACAAAAGAGATAAATTACGCCAAAAAAACATTCCTCAAACTAACACAGCTGCAAAACGGCGAAGCAAATACGTCTTTTTTTTGTGCAACAAGCCCCTTCTCTGGACAACGAGCTAAGAAAAAACGAATTCCAACGAGCAACAAACAATAGGGCCTTGCACAGGGACTGAACCTCGACCCGTGTCACGGACCTCACTACTACGCACTAATGAAGTGAACTGAAGTAGGTGATATCAGTGCAGAGAGTATCACTAGCTGAGCAACAACCTGGTGAGATTGCTCCGATTAAGATAGCCCTGTATCAGATAAAACAGCAAAACTAACTTTATATCTGGCAGGTAACATCCTTCGTAATGCTGGTTACCATTTCATAAACAGATACCGCTCTCGCTCCAAATTACTACGCTAACTCTAAACTATTCCATAGGCATAGTCCCGTACAAATAGGTAGGTGATAGGTATACGAAAATACAAAACTAGGCAGGAACCTACCCAAGCACTAAAACAAAACTAAACTATTTGCCACCATCCGGTCCAACCAGCCCATCTTGACCTGTTACAAAAGAAAATAAACAATAATGCAAGCCTACTGCATATTCTGAGAAATAGCGAGTAAAAGCCAACACTTGCACATCATAAAAGGATCATTTTACCATCTTGCAGAAAACAGGCAATTAACGAAAGGCAGCTGACGAACAATAACAAAATAAAATCAAAGACTCTTTGTCCTAAGCGGGTCTCTCTCACGCCTATTTTAAAGCTTCCAGGCCCAGCCTCCAATTCTCTTAGAAAATACCGAGAATAAGTGCGCAAAGATACGCACAAACTTTGACAGCCACAACCCGTACCATAAACAATAGGTACGTAGGTAGTTCAAATTAATCAAATTAGCTCTAAGTTCTTTCTTTCCAAAAAGATGAAAGCCTTATCAATGCCGAGAGATGGTAACTGCCTATTCCACGCAATTGCTGACCAAATTAATCACCTATATCAATTAACACTCGACCACACCCACATTCGTAAGGACCTAGTTAAATATGTAGAAGAAAACTGCGATGAACAGAACATAAAGTTTGCAATCGCCGAGCCTGAAGAAACCCTCAATGACTACATTAAAAATCTGCGCAATTACGGCACTTGGGCTGGAGAGGAGATTATAATAGCAGCCGCCGAATATTTTCTAATTAACGTAACAATCCACCAGCAAAATACACCATCGCTCACATACAGGCCCAAGAATCCCGCGGATGCAGTGGGATCTATCAACCTCAACTTCACAGGAAACCACTACGACAGCGTATACTTGCTTGAATCACAAAATTTACCCACGAATCTAGCAACCGACAGCCAAACTGATAACAACATACCTTCCCCGATACTTAAGGCAACACCCATGACCTCCTCAGGGTCAACCATAACATCAATAGATGACATCCCTGACAACACCGGATATACGATGACACGACACAGCCCCATATATAAACCAAAAGTCACATGCGAGCGTATGCGCATTGCTACTTGGAACGTTAGAGGATGCGCCGAAATACCTAAGAGACTCAACATTGATGCTGAATTGACAAACAGAAACATACATATAGCCTGTATACAGGAAACAAACATGACATCGGGGACATACGTGTCAAAACACTATCTCTGGTATCTATCAGGCACAACCAGCATCGCACACTGTGGCTTAGCTATACTAATTAGAAAGGACCTGAACTTAACGGTCCACAATATAAATCGCGACCTGGAAACCATGGCAGCAACAATAACATCGGCCACTAATACACTATATGTAATAAACGCACATATCCCCAGCTCTTCCACGAGAGCAACCGCAGCGTTTTCGCAACTTATAAAGATTATTCAAAAGAAACCAAACAAAGCCAAAATATTAATGCTAGGTGACTTTAACGCGCATATCGGACTAGGCGATACAAAGGAATACAGGAAAAAGGGAATTATAGGAACAAATCTCCTACACAAATCATCAAATATCATCGGAGAAATGCTAATGGATATCTGTTCCCGCGAAAACTTAAAAATAGGGCTCGCAAGTCATGTCGGGCCACATGGTCTAACGGGAAAACAAAATCACAACTAGACCATATAATTATCTCGAATAATGCGCCACACACATTTAACTTCATCAGAGGACAATGGAGCTACCTGCATATTTCCGACCACAAGATAACCTGGGGTGAAATAGACCCACTAAACCTGCTTCCAAGAACTGGCGACACGCAAATGGAATCAACAAAGAGTACAACCCAAACTAAGTACAAAGCGATAACAGCTTTAAAGTTCAACTATAAACAGTGTTCGTACACCGCCCTAGCACGAGATGAAATGAATGACACAAAAGTAAAATACCATAACGGGATTATGGAAGAACTTACGGCGAACAACTACAAATTTAAAGAAAATGACGACGAATATACGCCCGACATTCCGTGGGAATCTATTACAGGGGTTATGAAGTCAGTAGCCCAAAAAACACTTTCCGTAAAACCCGCTAGATCGCGGGAACACCGAATTGCTCTGGCAAATTTACAAAAGGCCAAATTCCTTAAAAGACGTCGACCAACCGACCAAACAATCAATAAACAACTCAAAGAATGCCGACGACGTCTTGAGGAAATTATTGATAATGAAGAAAATCGAGAATGCAGAGCATTTTTTGAAGGCCTAGGAAAAAAACACCCAAGCAAACGCATGCAAATCGTGTACCACTATTACAGATGACACCAGCTTCAATCGAGACGGTGGAAAAAACAACGATTTATCCCAATGTCACGCTGGGAACAGGAATTAAGGAAATCAGAAGGCCCTAACATTATGATCATCCCTAACGAAACTTCATTAAACCCTGACTATCTAGAAAATGGTCCAACAATAGCCGACATAAAAACGATAATCAGCCGCATGCGTAACGGAACAGCGCCGGGTACAGATCAGGTAGTCCCGGAACTGTACAAAGGAATACCGCCACAACTGTTAAAGGTTATTACCAAAACAATGCACAGAGCATGGACAGAAAATATAATACCGGAGTCCTGGAATGAAACGGTCCAAGTACCTATCCCCAAAATCAGAAACCCGCAAGACACCAATGACTATCGCCGTATAACAATGTGTAATACAGGATATCGCATATACGCGACATACCTGCTCATCAAACTAGACGAGATAACAAAAGAACTCGGGAACTACCAAGCAGCATTTCTCCGCAATAGATCCACCGATGACCACATCTTCACACTATGCAGAGTATTAGACGAAGAATGGCGCGCGGGTAACAGAACATATGTACTGGCACTAGATATCGCCAAAGCATTTGATACTATAGACCTAAACGTGCTCAAGGATATTCTCCTTTCAAGGACCAATAAGATTTTAACCAATAGGATAATAAAAGCCTGCATGTATGAACGGACCTGCATCAAATGGTTTGGACAGCAAAGTAACTTGATCAACAAAGGAAAAGGAGTAAAACAAGGCTGTCCACTGTCACCAAGACTATTTACAATATTAATGGATGATGTACTCAAAACACTGGAAGAAGAAATTCCCAACATAAAACTGGACCAAGATGAAGAAATAGTCTTACCACTTATTCTCTCCTTCGCGGATGACCTCATCATCGTTTGTCAAGATTTACAACACCTTGACAAAATCGTCACGCACTTGAAAGCACTATTAAAAACAGTAGGGCTCGATACTAACGAAACAAAGACGAAAATTCTTATAAGAGACCCCATAAACACCCAGCGCCCACAAGTGATCGTATTGGACGGATTTCCAATACGACCCGTAGACGAAATAAAATATCTCGGCACATATATAACGGCAGGACATAGTAGGAGAGACACAATAAAGAAGAGATGCCGGCAAGCCATAGGCAATTCCAAGGCCCTAATGAATTTTGTAAAGAAATCCAACATGGACTGGAAAATAGTACGCCTGATTTACAAAATGGTTATAGCACCGTGTATAACATACGGACTTAAAGCGGCAGCCCTCACCAAAGCAAACCGTTCTAGACTAAGAAAATATGAACGCCTGATCCTCAGAGACATGTTCGAGAACGCCAGAAGCTATCCAAGACACCACAAAATTCATGACTTACTACAGAGCAAAACAATAACCAAACAAATAAAAAACCATCGGATGTGTTACTATACACATATTCTACGACGCCCACAAAAACACCTACTCCACGCTGCATTGAAATACGAAGCAAAGAAGAAGAAAGTTGGCCGACCCATTTACACCTGGAAGGATTCCCTTAAGCATGACATCAAATACTACGGTAAAGAACACAGTTACTGGACAGAATCAGCACACAACAGGGACGAAGTCAGAAAGGCATCGAGCCAAATATACCATATTCCAGAAACAGACAGCGAAAGCGAAACGGAGACCTTACCGGATAACCCAAACGAACACGACAGGACAGGAAACTCAACCTATAACAATACCTGAAAATAGAAGGAAAACATGAAGTTGAAGAAAACAACAGCTGCTCTCCAAATCCTATATCCTCCCCATTCCACATATCCTATATTGGCTTCAGGCTGAAGAGTCGGTCGATTGAATTCACGCTCCTTCCTCTCCTATCGAGCAGGTCATTCCGCCCCCCCTCAAAACTCGTGCTCTCTGGTATGCCGGCCGAAAGACCGGAACAGGTTTAGAACCCTGGCTGGAGAAGCACCATTCATTCATTCATTCATTCATTAAAAGATATCATATTTTCCTACAACCAGTGTTCTGTAACACAAATAATATCAATGTCAGAATTTTTTAGAAATAATTCTAATACAAGTTCTTTGCTAGGTAGCCCCTGGATGTTTTGATGGGCAATATTTAACTGGGGCTTACATTTTGACATATTTAGTGGCTCTTGTATGCTAGAGATTTCCTCTATTGTCTTATGAACTAATTTAAATTACTTGGAACAGATTCCAATGTTGCATGCAAAGTATAATTAACAGGTGAATTCCCAATATGGGTGCAAGTCATATTACTCTTAACATATGCTGATGTCAAGTTTAACTTGGTTAAACCAACTATAGCGGCGTCGCAAATATTATAAGCTTACAATGTAGCTACTAATTTTCTATATTTATTAGACAGGTGCAATGAATCCTGTGTCAGAGTAAAGTTATGAATAAAATTATTCATGTCGAAATATAAATTAGCATCGCTGTGATGACATGTTAAATTAAATAAATGAATATTCATTCTATGCACAGATTTGTTCTGTAGTTCTGTCAAATTACAGGCATATGGAAAATTGCATAGTATAAATTTGCATTTCATCCTACTATGTAAGTCTAGATGTGTTTCAACAATTTTATTCAAATCATTCCGACTAATGTTTGAATGATTTCCTACCATAATTACAATAGTGCTGTACTCATCATAGATACCGCGACTAATTATCTTCACTAGATCTACAAATGAACTATTTGGACAGCAAATGATCGTTACTTTTTGGTTAAGCCGGTTATGTAATAGAGGCCCAAATCCTGCACCTACTTTGTCGGAGAACAACAGAGTTTTTCTCTGAGCACATATTTTGGTAGCTGGCGGTACACGAGTGGAGGTGAGTGGCGGGACACACGTGTTGGAGTGCGGTTTGATGCACGTGGCGGCGGTTGGCGCGGCATTCGCGGCTGCGAGCGTCGCAACGTGCGCAACGGCGAACGGCGCGGCCCTCTGGGCAGCTTGCGGCATGACACACGCCTCAGCAGGGACAGCGAGCGGCGCGGCACTCGCGCTGTTGAGCTGCGAGGTGCCTCCTCGTCGACGACGGCGACGCTGTTTTTTGGTTGGGGCAGCGGTGGACGCTGCAACACTCTCGTTGAGGGGGGTCGAGACCAAAGTTAGTGATGTGGGCTCGTCCTCCTTGCTGGTCTCATTCTCCTCATTCTCAATTAGAATGCCCACCAATTCCGCATTCTGGCGTTGTAGCTGAACTAACTCAGACGTCGCGGCTCTGAGTTTGTTCTGCTAACTCACTTTGTTCTTTGGCATAACATTGTAGTGTATTTGCTAGGAGGTCATGTAGATGCTGGATTTCTACTCGGGCATGTTGAAGGTCTGGACTGTAAACCTACATTTTTCCCCGGAGCTCTTGCATTAAGGAGATTCTTGATATTCTGTTTGATTGCCGTTTCAAGGCTAATTTCAGTAGTTTTATATTACCTCTAGTTTTCTTTATGAATTTATTTAATTTAAAATATTTTTTAATTTTTCTGCTGCTTGTCTGCATGGCTTGAACAATAGTGCTTAGGTTGGCTACTTCTAGTTCTTGTTGGATAGAGGTAATGTGGCGAGTCTGTAGTCTTTTTCTATGCACATATCAGTCAACTTCAAGTTTGCCTCATTGAGTTGGTATTGGAGGAATTTATTGCGGTCACAAGCAGAAGTAAGGTCAGTGCGCAGGGTGTCAAAAGATTCCACAAGTTAACCCAATCTTTGAATCTCATTTTGCGACTCCTCGTGTGCTTCTCGCAAAGTAGACACACTATCTCTAAGCTGTGAGTTCTTGGCTTTCAAAGCTTTTTATCTCAAAGTCATTTTCATTGCGCTCTTTCAATAGCCTTTGGTTTAACTCCTCTGCGTCAGTTAGTTGCTGCTGGAGTTTAGAAATACGCTGCTCCGCATGCATTCTCCGCGTAGTAATGTTGGATACCATGCCTGGAAATAAAATAAAAAAGAATGGGTGCTCCGAACAAAATTAAAATAAAACAGAAGGAATAAAGACTTGCAGTTAGTAGCTGTAGTACTAATATGATAGTTCCTAATTCCCTCAAAGTCAACAAGTTTCAATTAAACTATTTCAAGTAAATATAGGTTAACAGTATAAATGTCCTGAACTAATGAAAGTTATACTTATTATCTAACAATTTTAGTCGTTTTGCAAGTGTTGTGCTGATCAGCCGTGAAGTGAGTACCTAATATGTCTCTAGAATTACCTACAAGCTTACACTATATTCACACTAATTGGCAAGGTCTAACCTATCAGTGCACTTGTATATATCATGTAATAAATATGAGTGAACAGCTAGTTTTATCGTCAAAAGTAATTCCAAAGATTGTCAAGTGCTAAGAGACAAAACAAAGACGCTGCGATGTGAGGATGGATGTTTCTCACAATAGTGAGAGTTGAGCAGTATGTAGTGTATAAGTATATATTTAAGTTCAAGACATATACTTGTAAAATATGAATAAGCAAATATGAAATCAATACTCCCCCGGGGTTTTTCCGTTGGCAGTTTGACTTTGTCTTTCGGTCCGTGATCGATTATTTTATCACAATTACAATTCTGACCACATTTAGCACTGGCACACTTTAGTTGACTTAACAAACACTAAAATTAACACTATATTCACAAATAGACGAATTTAAACAAATTAATTAAGTTAAATACAGCACAGCTGTTTTTGACGTGTAGCCTCGGGTATCAGCTGGGCCGATATTCCCGAAATCATGGGAAGAGAGTCTTTACAGTAAGATTTATGTGTAGGTGCGCAGAAGTAATAATTTGTTGTTTTTTGTATACATTGCTTCTGTCCCCACACCTACCCTTTGTCGTGGGAACCAGAAAAGTCAAAGTCAAAGTACTTTATTACTGTAGATATTTACATATACTTAGCAAACGTCATTTTTTGCCTCTTCTCTACATTGGAACACTGTGGGAGAAGAAGGGCGTAGAAACTCCCACAGATTGATTTTTAGATCTCTTTTAAAAATAGGTTGTGCTTAACTAATACAAATATGAAAAATTTAATTCTTATAATTAATAAGCAGGAATAAATAATTACAAAATTATTAACAGCAAGGTCTGTGTTGAGCCAGATTAACCCCATACAGTCCTGTCATTTAAGTAATATTGAACATTGTAATATCCCTTTTTCGACAAAGTTGCTTTAACATGCTTTTTAAATTGCTCAAATGGCAATTTCAAAATCTCCAGAGGTGTCTTATTGTAGTAGAGAATGCACTGACCCTTGAAAGAATTGCTAACCTTCGCGAGTCTAAATCGGGGCGCACATAGTCTGTGATTATTTCTTAGATTAACATTACAGCTATCGCTAAGTTTGGAAAATGTCGTAAGGTTATTGCGTGCATACATTATATTTTCGAAAATAATTTGACTAGCTACTGTTATTATGCCAATTTCTTTAAAAAGCTCTCTTAAGGAGTATGTTCGTTTTAAATTATTAATTGCTCGAATAGCTCTTTTCTATAAAATAAAATAGTTTGAATATCCGCTGCTTTCCCCCACAACAAGATACCATAGGACATCACACTATGAAAGTGACTAAAATATACTAGCCTAGATGTAGCCACATCCGTGCTTTGTCTGATGTTCCTAACAGCCTAAGCCGCATAACTTAATTTATCAGCCTATTTATCTATGTAGGGTCCCCACTGCAATTTGCTATCAATGGTAATTCCAAGAAACTTCGTATCATTTACTAATTCTAACGTGCTGTTGTCTAACACTAAACTGGTCTCAACTTGCCTGACATTTGGAAGTGAGAATTTGATACAGTTGGTTTTACCAGCGTTTAACAATAAATTATTAACTGTGAACCAATTCAAGATAAAAGACAATACACCATTAACATCATCAAAATCTCCTTTTTGTCTTTCAATTTTGAAGACCATTGAAGTATCATCAGCAAACAACACTATGTCAGTTAATTTCTCCACCATGAAAAGCAGATCGTTAATATACACCAGGAATAAGAAAGGGCCTAATATGGAACCTTGTGGAACGCCAATTTTAACTTCCAATCCATCAGATTTTTCGCCGTTAACTTCTGCATTTTGGAATTCTATTGCTTAGGTATGATCTTAGTAGATCCAACGCTTTATTTCTAACTCCGTAATGATTTAATTTAATTAATAGCGTATTATGATCAACACAATCAAACGCCTTCGACAGGTCGCAAAAAACTCCGATAGTATCCTCTGCGGCCTCCCATGCAGAATAAATATGAGATATAAGGGTAATGCCTGCATCCGTAGTCGATTTACCCCTAGTGAAACCGTATTGTTTGGCGTGGTGTTGTTTTGTACGGTTGAAGTGTGAGAGCATTTGATTGAGTATAATCTTTTCAAATATTTTACTTAGTGTTGGAAGAACAGATATTGGTCTGAAACTTGAAGGATCGCCCTTATCTCAAGCTTCTTTGCCCAACTGGACTCATTACAGTCCGCGCTCGATCGGCCATAGAGGACCTAATCGCCATTCATGCAATTGGTAACTCCGGTTATCCGGTCCGAATCCGGTTTTGTCTGACAAATTGGCATCCCTAACCAGAATTGACCCGCTCAGAGCCTTGATTGAGTAAGTCAAATGATTCAATTCAACTGTTACTAGCCGGAGCACGTGGGGTTCTTAAGTGGAGTTATTAAAGGACGCAAAACTTTGTGGTTGGTAGCGTGACTAACTATTGAGGGGTCAGTTCATGTTCATATACTGTAAGTATCATATCAGTTGCCTGCGGGTTTGAATTGGAATCACGAATCGGTCGTCCGTGCAATCCTAATCCATGCCCATAGCCTGCCTATATTGCGTTGCCGGACCCTAATTTGAAATTCAGACAAATTAATATAAAAACACTACTGAACACAACAGCTTGTTTTATTAGATAAACCAGTATTTTATTTTTGAAAATCGGCCACACAAAGACTTCCATATCGTAAAAGTAAAAAGTAAAAGGAAAACGGCCAAGCGCGGGTCGGACTCGCACACTAAGGGTTCCGTACCACTGTACAAGAAAAAGCACTTAAAAATAATAAAACAAAAACAAAAAGAAATAGTATTGTGTTCGAACGTAGATTTGAACCCAGAACTAAAAGATTGCGCAACCGATATCATAGTAACTACGCCACCACAACCATGTGATAGATAAGCCGTAAAACCCAGGTCGATACAGATTCTGTGAAATTTTAACTCTGCCTATAACCGTTCATGAGATACAGCGGCGGCTTAGTAATAGGGTCTCGTTTGGCACCCTTCGGGTACGGTACCCTAAAGCATGTATGTTGTATGGGCCTCGTTATTTTTTAAGTTCTTTTGTTGCTGTAGCGACAACAGTAATAATAATTTTAATTCGGATCGCAAAGGTTCCATAGTTTGTTAGTATTAAAAATGACAATCAAATGATAAAACTCAACTAAAATTAAGATTAGGTCACAAAGTTAAATTCAAATTTGATAACTTAAATTAAATCAACCAAAAAATAAATTTAATTAAACCAAATCAATTAAAATTAAATCACACTAACCAAGGTTATAATACAATATTAAATCAAATAACATTAAAATTAAAATTAAAATGTGACAGACACAGTTACAATTGCAATTTAATTCAATATATTCAGGAGGCCGTGACATTCAATCTCTATGTATTCATTTTATATATAGATAGGCCTGTCTGTGGAACCCGGAATGTCTGTTTTACCCGAAATACAAAGTCTGTCAGAACTCACCACCTGACGGACAGACAGACTGACTGAGAAACGTAGGGACACACAGCATTGGCTTAGTAATAAGGTCCCGATTGGCCCCCTATACGAGCTCATAACTAAGAAGAGATCACTACTGAGGACTGATGAAATCACTCAACTCGTTATCTATATCTCGGCTTATGAATTAAACCATACGTACCGTCATACTATAGGGTCCTCTTTCCATATCAGTTCCAGAAGCACAGATAGCCAGGATACTAGCCCTTCTCCAATCAATAACGTACGGAACTAAATACCGGTGGCAGATACCTACGAACAGAATTTCTGTATTTTATTTGTTTTTAGGTTTATCCAGCTACTTAATTACAACTAATAACAACTTCCTTTGCACAATTTACTTTATTGAATAGACATTCAATCAAGCATTCAAGTATAATTAATCAACAATCTATTCAAGACTGGTTGCTGTTAGAAGGTTCAAAGACTTGGTCCGACCATTCATTCATAAAGTATTAGCGCTCGCTAGCTAAATTGGAAAGGGAAATATTGAACTGCACATCAATAATACTCATTTGCACAGAAAATATACTGATTCTTACGGCTGATATACAAAAAAGGGCAAAATACTGCGGTAGCTTAGGTGAAGGGTCAAGGGGTGAGCGATACGAAGCCCCCTTTATCCTTCGTATTAGGTTGAACATGTAAGAACAACAAAAATACGTAAAACTAAAAAAGTGTTTTTGCTGATCCTATTTTATTGTGAAAATCAGTATTTTTCATGTGTGATTAAATACTAGCCGATTGGAAATGGATAAAAATTAAGTCGTTTATTTTAATTTTATGTATACGTGATTAAGTTTTATTTTGGTTGGTTTTATGTTTCATTCAATATTATGCAAACATCAGACAGAATCAAGCATCTGACTTCTGCAAAAGCAGAAGGTGTTGTTTGAATGCAAGTTTGAAGCGGGCAACAGACTTGTAAACTCGAATTAGTGGTGGCAGATTGTTCCAACACTTCGTCGCCAGATACCTGAAACTGCCCCGAAAGGCAGCTGATCCATGTCGGGGGATTGTCAGAATACTGGTTGTGATCCTATTGATGTGGTGATGGGAGACCCGCCGTGTGAGCTTTTCAAATAAATACTCTGCTATTTGTTGCCTTATCACACCAAACAAGAGAGAGGCAAGATGTAGTTGCTGCCTGCCGTGCATATTGAGGATATTGGCCTTGTGTGTAATATGACTACGCGGTGGGATAGTAAAACAGAACCTGGCACATGCGTTCTGGACTCTTTGCAGCAACTGGTGAGTGCGTTTGAGCAAACAGGGCCCGTAGACTGTGATACCATAATTTAATTTGGAGAAAACTAACGACTCACACAGTGACATGCGCATCGGTTCGCTTAGAAAATTTCGTATCCTATACAATATGCTAAGTCTATAGAAGCAGTTTTTCACCAACTCAAGAACATGCTTCTTAAAGCGTAATTCATTATCCATGACAAGACCAAGATTACGGGCCTCACATACACGTTCTACAGAGACACCAGCTATAGTAACTTGTGGATTTAGGTTAGTCAATGTCTCTATTTGTTTTTTTGACCCTAAAATCATATATTTGGACTTAATAGGGTTTAAGACCAAGGCGTTCCTCATAGACCAGTTTTAAAAAATTAAATTAAAAATTTATTTACCAGAAAGTTATGTAACAGTCTAATATTATGCTTATGACCCACACACTAGGTATAACCTGTATCGTGGAGGTCTATAATGAAATTTCAATGTTGTGTTGTCCTGAGTTTGGGATAGCGACAGCAATAAAATAAAAAGTAATTATAATTAGGGAACTCTTACATACCAAGGTGACCAAACCCTCCCAGACCACTGAAATAGTAATATAAAATATACTACACACATAAACAATATATATCTATATATAATTATGGATAAGGATAGATAAGTAAGTAAATAAGCAATTCTGAATTTGTTTTAGAAAGAGAAGTTTTAGACTAGAAGCGCTTCAGTGGAATCATAATCTAATGTCACTAGCCACTTCAAGAGCTTAACCCTTAACTCGCGTACAGTGGTAGTTTTGACTTCGTTGTGCTTGCATATTGTATTGTATAGGTGTGGCAAAGCGAAGAAACTAAACCTTTTCGCAAATGTCGTGTTCACTACTGGCAGCTGCACCCTATACATTCTTTTTTCCAAGAGACGGGGGAAATCCTCTGCATTAATTGAAATTCTGTGCTGGAGAAGTGATGCCCTGAGAATGTAAAGTTGGCGTACTGAAAGTACATTACATTCGCTGAGGATTGATTTTGTGGGGTAGCGGAACGGTTTCCTCGTTATCACTTTTAGGATCGATCGCTGTGCTCGTTCCAGAGTTATGAGCGTGGTTTTGTGTGTGGGTCTCCATGCTGTGATGCAGTATACAAGCAAGGACTGACAGAAGGACAGGTAGACCAGCCTCAAAACTTCCGGATCAGCTCCCTGTCGCAAGTGCTTAAATATTGGGATTAGTTTGCGTACCCGGCTCGCCATACTAGAGACATGGGGTGCAAAAGTCAACTTCTCGTCCAGGATAACTCCCAGATACTTAATCTGCGCCACTCTAGATATGCCGGGACAGTCGCATGTATGAGAATCAGTCGGGCAAGAGTGTAGCATAACAGTTTCGAATTCGGGGGGTGGTTGGGATGCGGCTGTCTTATGAAAACTGATAAATTTTTTTTTGCTGGTGTTTAATGTCAGTAGACTATTCTGAAGCCAGTTATTGACATCGCGCATGCAGGTCGTAGCCAGTTTGTGAGTCTGTTCCCATGACTCCCCGCAGCATATCAGAGCAGTGTCATTGGCGTAACAGAGCACGTCCACTTCCTTTTTATGTCTGAACAAGTTGCAGATTTCGTTGATGTAAATTAGGAAGAGGGTCGGGCCGAGGACGCTGCCCTGCGGCACACCAAATGGTATGCTGCTCCATGGGCTGATGTGTTGACCAACTTTGATACACTGGGTTCTGAGGTTTAAGTAGCTGGAGAACCATTCCAAGGCGATCCCTCTGATGCCAATGGCTTCCAGCCTACGTGACAATATGGTTGGTGAGACAGTGTCAAAAGCCTTGGCCAGGTCCAGGAATATGCCGACACAAGCCTTGCCCCTATCCAGCTCTGTGCTGACAACCCTGAGAAGGTCCGTGACTGCACCCTCCGTAGACCTGCCTCGGCGAAACCCGTACTGTCCTTCAGCTAATAGTTGGCGTGATTCTAGATATGCTATAAGGCGTTTGTTGACAACCTTTTCCAGCAGCTTGGAGAGAGCGCTTAGTAGTGAAATTGGACGATAGTTGCAGGGTTCCCTTCTTTGACCGCCCTTGAAGATTGGTATTACCGCTGCTTTTTTCCAGCACTGTGGAAAGCGCCCAGCTGATATGCTACTATTAAATATGTGAGTCAGTGGTACTAATATTTGTTTTGAGAAGATTTTTAGTAGTTTGTTATGGATGTCATCAATCCCTGGTGAGCTTTCGGACTTGCTATTGAAGATAAGGGTTTCTACTTCGCTCTCGGTAGTTGGTTGAAGAAAAAATGAGTTTGAGGCAGGCATTTCGGTTAGATCAATCCTTTTAGAGAGTTCTGCTTCGTCTGAATTGAGCTTGTCCATGGTAGTGTTAGCTAACGACTGTCCAATGCTAGTAAAATATTGGTTGAAATGATTTAGTGAGTCCTCGACTGTGTCCTTGGTTTCAAGTATTTCGTTACAGGGTTCTTTTTGTTTATTTAGGTCACAAATGGTTTTGATAGTATGCCATAACTTTTGTGGGTTGTTTTTACTTTTAGCAAGGAATGTATTTTAAGCGTTTTAAGAGATCATTGCAGTAGTTGCGATACCTTTTATATGATATTTGAAGTATTATGTTATTGGGATCTTTATGAGTTCGCAAATGCAACAAGCCCCTGTGTCTCATGCACCGTATAAGGCCTGGGGTGATCCATGGTTTTATAGCGTATTTGCGACGGCTTACTGTTAATGAGGTAGTGTGTGATTTGATCGTGTTTGAGATTATGTTAGTAAATGTTTGGGCACTCAGTGAAGGATCGAGTTCATTTAAAACACCTGACCAGTTTAGATTGCTCAGCTCGTTTGCAACGGCTGAGAAATCAATTTTAGTGATTGGACGCTGTGGTGCTTGTTTTTTGACGAGTGAAAGACTTCCGATTGTAGCTCGGTGATCTGTTATGGTACTGTTACAGACAATGCCCTCGGTCTCTTGGTTTGAGCGTACGAAAATATGGTCCAGGCAATTGTTTTTTCTCGTGGGTTTAGTTATTAACGTTTTCAGACCCTTTTCTGATAATAGAGAATAGTAGTCTGGACTGTCGGTTTCGTCAAGCAATATTTATATCTCCTGCAAAAATCAGGTTTTGGGAGCCAGTGTTAGAAGACAACATAAGGTCCAAAGATTCTATGAAATTGCTGGTGTCTGTGAAAGACGGTGACCTATATGTTGCTAGAACTGTTAGTTGATTTGGGCAGTCGACAATTAGATTATTAGAATCAGCCATATCCGGTTCACTGACACTAACCTCCCAAATGTCTCTAACAAATACCACAACTCCACCGCATTTGTTTATAAACTTGTGTGTTCTGTACGCCGTAAATCCTGTGAGTGTCCTTACTTGTGAATCATCAGTGAGGTGACATTCAGAGAGTATTATCACGTCAAATGCAATATCGAGCCTTTCCAGAAGCACCAGAAATGAGTCGAAGTTCCTGTGCATACTGCGGATGTTAAAAGATAAATCAGTAAAATGTTCTAGTGACTTTAGGGTTTCTTTGCAATGTTCTGGCAGGTTGATTTCATGACGTGGAATTTTTAATGTGTTGTCTATATCAATTTCTATGTCTAGGGGGGCCATTTAGCAAAGAGTGAATAATTTTCCTGAGAGTTTTGAGCGTCGTCGTTTAGGTTTACTTCTAGACAGTGTGTGGTGGATGTTAAAGCTTTTATATAAATAATATACTTATTTATGACATATTTAAGATAAATGCTATAATATATCTCAATATTATATGAATATTCAAGAAATGAGGAAGCTGATAAGTTATACAAGGGTTTGGTCACAAACAAAACAGTAATAAAAATGCGGAGTGTCGGATGCAAATGTGGAATATGCTCATTCAATGAGCGGTGTATCGGAAAGATTGTTGAGGTCAGCGTATGATCGCACAGGGATGGCGGGACTACCGTTGCGCACTCGGACATAAATGGTTCCGTTTCTGGTCCAGCGATATTTATGAGTCGATGATGTTCTGTTTCTGGTGTCTCGAAATAACTTACGGTATTCTTTGGTGAGCCGGGCGATAATTTCAAGGTCTTTAGAAGTTAAGCCCCGCCTTGTTTTTGATTCTTTCATTATTTCATCCCTCTTCGATCGCCTAATCAGCCTGATGACCAAAGAACGTGGGAGATTCTTTTTGTTGGGTTCCTCCGGTTCCTCGGCTTTTCCGGGCGAGTTGCTTACTCTATCCAAGTCATCGTTAATACATCTTACGGAATCGACAAAGTTATCTTTATTCAGACTAATATAAATCTGCAGGTCGTCTGCGTAGATATGATATTTACAATGATTAATGCATTTTGTAACATCGGCGCTGTAGATTATAAATAATAGTGGTCCCAGGATTGAACCTTGGGGGACGCCCCTGTTAATACTGATAGTTTGTGATTGCTCGCTGCTACCATCGGTCTTTCTCAGTACCACTTGCTGACTACGAGCCCTAAGATAGGATTAAAACCACCGCACCGTGGCAACATCAAAGCCGTAGTAGCTCAGCTTAGACAGCAACAGACTAACATTGATGGAATCGAAGGCTCTTGAATAGTCCAGGAGTGTGAGGACTGTACCATTACCGGAGTCTTGCGACGCAAGTATGTTGTCAACAACATCACTGTAACTTGGGCAGAATAGAATTTTCCTAGGCAAACGAGACTACTTGCTCGTAAATGACCTTCTCCAAAATCATAGACAAAAAGGGAAGTATGCTAATGGGACGTAAATCAAATAAGGTTTGAGGATCGGTAACTTTTGGAAACGGTCGTACGACGGCATTTTTCCAGGAGTTCGGAAAGATGCTGGTGGCAATCGATCTGTTAATTATTTCAGTGATCATTTTAAGAGTGAGCGGTAGCGTCAGAGTTATCATGCTCATAGTGATATTATCTGAACCACAGGAGTCAGATCCCATTCCACAAATGATCTTTCCGATGTCGTACTCATTAATAGAATGAAGATGGAATACTGCAGGACCATGCCTATGAAACTCGAAGAAAGTAAGATCCGATAATGTAACAGAGTTGTCCCCGGGAACATTAATAAAGTGTGAATGTGCAAGATGACGCATGAACGAAGAAAAGGAATTTTATGGCCCCATAATTGCAGGTTTAATTCCGGTATACTGTGAATATGAGCTTGCAAAATGAAATTGAGATAGTCCATAAAACATAACATTACATCCACGATCCACGACGACCCGAATGGCCATTCGGCAGTGACCCTGCCTACGAAGCCTAGGGTCCCGGGTTCGAGTCCCGGTGGGGGCAAATATTTGTTTGATGAGAACGGATGTTTGTACCCTAGTCACCCCTAGTCATGGTTGTTTATCTATCTAAGTATAATATTTATCTATATAAGTATGTGTATCGTTGTCTAGTACCCAAGATACAGGGAATCCTAGTTTGGGGCTAGATCAATGTGGGTTAATAGTGTCCAAGGTATTTATTATTGTGATAGCCAGGGGCCAGGCGAGTGCTGTTCCGTCCGGAAGCACAAACGGCGCGGTGACGATATCATAACATAACATTGACATGCAGGTAGATAGATTGCTTCTGGCCCCACACTAGGATACACTGTGTCGTGGTAACCATAAACAGGAACGTCCAAGACAAAGCCCATCCATCAATGAGTTGACGGCGACGGTCAACTTTAGGTAGTGTGTTATTAGGCTTCCGTGCCCGAAGGGTGCCGAACGGAACCATTACTAGCCTCCGCTATCCGTCTGTCTGCTTGTCTGTCTGTCTGTCCGTAAGCGGGCTGCATCTCATGAACCGTAATGGTAGAGAATGGAAAAATTCACAGAATGTGTTTTTCTGTTGCCGCTACATCAACAAATTTACAAATTGACGACGTCTGTGGCGCAGCGGTGGTGGCTCTGTCTACCATGCGAGAGGTCCCGGGTTCGATCCCCGGCTGGGGGTAAAAAAGAAACAAAAAAAACCCGGTCTTGGGTGTTTATATGTGTGTGACGTCGCTGTATCTGGTACCCAAGACACAGGGTATCCTAGTGTGTGGCCAGAAGCAATGTGTGTGTGCCTGTATGTAAATGTTTATGTTTATGTTTAAATAATGATTTTTACGTATTTTTACTACTAAAGGGGTCCCCATGCAAGATACGTGCTTTATTGCGTTTTTTCTAGAACGATAGTACGGATCCTTCGTGTTTGTGTCCGCCTCGTACTTGATGGTTTTTTTTGATAAAATATTTTGTTTATCTAATAAAACACGCAGTGTTCTACTACCTATATAGCGAACAGAGTTTTGTGGCTCGGGTTGCCAGTATTTTTTTTCTACATTCAATGCTTATCAATACTTCCTGAATTATTATCTTGAACAGCATATCGTTGCCGAATCGAATCCACAAATCAAGTCGTTATCGATATACTTTCTGGCGGTCAAGTCATTCTGTACAATAAACTCGTGCTCAAGTGAAGATGTGATGACTAACTCCTAGACCAAGAGTCCCACCCCAAGTATAAATGTTATAAACTCATCACATTTCCATGTAGTAAGTAATGGCGATGTATAAAAACGTAAACCCAAACCCATGAGCAAAACTTTCGTGAGATCAGTTGCTCAAGCAGAAATAATTACCAGAGTGAAAAAATGTTCGAGTTCAGATAAAATGTACGTTATGCCACTGCATATAAGAGTCACTGACAGGTCTATTCGCATACTTTTTCGACGCAAAATTATTCCAGCTCCCTACACAGGAGGCTTCTCTGTACGGTCGGGTTACAAATAATACCTTTATCATTTAAAAATCACAGTTTTATTACAGTTGACACGTAAGTGTCTCACTATTTCTAATTGGCTAGTATTTAATCACACATCAAAGATAATTATTTTCACAGCAAAAAAGGATCAGCAAAAACACTTTTTATGTTTTAAGTATTTTTGTTGTTCTTACATGTTCACCCTAATATGCAGGATAAAGGGGGCTTCGCTTCGCTCACCCCCTTTATTCTTCACCTAAGCTACCGCAGTATTTTGCCATGATATATGCTGTGAAAATCTGATTATTTGCTGTGCAAATCAGTATTATTGATGTGCAGTTTAATATTTCCCTTTCTAATTTTACTAAACAGAACACATTTTACCTTATCATTAACGGGCAGGGGTAAATATATTCCTCCAAAGAATTCACCTTATGGCTTGGTAATAAATTCCAAAACCAGTGAAAAATTCTGCATGCTTAAGCCCGGTAAAAGGTTAAATTTCATAATTCTGCCACCCCGCCCATTTTGCCGAACCCATAAGTCTAAGTAGATTATTAAGAGATTGAAGGTTTCCTCACGATATCTTTCAGCGTCGTTAGATCCTCCGTTCAATACTTACCCCTTTAGTTGGCATTGGTCATATTCCTGCCACCATATTTTCAACCGGCTTGGTTTTTTCAATTCAATTTCTTTATTTCAGACTTCAAGGTCCATAATAACAATAGGTAAGGAAAATTAAAATATCAAATCACAGGTAAAATATATCAACCAATTACATATCCATTATTACAATTTCAACAAAATTAATAAAACTAATATAAAATAAAATAAAATGTCAAATTATGAAATGTCAAAATAAATTCCAATTATCAATTAAAAATCAAAGTTTATAGTTTTATAGTCCAAAACTAACAATCATTCCGTACCCGCATCTCCTGCGCGAGCGTGTATCAGCTAGTCTATAACATATCCTCACGCCTTTATCCAGAAGAGGGGTGAGCAGAGACTAAAAACAAAAAAGTCCAATTGCTACGATCTTGGCATACATCTCTCGCTTCCTCAACAATCATAAGTATTTTCCTACAAGCTCGCCGATTACATCTTAAACCCGTTAGTAATAAATATTATTTTATGCAAAACGATTCCCGGCCAATTGCCTATACCTATTAACTGAGCCACTTAAGTCCACGCGCAATAGAAACATCTGTTCCAACAATCCTCATGGGACTTTTCGAAGTCATGCATGACTCATGATTGTCATGGCTGTTTTTATTAAACGAGTATGGCCAATACATGCGCACTAAATTATACAAATAGGTATGAATGAATATGATAGTGAGCGAGCACTACTTAACCTAGGGAGGGAGTATCAAAAATCTCTTGGTGGTCCAGTACTGTTTAAGAAACCCAAAATTGCATGTTTCTAGGTCCGCTGCATTAAACTGTGTCTTTTTTTTGTGTGAGGGGAAAAAAATGGTCAAAGTCAAAGTCAAAGTACTTGATTACTGTAGATATTTACATATACTTAGCAAACGTCATTTTTTGCCTCTTCTCTACATTGGACCACTGTAGGAGAAGGAGGGCGTAGAAACTCCCACATATTGATTTTTAGATCTCTTTTAAAAATAGGTTGTGCTTAACTAATACAAATATGAAAAAAAAAATGTTATGATTAATAAGCAGGAATAAATAATCACAAAATTATTAACAGCAATGTCTGTGTTGAGCCAGATTAACCCCAGACAGTCCTGTATGTACCAACATTTGTTGTTGTTTTTTTTTTTTTATATATATATCTAAATACGCGGCCCCGTAATTCGTGGAGCGAGATTACTACCTTTGTTAATTATCTTTCGGATGAAGCGTTCATAAAATTATCATCAGACTTCACTTAAGGTAAGTTCGTCTGATTTTTTAAGTAATCTTGAACATTGTAATATCCCTTTTTCGACAAAGTCGCTTTAACGTGCTTTTTAAATTGTTCAAATGGCAATTTCAAAATCTCCAGAGGTATCTTATTATAGTAGAGAATCCACTGACCCTTGAAATAATTGCTAACCTTCGCGAGTCTCAATCGGGGCGCACATAGTCTGTGATTATTTCTTAGGTTAACATTACAGCTATCGCTAAGTTTGGAAAATGTTGTAAGGTTCTTGCGTACATACATTATATTTCCGAAAATAAATTGACTAGCTACTGTTAGTATGTAAATTTTTTTAAATTTCTTTTCTGTAGGTATTGACCATGCCCGGGAGTCAGACCTCCGGGTCCCTACACATTGAGCGGGCATCAGCTCTTGTAGTATACGGACTAAAAAAGAAGCCCAGGGGATTTGTGTATAGTTATCGGTATTCGATTTAACTGTAAGCCATGGCCTCGGCATATTCTGAAGGCTTTCCACCTGCAATTTTTCCATTTGGGCGATATTTCTATGTGTATGAAATATATGGGTTGCATGATATATATGGGGGGGTATGATATATATGGGACTTTAAACTGCGTGCATGATTATTCTGTCTGTTGGTCGTAGCGTTGAATGTAAGAGGTGTAAACATCTATGTAAATACATAATATAGAATTGAGAATCTCTATTTTTGAAGTTCGTATAAAATCACATACATGAGTACATGGAACGGCTCAGAGCTAATATTAACTCAATTATTTATCTATCAAAAGTCTATTATTACTATTGTTTGATAAGTCGAGTAAATCCGATATTAATTCGAGATTCTATTCGAAGCTATAACCGCTAATTAACCAATGGGTTATTACTATTATTCCTATTTACTCCCTTCCTTGATAATTCCGAGCATTTCATATAATCCTAAGCCTTATAATTATCTACTTGGACGTAGGCGTGTATATTAGATTGGATATACCATAGCCATCGATTATGCCCATTTACTTACTTTGTTTCCGCCTACTGCTGGTTATAAGTATTACTTTATTCTGTACCATATCTATACTATACTTTATTGCTCAAAACAATAAAAATCGGTTAAGTGCGGGTCGGACTTGAACACGAAGGATTCCGTACCAGCGTACAAGATAACTTATGCACTAAAAACGGGTTACGGTACGCCCCCAGTGGTCGACGCACCCGTGGTCGAGGCTCCCGGTCAGTTTTATTTTATTCGAAGCAATTTTTAATCAAATGTACTGGCGGGCAGTATATATTTAAAATATTACTTAGTGATACTTATAAAGTAGAAATGCAATTTTCAACGTGCCGTGAAATGTAGAGCATTGATTCGAAGCCCTCGACTATTCAACGCCTTTGAATAATCGTGAGTCACTTCATTTCACCAGGAGGCCGAGTTTAGGCGAAGAACGCTTCTTTTTGACTCTCCTACCTAACCTAGCTCGTCTTTCTACGTTCAGTGGCAACCTTAGTTATGGGCGCGACTTCGCAAACCATGTTACTATATTTCGCAATGAATGATCAAAAACATGGAATGCACTTTCCTTTCGTTTATTTTGTATGTATCTTTGTGGATGTTATTCAAAGCATTGAACGTTTTTTATAATGTTTGGAACATTCAAACGCTTATGTTTGGGGCATCTCTGTCCAACCCAATTGGAATAAAGGTCTTGGATTCGTCAGTCCCATAGCTGTGGGCAACACCATCCGCCGCATAGTGTCAAAGATCTGCTGCAAGTTCATCCTGCCAGAGTCTGCCAGACCTCTGCGCTACATTCCAACCGGTACAGCTGGGTTTCGGTAGCAGTTGAGGCTGCGAGGCTGTCGTGCATACTACTCGCACCTTTTTTGCCAACGAAGGAGGTGACGTGCTGCTGAAGGTAGACGTGAAAATCGCCTTCAATTTAGTAGACAGAGGTGCCCTGTTATCCCAAATTAAAGAGCACACACTATCTATTTATAATTAGATGTGGCAATGTTGTAGTCAAAATTCTAAATTAATCTTCAGGGAAAACCTTCTACATTCGGCCGTTGGCTGTCATCAGGGCGACCCAGTCGGGCCGGCAATATTTAGTTTGGCTATCCATCCGATCATTATACCAGCCTAAATTCCGAATTCAACATTTGGTACCTAGACGACGGGACCATAGGAGGCAAAGCTGAAAACGTATTACAACATTCTGTGATAATTTCAACTCACTACCTATTACGGTTCATGAGATACAACCGTCTGACGGACAGATGGATGAACAGACGGACAGATGGACAGCGGAGGCTTCCGCAGAACAGACACCGACAGACAGAAACAAACAGACGGAAAAAGAGGAACACTCAGACAGGAACACACTAATAAACTCAAACATAAACTCAAAATTTCTTTATTACTGTAGATATTTACATATACTGTGAGAGAAGATTAATATACTTGTACAAAGGCGAACTTCTCTCACATCTCCTTAATAGCTTATCTCGAATATCTTCCAAAAGGTCGAGGTCAAGGTCAAGGTACAGTAATAAACGGAATTATCTGGGCCGTCCAACATACAAAATTAGCATACTTTGGACCTTGGACACTATTTACACACATTGATCTAGCCCCAAACTAGCATTCCCTGTATATTGGGTACTAGACTACGATACACATACTTATATAGATAAATATTATACTTAGATAGATAAACAACCATGACTAGGGTACAAACATCCGTTCTCATCAAAAAAATATTTGCCCCCACCGGGACTCGAACCCGGGACCCTTGGCTTCGTTACCCCTTGCCCACAACTAAGCATGCAGTAGGTTGTTTGTAGAAACATAAAAAGTGTGAAACAGGAACAGACCCGAACCAAAATAACTTTCTCATTATTGCCAGTTAATCTCAGCTCAGCTCAGCTAACAGTGTGATTTAACTAGCCGTTAAAAATAACTACACGATAAGCCTCAGTTAATGACACGTTGCTTAGTAATTAGTGGAGGGTTAATATTTGTAAGAGGCCCTTAATTTAGTTAAAGAACCTGCGTTATGTAAGGGTAGGAATTAATTGGGGAACTTAGTAAGTTTAAGTTTTAAACTATGCCAAAGTGGGCCAAGGATAACTTGTAAGTGAGACAAGGGGCTAACTAACAAGGCTTATCTCTTGAGTGTCTGGTTGCAAAATTATAAAAAAAAAACTAAATCAAGATACAATTTACGAGCTTATCATATGTAGAAAAAGTTCCATTCGCAACCAAACTGCATATAATATCTCTGTAGCACATTCAATTCTTGTGCACAGTGCGTTTTTATATATTTTCCTATAATTTGACTACTTGTTATAATCTTGATTTTAGATATAGGTAGATAGTCAAACCGATTCCAGAGGCAACACAACTGAAATAAATGAATGTAAAAACATGGGCTAAGTGCGGGTCAGACTCGCACACGAAAGGTACGAATGTACCATCGTGCAAGAAAACTTAAGGCGATACCAAAAAATGGGATTTTTTCGAATCTATATTCTCCACTAGTCATCTATAGATTTTATTTTTGGGTTAACGTTTACTGACTATTTGTTTAAGATTCTCACTGAAGTAAAACGCGATTGGATGAAATTTTATCAATATAATTTATTTACGAAAATACCTCTGAATAGGTTTTTTTCACTTTAATTCTGAATTTATTACTAATTTAATTACAAATACTATGTTATATATACGTGTACTATGGTATATATACGTGGATATTATGTATTTGTAAACTCTCCTTGAAAATCTTTTTGACAAAATGGCGTGGTTTATTTTTAAACAATTTTTATATGGTTTGGCGCTACCTTATTTTAGTTTGAGTTTAGCGCATTTTTTGCGCTCCCTTTTCTTTCTTATATGGGAGTTTTTAACTTTCAAAACAAAACTTTTAAAATATGACGCGACATTATCGATTATATATGAATAACGATGATTTGGTAATTGAAAGGCTTGTGTTTAAAGGATTACCAAAAACGCACCTATTTTACTACCAATAAATTCGAAATGACTGCCAGAATGGATAAATGTCCACCAAATTGTGTTTGGATAAATGATCACCAAACTTCTTTTTATGTTTTGTGTACTTAAGTTTATGTTTTTAATATATTTTTTTGTTCTTACATGTTCATAGGGTGGGTCAAAAAAGTTTTTTTTTGTTTTTTCTTTTGTTAATAGCTATGAAAAGGTGCCATAGGGAGTAAAAATAGCCTGTGCAAAATATATATAAGTTCTAATTAGGTTAACTGCCTCCGGATTGGTTTTGAAATTTGACAATATTTGATTTTAAGACACGTTTTCACGAACCAATAAGAATACTTAAAATTATATTTCTTAAAATGTTTAAACCATTTTTAATTAGCTAAAGTGGTGTTATTTCATAAAATAGGTATCAAACGCACATCTTGCATAATAAAAGACGTGAGGTGAGGGGTCGCGGGGGCGGAGTTTGCATTTCACGCGCCATTTTTTGTGCATCAGTAACGCTGCGGCTAATTAGGTGGGAGGATGTGTTTTGCCCTGTGTTACTATGGAACGTACTCGGAAGTCATTTGAGTGCCCTTTGCTCGGTAAACTCCGTGATATTAAAGGCAATGTGTTACCAACTTACGAGGATGTGATACAATTTTACGAGTGGTCGAGGCGGTAATATAAATTGACAAATGATAGGCAAAAAGAGCCCACTTTTAATGAAATAGCAAGTACAGTGACAGCTACAATTGAGAAAATATGGAAAGATGCATCCTTACCAACAGTATCTACTACAAGAGTCGGCCAAATGATAAAATCTTACCACCTCAAGTACAAAAATTTGCTAAAATCTCACCCCAAAATTCCGGAGAAAAACATCAATGAGTTTCGGCGCGCTAGCAAAGCTCTTTTTGACATTTGTTCTTGCAAGTGCATGGATTTGGGCTCATGTACTTGTCCTAATGATCGGAAAGTACCCACGAACGAGCATGATTTTCTTATAGATCAACGTACTGCAAGAAAAATGATGATAGGAAACGTCGACGGCGCTGCTACGAATCGACTGAGAAATAAATTTAAAAGAAAACTTTCGAAGCAAAAATCTCAACAGAAGAGTCAAGCGGAATGCGTAGAAAATCCAGTGGATCTACATAACACTTCTTCGTCTTCTCTTGAGAGCGACTGTGACGACTTCACGGTCAAAGCATCTACGTCACAACAAAAGATGTCAGAATGCAAAATGGACTTTTCTGCGCTTTCAAAAACGTGTGATAGATTTGGCGTTTCAAACAGCAGGGGCAGCCATTGCATCGGCAGTTTTAGCCACAACGTCGAAGGAACCCATAATTATTGACCACAGCAAACTCCGAAGAGAAAGAACAAAAACACGACAGACGATAATGTCTAAAGACAGCGATATTCAAATACCAGCATTGTATTTAGATGGACGTAAAGACAAAACACTAACGATGGAAAAAAAAGGAGCGAAACTACATAAAAAAATTGTACTGGAGGAACATATTTCGCTGATAAAAGAACCTGGTTCTGTTTACTTAGGTCACATAACACCAACCTCTGTAACTTCGAAAGCTATAGTGAAGGAAATTACGGACTACTTTTCTAAGAATGAGAAGTCTTTGAGTGATTTGCTGGCTATTGGATGCGACGGGACCAATGTCAACGTTGGTAAGTTTGGAGGTATTATCCGTTTACTTGAAAAGCAGTTAAATAAGCCTTTGCAATGGATTGTTTGCTTGCTACATATGAACGAACTACCATTACGTCATTTGTTTGCGCGTATTGATGGCGCTACAACAGGGCCTAATACCTTTTCTGGAAAAATAGGAAAGCTGTTAGAAAAATGCGAAAACGAGCCGGTTGTTAAGTTTCAGCCGATTCTCTCGGAGTTGCCAGAGTTAACTGCTCAAGACCTTAGTTCGGATCAATCATATTTGTACCGCATTGCATCAGCTATCTCTACCGGATATGTTCCTGATGATTTAGCGAACAAATCGCCTGGAAAGATGTCCCATGCTAGGTGGCTCACACGGGCTAATCGTATTCTGCGCCTTTACGTATCGACGAAATCTCCGACTGAAGATTTGCTGATTTTAGCAACTTATGTTGTGAAGGTTTACGCTCCAACTTGGTTCGCTATTAAGACTCATCCCAGTTGTAAGGATGGAGCGCGCCATTTATGGAAGCTCATTGCAGCCTCAAGGTACCTTTCTGAGGAACTAAAAGCTGTCATAGATCCAGTCATCATTAGAAATGGTTACTTCGCTCACCCGGAAAATTTGTTATTGGCAATGCTGACAGACACACAAAAACACATTCGGGAGCTAGGAGCACGTCGTATCCTGAAAGCCCGTACCGATCCTGGAACTGAATTAAGGCTTTTCCAAGTTCCAGACCTTAACTTAGACGCAGTATCCTACGTCGACCTGATTGACTGGCAGACGAAAATAACCCAGCCTCCCATTCTTATGAATGTGAGTGACGAATACCTGCAGTCAATGATTGACCGGAAAGAGGTCGAGGTAGACTTCCTACGCCTCCCATGCCACACACAAGCTGTTGAGAGAGCTGTCAAGACTGTGACCGAAGCTGCCAGCACATTGTGCAGCAAATCTGCAAGAGAAGGCTACATTAAAGCCCAGATCGAATCTCGCAAAGATATGCCGAAATTCGATAGTAAGAAAGATTTTAGGGTAAATTAAGCTAAAAATATATGGTTTTGTAAGTTTTTTTGACATTTGATTTTCATAATTATATAAAATATGCTCTTTATACATGTGTTTTAATTTATAATATAATAATTTAAACATAATCTACCAACTATTCAGTACTAGTTACACAAATACTTTTTTTTTTATTTAATGAAATTTCAAATTGAATCCGGAGGCAGTAGTTGTAATGCTAGATTGTTGATATTTTACACGAGTAATAAGATCATTATGTAGCACCTTTTTATCACTATTACGTAAAAAAAATAGTTTTTTTTTTTGTTCATAACATTGTAATTTTGTAACATTGTTCAACCTAACACGAAGGATAAAGGGGGCTCCGCTTTGCTCACCACCTTTACCCTTCACCTAAGCTGCCGCAGTATTTTGCCCTGATATTTTTGCAACTTTTGGTGTTCATTTATCCATTTTGGGTAGGAAAAATATATTTTGGTGATCATTATATTTGTTGCCATATTAGAACACGTCTCAAATATTTATAAAATTACATATAGTTCTTAATTTGTTGCTGTAGTCCTATTACGGACCATCAGATAGAACCCGGTAACGGGCCGGCATACAGACTGATGGACAGCGGATAATAGGGTGCCGTTTGGCACCCATTGCGTTCGGAACCCTAACAAGGGTTTGAAAATAGAACCTTAATAGAAACTTTGGTAACCGCGAACAAGAACTTCCGGAGTTCAAGATGTCATTTGCTTAATCATTACTAAGTAAGTTAAGCTTTGACATTCCACCGTCTGTAGATAGCTAGATTCTTGCTAGTCTAGCTGGTCTAAGGCCCGTATTAATAAATCGCTCTCAGCCCTTAGAGCAGTCTCAAACGAGACGTAATGACAGATTTGATAGTTCAAGTTCAAATTCCAAAGTTCAAAGTTCATTATTTTCTGGAAATATTAAAAATGTTTAGAAAACGTCATTTTTTGCCTATTCTCTACATTGGTCCACTGTGGGAGAGAATGTCATAGAAACTCCCACAGATTGATTTTAGATATGTTGTAAAAATTGGTTGTTTAACTAGTACAAATATTATTTTTGTGTTATAATATTTTTAATAATCATCATAAATAATATGCAGGAAAAGTAAAAAAATACAAAATTATTAGGCGAGTTCTGTGTTGAGTTAGATTAACACCATAAACTCTTGTCATTTATGTAATCTTGAATATTGAAATATCCCTTACAGATAAAGTGGCTTTTACATGGGTTTTAAAGTGCTCAAATGACAATTTCACATATCCAGAGGTATCCTGTTGTAGTAGAGAATGCATTGACCCTTGAAAGAATTGCTAATTTTCTCGAGTGTAAGCCGGGGTGCAACTAATCAAAGTCAAAGTCAAAGTACTTTATTACTGTAGATATTTACATATACTTAGCAAACGTAATTTTTGCCTCTTCTCTACATTGGACCTCTGTGTGAGAAGAAGGGCGTAGAAACTCCAAAAGATTGATTTTTAAATCTCTTTTAAAAATAGGTTGTGCTTAACTAATACAATTATGTTTTTTTTTAATTTAATAAGCAGGCAATAATAAATAATTACAAAATTATTAACAGCGAGGCCTGTGTTGAACTAGATTAACCCCATACAGTCCTGTCATTTAAGTAATCTCGAACATTGTAATATCCCTTTTTCGACAAAGTCGCTTTAACATGCTTATTAAATTGCTCAAATGGCAATTTCAAAATCTTCAGAGGTGTCTTATTACAGTAGAGAATGCACTGACCCTTGAAAGGATTGCTAACCTTCGCGAGTCTAAATCGGGGCGCACACAGTCTGCGATTATTTCTTAGGTTAACATTGCAGCTATCGCTAAGTTTGGTAAATGTCCATCGAAGTATCATCAGCAAACAACACTATATCAGTAAATTTCTCCACCATGAAAGGCAGATCGTTAATATATACCAGGAATAAATAATAATAAACAACAATAATAAATATTAATAAATAATCTGTGATTATTCTTAAGGTTATCATTACAGCTATCGTCTTGCGTCCGTAAATTATATTTTCGAAAATAAATGGACTAGTTACAATCAGTAGGTATGTCAATTTCCTCAAAAAAATCTCTTAGGGAGCCTGTGCATTAAAAATTATTAATAGCTCGAATAGCTCTTTTATATAAAAAAAAAGTTTGAATATCCGCTGCTTTGCCCCACAACAAAATAACATGACTCTATGAAAGTAACTAAAATAGATTAGCCAATCTGTAGCCACATCCGTGTTTTGTTTGATGTACTATCGAACCATCTGAATCATGACCCACCATAAGCTTATTTTGCTAAACCCCTTAAATGCAAGTAGGTCGAAATTCGCTTGAAGGTTTATTTCCTTGGTAACGAACTTGTTATCATTTGATTAGACACTGACATTTTGATAGATCTTACAAGTTTGAAAGTTTCAAAGAATTATCAGGCAAAAGGGTCATGATTCAGTTGGTTCGATTGTACCTAGCAGCAGCGTAATGCCGTAGAAATTAATCAAAAGAAATGAAGACAAGTTTCAGAGCTGAAAGCAGTATATTAATGCGGGCCTAACATTCACTGACGCAAGATGTAGGGCGCATATCGACATCAGCAATATCTCATAGGTTTTTAATGACTTTGATTGACGTCAGTATATCTAGTGGTCTCTGCTGCACTACATTAATGTATAAGCTTGATCACGGTAATACAGCGATATTTATACCTTGACCATCTTCATGGATGTAAACAATTATATACAGGCGCAATCGTTGCTTCTGGCCCTACACTAGGATATCCTGGGAAGAATCTCCAACCGCAACAGCACAGAGGTCTGTGTAGATGATGACGACGTCTTCCAAGAGGTTTTCAGTTCAATTAAATTGCGATAGTTACTTGAATTATTTGTATGAAGTCCTATGCACACATTTATCCCCAGCACATATTTACCATCACGCTCTACCTACAGACACACATGCGCACGCAGTGCAAAATGGACTAAATGCGATTACTATAATGTTTACAGGTCTCTGAATGTGCTTTCAACTTTAAGAAGATTGTCATGAAAATAAGAAAAGGAAATAAGATAATCACCAGGCTAAAAACTTAAAAAACCGACGTCAAGTTCAAGTCCTATTTCTTAGTCCCCGGTCGGGATACCAATGAAGTCTATCAACATGAATAGTCCTCATCAAAACTTTTGCAGCACGGAACCACAATCCAAAACATCATCCGTGTATATTTTTTTGTTATTGTTGATTTTCTTATTTGTGATTGTCACAGGGACTTCACTTAATGCTCACTTACTCACATACTACACTTGGGTAGCTCGTCCTGATCGTGACAGATGTATCCTTGAATAACACGCAGCCTCCTGACGGCCGATGACCCCTTAGTCAAATCGACACAAAAAATGTGGAAATGTGTCAGTTATCCACATCTCAACATAAACTGCGTCGTTATGGCTGTGGATTGGAGTAGCTGAATCAATAAATAATAATTAAGCCTCGGCGCACAGGACCACAGAACGTCGCCATAAAACGCGCACCCTTCCTTATTTTCTGTACTCTTCATACATTTTATATGGACTCGCGCAAGGTAAACGCTCTGGTGGTCGCTTCTTGACACACGCCACTCGTGCGATTAACTCATCCCTCCCTCCCTTCGCTTCACTCAAACCCGGCGAACTTCGTATAGGACACTGCAAGCAACGGGCAACAAAACTAGCGCCCACCGACCACTTGTGGCGCGACCGACGTTTAGTAATCCGTGTGCGGCGAGGCTAAGGTGGCAGGATGCGGATTGCGATGCGAGGAAATATGATTCACTCGAAACTAAGCTAAACTAAACATAACACACGGAATGTGTTATCTCTGCTTCACAAAGTCAAGCCCAGCCGCGACCCAAAAACATAAAACAGAGCTCCTTTCCATTTCAAATGCATAAATGGACAGACGTTGAAAAACTTAAAAAGCGGCAGCTGGGTTTAGACTTGCCATTTTCAAGGGTTCCTTATCCGAAGGGTGCCCATATTACTAAGCCTCCGCTATCCGTCTGTCTGCCTGTCCGTCCCTCTGTCAGTCAGCAGGCTGTATCTCATGAACCTTATTAGGTAGATCGTTTAAATTTTCACAGATATTAATTACATGCAATTTGAAAATTAAAAATAAAATCAGCTCCATATAAAGAATGCTGATTTATTAATCACAGCGACAATCCCGCTGAAGCAAACAATCTAGCCCGTAGATTTATGTATTGAGCTCTTAAAACCCGCAGCTATTTCTATGCCTCCCCCACACGACTTGACCAGTCTTCTTTCTATTGCCGTCTGCCTGGCTTCACGCCGCTTCTCCCAATGCTGGCGCGCGGGGGAAAGTTGGAATCGTCGCATCCTTCTGTTGTAGAATCCCGATTAGGTCTAAAACACGCTGGCATATCTCGATAATATAATGTTTTTGGAAAGACGTATATTTACTATAATTAGCAGCAACACCCCCTGATGATGTGACACACACAAACTATGTGAGCTCTGTGCCGGTGCCGCGTGTGTTATTTCAGCCCAACTCCTCTCCTCTCCTCATTTTGACCAGTCGTGCGCAAAAAGCGTGCGCGTTGCCGTCGAAAGTTCGTTCGAGTCGTGTGTATATCTTCGCGTGTTGATGTTTATTTTGAACGAGAACGGAAAAGAGAGCTGAATTTTTAAATCTTTATTCTATTTGTAGCGACAGCGACGTAAAAGTAAACTGCAATACGTAATAGAATAAAAAAGAAACATCGGAATCGACAAACTTTTAAAGTGAACAACTTCTTTAGCCGTGATTTGAAAATGGAAAAATTGGATGAGACTGAGAAAACAAACCGATGGCTAAAAATGGTGCCTATCTAATATTCGGCCATCAGCCAAACTATGGAATATCGATCCCAGAATATATAACAAACAAAACATAGTATGATATGTATACCCCAAAACTTAGAGCCAAAATGTTTTAAACTTGGCACTTTACATGTTTTCCTACTTCAGTACAGGATTAAGGGTGATTACTCTAACGACATTAGGTAAGTACATTGGTTTCATGTATGTATATTTTTTATGTAAATTATTATTCATTAAGTCGTCCATCAATCACCTTGTTTACATTCAGATCATCATGCGAAACCATTCGCATCTTCTTTCCTGAATAAAGTAACTATAGCCTTCAAAAGTTCGGCTTTGACGAGACGCAGACGCTTTTCCGTGACAAGTGACAGCATGACATGAGTGTTCGTCAAACTATGAGACATCGCTTATGCATCCAGGCCACAGGGCCTCTCTGCTACTCGGTGTTCGCCAGGCGGAACAGCACTCCGACGCCGCAACAAATGTCCCAAATCAAACTTTTGTTCGCTGTTACTCGTGGATTCTCGGGATTTTCCGGAATTTCTTCATTTATGATCCTTTGGGCCCTGTCTTTAGCGTCCGCCTACAACACCACATCTTACTTTGTATTGCACATATTTTCAATTAAACGGGAAAGGAGTGACGTGTGAAGACATATGGTTTTTTAAACGTTTAAACACTTGCGTTTCAAAACGTAGGTATAATGGTAAACAATATATTTATTGCCTTTTCATTTTCAGAATTGCTCCCGTCATTTCAGTAATACGGCGTTAGCTTTTTTTAGTCGAAAGATCACCGCATAGCTTTTTTGCAGCGATTTCGTGTCAAAGAATGTTTTAATGAAATTGATGCACAAAAAGTTGTTTACGTGCAAGTTCAAGGCAATGTATTGTTATAGAATATCCAACGTAGAGAGGTAAAATCCCAAAGTACACACCCTGGCGGGTTATGGTGATGCATAGGACATCAAGAAGAAATAAATCTCATGTGAAATTAATTCATATTTATATTTTTCTTCTGCATGGTCACACTGTTTATGAACGCAACTCTTAGAAAAAAAGTTCTTAACAGTTCATCTTTGACACTTTCATCGACACATGGAGGAGCAACGCAGGCGCAGGAATTTGGAAGTTGAACAAAATAAGTAATCGATAAATATTATTGTAATCCTTCATTAGTACTTAATTATTTTGTAATGATTAGGGACCAAATTATCGTAATTAAGAGTTATTTTTGACCGAACCTTCTTTTGAGCTTCACTGCATAACCGTCTTACGTTTTGATGTCCTATAAATATGACTTCAGTTGTAAACCGAGTATATTTAATAATTTTGATGTACTGTACACAAGACATCCGTTGCTAAATTACGTATTTTTTATTTTCATCTTTGGATGTACTGCATGAATCAGATGGCGATTTCTCATTTAATGCTTCGGAAGATGACCCTACCCCACCTATCATTATGCACGTCTATCAAAATCAAATTGATCATCATGCACGTCCATCTTTCGATGAAACCAGTGAAAATGATGATGCCTCAGAACCAGAACACACTCCAACTCTAATACCACTCCCTTCACTTTCAAACTCAATTTGGAATCGTGGGAGGGCTTCACGAGCGCGGACCTGACGCACTTTGCAAGGTCGACGAGGAAGAGGCAGAATACCAGCTACAGGTTCCATGAATAAGGACCGAAGAACCAATCAGACACACGTATTGAGGAAAGGCAAATCCATAGTTAGACTTTCAAGAAACTGAAAGTATTTTTTGGAATAGCTTTGTTAATGACTGCCATTAATTATCCAATGATAGATCTCTTTTGGAATAGTAAGTGGAGAATCAACCTGATTGCAAATGCAATGACCCGAGACAGATTTTATATCATCAGATCAGGGCTGAAAGTTGTATGCGATATCGATGTCATTGACGATGAGAAAAAGTACAACAAGCTATGGTCTACCCTCTCTTTAAAAGAATATTGCAAGGCTTTTATCGTCAGAAGAGATCAGAGCACATTTCAATAAATGAAATGATAATTATATTTACTGGAACGTGTGGATCGAAACATTACTGCCCAAATAAACCCAATCCCGTGGGATTAAAGGTTTTTGTTGCAGCGAATCCGGTTGGGCTGGTAACGGATAAGGTTGTCTATCAAGGCAAAAAAAATTGAAGAGTTTTCACTCTGTGAGACCGCTATGCTTAGATTGTGCGGATCGTTAGTGCCAGGTCATTATTTGTATTTTGACAAATACTCTTCAACAATAAAGCTCTTGAATGACTTAAATTTGAGGTAATTCTATAATACTGAAACAATAATGAACAATACGATGCCGAAACGATGTGATCTTTCTGATGACAAATATTTCATGAAAAAACCCAGAGTCAGCACTGAACTGATCGAAAATTAGCCATAACAAAATCTCGATGACAAAACAGGTCTGATATCGTCTTAGTTTTGGATATTTAATACGATAGACGGTATAATAAACGGCTCAAAGAATAATAGATTGTTAGAAGAACTGAGATTATTAAAAATTCTTATTCTAACATGTGTGGAGTTGATCTCAGTGACACATATTGTTTGCTATTTGTCTAAAAAGAGCCGCTCAAAAATGGATTATACGGTTCATATTTCACATGTTCGATCTAGCCATCTCAAATGCTGGCTACTGTATGATAATTGTCAATTTTTAAAAGGCGTTCTTCGTCACAAAATAGAGCAGATGAGAGAATACAAACTCAATTTGGGAGAAAAAATTATCACCGGCAACTGTTCTCCACTCCCAACAGAAGAAGTGGACTGTACTGTAGAAGTGATTTAGCACCAGCGCATAAGAAACGTAGAGTTGATATCAAACCTGTGTCTGCACAAAAGAAAATGCTTCAACCTATATTTGTGCCTAATGAAGGGCCAAAACTGCTTTGTAGAGTTTTATGAATAGTTGTTGGAAGATAAAGTTGATAATTTAATTGTTAGATATAAGTACCCATCTGATTGATCTCACTGAAGACTGGATAATGTTTTGTTTTTTTTTCGTTATGGAAAGTTTTATTTTAAAAAGTTGTTTATTTTAGGCCTATAAATTTAAAGGCCTATTAATTTAATTTGTCGCAAGAATACGTTTTATTTCAAAATAAATATCTTTTAATTCTACCCATATTGTTCAAATTTACTCCGAAAGTCCTATACATAGGATATATAAACGAGACGATTGTGTTAATTGACAACGAATGTACTATGGGCAGAACATCTGGAAAACCTACTTTACCAGCACATTTTTTTATTATTTTTCCCGTCACTTTAGGACCTTTTTAATAAAAATTACCAAGTTTGAACGATTTAGGAAACGTTTTGAACCTCATGGGGTTAGGAGGTTAATTAATTAGGAAAAATCCTTACGTTGTTTTTTGTCTAGTAATTCACGTAGTACCTACTTCACTTAATACTATTTACTACCACGTTAACTTTTCCTTTAGGTCCAATTCGACAATTTCCCATATCGAGAATATTTTTTTTGCCCATTACACCACTTTTTATTATGACAAGGTGCATAATAAAAAGTTCCCATATTGACAAGTTCCCAATTCGACCACTCTCTAATTCAACAACTTCCCATTTCGACAACATTTTGGCTGTGAGTCAAGGGCGAGTAGCCATTTAACATTTCACTACTTTAGCCCTTAAACAAGCCTTAGCTATTTCGAGCAGTAGAGGATGAATGGCAAAAACTAATTAAAATCAAACAAAAGCTTTAATTGTGTAAATTAGCATCATCGCCCCCCTGGAACCATGACATATCCAATCTTCTCTATTCTTGAGTTGATCCCCCGAGTTACAAACGTTAAATAAAAGTAAAATATTTTCAAATTAGGAAGTTGTCGAATTGGAAAGTTGAAAATACGCGACTTTGTCGAAATAGGAAGTGGTCAATATTTTATTTATTTTATTTTATTTTATTTTCTTAGGAAAACCATGGTTTACAATTTTCTTTAGTAGGGTTACAACGTAGTACACATAAAAACCACTAATAGGTTCTCACCGGTAGATAAAATGGACATTTGAGAAGTTGTCCAATTGGGAAGTGTCATTATGGGGAAGTTGTCGAAACTGACCTAGGACCTTTTTTAGACGAAATCATAGCGAAGAGATTTTTTGCAACGTTTGTATGTCAACGAATGTTTTGATGAAGTCGAAGCACAAAAAGTTGTTTACTTACAAGTTCAAGGCAATGTCTAATCATAGAATATGTAATGTAGAGACTTAAAATGTAATTGGCTGGGCCAGACTACATACTAGTTTAGTATGTAGACCAGCCCATTCTTCAAAAACTCAATTTGATCGAAAATTTTGAAGAGATGATGATGATGAGGTGACTCTCCAGCCAGGTTTTTAAACCTGTTCCGGTCTTGCGGTTGGCATACCAGAAAAATTAAATTAAAATGAAATTAAAATCTTTATTTCACACAATTATTTCCATGACATAAGTTTCACAAGTCCCCTGGGTCGTGGGTACTCGGCTCAACCATAAATGATATCATACTTGCACAAAATAAAGACGCGTGTAAGTAATATTTAATAGTAGTTTATGTGACTGCTACATAATTGAGGGCATTAATACTCGAGAGTTTTGATGCCTAATTATGTACAGTTACATACACTAGTTTATCTACACACATATCATAAGCTCTCTTTGATGTGTACAGGAACCGCATGTTTGACCGGCATTGTGGCTCTGCAGTTGTTTAGCTTGTTCTGTAGTACCAACTTCACAGACAAACTAGTCGCGGCACGCGGGCGGGCGTCGGCGTTCGAAATTTGAATGTCAGTCAGTACCAACTTCACCGACAAACTAGGGGCGGCACGCAGGCGGGCGTCTGTAGAAAAAATACACATTATGGTCATAATGTTTAATTTTTCAGATAAGAAATGAGTTTTTACCAAGTAGTTTAACATTATGCTGATCGTAACGTGCGGTTTTTGTACACATTAAAGAGGGATTATGATACGTGGTAGATAAAAATCTTAACCTAACCTAATACTTATAATATAAAATATAATAACCCTCTCATTCCTCATACTCTCATACCTTGACAAACCTTTGAAAACTAAAATCTGATCTTTGTCCCTTTCATACAAACACAAATTTCAATGTGACCGAGCAAGACAAACGGATTTTAACGGCTTCTAGCTAGGTTTAAAAAAAGAGGGTATAAAGGGAAAGGCCCCCTCCCCCCCCCCCCCCCCCCCCTGTGACCTGCTGGTAAGGAAGGAACGGCGGGTGACTTCAATCGACTGACTGTGCTGCAATAGGAAAAGTGGAATGGCGATAATATGCGGTTTGGAGAGCAATAGTTGTTTTCTTTAAGTTCTTGCTGTCCTAGGTATGATGGTTTTCATTTGCTGACTCATGTTCTGCTTGGTTTTCCTGAGAGCTCCGTTCCGTCCGTCAGTTCCGCTGTCTTTTTCTCAGAAGATTTTTCTTCATGGCAGTTTATATACCCGAAGTATGTCGATTTTGCTGCGGATGGCAGGAAATAAATAAAAGAGGCTGGACCCTTCATCATCATGATGTTCAGCCCACATGGACCCACTGCGGGGCACAGGCCTCGTCTCTATAACGCCAATCCTCACGGCCCTGTGCCAATCGCCCCCAGCGACATCCCCACTACTTGATGATATCTGTCTTCCTACCACTGGTTTTATCGCTCCTCTTAGGACCGAGCCCTCGCTAGGCCCATATCGCTCTTTCCTTCAGCGGTATTTTTGCATATCGGAGGTTTAATCAATTTCTACAATATTTTCCCGCGTCACTCGACATTTGAATTTAGAAATAACATTCCAACAATCAAAGAGTGTTTCAATACTTTTTCTCGTGGTGTTTCCAATTAACTTGTACTAAACATATTCTAAAGAAGTTTAAACGCGCCTTTTATCCACACTTTTTAGTCATCAAGTTAAACACACACACACACACACAAACACACTCATTGCAGAATTATTTTTTATTGAAGAGTCCAACGCTCGGTTATTCTAGAAGGCACATAGCTATACATATAAAATTATAATTTATTATGATCAAACAGAAACATCGGAATGCACTGATGTCATATTTTCACTATAAAAGTGGTACTACAATATTTCTGCATATTATAGGTGTGAGGAATGGCTAATTAACAAAATTAATACACAGCTCTGCTCATCTTGCCATAAGTTAGGTATCCATATATCACGACTATTTTGACTATAAGGGGTATAAAAAACCGGCCAAGTGCGAGTTTGACTTGCGCACCGAGGGTTCCGAAGAAAAATCTCTTTTTGGTCATGGAAATAGAAATTTGCGGTTTTCAAATGAAATTGAGCAGGCACATTTATTTGCTGTATCAGCCCAAACACACACAAATATAAAAGTGGTACTAAAACACAACACAGTTTAAATAACGATCAATAGAAGCACAAAATAAAAAAGTGAAAAAAATTGCATCCAATTTTTCAGTAGTTTCGCTTCCATTTGCATATACTGCAACAGCAAAAGGGCTCAGAGACTCAGCATAATGTCACGGGAAGGCCTGGGACGCTGGGTTTCAGTCCAGACCCAGAAAGTATTGGTGAGTTTTCGGATTTTTCCTTTACTTGTGCTATAAGACCTTTCCTACATGATTCTAGGTCAACGGAAAGTACCCTATAGGTTTTGATCCCATTGCAATCAGGCAAATTTAGTAAATTTTAAAACGGCTGTATCTCCTGATCACGTTGATTTGGAAGTTTTGATTTTTCATGGCTTTTGGGACCACAGACCTGAGTAATGTATATTAATTTGAACTTGATACTTTCACGCGTGCCTGAAGAAAAGAGTCTTGACAGGCAGAAAGACAGACAGACGGACTGATGGACAGGCAACGAAGTGATCCTACAAGGGTTCTTTTTTTCCTTTTAAGGTACGGAACCCTAAAAAGTAATAGATGTTATTTCATATTCTTCATTTTATCACACAAAAAATCGTATATAAAGGTGAGCTTATCAATAACAAGATATTTTTTCCAGAAAACCTAGATCTCTAATTAAGTTTAACAAAATAGTAGTTTTTACGTTGCGTCACTGTAGATGCCGATATTACCCACATTTTGTTAGGCATATTAGATTAAGTAAATGTGCATATTTTCACGTAAAAAGACAAGGAAATATATTAAAGAATGAGATATGAGTATGATTTACTTAGTGACACATTCCAAGCTGGGACTAGCCCTTTACTTCCGAGAATCAATTTTTCTCTGTGACATATTGTGTAACATATTCTCATAGTTATCTAGGACTACACTTTATTCCAAGGAGATGGAAAAAAACTAACAAATTACAGTAAGGTAAATTACAGGAAGCTAACAGAAATGGATGGAAATTCATAGTATTTTTCCGCAATATATGGAAACAACTTTAATTAACTATAAACAATTAAATATTATTATTCTTATACTGATCGATCACTTAGACTGATCGGTCATCAATAAATTAACCTCTGATCACTCTGGTCAGATAGGTATATTCAATATTAAAATAAAAAAGGACCAAAAAGAGGATATTACATGTGTGCCCGTTAGTGACACTCGGCTTGAACACTACAGGAATAATATTTTAGATAAGCTATGGGATATACCATACAGTGACGATCCAAATTTGTTGTACAACTCAGTATTTAACCTTGTCAAAAATGAATATGATACGGTATTTAAATCAAAAACTATAAAAGTTAATAACAAAGCTTTGTTTAGTGATTGAGCGACAGTTGGAATTCATAGGAGCAGACGTAGATTATATGAACTCTATGAAGAGAAATCATATAACAAAAATACGGCCTTTCTAGATTATGTTCGTAGTTATTCAAAAATGTTTAAACGCGTTTGTGCCGTAGCTAAATCTAATTTCATTAAAAACAAAATTGAATCTAGTAGCAATGTAATGAAAACGACTTGGCAAATTATAAACAGAGAGACTGGAAAGGCCAAAGCTACACAGAATAACTTCAAGCTTAAGATAGATAATCAATTGCTAAGTACAGACCTAGAAGTAGCAAAAGCTTTCGAAAATTTCTTTACGGACATTCCAGTTTCAACAATCAAGTCTTTAAAATCATCTCCCGCTGCTGCTGAATCTATACTTAAACAAAACTTTGAGGAATGTAAAACAGATTTTAAATTTAGGCACGTAAATAATGAAGACATTGTAAAAGCGTTTAAATCCCTGGAAATGAAAAAGACAGCTGACGCCCATGGTCTATCAGTAAAAATTATTAGTTCCATTGTAGATTGTATTGCACCTCACCTTTGTTGTATATTTAATCAATGGTGTGTTTCCTGACTTGATGAAACTAAGTAAAGTTATACCTTTATTCAAAGCTGGTAGTACATCAGACCCCACCAATTTTAGACCCATATCGATACTACCAACGCTTAGCAAAATATTTGAAAAACTCATACTTAATCAATTGCAAAGTCATTTTTATCTCAATAATTTAATTCATATTGCTCAGTTTGGTTTCACAAAGGGTCGTTCAACAGCCGATGCTGGTGTTGAACTAATCGACAATATTTTTGATGCCTGGGAAGACGCAATGGATGCAATAGGTGTCTTCTGCGATCTATCCAAGGCTTTTGATTGCGTCCATCATGACACTCTTGTCAGGAAGTTACGCTATTATGGTGTAAAAGATCAGGCACTTGGCCTTCTGGAGTCATATCTAACAGATAGGGTTCAGATGGTCGATGTTAATGGGAAAAGATCACCTGGGTCTTCAATAAGTATGGGCGTACCGCAAGGTTCAATTCTTGGTCCTTTCTTGTTTTTAGTATATATTAATGATTTACCTTACCTTGTTAAAGATTTACCTTACATTGTTTGCCGATGATACTTCTTTGATATTTAAAGTTAAAAGACAGCAATCAAATTATGACGAGGTAAACAATGCTATCTCTAGTATAGTGAACTGGTTTACTGTTAACAATTTATTACTTAATGAAAAGAAAACTAAATGTATTAAATTCGTGTTACCCAATGTGAACCCGGTAACTACAGACATATTTATAAAAGGACAGAGATTGGACCTTGTGCAGTCGACTGTCTTTTTGGGCATTACTTTAGACGCCAAACTACAATGGGATCCTCATATAAATAAATTGTCGAACAGACTGAGTTCGGCAGCGTTCGCAGTTAAAAAAATTAGAGCTCTTACCGACGTAGACACCGCTAGACTAGTCTACTTTAGTTACTTTCATAGTCTAATGACCTATGGTATTTTATTGTGGGGTCACGCTGCGAATGCTAATAGTATATTTATTCTGCAGAAACGGGCTGTTCGTGCAATTTATAGATTAGGGCCTAGAGTGTCACTGAGGGAAAAGTTTAAAGAAATCGATATTCTGACATTTGTGTCTCAATATATCTATGACAATCTTGTGTATGTAAAAAGAAATATAACTAATTTTCAAAAGTCCAGTGATATACACAATTTTAATACTAGAAATAAAGACAAGTTGGTTGCTTATGTAAGCCGACTACATAAAATTAGTAATTCTTTTAAAGGCAATTGTATACGCTATTACAATAAGGTCCTTACTGATATTAAAAACTTACCTTTAGACAAGTTTAAAATAATAATAAAACAGAAATTGTATAAAAAAGGTTACTATAGGATATCTGATTACTTAGAGGACAGATGTCCATGGGAATAGATTGTTTGAGTAACAGGCTGTTTCGATATATAATTAGCATTCATTTTGTAATTTGACAATATTTTATTTAAAAAAGGAAACGCAAAAGATGCGACGACTGTGGAGTTTCTTCGGTGAGCTCTTCTCCACAGATTCCGCCATTGTGTTAGTGAACTCACCCAAAAAAATGTAATGACGGATCTAAGTGATGTAACAACATCCTATGGAAATAAATGATTTTTGATTTGATTTGATTTGATTTTGACTGATATGATAATATATGCTAAGGCGGGCTTATCTCGAAGAAGAAAAAGTCACAGTTCAAAAGATAATAACCCGCCGCTTTGAGACGGAGAGACCTTAGCATTAAGATCCCGCTGGCACCCTTTCGATATGGAATGCTAAAAATAATTAACACTGTCATGATGAATATCGCTCAAAATATATCACCTGAGTAAATATTTTCACATACCAACAAATATAATAAATTAATCATCAATACAAATTAATTATCCTTGGGTGTTAAATGATTCAGATAACTATACCTAATCAAGGTTATAACCTTATATCCATAGGAGAGTTATTAACCTCAAATGAGTTAGAGGTATTGTTTTAGCTTACAAAATGCCACTGAGAACTGGTTAAATTACCAAAAGAGCACTCAGGTACATATTCTATAGATACCTTCTATGTATCTCTTAAGACGATGGGTGTTGTCAAATAGCCCTTCTTTGAACCGTTATCCCGAGACTTTCCAAATCCAGACAAATATATGTTCACAAAGGTCATCGCTGAGTAATACGACCCCGCTCCTACTCGGGTCCGTGGCTTAGGCCCCCAGTTGTCGACGCACCCGTGGTCGAGGCCCCCGTTTTATTTGATTCGAAGCAATTTTTAATCAAATGTACTGGCAAGCATAAAAATGTTTTACAAAACTAAAAAATATATATTGAGAGTAAATTATATCTTAGTGATACTTATAAAGTAGAAATGCTTTTATTTTGTTTATATCTTTGTGGATATTGTTCAAAGTATTGAAAGTTTTTTTTTTATATAATGTTTGTAACGTACAAACGCTTATTTTTGGGGCATCTCTGACCAACCCAATTGGGATAAAGGTTGTGAATTTCTGTATGTATGTATTTTTTTAATAAATAAAAGTCTAATTATTTATTTATTTCTGTCGATGATAAATCTAACTAGCACAAATATTGTATCTAAATCATAGTTTTTATCACTTATCTCAAGACAATAATTTTACCTAACAGTAACAATCAGTCTCGAGAGTAATAATATAGTAATTAATATAATCGGTTTTAAAAAATAACTGTATAGTAACTTACTTTTTACATATTTGGGGGCATGGCAGTGCCCACGCCAAGATAAGCCAGCGAAGCGCAAGGGCACTACCTACCGGAGGGGGTGGAAGACGTTGTGCTCGCCCTCTACGCCGACGACAGCGCCTACTTCGCGTCGTCGCGCAAAATTGAGCTCGCCTGCAGGAAGATGCAGCGACTCCTGGACCTGCTGCCGCCCTGGCTGGACAAGTGGCGGACCGCGGTGAACGTCGGGAAGACAACAGCCCTGTTGACCACCCGCTCCCGCCGTCCGACCCCGCTACAGCTGAGGGGCCGGGACATCGAATGGCAATCGACGGTGAAATACCTCGGTTGCAACATCGACTGCTCGCTGCGCATGGTCCCGATGGTGCAACACTGCATCAACCGGGCCAAAGCCGCGCGGGCAATGCTCCGGCCTGTCCTGTCGTCCAGCCTGCCTCTGAGAGCCAAGCTGCGGGTGTACAAGGCCTATGTGCGCTCGCGGCTCACCTACGCGGCTCCAGCATGGTACGCCCTGCTGTCGAAGACCCAGAAGGCACGGCTGCAGCGGTTCCAGAACATCTCCCTGCGGGTGATCACAGGAGCCGGGCGGTACGTGCGCAACACCACAATCATGAGAGATACCCGGATGCCCACCGTGGAGAAATTCGTCGCGCGGCTGGCACGGCGCATGTACGACTGCGCCGACAACAGCCGCCACGCACATCTCCACGACATTGCTCCGCACCACGCACGTCCGCCTGAAGGCAGACCACTCCCAAGAGAGTTGCTGCACATCCCACTGTCGCCAGTGTAAGCCCGCAGAAGAGGGCGAAAGCACGGCACAGTGGAGAAGAAGAAGCTCCCGCACCGTTGTCGCCAGTGTATGCCAATAGACGGCGAAAGCACAGCGCAACGAAGACCACGCGAGGCCCCTGACAAGTAGGGGCCACCCAAGACCGGGGGGGACGTTACCCCCCGAGTTGACGCCGCGGGCATGAGGCAACCATAAGTCCTCGACCCCGCAACCGTAGTGGTCCTCGCGCTCCGCGCGAGAACACACTCCGCAGACCACACGGCACTACCTACCTTTTCTCGAAGCGTTTCGTTGATTTTTTATCCCTGACAACTTGGGTTTATATATAGCAGTTGAACAAAATTATCGGGATGTGATGTCAGTAGTAGGCCTAATATATATAGAAAGTTTCAATAGCAAAGCTCTTACACTTTATATTTTATTTACATCTAAAATACCCCGATTTCGTTACTGACTCACTCACTCACTGATGATCATCAAAATTCTTAGGGTACTTCCACAAGTCTTCAAAAGCTGAAATTTGGTATTTAATCTAGTATTAGTACAAAAACAACAAACACATTCAAAAACTTGGAATTTTTAACCCTCAACCCCTTAAACTAGGGGATGGAAGTTTGTATGGCACTTTCGCAAATTTTGATGCTAGAGGACTGAAAATTTATATAAGGGCTCCTTGTTATAAATAATGAATAACGTGTTTCAGGATTTAAGTGAATCACCACTTACCCTTCAAATTAGGGGATGAAAGTTTATATACATTTTACACATACAAACATAATTTCATGCTAGAGATCTGAAAATTATACAAGTACTTACACATGCTTCTTATAATTGTTTATATATAAGAAGCATGTGTAAGTACTATACTATACTATAATTATACTATAATAACCTTCTTTATTATAGTAAAAAAGTAGAGGATGGGGCTCTCGTTAGGTTTCAGAATAACAGTACATTATTATACCAATAATTTTACTACACTTCGTTAATTAGTACAGAAACATCAAAAAAATAATACAACTTGGAGTTTTTACCCCCTACCATTAAACTAGGAGACGGAAGTTTGTATGAGACTTCCGTAAATGTTAATGCTAGAGGACTGAAAATTAACAAAGGGACTCCTTGTTATAAATAAGAAATCACATATTTCAGAATTTTTAGTACATCTACCCCCACGCTTTAAATTAGGGAATGAAATTAAGCGACGACATCATTAGACATTATCTAGACGACAAGTAGGTGGCTAAATGTCAACTTGAACTGCAAACGAAGAGTCTAAAACAGAAATGACAATGCTGAATCCCGATTCCACAAACATATATTACGAATCGGAAAAAGGCAAATATAGAGATTGGGCTATGAAAAAACTTTTTACTTAACTTTACAAAAACCGTGAGTAGTTGGGACGAGTCGCAAAACTGAACCTTATGACATAGTGATACAATTTAAAACCTATCACGAAAAAGTGGCATTTTATAACTAAAATGCCACTTTTTCGTGACATTATATAACTATAATGCCACGTTTTCATGATAGTGCGATCATCATTTCGATCTTTTATTCGGCGTTAGCCGGTGGTATTCAAGTGGTATTCAAGAACACCACTTTGCGATCATCTCCGCAGGCTCAAGCCATTGCTCAACAACATAATCATTGAACTTAGTTACTTGTTCGTCTGGAATACTGAAAATAAAGTATTCGAATAAACGATACTGCCAAAACACCAGGAATGGACAAGCTTTAAAGTGTAAGAAAATACTTAAATCCCTTATTTTCCATTATGGAAAGCCAGCCGTCTTCAATGTCTTCTTTAGGAAGATAAGTTAAGCAGATACATAGTTTAACATAATGTGTGGTCTCCTCATGTTCTAATAATCCAAGAAATCTTTCCCGCCTATATATGGCATTTTGGAAGTGTACAAAACATCCATGGATTTCAGCAGTCGGAAATTCGTTGCTTACTGTGACTATTGCTGACATTTCAGAATCGAATGTGAATCCAATGTCGGTTGGAAATCTGGCAAGTTTTCTTTATTTTATTTGAAAATTATCTCATATGTCCTTTTTTCTAATATGATCAGCAGTGCAAAAAATATGGGCACAATGTTGGTTTCAATATCTCCGTGAATAGTTTTTTATTTATTTGGTTCCTAAGAATGAAAATTGTACCACTTTACTAATAAATCTTTATCCTATTCTATATTTATTCTATATTATGCTATTATTTTGTCGTTTACTGAACTTAGTGCAAGAGCATAAAAAAATAGTTTATTAGAATCGGAGGCTTCGACCACAGTTGCGTCGACCACCGGGGGGCTAAGCCACGGACCGTCCTACTCAGCAATAAATATTCATTCAAATATGGATTTTAGGTTGTGTTCTGTAGATATACTGTTGAGTACTACGCTTGCGGCAAGTTCGCTTGCAACGAGGTGTTTGCTAAGTTATGTCAACAATGTAAAGTATACCTAAAAAGCACAATCTTTCTTTCTCTAAAAATTAAGCATAATCGAGAGTTCTTCCAAACCACTGCTACCAGGATCGACTATGCAAGACTAAACCTCCAACTAAACAACACAGACTTACAACCGATATTCTCGTCCTCGGATCCTAATGAAGCCCTTAACAATCTAATATCTTTTGTTCAACAAGCCATCGACCAAAACTCAACCACCATAAAACTTTCTCGAAAACAAAAGGTCATTAAACTGCGGATTACACCGGGACTGATCCGCTGTATGAGAAACAGAGACCGGTTGCACAAAAAGACAAAGGATAATCCAGGAAACTTCATTTTTCTCATAACATATAAAAGGTACAGAAACTTCTGTAATAATTTACTTAAAAAAAGAAAGAGAACGTACGAGAGAAATAAATTAGATAAGGCTGGCAATGACTCAAAAGTACTATGGAAGGCAATTAAACAAATTACAAATACTAACAAATCTAGAACTGCGGCGACTGAACTGTTGGTTTCGGGAGGTGTTTCTGTCTCCAATGACAGTGTTAATGACTTTTTTGCGACCGTAGGAGAAAATTTGGCTAGAAAAATAAATATAGCTCAATGTCCGTCCGTTGCAGCGCCACTGAGGACTACTACACAAACGCGAACAACCACGTCGTTTGTCTTACTTGAGACTGATCATGCCGAATTAGAGAGACTGATTGTGGATCTGAGAGACGTGTGTGCGGTGGGCTGGGATCAAATCTCAAATCGTATCCTTAAAAACAATAAAATATTCTTTGTTCCCCCCTTAACGCATATTTTTAATTTGTGTCTCTCAAACGGAATTTTTTCTGAGACCCTGAAGAAATCAATGGTGCTCCCGATCCACAAGTCTGGTGACAGGGACCGTGTGAATAATTATCTACCTATCTCTATCCTTCCATCAATCTCCAAGCTGCTTGAGCGAATGATAAACAATAGACTTGTCCTGTACCTGGAAAGAAATAATCTCTTGTCGGCTTCTCAATTTGGCTTCCGCAAAAATATCTCGACTAGCGATGCAGTGCATGAACTTACTGACCACATTGTAAAAAACCTTGATGGAGGATATAAAGTACTGGCTGGGTATCTTTCTGGATCTTGCCAAGGCTTTTGACACGGTCTCTGTCCCGCTGCTACTGGAAAAATTGGACGGAATGGGTATACGTGGACTGCAACTGAAACTACTGGAAGATTATCTAAGTGATAGGACCCAGTTTGTCAGGATAGGCAACCACCGAAGCACCGACTTACCCATCTCTTATGGTGTGCCTCAGGGCAGCATTCTTGGTCCTACCTTGTTCCTGGTCTACAAAATTGATCTTTGTGAACGGGATCTACATCAGGGAAGGATTTTTACCTACGCGGATGACACGGCTCTTCTTTTCTCAGCTGAAACGTGGAAGGATGCCTTTGATGCTGCCCAGGCTGGCTTAAATAGAGCTACCTCATGGCTGAGAAATAATTTATTAACTTTAAATGCAGAGAAAACTAAGTTTATGTCATTCTTAATTCGGAATACTCACGACCCTGATGGTGTCCTGATAGCTCACCGTTGTCCTGCCCTACTTCTGGTTCTTGTTCTTGTCCGGCTCTAAATAAAACCTCCAAAATTAAATATCTTGGGGTAATTATTGACCAAAGTCTAAGTTTTGGACCACATATTGAGATGATCAGTGGAAGAATTCGCACACTCATCTACGTGTTCAAAACCTTGCGACATGTTGCCGATGGTAACTTGATGAAAAGAGTTTATATCGCGCTCTGCCAATCCGTCCTAACATATTGTGTAACATCATGGGGCGGTGCAACCAAAACCAACCTCTTAAAACTAGAACGAGCACAGAGAGCAGTCTTAAAGGCTTGCACTTTCCGACCAGTTTTATACCCAACTAAGCTTCTTTTTGAGTCCTGCAGTGTGCTTACAGTTAGGCAACTTTTTATTTACTCAACTGTGATAAAACAACATTCACTTATGACGTTTAACCCCAATTTAATGACTAGTCGCCGTAATGATAGGGTCTGCTCTCACTCTCGAGTTTTCCGGACCTCTTTTTCCCATAGATTCTTCCTCTTCCTTGGACCGTTATAATACAATAGGCTAAGTAGAAAAATAGTTATATACCCCCTTATCACCCATTACGTAAAAACAGCTATATTCGATGCTCTCCAAATTTTAAACTATGTGCAAACTGAGCACCTGCTCGAAATTGTCAGCTAGCTTTAGCTTTTTCTCGTAAAATAATTAAACAAGTTATATTAAAATTGTACTATACGTACTATAATAAATCTATAAGTGGTAATTTCTTCTTATTTTTGTCACTCATATTCATAACCAAGTCATATCCTATATTCGTTTCATATTTAAAAAGAGTATATCAGTGCAACTCTACACATCCTCTCATACACACTCATTCATACTCACGATATTCAAAGAGAGGTTCTTCCTTACACTCACCAATTCCGCTCTTTTTGTAATATAGTTATCTAAATTTTCGCAGTTTTCAATGTAATTTATCTTAGTTGTAAGTTATTCTAAATGTTTTAAATTGTAATTGGCTTTTAAAAAATTAGATTTATATTAATAGATTTCCTGTTCTCAATCTTTGCTATCTACATCAAGTACAATGTAACTTGGAAGAGCGCTGAATCTGAAATACAGGTTAATCACCTAGCTAAGGTTCAGATGTTTCTGTTTTGTCTGACTCAAAATGTTTTGTAATAATTATGTCTGTAACTATATTGTGAATCATTAATGATGTAATAATTTTTTTATTATTTTTTTTTTTATTAATCTAAAATCCACATTTGGATGAACATTTTTGCCGGGTGGGGTAGGTATAAGTCAGCGCTAACCTTTAAACACCCTTTCCTTCCCGAAACACTCTACCGCAGGAACCAACTCAGTTAACAGACAAGGGGTTATGCGTAAGTAACAAAGATAATATTCTCCCAATTTTCTATAAATAAAGGTCTTGTGTTTAAACGATTACCAAAAGTTCACCTATTTTACTACCAATAAATTCGAAATGACTGCCAAAATGGATAAATGTCCACCAAATTGTGTTTGGATAAATGATCACCAAACTTATTTTTATGTTTATGTTTTAAGTATTTTTTGTTGTTCTTACATGTTCAACCTAACACGAAGGATAAAGGGGGCTTCGCTTCGCTCACCCCCTTTACCCTTCACCTAAGCTACCGCAGTATTTTGCCCTGATATTTTTTGCAACTTTTGGTGTTCATTTATCCATTTTGGGTAGGAAAAAAATACTTTGGTGATCATTATATTTGTTGCCTAAATAAAGCATGACTCAATTTTAAAAATCTTACAATACGAGTCGAAGTAAATAGTGTAGACCATCTTATGGGTATAATTAGAAGATGATTGGTATTTAATAGACCATTAAAATTATAAGAACAAAACCGTTTCTATAATCTCAAATCGTAATTTTTCCATTTCTGACATCATAACCGAAATTGAGCTATAAATTAGATCTGATCATATTATTTTATTAACAACCACATACCATTTATGACTGTATCGGCCTTTAATGAAAGTACAGAATCCGTTGCAGTATTCTGACGATAAATTACATCACTTTGATAAAGCCGTTTGGTTTTATTATTTAATGACAACTTACAAGGGTCGAGATGATTTGATGATTTGCGATGTTCCTTTTTTAATGGAGCGTAAAAAACTCTGCAAGTATGTGCTTCACTCTTGTTCTGTGGCTGTGGTTCTCAAACCTCTAGCGTTTCACAAAATTATAAATATAAATGAACCCATTAATGTCCCCGCCGTGGGGCACGGGCTCTTACCCAGATACAAGTGAGATTGGGCCATACTCCACCACGCTGACTCAATGTGGATTGATGAAGGGTGTCGGGGTGGCTAGCGGCAACCCGACAGTCAGAAGTTTTTAGAAGAATTAAGCTGAACTATTAGGGATACTAGCCGTAACCTACAGTTTAAAGTTTCATCTGAAACACAGAAGCGCACGATACACACCATGCCACAAAAAAACGAACACCCATCTACTTAATACCCGTCAAATCAAATACCGGAAGCCAAGGACGCTTCAGAAAATTGGATTGCAAATATCAGAGTCAAACCCCCGGGTTTGACTCTGATATTTGCAATCAAAAAATCTGTCAAACAAGGGAGAGATCCCGATCTCTCCCTTGTTTGACAGATTTTTTGATCGCTATGCCACACAGAGGTCTTTAACTTGTTATGGTACAATAATATAGGACCTCTCTGAAGGGTAAGTATTCGAAAAACACGCAAATCATAATGATTATCATCTCCATTCCCAATTAACTCTGTGCGTACACAAAGAAGTGACCGCTAAATGAATATGCAATTGGTTTTAAAATGCATAAGCTCATATTCTTTCGTTTATATTTATTGCACAAGCTTTTAGAAATACATTTATAAAGGCAAGCTTATTTCTAACAAGAGGTTTCTTCCAGCAAACCCAAGAAGGATTAAATACTTTTAATAGCAGTAACAGTTAGGACACCTGCAGAAATACAAGTAAATAATAAAAAATAAGTGTTTTTACATAACTACTAAATATACTACATATAGAAGTACATCAATACCGCATTTTAACATAGCTATTTAGATAATCAATAATACTTATTAAGATCCTAAGTTTGCGAAATAGAAAGAAATACTCATTTAGACGATTCTTGAAGATAAAGAGAAATGGACTGTCCCTGATGGTGGTGGAACGAAAATTGGCTCTAGTGGACTTAGCAGCCTTTGAATTAAATTATCATTTATTTCTTGATAAAGCTTTATTTAATCATTGTTAAGCCTACCCGAAGCTCCTGTTTAGATTTGACACCCCAAACATTATTTTAATTTATTTTAAAAAACTTATTTATGGAGTGCGTGACGAAGATGGACATTTCAATTTTTAAAGATTTGCTATTTTATAAACATTTACAAGTGAAATTATTTAGTAAATAAATAACCCGACTGCATTTTCTTTCCAGACCACATACAAACTTGTGTATGCACCTGGTTACCTACATGGAGTACGACAGTAACCCAATAACTTTTTTATTAAATTTTGCAATCTAAAATACAACCTATAAACTTTTTACTAAAATGGTGTGGCCAATGTCACTTCACAACTAAGAAAACCCAACGAACCCTTACTCATAAAAATATAAATAAATTGGACTGAAGCGCGTTCTATCAAAATAGTCATAAATACATACGCTCGATAAACATTACCCTCCTTTTGGTTTAGTTGGGTAAAATGACACCTGTTATGTTATTCACACTCGTATCACGCCTACGACATTACATCTCATTACATGCGAGAATACAAACTTAGTGCCTACTTTATAGGCTCACAATGTGAACAGTGAATGTCAGCGTTTTCTTCCTTGGGGGTAAACTTATTGCTGAGCTCGTACTTTTTTCAAAGTGTTGTACACAATACACAATAACTTAGTCTTATTAAATTGTTATTGCTAGCTTAGACATATACTAGTTATAAGTGTAGTTTTATAAGCAATTGTTAAATTATTAAGGTCTATTTTTCTTAATTTTATTTGGCTTTTGTATAAACGATTACCAAAAACGCACCTATTTTACTACCAATAAATTCGAAATGACTGCCAGAATGGATAAATTTCCACCAAATTGTGTTTGGATAAATGATCACCAAACTTCTTTTTATGTTTCGTTTAATTAAGTTTATGTTTTAAGTATTTTTTGTTGTTCTTACATGTTCAACCTAACACGAAGGATTTACCCCCTTTACCCTTCACCTAAGCTACCGCAGTATTTTGCCCTGATATTTTTTTCAACTTTTGGGGTATCCATTTTGGGTAGAAAAAAAATATTTTGGTGATCATTATATTTGTTGCCCTTTTATTTGCAGTGCAGTTTTTGTCTGTTATAATGTCATGTTACGTATACTAAATTTTGAAATAATTGTTTTTTCTCTCTCTTATCTCTCTGAACAGAATAAAAATCAAGGCAATATAAAACCAGATAAAAGCTCATGTTACCACACATGTCAAGTTTAAGAACATAAATTCTCCTGATAAATCGCAGCAAATGGGCTAACGACCGTTTATAAATCAACGAATCTGAATGAACAGTTCAAACGTGCTAAAAAGCGAAGTGCCAACTGTGCCAATCAACGTAGGCTTGAGAACCACTGGACATGAGTCAGAAAGATCGACTGCGGAATATAAAAGAATTTTTTCTTATAATCGAGATCGCAGTGTATAACATTTGATTGAACAATGTGCTTTAAGTACATTTTATAGGTACAGTGATTTGGTCATTTATTCGTTAAAAATATAAATTATAACAATTTTCGACACTTTCTAAAAAAATAATTTTTTAGAGTTCAGTTCAAAGTGTGTGGTAAAAATAATAATTAATGTTTCAAGTGAGTAAATATGTAGGTTTGATTATAATATTTTTTTGGATTTTTCTGTGCTGTGATACCTTTCCGTACGTGCCGCGTTGACCTTCATAATATCAGTTGTCATTTATTTGTTAAAAATATATATTATAACAATTTTAGACACATTTAAAAAAAATACATTTTTTATAGTTCAGTACAAAGTGTGTGGTAAAATAAATTTAAAAAATTTCAAGTAAGTAACGTAGGTTTGATTTTAATATGTTCTTGGATTAATCTGCTGGAAAGGTGCTGTGATACCTTTCCGTACGTGCCGCGTTGACCTTCATAATAGCAAGTATTATGGTATTAAGATACCTGTCGCGATTTCTATAAATAAATAAACCAAAATAATAAAGTGACCACTAGTGAGTGAGGGAGGCAGCTGCACTTTCATTCCTTGAGGCTCGAAAGACCACAAATTAAAAAGTACACAATTTTAAATAAGTTAGTTGGTTTACTACAAACTTTTTGCTGGACAGACACTTGACAAATGCGGATATCTTTTCAGGGAAATGATAATGACAGTTGTTATAATATTTGGTTGAACTCATGTAAAAAAAGTTCACCAACAATTTTATACGTAAGTTGATAAACTATAAGACGACTAACCTATTAGACGACTATTGGTCGCAAATTTGGGCAGGCACTTATAGGGTCGCTAAAAATCCCTTGTGAACGGGTCGTTCGACACCCGTGGTTCAACACTCGAACCGCCAGGGGAGTTACCACAACGTCTTATGCCGATTCAGATTAGGTACCTAATTTGATCCGCAAAATTACCGTGACCGTCTTAGAACAAGTCTTGGTATTAGGTAAATAAAGCCCATTATGGCGAATTGGAAATGGAAGTGGTTGCTATGGTGATGTTCTTGTTTTGAACCTAATTGGAATCGGAAAAAGATTGTGGTAACCCCCTGGTTTGTTTTCCTGGCCCCTTATCGAAAAACTGACAACTCGACAATTGTCTGACCACGACAAATACCTCAGACAATGAAAGTTCTGTGTGTTCGATTCCAAATCGATATTCGATCGATGGTTTCTGAACGGCCATTTTGAATTTGACGTTAGCTGCCAACCTGGCAGTTTTTTGACAACTGACAGACGAAAGCCTTCGCAATGTAAACGCGTTTTGGTTAGGGTATTGAAATTAAATCGCAGGCCATCTGGAATGTATTCGGGTTTCCCTCAGGATTGTTAATATAGCTGAGTGTGTTATTGTTTCTCGAACCAGATAAAGTTCGCATTTTCGTGCCCGATTGTTTTTACCACGTAACATAACCTGTGTTGGAACACTGTGCTCATTGAAGCTGGCCCGCCAGTCATACCTGGTTGGCTGAAGAACCTGTCTACCAAGAAGAGCCTAGGGTGCACCCGGGCCTTGCAGAGAGACAGGAGGTTGACGGGACCGAAGCACAGACCAGGTTAGATCGACCCCAATTAACTTCAGCTCGGTGAATCGCCGACGTTCACACTTCTTGGCAACTGATCGTTACGCTACCTCGTAGCTGATGGGCCCCTACGAGGTCATTAGGTGCTGAGAAGCCTGAACACTTTGGTAGCAGAGCGTGGTTTCCTGAGATTTGCAGCCGTCAAGGGCTCCAGGAAGGCACGATTTGGGACTATCAATCTGTAGGTATAGGCGGTTATTAGGTAACTTGGTTGTTGTTCCTATATCCACATAGATTGGTAGTATTGTAAGCTATAGGTCTATTGCTGGTAGTAGATAGACAGATATTGAATTGAAAATTGCATTGAATTACCAGTTAGTCAATCTATTAGTGGTCTAGTAATGCTATTGAATGAATGTTTTGGTTAACATAGGTAGTTACATCTATTGATAGCAGGCTATTACATTGTTTTCAGTTTATAGCAATTTATAACTTGAACTAATATTGACTATCTGTGTGTGTTATAATGATAAAGGGAAACTAAATTGTATTTACAGAATTTATATAGATATAAAACTCGGTTCCTATTGTTTAAGGAAAACAACATTGTTTAAGTTGTGGTTTAGGGTTCCCTCGTTTGGGTTGTAGACTGGAGGGTCCAATAAAATTGAGTTACTGCAAATTGTGAGTAAGTATCGTTCCGATCATGTCGTTATCTGAAATCCAGAAGGGTGTTTCTAAGGAACTCAGATGGTTTTCCTCCGCACACGGTCTGATAGACCGTTTAGATAGGCATGATGTGGTATTGGAGCGGTCTATGGACGTTAAGGAACGTTACAATAGGGTGCTCGAATTGTCCGCGCAGGCGGAATCAGTTGATGGTTGCGCACCTGACAGGCTGTCACGGTTGATAGGGGATGTCGACCAATGTATGGAGATGGCAGCTGCTATCACGCAGAAGGCTGCGGACATACGTAGACAGCGCGAGTCCAGCCATGGTGGTGACATTGAAGCACCTCTGCCGCTTCAGGGATCGGGGTCCAGGTTACCTGCCATAACTATGCCTACTTTTGACGGCGTGTCCAGTGAATGGATGAGCTTCATCAATCTGTTCGACAGTTTGGTGCACATGCGATCGGACATTTCCAAGTCTGTCAAGATGGCTCAGCTGGTGGCAGCATTGAGGGGTGAGCCTAGGGAACTGGTCGCTCATTTGACAGTTACGGAGGGTAAGTATGAAACGGCCAGGCAATTGTTGGTCAGACGTTACCATAACAAACGGAGGTTGGCCGATGCCCAACTGAACCGTTTGTTTAGTATCCCGGTTGTGAACAAGGTCGGGGCCATACAGACGGAGGTTTTGAACCCATTGTTGTCCGTCACCAAGGCTCTAGAGAATCTTGGACTTCCGGTTGGTGAATGGTCGTACCTACTGTTGTACATTGTACTTTCCCGCCTACCCGCCTACTCGTTTCGAACAGTCTCACGGGAGGTCGGCCGAGGACCTGCCCGCCTTCTCCGACTTGGTCGGATTCTTGGAAGAGGAGGCTCGACGGGCAGAAAATTTGGGGTTGACGGTCACCCATCCTTCGGAGCCACAGAGAGCTGCCGGGAGCGCTGTGAGTAGGGGCCCTCCGACGAGAAAGGACCGCACCAACCGGCAGTCGTATGGGACTGTGAGTGAATTGACCCCACATGGTGAGACCTGCCCATGTTGTAGGCAGATTGGCCATGCTGTGGCCAATTGCAATAAGTTCGGGGAACTTAGGGTTCAGGGACGGCGCCGGATGGCCAAGCAGCGGAGCTGGTGTTTCCTGTGCCTCGGGCCACACATGGCTAGGGACTGCACGCGCACACAAATGTGCGGATATTGTGGTGGGCCCCACAACAATCTGTTGTGCATGAACCGGTCCGGCCAACAGCCTCCACAGGGCCGTACCCAGGGTGACACGGCATGGGGCCCTGAGAATTCGTTTGCGACTCGGAGCGCAACTCAGGGGCCAACGTCCCCACGTGCACAGGGCAGTACTAGGGTGCAGGGCCGCACTCAGGACCATTACATGGGGGGCCCTGAGTTTTCGGTTGCGACTCAGCATCCGACCCAGCGGGACATTGGGTGTGTTGAGCAGGCCGTAACGGGCGGGTGGCATGGGACACCTTCGAGCTATGCGGGTGCGGTTCGGACGCCGCCTCAGTTGTCGCCCCGCTCGTCGCCTCGTCCTCGTCGGTCACATGTGATGTCCCCCCCGCTCATGGAGCGGCCACGGTTGAATTCACGCCCACCCCCCTTTACGGGGAATCGTAGGGTGGCAATGGAACCGGCGCGTGGGCCATTTGTACAATGGGACCCTCTGGCGTATAGCTGCATACCTGATCGGTTAAAGGCACAGTGGGGCCCCGGGGGTCCTTGCTAGGAATTTGCGGCCCAACCATTTGTTGCCCCCCAACCGGAGACGGTGGTGTTACCGATCGCCTCTGTGCTTGTTTGGGATTTGGCGGGCAACCCAACATACGTTCGCGCCCTATTAGATTCTGGAGCTCAGGGCTGCATTGTATCGAATGATTTAGCAAAATGGTTGGGCCTCAAGGTAAATAGGTATAATAAATCAATACGGGGCGTGGGGAATGTTACGGTTACGAATGTAGTTGGTCAATCGGTGATCACGTTCTCTCCACGTTATGACATTTTGACAAAAACATCCGTGCAAGCTTTAGTAATGACGCATGTCATGGGCAGACACCCCTTGGTGAAGTTGAATCCGGCCGTTCGATTCCTGACATCAGGACTCAGGTTGGCGGATCCCGATTTTGACACTCCAGCCCCGGTCGACCTGCTACTGGGAGCAGACGTTCTGGGTAGGTTTCTGTTGTCGGATTAGCGAGTTCTTCAGCCGGACGGGTTGATTGCTGTGGATACTAAGTTTGGTCACGTGATCATGGGTCCGGCATTGCCAATGGTTAGGCCTGCCGAGTCAGATGGCATACTTATTGGCTCAGCGTTGTCAGACGTTATCCAACGTTTCTGGGAGATAGAGGAACCTCCCACCGTTCGTCGAGTCGACGCAGACGAAGAAGAGTGCGAGTTGTTTTACCAGAATAGTACTGGTCGCCTTCGTTCTGGTCGTTTTGTAAATCGACTGCCTTTCAGGGCCGATCGACCGCCACTAGGAGAATCTAGGAAGATGGCTGAGACGAGATTGATGTCGATGGAGCATAGGATGACAAGGGACGCCGTATTTAAACAAAAATATGTTGATTCATGAGGGAGTATGAGTCGTTAGGACACATGTCGGTATCGGGTGTGGACTGGAGATCTGAGGATCATTGTTTCCTTCCACACCATGCCGTCCTACGAACCCCTACCGGCAAGATTCGAGTTGTTTTTGATGGGTCAGCACCTACCTCGAACGGGATGTCCCTGAATCAGTGTCTACATTCGGGACCCAAGTTGAGTCGTGATATTTCGGATATTCTCACGAGCTTTCGGAGGCACCAGATTGTATTTGTCGCAGACATTCGGATGATGTTTAGGCAAACGGTAATTCATCCGGCTGACAGAAGGTATCAGTTGATACTTTGGCGTGAGTCCACGGCCGAGCCAGTCAAGGTCTATGAGTTAACCACGAACACGTATGGGTTACGGTCTAGCCCGTATTTGGCGATGCGTACCCTGCGGGAGTTGGCGTCGCGTGACCGTGTGAGCTATCCTAGAGCCGCCGCTATCCTGGAGCAAGATTTGTACGTCGATGACGTCTGCACAGGGGCAGCCAGTGTAGAGGAAGCTCTGGACCGACGTGACGAGCTCATTCAATTGCTGGAACGAGGCGGCTATGAACTACGTAAGTGAATGTCCAACCCCCCTGAGTTGATGGCTGGTCTCCCAGATGAGTTTCAACAAGACCCGCACGTTTTTGAGAATCCTGACAACCCTAACATGTTGTCAGTACTTGGAATTCAGTACCGGCCCGTCCATGATGAGTTTACCTATCGGGTGGTTTTAGAAACACCGAAGGCCTGGACGAAGCGGTCAGTACTGTCAACGATTGCGAGAACGTTCGACCCGAATGGATGGATTTCTCCAGTCACCTTTGCTCTCAAATGTTTTATGCAATGGCTATGGGCGGCTCAGTTGACCTGGGACACCCACCTCTCAGGTGATTTGTTGACTGATTGGACGCGAATGTTCACCTCGCTATCGGACATAAATAATGTATCGCTGCCGAGGAAATTGGTCCCTGCTGGGGATTACAGGGCAACCCTTCACGGGTTTTGTGATGCCTCTGAACGAGGGTTTGCGGCAGCGGTTTATTTGCGAACCGTCACCTCCACCGGGGAGGTCGACGTGCGTTTGGTTTTGGCAAAAAGCAAGGTAGCGCCTATTCGGACAAGGATGACGATTCCAAAACTGGAACTGTCCGGGGCTGCTCTTTTGACCAAACTTTTGAATCACACTCTAACAGTGTTGCGTGGGTCAGTGGTTTTGGAGGATACGGTGTACGCTTGGACGGACAGCCAGATTGTTTTGTGCTGGCTGAAGGCTTCGGTCCATAACTTAGAGGTTTTTGTTGCGAACCGTGTCTCCCAGATTGTGTCGTCTGAGGTCCCACTGACCTGGAGACATGTACCAGGAGAATTGAACCCGTCTGATTGTGCATCCAGGGGATGTCAGGCTCCTGAACTCGTTAGACACCATTTGTGGTGGGGACCACCCTGACTTGCCAAGAGAGAATCGGACTGGCCCCACAGCCATGTAGTAGTATCTTCGGATCATGGCCCCAGAGCGGCCGTGCATGTTACCCAGAAGGCTGAGGACCCTGACGCCGGGTTTCTGCTGGACCGGTATAGCTCACTTGACAAGTTGATAAACGTGTCCACTTGGATTAGGAGATTCGCTCGAAATTGTCGTACTCCTCGCGATCAGCGAACGTTGAACCCTATTCTGACTCCGGCAGAGCGAAACGAGTCGCTATTGAATTTGGTCCGGTTGGTACAGTCCTCGAAGTTTGGAGCAGAATTGGAGATTATACGAAGTGGACGTTCGAAATTGAAGGGAGCCGTCGCGCGTCTCAACCCCTTTGTTGATTTGACCGGGTTACTTCGGGTAGGAGGAAGATTGCGCAATGCGAATCTGTCGTATTCGGCTCGTCACCCACTTCTGCTCCCCAAGGGGGGACAGTTAGTTGAATTGCTGGTGACTGATCGTCATATTAAAAACGCGCATGCCGGCTGTAACGCGTTGTTGGCCACGCTCCAGCGGGAGTTTTGGATCTTATCTGCCCGCCGTGTCATACGGAACATCGTGTTTCGGTGCATGCCTTGTTATCGACTTAAGGCTGCCACGATGCAACCTCTCATGGGGGACTTGCCCCCTGATCGTGTGAATGAGGTCAGACCGTTTTCAGGTGTTGGTACGGATTTTGCAGGACCGTTTATGGTGAAGAGTTCACGATTGCGTACCGCTAGGCAATACAAGGCGTACCTATGTGTGTTTGTTTGTTTATCCACCAAGGCGGTACATCTCGAGCTCGTTGCTGATCTCTCGACAGAGGCTTTCATTGCTTGTTTGGATAGGTTTGTTTCTCGAAGGGGACTTCCAACTTTGATCCGCTCTGATAACGGCACTAACTACATCGGTGCGGAACGATACTTACGAGAGATAGTCAACTTTTTGAATGTAAATAAAGTGGATATTGGAACGGTCCTCTCCCGTCGGGGTATACAGTGGACCTTCAGCCCACCGATTTGCCCCCACTGGGGTGGGATTTTTGAGGCCGTAGTTAAGTCAGCTAAGACGCACTTGGGGCGTATAGTAGGTCAGACCGCGCTGACTTTTGAGGAGCTCGTGACATTGTTTTGTAAGATCGAGGCCGTTCTCAATTCGCGACCGTTGTGTCCGCTCAGCTCGGATCCAAATGACCTGGAGGCTCTGACCCCAGGCCATTTCTTGATAGGACAGCCACTTAACGCGTTGCCCGAGCACCCCTTCGAGGGAGTGAAATTGTATCGGTTGTCAAGGTATCAGATGTTGCAGCAGTTTACTCAGAATTTCTGGAAGCGTTGGTCGCTCGAGTATCTGCATATCTTACAACAGCGCCTTAAGTGGACTGACAAAACTAGCCCCCCTAGTGTTGGTGACCTCGTTCTGGTTAAGGATGCTAACCTACCGCCACTACGTTGGCGCAGGGGGCGCATTGTTAACTTGTTCCCTGGCAAGGACGGGACCCCCCGGTCTGCAGAGGTTCTAGTAGGAGGCTCGGTTCTAAAACGAGCGGTAGCAACGTTGTCTCGGCTGCCCGTAGATTAGGGGACAGGTGGGTGCCTGTCCGGGCGGGTGATTGTTCGATTCCAAATCGATATTCGATCGATGGTTTCTGAACGGCCATTTTGAATTAGCTGCCAACCTGGCAGTTTTTTGACAACTGTTAGACGAAAGCCCTCGCAATGTAAACGCGTTTTGGTTAGGGTATTGAAATTAAATCGCAGGCCATCTGGAATGTATTCGGGTTTCCTCAGGATTGTTAATATAGCTGAGTGTGTTATTGTTTCTCGAACCAGATAAAGTTCGCATTTTCGTGCCCGATTGTTTTTACCACGTAACATAACCTGTGTTGGAACACTGTGCTCATTGAAGCTGGCCCGCCAGTCATACCTGATTGGCTGAAGAACCTGTCTACCAAGAAGAGCCTAGGGTGCACCCGGGCCTTGCAGAGAGACAGGAGGTTGACGGGACCGAAGCACAGACCAGGTTAGATCGACCCCAATTAACTTCAGCTCGGTGAATCGCCGACGTTCACACTTCTTGGCAACTGATCGTTACGCTACCTCGTAGCTGATGGGCCCCTACGAGGTCATTAGGTGCTGAGAAGCCTGAACACTGTGTATCATACAAACCGACGTGTGACAATTATATCATGCTGTTGAAAATTCCTACAACTGTAAGTTGCGACAATTTCACAATTGTCGGTAACATAAACATTTTCTCGTCACAGGTAGAATCCAACAATTTGTCAGATATACTTGTAATTTTGCTTAATGATACGGACAATTGTCACGACATCGACAGGCTGAAAAATATGTCGGTTTGTCGCGATTTCTTGAAAGGGGACCTCATCCTTTATCAAGACGTTGATTATTTGATATGTTTCAAAGTGTAATGTAGTGAGAGTAGGAAAAATGAGTATGAGCAAAATATACTGCGGCGTCGTCCTTTTTCCAAAGCCAAAATTGTTTCAATTCACTATAAGACTTTGTTTTCAAATAAAAACAAAACTACTTACAAGTATGGGTGTGTAAATAATTGTCGAAGTCCGACAATTGCTGAAATTTACTTGTTAAAAAGTTATATTTCAGGATTCGACATATTTGACTGAAAGGAATAAACCTGTGACTTTATAACAACTGTGCCAGGTTTATAATACGGCAATTGTCACGAAAATCCAACGTATTCCCCAATAATCCATTATTACCCCGGCCTATATGGTTGGGGATATAGGCAGTGTTACTAATTACAGGACAACCTCAGTTCTCAGCTCATTGTCAAAAAATTTGGAGTGAATTCTAAATATATTTTTCCTATTTTTTTGACAAAAATCACATAATTGCCGCTAACCAATATGGGTTTAGGGCATAAATATCAACTGAAGATGCAGTTACCTCTTTTACCAAACAAGACCAGAAAAAAGGACAGTAAATTAAAAAATTGGCATTTTTCTTGAGTTACCAAAGGCATTCGACACTGTCTCTATGCCTTTACTTATAAAAAAGAGAAAACTAGAGTTCGTGGCTCTTAAAATTTTCCAAGACTTTCTTTCTGATCGCATTCAATGCGTAAAGATCAATGCTGTCACTATCAGTCAGATACCTATTGACATTGGTGCCCCGCAGGGCAGTATTTTGGGATCTACACTGTTTTTAATTTGAGTTGATGCCCTCTGTCGGCTCCGTGTATCAAACTGTGATATATTTGCGTAAACAGATGATACAGCGTTGCTTATATGCGATAAAACCTGAGATAAGGCAAAGCAGGGTGCTGAGTTTTATCTGCGCGTGGTGATGGAATTCATTACTGCTAATTTTCTTACCCTTAACATGGATAAAACAAATTATATTAAATTCACTCTAAGAAGTTACAAAGGTAAAATATCTTGGTGTCTACATTGATGTTTTTTTTTGTTGGAGGGCCCATTTTGAGGTTATATGGGGTTGTCTTAGGCGGACGATCTATATTTTTAAGGAACTAAGGCACACTGCGGATCCAGAGAAACTTCTTCTTAAATATCGCAGCCTAGCTGAATCTATTATTACTTACTGTATTCTGGTCTGAGGTGGAGCCTGTCAGTCTATCATAATGAAACTCGAAAGAGCACAAAGAAAAAATTATGCTATTTAAGCGAAGAGATTAACCAACTGTCAGGCTCTAATCCGAGTCTGTTCTTGTTCTTAACGTGAGACAACTGTACTCACTACGAGCGGTGCCTGACGCCCCTCGAACCAAAAAGCCTCAGACCAAGAACTTCAGTTTATATCGGAATTCTTTGCCTCACTGCCTTTGCCATTCGCCAGTTTGTGGCTGTTTCTGTTTATATAATAAGATTAATAACTTATCTCCAATTTACAATTAATTGTACCGTGAAGCCAAAAAAGAAGTCGCTAAATGATTGTAATCTTGATTATATAAAACACTAAACTACTACTTAGGATAGTTGAATGAGTTTTGGAAAGTTAGTTTTATAAAAAATAGTATGTATTCTTTTTGATCTTTTTAAAGTAACGATATGAACGTTTTTAAAGTAACGATAAGTAAAATTAAGTAATCATGTTTCTCATTACCCAGCTATACAGCTATTGTTATTACATTATACCTAATATCGATCGGAAGACCTATAATCCCTAAGATACAGGTTCTTTATTTAGATTGGGGGTTAGAAGATCAAAATATATTGACGTCCCTGTGTACACCAACTTCACTGTACTTTAAGCTTAAGCAGAAAGTTGTAGAATGTACAAATATTTTTTTATCTTATCTAATAATCAGTCAATTGTCAACTTGCAGCTTCATGATGTAGGGGCCTGATGTAATACTATTGTCGATCCAACAAATTCCGGGTCTTGAATATTTATATGTTTGTGTTGTCGCTGCTCCTATTTCCCACGGGTAACCTTATTTAGAAGCAATTTATGTATGTTCTGTATTAGGTATAAATGTTTGTATTTGTGTTTAGCTACCAGAAAAACGATACACTTATACTTTCTCCACTCTATTAATGGTTTTTCAACAGATAAAAATCCCTACACTTTTGACATCTGCAACAAAAAATATTCTTTTACTGTTTGCAGTAAGGAAATGTCAAAAGTTCAATAAAGGATTGGACAGTGTATACTTATTCGATGCGTAAATATGCATGCTTAACCCACACCAGTGTCATCAGACCACAGTTGTACCTATGGTTTTACGTCAGAACGTAATCTATTGCCAGATAACGTCTCGTTTCGTCAATGAAGCGAGGCGGGTACTACTGGGGGCAATGACCTGTTATCAGAACTCGTACGTGATGTGATAAGGTTAGTTGTAAGCTAATAGCTATCTGCACATTACTTGTAAACACATAGTGTTCGTTTGAAGCTGATAAAACATTTACCACGTTAATGTTTCGAAAGCTTTGGGATCATATTCTTCTTTATCTGCTTCTGATCGTATTGCCTATATTTGACTAACTTCAATTTCTTAATTAAGTGGCGATCTAAGAACTAACGTCGGTATATTAATACGAGTACATGATCTTTTGAGTAAACTGAAATCTCTCGATAACAATTTACAAAATACCGAAAGAATCACTCACCAGAGGGAACCACATTCAGTTGTCAACTACCTACACTAGACGCAAAAACACTGCTTAGAAATAACATAATTTCCCAAAATTGTAAATCGAACGAAAATCTGAACACACATTAGCAAAATGAGGCATTTAGTTTGATATTTTGTTTCTTCCTTTATTTGTGATGAAGTGGATAAAAAATAAATGAATGAAATAGGCGGGAAACAAGGTCGTACCTTTTTAAAATATTTTTTCGCCAGATAAGGCTTATTATTATAGTACGTTACCGTAGGTCTTTTGACAGGACTCTGCTAGAGAGGCGACCTGCTTAAAATCATCGATTAAATTAAATGAATGTCTCGGATGTTTGAAGTCCGTATAGACTTTAAACATGCGAGAATCGATTCTGTCTTATTTAGTTTTTGTCGTGACGAATCAAAATAAACGTCAAATAACCTAACTGCCGTATGAAATGTATGGCGACCTGTCTGTAACCGATGTATTTGTGTGTTTGTCTACCAGAAAAATGAAATATAAGCCTTTACAAGTAAAATGCACTGCTTTATTCATGTGAACTACTGTGTTGTCGTCATCACTGCTGTCCGAACTAACAGATATTATTATCTCGTTTTGTATATTGTCTATGTGTTTATCTCGTCTTTCGTCTCTCAACATAGTTCCGAATAAATAACTTATCTATTTTACTAACCCCATAATTTAAGGAGTCTTGAATTAAGTAATTTATGGAAACCTATAATTGGCTGTAGTAAATAAGTAATTTAATTAAGAGAATTAAACTGTAACGCTGTTGGTTTTCTGAATAAATAAAATAAAATAAAATAAAAAAATAAACATCATTCTTCTCCTTTCGTCCCGATACCCCTTGGCTCTTGGGTATATGAGTAGGACTCACAGTATAGCTCTCCACTTTGTCCGATGTGCAGCCATCTCCAGCTCTGCCCAGTGTGGGCTAACCTCGGCGGCCTCTTTATTGTACCCTGCAGTGGGTAGGTGTAGGCTGATTGATGATGAGTATGATGATGAAAATTACTTAATATTCTATTTTATATTTAAACGTTGTTATTATTATTGTTTTATTTCAAAGAGATGTGTACAGCATTAATTTAATATCTAAAATGGTTAAACATACCTTCACAATAGTCATCAACTTACTAACCCTCTTTCTTTCGATTTTTTGGGGAACATCCCTAGAGATTTAAAAAGAAAAATTATTCATCTTTGTTAGCTGACGTAACCTTGTAACGACGTGGTGTTCTACGAAAAACAATATTAATTGTTTTTAGAATTTAATTATATCATTATTAACACAAATCCACAGCCAAGCGGACTTTGGTAAACGGCAACAAATATAATGCTCACCAAAATATATTTTTACTACCCAAAATGGGTAAATGATCACCAAAAGTTGCAGAAAGTACCAGGGCAAAATACTGCGGTAGCTTAGGTGAAGGGTAAAGCGGGTGAGCGAAGCGAAGCCCACTTTATCCTTCGTTTTAGGTTGAAAATATAAGAAAAAGAAAAAATATTTAAAACATAAACTCAAGAACACAAAACATAATAAGAAGTTTGGTGATAATTTATCCAAACACAATTTGGTGATCATTTACTAATTCTGGCAATCATTTCGAATTTATTGGTAGTAAATTTTCGTTTTTTTTGGTAATCGTTTAAAAACAATCCTCGGTAAACTAACGGAGACTTAATACAGGCCATTTACGGAATTAACTATGATTACTGAAGAACTGTATGTTCCTTATTCATCGACTTCTTGGGGTAATTTAGTGATTGTAAATCGTTAAATTGAATTATTTTATCATTATAAGCTATTAAGTTTTAATTTTTACTGAAAAAGATTAAGCAACTGTTCTGTTCTAACATTAGAACGTCCGATAAAGTTACGTTGTTGCATTAAGACGAGCAGATGTGTGAGTGTGTTATCTTTATCTTTAGTAATCCTTATGACAACTTACTTGCTGTAGATCAAGTAGTTTTAAATAGAATTCCTTTTTATTTTGAATTGAAACATTTGATACATTCTCATTGCGGGTTGATGGAAGGGTTTTACAACCACTACCACGTAGCGATAGTAGCTGTGACCTACAACTTACTTAACGTGCCGTCAAACACTGAACGTCCGATAATGTGATTAAGATAAATTAATTAACTCATTGGAACATGGTCAGGAATCGAAACTGCATCTCCTATGTGAGAAGCAAGCGAGAAAACTGAAAACTACTTCATGATAAATCTAAAATTTATAATACAAAAGTAATTTCTTACTTTGTTGGTGTGGCATATTGCTGATATTTAGCATAGAAATCCCTTGAACCGAATTAACTAACTTGAATAAAATACGCGAAACGATCAAAACTATGACGGTCGGAGTACGACTGGCTTTGGTAAGCTATTTTTAAGCGATATAACAGCTATTACACCCCGGTAGTAAACATAACCTATACCAACTGTGAAACATCAGAATGCTTACTATTTCAAGGTAAAAAGTGGCCATACTTGTTCTTATTTCTTGTTGACATTTTATGGATCCGCCATTGTTGTTAATGGTTTGGCTCAAGTTGTCAAACATGGTGAATTTCGCCAATGTCACGTGTTTTTATATATTTCACTGTAGATGGCCAGGTTCTTGTTCAAGAACAAGGAAATATTTGTGTTGATTTGTGGCTCGTTATCACTACCCAGGGGGGCCGTGAGAGCTGTGGGATCCAAGCATTTTCTGCGGACGTGCGTGAGCAACCATTTCTCCCATTAACTAACATCAAACAAAATAAAATACTTTTTCCGCCTTCTAACCTCAAAATAGCACCTTCGCCGTTTGATTTTGGGTTCTCAGGTGGAATTTTTCTGTTCGTAACTCGTTCGGCTCGTGGCGTAAACTTCTCAGTTCGTAAATGCGAACTCCTACGAATGTACTACTTCATCACGAATGCACAGAAAACAATTGAACAACGGGAGGAATATGCGGTTAACAACCATAGGGAGTTAAGTAAATATTATAATCTAACGAGCCTTTTTTTCTTTTTCTTTTTTGGGGCAAGACCTCATATTTGAGGCAAGACCCTGGCAAGACTTAAAATTGACACACTAAATTGGTTTTCTTTAAAATCGATCGCACTGGCCAGCAAGAAAAACACACAGAAAAAAAATAATGATAACGTTGTTGGAAATATATTTTTAATTAAAAAAATATATTTCTCCGGCAGCTTAGGAGAAGGCTATAGAGGGGGTGAGCGCAGCGAAGCAAAATAATCGTAAATTCTAAACCCTGTCGGTCTGGTTTACTATCTGTCGATAGTTGATCAACTAACGCGTTAGTTTATCAACTAACAGTTTTGACTATCTTACGTTAAAATATATAGGTACGACACTTGGCGACATCGCGCAGACATGCTTTTTATGCAATAACAATTAGATGATCCCTTATAAAGAATTACGTAGGTACCGATTAAAAGCCAAAACATACAATGTTATATCAAAAATTAACATCTGTTCTGTCTGTTCGATATAGAAATATTTACACTACGTCACACCTTTTCTTATATGGTGTGGCAGAGGCACGGATGTGCCGAAGTTTAGCCAGTTATTCAATACTCCATTTTGCGTGACGGGGGCTAGCCCATCGCCGCAGCTATTGAAACGTGAAGATTTCTTCACGACGTTTTCCTTCACTGAATCAAACTTTTTAATTTTTATCATTACGAAAAACACCGATCATATCCGTCACAGTTTGTTGAAGCCGCGCATGCGCATATCTATTATAGCCGTCAGAGCTCTCAGGATCGCGAGCGAGGATGCGAACATGGTAGATAGAACCTTTATGTGCGATTTTCTGACAGCTGAAAAAAGCTTCCAGTTAAACGTAAGCGCAAATACCTCGAAAACATCGCAAAAAGGCGTCTCTTAAAAAAAAGGCTAAGTGCGAGTCGTACTCGCGCAGCGAGGGTTCCGCACAAATCGTATTTTTTGTGAAGGTTTTACAAATATACGGATTTAAGATTTTTTCTTTACTTGTGCTATAAGACCTTGCTTTGGGCCATAATTTATGATGATAGGTCAACGAGAAGTACCCTATATGTTTTGGTTCCCTTATGACTATCAAGAAATTTCAGGAAAATTTAGACATATATGGCGGTATCTTTTGATTAAATTGACCTATTATATAACTTTTATTTTTTCACAATTTTAACAAACCACAGACTTGTGTAATCTGTATAATTTTCTGCTTAATACATTTAAGTAAGCGTTCCTGAGAAAAAGGGTCTTGACAGAAGGACAGACGGACAGACAGATAGACAAACAATGTAATAATCCTATAAGAGTTCCTTTTTTCCATTTAAATACGGAACCCTAAAAAAGATCAATTGCGACTAGCACTCACACACGAAGGGTTCCATACCATCGTACAGGTTATTACACTATGTATTTTTTTAATCAAGAAAAAATGGATTTTTATAAGGCTTCATTATCCTTCCGGCTGAAAATGTACGATACGCAAAATAGCAACAGCATGCGAATCCAGAGAGTTAATTATTTTAAACAGAAACAAACTGTGATAATTTCAACTGACCAGTTTTTAACGGTTCATGAGATATAGCCCGCTGTTAGACGGCCGTACGGACGGACAGCTGATCCTTATTAATAAGGGTTAGGGATACGGAACCCTAAAAAGCAAAATAAAAGAAACCCTGATGCAGACTCTACCTCACTTAGCAACAAAAGCATTCTACACTTTTTTCTTCGTTGCTTTTAAACGTATTAGTCATCGGAGCAATCACGGTCATTCCAACTAATGATCATTATCATCATGATGACAAGTAAATTGCTTTATAATGACGTGTAAAACGACGCCCTTTTTTCTACTAAAACGGTTGCCAGGAGGAAAACTTGATGAAGATTCGACGATTAGCCGACATCAAAGGATTATGAGGCATGGCAACGAGTTTTTTTTTTTTTTGACATGATAGTGTCCCACTGGGCAAAGGCCTCCCCCCTTTGAGTCCACACGTCCCGGCTTCGTGCCATCTCCGGCCCCCCCAGCAAGACTCCTGGTTAACCCGAGCAAGTCCCAGACCATGATTATAGGCACCAGACAATCTCTTAACTTGTTGCAGCAACAGCCCATTCCACCTGTCACTTTTAATGGTACCACAATCGTGTATAGCTATAAAGCTAGAAACCTAGGTCTTATCTTCGACAGCCAGCTGTCCTGGTCATCGCATGTCAATGAGGTCAGTCGACGAGTATTTGCTACTTTTCACTCTCTCAGGAAACTTCAGTACTTTTTGCCTCGACAGACCAAAATCACTCTCGCTCAGTCTCTCCTTCTACCTCTCATCGATTATGCTGATGTCTGCTGGGTCAGTGCTAACGAAGAATTACTGAACAAACTCGAACGACTTCAAAATCTCGGGATTCGGTTTATCTTTGGGCTGCGCAAATACGACCATGTATCACAGCATCGCAAAGAGCTGAAGTGGCTGCCAATACGTCTTCGTCGGGATTCTCACATCCTCAACATCCTCTACAACATTTTACGCAATCCACGCTATCCAACCTTCTTACGAGACCGTTTTCCATTTCTTTCTTCCAGCAGGCCTCGGAGAACTCACGCGCTTTCAATGCTCACAACCCCACAGCATAACACCGCGTCCTATGAGCATGGGTTTAGATTCCGGGCCATTCAATTGTGGAATGCACTCCCCTGCAGTATCAGGGACAGTCCTTCTCTTAATATATTTAAAAGCCGCGTGAAGAAGCATTACCTTTCTCTTTAGAAATATAGGTAGTATGTATGTATTTATTAGTATATTTATTTAAAAATTATATATATTTATATAGTATTTATGTTTAGCATGTACGAGTATATTATATGATATTTATGTAAGCCCTCGTATATTTAGTTAATATTGTTTTATATTAGTTATTTAGATATAACATATATCTAACCATATGTTAGTTATTTATATATGTACTAAATTATATTGTTGTACACATTGTCACCCCTGCTCAGTAATCGACCATTCCCATCCTAATTTGGTTCGCTGGAAGAGATCTCTTATTGGAGATAAGCTCGCCTTTGTACACTATTTTTATGTAAGTCTTGTTGTCCATATATTAGTTGTGTGCAATAAAGAAATTATGAAATTATGAACTTGTCGAAGTCGTCCCGCCATCTCCGCCGTGGCCTGCCCCTACGCCGGAAGCCGTCTTGTGGCACCCAGCCAGTGGCGATCTTCACCCGCCTATCTGGGTGCAAACGACTCACGTGTCCGGCCCAGTTCCACTTTAGCTTGGCGGTCTGTGCACCCACATCAGCGATGCCAGTTCAGGAGCGCAGTGTGGTGTTCCTTACGCGGTCTATCCTGCGAACACTAAGGATGCTGCGCTCCATCGCTCGCTGGCAAACCTTGAGTTTGGAATGCTGAAGCTCAGTCAATGACCAGGTCGGAGCGCCGTAGGTTAGGAAGGGCAGGATACACAAGTCGCTGAGTTTGCGCTTGAGTGTTAGCGGAAGGTTGCCCTTCATATCAAAAAGAATATAAATTATAATTATAATGACAAAATTGTTGCGAAACTGAACAAGGAAATTTAACTATATATACCTAGCTGTCCTGGCACGCAGGAGCTGTTACGGTTTGAAACCGGTGCTGGCTATTTAGCAATGATACGTACGTTCTAACTAGTGGAAAACACGTGAGGAAACTTTCACGTCTCCACAGCGATGGGCTAGCCCCCTGGCATGGAAGATGGAGTATAAATAACCGGCAAAACGTAGGCAGCTGTGTCTTTGCCACCTCACATGGGAAAGGGCTATATAAAGACGCTATCTGTGTTACTACAAAAAATATTAAACATAGTTTAACCTTAAACGTCAAATTCCATACATATTAGTCTTTAAACAAGTGTTGAACGGGAGTTTATTGCTTGGATCGTACTACAAAATAAACTCATATTCAACCCTTGTTTAAAAATCAAAATGTTGACTTGACGTTTTATTTATGGAAGTAAAACTAGGTTTAATATTTTTGTAGTATACCTCGCGCCACGAATTAAGAGCGCTGGGCGACGTTGGCGGGAATTACTGCGCATATGTACAGGTATTGAAAAGTGACTACTGCACATTCAAGGCCACCGCTCATAACATGTGGCGCGACATATAACACGGTGTAACTCTTATTCCATCCGTCTTCATTCCCAACAAATTCCCCGCAAAAAGTGGCGCGGCTATTTTCCGGCCCCGCGTACAATGTATATGTAACCCGCAAACTATGTTAATAAGGTAACAGCCGCGCCGTCCGTCAGTCTGTCGTGGCTGAGATCACGTATGCGCCTGCGCAGCGGTCATGGGCATATCACTGGCTCAATTAGTCTGTGGGATTGGCCTCTCTTGTGTGACGCAGAATATGTAAAAGCCGTAATTATCACATCGAAGTACGGGCACTAGTCACAACTCTGAGCAACATAATTTACACCAAACAAATATTTTAGGGTCCCGTATCGATTAAATATCATGACAATATCCATTATTTATAGCATTTCGTCTCATTCGCGAATCGTCATGTCAAACAAAGTATTTTTTATTTCCACTAGAATACCAATAAGTATCATGTTATTTATCTCGGAGTTACGTCGTAGTTGCGAGGTAAAGTAATCCGAGAAACAAGGGTACGAAAATAAATTGAATGTATATATAGAATTTGTTTATCGAAAACAATTTCTGGACAAGACAAGTCCCGATGTCCAATAACGGATATTAATTTTTTGATGAGATGTTCTATTTTTGTTTTTTTTCCTTGTATAGGTATTATCGTAATTACTGGTTTTGGATTTAGTTCGATGCCCCAAGTTGACCTTTTGCTCCTTAGAATGTTTAATTCACGCTTTTTTCCATACGCGGTGGCAGAGGCACGGCAGTTATTGAATACTCCATTTTACGTGACAGGGAGCTGGCCCATCGCCGCAGCTACGGCGCTGCCCCCTGTAGAAATATATATCTTTAAAGGCATAGGGCCTCTTAAAAAAATAAACTACTGTTCAACACTTGTTCAAAAACAAAAATGTATGGGATTTGACGTTTGTTTTTATTTTAAAAGTTGTTTAATATTTTTTGTGGTAGTGGTGGTGTGGATTGTCAAAACCATTAGTTGATAAACTAACGTTTTTTTTCTCGTTAGTAGGTCAACTATCGACACATAATAAACTGTAGCGTACTGCTTACTATATGACGCGTTAGTTGGTAAACTAACGGTCAAAACCGTTAAATTGTAAACTGGTTTAAACTTGAATTGCAAACGAAATACCAGGGCAAACACTGCGAGAGGTGGCGAGCGCAGCGAAGCCCCAGAATAGTCTTCGTGTTAGGTTGACATGTAAGGACAAAAGACACGTAAATTCTAAACCCTGTCGGTGTGGTTTACTATCTGTCGATAGGTAGATCAACTAACGCTAAATCAACTAACGGTTTTGACTATCTTACGGTTACATATACATTACAAGAAATTTTACAAGCAAAGGCGAGCTTATCTCTAAAAGAGATTTCTTCCAGCAAACCTAGGCGATACAGGAGACTTTATGAAACAGGTCAGTCTTAGAGTGCTATAAAAATGTATACATACGTACGCAAATGACTTTCCAAATACATATAAATAAATTATACCAAATAAATGAAAAATATCCCTCAACTATATAAAACCGCAGTAGATCAGGTTGGCCCAGGATCGCAATAAATGGCGCATCGAAGAGGAGGCATTTACTCTACAGTGGGTGCAGGAGGCTGGAAAGATAAATAATTATAAAATATATGTATAGTATTTTATATATATTCATCTTTGCATGCACATATATAGATTATAGTAGTTTATGTGACTGATACATAATGGAGGGCATTAAAACTCGAGAGTTCATAATAATATCACTCGAGAGTTTTAATGCCTAATTATGTACAGTTACGTACACTAGTTTACTACACACATATCATAAGCTCTCTTTGATGTGTTCAGGAACCGCATGTTTAACCGGCATTGTGGCATTGAGTTGTTTAGCTTGTTCTGTAGTACCAACTTCACAGACAAAGAAGGGGCGGCACGCAGGCGGGCGTCGGCGTTCGAAATTTGAATGTCATAATATGTAGAAAATTTACACATTATGGTCATAATGATCAATATTCGGATAAGAAATGAGTTTTTAATAAGAAGTTTATCATTATGATGGTCGTAACGTGTGGTTTTTGGACGCACTAAAGAGAGTTTATGATACGTGTGTAGATAAACTATATTAAACGATACATGCACCTACATAGAGATAGATAGGAAGAGAAAGGAAATGCACTTCCTTCGTGCTTCCTACAAAGATGACACCCACGTCACGACGTGACCAAACCATCCAATCAAAAGCTTACATTTGTTTCTCTATTAAAAGGGCCGACAGATAGATGGCGAGTTAGGACAATTGTGCCGCTGCCACTCCATATGGGAAAACGGGTGACGCTGTGTTAGTTACTTTGTCAAAGTTAGCACTATCAATATTTTTGAGTTAACTTTGATATGCCATAGGACCCAAAAGAAAGCGAGTTAGCATTATTATTTCGGGTTAACTCTAGATTCCATACATTTGTACCTATGGCTTATGTTCAAAAAACTGCTATCCAGATTGAGTTCAAAGTTACCTCAAAAAAAAACATTTTCATCCCAGATTAACTAAATGTTCACCAAAATGTTACCGAAATAGGTAGAGAGCTGAAATTTTCACAGAGGGTGTATTTCTATTGCCGATATAACAACAAATAATGAAACATACCGGTTTTTAAGAACTGAAAGAAGTACCCATACAGTAAATTATTGGTATGGCAATTTTCATAGCCATTTTGTTTTTTTTTGTTTATTGGTGAAAATTGGACTCTCCCGATTTTATCGAAAAAGATCTTATATTGCAGGTATTGAGTGTTTTGCTCAGTTATTTCAATCTCAGTATCTCTAATAGTCAATATACGATTAATAATTGCTCATTCGAAATAAATTAATTAAGTTTTTTATCATATTTGTTTTTATTTCTGAAAATAAGTTTCTCAATTTCTATCACTTCCTGATTAACCTGAGTCCATAGTCACATACTCACATATTACATATATAAAACTATTTTTCAATGTTTCAATGTCCGGTCATGAATGAACTCTACCTAGTATTTAATATTTTATCATTAAAAATATAAAAGATATAATCGTACAAAAGAATGAATGAATGAATGAATACTTTATTGCACAAAACAAACATACAGAGATATACAAAGAAAGATATATGTACAAGAGGCGCGCTTATCTCTATAAAAGAGATTTCTACCAGCAAACCCAGATAGGAAAGGAAAGTGGATTGTGAGAGTAAAACCTATTTGCACAACAAAATAATTTATACACAATAATAATATAAGTAGGTACATATACCTAATACTTATACTACACCTAATTTATATAATATTATATACATACAAAAGACTGTCGTTTAACGTTTTTTCGTGTGTGTGTGTGTGTGTGTGTGTGTGTGTTTGTGTGTATGGAACCCTTCGTGTGTGGGTCCAACGTCCTACTCGCACTTGGCCGTTTTTATTAGGAACTGTCAAACGGTAATTTTGTTCACGAGTTACTTGCATGTGACGTCATAGTCAAATGCTGTCTTTTAACACAAAGTTGAGTTTATAAAATACAACTGCTGGAAATATACAATTCTGATATTGTCAAACGTTTTTGTTGAAATAGATTAAGCTTGAGACACTTTTCTAGATTTATTGGACTACCTTGTCAAATACTGACCACTACTTCGAACGCGAATCAACACTATCTCTGAATACCTTTGACAACTTCATATTTGTATGGAGTTATCAAATTTATTCACAGAATATTGTTGACGAAAGGAATGCTGAATTCAGTGACAAACCCAAGCTTGATTTCATAACCAAATCAAATGTGAGGTAACAAAGTTCGTCAGAAACCAAGCGATAGTGGCCTTGAGCATTAGACAAAGAAAACAAATACCCGTCGCAATGCGTCGGAGCAGACCGACCGCGCCGCCCCGCAGAGCCCCGCGGTGTTGACAAATTATATAAATTATTAATTATCCCGTTTAACAACTTAAAAATAAAATTAAACGCACATTTTTTATATTTTTCAACTTCTTTTGAGTGTTCGTTTCATTTGGAATGAGAACTGATGTCGGCTTCTAGCGAATTTCCATTTAGTAGAAATAATGCATCAGGAGGAAAGGTATTGGGGTTATGTAGGGTTTACTCTACACTAACCGCTGTACACCAAACCTGGAATTGCACTCAAGTAATATTTAAAACCCTTTAAAATGTGAGAAGATTGTCACTTGAAATTTCAAACCTTTGCTGAATTTGGTGGGTCATTTTAGGGTACAGCGGTTAGTGTAGAGTAAATCATATATATGTAACTCCAATAGCTTTCTTCCTGGTGCATTATTTCATACTACATGAAAATTCCCTAGAAATCAGTTCTCATTCTATATGAAACTGTTATATGTATGAAATAAATATCATACATATAACAGATCGCGCAAGTCCATCTCAAATAAACTTTATAAAGCATATATTTATCCCACACTTGTCTGCCAACTACATCACTGGCCTGCAAAACTAAGTTTTTTTTCTTCTTTACTATGCAATTTAGATATTTGAAATAAAAAACGTTTTAAAGACAATTTTACCAGCCTTCTTTGAAACTAAAGTACACATTTGTACTCTTTTTCGAGTCCCATTTATTTCGAAAGTATATCTTGTTTACTGAAAAAGTTATTGCAATTTTAAAAGTATGATACTTAGTTTTGCTGGCAAATTTAGTTTGGCCTGGAATTTAAGCTAAAGATGCATTATTATTATCGTTTGTAGAAGAATTGTAAAACTGTCGCTCAGTTAGAATTAGTTACAGTTTTTCGATACTACATTTAATACGAACACTTCTAACGAAGCGGAGTATGTATAGAACCGATGATGTAAGATTTGACTCCGGATCATCATCATCATAAACCTATATGCTTCCTCACAAATACGCCACTCAACTTGGTAATGTGCAACACGATTCCTTGTTTACCTTCTATCCTCGCTATGCGGCTGGTACATCTGGTAGAAGTATTCAAAGAAATAAGCGCTAATAATGGATATTGATCGGACGTACACTACTCTCAGCATTCGCATGCAAAGGTGAAGAATCCGAAAGGAATGCCGAATTCACAAAACATGCTTAAATTTAGAATTATGGCGCTAACAAATGCCTTTCTCTGATGAATCGTTAATTAACTACGCGATTGAGAGTTTCGCACGTTCATTTTAACTACCTATACAGAGTGTAACAGAAAGATGTGTTCATATTTTATGGGGTTGCTAGAGACATCTTTTCGAACAACTTTCAGCGGCGCGCAGAAGTGCATCAAATACGCGAAGCTAATTTATGCCATTTTATTTTGATTCTTTGGCCATCCTGAAGTTTATATTTTAATTCTTCCTGGATTTGGTATAATTACTCATATTATTTCTCAAGAAAGAGGTGAAAAGGAAACTTTTGGCTGCTTAGGGATAATTTATGCTATAATAGCTATTAGATTATTTGGATTTGTTGTATGAGCTCATCATTTTATACCAACAATTTTGATTCTTTGGCCATCCTGAAGGTTATATTTTAATTCTTCCTGGATTTGCTATAATTTCTTATATTATGTCTCAAGAAAGAGGTAAAAAGGAAACTTTGGCTGTTTAGGGATAATTAATGCTATAATAGCAATTGGATTATCAGGATTTTTTGTATGAGCTCATCATTTTATACCAACAATTTTGATTCTTTGGCCATCCTGAAGGTTATATTTTAATTCTTCCTGGATTTGGTATAATTACTCATATTATTTCTCAAGAAAGAGGTGAAAAGGAAACTTTTGGCTGCTTAGGGATAATTTATGCTATAATAGCTATTGGATTATTTGGATTTGTTGTATGAGCTCATCATTTTATACCAACATTTATATTGATTCTTTGGCCATCCTGAAGGTTATATTTTAATTCTTCCTGGATTTGGTATAATTTCTTATATTATTTCTCAAGAAAGAGGTAAAAAGGAAACGTTTGGCTGTTTAGGGATAATTAATGCTATAATAGCAATTGGATTATCAGGATTTTTTGTATGAGCTCATCATTTTATACCAACAATTTTGATTCTTTGGCCATCCTCAAGTTTATATTTTAATTCTTCCTGGATTTGGTATAATTTCTCATATTATTTCTCAAGAAAGAGGTGAAAAGGAAACTTTTGGCTGCTTAGGGATAATTTATGCTATAATAGCTATTGGATTATTTGGATTTGTTGTATGAGCTCATCATTTTATACCAACATTTATATTGATTCTTTGGCATTCCTGAAGTTTATATTTAAATTTTTCCCGGATTTGGCATACTTTCTCATATTATTTTTCATGAAAGAGGTAAAAAGGAAACTTTTGTCTGTTTAGGGATAATAAATGCTATAATAGCAATTGGATTATTAGGATTTGTTGTATGAGCTCATCATTTTATACCAATAATTTTGATTCTTTGGCCATCCTGAAGGTTATATTTTAATTCTTCCTGGATTTGGTATAATTTCTTATATTTTTTCTCAAGAAAGAGGTAAAAAGGAAACGTTTGGCTGTTTAGGGATAATTAATGCTATAATAGCAATTGGATTATTAGGATTTGTTGTATGAGCTCATCATTTTATACCACCAATTTTGATTCTTTGGCCATCCTGAAGGTTATATTTTAATTCTTCCTGGATTTGGTATAATTTCTGATATCATTTCTCAAGAAAGAGGTAAAAACGAAACGTTTGACTGCTTAGGGATAATTTATGCTATAATAGCAATTTAATTAATAGCATTTGTTGTATGTGATCATAATATTATACTAACATTTATTTTTATTGGCCATCCTGAAGTTTTTATTTTAATTCTTCCAGGATTAGGTATTTTTTCTTATATCATTTCTTAAGAAAGAGGTAAAAAGGAAACTTTTGGCTGCTTAGGGATAATTTATGCTATAATAGCAATTGGATTATTAGGATTTGTTGTATGAGCTCATCATTTTATACCAATATTTATTTTGATTCTTTGGCCATCCTGAAGTTTATATTTTAATTCTTCCTGGATTTGGTTTAATTTATCATATTATTTCTCAAGAAAGAGGTAAAAAGGAAACTTTTGGCTGCTTAGGGATAATAATTTGTTGTATGAGCTCATCCAATATTTACTGTAGGAATAGATATTGATACTCGAGCTTACTTTACTTCTGCCACTATAATTATTACCGTCCCAACTGAAATTAAAATTTTTAGTTGACTAGCCACATTGCATGGAACTCATTAGCCCATCTATTCTTTGAAGATTAGGTTTTTTTTTTATTTACTATAGGAGGATTAACACGAGTAATTTTAGCATATTATTCCATTGATGTTTCTCTTCACGATACCTATTATGTTGTAGCTCACTTTCATTATGTTTGTTCCTTTGGCCATCGAGACGACGGGGGTTTCGGGTTCACAGGTTAGGGTCTTTATCAAGGAAATTGGGCGTCGCTTGAGGGACCAAGGATTTGACAAACGCTCTGGGGCTTTTCCGGTCCCGAGAATCCCAGTCGCTGTGCAGCGCAGTAATGCTGCTAGTATAATGGGTACCCTTGAGCCGGGAGATTCTTGGGGCAGTTTGTTGTGTAATTATACGTCGCGCCACATGTTATGAGCGGTGGCCTTGAATGCGCAGTAGTCACTTTTCAATACCTGTACATATGCGCAGTAATTCCCGCCAACGTCGCCCAGCGCTCTTAATTCTTGGCGCGAGGTAAACGTTTGTGTAATTTTGTTTTATTTATTATTTTGAGACGAACTTTTGTGTGGATTTTTATCATTTTTGTATTTTATTGTGTATGTTATTTTCAATTCTAGGTCGTTTAATTTGAGATATTGAATAAGTAAACTTTCGCTATGATACCGATTAGAGCAACCTTGTTTTTCACTTCTCCGTATAATTCAGCTGACCGCCCGCCGGCGTCCTTCCCAAAATGTATGGCGGAGTAATCTAATTTCTAACTTCTATAGTTTAAAAAAAAGAAGTGTAGTACTTAGTTTTGCAGGCCAGTGTAGTTTATTGTGACTGTTACATAATGAAAGGCATTCAAATACGAGTGTGGGTTTATGAAACGAGCCGGGAGTTTCATAATAACAACACAAGAGTGTTTAAATGCCTAATTATGTACATACATAGTTACGTACCCTGCTTTATCTACACAATTACTATAAATGCCCTGTGATATGTTCAGGAACCATCGAAATTTTAGTGTATTAACATCGAATCGATCTTATTATAAAGCTTGCTTTATTTTTCAGAGATGTTTGAAATTTGAATGTAATAATCATTATCGAATTCAATGTCATTAGGAAGAAATAGTAATAAACAGTTCCACACATAAGAAATAGTAATAAATAGTTCCACACATAAGAAATAGTAATAAACAGTTCCACACATAAGAAATGGGTTCTAACAAAACAGTTTATCTTTGAGCTGCTCGTAATTTGCGGTCTTTTAATGCATTATACAGAGTTTACGATAAGTGTAGATCAAATTAATAAGCGTATTGATACAGCGATGTAACAAAAAGACACCTCCTGTAAACCATAAACTATAGGAATTTTAATACCAAAACTTGTAATTCAGATACTGACGTTATAACGTTGATGGAAAAATCCAGAGGAAACCACAATGTCTCCATGGCTGTAGGTGATGATGTCACGCAAAATGGATTATTGACTAACTGGGAAAACGTGGGCACAATTGTGCCTCTGCCATCCCGTATAGGAAAACCCAAGTCTTGGATGTTTATATGTGTTCGATGTCGCTGTTTCTAGTTCCCACGACACCGGGTATCCTAGTGTGGGGCCAGAAGCTACGTATTTGCCTGTATGTAAATGTTTATGTTTTGTTATGTTCACTAAATGTTCCCACCACGTAGGTTCACGGAACTGTATTGGTTGCCATAGATCACTTTCTGTCCGAATACTAGTTTATAATACAACAGGAGTCGAACCGTTTATGTTCATGTGTGTATGTCGCAGTTGGTTGGTTAAATCAGACACCTAACGAACTCTCTAGACCATTAATTAAATACCGTCGTTTAACCAAGTCACTAGCATTTTGATTTAAATAAAGCATCGTCGAAAACGTTTAACAATCTGTTTTACCGAAAGCCGGTGTGTTGGAAAACAAGATCGCGTCATGACAACAACTGATTTGCACAGCTTTTATACTTTATATCAGGGCAAAACATTGCGGTAGCTTAGGTGAAGGGTAAAGGGGGTGACCGAAGCGAAGCCCCCTTTATCCTTCGTATTAGGTTGAACATGTAAGAACAACAAAAAATTCAAAAAATGTTGTTTATGTTGTATATGTCTTATTGCCTAAGGGACGATTAGACAACTCGTTACACGTTTCGTTCACTGACTTGTCTGGCGGAATTTTAGTGACTTGGTTAAACGTCGGTATTTATCTAACGGTCTAGAGAGTTAGTTAAGTGTCTGATTCAACCAACCAACTGCGACATGCATACTGTTTCAAGTTAATCCTTCGTACCGTTACAGTGCATTACTGCAAGGTGAAAGGTGCCCAGCCTCTAAATCTGTATCAAGAAAAACCGTATATTTTATAATATAACAATTTCTATAAACATGTCTGCGGATCCGACCAATGTAGTCCTGAGTCTGCGATCTCTCAACGCCCCGGAGGCGTCTTCTGAAAAGCCCGTGGGGTACAACGCTGGGCCGCGTTATGCCCCACGGGTTTTTCAGAATTTTAAACCGCCTGAAAAGCCAGAGCCGGTACAACGCAGCGTCGCGCTGTACCACACGGGGTTTTCTAGCGGTCACATTGACATTTCATCGCCTGAATAGCCCGTGGGGTACAACGCTTGCGACCTGTGCGACCCGTGCATGCGTTAGGCGTGAAAGAGAAAGCAGATTAGCGCACCAAGCGCGTGCGGCGCGACGCATGCGCTAGACGTGAAAGAGAGCACTGAGTACCTTATTGATGAGTGGAAAAAAGAGATCCAATACTATTAGGCAGTTTTGGAAAACACGTGCGTTGCTAGGTCACATCTTCTCAGTGGTGATTTGTGTTCGCTTTTTTATGCAGTTAGTTATTGTCAGTACAGTATCGTTTCAATAAAAACCCTTATTCTCGGATGAGGATTTTGAGTTAATAAGATTCGATAATGACAGTAGTGGAGGACAAAATTTCTCGTGCGAGTTGCGGTGGAAACCGAAAAGTTGATAATATATTATCTACCAATACCCACACCAACTGGATAACGAAGAGGCGATATCCTAACTCAAAACGATACGGGTCAAACACTGCGGCAGCTTAGGTGAAGACTAGAGTATTTGTGTTAGGTTGACATGTAAGAACAAAATAAACGTAAATTCTAAACCCTGTCGGTCTGGTTTACTATCTGTCGATAGTTGATAATCTAACGCGTTAGTTTATCAACTTACGGTTTTGACTATCTTCCGGCGATATATACAAACTTATCTCATTGGTACATGGTCAGCAACAAGATTCGAACCTATATCTCATGCGCGTGAAACACATTAGACCACGGAGTTCTTCTTAGGGTTCCGTAACCGAAGGGTGCCAAACGGGACTTTATTACTAAGCCTCCGCTGTCCGTCCGTCCATCCGTCTGTCATCAGGCTGTATCTCATGAACCGTATCTCGTCGCTGCTATAATAACAAATACTAAAAAACAGAATACAATAAATATTTAAGGGGGCTCCCATACAACAAACGCGATTTTTTTGCCGTTTTTATAGATAAAAGGAACTATTCGTGCGCGAGTGCAACTCGCATTTGTCCGGTGTTTTTTCTTTTTCTTTTATTATTTTTTGGGCCTGTTCCAACAAAACTTATCTAATCAATAAAGCTCTATGTGACAGATTCATTTGTCATTTTAAAAACAAAATTTATTTATATATGTGTTTCTGTTCAATAGGGCTTATCGGTTCAATAGGGATTTATTGGAATAGGGCCTTAGTATACTACCTAACTACGTTTTCTTGTACGATATGTAAAAGTCCAACTCACATTTGACCGTTTTTTTTCGTAGTGCCTAAGTACCTACCTATACAAAATTTTACCAATCAATAAACATTTATATACCCTGGGATATAGGATACCCTGTGTCGTGGCTAACATCCCAAGCAGATAACTTCCATTACATTCCACACGTTCCACAGGTACAAATTCAACATACAGTAACAAGATTGTCTGAGGATTGAAAAAACGGCCGTAACTTAAACGAACTTGATCTATAAGAAGTATAAATTTTGAATTACTAAAATTAGGAAATACATAGGCGCGTTGTTGCGTAGTAGCGCTCCGGTTTTTTTACTACAAGCTAAGTCATGAAACGCCAGAGGGACACAACGCCGCAGGCGCTGTACCCCACGGGCTATTCAGACGATGAATTGTCAATGTGACCGCTAGAAAACCCCGTGTGGTACAACGCAGCGAAGCGTTGTGCCGCTCTGGCTTTTCAGGCGGCTTAAAATTCTGAAAAGCCCGTGGGGCACAACGCGGCCCAGCGTTGTGCCCCACGGGCTTTTCAGAAGACGCGCCCCGGAGCTGTGTGAAAACAAACTAACTAACACCAATATGTCCAGGGTGAATGTTCATGAGGTTAAAGTTTTACCAAGGGCGCCATTTGCGAGTGAGGTCTTTACACATAACTAGTGGCATCATCATAAAAATAAATTACCCGATTTCAGGTTACGATTTTCCATCATATGAACTTTTAACTAAAATCATATAGCCTACGGCACTCCTACAACTGAGACGAATCCAATAATAATAATAATAATAATACCTTGGACACTATTTACACACATTGATCTAGCCCCAAACTAGGATGCCCTGTATCTTGGGTACTAGACAACGATACACATACTTATATAGATAAATATTATACTTCGATAGATAAACAACCATGACTACTGACTAGGGTACAAACATCCATTCTCATCAAACAAATATTTGCCCCCACCGGGCCTTGAACCCGGGACCCCTGGCTTCGCCGGCAGACTACCGACTCGGCCATTCGGATCGTCAATGCAAATTTATTAAAATCTGTCAAGCCATCTGGGCGGCAGCTCGTGCAACGAAATGGTCATACAAAAATATAAACGTAAGCACGAAAAACATTACCCTCCTTCATGTGCAGTCGGCTCAATAGGACGAGGTTGTCAGTTTGTACCGTATCGGAAGACCTCACTTTACACCATCGCCCCCAGCGGCGAGTTAACACGTGATAGGGTCGGGGGGGTACGGAAGTGGGGTCGCACACGTCGCCGATGAACTAGCCCTCATTACCAAAGTACAATGATGGGAAAAATCGTGAGGAAACCTTCATATCTTCGTAGCTACGGTGTTGGGCTAGCTACATGTCTCGCAAAATGGAGTGTTGAATGTAAGCACATCAGCTGTGCCTCTGTCACCTCATATAGGAAAAGATGTAAAGCTATAACAATAATTGGTTTATGTATATCTGTTTACCAAATTGACCAAAAAGTTACATTCAAAAAAAAATATATACCAAGTTAACAAAATGTCCGCAAAAAATTACACCCTACTTGACCGCGCTAGCGAAGCGTCTCCGTTTTAGAATGGCTTATGTTTAAAGGATTACCAAAATCACGCCTATTTTACTACCAATAAATCGAAATGACTGCCAGAATGGATAAATGTCCACCAAATTGTGTTTGGATAAATGATCACCAAACTTTTATGTTTATGTTTTAAGTATTTTTTGTTGTTCTTACATGTTCAACCTAACACGAAGGATAAAGGGGGCTTCGCTTCGCTCACCCCCTTTACCCTTCACCTAAGCTACCGCAGTATTTTGCCCTGATATTTTTTGCAACTTTAGGTGTTCATTTATCTGTTTTGGGTAGGAAGAAAATATTTTGTTGCCTTTTAGGATTGGGCGAAAATGCTTTCGTATGTCCGGATGTGAGTCTGGATGTTATCTTCTACAGGCCGCATTTCCTTACTGACAGTTTCGATAATTAAATAGATTTTTTGTCTGGGGTTGAGATGTGGGGGTTTTAAAATTTCAAACAACCTCTTCAGTCCAAACAGCTTGACTGATAGTAACAAATGAGGAGTCGTTGGGTTTGTAGAGAACGTGACAGCAACAGGCTTATAATTTTAGTGAAAAGTTAATAATTTATATTTAAGACCGCAAAATGTAGTGTACAAAGTTATTGGTGCGGCTACTTTTATACTCCATGTACGTAACCAGGTGCATTCATAAGTTTGTATGATTTATTGAAAGAAAGTGTCACTCGCAAGGTGTACAGGGGGGTTACCACAAAGTCTTATGCCGATTCAGATTAGGAACCTAATTTGATCTGCAAAATTACCGTGACCGTCTTAGAACAAGTCTTGGTACTAGGTAAATAAAGCCCATTATGGCGAATTGGAATGGACATGGTTGCCATGGTGATGTTCTTGTTTTGAACCTAATTTGAATCGGAAAAAGATTGTGGTAACCCCCCAGCTCACAGAGCCACAGTTATACTAGACTACATGTATTCGCCACGCTCCGCTTCGCCTCGTCTCCAGGTTGCATTATAAAGTTTTGACCTAACAACCTAACTTTAGTATTCGGACAAAGAGTGACCTATATATCAACCAATACCGTTTTGTAAAACTATATTTAGGCACTAAATTTGGTGAAAAATTAACAAAACAAAACAAAACTTACATTGGTAAACAATATTTTTGTTGCCATGAGAATTTATCATTCCACAAAGTTTGGTCTGCTAAAACTCACAGGTACTATTTATGAAATTTTAGAATGAGCAAACAGCGCTGATAGAAATGTTTAGTTATTTTTCGCAGGCGTGTATGTTTTTGTTTGTGAGTTATTCGCTGAGGATATTGATCTCGGGTGTGGATTCTACATCTTCTACAATCTCTATCGCTCGTCAGTGACGCACCGTCAACATTATACTCTAATTCGGAATATCGCCTCTGATAGTCCAAACATTTTGTTATTTATGTTTTTAATTATTTTCTATGACCCTGTCCTGTCTAAGATGCAAGGCATAAAAACATTTTTAAAGATAATTTCAGAAAAGGCTTTTTTCATGATCCAATAGACGGGGCTGAAGAATTTGGTGCTTGATGGATGTGGGTGGTAAACATGATCAGATTCACTGTTTGATAAACGTTGCAGTCTATTCGAAATTCATTCTCGTTTTTTTTCATATATTTTTTATTGTTTAATATAAAAAATAATTATAATTTAATTAATTTAATATAATAAAATAAACCTAATTCTAGATCAAATTTTAGGGGAAACTCAGACTCGTGTACAGTAAGAAACGGAATTAGCTAGCTCGTCCTACAACTTCATAGTTAATTAAATAGATGCATATACATCACAATACTACTTACTTTAAATTAGAAAAAAGTAATGTTCCGAAGTCACATTGTAGAGCAGACCTATAAATTATAAAAACAGTGTGTCTCGCACAATCACTTTCACTGTCTGAATCAGAACCATTGCTTATAAAGCTGTAGTAAAAAAATATTTTTTTTTATGTTAAAAATCACCTCAGATTTCCTTTATTTATTTATTATGATACAAATATGATGTGCAACATAACAGATTGGGACCCACAGCGCCGTATAAAAAAAACGTTGTTTGATTGAAAACTTTCGTCCATTCTTCAGTTCACAGCATCTTGATTTTTTTAACAGCTGCTTCTTGAGGTTTTTTTTTTTTTCAAATCTAAGTATATTTTTAGAAGCAACACATCCTTTTAATTGTGCCTAAATATTCTCTATGGGATTAAAATCCGGATGATAAGGAGGCAAACGAACTGCTGCGTGACCATGCTCCCGCAAGACTTTATCTAGATTCAGTACGGAACAACTTTCTTTCTGGCGTTTTATCATTCATATTTTATCGACAAAAGCCATTTGTCTTGTTCATGTGAAATTTAAATATTTTATTACATAGGGACCAACATACTTAATTAGTTAGTTTGTTGCAGCTATAACGAACCAATATCCCTTCAAATACTTGATAACATAACATAACGCCTATTCCCATACGGGGTGGCAGAGGCACAATTGTGCCCACTTTAAGCCAGTTATACAATACTTCATTTTGCGTGACATGGGGCTAGCCAATCGCCGCAGCTATGGGGTAATGATGGTTTCCTCACGATGTTTTCCATCAAAATTAGAACGTCCATATAATGTATATAACAAGATAAATTAATTATCTCATCAGGTACACGGTCAGGAATCGAACCTGCATCTCCTGTGTGAGAAGCAAGCGTGAAACCCATTAGACCACGTAGCTCTTTATAATTCAATACTTGATAATTCAATAAATCTACAGTACGTAGCAAAGCATGAGACTAACCTTAGTGAACAGTTTAGGCTAGTATTTAATCGCTCAGCAAAAATACTGATTTTCACAGCAAAAAAGGATCAGCAGAAATACTTTTTATGTATTTTTGTTATTCTTACATGTTCAAACTAATACAAAAGATAAAGGGGCCTTCGCTTCGCTCACCCCCTTTACCCTTCACCTAAGTTACCGCAGTAATTGGCCTGATATTTGCTGTGAAAATCAGTATATTTGCTGTGCAAATCAGAATTATTAATGTGCAGTTTAATATTTCCCAAAAGTTTATAGCCTCGATTTTGGCTAAAAACTCGCTATTTTCGGCTATTTATTTAGCCACCCTTGAGTAAATGTTTGCCACTAGATAGAAAGCGGAATAACACTACGCGAGTAAACTTTGACAACTCTATTTAAATTTGTACGAAATTGACAAAATTTTGTCGAGTTCAAGTCTTATGGCCGGTTTCACCAACGATCCCTATCTTTTAGGGGACACTTTATTTCTTTTAGGGGCCACCTAGCGGTTGTTTCGATTTGCCCTAAGTGTAAGGGTCATCTAGGCTCCTTGGGGACCCCCTAAATATATCAAAAATAGTCAACCCGAATGGCCGAGTCGGCAGTGACCCTGCCTACGAGGCCAGGGGTCCCGGGTTCGAGTCCCGGTGGGGGCAAATATTTGTTTGATGAGAACGGATGTTTGTACCCTAGTCATGGTTGTTTATCTCTCTAAGTATAATATTTATCTATATAAGTATGTGTATCGTTGTCTAGTACCCAAGATATAGGGAATCCTAGTTTGGGGCTAGATCAATGTGTGTAAATAGTGTCCAAGGTATTATTATTATTATTATAAGAGATAGAGACAAGGATAGAGAAAGGCCATCTTAGATGGTTTGGTCACGTTGAAAGGATGAATGAAAGGAGATTGTATTGACGAAACAGATTTATACAGCGGGTGTGAAAGGAGCCGTCGGGCGGGGACGCCCAAGAAGGTCCTTTAAAGACTTGTTAGTGATGGGGCAAATCCGAAGTACCCGTAACAGGCGATCTTGCATGAAGAGACTTATGAATGAAGCGAGAGATGTATGCCAGGATCGTAGCAGGTCTTTGGTCTCTGCCTACCCCCCTTCCGGGAAATAGGCGTGAGCATATGTATGTATGTATAAGAGTCCATCCACCGAAACAATCGCTAGACAGCTAAGAAAAAGAGCTAAGTGTCCCTTAACTGTTGGATCGGGCATTATTCCGCCTTCTAGCTAGTCGCCCTAAGTGTGCCTAACTGCCTATCAATTAAAGACCTCTATGGTGTGGCGATCGAGACTGAGCTACCCCAACCGAGAGGTCCCGGGTTCAAAGCCCGGCTGGAGAGGATGAAAAAAAAACTCCAGGCCTTGGATGTTTGCAGGTTTGTGACGTCGCTGTTTCTGGTTCCCACAGCGTAACCTAGTGTGGGGCAAGAACTAGAAGGTTTGTATGTGTCTGTCTGTAAATGTTAATGTTGATACAGGGTGTAACTTCTCCATAATCAGCTGACCGCTCGGCCCGAAATGTATGGAGCAGTGAAACATAAAGATGCCCTGATCAAATCGGTTTCACAGTGAACGTTGCTCAGAATGATGTCCCTAACCCCCTTAAAATTGGGCTACACCTTTCTTTTACACCTTTACTAATCATAAATAAATAAAAATAAAACACCCCCGACAGTTTCAGTTTCAGTTTAGTTTATTTCTGTACAATATACATTGTGCTGAAAATAATAAAATCTTACTCTAATAATAATAATGTATTTAATAGAACCATCCCAGTGAAGTCGACTACCAATTACATAAAATGCTTTGAAATCCGTCCACCCGTTTGACCGCCAGGGATGGACATAGGATCCTAACGCAGACGCTTCAGACTTATAACACCCCTATTTTGTCATCGGGGGTTAAAAATTGGGCAGCCTAGTTCATTTAAGAACGAAACTCCAGACCAACTTTATAAATCAAGGACTCAATAGTAGGGGACTGGGAATTATTTAAAAATATTGCAAATCCGAGTAAATAGCACACGAATGTAGCGACTTCCTATTTAATTTTAGGGTTGCCAGTATCAGAATGTCTAGAAAAAAACTGCATGATTAAAACGCACAGACTCCTTAAGAGAACTTTCTAAAGAAATTGACATACTAACTGTAGCTAGTTAATTTATTTTCGACAATATCATGTATGTACGCGAACCTTACAGCATTTTGCCAATTTTTGCGATAACTTTAATGTTAACCTAAGAAATAATCACAGACTAGTTAAGCCCCACTTTTTTTTCAAGGGTCAGTTCATTCTCTACTACAACAAGACACCTCTGGGGATTTCAAAATTGCCATTTGAGCAATTGAACAACCACGTGAAAGCTATTTTGTCAAAAAAAGGATATTACAATGTTTGAATTGGCGTATCACGGGACTGTATGTGGTTCAACTAACTCTACACAAAATAACATCGCTGTTAATAATTTTGTAATTATTTATTCACGCTTATTATTTCTAATACACTTAAACATAATAATTAATATTGTTTTTAAGAGATTAAAAAATCAATCTGTGGACGTTTCTTAGGCCTATTGCTCCCACAGTGGTTCACAAAAATGACATTTGCTAAGTACATGTAAATATCTACAGTAATAATGAAAATTTTACTTTTGAATAAACAATTTTTGTTCAAACTGAACAAGTTTATGTCGGTAAACCCTTTTCATATTAAGCACTAGGCATCCCTTTCATTTCATTTTAAATATTCCAAAAAAACGACCGGTCGATAAACAAAAAATAATTAAATGCAATGAATACCGCATTCAATTCACAGATTGCTTGAAGCCCATATTGGTTCATTAAATTTAATCGGTGTTTTGACTCTCACTATGAAGGAACGACTGACAGATGTCAAATATGACCTATGACAATGGTCATACAATAGAATGTGCTATCATGTAATAATCTTAACACCTACAAATATAGCTACAGCATTATGTTTCATCCTGTGACATATACCTAAATGAAATCATTTATTTTATTTATGATTAAGATTTTTAATATGCTGTACTCGTTTATTTAGTTATCTGCCCCTGCTCAGCAATCAACCTTCTTAAAACCTGTTTTGCTGGAGGAGATCTCTTGTTTGTGATAAGCTCTCGTTTGTACACTATATGTAACTCTTGTTTTCTTCATATTATTTTGTTGAAATTGAAATTGTGAATACGGTATTTGATTGCTAGTCAAAATAGATACTTTTTAGGAACTGACAAAACGGTAATTTTGTTCACGAGTTCTATGAAATAACTAGCATGTGACGTCATATTCAAATTCTGTCTTTTTAACACAAAAATGAGTTCATAAAATATACTGAAATTTATAAAATATACTGCTGGAAATATACAATTCTGATATTGTCAAAAGTTTTTGTTGAAATAGGTTCAGCTTGAGATACGTTTTTAGATTTATTGGACTACCTTGTCAAATAACGTATTATGAGATTAAAAAATAATATTACTTATATAGATTACTGACTACGATAATATCAATGAGTGAAATCAGTTATATAAATAATAAATATAATAAACAAATAAAAAGGGTCTTAGAAAAATTAATAGTCAGCAAGCAATCGGCAACCCTAAAACCTGGCGCCGATTTTCCGAAGAATCGAGTATTGTATTTGAATATCGAATCGATTAGTGGCGTCCATTTTGAAATTCAATCTTTTATTTGGTAAGCGAGTGGGCCTCCTACGGGGTTGAAACTGAAACAACTGGCCGTATTCAGTATTACATTAACAAATTCGTAACAGTTCATTATGTTCGTCTTTCCAGATTTTTTTACAACGAAATTCATTATTTGGAGAAGAAAAAAGGTTAAACTCAGTGTCAGGTAAAATTAATTAAAAATGTAAAACACCCCTGATACAATTAGTGTGGGGCCAGAAGCATGTGCCTGTTTATAAACGTTTATGTTTTATATTTGTTCCTTGTTAAGCTGATAATTTTCGTACCACTGATTTGATCTCAATAAATCACAGAAAACTGCATTAAAGTCCACCCGTTAGAGCGCGAGAGGGACACAAACAGATTCACAGACAGACAGACAGACGCTTCAAACGTATAACACCTCATTATTTTCGTCGTTGGTTGATTATAACACCCCGTTCGTTTCGTGGGGGGTTAAAAATAGAAACGTAATTGTTCTGCGACTACCTTCACTCAAGGAAATAGAAGTTCTGCAAGCGATGAGTCACTTTATCACATGCTCCGATCGTGGCTGGCTATGTTTCTGACGTTTCTGGCTTAAAATACCCAGGGCATCCTAGGCCCTCAGCTCTGAGAGCCATCTCAAGCGCGCGAAAATGACAGATTTGATCATTATTGCGATATAGCTGCGAGACAACTCTCAGAACTGAGTGCGGTTTATTAATACGGCTTTATTATGGGCCCAGAATCAATGAGTACAAGAAGAATGGCATGGCAAGAATGCCAACATTTGAAGACTACTGCGTGTTTTTTTTAATTGGTTTGTAGTCCGCTAATATGTCACCCTTAGGTGACATATGACGGCATCATAATGCCGTCATTAGTTTTCATAATTTCTTGCCAAGGTGTACGTCATGTACCTTTAGACAAATCCTAGTTTAAGAAGTAGAAGAAGAGAAGTTTCTCGGTTTGTATGAAAATGCGCCGTGCAAATGTTCTCTGCATGGCTGAGTGTATACACGTATGTGAATTTCATTTACAGCTCTCCTATATAAAGATTCCCAGTGCAAAGCATCGGCCATTACATCCCTAGCTCGCGAGGCTAAAGATGCCTTTTTAAAATTTTCAATTCCTGTTTTTTTTATAGTTTTGAGTTGCTATTTTTTTGTTGAGTGCGCGATTTGAATAAGTTTGTGCTTGTCGGTTTCGTTCTATGGTACGTTTAAAGTGTTTTAGCAATCACTCCAAGCTTTGTTAAGACCTTTGGTGTCGTTGTGTGCTGTTAGTAAAACGACAGCGTCAATATGGCACTTAAGTAACACTTTAATTGATTGCAGCTTGAGCAGCAGTTGTATATTTTGTACATTTTAGAATTGCCATTGTTTGGTCAATGTAAAAGTGTTGGTGGTTAAGTCGTTGGTTGTGTGGTGTTCAGGTTAAGTTATTGCAAGATTTTGCATGAAAATTATGCAGGTTAAATAAACTCTAGAATAGTATGAAAATTAATCAGTTTAAATAAACGAGCCGTAATTCCCCTCGCCGCAGTTACCTTGGCTGTTGTGCATAATACGGTATTTGACAAGGTCGTCCAAAACATCTAAAGACGTGTCTCAAGCTGAAGCTATTTCAACAAAAACGTTTGACAATATCAGAATTTTATATTTTATAAACTCAATTTTGTTTTAAAAAGACAGCGTTTGACTATGACGTCACATACCGGTATTTCATAGAACTCGTGAACAAAATTACCGTTTTGATAGTTACTAAAAAGTATCTATTGTGACTAGCAGTCAAATAACATATTGTCAAAAAAATAGGAAACAGAGAATACTATTCCCCACTTTAAAAATAAGATAGCTGGTGGGCGGGTAGGTATCTAGTTGTCGGATCGTACAACTATCGAAGTAAATTGACCGACAGAGCTTGTGTGACCACATTTTATTTTTATTTTTTTATTTAGTTTAATTTATTAAACCTGCGGAGTTAGCTGGCTGTCAATATTGCTTTGATTTTTGTTTGTTTTGATGACTTGATAATTTGGGGTAGGTTCTTTCTTTCACTGATAAGTTTTTCCCCTATCTTTTTAGGTGCCACATTATTTGTAAACTAGCTACCCTAATTTCAATGCTACCAACTTAACGGCGAAGGGAAAAGTTATCTGAGATGTACTTTAATACCACTACCTAGGTATAGTCGTAAAATGCAACTCGAATAGAACGCAATTATTAGAACCAATATGAAACAAAATTATACAATTGAATCGCATTTTGCACAATCATATAACCACCTAATTTGATGAAATCCTTCATGCAAGATATATACAAATCTAGAATTTTGCTTCTCTGGCCTTCACTATCAGTATAAAATATTACCTTCCTTCTGGTGCAGTCGGGTAAAAAACCATTCATCGTTTGCTGGCAATATCTCTTGACTGCACAAAAAGAAGGGTAATTTTTTTCGAGCTTTTCTATTTATGACCATTTCGTTAGCTGTGCTTAAGGCCCAAACGGCTCGACCGATTGTAATAAATAAGGTGTCGTTGGATTCGTATCAGTTGTGGGAGTGATATGACATAGGCTTTGAACCCTTCGTGAGCGAGTCCGACTCGCTCTTGGTTAGGTTTTATTTCATGGCTCCAATCTTTTGCATTCATAAGTATTGAAAGAAAAAGCGTACGGGTGATTTGTTTTCATAATGATTGCACTAGTTTTTGGATTTGTTCGGCGTTTCCCTTGAACTATTACTAAAGGGAGACGACGGAGCCCGAGTCTCCCATGAAACACGAATAGCTAGCTAGTGTATGAATTGCTCCCGAGGGCGCAAAAGGCCGTAGTAGGCATGTCGGCGGCACCAATTTTGTTTGGAAACAGACTGCCAAATACGGCATTTGTGAAGTGGGCAATCGATATACTGTTTCTATTCGTGTTTTTTATGAGACTCGCCCCAGAATTCCGGCTTTAGACATTTGGCCTCTTTAACAACAAATCTAGTTTTCAGCGTAATTCCAATCTTGTATCGTTGTCACTTATCCACCTTTCCGATTGTTCCAGATAACTCCGCTGCATCGAATCTCGCCCTACAGTATTACAATGCATCATTTGTTCCTGACGTTCGCGACGGGGGCGCTGCTGCTTGCGCACAGCGGCGTACGCGCTTCCAGTCTGAAAGGTCTGAGAAAACGGCCTGTTAGCTTGGACGTTGATAATCATATCGAAAGTAAAGGTGAGATTTCGTATGAACACTAACTTCTGGCCGGCAGGCGGATATCATTTTCAATCAATTCAATCAATCAATCAAATCTTTTTATTACTGTAGATATTTACATATAGTTAGCAATCGTCATTTTTGCCACTTCTCTACATTGAACCACTGTGGGAGAAGCAGGGCGTAGAAACTCCCACAGATTGATTTTTAGATCTCTTTTAAAAATTGCTTGTGCTTGTGCTAAGTAATACAAATATAAACAATATGAATTACTATAGTTAATAAGCAGCAATAAATAATTACAAAATTATTAACAGCAAGGTCTGTGTTGAGCCAGATTAACCCCAAACAGTCCCGTCAACTATACTCGGCATATCAATCAGTGAAACTCCATGTCTTTGAAAACCCTCGTCTTTCAATGTAGGGGCATACCAGTACAAATGATTAAATGAATCAGATAGTGATAGTGAGGAGGAGGAGGAGGAGGAGGAGGAGGAGGAGGAGGAGGAGGAGGAGGAGGAGGAGGAGGAGGAGGGGGAGGAGGAGGAGGAGGAGGTTCCCAATTCAATGCGAATGTTTTTTTGTATGTATGTTATGAGATTTCTAGAAGACACGTGAACCGATTTACAAAATTCTTTTTGTATTTGATAGGGTACACTTCCGGGATGGTCCCATATATTGCATTGTTATAGATGTATAGATGTTATTAATGTTCACATTCATGTCGCTTCTGCATAATAAATTTCTTAGGTCTACCTGTTAGTAATGTCATCTTGGCAGGTGCTATACATTGCGTTTATGATACTTCAAATTGAATGCTACCTAAAATAAATCGTGGTAATTAATGTATTTCGTGTCATTTCCGTCTCCGGATTTAGGCGATGATATCCGAGAAAAGCCTAATCTTTAACTGATTTTAATCGTATTGTACCTCCGAAAGACAAGAGATTCTAGTAAAATATGGGCTCGTACCGTGGTCGTCCAAATAGGAGACGAGAATTGGCATACTTTTACAGACATTAACCGTATCATCTCTATCTCTTGCAGCCTCAACAAAAAGCGGGAGGAAATTCGCCAGCATTCTACAACAACCGCCGACCATCCTTCATCACACAGGCGGGCAACCCTTGGAGCTCACCTGCGAGGGCATGGGCAGACCTGCGCCTTACATACAGTGGCTGAGGAATAACATGCCGATACTGGAGGTAAGTGGGCAGTGGGGATCGTGAACGAACTCAATGGGACGCGTGATCAACCACGTGCATTCAATCAAGTGCATAAACAGGCTCAACGCATTGTGAACAAATTGAATTATTATTTGTTTACCGGACGCTTGAGTGGTTAAGCACGTCAATTTTACAGATTTCTGTGTACAGGGTTTAGCAGAAAGGTGTAGTCATATTTTATGACTGTGACAATGATTTTATCAGAGCAACTTTAATTTTCATTCCTCCAAAGTTTTGGCCCGGGCGGTCGGGCGATTTGTATGGAGAAGTGAAAAATGAAGTTGCTCTTCAGTCGTTGCTATCAAGTCGGTGTCGTTGGAACGTTGGTTTGGAAGTTACTGTGGTAGTAGAAGAGAAAGATATCCCTAAAATAACCCCTTAAAATATGACTACAACTTTCTTTTACACCCTGAACATATTGAAACAAAAGCTTGAACGCAAGATTACGCGTAGAGTTTCATTCATCTGAGGTTAGGTTCAATAATGCGTCACGTGATCTTTCAAATACTCTTGACACTGGTAGGTAAAATTAACCTCAAATGAAGTTAGGATGTCATTCTTATATGAAGAAGAAAATACGATGACTTTGACAATTACACCAGCGCCATCAGCAATAAGCTTCAAAGATTATATAATTTACTTTTCAGATTAGGTGCCGTTCACAACTTTTAAGATAACTATTGTTATGAAGGCTGGGCTGGGAATCCCCGCAAGCGGAACTCAGAATTTCTCTTCAAGATCTTCTTTTCTTTAATATTAGAGGAATTTTAAGTTCTAAAAGGCTCTTAGCCAATGTGAATATAGAGGACAACTTATAATTTTTTATAACTATTAAATAAATAACAAGTACATAAATTCAAATCCGGTGCGAAATTGTAAAGATTTTATTGTAAAAAACAGATTTTATGATGAAAATTTCGGGAGACTTTTCTATCAAGCAAAAATTATTAAATTACGTTTACACTTAAGGAATGCAAGCTGACACTCGTGATCATTAAGCTAGCAAAAAGAAATAACTGTTTTAATTATCTTATTTTGCGTTTTATATGTTAAAGTTATATGTGCGTTCTGATTGAATTTGTTTCAAATATTCCACAGCACGAATCCTCAACATCCAATAAGATCCACTCGTCTCCTCGCAACAGCATCGCCATAGTCACCTCCACGCTACTCTTGCCACCATCTTCGAACTCTGAAGACACCTACAACTGCATCGTCAGAGCTGATGATAGACGCACCAGTTCCTCTACCACCGTTTTTACCCAAGGTAAGAGGAAACGCCTGGAACAAATTTCACGGCAACATAATATAATTTGCGGAATACGGATGTGATTATTGCAGGCGCTTTATAAGTTAAGCGAACTAGAATTCAGAATACATTCATGTCTCAAGTGAAATTAAGATAGTAATCTAATCAGCTCTTTATTGGTATTTATAGCAGTAGCTAAATTTTGTAAATGTGAAACTCGACAACAACAAGACTTGGAAGAACTTTTTTAAACTATTTGATGAAGTCTCAGGAAGTTTCTTACGGAGACGATAAATAGGAAAACGCAAAGGAAACAGCCAAAAAAGCAAAAATCTTTTGTTTATTTCATTCCTCTTTAAATATATAGCGTTGCCTATATAGCTTTTGACGGAACGACGTTAGCTAGTTATCCGGAACGATTTTTAAAAATAAATCGTTCCTATCCTTCCAGAGGAAAGAGAAAGGTAGGTAAGACCAAACAAAATCTGGAGCGATGATATAATAGAGACTGCAGGCACACAATGGCTGAACCTGGCAAAATAAGGAGAGGAATGGAAGGAATTGGATGAAACCTACACCCTAAAAGGGATCCATATTGATAAGAAAACAACAAATAAACAGAACTAACCATTTATTTACTAATAAGAAAAATTATCAAAACTAACAAATACCTAAATGAGAAAACAAAATCAAATACAAAATGTAAAAGTTTTTTTTTTGTAATAAAAAGGCTTATAATAATAGTAATCCTTCCAGCAAACAACGCCGACTTATCCGAGCGCCATCGCCTCTACCCCCTAAGCCCGCGTGTAGTGGAGTCCTATTCGACCTACTGGGGCACTCAGGGCGAGAGTGCGGTGATGCCTTGCAGGGCAATGGGACATCCGAGGCCGCGGTATACCTGGACGGACGAGGGGGGAGTGGATGTTAGGAGCAATCCTAGAATGAAGGTGGGTACTAAGATAATATGCGCAATGAGTAGATGGTGCATGCATGGCTTCAGGTCCCACGCTACGCTAGGTTATACTGTGCAGGGCGAAAGGACAGCCGAGGCTGCGGATAGCTGGACGAACGAGGGGAGAGTTGATGTTAGGAGCAATCCTAGGGTGAAGGTGGGTTGGCTACTGAGAACATAATATAAAATAGCGCCACAATTTTCCTATACGAGCTAACATAGGCACAATTGAGTCCACGAGGCCTCAATTTCATGCGGATTTCAGCACGCACGCGGGACTATGGGTCAGATGCCGCATACGTGTGCTGTCAGCATAGCGCCCCGCGTCCCGCATGGCAAACGCACGACAGATATTCAACACTCCATTTTGCGCGACAGGGGGGCTAGCCCACCGCATACGGAGATCAAAGGTTTCCTCACGATGTGGGTATTAAGATAATATGCCTAATATGTTGGTAGGCTACCTACATGGCTTCTGGTCTAGTTTATACCGAAGTAATTCTAGAAGGCGGATACTTAGATTGCTTAAGCTTTGTGAGCTGTAGATCTCGCGAGTCTGTTGGTGGAAAGCTGAACTTCTAACATACAAACTTATGAATGCTCCTGGTTACTTAGCTACATGGAGTAAATTCTACGCCCTTCTTCTCCCAAAGTGGTCCAATGTAGAGAAGAGGCAAAATTGACGTTTGCTAAGTATATGTAAACATCTACAGTAATAAAGTACTTTGACTTTGACTTTAAGAAAGTAACTTTACCTTTAAAGAAAGTAACCAATAATCCTACGATTTCTAGTACAGCTAGCGAATTTCATGCTGAACGGTTTGCTAAACAGGGAGGTTTGCCCTTCTTTTATGGCGCTTCCCTGTGTGTACTGCGCAAGAAGGACGGATGCGTTTTATGCCAGTTGGGAGCGTCCTCCGTCGCTTCGTGGCCGATCTCGGTTGTAGAGCAGTCAGGGGAGTTGCATCCTCTTTTCTTCAGCGGCATCAGTTGGGATGCGGAGTTATTTTTAGTTCGACCAGGAAAACTATGACTACATCATTGGAAGGTTGACCTACAGAATGGCCAAAAGCTGGTGGAGTATCGTGTGGGCGCGCAACAGGATGACCCCTTAGGGCCATTGTTGTTTAGCTTAGCGATCTACGACGTTGTAAAATCAGTAAACACGCCTTTGACTATTTGGTACCTGGATGATGGCACCGTCTGGGGACGTGTTGAAGGCTATTATCGGTGGTCTGGGGGAGTTGGGCCTTCTACCTAAACTCAGACAAATGCGAGTTATTCGCTTGCTCTGGGAATCTGGCTCAAAATTCCAGAGCGGAGTTGGATCTTTTGGTGCCATGGGTTAAGTTCCTAGATAAATCAAGTTTTACTCTAATGGGCGCGCCAATTTTTCCGGAAGGTGTGCCGGGGGTTTTGCGGGATAAGTTAAAGTCCTTGTCTGGGGCCAAACCACACCTTGAGGAGCTTTCCGCTCATGTGGTTCTAACAATTCTACGGAGGCGTCTGTCCCTGCCAACTCTTTGCGAACCGCTCTGGTTTGGCTGTGTAGGGGGAGGTAGATTTATAAGATAACGAACTGAGATGATTTTGAACGTGGAAATGTCTCCCTCTCAATTGGCTCAAGCCCTCAGCCCTTCCAATACGGTTTGGTGGTCTCGGCATTCGGCGCCTACAGAAACGGAGCTGCCATACCAGCTTTCTTGGCCTATTCGCATGGGATGTTTGAACTAGTCACTCGCATTTTGAACGTTAATTTGTGTGACGGTGCTGGCATTCCTTTTGCGGCCGAGGCTCTTTAGCGGTGGCGGGCCTGTTACCCGGGGGGAGATATTCCGGAGAAGCCCGGCAGCGCCCCTGGGATGAGGAGCTATGCAAGGTGTGTCTTGACGGGCTGATAGCGCAGAGCTCCTCCCCTCAGAGACGACAACTGCATGTAGCCGAGGCGCTTCTTCTGGGTTGCGATATCTGCGAATCGCACCACAGTGTTTGCGGTGCGTCGGTAGAAACGCGGGGGCGTCACGGGCTACACTGTTCCGGGGCGTTCCTGATCCAAAGGATCTCACTCGCCGTGAAGCGCGGTAATGCTGAGTGTGATGGGTACCTTTGGGTCGGGCATGTCCTGGGGCGGTTTATTTGTTTATTATTGTGTTTTTATTAAGTGTAGTTTTAAATGGGGAATATTTAACTGTAGCTCAAAATAAAATTATGCAAACAATTATCTTCACTGATTACCCACCGTATATCAAAAAACTGAATTCACTACAAAAAAAACATTTGATTAACAAAACAAGCACCTACCAACAAAATCATAAATCCTTTGAAAACAAGCTAATCTTTCTTACACAGCTCACAACAAATATCTGGCTTTTCGAACACAAATTCCGTTTTCGACACAAAAATATTCTTAGTCAAACTAAAGTACTGACTTGCACCCAAAATTCTCCATCCATATAACGGAATTTCTAAAAAATGTGTCTTTTGCTGCACCACATTAATTCATGTTTCCTTTACCAAATTAAATTTAACAATTTTATCATTCTTGTACCTAAAAAGCTTACTACTACAGCTAAATTTCTTTTTTGTTACCTGTTGTAATGAAAAAATATATAAAACATCCCTATTGGCATAAAGCGAAAACGTAGACGCCCTTCTAAAGCAAGACTTGCCCTAATCATACAATGAAAAGTTTGAGGCTGTAATTAGATATAATTGGGAATATTAAACCGCACATCAAAAATACTGATTTGCACAGTAAATATCAGGGCGAAGTGGTGCGGTAGCTTAGGTGAAGGGTAAAGGGGGTGAGCGAAGCGAAGACTTCTTATGCCCGATTTCACCAACAGTTAAGGGACACTTAGGTGTTTTTCTTAGCTGTCTAGCGATTGTTTCGGTGGCCGGACTCTTATACTTATGGAGTCCCCAAGGAGCCTAGATGACCCTTACACTTAGGGCAAATCGAAACAACCGCTAGGTGGCCCCTGAAAGAAATAAAGTGTCCCCTAAAAGATAGGGATCGATGATGAAATCGGCCATTAATCCTTCGTGTAAGGTTGTACATGTAAGAGCAAAACAAACATAAAATGTTTGAAGATGTAAGAGCATAAGAAACATAAGTGTTTTTGTTGAACATTTTTGCTGTGCAAATAGGATATATTTGATGTTCGATTAAATACTACCCGATTTCATTTTGTATTTTTATATCGCATTTGCAAAAATATTTGTTTAAAAATCTGATTTATCGTTCTTTGTTATTATTAATGTTTGCATTAAGGTGATTTTTTGATTGAATGAATTATTAAATGGTGTTTTCATTGTTTATTATTTGGTCGCTGGCATGTGGCAGCTTAAACAGACATTTCTGAGCCTCTTCATCTAGAGATTAGATAATAGATAGGGTCTGCCTAACGAATTAAAGACTGGAAAGATGCGGCAAATTTCAAAATATCTCAGCATGTCAACCCTATATTTACAGTCTGATTGAGACGAACGCACACTAAGCCGAGCCATGTTTTGTCTCAAAACAAAATTTAATGGCTGACACGCCATTACGGGGCTTTAAAATTCGTTTAAGATCGTTTTTCTAACTGGCTGTAAGTTAGCCATGTCACCGTAAGATTGTCAAAACCGTTATTTCTCGTTAGTTGGTCAACTATCGACAGATAGTAAACTGTAGCGTACTGCTCACTATATGACGCGTTAATTGATAAACTAACGGTTAAAACTGTTAAATATTAAACTGGTTTAAACCAGAATTGCAAATGAAATACCAGGGCAAACACTGCGGTAGCTTAGGTGAAGACTAGAGGGGGCAGCGAAGCCCCCGAGTAGTCTTCGTGTTGGGTTGACATGTAAGAACAACAGAAACGTAAATTATAAACCCTGTCGGTCTGGTTTACAACCTGTCGATAGTTGAACAACTAACGCATTAGTTTATCAACTAACGGTTTTGACTATCTTACGGTAACATGTATTTATATAGGAACATTCCTTTGGCCCCTTACTAGGTTACTCTATGCCCTGATAACCAAGAGCCAAGAGGACCAAGAGGACGTCGCCACACTTATATTTATCCGAGACGAGTTCTTTATTCTCCTCGGCATGGATTCGAAAGCCGGACCCCCAGCATGTGAGGCAGAGACTCGACCGGTATGACAACAATAATAAATCGTTCAATCCCTCAGTCCTAATATCACCGTTATCCACAGGTCCTCCGTACTGGGGAGTTGGTAATCAGCAATCTACTATGGTCCGACATGGGCAATTTCTCGTGCACCGCGACAAACAGATTTGGCACCGAAACTGTTACAACCTGGCTGTACCCTCTTGTAAGTACCTTGACTACTCGTAATAGGGAAGAAAACTGTCAAAGTAGTTCCACGTACAGGACACAGACAGAACTTTGCTGTTGATAGTGGGCTCTACCAAAAGGTTTGCGTGATCACTAATCATCCCCGTAGAACAATCGCTTAGTTCATAAGACAACCACACTGTAGACGAACGACGAAACGTGTCGCATGGGTGTGCTAGCGCCTTGCACCTTTACAGAATATTTTTGACTGGTGCAGTTCGCGGCAAGTTTCTTCGGCTCTGAGCGACCTCTCTCTCACTCCACCTTACCCTATGCGAGAAGGAGAGGTCAGCTAAAGAAACTTGGCGCGAACTGTACTTCTACTTATTAGGGACGACATCCTTCTGAACGAGTCTTTGAAAGATAGATGGTAACTTTTCTGTAACGCGTGGCTTTAAAAATAATCCCAGTGTTTCCCAAACGACATAAAAGCCTAATTGGCTATTTTATAGAAAACATTCGAGTAATAGTAGTTTATGTGACTGATGCGTAATGGAGGGCATGAAAACTCGAGAGTGGGTTTATGAAACAAGCCGTAGGCGAGTTTCATAATAATATCACACGGGAGTTGTAATGGCTAATTATGTACAGTTACATACACTAGTTTATCTACACACATATCACAAGTTCTCTTTCATGTGTTCAGGAACCGCATGTTCGACCGGCATGGTGGCATTGATAATTGCTCTGCACTTGTTTAGCTTGTTCAGTAGTACCAACTTCACAGACAAACTGGCACGCAGGCTGGCGTCGGCGTTCGAAATTTGAACGTCATAATTTGTTGAAAATGTATACGTTATGGTCATAATGTATCAATATTCAGATAACAAAATGAGTTTTTACCAAGTATTATAACATTATGCTGGTCGTAACGTGCTGTTTTTGGACGCAGTAAAGAAGGTTTATGATACGTATGTAGATAAATATGTTTATATTGATGTACTTACAACAAGACTATGGAAAATAATAATAAATTATTTGTTTCAGACTCCATAACGAAAACATCCAAGATTACAAACACCAAATTAGGTGTCGTATATACTTAAATGAAGTGGTTCCTTTAGATACGAGTATTTTGTAGCGAACTTAGATTTTGTGTGGGTTTTGCTCCCAATTTTGTGATTATTATTATTGTAAACATAATGTCCCATTTAACGTAGTTGGCTAAAAGTCAATTCAAAGTATATTTTAGTACCTACCTAATTCGGAGATACTTTTGCTTACGTAGGTACATATCTACCATTGATTAAAAACGAAATTAAAAAAAAACACGAGAAAATTTTGACAAACCATACAAAAACAATGCAAAAAGGGGTAGATATTCTAGGTTTATCAAAAAAACTTAGATATAATTTGGATAGATCAAATGGCAAATGTGTCTTCGAGAGATAGGTCGACCATACTTATTTATACAGAAACTATCAGAAGTATTTAGCAAAACAAAATATATTTTATTGATCCTACCAGAAGTATATAGTTGGCTTATCATCTACTAATTATTTTAAGGATTTTGAGGGAATCTGAACAACGGTCCTTTTATCATGTCTCAAGATTTTGGTTTATATCAAATAGCTTAATTATATATTAATAATGATATTAATGATGCACGGATGGATAGATGGATGCAATGGATGCAGTCAAAAAAATCTTGTTTTATTTCAAAATTTGTCCCAGCTCTTTCATTCTTGTGTACCATTATATTTGTCCTCGCCTATTCCTCGCTCTGCTCATTTATGAATGATGCTACTAAATCTAAGCTTTATTCAGTATTTTCATCTATGATTTCAAAAACCGCACGGCACGCAAACCTACTTCAAAAGTAATACGTATGACAAAGAGCGGGAATTTTAAATTATATTTGCCTGGGCCGAGGTCAGTGTTACCCGACTTGTACCTATTATATTATATGTATTTTTCCTGAGTTGTTTTATACTGAGTTTATGAAAATAAGTACAATCTTGATGTTTAACTTCATATCATAATGTATTCGTAATAGTTTAAGGTAAAGTGCCTATTTCCAATATAAATATACCTAGTGATGATTAAAATTAAAATTCTATTCAAAATATAGAATAAATAATTTAATATTTTTATCAAAAACTGTGATTTTCCAAGTATGTAAAGTAGTTTTCGAATATTTAACTCATTTTAATAAAACATTTCCATTGATGCTATACGTTTTTCATTTGCTAAAATAACCTATGTATCCCACATTGTACTCTTGTCAACGCTATACGTGTGGAATCCCGTCACAACCCAACCTTGTAAAAAAGTATTGAGTTTAACATCGAAATCGAGTTTAACATTTAGTAATAAATAAAAGCAATCCATTATCCTTCATTGCAAACAGATCAAACATAAAAATCAATCAAAGTCAATCCATCCAAACATGAACAAAGGTGATCTCTAACAGAAGATTACTTCCAGCAACACCAGGTAAGTCAACACAAAATATGCTACCAATAGAGAGGCTAAAGGCTATCATAACTATAGTAAAGGCAACATACTAACATGACAGGCACAATCATCGTTATGAATGGCGGCAAGGGTCAAAGATCAGAGGAGATCTGCTTCTAATCGACGGTGTGGGATTTAGTGCGTAAGTGAATCTCAAACTATATTTGCACGAAGAAAACATAAATATTTATAGGTAGGTACCGACGATCGAACGACTGGTAGTGCAAGATAGTGTGGAAGGCACCCGAATGCATAGTAGATCACCACTAAGATGGAGAGACCTAGTTAAGTCAGCTATGATCTCCTTTACATATGACATAATGGGCGATGACAAACGACTTGATACACTTGAAGAGTGGCGACGAATTGTGAGGCGGGTCTCCCACACGAAGTGACGACCACGATCACTGTGTCAAGAGTGATACGACAAAGGAAAATACCTACCTAGATACAAACTCTGGCCCCTCACTAAGCTACCCTGTATCGTGGGAACCAGAAACAGCGACGTCACACACATTTAAACATCAAATTCTGGCATCGATATATCGGTAAGGAAGCACATTCTAGAGCTAAGCTTCTTACCATTAACATAAAATAGCGCCCATGCCTGGTTTAACCAAACACTAAGCAACTTCTGTAGCTTTCGGGACTAATAAAGGAGGCCCCAACATCGGTGATCCAATTTGTTTTAATAAAAAATGGTCATCTGTAAAGTCGTAATTATGACAACAAGCCATTGTGTTTTCAGGCATGTTTGATATTTTCAGCCAGCAGAGGGCGGATTCCTACTTTCTTCTTCTAAGAATACCGAGGATTTTTTCTACCTCCCCGGCCAAGAGTCCAGCCTGACCTATCGCTGGTGACTGTGAAACAGAAACTCACCTTTTATACTTACATTAAAAAGCACACAAAGCTATTAGCAGGTTTTATGGTTCGCTCCAAGTTTCTTTGGCTTTGAGCGAGCTGTCCCCCATCTCTCTTCCTCTCTATCACCCCACTGCGAGAAAGAGAGGTCACATCTCGCTCATGCTACTCGAGATATTGAATTGTCTATATTTGGAACGCGTCCGACCAAAGTTTGAGCACCACAGATTCTTTAACAAATCGAGTGTAGAGTTGTAGATGTAAAGATAAATGTTACGCAAACTTGTCTGAACTGATTTTATTCGGTGCAAATGGTTTTGATTTATACATACATAGGTAGTGCCTATATGTATGTATCATTTGAAAGCTATAGATAGAGTCTTAATAACTACAAATTAGAGACGTAGATAATAAATACCTACCACACAGTTTAGTTGGCAGGAGCTGGATGGACACCCTTATCTTTGCTATTGCAACAGATAGTCAGAATAAAATTAATCAAAGATTAAAATGTTCACCTATAAAATACCCCCTAAACGTATGCATGTGTAACATTATATTGCGCAAAAAATATATATTATATTTTTTACGTTGTTTCGGATATATTTACAGCTTTTTTCGAATCTTAGTTCAAAAACCTTCGAGTCAGCGTCCTACTAACAATGGTTTACGAAAAAAAATAGTAAAGCCGAGTACTGGGCTTTAGTAGACCGATATTAGGGCTCTGTCCATATTTTGGACACCATAATTTCATTTGCATTTTATTACCAACCAATAAGCCCATTTTTTAGGTCCGTCCTATAAAGGGTTAACGACCGAGTTCTGGCGCAAACAGGCATATTTTATAAAACATGTTTATTGACATTTTATTTATGCCCCAGAGGTTTACTCTATTTTTTTTTCATAATATTTAATAACTTACCTTTTCAAGCTTATCTATTTATCTTCTAAAATTTCCAGTAAAAAGTTATGTGAATAATTTTTTTTATATTGGCCCCCCTACCCTATTTAAGATCTTACCTTGAAGTCAAGTTAGGGGAAGGGTGAGATCGAAGATAGCACCGAATGCGCAACCCACACCTCAAGGTTTAACGGACCCTCAAACTCATGTTGTCACTATCCCTAGCTCGGGAAGTGACTGCGCCAATGAGACATTTAAGCGGCACTTAATTTTAGAAGCAGTCTAGCATTCGACCACGCCGCTCTGATGACTAGTATTCCATTCGAATAACATGTCTTAAAATTACACATAGGTAAAGCCCCGAAACGAATGGCTCTCAGTGCAGATCGTGTCTGAATTCCAGATACCAGCGTACAACATATTTATTGAAGCCTAACTCTAGATTAGGGTTACTAGAATAATACTTGGCGTTCCGGACTTTATTTTCTAGTAGGTAGATTAACCCTCTCAATAGGTATAAAAAAATGGCTATAAAAAGCCAAATTGTCATGGCGGCCAGCAACATTTAATTTTTTTCATTGACTCAGTCAGCCGACCAATCAATACCAGAGAGAAGGTACGTTTATCCTCTATTTCCGGTCAGTATTGCCAGTAATAAAAAAAATAGTGGGTAGTAGTATTTTTTTAGTACAATACTATTGACGCACAGCAATACTATCGATAGAATCGATAGTATCGAATTTCAATATTGAAACCACTATCGATAGTATCGATAGTATTGCTACTGACTATTGCGAGAACAGACGATACTATCGATAGTTTTGCACTATCGATAGTGAACTTAAATTCAATGGTATTGGTTATGAATATGGGTTGTTGACATAACTGATGTGACGCGAAGTGAAGAACATGACATGGTACCTAAATAAAGTAACAAATAAACTAGATTACGTAATTTACAATATTATAAGGTGTAGTCTGTTATGGCATCAAAACGTAAATTATACATTAAAGGTAAGTTCGGCCACAATCTGGATTTCAATACTTTCCTCTTCGTTTTCATTTCCAGCGCAGCTTGAACCAGATGTTATTAATAGTTGCAGGTGTTTCCTTATCAAGTGGTATTTCATATTTGAAGTATTGTTACAATACTTGAATTCTAAACTGCCGTTTTTGCAGATTACTTTTTCTTCGTTCTCTTTTTTTACATAATAATTCCTCATAACTGATTTTATTTTCTTCGATGCACTTTCAGGAGTTTCTGCTTCCATTTTAGAGACGATTATTTAACGATACGATATACACAACACAACAGATACACCACCAACTGAATGACGTTGTCAAGAAATGCACAAACGCAAATTGAAAGCCCCGTATTTTATCAATGTACCCACTTAAGCTTAATATTTAATGCTGCTAGTTTAGAAAATAAAATGACTGACAAACAAGGTATTATTAAAATTACATTATTGATATGTTATATTCCAATCTACTATTATGACTTCAGTATCTTACCAATACTATTGAATTTAAGTTCATTATCGATAGTTCAAAACTATCGATAGTATCGATAGTATCGATAGTATAGATAGTATTGACTGTTCTTGCAATAGTCGGTAGCAATACTATCGATACTATCGATAGTGATTTAGATATTGAACTTCAATACTATCGATACTATCGATAGTATTCCTGTGTGTCAAAGTATTGCAGTAAAAAAAGCTATCGATAGTATCGATACTATCGATAGACTATCGATACTATTGCTTTTGCCTCAACTATCGATAGACTATCGATAGACTATCGATAGTGGCCTATCGATCGGCAACACTACTGTCCATACGCGAGTGGGCGGTAAGTGAATTAAAATTTAATGCAAGTCCATACTAGGTGTTCATACGCGAGTGGACAGGTTAAATGCTTCCGCAGATGGAGCTTCGAGGCGACCACGATGCAACTGGGACTCTCGATACTTTAGAGTTGCATTCTATTTGGATACCCGGGGGGTAATGGTAATACGGTATTTGATTAGGTAGTCCAATAAATCTAGAAATATCTCAAGCTGAACCTATTTCAACAAAAACGTTTGACAATATCAGAATTGTATATTTCCAGCAGTTGAATTTTATAAACTCAATTTTGTGTAAAAAATATAGCATTTGAGTATGACGTCACATGCTAGTAATTCATAGAACTCGTGAACAATATTACCGTATTGACAGTTCCGCGTGTGATATGCTTGTGAGCTGCGTGTGATAGGATACCCGGGGGGTAATGGTAATACGGTATTTGATTAGGTAGTCCAATAAATCTAGAAATATCTCAAGCTGAACCTATTTCAACAAAAACGTTTGACAATATCAGTATTGTATATTTCCAGCAGTTGAATTTTATAAACTCAATTTTGTGTAAAAAATATAGCATTTGAGTATGACGTCACATGCTAGTAATTCATAGAACTCGTGAACAATATTACCGTATTGACAGTTCCGCGTGTGATATGCTTGTGAGCTGCGTGTGATAGGAGTGTGATAGGCGTGAGATTTGCTTGTGAGAGGCTTGTCAAATTACCCCTGCTTTATATGGGCATATAAGTTTCATCGCAATCGCGTCGTCGTCTTCTAACATACCTTAGCATGAACATGTAAACAGAATGGAATTTAATCAGCTTACCATATTTTGGAGAATGGTAGTAACCATAATTATTATATTCCCCATGAAACATGGTCACAAACGAATTATTTTTTGCGTCTCCCATTGTAACTTCATTGACGGACGAAAAATTATTTTTCAATTGTGACCATATGTTTCTTGAGGAAAGTTGTTCATAATTATGGGTACTATTATTCCGAATGACAACACCCCTCATTATGAACAACTTACCTCATATGCTCGCAAATGTCGATCCCCAAAATATGGTCAGCATTTTAAATGTCACCCAGAGCACACATTGCTTCTGGCCTCACACTAGAATACCCTGTGTCCTGGGATCCAGAAACAGCAACATCATAAACACTTCAAATCAAATCTTCAAGACCCGGTTTTTATCCCCTTTCCGCCCGGAATTCGAACCCGGAAACTCTTGCTTGTGAGGCAGGACCTCGAAAGCTACATCACAGAAGACGTCAACTGAGCCGGAAGCATGAATATTTGACAGATCGAGAAAGTGTTCGAGTTCATATTAGTTCGTTCTGCTACATAATGTAGGGCATTAATACTCAGTCGAGAGGCTCGTTTCATAATAATATCACTCGAGAGTTTTAATGCCTAATTATGTACAGTTACATACACTAGTTTATCTACACACATATCATAAGCTCTCTTTGATGTGTTCAGGAACCGCATGTTCGACCGGCATTGTGGCATTGATCATTGCTCTGCAGTTGTTTAGCTTGTTCGGTAGTACCAACTTCACAGACAAACTAGAGGCGGCACGCAGGTGGGCGACGGCGTTCGAAATTTTAATGTCATAATTTGACAAATTTTTGTACATTATGGTTATAATGATCAATATTCAGATAAGAAATGAGTTTTTACCAAGAAGTTTATCATTATGCTGGTCGTAACGTGCGGTTTTTGGAGGCAGTAAAGAGGGTTTATGATACGTGTGTAGATAAAATAAATTAAAAATTAGTACGTATTTTTTTGCATGGCCCGTTCGCGTACTTTTATGATGCATATCTACTAATGATTCGTGCTTCCCATACTGTACATCAAAATCCCTAGTTATCCGGAAAAGCAGTCATTCGGCCACACAGATGCCAACACACATTTATTATTCTCGGTCTAGAATGTAGACTTTATTATACCTAGAATAATCTTAGCTCTGACGAAACTCAAAGTATGACAAGTTTTAAGCACTTAATCGTAGCAGTTTACTTGGTTCGTCTCGCACGCAATATTATGGAATCGCCAACGATTCGTAGTAATACAATGAAGGATTTCATGGATGTATTCCCAATATTATGTAATAATTATGGCTGAAGGCTGATTTACATTGATCCAGTAGCTGGATCCAGTGTCACTTGACTGCAGCGCTGGAATGGCTGAGTACTGGATGAGGCCATTGATCCAGTCAACATTCTTACAAGTTCAACAAGTTCGTAGGAAAAATGAGTAATTCTCGCCTTAAAAAAGCGAAGGTAATTATATGAACTCGTGTTATTCCATGAACTATTTCACTTTAGGTACCTACACCTACATTTCCACCAAACCCCGATCTTGAACATCTTTTTGTTTTGTGCAGTTCTAAGTAACAGGTAGATAGATGCTTTATTTAATTCGACGATCCGAATGGCCGAGTCGGCAGTGGCCTACGAAGCCAAGGGTCCCGGTTTGGAGTCCCCAGTGTGAGCAAATATTTGTTTGATGAGAACGGATGTTTGTGCCCTATTCATGGTTGTTTATCTATCTAAGTATAATATGTATCTATATAAGTATGTGTATCGTTGTCTAGTACCTAAGATAAAGGGAATCCTAGTTTGGGGCTAGATCAATGTGTGTAAATAGTGTCCAAGGTATTATTATTATTATATTAATTTTTAACGTTATCTGCTATTATGCCCTCTGTTATGGCTTGGACTAGCGCTTTGCGTTTACACCGTGCCACTAGCACGGGGTGGATTTGAAAATAAATACGTGCTCTGTTCCGATCAAGCGCTGGATTTAATACTGGACTCTATACTGGATTGAAACATATTACATAGATCCAGTGCCAATACAGTGCTGGAATCCAGTCACACTGGATCCAGCTACGGCATAAATGTAAATCAGCCTCGATAAAGCTATTCTGCGTTGATCAATACATTGGTCTTTTCATGAGCTGACTTTACCCATCATTATTATGAACCACTTTCCTCAAGAACAGGAAGTTGCTCACAACAATGAGTAACTACTTTTATTTCCCAAAAATTTGGTTCTAATCAAAGTAACTTGAACAAAAATCAGGTGTGCCTTTATTTTAAAAAGGGAACCGCCTTTAAAGTTGACCTAACCCTTCTCCAGAATGTGTCAACTACTTTTCTGAAAACCGCATCAAAGTAGTTTCAGCTAAACGCGAGATGATCGCGGACAAGCATACATACATACAAACATACGGGTCAAACTGAGAACCTTCTTTTTTTTAAGTCGGTTAAAAAGGGTTCAAATTAGTAACGTATTGCTGGCTCATCACCTGACAGCTTTATCAGGGCAATGTTTTCAAATCAAGTCTAGTAATATGCGCTGTGTTTGTCATAGCCATAATGCAAAGACGCCAGAAGATAATTAATAGGTACAGAATGGCTGATTGAACAAACTTCACTTAATCTGAGTAGCAACTCAGATTAAGTGACTTTGCGACTTACTGTACTCATGTCATAACTCGGACACAATATAGTATTTGGGCACTTGTCCGAAATGACTCATTTCAATTTAATTTTGTTTTTCAATGTTTTTCAATTTTCAATTCGGACTTCATGAAATAGGAAGGTGTTGTACAGTTACACAAACAACTTAAATTGCCACGACCAATCCTACGATAACTTATTGTAGAAATCAGGCTTGCCGTTTGGATGGTACTATAAAGAACAATATAGGTACAAACTTACTAATACTGTGTGTGATTGTTGTAGGTTATTTATTTGTACAATTTGTTTATTCCTTGTACTTAGTCCGTGATGGTACTGATTATCATCTGTAATTTTTATATTTTCTAAGGGAAATAAATGATGTTTATATATGATTTATAAAATAACAAGTAATTCAATGTAATTAAATCAATGCGATTGTCGTCGACATATTTTTATGTAGTAAGGTGAAATAAGTATCAAGCAAAATAATTGCCTATATGATTATGATTTTATATTAAATATTTTTTGTTTTGAGTGACAGATTTTAGTTTTTTGATAAACAGATTTTTATACTAAATATACGTTTTGAAAGACCGATTTTATTTTTTGTACAACAATTAATAGTTTATTTTTGTACAAATTATACGTCGAAGCTTTTTTATCCAACTGTATCTAACAGCATCGATATTAAGATAGTGTCCGAATGGTCAGTGAAAAAGTATCAAAACTAATTCGGACAAGTGTCCGAGTCGTCAACAACCCGACTTTGAGTATATCTGTTGGGCATGTTAGCATGAACATTCGGGCCATAACCAAAGAAAGCTCGCGGACAAAAGCTTCGCAGTACATTAACTTCTGTTTGACAAAACCTAATTCCAACTATATTTACGTAACAAATTCCTTATGTCTTACTATTTGCTCTACACATCTGGGATGTACGACAGACAGACAGATGGGGAACTCGTGCGCAAGTTGAAGTGCCGGTTGCGATCTTTCGTGGCGTGTGGCGTAAGCGGGGAGCTTATCAGTCAAAATCAAAAGACATAAAAAATGTTCACTAAATGAGTTACGTATTATAGCGTCACGCCTTTTCCTATACGGGTTGGCAAGGGCAGTTGCACCCACCTTAGCCAGTTAATTGAAATTCCATTTTGCGTGACATGGGACATTAATTGCCGTTACTATGGAAATATGAAGGTTAAGATTGAATAAACCAACACCCAACGAACCTTCTAACGAAACTTTCTAACTTGCCAAACATCTAACAAGGTTATAAGGTCATGTCTTATGTAAGACTATATAGGTCATATCTTTAAGCTTTTGCGCCGGGACTGAGTCACCATCAGCATCATCATCGTAAATGCAGTTACGGACATTCTGAAGAAAAAGCAAAACTGACAATATTTAAGCATAAACCTTAACATTAATATACAGACCCCACACTGGGATACCCCGTGTCATGGGAACCAGAAACAGCGACGTCATACACTAATAAACATTCAAGAGTTTGGGATTTTTTCTTCCTCGCCAGCCGGGATTCGAACCAAGGACCTTTTGCTTGGGAGGCACGGCCTCGACTGCAAGGCCACAGAGGTTGCCAATATACTTAGATTTGTTGTCAGAATACTAATTAATACCAGGCATCTTGCGTCTCATGTCACTCCTGTGAAGAAAAGCGATTGAGTGATGCTATGCATGCTATGCATGCATATCTATGCATCAAGGCGAGTGGGGTACGAAACGGAAGATTCCTGACAGGCATCGAATTTTTGATCGAAATCGAACAGACGAAAATTGTCTCAACTTGCACCAAACGTCTAGATAACTAATCGATACACTCTGTCCGCAACTCCTGCGCACGAAGCATTGCAACACTCACACAGAGACATGAGTATTCGATGCTAAGGTTGAACGAGTTGCTGCGGAGAAATTCTAAATTGTTTCAAACTGCTTTGCAAATGAAGCGCGAATTATTGTGCATCAATGACGTTAGCGAGGTGACCTGACAGTGACTCGTGACTATGAGCGCTTGTCACTGCTCCATATTCTGACAGGTCGAAATCGATCGATGTGTCTAATTCATAAGGAAACGAAACATTCGGCGCTCACTGTCAGCTTGAGTAAGAACTAAAGCCTAGGCCGTATATAGAAGGAAAGCTGTTAGCCAGCGCTGGACTGCCAACGCTTATCGGCGCTGGTAGCCGGCGGCACAGAGTTTCTTCACTATGTGCCATACCGATAAGCGCCAACCACTCGACCAGCCCCCCTATTCCGTAACTCAAATCGACCGAAAACTGTGGAAATTTGACAGTTTATACATTACATCAATTGAAACTAACTGCGTTGGATTTGACGTGGATTACAGTTACCGAATAATTAAGCAGCACTGGAAAGTTTAGATTCGGGACAAGTCATCTTCTGTTTGATGGGATACTTTCATAAAAAAGTATATTTGATCAGCAAACAATTATTTTACAGCGCCGACCAGCGCCAGCAAGCGCTGGAAAGTCGGAACTGGCAACCAGCGCTCTTTTTGTCGCACTTAGGTTTCAAGTAGGGGTGTTTGTAAGGAATATCCATTGGCATATCCATCTGAAATAAATATATTTTAGTGGGGGAGTAACGCTTTTGCCCAAACGGGCTAGCATGTGCCCAGGTTTTTGTTTAGCAAGTTTCAATTCTCCATCTTAAACTCATCTTTATTTTACTTTGTGTGTAACACTGTACCACAGCTACACCATCTGGGAAGGGGCGTTACGCAACTCATACATATGATACTTTACAAATGGTCCTTCGAGCCGGATGAACCATTCACCTCGTTTAGTCCAAGCCAATTAGTCTGGTTAGACGATATTTTATTTCATCCATTCATTATATTATAGTTAATACCTATGATAGCAATATAAAAGTGCACGGATAGACAATAGAACATAAATCTATTACAAGGCTATATTTTATTTTGAATAAGTGATGTATGAAAATAAATTAGGTTATCGATATTAGTTTGTGTTTAAAAACCATAACCGAAAGCTTTGTCGATCGGTTGCTAAACTCGATTTAGAATATCTTAATAAATTTTTCGATATAATAAATGGGCTCTTAGCTAGTAAAGGAAAATCCTTTTCTATATCCGATCCGATTTCGTTCATTTGAAATATTGTTTTATGATTTATGCCACTACCCTGGCCTGTTTGTTTTTTTTTATTAAATTGTTTTTGTCTATTATAACACGCAGTAGTCCGCAAATAAGTAATATTTAATTTTATTTTCTATCATTTATTGCCATGGTGTACTTATGTATAAGCTAGATATTTTAAGACAGGTATAGATAATACGTCGGAGGTTTGTATACACAATCAATAATATGGCTATCTAACTCAATACAGGATACCTCTATTTGACTTTCAACAGTAAGTGCAAGAATATCTTTCCGTTGTTTTACCTTAACATTATTTTTACTAAGATTAAAGAACCACCTCTATCAGCAGTCTTTCTATTGTAAGAACTGACAATTTTGTAATTATTTATGTTAAAAAACATTATATTTTCCTTTAACTAGTGTTCTGTAATACAAATAACACCGATGTCAGAATTTTTTAGAAATAATTCTTTGCCTGGTAGCCCCTGGATGATGTGATGGGTAATATTTAAGTGGGTCTTTGACATATTTAGTGGCTCTTGTATGCTAGAGAGTTCCTCTATTATCTTATGAACGAATTTAAATTAATTGGAACAGATTCCAATGTTGCATGCAAAGTATTATTAACCGGTGAATTCCCAATAGGGGTGCATGTCAACTTACCTTTAACAGAAGCAGGTTTCTGATAAGTCTGTTCAACAAAAACAGCTGATGTCAAGTTGAACTTGGTTAAACAAACTATAGCTGCGTCGCATATATCATATGCTAACAATGTAACTTTTGATTTTATATATTTATTAGACAGGTAAAACGTAAACAGAGTAAAGTTACGAATAAAATTATTCATGTCGCGATATAAAATAGCATCGCTGTGATGACACGTTAAATTAAATAAATGAATCCTATGCACAGATTTGTTTTGTTGTTCTGTCAAGTTAAAACTAAAGTTATGTCATTAGGTTTAATCCAATTAGAAACCGTCCCATTGGAACCGATATCGATAACTTAAAAAGCACATCACTACAGAATTTCGCAAACAGGGGTACTCAACCATCAAACTCTTCGCTCCAACCATGATCGCGCGCACGAGCTAACATAACAGCATTTATGACAATCGGCCGATAATTGTAATCGTAACCAACACGATTTTATATCGTTACAGTATAATCGATACAATTACTCGATGCGGAGCGAGGTCTGGTTTTGAATGTGAACGCTTTATTTTATAATAAGAGGTTATATTTGAGATTTAGAGTTAATGATCTTCTCAAGGATGCATTTTGAGAGGGAAATAAAACTTTACAGGTGTTCCCATTATGTCCAGTATGAATCTGAATTAGCTGGGCTGGCATACATACTATGTTATTAATAGTTATTATGCAATTCAGCCCGTATCAGCTAATTGTGTTTCATTAAATGATAGGTGATTATGGACCTTGTTGCGAACAAGCAATATGAATATTCTAATGAATTCTCAATTTTCTTAACAATATTATTTACTTTTGACTTATTATTTAGGGAATTAGGTACTTTATTAAGATAAATTATTCAACTTTATTATGCAATTTATACATTAATCACTTATGCAATTGAAATCAGAATGAGAAGTTACATTAATAATATACCATGTAAGGTTTAATTTGAATGGTAGGAATATTATAAAATAAAAATACAAAATAAAGTATAACAGTTTATCATCTATATATTCTTTCACTGTATAATAACTCTTGCCCTCCAAGAAGTGTTTTAATTGTTTTATCTACACACGTACTTAAACCCTCTTTAATGCGTTCAAAACCCACACGTTATGACTAGCATAATGATGAACTTCTTGGTAAAAATTCATTTATTATTTGAATATTGATACATTAAGACCACAATGTACCAAAATTTGTCAAATTATGACATTCAAATTTCGAACGCCGACGCTCACCTGCGTGCCGCCCCTAGTTTGTCTGTGAAGTTGGTGCTACTGAACAAGCTAAACAACTGCAGAGCAATGATCAATGCCACAATGCCGGTCGAACATGCGGTTCCTGAACATCCTGTACATAATTAGGTATTAAAACTCGAGAGTGATATTCACCCACTCTCCAGTTTTAATGCCCTCCATTATGTAGCAGTCACATAAACTTAAGTTTGTTTTCATTGTTATTATTGTTATTGATATTATTGTTGCTATTTGTGTTGCTAGAACTAATCTAGATGGACTGGGTAGATAGAATGGGTACAACAATTTATTATGATGTCTCCGTAAAAGAACATTGTGTTCTCCTCTTCGTTTGTATCGTAGTGTGTTGTTTCGAACGAACCTACATGCATCTATGCATGCATAAATGCATATAAAAATACATATGGCTTCGCAGATTTTTCTACACAAGCGGCAAAAACACACTTATGCCCACGATCAAACAAAAAAATATGATCTTACTTACCTATACATAGCAAACTAATTAACTCAAATAAACAAGACTACAAATATACGATTCAATTAACTAAAACTACTTGACACGCCGCCGGCCGGTCCAATTAACATTAATGGCATTAAGTTATTTCATAAAAAACACAGAACGCACAGAAAACTACAATTAATGTAGGTATAATAATATAATTATCTACTCTATTCTATCTAAATATAATCAAACTATTTATATTGCAGAAAGAGCTGTTTAAAAAGAACAATTTGTAATTTTTAACGCACAAACTCCCTAGGATTACTTTTAAATAAATTGTCATACTAACTATAGCTAGTCAATTTATTTTCGGTATGGGCGCAAGAACCTTACAACATTTGCCAAAGTTAGCGATAGCTGTAATGTTAACCTATAATCAATCACATACTACACAGTCAGGTCATAAGTTCTGTCACACAGTAAAAACTTTTGAATTTAGAACGCTGGCCACAATAAAGTTTATTGAATTCGAATTTCGATTTTTTCATGAAAATAAAAATGTGTACTTTTTAGAATTTTCCTCATTTTTAAATATGGAGTGGACACTTAAAGAAGACCGTGTCGCAGTTATTGCGTTGCATCGTTGCGGTTACGCGCCAATTCAAATTTTCGACTTACTGAAAAATTTGAATATAACCAAAAGATTCGTTTATCGTACCATAAAACGATACAATGAAGACTCTAGTGTAGATGACGGGTCAAGAAGTGGTCGCCCTCGCTCTGTTAGGACTCCAGCAGTGATAAAAGCTGTGAAGGCGCGAATTCAAAGAAATCCCATACGTAAGCAGAAACTGTTGGCCCTTCAGATGGGGTTAAGCAGGACCACGGTGAAAAGGATGTTAAATGAAGACTTAGGGCTTAGGGCATATCGAAGAAAAACAGGACATCGTTTGGACGCTCGTTTAATGGACCTGAGACTGAAGAGATGCCTCGCTTTGTTGAAGCGGTACGCGGGAAAAAAGCAACGGGAACTTCTTTTTTCGGATGAAAAAATTTTCACCGTGGAAGAGAGCTACAACAAACAAAATGATAAGGTGTAAGTACACAGCAGTGAAGAAGCGAGCAACCATATTCCGCGTGTCCAACGAGGTCATTTTCCATCCTCGCTCATGGTTTGGTAGGGATTCTCTTATTGGGGCTTAACTGAGCTAAATTTTTGTGAGAAAGGCGTAAAAACGAATGCAGTTGTGTATCAAAATACAGTCCTCAAGAACCTTGTGAAACCTGTTTCTCATACCATGTTTAATAACAGGTACTGGGTATTCCAACAAGATTCTGCGCCAGCTCATAGAGCGAAAAGCACACAAGACTGGCTGGCGGCGCGTGAAATCGACTTCATCCGGCACGAAGACTGGCCCTCCTCCAGTCCAGATTTGAGTCCGTTAGATTACAAGATATGGCAACACTTGGAGGAAAACGCCTGCTCAAAGCCTCATCCTGATTTGGAGTCACTCAAGGCATCCTTGATTAAGGCAGCCGCCGATATTGACATGGACCTCGTTCGTGCTGCGATAGACGACTGGCCGCGCAGAATAAAGGCCTGTATTCAAAATCGCGGGGGTCATTTTGAATAAACTTTATTACCATAAGAATCTATGTTTTATTAAGTTCATTTTGCTATATAAATGTTTACATAAATAATAAACATGTCTAAATTATTTCATATTGCACATGTGACAGAACTTATGACCTGACTATGTAGTTTCTCCCAGGTTCAGACTCGCAAAAGTTAGTAATTTCAAGCGTCAGTGCATTCTCTACTACAACAAGATTTCTCTGGAGATTTACAAATTGCCTTTTTAGAAACCAAAGAAACTTTAAAAACCGGTCAAGTGCGAGTCTAAATCGCGCACGAAGGGTTCCGTACCACCGTTCAATGGAAGCGATGGTGTGGAGTGAATAGTTTTTGGATTTTACACAGCAAAATATTGTTTACAAAGTTATTGGTGCGGTTACTTTCACACTCCATGTACGTAACCAGCTGCATCCATAAGTTTGTATGTGGTATTGTTGTATGGGAGCCCCCTTAAATATTTATTTTATCCTGTTTTTTAGTATTTGTTGTTATAGCGGCATCAGAAATACATAATCTGTGAAAATTTCAACTCTCAAGCTAGCTAGGTTCTTGAGATACAGCCTGGTGACAGATGGACGGACGGACGGACGGACGGACAGCGAAGTCTTAGTAATAGGGTTCCGTTCTTACCCGTTGGGTACGGAACCCTAAAAACCACGTAGAAATGACTTTATGGGGTTAATCTAACTCAACACTGAACTCGCTGTTTATAGTTTTGTGATTATTTATTCCAGCACATTATATAAAATAATTAATAATACAATATTTATAAGTTAATCAAAACCAAATTTAAATGAGTTTAAGAATTAATTTGTGGGAGTTTCTTCATCCTTCTGCTCCCACAGTGGTCCAATGTAGAGAAGAGGCAAAAAATGATGTTAACTGAGTATATGTAAATATCTACAGTAATAAAGAATGTAAATATCTACAGTAAGAAAAAAACATTGACTTCGACTTTGATGTGATAATAGTAGTTAATGTGACTGATACATAATGGAGGGCATTAAACCTCATAATAATATCACTCGAGAGTTTTAATGCCTAATTATGTACAGTTACATACACTAGTTTATCTGCACACATATCATAAGCTCTCTTTGATGTGTTCAGGAACCGCATGTCGGACCGGCATTGTGGCATTGAATTGTTTAGCTTGTCCTTTAGTACCAACTTCACAGACAAACTAGGGGCGGCACGCAGGCGGGCGTCGGCGTTCGAAATTTGAATGTCATAATATGTAGAAAATTTACACATTATGGTCATAATGTTCAATATTCAGATAAGAAATAAGTTTTTACAAAGAAGTTTAACATTATGCTGATCGTAACGTACGGTTGGACGCAGTAAATAGGGTTTATGAAACGTGTGTAGATAAAAGATTTTAAAACAAAATTAAATTTTGCGATTCCGAAGTTTCAGTCTATCTGAGATATCCATATCGATTATTCGATCGACTCGTTCACATCGAATTGAATCGTTGCTCTGAAGATTGTTTCTTATGTGACAGTCCTTGAAAATTAATGGGATTCCATTTACATTCGTTTAGATAATTAGGTTTAATCGAACCTTTAACGAACAGGATATTTTAGCCAATACTTTGGCAGGACTGCTGATTGTCCATTTGCGACAAAAGTGTATTTATAAACTCATAATATATGAAATAATATGAGAATTAATATTGATGAAACCCTGATCCAATTAAATTCCAAAAATATACTAAATAAACGTCAGTGCCAAAGTGACAAGTGTAATTGTCAATTCTAGATGCCAGAAATAAGCAACCTTTTTTAAATTTATAATATATATGAAAAAAAAACATTGTTAGGTACTAACATTAAACACGCCCGTTTACTTGTGCCCACACCAATTCTATAGGGTTTCATTCACAGTGATAGGGGGGCAGACGTTAATTAATTTATTATTATGAGCAGCCACTAGTTCATCGACAGCAAGTTTTTGAAAAGCAGGTTTCCCTCTTGACAATATCCTGTAGACTCGCGTAAGACCTAAAACGGAACTTTTATGACAGACGTCACCTAGAGTACTGTAGATTCTATTGTGGGCACTTATGCAAAAAACATAAAATTTACATTAATTGTTGTGACATTATTTTTTCTTTACCGGCTAGCAGAGAAGCGAAAGGGATATTCATAAACTGCATTTTTATCATTGATAGATTAGGTACATGGAATATTTCATTCTTGCAACTTGCTTCTTCTCGGCTTAATCCACTGATCTGTGGGATACGTTTCCAATTTGCGAGAATGGTATGGAGCATTGTCCATTACAAGTAATGAATTTAGTTTCAATTTTGGGAGGATCCCACTTAGGCATTCTTCCAAATGCTTTGCATTCATCTCATGGTGATAATCGGCTTTATTCTTCTTTGAATCAAAAAGTAAAAGTCCACCATCTATAAATCCTTCGTCACTGCCAATATGACTGGTTATCAGTCTTTTACCTTTTCCTGATGGAGCTCGTAGCCATTTTGTCAGCCCTACCAGAAATGCTTGGCGTGACGAAGGTACTTCTGTATCTTGTCAAGCCTTAGTTTGCATATGACCTGTAACTTATATGTAATTACGTAACATTTAAACCAAACGTAGGTAACAATAATTCACAGTCACCCCTATTTAATGGCAACTTGTTTACTGCCCAAGTATGTGAGGCTCTTTAAGTAAAATAATATAAAATCAGAAATAAAATACATACTTAGTTACAAAAGTGGCTTAAATGAAAAGTTAGCTCTTGCTTTGCTCAGTAAGGGGAGTGCCTTCTTAGTAATACATACATAACTGTAACATAATTATATTATAAATGAAAATATATTACCTTCATTCAGCCAAGTCTCGTCTTCATATTAAAATGTTCTTCCTTCTCTCCGATATAGCTTCACTTTTACCAAATACGTTTCCTCCACAGTATAATGTCTGATCGGTCATTGTGGCAGAGTAAGAAGGCCGTTTCATTTGCTTTTGCAGTTTTTTTTCTTTATTGGTGTGACCTCACCTCCGGTGTCCCCCAAGGTGGCATTCTCTCTCCTCTTCTATTTTCTATATTTATTAACTCCATCTCCGATGCCCTCTCATCTTCTTATCATCTTTACGCGGATGACTTACAAATCTATCGCCACTTCTCTCCCGATAATGTAAACTCCGCTGTGGAGGCGTTAAACGCTGACTTAGAAGGTATTAGAGGATGGGCCTCGTCATTTGGGCTTCTGGTTAACCCAAACAAGTCCCAGGCCATGATTATAGGTACCAGACACTCACTATGTTTGTTGAAGCAACAGTCTGTCCCTCCTGTATCTTATAACGGTACCGTAATCATGTATAGCGACACAGCGAAAAACCTGGGTGTTGTTTTCGATAACCAGTTAACCTGGTCAACGCATATCAGCGAGGTCAGCAGGCGAGTTTACGCTACCTTTCACTCTCTCAGGAGACTTCAGAACTTTCTTCCTCGTCAGACCAAAATTATTCTCGCCCAGTCTCTTTTACTTCCCCTCATTGACTATGCTGATGTTTGCTGGGTAAGCGCAAATGAAGAGCAACTGAACAAACTCGAACGACTTCAAAACCTCGGGATTCGGTTCATCTTCGGACTGCGAAAATATGATCACGTTTCTCAACATCGCAGGGAGTTGAATTGGCTTCCGATTCGTCTTCGACGGGACTCTCATATCCTATGCCTGCTCTACAATATTTTGTGGAACCCTCGGTACCCTAACTTCCTGCGTGATCACTTCGAATTTCTTTCTTCATGCAGGCCTCGGAGAACTCACATGGCTACTATGCTTAAAGCCCCACAACGCTCCACTGCAACCTACGAGCACGGGTTTAGAATCCGCGCTATACGGCTGTGGATTGAACTTCCCTGCACCATCAGGGACAGTCCATCACTGAATATCTTTAAGAACCGACTAAAGAAGCACTATCTTTCACTTTCTATTTAGCTATATAATGTATTAGTATTAGTATATTTGTAAGATATTTATTGATATGCTGTATTTATGTAACTGTGTATGTAGTCTATATTTCTTAGCAATAGGGTTTTATGTATGTGTAATATGTATTATATTAGAATATAGTCTTAATTGTACGCGCAATTCTTTCCCTTACCTATCATCTCCGTCTCCTATCCAACATGGTTTGCTGGAAGAAATCTCTTTTTAGAGATAAGCTCGCCTTTGTACATGTTTTTTCTATCATAAGTTATCTGTTTGTCTGTTTTGTTTAGTACAATAAAGAAATTACGAAATTACGAAAACCTTGATGTTAATAATTTTGTAATTATTTATTCCTGCTTATTAATTATGATAATGACATAAGTATATATATTTTGTATCAGTTAAGCATAAGCAATTTTTAAAAGAGATCGAAAAATCAATCTGTGGGAGTTTCTACGCCCTGCTTCTCCCACAGTGGTCCAATGTAGAGAAGTGGCGGCGGGCGTTACGTGACGCTGAGGGGGCCGCCTAAAGCGTAAATAAGAGACCAAGGCCTGAGGGTGCTTACTCAATAAAGGGTCAGAAGCCCTATTTATGAAGTACAATAACATTGTTTAAGCGGAGATAACCTGGATTAGATTGGCACAGCGCAAGACCGGATAAGTTACATAAGTAAGTGATCAACAGAAGCTGCCGATGATAATGTTCACGACGAAGTCTATTTGTATTTGTGGGTGTGTATGGCAAACGGGATCACCTGGGCCGACTTACATACTAAACGAGTATGCAGCCAGGCACAGCTGATTTAGTTTGTTACTGTACTTATCTGCCCCCTTATCTGCTTAAAAACTATGTCCATACTATTTTTAAAATCTCCAAAAGCCAGCTTCGAGACATATTGATCTCAACCTAAATGATTCAGCTCAATAATTACAAAGAAGAATTGATCGTCAATCATAAAACGCCTATTACATTAATCACTACACATAATTACCTACAGTACCAATTAAATTTTAAATATTTGCTATCTGCGGACCTTAGTAAGTACTCAAGAATGTAATAAATGTAATAAACGATTAATAAGTATTTTAAACTGCTTTTATATCCTGGAGGATCTGACTATTAAAAAATGAACGTCATCCATCATCAATCATCATATCGATCGATGCCTATAGCAGGAGAGTAACATGATATCTACCTCAGTACACCACATACTGGAGGGTATAGTGGAAATGTGTCGGTCTTTTAGTTTAGTAAAAATATTTCAATAGGTATAGGATTTACCTAATTAGCAAAACTAAACTTAAAATGCAACTCAACATAACTACTTATAATTGTTCCTGCCCCGCCTTTCGAGTGTTTTTTGGTGAATGAAGCTGTCAATTATAATTTACAAGTGAAAGTGATGATTTTCACTGTATCGGCAAAACAATTTAAAAGCTTACTACTACTTAACTAGCTTAAGCTACTTTAATCCTTTTTACCAGGACTAAAGAAACTCTCTTCGAATAGATGGGATAAAATCATATTTCCAACTGGACAGTTCAGTATCAGGTGGAGGTAAGTTTAAATAAGGGGCCAAGTGCGCGTCAATGTTGAACTCGTTGCGTAATGGATGCAGTTTTAATGCAAGTAACTGTGACGTAGCTGTATAGAGCGTGACTTGTCCACTTGCATGGCATGGCATGGTAGGTTTTTGAGGCCCACCCAGATGGACCAGGGGCAATGAATCTCTGAACTGTTCAACCATTTTTACACAACAACGGAAAACGTGGTCAAGTGATCAATTCAGTTTATATGGTAAAGTAAACTTTACTTTACTATATAAACTAGGGGTTTATTTGAGAGGTATTTACATTTCCGTGAATATTTGAATTACGACACAGACGAGACGAGGACATAAATGAAATAATATGAGACGCCGGAGAGGAGAGACTAAATAAACCAGGATTTCAAATTCAATTCCAAAACCATGAACTTTGAACGACATCGAGCGTAAAAAATGGCAAATTCTTCGTTTCCCCACCCTTTCTCCTTCATCCCCACGGTCCCTAATGCTTGAAATGGCGTTAAAAATGTATTTTGAAAACTAATTATTTTCGATTTCGGTTTCCGATTTGATACGCTGTTTACGGTCACGAAGGTATGAGTCGAACCAGCTGATAGAATGGGAAGAGAGATTTGAGAAGTTCAACGAGAATGTCAAAGTCAACACAGTTAAAGGCACTGCTGAAGTCGAGCAGGGTAAGCACCGAAAGCTGCTTCTGATCCATGGCAACCTGAATATCATCCGTCACTTTAAGTAGAGCCTTAACTGTGCTGTGACCCGGTCTGAAGCCTGATTGAAAAGGATTTAATAGTTTATTAGAGGATAGATATTGGGAGAGCTGGGTATGGACAATGGATTCGAGGACTTTTGATAGGATCGGCAAGATGGAAATCGGGCGATATTCTTTGAAGCAGGTGGGATTGGATGATTTAGGGAGAGGGATAACTAGTGCATGTTTCCAAGCAGTAGGGAAGGAGCAGTTTGAAAGGGAAAAATTTTAAATGTGCGTTATGGGCGGAAGCAGGTCATCTAGGATAGTGAAGATCATTTTTAGGCAGATGTTGTCATGTCCGACAAGGTCTGTGTTGAGCCAGATTAACCCCATACAGTCCCGTTATTTAAGTAATCTTGAACATTGTAATATCCCTTTTTCGACAAAGTCGCTTTAACATGGTTTTTAAATTGCTCAAAAGGCAATTTCAAGATCTCCAGAGGTATCCTGTTGTAGTAGAGAATGCACTGACCCTTGACGGAAATGCTTCTTGCGTACATACCTACATTATATTTACGAAAATAAATTGACTAGCAGTAAATTTTTTTAAAAAGCTCTCAGGAGTCTGTGCGTTTAAAATTATAAATTGCTCGAATAGCTCTTTCTGTAAAATAAAAATAGTTTGAATATCCGCTTCTTTCCCCTACAACAAGATACCATAGGACATGACACTATGAAAGTAAGACCCGAATGGCCGAGTCGGCAGTGACGCTGCCTACGTAACCAGGGGTCCCGGGTTCGAGTCCCGGTGGGGGCAAATATTTGTTTGATGAGAATGAATGTTTGTACCCTAGTCATGGTTGTTTATCTATCTAAGTATAATATTTATCTATATAAGTATGTGTATCGTTGTCTAGTACCCATGATACAGGGAATCCTAGTTTGGGGCTAGATCAATGTGTGTAAAATGATGTCCAAGGTATTATTATTATTATTATTATTATTATTAACTAATAGCATAGCAGAGAGCATATCTATGGCTCCCAAGGGAACGAAATGCCGTATTTGGCAGTCAGTCTCCGAACAAAATAGGCGCCGCCGTCCACCTAATTACGGCATTTTGCGCCCTTGGAAGCAATCGATATACCTACTCGTACTGTCGCTATGCGTTTAACAGAATGGAGACCTGTGAAAGCGATGTGAAGTTAGCCCAACACTTCTTAGGAACGTCTCTAAAATTTTAGACGATTTAGACCTTTTTTGGATCCCCCCAAATACGAGGTTTCCGATTTTGAACTCGTGTGGTTTCGACATAAGATGACAAATCATCCGAACATAATTTGAGTGTAATCTGCAAACACCAGCCCAACAGTGCTAGTATGTTGTTGAAACACAAAGCGTTCAAGGAGGCGATTTTGACCCCCCAGGAAAAGTAATCAAAACATATAGTTTCTGACAAAAAAAATAAAAACAACGGCAACAATATCGTCGAGGTAAACAAGCGCATAAGGAATGGAACGCATAAGAAGGTAGGACTTTATTTTAATAGGCAGAGGACTCCTAAAGTTACCGAAATACGAGGTTTCCGATTTTGAACTCATGTGGCTTCGACGTAAGATGACAAAGCATCCGAACATAATATGCGTGTAATCGCAGAACGCAAAATCAGCAAATCACTAGATTGCCACAGAAAAATAAAACAAATTTACGCGAAAATGGGAAACTGTCACGCTACATTTATCGCAAAATACCGCTAATTCGATCTTTCGTAAGAAAATTAAATATTAAAACTTGAACAACAAAAATTAAACCAATAGGTAGCCTTAGTCCGTTTTATCATATTAAAATAAAAACGGTCAAGTGCGAGTAGGACGTCGAACCTGCACACGAAGGGTCCATACCATTGTACACGGAAAAAAGGTAAAATGACAGCATTTTGTACGAGTATACCCTTTTATTTTTAATAATAAAATATTAAATACTACAGAGCCACAAACTTATCTGTAGAACGGCGAAAGGGGAAACTACGGACGCCATTTTGAAAATGTCACTTCGCTGTCAGTTGTTGTTGTGTTGTGTTGTTCAGTTGAGAGTCCATTAGTTTTTCCAATATTACAAGTATTTTGTTTGATAATCATGCCGAAAAATGCATGCATAGCAAATTGCAGTGGGGACCCCACATAGATAAATTGGCTGGTAAATTAAGTTCTGCGGCTTACGCTGTTAGGAACATCAGACAAAGCACGGATGTGGCTACATCTAGGCTAGTATATTTTAGTTACTTTCATAGTGTGATGTCCTATGGTATCTTGTTGTGGGGGAAAGCAGCGGATATTCAAACTATTTTTATTTTACAGAAAAGAGCTATTCGAGCAATTTATAATTTAAAACGAACAGACTCCTTAAGAGAGCTTTTTAAAGAAATTGACATACTAACAGTAGCTAGTCAATTTATTTTCGAAAATATAATGTATGTAGGCAAGAACCTTACAACATTTTCCAAACTTAGCGACAGTTGTAATGTTAACCTAAGAAATAATCACAGACTATGTGCGCCCCGTTTTAGACTCGCGAAGGTTAGCAATTCTTTCAAGGGTCAGTGCATTCTCTACTACAATAAGATACCTCTGGAGATTTTGAAATTGCCATTTGAGCAATTTAAAAAGCTTGTTAAAGCGACTTTGTCGAAAAAGGGATATTACAATGTTCAAGATTACTTAAATGACAGGACTGTATGGGGTTAATCTGGCTCAACACAGACCTTGCTGTTAATAATTTTGTAATTATTTATTCCTGCTTATTAATCATAACAATTAAATTTTTCATATTTGTATAAGTTAAGCACAACCTATTTTTAAAAGAGATCTAAAAATAAATCTGTGGGAGTTTCTACGCCCTTCTTCTCCCACAGTGGTCCAATGTAGAGAAGAGGCAAAAAATGACGTTTGCTAAGTATATGTAAATATCTACAGTAATAAAGTACTTTGACTATTGACTATTGAAAGCAATCAAAGGTGGTGTACGAGAAATTATTCTCAAAACGAAATTATTCTTTGATGCAGAAAAGCTGCAAAAAGCTCCAATAATACCGTTTGAAAAAGAATACAAACGCATCGCAGCCGCTGCAGGCAAGTGTTACCAGATTATTATTAAATAAATTCTCGACATCGTTTATTAACTAATTATTTAACATTATTAACTAAAACAGCTGTAGGTATTTATTAGTTCCAATTTAATTTAGATTATAAATAACCTGGTGCCCGCGACTTCGGCCGCCTAGAATTCGGTTACATTTTCTCAAATTTTATTACACTAATGATGAGTTTATTTTTCTTTTAGGTATTGGTATATCAACAATTTATAAAATTGTTGCAGAAGGTAAATCCGCTGCAGAAATGGGTACGAAAATAACCACACCAGGAAAATCGACAAAAAGGACACGTGGCAAAATAGAAGTTGACAGTTTCGATCTAGGTTTGATCAAGCGAAAAGTGCATGAATATTATGCGATGAAAAGGGAATTACCAACGATTAATAAACTGCTTACTGTTCTAAAAGACGACATAAATTTCCAAGGTAGCAGAGAAATACTTCGTAAATTGTTACGAACAATTGGCTTTCGTTTCCAAAAAACACAAACCAATCGCAAGGTTTTAACCGAGCGCAATGATATTTCTGCATGAAGAGCTAAATATTTGCAAGAATCAAATAAAAGCTTTATCAGCTAATCGTCGACCAGTTGTATACTTAGACGAGACTTATATACATTCCTCATATACCACTAAAAATGCTGACAATGTCAAGAAACAGATGGAGTTCTAGAACCTGTATCTAAATGGCAACGTTTTATTATTGTTCATGCCGGAGGAGAAACGGGGTTTGTCCAAAACGCAGACCTTGTATTTAAATCAAATACCAAAAGTGGGGACTTCCACGACGAAATGAATAACACAAACTTCAAAAAGTGGTTAACCGAAAATTTACTACCCAATCTTGAAGAACCATCTTTGGTAGTAATGGATAACGCTCCATACTATAGCATTCGGGTTAATAAGGCTCCAAGTACAAACACAAACAAACCCGAAATTCAAAAGTGGTTAAATGAGAATCGTTTCGAATTCTCATCAGAAATTACAAAACCCCAGTTGCTGGAGATTGTCAAACGATACAAACCTGACCCTGTATATGAAGTTGATAATTTATCAGCACAACATGGTCACAAATATTTACGGCTGCTACCCTATCACTGTGACCTAAATCCTATTGAGATGGTATGGAGTTCAATGAAAAGGAGAGTAGCAGAAGTAAATACAGAGCACAAAAATGAAAATATGCCGAAACTAGTAACCGAAGCGTTCAGTTCTATTGATGCCTTAGAATGGCAAAAATATTGAGCACACGTGCATAAAATTTAAGAGGATTATCGACAAAACGACGGATATTTAGATAAGCCCTTTATAGTCAATTTAGACAGTGGCTGTGATACCGATAGTGACAGTGACTCAGATTTCGAGGAAATTAGTGGAATTTATCCACTCGACCATACATATGGCATTAGTTCACATACTTCGGATTCATTAGATCATTATTACTGTGTGAAAAGTTTTCAATAAAACGAAAATTTGAAATGCAATGTGTCAGCAATAAGGAAGTGTCCAAATCTTTAAATTTATTTTTAAACAATAAAACTAAGCTTTCTATAAAACCCACTGAAAGAATTTTTAAAATCGCTTCATAAATGACGAAGTTATGATTTTTTTTCTCCTCCGTTTGCAAACTACAAAGCGCGCGGCCGTTTGACACGCGTGTGACGTCACAGCTCTCGCCCCGCCCCCGAGCGGGAGCCCGGCCGCACGGCGGCGTCAGTCAGTTGGTTTCGTTGCTACTTGCTATCAATATGGAAACTAAAAAAATACATTGGTTTTATTGCATTAATATATTGGGAAATCTGTAATTTTGCATTTATTTGCTGCCAATCACGTTTACATCTGTTACATTTAGAGATGGGAAAAAAGTTATCGATATTTTAATTTTACTGTATGAATAATTTTGGATAATCTGTAATTTTGAATTTGTTTCTTATCACGTTTACGTTAACCTTAATGAAAAATATTATTTTCAAAGTTAGTATTAGTATTGCTATAGTGAAAGGCTATCAGCCCATCGGCTTCGTTACAATACGGAAATCCTCGAATTCCTTTGCTGATTTTTACAGCAAGCCCGGGAGGAGATGCAGCTGGTACATTCAATGTTTTTCTATCGCTCCAAGTCCAGCATGGAAGTAATATCATCTAGTTTTAAATACATAACAGAATTTATTTGATTTTTAGGTCGAGACGGATACTGAAAATTTTATGAGGCATCGACTTATGGGTGGCATACTGTTTCTGAAAAAGCATGTTTTACCTCACAAGTTTGCTTGCCAAAGTAGCAAAAAAAATACGCAAGAACGGTCTGCTGTTGAAAAGCGTCGTCGGGCAGAGTATTATGAAAAAGTCCTTACAAAGGATGTTCCAGCCTCTGTTGCCCAACAACCCATTGAATTTGCTGAATGCGTTCACAACAATGAGGAAATCCCAGACTTTGAAGATCCTATACCAATGGATTGTTTTGATGTGGAAATGGAATCCAGTGTTGAAATAAAAACAAAAAACAAGGGCATTCAGGTAAAAATAAAAGACAAAAAAGCAGATTCAGACAGAAAAACAAAAAAAATACGGAAAAGAAAATACTTCAATGCGATGACATTAGAGAGGACACTACAGAAGCTCCTTTAGATGTTGTTAGTCTGTCGATTTCTTTCAGTGGAATGTCGTGTGATGAATTAGTGGAAAATTATGCTGATAATACGGTCGATAAGATTAAAATTAACTCGCAGCTATATTTGGGGCTTTCTCAAGAAACTTACTTTTTAATAGAGAGTCTAGTTAATAATGTAAAACGGCCTCAGGTGGACATCCTAATAGCTCTAAAAAAAATTAGATTGAATGACTCATATTCTCGATTGGCAATAGATTTTGGGCTGCAGAAGACTGCAATCGCCAAGATTGTTAAAAAAACTTTGACACCATTAGCACATTTTATGAGAGAGTTGATATATTTTCCCGAAAAATCAGCTATAGAAGAAAATTTACCTTTGGCATTCCGAACTCGTTTCTCTAAAACACAAAGCATTATCGATTGTTTTGAAATTCGAATTCAACAACCAAGTAATGCGGTCCACCAGTCTTTAACATGGTCTAATTATAAGGGATGCAACACGTTGAAATATCTTATTTCAGTAACACCGAACGGATTTATTAATTTCATATCTGGTGGTTATGGTGGAAGAGTGGACGATGCTACATTATTCGAAGATTGTAAGTTAATCGATAATATACCCAAAGGGTCAACTATTATGGCAGACAGGGGATTTAAGCATATCGCCCCTATAGTTGAAATAAATGGATGTAGCCTTGTCAGACCACCAAGCGTCAAATCTGGTACTGTTTGTGACAAAGCAGACGTCATAGATATAAAAAGGATTGCTGCTGTTCGAAACCATGTTGAAAAAACAATAGGAAGATTGCGAGATTTCAAAATGCTTGCACCACATGCATGTGTAAATGTGAAAATGTTGCCTTATTTTGATGATATTGTATCTATAGGCTGTGGGTTAGTCAACTTGCAGAGTCTTCTAATAAAACAATAATTTTATTATTAGAAACTTAGTTTTTATATTGTAAACTTTATAGCACAATAAAATACCTTTATCTTTATCTTTTATCTTTATCTTTAGCATTAAATCTTTTTTGACTTTTATCCATTAATTCACTGCAAAATTGCATACGTAATCCACGACATAGATATCCACATTGTTAGATGTTTCAAAATCCTCATGAGCAATACAAAACAACCCCTTTTTCTTTTCTGCAAATAACATTTGGAGGTGAATTTGCGCCTTATACTTGTTTGTGATCTGTCCATCTTGTACATAGTTTTGACAGGAATGAACCGTAAAATTGAAGACCTATGATATAGCATTCCTCGCGCCACGAATAAGAGGGATGGGCGACGTTGGCGGGAATTACTGCGCATATGTACAGGTATGGAAAAGTGACTACTGCGCATTCAAGGCCACCGCTCATAACTCGTTGCGCTACGTATCGCTTTTTTAACGGCGAGGGCGCTATTTTGGATTCAGAGCGAAACGAGCGATTCTATAGTAGAACCCCGAGCGATAAGCGAGGGTTTTTTTAATAGAATCTCAAGGAAAAAATATTTTGCTCCCGAGTGATACATTCAACTTTTCATCTCCTTTTATGAGAAAAAAAGTAAGATACGTTTTGAATTGAATAAGTTTAATTCATACAAAAATACATATGAACGCAAAAATGTATGATACCAACCCCAATTAAAAATTTATATTTATATTTGACACACTAGCGCAATTTTGAAAATTTGTTGTCACCGTTGTATTTGAGACTGATTTTGTTATCGCTTTATTTATATTTTACGGGCTTTTTATGACTATGACAATATTTACTTCTATTTGAATAGTTTCTGGACTAAATAATACCTACTTTCACTCATTTTCAATCACCAACAAGTGATTCGCGTCCTTTTGTTTTTTTTTTAATTATTATTATGTTGGCTCGCCGTGCCGTATACTGCCAATGGCTACGTTAAGGCAAGAATTCATACAACTTGCGTTCGATTTTTGTGAACGTTTCATATTCCAAATTCAAATCTCATTCCCGCCCGCTAAAAGTCTAGGGGAGAAAAGAGCTACTTTGCTCCCGTTAATCGAGGAACAAAACGACACTTTTCGAATACAGGGGATGAAAAGCATATTGTTTCCTGGAAACCTTTACGCTATTTCGGTTGTCCATATCAAGTAGGTAATGCCTCCTTCAACGTAATAAGCGCAATATTTACGTTCTAGTGGATATTAATTACCACTTCAAGATTGAAAATAGATTTAAAACTATGGCAACCGAGAAATGCAGGCCTTGAAAATAGGACAAGACAAGAGCCGTCGGATCAAAAGCTTTCGGTGCAATTTGTCAGTTTTGATTGGACCTTGTGAATTCCACTGACAAGGTCTAACTAATTAAACTAACCAAACAGTGCATTTGTTCTTAGATTAGTGGTCGTATGGTGTTCACTGCGCGCAATGCCCTTTAGTATTATTCTCGGTCGCAAGGGTACCCGCCTAAAAATGTAGGATTTAGATAGTAGCGTAAAATGTGGATTCAAAAAAGAAAAAGTAATTTCTTTGTTTCCATTTTTTTTCAAGTATATTTCCATAAACCATATTTTCTTTACCTAGGTATACAAAAATAAATCTGTATTAGGTAATTTTCTAAAAATGGTATTTTGTTTGTGAATTTTCTTAAATATTTTCTGGTAACAACAAGCCCTTTCATTTAACACGCCACACGACTCAGTTTCAAAACTTTATTTTTAAATTTTCTGATTTTCCCCCTAGATTGCCCTCAAATTCAAAATGATTACGTAACACGTTCTTACACACCTAGGACAGCCACACGAGTGATCAATTATAATGGTTCCTTTTTTCCTTTTTAAGGTACGGAACCCTAAAAATGTGCTCATCAATGAAATAACTAAATATACCTACTCTGCATTATTGGTAGCTTATTTATAATATCTCATATTGCTCCACATTCAGTAGCCAGTCACGATGTTGGCAAAGAGAAGTTAGGGTAAAGTAGATGTCGTACGTAGCCAATGGATCAAACAGCCGATTAGTCGGGAAGAAAACTGTCAAAGAAGTTCCACATAGAGGTTGCTTATTTTTGGCACAAAACGCTCCAGTTTCTTAAAGCCTGGTCAAACGTAACAGGCGATTGGTCAAAGATTAATTCAAAACGCCGCACCAGGGCTGAAATTAGTTTAACAACAGTTTAACAAGTGATCACAGCTATTCTCGTCGGAAACTGGACGAAAGTAACTCAAGAGTTTCGTTATCAAGAGAAATACATTATCAGTATCCAGGTATCCATGGGACCTAAGATGAATTAAATCTCTTTGTTGCTGTTGACAAGTTTCAAACCTAAGAAGAATCGAACTCTTTTGTTACAAATATACTGTGCCCTCTAGCAAATGTAGGCAACGTATGCAGGCACCGGACCTCTTCTGAACTATGCATGTCCACGATTATGACAGCTCTCAGAGCTGACGCTTCTACAACGTATCACCGACTCGCCGATCTTTGCCGACGTCACGTCCGCGCATGATCTTGATATTGCGTCTGCGCATCTGCGTGTCCAAATTTAGGTGTTTCGCAGCGATTTATCGCTCACTTAGGCCTAGGGTATGGTTCACCAGCTCTTGCAAATCATGAGAAATGAATATAAATAAATAAATGAGGCGGTTGGGTCTCTTTTCTGTCTGCAGCAGCAAGCCAACCAACTAGACGGCTGTCAAGGCATCTTCTGTCTAATGTCACACCTGTCAAACAAAAGGATTACCTTTAAGAAGGTTTATCTGTTTACCAATTGAATGAAAAGTTACATCCAAAAAAATAATTTTATACCAAATGGTCACAAAAAAATATTGGTTGTCTGTAAAGTCGGTTTACGGACGATAATTTTACGTGAAAACGTCATTATCATAAGAAACGCTTAGGCCGATCGTGCCTCTCTATCGCCTGTGTTGGGACGTGACACTTTTTTCGTGCGTGCAGCCGGCGTTCATCGATTTATAAGGCGTTATAATGTCAAAAATACACCCTATTTTTTAAAACATCTTACTAATATTATAAATATAAAAGTAGCGATGTTAGGATATTTGGATGTTTGTGTGTTTGTGCCTCAATCACGCTAAAACGGCTGAACGGATTTAAATGAAATTTAGTACAGAGGTAGATTATGAGCTAGATTAACATATAGAATACTTTTTATCCGACTGCGCCAGAAGGAGGGTAACGTTATCTCGGTTAATGATAATTCCTAGGAACACGCATTGATTGAAATTGCGGGCATCAGCTAGTAACTTTATAATTCAATGTACTGAATTATAAAGTACCCCAAACTGATTTATAAAGTTGAGACCTAACAAACCTAACTTTAGTATAGGACAGAATGTGACCTACAGCAACCAACAATGTTCTGTGAAACTACATGGAGGCACTGAATTTGGTAAACATTTAACATATTTGTGAGTCAAACCTCATAATGGTAACAATATATTTGTTGACGAAACAAAACCTGCTTCAAGGCGTGACATGAGATGGAACACAGATGTCTAGTTAGCTTAGTTACAGTAGTACTCGTATTTAAAAATGTGCCTCTGCCACCCCGTATGGGAAAAATCCTGATTACATTTTTTAGGGCTCCGTATCTGAAGGGTGCCAAACGGGACCATGTAGCCTCCGCAGTCCATCCGTCTGACCGTCCGTCTCTCTGTCCGCCACCGGGCTGTATCTAATGAACCGTACCTATTAAGGTAGAGTTGAAATGTTCACAGAATATGTATTTATGTTGCCTCTATAGCAACAAATAATGACGAAGGCGAAGAGGCTCCCTATTTAAAACCCCGGGCTCCTATGAATTACCAAATCATCATCATTAAAATATATATTTTTTTTGAGGAAGGTGCCTACGTAATTTTACAAAATCACAACTCCAGACAGATCTCAAGGCCTGGCACCGAACATAAAAATATCGTTTGATTTGGTTATTTATTTATTTATTTCCAGCTCTGTGGATAACCAACAGCTTATAAAGTCTGATAAAAGCCAAACTAAAACTAAAAAAGCCAATAACAGGTTATGGTGGTTAATTTCACCTATATGGTAAAATGTTATTTCTTACTTTTGTTTTTTTTTTAAACATCTACAAGCACGAACATTGCTTCTGGCCCCTCACTAGGATACCCTGTGTCGTGGGAACCAGAAACAGCGACGTCACACACATATAAACATCCAAGACCTGTTTTTTTTTCTTTACCTCCAGCCTGGGATCGAACCCGGGACGTCTCGCATGGTAGGCACTACCACTGCGCCACAGAGGTCGTCGAAGAATTTGAAGACGATGTAATTGTTTTTAATTATTTCGTTCATCCTTAAGTTTTCTCGTACGTGTGGAGTCCTTCGTGTAGGAGTATGACCCGCACCTTGCCTCTTTTTGGACACTTCCACTCCAATAGTTCGTGTTACACAGAGACCAGTTAATGTCTGTGGTTTAAGATACAAAGTGTAGGTGTAGTAATAACACTTTTTGGTGAATTCTATCCTCAGTCTTAGAAAGTATGTCATATCGTGTCCTGGGTAAATGTGGATGCTTATAACTTGAAAGATGTAGTGTAGGCCCTTCAAGGACTTTCGCCCGATCACTGGAACTGCTGCTCTGATTAACAGCGTCTCAATTCAAACAAAGAGATTGCTGGAACTGCTGCTCAAATTAAGGTGATATGAAAAAAATGGGGTTTTTTTCGAATCCATTTACTCCACCATGAAGTCATCCACAGATTTGATTTTTAGGTTAACGTTTATTGAGAATTTGATTAAGATTCTCACTAAAGGAAAACGCGATTGGATGAAATTTTCTCAAAAGAAATCTATTACGAAAATACCTCTAGATTGTTTTATTTTTTCCTGTAATTCTAAAATCCTAACTAATTTCATTGTGGAACTGCGTTCAAAATGTGGATGATATATATGTATTAGTAGTCTCCTTGATTTTTTTTTTAACAAAATAGCCTAGTTTATTTTTAAACATTTTTTCTGTGGTTTGGCGCTACGTTATGTCATTTTACCCGATTCTGTCCCTCTCACACTGCGGTCCTTTCCGCCTTGAGTGACGGGGACTTTTGCGCGGACGAGGTATCCCCTTAATGGCGACTTAATGAAATACACCTCTGAGAACTGTCGTGAGGAAAGCTTTATAACTCCATTACTGAGGCAATGGTCCAGATATTGCACGCAAAATTGAAAATTGAATAAATGTCTGAAGCGGTGCAACTTTGCATCTCTGCTGTTCATCCACTGAGTTATTAAAGCTATAACACTCGACACAAGGCCTCTACCCACATAATCTAAGTCATCACATAAACACATTGACCGCGTCAAGTTTCATTGACTCTGAGCGACCAGTGACCTCTCTTTCTCGCATAGGGTAAGAGAGGGAGGTGAGCGAGCTCAGAGCTAAAGATCCTTGCCGCGAACTGCACAGCAGATGCCACTAATAATTAGTTGTGGTCTAGATTTATATGTGGCCTATTTAGCAACATGACACCTCTACAATCTATTCAATGCCACTTTTTTGCCCGACACTGTCTACAGGCACATTTGCCGCTAAATTGGAAGACCACCCAACGGTCAATACAAGATGGTATCCTGCCATCAAATGCAATGCTCTATCAGTGTACATTGCCCGTGGTTGGAGTGGTGTTTACACTTGGAGACTAAAGTCGGACACAATCAGGTTGCTGTTGTTGGGGCTTGTTTCATTACACGCTACGGTACCTGACGTTAATTTGCAGGCCATGGTTCACAGTAAAATCATATATAGATAACTGTAAAAAGGGGTTGTTTTCAGTCCATATACCACACCCGGACCTAGCAGGGAGGTCTGGCTCCTGGGCATGGGCAATTACATTATTTCCCCTCCAAAAAAAAAGACGTTTATTTGCGCAAAATGCCAAGTAACATCTTTTGACGGAGGTATTTGCGAGCTTTTATTAATATATTCTTAGAATCAAACTTCAAACTTATTTTTTTTTATTCAAAATAGATTCTTACGAATACTTTTTGAATGTCATTTGAATCTATATAATGCAAGAAAAACTACTACCGCTTCGGAAAGTGTTCTTGTGCTGCGCTCGAAAATCAGAGCTGAATACCTCTTTGTCATTAATATAATCATCTAACCTCTAATATGCTTTATAACATAATGTATTTTAACAATTTTAATTTCTTCTCTGACAACTTTAATATCTCTTCCGGTATTTTGATTAGTATTGTATACTTAGACCCACAAATGAAGTTCTAACTTTAGCTAGTCTATGGTAAGGTTGGTAAATTTTATTTCCGCTTCTTATATTATTTCGCTTGCGCCTGTCAACATTTTTAGTCAAGCTATTTATGTTCTTCCTAACGTATGTGATATTTTCATAAATATATTGACACGGTGCAGTCATAATGCTAATTTCTATGAACAGTTCCCTCAGGGAGTCACGACTGCGTAGGTTATAAATTGCTCTAATAGACCTTTTTTGTATAACAAAAATTGAATCAATATCAGCAGCTCAGCCACACAGTAAAATCATTTTTCACATATTATTGCAATGAAATATCCTACTTCTGCACTAGTCTAATCTAATTGGAACGTAACCGTCCGAAAGTTCTTGTTCGATTCAAACCAAAGATTTCAGTACAGTCCGTCTCCAGACAAAATAGGCGCTCCGCCGACAAGCCAAATACGGCATTTTACGCCCTTATGAGCATATAGTATTGCTATTCGTGTTCCATAAGAGACTCGGGTCCCAGGTGCACAGAAAAGTTGCCGTTTAGCATTCGACGATGGTTGCCTGCTGTGCGACCACAGTTCATGTGGATCGACAATCCATTCGCTACATACATCGCATTGCACGCCGTTTATTGCGAGCTGGATGGATCTATGCTCTACTTATATTTATTATTTTTACGTTTGTTATTATTATTAGAAATTAGAAATTTATTTATCCAACTTAACCTATGCACATAAATTGTAGCAGTCTTAGGTCTAGTAATAGGTATCATAGGTACATCTTAATGAAACATCCAACTCCTGATATTGTGTTAACTGTATCTTAGGAGTTGGGGTTCTCTATTGGTATACATTATAAACCTAGACACTGTCGGTAATTTAGGATTGTGGTTTACTTATATAAAATTATTAAGTAAGGAAAATAAAAAATGCTAATAATTTTATCTATACACGTATCATAAATCCTCTTTACTGCATCCAAAAAACGCACGTTACGACCAGCATGATTACTACTGAAATGTAGTGAAAAGTGTATGTATATGTGTGTGCGGGTGTGTATGGTGTGTTTCTGATGGGATGCGAGTTTGTGTCTGAGGGCGAGTAGTGTGTAGTAAGTATATTAAAAATGTGTCGCTTAATATGTAATTTGTTGTTTAATTGTCGAATCTTTAAGCGGGAAGCAAATTGTCAAATTAGTTCCACGGAGAGGGCGGTATCAGTTTGTAAATAATAAAATCAGAGCAAGTAAGCAAAAAGTTTCGTTCATACTTACGTACAAATCACAAAGTAAGTGATCGATGATTGTTGCACAAAGCAGAAAATATCGCAACGATTGTTCGTTTGAACGATCAAAGGCACAAGTGTAATATTAATAACTTAATGCGAGGTGCATGATCTGCTTTTCTTTCAACTACTCAAGAAAAAATAAAAATTAAGAGAAATTGCATGCTTGTATTTCTCAGTGAAAATTAGCTCTGTTTACTTCCCGCTTTTTTATTTTTTATTATTTTATTCTGTATGGCCAGTGTTTTTTTTTTTGCCTAGCACACACATCACTTCACAAGCAAACTGTGTAACACCATACGGCCGTCATGTTGGCCAACCTAACGCATTGTAAACCTAGAGTTTTACTTTTAGTAACTTGACATGTGCCATGACTTTGGTTGCGCTATTTAAGAAAATACTTTACCAGTGACCTCAGTTGAAGGAGGTTGTATGCATATGTGGCTATTGACAATTAATGATTGCAGGCGGATGCTCGCAATGAGGAGATGAAAGTAGGTTGTTAGGGAGCTGTTGCTCTGAACACCTTTCAGTACGAGACCGATTGGTTTTTTTTTTTCACTTCTTAAATGCCCTATGAAATGAGTTTTGTGCGTTTATGTTTTGAGCTGAGTGTACAAGCGATAAAAAATAAAAACGAGTAGAATCATAGTTAGGCGGACATTATCACTGACTGGGTGCCACACAACGGACACCGGCGTAGGGGCAGACCTAGACGGAGATGGCGGGACGATCTCGATGCATTTCTGCCGGGGTGGATGGACGTGGCCCAGGGCATAGAGTTGTGGGCGCAACATGGGGAGGCCTTTGCCCAGCAGTTGGACACCTAATAGCTATATATAAAAAAACATAAGCAATATTAGGTAATTTATAACTACCAAAAATTGTAAGAAAATGCTAGTAAGTAGAGAAGACATTGAAAGAAACTGCGTACGTTTGCATTGGCTTACGTCAAACGAGGGAGTGGTCACAATGTAGAGCAACATTCAACCCATCCGGCTGAAGACCATGGAAGATGCGCCGATCTCCGCTGAGCACTCATACAAACCCATACACACACACATATAAAATGCCTATCCATATTCATCTTCAAGCTATCTAGCATAATATTTTCACTAATAGTCAAAGAACTTCGTATATAAGCATAAGCCCAGTTAGTTGATCATCATTCGGAGATCATCTTTCGATAACTGTAGTAATATTTTCGGGATTAGTGTATCATGGTTTTGGTTTGTTGATAGTGTCTGGTTTTTAGGTTTCAGATACTGTTTTAGGGTGTTATACCAAAGTGGCAATATGAAGGTAGGTGGATTGGACGGGATTTCACTTTTGCCACTTTTTGGTTATTTTATTTATTTTACCTTATTTTACCTTTATACTGTAGTATCAACTCATTCAAATCAAAAACTATGGTTAAAGAAGAAGAATAATGATAATAATCATGTAGCCCATTAATGTCCATACCGAGGGGCACGGGCCTTTAACCGGATACGAGTAAGATTGAGCCATACTTCTGTAAAACCATAGCATCACGCCTTTTCCCATATGGGCTGTCAAAGACATAGTTTTGCCCACTTTTAGCAAGTTATAAAAATCAAATTGAAAACTAATAACTCGCCGCGTTAAAAACTTCAAAAAAACCGAGTTCAAGTTCAAGCCCTATTTCTTCCTCCCCGGTCGGGATGCGAATGAATTCAGTGTACATGAAAAGTCCTCATCAAAATTTTTGCTGCCCGGAAACACAAACCAAAACGTCATCTGTGTTATTTTTTTTTGTATTTGTTTTTTTTTTATTGTATGGGACCACCTCTAAAGTATGACCTATCAATCAAAACAAGAATAATCAAAATCGGTTCATACTTGCCGGAGTAACCGCGTAACAAACACAAAAAAACAGACGAAATCAGAACCTCCTGCTTTTTGAAGTCGGTTGAAAATTACTAATTAATCAGTAAATTTCAAAGGGCTTATTTGGAACAACAATAACGTAGGCTAGACAAATACAAATGGGTTTACTGGAAGAGATTTCTTGTTAGAGATAAGCTTGCCTTTGTAAATTTCTTTTCTATAAGCTTGTAATGTGAAATAAAAATGCGAAATATACGAAATACTATTCGCAACTTATTGAATACATAATACACACATATTACACATTTTGACACAAGCAATTAAAATATAGTGCTTTACGAAATTATCAAGCCAACAGTCTACACAACAATCCAACCAAGTTATTGAATACTCATGTCTATAAAATAATCATTTTATTAAAAATCCGCCAAGTGCGCGCCGGACTCGCACACGAAGGGTTCCGTTCCATCGTATAAGCAGTGGGGCCATAAAAAAATGGCACGCGGTTTTGAATATTATTGCTTGGCAATAAAGTTCAAAACCTATAAAAAAAATTGTCCGGCTGCCGGTACACTGCATTCTAAAGAGGTAATAAATTAAAAACAAAAAGAAAATTAATTATGTCCGAACGTGGATTCGAACCCAGAACTTAGATTGCGCAACCGATGTCAAACCAATTGCGCCACACTTAGGTCGCAAAATCAATGAATATATTTAAAACATGATTTAGGCTGGTATTTAATAATTGTCTCGTGTTATTGATAGCCGGCTGAAAATTGGAGCTGAAATTAAGGCCCGTCTTAGTTCAGCGATAATGTTATAATAATAAATCTTTCCAAATTCCAAATGTCTTTATTACTGTAAATATTTACATATACTTAGCAATCGTAATTTTTTGCCACTTCTCTACATTGGACCACTGTGGGAGAAGCAGGGCGTAGAAACTCCCACAGATTGATTTTTAGATCTCTTTTATAAACGCTTAACTAATACAAATATTTCGATATCATTTAATGAGCAGGAATAAATAATTACAAAATTATTAACAGCAAGGTCTGTGTTGAGCCAGATTAACCCCATACAGTCCCGTCATTTATGTAATCTTGAACATTGTAATATCCCTTTTTCGACAAAGTCGCTTTAACAAGGTTTTTAAATAGCTCAAATGGCAATTTCAAGATCTCCAGAAAGTATCTTGTTGTAGTAGAAAATGCATTGACCCTTGAAAGAAATGCTAACCTTCGAGTCTGTGATTATTTCTTAGGTTAATATTTCAGCTATCGCTAAGTTTGGAAAATGTTGTAAGGTTCTTGCGTACATACATTATATTTTCGAAAATAAATTGACTAGCTACAGTTAGTATGTCAATTTTTTTAAAAAGCTCTCTTAAGGAGTCTGTGCGATTTAAATTATAAATTGCTCTATTCCCAGTTACCAAACCCTTACCGTTACATACCCTAAAACAAGAGATACATAATTTACATGTTACATAAATAACTTAATATCTAGGCCTAGATAGGCATCTTCTTCGGTCTCGCTTCCCTGTAGCGTCGGTACACGAGGCCCTCTGGCTGGCCAGTAGTTCCTGGTCAGGAGCATCTCCTTGAGTTTCTCCGGGGCCCGAAGTTCGGATGACTGGAAGTCCTTGCTGAGTTTGCAATGCTGAGCCGGTTCTAGGCGATACCTCGTCCTTGCAAAGGTCCCCGTTACTCCAGGCGGAAAGACCCGCAGTGTGAGAGGGACGGAATCGGGAAAAAATGAAAAAACGTAGCGCTAAACCACAGAATAATTTTAAAAAATAAACTTCGCTATTTTGTTGAAAAGTTTTTAAGGAGATTTTGCGAATACATAATATCTACATTTTGAACGCAGTTCCACAATGAAATAATTAGGATTTCAGAATTACAGGAAAAAATAAAACATTTATTTATTTATTTTATTTTCTTTATTTAGGACATCAACAGCAAGTTACAATGGTAATTAACGTTAAAATTAAACAAATTAGAATTGCCAATAACAGATATCCCCTAATTATACAGTGTGAAATTAAAGTTGCGGCGGAAATAAAAACCGTCACCTAAATTATAATTAAGCCAATACATATAAGAATATAAATACTTACAATATAAACTATGGATATAAAAAAAACATATTAATACCTACAGATCTGCATAAAATAAATATCTAAGTATCTAATATATATATATATATATACATACATATGTACTAAATAAAAATAAACTATAAAATATATAAAAATAAGGGCCTATATTGGACTTCATCAGTTGTCATCGCCGTCTGGAGGCAACAACTTATTGACAATTTTGCGTCTGAAAGATGTTATGGAGTGTTGAAATAAATCTACAGATTTAAAATATCTGTTGTATGTGTTAGCTATACGAGTTAAAGGTTCGTTATTTGCATAATTAGTACGGTGACTTGGTGCATATATAAGTGGAGTGTGGCGTGTGCGACGCCTGGGAGTTAGAACATAGAGGTGTTTTCGAAATTAAATTCTATAGAGAAAATTTCACCCATCGCATTTTCCTTTAGTGAAAATCTTAATCAAATACTCAATAAACGTAAACCCAAAAATCTAATCTGTGGATGACTTCATGGTGGAGTAAATGGATTCGAAAAAGACCCATTTTTTTTCCGTAGCACCTAAACAATACTGTGTTCTTGTTAATAAAGGCTATTCTACTATTATATTCTTTATTTCTTGTTGCAGATCTTGGTGTGCTTGGTGCTTGTGGTTTCAGCGTTGGCTGAGCCACCCGTTGATAACAGGTGAGCTGGGGCTATGGACTTACGGTACAGTTAGCGCAAAGTTTCTTTGGTTCTGAGGGAGGGTAAGGTGGAGCTCTCTCTATCACCCCTTATGCGAGTAAGGGAGGTTACCCCACCCCTCCTTGCTCAGAGGTCTGAGCCAAGGAATCGTTTGGTGCGAATGCACCTACATTAAGAAATGGGATTCGTTAGTACCCTATACAGACAACAGCCGATATTAAAACAATAGCATTAGGTTGGGATCTAAAATTCTTAAATAAATCTAAATCTTTAATTTATAACTAATACATTCAAGAACCAACTAAAGATACCACATTCATTTGGGCATCCTAGTGTTTTAGAAAACCAGAACACTTCCGGTTATCAATCCGACTTTAGCACACACCATGCGAGAATATTCAAAATCCAAAATAAAGCCGCCGACTACAGATGCAAAGTCATAGGGAAAGTTGTTGAGATTTATGTCCCTAAACCTCTCAACTGCAGCACAAGAGTTAACTTGATCAGTCTAGTCTACAAACAAAAGGACTGCTTTACCCATGAAGATATATATACTTGTCACCGTAAGATTGTCAAAACCGTTAGTTAGTAAACTATCGACAAATTGTAAACCAGACCGACAGGGTTTAGAATTTACGTTTTTTTTTTGGTCTTACAAAGTTACCTAAACTAACACGAAGGCTGTTCAGGGGCTTCGCTGCGCTCGCCCCCACTAGTCTTCACCTAAGCTGCCGCAGTGTTTGCCCTGGTATTCCTTTGCAATTCAAGTTTAAATCAGTTCACAATTTAACAATTTTACTACAAACTAACGCGTCATCTCGTAAGCAGGTCAAGTTTACTAATTTATCGATAGTTTGTAAACTAACGAGAGAAAAAATGTTAGATCACTAACGGTTTTGACAACCTTACGGTGACATATACTTAATATCTACCTTTATTAACATACCGAAACTAGATAATAGGAAAGAAAGGAACGGGCGTGATTTTTTACGAATCGTGAATGCGCCTTTCCATCTTATCTGTCCTAGTCCCTTCGCTACAACGAGTTAATAGAGCGTTGTCTCCCTCACACCATTCTATACAAAAAAAGTTAGTGGGCATTCTAAATTGATAAACAGTAGAGGCGCATTCATAATTCGTAAACAAGTGGAATTATTATTAAACCAAATAACCCGTCTGCATTTTCAATCTTTCAGTTTCATTTTTATTCGTGGTACCCTTTATTTTAATACCCCACTCTTACGGCCCTACTAATAAAAGAAGTTATTCACGGTTTAACTTATACAGTGTTTTGTCTTGCTTTGACATTTGACATTTACTCGACGTATGAAAAGGACAAAACACAGAATAAGTTAAACCGTGAATAACTATTTTTCATTAGTAAGGCCGGATAGGTTTAAAGGAAAAAATCGGCCATTTTTAGGGTTCCGTACCCGAAGGGTTCCAAACGGGACCCTATTACTAAGACTCCGCTGTCCGTCCGTCTGTCACCAGGCTGTATCTCAAGAACCTAGCTAGCTAGAGAGTTGAAATTTTCACAGATTATGTATTTATGTTGCCGCTATAACAACAAATACTAAAAAATAGGATAAAAGAAATATTTAAGGGGGCTCCCATACAACAATTCTTTCAATACCACATACAAACTTATGGATGCACCTGGTTACGTACATGGAGTGTGAAAGTAACCGCACCAATAACTTTGTAAACAATATTTTGCTGTGTAAAATCCAAACTATTCACTGCACACCATCGCTTCCATTGAACGGTGGTACGGAACCCTTCGTGCGCGATTTAGACTCGCACTTGACCGGTTTTTTATTTTTTATATGACATAACATAGACGACCCGAAACCTGCCTACGAAACCAAGGGTCCCGGGTTCGAGTCCCGGTGGGGACAAATATTTTTTTGATGAGAACGGATGTTTGTTCCCTTGTCATGGTTGTTTATTATATACTATAATAAGTATGTGTATCTTTGTCTAGTACCCAAGATACAGGGAATCCTAGTTTGGGGCTAAATCAATGTGTGTAAATAGTGTCCAAGATATTATTATAACCAGTGTCATTCTCACAATTGAGACGTATCTAACGACACCTACCAAGCTAAAATCCATCAATCCGTTTAGGCTACGGAGCGTGCCAAGGAAATATACATAAATACATACACTCGAAAAACATAACCCTCCTTCCGGCGCAGTCGGGTAAAAAACGCTGGTGGTTTTCTTTCTCACTAACTAGTTTCGGTAGACTTCACTACACCACACACATTACCGCAATTAGCAAATCCTTGTCCAGAATGGAGTAAGCCAGTTTCACTAGCAGCTGGGTAGTTTCCTCAAATTATCTCCCATATTTGTTTGTGAGTAAGCTGCCATGCAATTACTGTGGGGTAATCTGATTTTCTTAGTCTGTGGGAGGTTAATGGTGCATTAGATTATGTTCCTTAGGCCATACTAATTCCTTTAAGTGGAGTTCTATGGCTCAATTTCATTTTATTCTGTTCCACGTGTAACACACGATGTGATACACTCATTATACACCAGAGGGCGTAGCAATCGAGGTTATTCCTCACAAGCGAGAGGTGCCGATTCGAATCCAGGTCGGGGAAGAATTAAAAAAACGGCTAAGTGCGAGTCGGACCCGCGCACCGAGGGTTCCGCACCGATAGTTTTTTGGAATGATGGAAGTATTCGTTTTCCTTTAATTGTGCTTTAGGACCTTGCTTCTTGCTTTTCGTTATTATAGGCCAACGTACAAGTACGTTATAGGTTTTGATCCTCTTGTGAGTAAATTTGACTTTGCGGAATAAACGGCCATATACTTAGATTGCACTAGCCTAGAAGTTTGTTTTGGCTAGTATTTCATCGCACATCAAAAATATAGATTTTCACAGCAAAATAGGATCAGCAAAAACACTTTTTATGTTTTAAGTATTTTTGTTGTTCTTACATGTTCAACCTAATACGAAGGATAAAGGGGGCTTCGCTTCGCTCACCCCCTTTACCCTTCCCCTAAGCTACCGCAGTATTTTGCCCTTATATTTGTTGTGAAAATCAGTATATTTGCTGTGCAAATCAGTATTATTGATGTGCAGTTTAATATTTCCCTAGTAATTGATATTAATTATAATTTGATAGGTCCACGCATTCTGGAGAAAAATGGTCGTGATAGGCAGACAGACGGACAATGAAGTGATCCTATATCCTATCCTATCCTATCCTATCCTATCCTATCCTATCCTATCCTATCCTATCCTATCATATCCTATCCTATCCTATCCTATCCTATCCTATCCTATCCTAAGCTAAGGCAGCCTAAAATGGAATCATAATATATGCATTACATAACATAGCATTTACACACAGGCGCATACATTGCTTCTGGCCCCACACTAGGATACCCTGTGCCGTGGGAACCAGAAACAGCGACGTCACAAGCATGTAAACATCCAAGACCTGGGGATTATTTTATTCTTCCTCCCCAACGGGATGCGAACCCGGGACCCCTCGCTTGGGAACCACAGCCTCGACCGTAACACCACAGAGGTCGTCGTAATCCCCATGTCTTGGATGTTTACATATTTGTGACGTCGCTGTTCATAGTTCCCACGACACAGGGTATCCTAGTGTAAGGCCAGAGGCAAATGTATGTGCCTGTCTATAAATGTTTATGTTTTATTTACGGGAAAAACTTTTAAAACATTAAAATTATTGCATCACTTATGCGAGGTAATAAGAAACAACATTCAAAACAACAGTTTATTTTTAAAAAAAAGTACAATGTTCTCAACAAGATTTGCGTGGGCGCAATTTTTCTTTTTAGGGTTCCGTACCCAAAGGGTAAAAACGGGACCCTATTACTAAGACTCCGCTATCCGTCTGTCTGTCTGTCCGTCTGTCACCAGGCTGTATCTCATGAACCGTGATAGTTAAGACAGATCAAATTTTCACAGACGATGTATTTCTTTCCCTTTTTCGCCGCTAAAACAACAAATACTAAAAAATCTATATAATGGCCGTAAGTATAAATGAGTTTAAAAAAGGCTATCAGCAGCATTGCAAAGTGAATCACAATCTTAATTATTATATACCTACTTGTTGTGCTGTAATTTGTAATAGTATCTAACTCTGTAAGTATCTTAATTCATAACTATTTTTCATTTTTCACTGCCTGTTCTACGAACGAACGAATAATTATTAACAAGTAAGTATTATCTACTAAGCGTCACCAAAGTGTAGCGTGAGAAGCTGTAAAACAAGCATACTAAATAGTAATACGTGGTTATCGGTGCTGGTTGCACAATTACGTAGATGGAGTGTGAAAGTAGCCGCACCAATAACTTTGTCAACAACATTTTGATATGTAAAAGCCAAACTATTCACTCCACACCATCCCTACCATTGTACGGTGCTACGGAACCCTTCGTGCGCGAGTAGACCCTCACTTGACCGTTTTTAGGGTTCCGTACCCGAAGGGTTCCAAACGGGACCCTATTACTAAGACTCCGCTGTCCGTCCGTCCGTCCGTCCGTCCGTCTGTCACCAGGCTGTATCTCAAGAACCTAGCTAGCTTGAGAGTTGAAATTTTCACAGATTATGTATTTCTGTTGCCGCTATAACAACAAATACTAAAAAACAGGATAAAAGAAATATTTAAGGGGGCTCCCATACAACAATTATTTCAATACCACATACAAACTTATGGATGCACCTGGTTACGTACATGGAGTGTGAAAGTAACCGCACCAATAACTTTGTAAACAATATTTTGCTGTGTAAATTCCAAACTATTCACTCCACACCATCGCTTCCATTGAACGGTGGTACGGAACCCTTCGTGCGCGATTTAGACTCGCACTTGACCGGTTTTATTTATTTTATTTTCGATGAGATTTTCTTGCTGGCCATTGCGATCGTTTTAAAAAGAAAACCGATTTATTCTGTCACTTCCTAAGCTTTCTACTTATCTACTTTCTAAATATGTGGTCTTGCCTCAAATATGAGGTCTTGCCTCAAATATGAGGTCTTGCCCCAAAAAACAAGGAGCCTCGTAAGATTTTCCGCGTTGTTATTCGCATTTGCCCTTTTTTTTTTTTGTTGGATGGGAACAAAATGGAATTACCCTTGCCCAGGAGTCAGGCCTCCCTGCTATTGAGCGAGCATCAGCTCGTGTGGTATACGGACTCAAAACAACCCTTTGTGTTTACAGTTGTCTTGTTAAGAATTAACTGTGAGCCATGGCTCGCATTTGCCCTCTGCATATCGAGTTGAATACAACTTGTTTTCAAAGCAACTAGTGATGAAAAATTATATGACACCTCTTCCAGATACCTACCTCCGCAGCAAGATAGCTACAGGACGACCAACCTGGACAGTTTTGCGCCCCCCTCACGAAGCTACGGCGCCCCTGGGGGCAGCTTCGGGGGGCAGCGGCAGACCGACGCTGTGTTCGGCAGGTCTTCCTCTGGAGGGTATGTTTGAATACAGAGTTGTGTTTCACTCAGGGCCGGACTTGGTTCTCTAAATCCCAGGGGCGAAAATAATGGCACAAATAACTTCACGTTTTTTCCCGGGGTGGCTGTGGCCCACGCTTAGCCAGTGATGAAAAACTCAAGGAATGAAGGAAGAAAGGGGTAAAAATTAAGGCCCAGTTCTGGCTGTTGAGGTGAGGGGCGCCACATTCGCCCGTCGTCTTCTGGCGGGGTAGCGGAACTGGCGGGGTAGCGGGCGGCGCGGAATAGCATCGGGCCGTCCGGTGAGGTTAAAAACTTGGAGTTTTTTCGAATTTACTGAAAAACGGAAATAAGCTAATTGATAAAATTTAAGGATTAATACGGAGCATTAAAAGAGGAAAATTTAAGTATAAAAATTATGAGAAAAATCAGTTATTTTATATTAAAATAATTGAATCTCCTTTTAAATACAGACTACGTTCAGGATTGTTTACGATCGAGCCAAATTAATCCAATCGGGTAACGACATAGTATTTAAACTAGTTTATCTCTTTGTGAATAACATATAATTTTTTGAGACTTATGAATTTATTGGAAATAATTTTATATTATTTTTGCCAAAACTCTCTTCAGTGGTTTTGTGTGATCTTGGGCCTTAAGGATTTATATGTTTGTATCCAGCAGTCGACCTTCGTCCAGCTACGGCACCCCTCAACAGCAGCAAAGGCGACCTTCGCCCCAATATGGCGCCCCTGGCCGCAACCAGCCGCCTTCGCAAGTATGTTTCGTTTTGGGTAGTGCTTTAACGTATGACCGTAAATCCAGTTTTTCATAGACAAAATACTGATTTTTCCTGACAAAATTACTGAATTGCGCAAAATACTGAGCGCGACTAGAAACACTGATTATGTACTGAACTGCGCGACTAGAAATCTGATAAACAGCAAACTTAAAACTTAAACGGGCATTGGATTCTGTGTTCTAACATATTCAATCTAACACGAAGGGTAAACCCTGACCCGCCACGTCGCCCAAGCTCGTAATTTCTTTATTGTACTAAACAAAACAGACATACAGATAACTTATGATAGAAAAAACATGTACAAAGGCGAGCTTATCTCTAAAAATAGATTTCTTCCAGCAAACCATGTTGGATAGGAGACGGAGATGATAGGTAAGGGAAAGAATTGCGCGTACAATTAAGACTATATTCTAATATAATACATATTACACATACATAAAACCCTATTGATAAGAAATATAGACTACATACACAGTTACATAAATACAGCATATCAATAAATATCTTACAAATATACTAATACTAATACATTATATAGCTAAATAGAAAGTAAAAGATAGTGCTTCTTTAGTCGGTTCTTAAAGATATTCAGTGATGGACTCTCCCTGATGGTGCAAGCTCATATTAATCATCATCATAAGTTGAGAAATTACGAGATTTTAGCAAAAAATTAATTACAAATATTATTTAAATAAAAATATAGGTCGGATTTTATCCACAAGCCCGCATTCCCGGGCCGGGGACAAAATGTCCTCAAATACCCGCAGATCTTGGATCTTTAAATATTTGTGACCTCATTAATAATTGACATAAATTATTTGCTCTATCAAGGTCCTAGTGCAAGTTAGCACGGTAAAATCCAGCCCCCATACCTATTAACAGCAGAAATCCACAGCAAAGTGTTTAAAAAATTTAGTCAAGTGCGGGTCGGCGTTCAAGAAAAACCTGAACCTACATGGTGATCCATAAAAAATGTATGTGTTTACAGCAATATCTACATGGTGATCCATAAAAAATGAATGTGTTTACAGCAATACCTACATGGTGATCCATAAAAAATGAATGTGTTTACAGCAATACCTACATGGTGATCCATAAAAAATGAATGTGTTTACTACAGCAATATCTACATGGTGATCCATAAAAAATGAATGTGTTTACAGCAATATCTACATGGTGATCCATAAAAAAATGAATGTGTTTACAGCAATATCTACATGGTGATCCATAAAAAATGAATGCGTTTACAGCAATACCTACATGGTGATCCATAAAAAATGAATGTGTTTACAGCAATACCTACATGGTGATCCATAAAAAATGAATGTGTTTACAGCAATACCTACATGGTGATCCATAAAAAATGAATGTGTTTACAGCAATATCTACATGGTGATCCATAAAAAAATGAATGTGTTTACAGCAATATCTACATGGTGATCCATAAAAAATGAATGTGTTTACAGCAATACCTACATGGTGATCCATAAAAAATGAATGTGTTTACAGCAATACCTACATGATGATCCATAAAAAATGAATGTGTTTACAGCAATACCTACATGGTGATCCATAAAAAATGAATGTGTTTACAGCAATATCTACATGGTGATCCATAAAAAATGAATGTGTTTACAGCAATATCTACATGGTGATCCATAAAAAAATGAATGTGTTTACAGCAATACGGCCCACCGCAAGGATCCAGGTACCAGTCGGAGCCGTCGACCAGCTACGGAGCTCCCAACCAAGGGAACTCCAGGCAAGGTGAATGAACCACATTTCTTATTTTTCGTCATTTGTTGGGCTTTCATATCGCAATGGCTAGGGCGACGGGCTAGCTTCTGGCCACGCAAAATTAACTTTTGGATGATTGCCTTAACGTGGGCACAAATGTGTCTTTGCCACCTCAAAATGGAAATGGCGTGGATGGTCATAAACTTATATTATCATGTTTTAACTTTTTATTATTTTCTTTCTTTCTTTCTTTCTTTCTTTCTTTCTTTCTTGTGTTCAGAGTTTATGGTTTGAATTGTGACTGTAACTAAAAGTTGACTGATATCTCTGTAGACTGTTGCTCTTCTAATGCACCACTACTTATTAATAAATCATCCCAATCAGGCCTGTCAAACAAATACGGTGCGCCAAACCAAGGCTCAAGACAAGCTGGTCCTTCCACCTCGTACGGAGCTCCTAACCAGGGCTCGTCCAGTCAGGCTGGACTCTCGCAGTCGTATGGAGCGCCCGACGCTGGATACCTGCCGCCTGGTGGTAACAGGAGGGCGGGGTATGGAGATGATGATGAGGGGAATGGGGTGAGTCTCCACAATCATTCGTTCCTGCTGAACCTATTAAGACAAGTATAGAAGAGGTCCATACCCAGCACTGGGTGGTCGTTCTCTATTACAACAGGGCAATACTATAATTCCCATTTGAGCTATTTAAAAACCATAAAAAAAAAACACTTTATCTACAAAGGGATATTACAATATTCAAGATTACATAAATGACAAGAATGGTGTTGATGTAACTCAACACAGAACTTGATTTATAATTTGTAATGATTTAATAATTTGTAAGTAATGATTTAATCATTTGTAATTATTTAATAATTCATAATTATTTAATAATTTGTAATTATCTAATAATTTGTAATTATTTAATAATTCGTAATTATTTAAAAAAAAACAATTTAATCATTTGTAATTATTTTTGTTCTGCCCAATCGAAGTTAAAGGATTGGGTACCTACCCAAAAGGATGCCCTGAAATGGGCCTTTAAATGTCAGATTACGTTTCACGTTATGAGTGGCTTGTAAAAGTGCATTATTTTTGCCTAAGTAGGCAAAAATAATGCATTTTAAAATTTTTATTGTAAGTACAATAAAATATTTTAATATGAGTTTTGAGTAAGTTGATTTAGGACGGCGCCCGTTCAAAGAAGCAACTTAGTGTATGGTAGGACGAGTGCATATAGTATACACTTAGGTAAATAATTGTAATCATTGCAAGTTCCTTGATCTACATACCCTACTAATCTATTGTGGGTCTGTTACCCGTATATATCAATATAATACATCTTACTTATCGCTCTCAGTGAGATTGCTATGTCAAGGTTCACCTACTGACTACGACGAAGGCTAAGATGATTATGTACCATCGATACCTACTTAGTAGCGGAACTCTCAAGGCTTCAAAACAAACTAACAAATCTGACAGCTCTTGTGCAACCAAGTACTAACCAAGATGTTACAAGGGTCGAACCGTTTTTTAAACCTAGAACATGCCAAGCAATATGGTAAATTGAGGGGGGGATATGTATCCCAGAAAATCTCTACCCGTTTTTTATGGTCTTTCGCAAAATGAGCACCCATTCTTCCCACAGGAGCCAGCAAACTACAACTTCGAGTACATGGTGAAGGACGACGAATCCGGCAATGACTTCGGCCACCGCGAGTCGAGGATGGGTGACCGCGCCGAAGGGAGGTACTACGTGTTGCTGCCAGATGGAAGGAAACAGGTAACTGACATGTGCCAAAGGCGGATCTGGAATTCAAGTCAGCGAGAGTCATGCAGTCGAGGTCTAGTCACTAGTCAGCAATAAAAATCGAGTTAGGAGGAACCAACAAGTTCTGTGAGGTTCTAGGAAAGACTAGGGGATAATATCTAGAAAGATATTATTTTTACCTATAAGGGACTACAGCCGAAACAGGGAAAAAAATACGGGATTCCCAATTTTTCCCCGGGATAAATAAATCTGTTTACAAAATGTTTCATATTTATTTGGGTATTATATTTTAATGAAGATCGAGTTAGTTTTGAAATATGTTGGTTCGATTTGACATACTTAAAAAAAAACAATGCTATTGTAAACGTAATTGAAGATAGTTATGAGCTCGCATTTAATCCATTGAGGGTCATTTGCGAAAAAAAAACCTTTCTACAAAGCAGTCAGACTACAAAGCAGCAAGAACTAGGTATATTAAATACAAATGAGATGATACGAAGAACTTTAGGGACATCCTATTAGGAAAATCTTTCAATGATTTTCTTCCGTTTTTGCATTGCACCGTTACTCTTATCATGAAAAGTCTTCGCAACATCGAAGGAGTTTTGAGTAACTTGAAATTCTTCGTATAAACGTATAAACAGTCCATGTTCAATCCTTCAAACTCTGCATCTTTTTGGAAATCGGAATCGTAATTCATCGGTGACATCAAATTAAAAAATTGCAGCATTGAAAGGTTATTGTTCTCTGAATAATCGTATCTATAAATCGCACACCTAGATCTAAACAGCGATTAATTCAAAAAAATACTTTTTTCAGAAAAGACGAAAAACTGAGTGCCGTGTCCCTGTTCACCGTAGGAGTTTTCTGTCTTGATCAGTGCATTGGTAATGCATATTGAAAAAAGATGATAAAGAAACCTTGTGTTTTAATCGTATATTGGGGCTGAAAATTTGATTTTCCGAGTTAATTCCACATTGCCTTAACAAATGTATGAATATTTTTTTGTTATTTGGAGTTGAAACGAAATTCCCCAATAAAGGATTGGGGAATTTCGTTTTTATTTGGCTCGCTTTTGAAGAGTCAAAATTAATTAAACGTAATGTTTTTTGAATTTATTTATTATAATCCAAAAACTTAAATACTTAACTATATTTTTTTTCAAATAAGTGAATTTTTAATAATTTTTGAGAAATAAATATCTTAAACTTAAACCTTATGAATTAGCAAGAAAACATTGAAGTAAGTAATCATTTCACTCATAACTTTTACTAGTAAAAATATAAAACTAATGACAGCCTCATGTCCCTTAATTACCCTTGTACTTCAAATAAAATAAAAAAATAAATAAAATAAAATGAAGATATTACGTTGGAACTCTTTAGATAAGCAATAAGAAGTTTTTAATAAGGCTTATGCTTAACGATCACCAAAAACGCTACTGCCAATAAATTCGAAACGACCGCCAGAATTAGTAAACAATCAAAATAGTAACACAATATTAAAAATAAAGGAACCTCCCGTTCTATAAAAAACTATTATAAATGCATTTTGAGGACATTCGCATGCCGACCGGGAAGGAACAAAAAGTACTTGAAGTCGTTTTTTTTATATTTTTAGCTCGGTGAATTATCATCAGAGCAAGTCGCGTAGGGACATCATTTGTATGTAAAAAGATCGCCCATCACACAGCGAGTGAAAAAAACAGAAGTATAATTACCGGTGAAAAATGACGCCTCGAAAACTGTACGTACAGTTTAACATGACGGCGGGTCCAATGGCCGTTCACTATGTCTATAGATAGACCAATCAGAGCTGGCCTAGGGTCGCATAAAACTGTATGAGCCAATCATCAGCGTTTTGCCGTCCTTGATGCCCTTTTGCATCAGTTTTTAGTGCGTATCTACACGAGCTGATGCCCGGACATAGCAGGGAGGTCTGACTCTTGGGCATGGGTAATTCCATGTTTTTCCCCGTCCAACATAAAAATCTGCCTTTTTCCCTTTTCAGTATCTGGTACCGTTTTCGTATGTCAATTTGTTAGAAGTTTACAGGCCGACGAGAATAATACACTCAAATACCCGCGAATCTTCAATGTATACATGTTTGTGACCTCACTATTATTAGTACCCACCCACGACCCAGGGTGTCATAGCGTGGAAACAAAGACAATTTGTACTGGTTTTATAAATATTTATGTTTTGTTTCAGACGGTCGAATACGAAGCCGACCAAGATGGCTACCGACCGAAGATCTCGTACGAAGACACAGGGGCGGGTGCGGGATACGACAGAAACAGCCAGGCGGCCGGCGGCGGTTACCAGGGCAACCAGGGGTACCAGCAGGGAGGTGGCCAGGCGGGTTACCAACAAGGAGGTGGCCAGGGATACCAACAAGGAGGTTATCAGGGGGGCCAAGGCAGTGGGCCATATTAGGACATAGATGGATAGGACGAGATTTATAAAATTTACTTTTTATGTCACTATTTTCGTGGCGCTGAAGCTCTGACAAACCTTTCTGGGAAGCATGTATGTTGGTTTTTTTTAATGGGTTAGGGGAGGTATATATTCAGAAGTTTGTTAATTTACTCATATATTATATTATTTTCAGTCGATTTTTTAAAAAACTTATTTGTAAAAAATATTTTTACTTATATAACTTTATTTGTACTGTTTGTTCTATGATCTCCAAGCTTATGCTACATATAATATTCTTATTTACTATCAATATTTATTCTACTACCTATTTTATTTATATAATTGTATAAATTATGAACTTATTGTCAAATTTAACTACGACCACGGCTATGTCAAAGGATTCTGATCTGTGTTTGTACCGGGGTACAAAACGCTTAAGTAATGTGTAGTCATGCCATTTAATATTAACTGTGATTGTTTTTTAAAGAAATCTATGTGATTGTAAATAGTTTAGTAATTTTGTGGAAAAAGGCCAGTATTTTTAGCTTCCACAGATATAGCATCAGTTAATTTTGCTCAAATAATTTAACAACACGCAGATTTTACTTATGACATAATACTCATTTAGCTTTAAAACAACAAAATTATGTTAGTAAAACTGATAATAAACTTTTTATATTAAAAAGAGTGATTTTAATTCAATAAAATGAAAGTAAAATTAAAATACAATTTGGATGCCGGGCCGCCTCTTCTGAAAAGCTCGTGGGCTACAACGCTGGGCCGCGTTGTGCCATACGGGCTTTTCAGAATTTCGAACCGCTTAAAAAGCCAGAGCGCTACAGCGTGACGCTGCGTTGTACCACACTGGGTTTTTCAGAGCTCACATTGACAACTCATCGTCTGAATAGCCCATGGGGTGCAGCTCCTGCGGTGTTCTCTGTGGCTTTTCGTGAATTAGCGAGAACTTAACTAGAGTCTCAAGTCAAGTTAAAAAACTTGAGCGTTACTACATACAAGTTACAACGCGCCTATGTATTTCCTAATTTTAGTTATTAAAAATTTATACTTCTTATAGATCAAGTTTGTTTAAGTTACGGCCAAAAATACATGTCAGTTCTTGTTTTTGCTCTGCCCCCTTCTTCATTTCGCCTAGTTTTTACTAATAATTTTGAGCCAAATTGGCCATAGGTCACTTTCTGTCCAAAAACTAAAGTTAGGTTATGTTAGGTCACAACTTTATGTACTACCTGGAGCCCAGCGAAGCGGGGCGGAACGAGGCGACCCCATGTAGTTTCACAGAGTAGTATTGGTTGCTTATTTTGCATTTATTTTCAACCAGCAGTTACACACAAACTTTGTTTTTGTCATTTCACTAAACCATTTTCTCATCAGCGTCACTCCGCACGTGTTCATCCGCTTTCTCTTTCACGGCTAACCCCACGGGCTATTCAGACGACGAATTGTCAATGTGAGCGCTGAAAAACCCCGTGTACACAATGTAAACCGGTACAACGCAGCGTTCCAAATTCTGAAAAGCCCGTGCGGCACGACGCGGCCCAGCGTTGTACCCCACGGGCTTTTCAGGAGACGCTGCCGGGCCTAGGGGGCTGCCAAAACCTTTCAGCGATTCAGCATCCGAAGCATGCCGACGAAGCAGGCGGACAGAGCAATGTGCTATAGAAAGCCCATATATGTATAAAAGTGTTAGTTTAATTAGTCTACAACAGGGTAATAATTGCGGTACCTTCTAGAAGTTATTTTTAATACTAGATTACCTGAGTCCTTTTTAACTTTTCTATTCCTACAATTTCTGATGCACCAGAGGATTCTAGAAGTGATCCAGGGCTCTAGAATTATTTTTATTCTAGATATAGGTAGGTAGAATTAGTAGTAAAAACATGGCAGATATTATTTACCAGTTTATCGGCTGCTTCATTAGGGTCGGCTAGTAAGCAAATTTCTGCTGTGTCTCGAGGTCTTTTACAGCCTTGTCAGTGTCAATTATTTTCTTTTCGTTGGTGAACAGAAAAGGCGAGTCATCTCCATAGCGCACGTAGAGCTTTCCGTGGGAGGTCCAGCAAAACTTGTAGTTCTTTGTTTTATTTAGGTCACGGGCGAAGAAATGAAGTCTGCTTGCTTTGGTGTTTAGCTGTTCTACTACAAAAACTGCAGAGGTGTCTCTATCAATTCCCATATGTGAGGCGTTCAGTTTGTGTGCATTGTTGTACTTTTTTACTGCAGTAAGAAGATCGGCCTTCATTATAGCAGAAGAAAGTTCCGCAATGACAGGTCTGTTCGTTTCATTCTTACCCTGAGCTCGAAAAATATTCTTAATGCCCTTTTGCATCGGCATATTGGGATAGTCTCTTCTTTAAGTCTTCATATTGGTCTGAAAGGAAAGTTGTGGCCTTCTAACCCTTGAGTTTGTGTTTTTATTGCAGCATTCTGAGTTTTAATGTCGGTGATGGATTTGAGGATCTCTGCAAGATTTTCGTCCTGGAACATAGCGTAGGTATGAAGAGTTTCCTGAATTTCTTTTCGTGTACCATCAAGGTAGCGAGCACAGTATGCAACCTTAAACAAACAGCTCTTCGCATCGTGGAGCGCTGGTGTTTAGAATATGACCTGGCGGTTAACCCAACAAAAACGGTCATGTTCACTAACAATAGGGCTCTTGGTAGGTATACCCTACCTAAGCTCTTTGGAACGGAACTCCAGCTAGCAACTGAGGTGAAGTACCTGGGCATAACCTTGGACAGCAAGCTCAACTGGAGTAGCCACATCGACAACAAACTAAAGAAGGCGAGTATTGCTTTCTGGCAGTGTCGGAGAATGGTGGGGAAAAGTGGGGACTTTCTCCCAACATCATTCTTTGGCTGTACGTAACGGTGATCCGTCCTCTTGTCTGCTACGGAGCTGTGGTGTGGTGGACCAGGACCAAACTAATGGTAAGCAAACTCCAAAGCTTCCAAAGGCTGGCCTGCATGGCTATCACAGGTAGTATGAGAACTACTCCAACAGCAGCAATGGAGGCCATGCTGTGTCTTCCGCCACTCCAGCTGTATATTAAGCAGGAGGCCGCGTCATCTGCGGTGAGACTCAACACCTTAGGACTTTGGAGGAAAAACAGGACCTCACACACCGCCATCCTAGGGGAAGTTTACAAAAAAATTCCCATCTCTATGGCTTGCAGTGACAGAATCCCTAAACAATTTGTTTTTGACAAAAAATACAATATACAGTTACATGAAGACCATCGGGTTGAGGGGCTCGGTGGGCTCGACGTTAAAGAGCTCAGAATTTTTACCGATGGTTCAAAAACTGAAGCAGGCACTGGTTCAGGCACCTTCTCGGAGGACCTAAACATCAAGATAGCCATTCCACTGGGTGCCCATAATACTGTCTTTCAAGCTGAATGCATGGGCATCATCTCGGCCGCTAATGCCATAGCATCGAGAAAGGTAAGAAATTCCTCCATTCGAATACTCTCGGATAGCATGGCCGTCCTACAAGCCCTAAATAGCAACTGTTCAGGCCTCTCGGCACCCAATGACCTCGCAGGGGCCCATAGCTACGAGGTAGCGTAGCGATCAGATGCCAAGAAGTAAGAACGTCGGCGATTCACCGAGCTAAAGTAAATAGATTCTATCTGACCTGGTCTGTGCTTCGTTCCCGTCAAACTCCTGTCTCTCTGCAAGGCCTGGGTGCACCCTAGGCTCTTCTTGGTAGACAGGTTCTTCAGCCAACCAGGTATGGCTGGCAGGCCAGCTTCGACGAGCACAGTGTTCCAACACAGGTTATGTTACGTAAATGCGAACTTTATCTGGTTCGGGGAACCACAATACACTCAGCTATATAGACAATCCTGAGGGGAGCCCGAATACAATTCCAGATGGCTTACGATTTAATTTCAATGCCCTATACCAATACGCGTTCCATCGCGAGGGCTTTTCGTCTGTCCGTTGTCAAAAACTGCTAGGTTGGCAGCTCCGTCAAATTCAAAATGGCCGTTCCGAAACCATCGATCGAGTATCGATTCTGAATCGAACAATCACCCGCCCGGACAGGCACCCACCTGTCCCTTAATCTACGGGCAGCCGAGACAACGTTGCTACCGCTCGTTTTAGTACCGAGCCTCCTACTAGAACCTCTGCAGACCGGGGGGTCCCGTCCCTGCCAGGGAACAAGTTAACAATGCGCCCCCTGCGCCAACGCAGTGGCGGTAGGTTAGCATCCTTAACCAGAACGAGGTCACCAACACTAGAGGGGCTGGTTTTGTCAGTCCACTTAAGGCGCTGTTGTAAGATATGCAGATACTCGAGCGACCAACGCTTCCAGAAATTCTGAGTAAACTGCTGCAACATCTGATACCCTGACAACCGATACAATTTCACTCCCTCGAAGGGGTGCTCGGGCAACGCGTTAAGTGGCTGTCCTATCAAGAAATGGCCTGGGGTCAGAGCCTCCAGGTCATTTGGATCCGAGCTGAGCGGACACAACGGTCGCGAATTGAGAACGGCCTCGTTCTTACAAAACAATGTCGCGAGCTCCTCAAAAGTCAGCGCGGTCTGACCTACTATACGCCCCAAGTGCGTCTTAGCTGACTTAACTACGGCCTCAAAAATCCCACCCCAGTGGGGGCAAATCGGTGGGCTGAAGGTCCACTGTAAACCCCGACGGGAGAGGGCCGTTCCAATATCCACTTTATTTACATTCAAAAAGTTGACTATCTCTCGTAAGCATCGTTCCGCACCGATGTAGTTAGTGCCGTTATCAGAGCGGATCAAAGTTGGAAGTCCCCTTCGAGAAACAAACCTATCCAAACAAGCAATGAAAGCCTCTGTCGAGAGATCAGCAACGAGCTCGAGTTCAGGAGCCCGACATCCCCTGGATGCACAATCAGACGGGTTCAATTCTCCTGGTACATGTCTCCAGGTCAGTGGGACCTCAGACGACACAATCTGGGAGACACGGTTCGCAACAAAAACCTCTAAGTTATGGACCGAAGCCTTCAGCCAGCACAAAACAATCTGGCTGTCCGTCCACGCGTACACCGTATCCTCCAAACCCACTGACCCACGCAACACTGTTAGAGTGTGATTCAAAAGTTTGGTCAAAAGAGCAGCCCCGGACAGTTCCAGTTTTGGAATCGTCATCCTTGTCCGAATAGGCGCTACCTTGCTTTTTGCCAAAACCAAACGCACGTCGACCTCCCCGGTGGAGGTGACGGTTCGCAAATAAACCGCGGCCGCAAACCCTCGTTCAGAGGCATCACAAAACCCGTGAAGGGTTGCCCTGTAATCCCCAGCAGGGACCAATTTCCTCGGCAGCGATACATTATTTATATCGAGGCCCAACCATTTCGCTAAATCGTTCGATACAATGCAGCCCTGAGCTCCGGAATCTAATAGGGCGCGAACGTATGTTGGGTTGCCCGCCAAATCCCAAACAAGCACAGAGGCGATCGGTAACACCACCGTCTCCGGTTGGGGGGCAACAAATTGTTGGGCCGCAAATTCCTAGCGAGGGCCCCCGGGGCCCCACTGTGCCTGTAACCGATCAGGTAGGCAGCTATACGCCAGAGGGTCCCATTGTACAAATGGCCCACGCGCCGGTTCCATTGCCACCCTACGACGCCCCCCGAAGGGTTGTGGGCGTGAATTCAACCGTGGCCGCTCCATGAGCGGGGGGGACATCACATGCGACCGACGAGGACGAGGCGACGAGCGGGGCGACAACTGAGGCGGCGTCCGAACCGCATCCGCATAGCTCGAAGGTGTCCCATGCCACCCGCCCGTTACGGCCTGCTCAACATATCCAATGCCCCGCTGAGTCGGATGCTGAGTCGCAACCGAAAACTCAGGGCCCCCCATGTGATGACCCTGAGTGCGGCCCTGCACCCCTGGGTGGCTGCGTGCTTGTGGCCCCATTGCCCGCTGAGTCGGATGCTGAGTCGCAACCGAAAACTCAGGGCCCCCCATGTGATGACCCTGAGTGCGGCCCCGCACCCTAGTACTACCCTGTGCACGTGGGGACGTTGGCCCCTGAGTTGCGCTCCAAGTCGCAAACGAATTCTCAGGGTCCCATTCCGTATCACCCTGGGTACGGCCCTGTGGACGTGGGGACGTTGGCTCCTGAGTTGCGCTCCGAGTCGCAAACGAATTCTCAGGGCACCATGCCGTGTCACCCTGGGTACGGCCCTGTGGTGGCTGTTGGCCGGACCGGTTCATGCACAACAGATTGTTGTGGGCCCCACCACAATATCCGCACAATTTTGTGCGCGTGCAGTCCCTAGCCATGTGTGGCCCGAGGCACAGGAAACACCAGCTCCGCTGCTTGGCCATCCGGCGCCGTCCCTCAACCCTAAGTTCCCCGAACTTATTGCAATTGGCCACAGCATGGCCAATCTGCCTACAACATGGGCAGGTCTCACTATGTGGGGTCAATGCACTCACAGTCCCATACGACTGCCGGTTGGTGCGGTCCTTCCTCGTCGGAGGGCCCCTACTCACAGCGCTCCCGGCAGCTCTCTGTGGCTCCGAAGGATGGGTGACCGTCAACCCCAAATTCTCTGCCCGTCGAGCCTCCTCTTCCAAAAATCCGACCAAGTCGGAGAAGGCGGGCAGGTCCTCGGCCGACCTCCCGTGAGACTGTTCGAAACGAGTCTGCACGTCAGCGGGTAGGCGGGAAAGTACAATGTACAGCAGTAGGTACGACCATTCACCAACCGGAAGTCCAAGATTCTCTAGGGCCTTGGTGACGGACAACAACGGGTTCAAAACCTCCGTCTGTATGGCCCCGACCTTGTTCACAACCGGGATGCTAAACAAACGGTTCAGTTGGGCATCGGCCAACCTCCGTTTGTTGTGGTAACGTCTGACCAACAATTGCCTGGCCGTTTCATAGTTACCCTCCGTAACTGTCAAATGAGCGACCAGCTCCCTGGGCTCACCCCTCAATGCTGCCACCAGCTGAGCCATTTTGACAGACTTGGTAATGTCCGATCGCATGTGCACCAAACTGTCGAACAGATTGATGAAGCTCATCCATTCACCGGACACTCCGTCAAAAGTAGGCATAGTTATAACGGGTAACCTGGTCCCCGATCCCTGATGCGGCAGAGGTGCTTCAATGTCACCACCATGGCTGGACTCGCGCTGCCTACGTATGTCCGCAGCCTTCTGCGTGATAGCAGCTGCCATCTCCATACACTGGTCGACATCCCCTAGCAACCGTGACAGCCTGTCAGGTGCGCAACCATCAACTGCTTCCGCCTGCGCGGACAATTCGAGCACCCTGTTGTAGCGTTCCTTAACGTCCATAGACCGCTCCAATACCACATCATGCCTATCTAAACGGTCTATCAGACCGTGTGCGGAGGAAAACCATCTGAGTTCCTTAGAAACACCCTTCTGTATTTCAGATAACGACATGATCGGAACGATACTTACTCACAATTTGCAGTAACTCAATTATATTGGACCCTCCAGTCTACAACCCAAACGAGGGAACCCTAAACTATAACTTAAACAATGTTGATTTCCTTAAACAATAGAAACCGAGTTTTATATCTATATAATTCTGTAATACAATTTAGTTTCCCTATATCATATAACACACACAGATAGTCAATATTAGTTCAAGTTACAAATTGCTATAAACTGAAAACAATGTAACAGCCTGCTATCAATAGATGTAACTACCTATGTTAACCAAACATTCATTAGCATTACTAGACCACTAATAGATTGACTAACTGGTACAATACTTCAATGCAAATTTCAACTCAATATCTGTCTGTCTACTACCAGCAATAGACTTATAGCTTACAACACTACCTACAGATTGATAGTCCCAAATCGTGGGTTCCTGGAGCCCTTGACGGCTGCAAATCTCAGGAAACCACGCTCTGCTACCAAAATGTTCAGGCCTCTCGGCACCCAATGACCTCGCAGGGGCCCATAGCTACGAGGTAGCGTAGCGATCAGATGCCAAGAAGTAAGAACGTCGGCGATTCACCAAGCTAAAGTAAATAGATTCTATCTGACCTGGTCTGTGCTTCGTTCCCGTCAAACTCCTGTCTCTCTGCAAGGCCTGGGTGCACCCTAGGCTCTTCTTGGTAGACAGGTTCTTCAGCCAACCAGGTATGGCTGGCAGGCCAGCTTCGACGAGCACAGTGTTCCAACACAGGTTATGTTACGTAAATGCGAACTTTATCTGGTTCGGGGAACCACAATACACTCAGCTATATAGACAATCCTGAGGGGAGCCCGAATACAATTCCAGATGGCTTACGATTTAATTTCAATGCCCTATACCAATACGCGTTCCATCGCGAGGGCTTTTCGTCTGTCCGTTGTCAAAAACTGCTAGGTTGGCAGCTCCGTCAAATTCAAAATGGCCGTTCCGAAACCATCGATCGAGTATCGATTCTGAATCGAACAGCAACACTATTAACTCAGGGCTAATCTACGAGTGTCACAAACGACTAATGGAGGTATGTCAACATAACCGCGTAATCCTTCAATGAATAAAAGGACACAGCGGATCAAGAGGTAACGATGCAGCGGATGAGTTGGCGCGTAAAGGATCTAGCTTGACAGCGTATGGTCCCGAACCTATCATCCCTCTTCCCTTCAAGATGGTACGCTCATTTCTGAGAGAGTCGACCAGGAATGATCATGCCACTCTTTGGACAAACCATGAGGAGTGCAGGCAGGCTAAGCTGGCCTTGCCGTCCCCTAGCGCTAGGCTGGCTAAGACCTTGCTTCGACTTAGTAGGCCGCGCATGCGACTGGTAACTGCAGCACTTACTGGCCATGGTTTCTTTAATAAACATCTATATGTCCTAGGTGTTACCGACAGCCCCCTTTGCAGAGCCTGCTTGGAGGCAGAAGAAACGGCTGCTCACGTCCTCATGGAGTGCACAGGAGTAGCGGACTACAGGGCTAAACACCTCGGTCAATCGAGGGACCTTCCAGGGATAGTCGGTAACGTAAAGGGCCTACTGGCGTTCCTGGAGGAGTTGGGTTGGCTCGAATGATGTCGCATTCCCACCCACACGCAAGATAGGCGCTTTCGTCGTCGAGTTGCGGAAACCAGCCCGTCTTACAATTGACAATTGACAATTGACCATCAAGGTAGTCCGGTCTCAGCTCAGCTGGTTTGCGTTTTTGCTTTTTAGGTGTAGGTAGTATAGGCTTCGTAGGTGTTGCGGGAGGTGTGCGTGATGATTCCGATCGCGAGGCGGGCGAAATGTCTCCTACAGGTGGCGAGGCAAATCACCTACAGGTGCGGTGAGATCCACGGAGGCTGGTTTTCCCGTATCTGCGCTCTGCGGTGTCGGTGTCCTTTTCCCAGTTTTTCCTCGCACCGGGGTGTTGGCGCTAGCGTTCACTCGCCCCTTTTTGATAACGCTGCACGGGCATATCCAATCGCCAGGGATTGCTGCACTTAGGGACAGTGATACACATTTTTTGTGAAAGACACCTCTGCATTCTGGATAGTGAACGCCACCTGGTGATACTGCCGCGATATACTGTCCGCAACCTCCGCACTTCATTGCTCGGCAAACGCGGTCGATACTTGAGTTGCGCCAATATGAACCAGATGGCGCCTGTTAGTTAGTAGTCTAGTTGTGGCCGATAGATGGCGTAGTTAGTAATATAATTTAAATTAAAATTTAAAAATTAAAATTTAATAAATAATTTAAGATTTTAGGTAGGATCTTGCTTTGCGAAGCACTACATCTAAAAGCCGGCACCAGATATATTCAAATATTTGATCACATCTTTGAAGACTTTGAACACACATTTGAAAGCATATTGTTGCAACCTGCCAGACATGCTTTGTAAACATTTGTGTATGCTGGTAAACGACAAACAAGATGGACGTAGATTGCTTTAACTTTCTCTCTTATATAAAACAAGGTACATAAGGAAAAACCATTTTTATTCTGACCTACGCGTCGCTAAACAAATTTATATTTCGGTGTCCTAGGTTTTTTGGGTTCCATGTACATGGCTCCCCTAGCAGCAACTCCAAAAATGTAAAGCAGCACTCGTTGCTGTAGTCCATCTCGAAAATTACGATATCGAACTATTCAAGCACGTACGCAGGTTTATACAAAACTTCCTACCGCGCACAACCTTCCGCCACAGCAACGGTCGTACAAATGGACTTTGCGCAGGTGTGGCAGCAGGCGTGGGACAGTCCTATAGAACGAGAATGTTATAAAAGAAAGAGTCACCATCTGTTAATTATGGTAGAAGTTAGTTTTTTAAAGTTTCTTCAAATAGTCAACAGATGACTCTCTGCTGAAATTCAGATAATTAATTCAAGATTGTGTCGTTTTAGCTAAGTGCGGATATATTCATCTAACCTATTAAACTACAATAAAAGATTTCAGAGGGCTGACGCAATTTAAAATTGAGATTTTGTCAAAATGAAAGGTATATTTTTCTATATGGTCACCCAAATTAATCTTTATTATGTTTACTGGCAACAATGACATGTCACAATTTCACAAGAAAACAGTTTTGCCGATTTAGTTAGAAAATGAAAACACTTCTGTTTTATTTTAATAAGTAGTATTACTTTTATCAAGCCAATACCATTTTGACATGACATTCTTCCAGTAATGAGCAAGTTGCAACTTCTTTGTTATATTTATGTGCATTGTGCAACAAAAAAAAACACATTAAAATTAGCTTTTTACTGGAAAATAATTACCTACCCATCGAAAGAATTGAATGTACTTATATATAAAGGTATACGGTATGGATATATGAATTAGTTTTGACTCTGAATACTAGATAGCGCTTCAACCTTGTCATGCATAAAAGTCCCGAGAGAGGGCTCTCTTTTCCCTTATACTTATATTACTCTATGTGTGGCAGGCTTCCCAACCATTTGAATACCTTTGATGTGCGCTAAAAAACCGACACCGCAGGCAAAGTGCAAATATTTCTTCAAACTTTGTCAAACATAGTCCCGTGCCACACTTAACAATCAAAGATGTGTTCAAATGTTTGAAGCTATGTCTGGCGTCGGCTTCGGCGAGCTTGTAGGAGTATGGAGAGACATAAAATGAAGCGAGAAGCGAGGAAGCGAGAAATATATGCCAGGATCGTAGCAAGGGGAGGTCTTTAGTCTCTGCCTACTCTTTCTCTTCCGGGAAAAAGCCATGAGCATATGCATGTAAGTATGTAATTAAATATATAATAATTCTTATCGTAAAGATATCAATGATAATAAATAAAAATATGAAATATGTACTGACACCAATTAAGATTTTATCCACCAAAATTACGCAGTTCGTATGAACGCCTGCAAGACTTCAGATGGCAAACATAAATACATAAAATATTTAGGTGAAATCCTATATTGATCAGATCGTCCACCCGCCATAATAATTCCGCCATCGGTGTTTATCGATGTGATCTAAGTATAAATATATCTGTGGGAGTTTCTTTGCCCTTCAAATTCTAAATTCCAAATGTCTTTATTACTGTAGATATTTACATATACTTAGCAATCGTCATTTTTTGCCAATTCTCTGCATTGGACCACTGTGGGAGAAGCAGGGCGTAGAAACTCCTACAGATTGATTTTTAGATCTCATTTTAAAATTACTTGTGCTTAACTAATACAGATTTTATAATATCATTATATCACAATTAATAAGTAGGAATAAATAATTACAAAACTATTAACAGCAAGGTCTGTGTTGATTAACCCCATACAGTCCCGTCATTTAAGTAATCTTGAACATGGTAATATCCCTTTTTCGAAAAAAGTCGCTTTAACATGGTTTTTAAATTGCTCAAATGGCAATTTCAAGATCTTCAGAGGTATCTTGTTGTAGTAGAGAATGCATTGACCCTTGAAAGAATTGCTAACCTTTGCGAGTCTTAACCGGGGCGCAACTAGTCTGTGATTATTTCTTAGGTTGATATTACAGCTATCGCTAAGTTTGGTAAATGTTGTAAGGTTCTTGCATACATACATTATGTTTTCGAAAATAAATTGACTAGCTACAGTTAGTATGACAATTTCTTTAAAAAGCTCTCTTAAGGAGTCTGCGTTTTAAATTATAAATTGCTCGAATAGCTCTTTTCTGTAAAATAAAAATAGTTTGAATATCCGCTGCTTTCCCCCACAACAAGATACCATAGGACATGACACTATGAAAGTAACTAAAATATACTAGCCTAGATGTAGCCATATCCGTGTTTTGTCTGATGTTCCTAACAGCGTAAGCCGCAAAACTTAATTTACCAGCCAATTTATCTATGTGGGGTCCCCACTGTAATTTGCTATCAATGGTTATTCCAAGAAACTTCGTGTCATTTACTAATTCTAACGTGCTGCTGTCTAACACTAAACTGGTCTCAACTTGCCTGACATTTGGAAGTGAGAATTTGATACATTTGGTTTTACCAGCATTTAACAATAAATAATTAACTGTGAACCAGTTCAAGGTTAAAGACAACACTCCATTATCATCATCAAAATCTTCTTTTTGTCTTTCAATTTTGAAAACCAGTGAAGTGTCATCAGCAAACAACACTATATCAGTCAATTTCTCCACCATGAAAGGCAGATCGTTAATATATACCAGGAATAAGAAAGCCTAATATGGAACCTTGTGGAACGCCAATTTTAACTCCCGATCCATCAAATTTAACACCGTTGACTTCTGCCTGTTGAATTCTATTGCTTAGGTATGATCTTAGTAGATCCAACGCTTTATTTCTAACTTCGTAATGATTTAATTTCATTAGTAGCGTATTATGATCAACACAATCAAATGCCTTCGACAGATCGCAATTGATTGCTTCGCTTCTTCTTCTCCCACAGTGGTCCAATGTTGACAAGAGGCAAAAATTATGTTTGCTAAGTATATGTTAATATCTGCAGTAATAAAGACATTTGAATTTTGAACTATGTATGTTGATGTGAACGAGAATGAAAACGAGACGTAGTTGACAGCGTAATTTTGAAATCTATGTTCTTTTTTGTAGCGACAGCAAACTCAACAGAAATCTAGAATACCTAAGAAACAAAATTAAAACAAATATCGACGTCGATAAACTTTTGAAGTGAATAACTACTTTATCCGTGGTTTGGAAATCAATAGAGAATGAGAACGAGGGTTGACAAACAAATGGCTAAAAGGAGCAATTTTTTTGTTTTCGGTCATAAACCTAACTTTCAAATATCGATCCTCGACTATTTGACAAACAAAACGTAGTAACTATAACTATGTCTTTTATACCCCAAAAATTAGTGCTTTTTTATTTTAAAACTTGGCGCCCTAAAAAAAATTCAACTTCAACATGGGGTTAAGGAGAAAGTCATCGAGTGACATAAATAGGTTCATTAGTTTCATGCATGGGTATTTCTTGTTGTTAAAACTTCTTTTTTTTCAAGACTTTCGCGCACGATGACTATTACCTTATATGGATGGAGGATACAAAGACGAAGAAAAAATTACACATAAATATACGGCAATGTGTCGCCTTCGCGAGAAAAACGAGAGTATCGTAATATTCTAGAGGTAAATTTTTGGTACTTCCATGCACTTGGATGGAACTTGGATAAATACTAGGTACTTGGATGAAAGTAGCCTAGCAATCCGCGAAGGTGGATGCAAGTCGCCGATGCAAGTAGCCTAGCAATCCGCGAAGTTGGGTACAAGTAGCCTAGCAAAACGTGAAGATAAACATAATATAAAACATAATCATTTACAAACAGGCACATACATTGCTTCTGGGCCCACACTAGAATACCCTGTGCCGTGGGAACCAGAAACAGCGACATCACACACATATTAACATATAAGACTTCGATCGAACCCGGGACCCCATAGGCATAGCCACAACCGCAGCACCACGAGGTCGTCAGATGGATGCAAGCAAGCAGCCTAGCAAGCCGTGCAGGTGGGTGCAAGTAGCCTAGCAAAACGCGAAGATGGATGCTAGCAAGCCGCGAAGGTGCAGGTAGCTTCATGGAGAGGCCCGCTGGCCAGAGTTCCGGGGCCGAGGGATAACATAATAATTGGACCTTGGTCACTATTTTTAGTACCACCCACTGTCATGGAACCCATTGTTGAGTATAGGCTGTATAGTATTATAGTATCTGTGGTATAGGCCTACTCACTCATGTACACGCCATTCAAATCGGTCCTGTCCACAGAACTTTATGTTCTGTGGTCCTGTCGCTGTGCGACCCGCGTCCATTGATTTCCTGCCCTATTTCCAGTAGTGTAATGTACCTTCTTGTTTATAAATATTTATGTTCTGTTCAGTTCTGTTGCAGACGGTTGAACAGGTAGGTACGAAGCTGACAGTGGGAAATAAAATCCCGTCGTTTACCTAGGCAATTATTTGTCAGTTTAAATGACGACCATGGCTATGACAAAGGATTTAGAACTGTGTTTTGTACAACTCTAATGTACAAAACGCTTAAATAATGTGTAATCATGGCAACTCTGTAAAATTTTAAATAGTGAAGCATGGACGTTATACGTCCATGTAGTGAAGTATATTTATGGAAAAAGTCAGTATTTTTATTTTCCACAGTTATTGTTTCAAATAATTTTGCTACAACATTTCAAGAATACGTAGATTTAATTTATAACATAATACTCAGATTGTAAACAATTTATCCTAAAACGACTGAATAGTAATTTAAAATACTTACCGTATTAAAATTGTAATACTATTTATTCTTATCAATACAATTTGGATGCTCTAACTCTATATAAAATAAGCGAAACAATTGTTTAACCTCCTGGCTAGCGCCATATACATTACATTGGCAGAAAATATGTTTTTGGAACCGATAGATTTACAGAGCCACAAACATATCTGTAGAACGGCGAAAGGACGCCATTTTGAAAATGTCACTTCGCTGTCAGTTGTTGTTGTGTTGTGTTGTTCAGTTGAGAGTCCATTAGTATTGCCAATATTACAAGTATTTTGTTTGATAATCATGCCGAAAGCAATCAAAGGTGGTGTACGAGAAATTATTCTCAAAATGAAATTATTCTTTGATGCAGAAAAGCTGCAAAAAGCTCCAATAATACCGTTTGAAAAAGAATACAAACGCATTGCAGCCGCTTCAGGCAAGTGTTACCAGATTATTATTAAATAAATTCTCGACATCGTTTGATAATACGTTATTAACTAAAACAGCTGTAGGTATTTATTATTTCCAATTTAATTTAGGTTATATATAACCTGGTGCCCGTGACTTCGGCCGCCTAGAATTCGGTTACATTTTCTCAAATTTTATTACCTATTCTAATGATGAGTTTATTTTTCTTTTAGGTATTGGTATATCAACAATTTATAAAATTGTTGCAGAAGGTAAAACCGCTGCAGAAATGGGTACGAAAATAACCACACCAAGAAAATCGAGAAAAAGGACACGTGGCAAAATCGAAGTTGACAGTTTCGATCTAGGTTTGATCAAGCGAAAAGTGCAAGAATTTTATGCGATTAAAAGGGAATTACCAACGATTAAACTGCTTACTGTTCTAAAAGACGACATAAATTTCCAAGGTAGCAGAGAAATACTTCGTAAATTGTTACGAACAATTGGCTTTCGTTTCCAAAAAACACTAAGCAATCGCAAGGTTTTAACCGAGCGCAATGATATTTCTGCGTGGAGAGCTAAATATTTTCAAGAATTAAATAAAAACGCTTTATCAGCTAATCGTCGACCAGTTGTATACTTAGACGAGACATATACATTCCTCATATACCACTAAAAAATGCTGGTAAAGTCAAGAAACAGATGGAGTTCTAGAACCTGTAGCTAAAGGGCAACGTTTTATTATTGTTCATGCCGGAGGAGAAACGGGGTTTGTCCAAAACACAGACCTTGTATTTAAATCAAATACCAAAAGTGGGGACTTCCACGACGAAATGAATAACACAAACTTCAAAAAGTGGTTAACCGAAAAATTACTACCCAATCTTGAAGAACAAAAATCTTTGGTAGTAATGGACAACGCTCCATACCATAGCATTCATTACAAACACAAACAAACCCGAAATTCAAAAGTGGTTAAATGAGAATCGTTTCTAAACCACAGTTGCTGGAGATTGTCAAACGAAACAAACCTGACCCTGTATATGAAGTTAATAATTTATTAGCACAACATGGTCACAAATGTTTACGGCTGCCACCCTATCACTGTGACCTAAATCCTATTGAGATGGTATGGAGTTCAATGAAAAGGAGAGTAGCAGAAGTAAATATAGAGCAAAAGAATGAAAATATGCCGAAACTAGTAACCGAAGCGTTCAGTTCTATTGATGCCTTAGAATGGCAAAAATATATTGTGCACACGTGCATAAAATTGAAGAGGATTATCGACAAAACGACGGATATTTAGATAAGCCCTTTATAGTCAATTTAGACAGTGGCTCTCATACCGATAGAGACAGTGACTCAGATTTCGAGATAATTAGTGGAATTTATCCACTCGACCATACATATAGCATTAGTGCACATACTTCGGCTTCATTAGATCATAATTACTGTGTGAAAAGTTTTCAATAAAACAAAAATTTGAAATGCAATGTGTCAGCAATTATATTTTTATAAGCAATATTTATACTTAATCATTTGTCGATCGTACGGTCTGGTCGAGTAGACCTCTTGTAAAATACGTATTTAGATGTTAAAAGTTGTGATAAGTGCCAAGTGCATTTAATATTTTTATTCTATTTATAAGTGTATTTTTTATATCTATTGTGGATTTTAGTTATTAATAGATGTTATGTACATATGTATATTTTGTATTTGGCTAACAAAACGGCTATATTTATGTATCAATCTTAAATTAATAAATCGCTAAAAATAATCGTGTGTTACATCCACTATTTGCACCGATTGCAGCAATTTATGTAATATGTGGCAACCCTTTTCGATGGTGGCGTCATCCCTTCATTCTACAGATAAGTTTGTCAATCTGTATGTTATAAATATTATTGTCAGAGCCAGGCAACATTTATTCGAACGTCAATAGCGTGCGACATACACGCACTGTTGTTATTGATACGTCATTTATACGTCTACTAAGAATGTTGAGATATTATTAAACGTTAAATTCCGATGTCATGTATAAAGTACGTAAGTACTAAGTATTAATAGCCAAGAATTAAGAACCAATGTCATAAATGAATGACGCAAGCAAAATCTAATTAAATAAAAAATAATCACCTACAGACATTGAACTACCATTACGCTGTCTCGAACCAAAAACGTGTCGCAACTAGATAACAAGCGGGGCGGGGGCGGGGGGGGATGGTGCGACCTGCCGCGTGCTCGCCGTGTCGTCCCTGTAGATTAAACACCGCAGAAGTGTCACCGCTTTTATACCTACAAATTTTCATTTGATTGAGTGCAGGCTATTACAAAATTTACCGATCTAAGTATGAACTATAACCGAGATTTAAACAAAGATGACTTGCGCTTTCGCATTTGCTATGTGTTATCGTTATCTATCTAAACATTTTTAATTCGACGTTATATCTTGGTAATGAATGCGAAAACCAATGAAAAATCTGCATGATCAAGATCGGTAAAGGGTTAACGAAATAAACGAAGTGGAATAAAAATCCATCATTGCTATTTTATATATTATAAACATTATTATCATATTTCATTTATTATCATACCCATATCATAAATTGAAAATTTCTCGCAACCGCCATCTTGGAATGCATAATGTACCCCGAATTCGTACTAGCACCCTACAAAAATTAGGTTATAAATCAAATCGAAAATATTAAAAAAACACGACTGCCATAATTTCAAAATGAACTGAAAAGTAAATTATTTTTACACCTTGTATTTATTTATAGCCTTGTCCAATTAGGATGCTAGCGATACCACACACTTCGAAATCGGTTCAGGCTTCAAGAAGTTGTGGTGGAATTAAGAAAAATACCCACATGAACCTTGAAAACAATACACTCCGTTTTTGGGGGCAGTCGTGTTAAAATATTACCAAACATGTTGTTCATTCATCATATCCCACATATTTGTGAAGTGCTCTCTCTTATCACCATTAGTACCTACGTGACTTATCTGTACGGTTCACTTTTCATATTCTATGGTTTTCATAAAAAAGTCGGTTACAGTAGAAAATAATGTTCAAAATAAGTTTTGGATTATTTTAGTTGATATTTTGCTTACTAACTGATGATACGTCACGCCACTATCTTTTTTCTTCGTAGTAGTCGCATTTTTACAATATCGCAAGACGCAAGAAGGCATTTTTGAACTGTTTTTAGTCTCAATATCCGCATGCGGTCGCTATGAGCGCTGGCGAGGGACTAAAGGGAATAACGCCGGTTGGCGTTAGGTCATGGTGCAACTAAATGGTTCGCGGTGTCGGTTCCATACGCTAGTAATAGTAGTTCAATGAATACAGATCGCAAAAATACCACTACATATCACTTTTGTAGGTTATTAAAAAAGAAAAATTCTAGAATCCAGGAGGTTAAAGGCGCGCTAGCATATTACTAAGAACGTCATAACGTTCTTAGTAATAAATTGTCTAAATGCGGAGCCTTCCTGACAGTTGATTAAAAACCAAGCTTGCAAATAGGTCGCTAGAGGGCGTGAGAGAATTTGAGGACTAACGCTGCGGTCCTAAATGATGAAAATGTGTACGCGCGAGCCTAGGACTTCACACAATTCGGACCACAGTACAAATATGAAATGTCAGAATAAGGTCACAGACCACAATTATATTACTGTCTCTCTCTTGCTTATTATTATTATTCTGTAGTACCGCAAATTCAACGACGCCATCTGGCCAGCTGCATAGATAACTGAGCTATCAGAAAACCCCTAATAGAAAATAACATCTTACTGTGTATGAAATATTTTTGGATTCATATTTTTAATAACAAATACAGTGTAAAATAATACTATTTAAGATAGAAGGTCAGACGAATTGTGTGTTTAAACACTATGTAGGCCCTGTCCCGACTGTAAAAGTATAGACTGGAGAGGTAAAATATATAATAAATTATATAAGAGAAAGGCGCATTCAGGAGCGACCATTCTAACAAATGGCGTCCTTTTAATAACATTTGTTACATATACTTGAACTGATGTTGGCGCGCGGCGCTCAGTGTGCGTGCGCTTGTAAATATGCAGCTTTGATTTGTGTGGCAGTGACGCGGGGGCGGCGGGGGCAGCGGTGGAGGAGGGGCGGCGGGGGCGCAGTGAGTGGCAGCAACACCACACGCACACCAGAAAATTGTAATTCCAAGTGTTCTTTCATTAAAATGCCTTATCTACAATATTTAAGGTACTTTCCCTCCATGTGGCATAGCCGTGGGACACCCTGTACGTGCTAACATGGACGAATAAAACTAGAGGACTGACGTCATACGAAAAAACGTACCCTGCTAGAAAGCTAAAATCCTGTATTATTTCTAGATGTCGCTGTACCACGCAATAGATGTTGGGTGCTTAGGGTACCGGTGTAGTATAATCCATAGTAATATCGACGAAAAATCAGAGATGGCGTAAGCGTAAGCCTTGTTTCTTCTTAGGAAATTAACGCTTATACCGCCATATTTCCTAAATTAAGCGCGCCACCACAATACTACCTATACCAGAAAGAACTTTTGAACTAGTAGCTCTATCTAGCAATATACATTTAAACTAAAAATTTCTACGCTTCAAAGTACTACGGTTGTTTGTCCTCTATTTTTATTCGTCCATGGTGCTAATCACACATAGCTCCGCGCGCCAAGATCAGTTGAAGTAGGTATGTACCGAGATTTCTATCGAGACCTGTTAACTTTTAAATCGATTAACTATAAGGCAGTGATATTTATTTATGCCACATGAAAATAGTAGATTGTAATATCGATTTAATCCGCTATGTTTTATTGTGCGTATACTAGACTAGATCATAAAAAGCGACCCTCTATGGCGTAGGAGATTTTCACTTCTTATGCATGCAAATTTCTCGTGTATGTATCCATGCCAACTTCTCGTGTATGTATCCATGCAAACTTCTCGGGGTAAAATGGCGTCATTTATACACCTGTGGTACAATCTACTATTATTCAATTCCCTTTCTGTAAGAGTGAGTTCCTCAATCTACACAAAACATACGACAATGCGAATGCGAATCACAAAAAAGGTACTGAAGCTTGTTATGTTAAACAAAAAGGAACCATTTTCAAAATGCCTTATTCTGCTGTTGCAATTCTATAGGTACTATACATATCAAACAAAAGTTAATCCAAACGATCATGTTTGTATCAGTTAGCAGTTTACTATGATTTGATGGTGAAACCAGTGAAACGATTTTAACTATTAGGGTGTAACAGCATCTTTCATCAGAGCAACTTTATTTTCCACTTCTCCGTGCGACTTGGATCATTTTTTTTATATTTTTTTCGTCTGGTTTTTTTTTTGTATGAGGAAGAAATAGGGCTTGAACTTGAAATCGTTTTTTTTTTAAGTTTTTACTTTGGTGAATTATTTGAGAAATGAAAAAAAAATAGCTCTTATCAAATCGGATTCAGAATGGCATCCGTAGCAAGCCTTACAAATGTGAGTAGACCTTTCTGAAAGACCCTCTATAGCACCTTTACCGGGGATCCTGGGAATAAAGTAATTTTATGTTTTGGCTACACTTCAATTTTTTATGCATCGCAATCAAGTTGTTATTGTAATAGGAAATAAGCAGTTGCAAAGGAAAATATAAAATAATAACAAAAAATACTTTATGTCCCATCCTTCCCTCCTTTACCATACCTACATTTAGTAATTCGAAATAGAAAATAGTTAAAAAAAACCTAGAAAATTATGCCTAAGATATGACTGGTAACTTTTTATAAGCTTAAAATTAACCCATTACAAAATGTACACATACTGAAATAATCATAATATCAAGTAATTGTGAGAATTTCCTTGAATTTCATTCATAAGAGATTCATTTTGGTATAATCTTTGTGACTTTTAACTTCAATTTGAGTCATAATATTTGTGACTGGAGTCATTCACGAATACATATTTAAAAATAACTGTAAACCAGTGAACGCTTTTCCGTGCTTTGTTTTTACTTAAACACACCAAACACACACACCCTAACACAAAACTTAACATTTAAGTACATACATGACTTTCTCAAGTCTGCCTCTTGGTTTAAAAAACCTATTACATGAAGTATTTGGTGTCGTAACCTTAATTATTTTACAACAAGGCCAAAATTAGATAACTTAATTAGATGTTGGGTATTGTTTTATAAAGTTACGCTCGATTCGGGGTCAAATATAGGTATAGGTATTTTAACTACATTTACAGATAGCCCCTCAGCTGTGGGGCCATCAACAGATGATTATTTTTCATAGGTTTTGAACTTTATTACCAAGCAATAAGATACAAAATGGCGAGCCATTTCTTGATCTACCCACAGACGAGTGGTACAAAAACAGTTTAAAATATCTAAAAATCATTAAATTGTGGCCTCACTTCTATCGCTTGCTACCGCGCTCGCAATATCGGGCTGGACCGGCCGATCCTGTCCGCACATTGCGGTTATTTCATAACAAATTGAACACGGCTATTTGTGAATCAAGGTTATGGGAGGGAAAAAGTAAATAATTGTTTAGTAAGCGGTACTTAAACTATCGACCCTGAGTCGGGCGTAACTTTACAAAACAACACCCTGTTATATATTACGTAATGCAAAACTTTAACGTTTGATGGTATAACTTCGTGAATCATACTTTGGGGTTGACAACTCCTGCGATAACCGCAATGCAAACAATCGACTCAATTTATGTCATATTGACGTTCTGTTTACGCGAAAATTGGCACTTCCACAAATTCCTGTCACTATGTGCAGGAAAATTAAAGAAAAAAGCCCAGAGGCGCGCGTCATTCTTTGAAACATCAAGCTAAACATTGGTGGAAATGTTGAAGAGTATCTGATTGATATCATAAAGTTCCCAAATAAAAACATCTTAGAGTAAATCCGCCGCCATGAAAATCAGAATCGGAATTTTCAAAATCCGATTCTGATTTTCATACAAACTCCAACCCCCCATACAAATGACATTTGATACTGGCGACTTTAGTTCTCGGGTTTGACCACGGGATAAGATTATGGCTCTGCCTGTTTTGTGACGTTCAGTTTTGTTATCACGCGCTTTCGGTTTGTTTGTCGCAGTAACAAAACGGATTCAGTTTTGGGTCGATGGCTGATATGCAGTCGGGTTCGTGGCCGTATCTGAAATTAAATAAAAGAAAATATTGTTAAATAAATAGAGGAGACAAATTATTATTATTATACAGATTAGATAATATGTTTATCTATAGGTACACAAGTATCATAAACCCTCTTTACTGCGTCTAAAAACCGCACGTTAAGACCAACATAATGTAACACTATTTGGTAAAAACTCTTTTCTTATCTGAAAATTTGTACAATATGACCATAATCTACCAAAATTTGTCAAATTATGACATTCAAATTTTGAACGCCGACGCCCGCCTGCGTGCCGCCCCTAGTTTGTCTGTGAAGTTGGTACTACTGAACAAGCTAAACAACTGCAGAGCAATGATCAATGCCACAATGCCGGTCGAACATGCGGTTCCTGAACCGTCAAAGAGAGCTTATGATATGTGTGTAGATAAACTAGTGTATATGTAACTGTACAAAAAACAGGCATTAAAACTCTCGAGTATTAATACCCCCGTCCATTATGCAGCAGTCACATAAACTACTATTATGTACACACATATCATAGTCAGTTAAAAGCACCATTCTAGAGGAAGTTAGTCACATAAGAGATTTAGAAGTAACACTAGACAGACAACTTGGATTCTAGAGGAAGTTAGTCACATTAGAGATGTAGAAGTAACACTAGACAGACAACTTGGATTCTAGAGGAAGTTAGTCACATTAGAGATGTAGAAGTAACACTAGACAGACAACTTGGATTCTAGAGGAAGTTAGTCACATTAGAGATGTAGAAGTAACACTAGACAGACAACTTGGATGCGACGTGCACGTGAGCAACATCGTTAACAGTTCTGCCAAAACCCTTGGATTCATCAAGCGTTGTTCTAAAAAATCAAGTCAGTCCGCACTAGAATGGCTCTACACAATGCATACGCAACGTACGTACTGTTCCGGAATATGTAATTTGGAACCCATACTACGAAAAGTATAAACATCGCATTGAAAGTGTCCAGCGTGCTTTTACTCGACATGTGGCTTACCAAACGCCAGGTCTATCCCAACGAGCTGATTACGAGGAGACTTGAGTATTTTAAAATGGATTTCTTGGCTAGTGGAAGGCGGGTGCACGCTGTGGTATTCCTGCACAAAGTGTGTAGCGGGGCTATCGCGAGCGAAGACATCTTGTCCCAGATTAAAAAATTCCAAAATTCCACATGTCTTTATTACTGTAGATATTTACATATACTTAGCAATCGCAATTTTTTACCACTTCTCTAAATTGGACCACTGTGGGAGAAGTAGGGTGTAGAAACTCCCACAGATTGATTTTTAGATCTCTTTTAAAAATTGCTTGTGCTTAACTAATACAAATTTTATAATATCATTATATCATGATTGATAACTAGGAATAAATAATTACAAAATTATTAGCAGCTAGGTCTGTGTTGAGCCAGATTAACCCCATACAGTCCCGTCATTTAAGTAATCTTGAACATTGTAACATCCCTTTTTCGAAAAAGTCGCTTTAACATGGTTTTTAAATTGCTCAAATGGCAATTACAAGATCTCCAGAGGTATCTCGATTATATTGCTGGTACCCAGATCCAATCGAAGGCTGCCTCACACGCAAGCCCTCTTTGAGCTGTTTCATAGAACCAATGTTGGGAGATCGGCACCGATATCTACATTTTTAATCAGCTTCAACGAAATGAATACTTCTGGGGATGTAGATGTTTTTCATGATCGTCGTGACTTATTTAAATATAAATGTAGAAAAATCGTTACGGCGGAACATAAGTACGCCAGTATCCATACAAAAATGTTGGAGCCCTTTTAACTTACGCGTTAGTCCGCTGCACCGCCCGCCAGTCCACCTCGAACTTGTCAGTCTTGGGGCGGTAGACCAGCGTCGCTTCGTACGTGCCCGCGCCCGGGCCCACCGTCAGCTGGGATATGGAAAAAAACACGTGTGGTTCATATATGGCACAATTTTGCTGTAATTTCTCGATATTCACAAGGGAATCAAAGCTTATAGGGTACTTCCTGTTGACCTATAAGTAAATAAATAATGATAATGAATAAATATTAGAGGACAGTCTTACACAAATCGAACTAGGCCCATAGTAAGCTCAACAAGGCTTGTGCTATGGGTACTAGACCACGATATATTTAATAGAGATAAATAATTATGTAAATACACAGAAAACATCCAAGACTAAGAAACAAATATTCATGCTCATCACACAAATATTTGCCCTTACCAGGATTCGAGCCCAGGACCGTCAGCTTCGCAGGCAGGGTCACTACCCGCTAGGCTAACTCGGCTAAACGGAAACTCTCGCTGCGCGAGTCCAACTCGCATTTAGACATATTTTTTTTGTCATAGCGGCAATATGGTCTATACGAGTTAAGGGGCAATAGCAGCTATTGACCCAGCTTCTACTGCGAACCGAATTACACATGGTAACCATGGTAATGGGCGGTAATCATGGTATCGGTCGGCGACCGCTACCGTGATACGCTAAGCGGCAGTAATTCCCCACCTGGCAGTCTGGCACGCAATAAGTAAGTATCGCTAAACCAATCACGAGCCTACAGTGGTAGGCAGGGGTCTAATGCCATGCTAACCCGGAATAGTACATTCAACATTATGGTACGAGTGTGCAAACTTGCTCAGTACTCATGAGGCGGTATTATACATAATAATAATAATAATAATAATACTTTGCCAGAGGCAATTATAAGGAGAACGACATCTTCGGGAGTAAAGTAAAAGGCTTGAGATGCGCGCAAATACCAGACTAGACTAGACTATTTTATTATGGGATATACTAAGCTTATATACAACTTACTACAAAACTACGTGATGAATATAAATATACCTTATCTGTGACGGTCGTCAACTTATCTTAACATTACGTGGAAATAGATATTTCCGCATATCTGTGGCGGGCGTATGTGCCGGCACAGATACTCCCCCCTTTAGGGAAAACAATAAATGAATGCACTTATAACAATGGAAAAAATCTAAGTTAGATAACATAACAAACTTATATCAACTGCAATAATAACTAGTAGTATTTAAATAAACATAAAACCAGATCTTAATTGTGCATACTTTAACTTAATCTATTTTTATATATAAGGAAAGTCATTGTTAAATAAAACTAGATAGTAATAGCGCATACTTCAACTTAAAAGGTAAATCTTACACGAATAAAAAAAATAAAGGAACTACGGTTATGCGAATTCTACATAAGTTTAAAGAATTACTTAATATTTACCTACAGGCAAGTCTTGTATCTGGCCGCACACTACATAAAATAAACTAAAAACTGGAAAACAGAAAAACACTAGGAAAAGGGGCTTCGCGGTTAGTAAACTAACCTAACCTATAACTGGAAAAGATCCGCAGGAGAGTCGTCTGATGCTGCAGCCGCCCATGTTTTTTCAGGAATCGATGATTCAATTTACATCGCACGTCGTTGAAGTTGTAATAAGGATGATTGTGCTGAATCAGCGTCAGCATTAAATCTGTAACCTTGGCTGTAGGCAGTCAAGGATCTCGTACGTCATATGTACGTGCGTGCTCTTCACTCTTGAATGAATATTAAGTTGTCGATTGATGAAATTTGTGTGCCTGAAAACCTTGGGATTTGGTAACATAGGGCACATCTTGTACACCAATCGTTTATATATAAATATATATCTCTCTCTCTCTTCAGTGATTTGATTATTCTTCGTGCGATGTTCTTCCTGGATGATTTCAATATTCGTTGAATTAGGTATATCGATGATGTTTCAATACTCTTCTGGGGGCTGGAACGGCTTCCTATGTCTTGAACTTGAAAAAGCTGCTTGCTGTGAATGAATTTGCCGACGCGTTCGTTTCTGCTGGTGCGAGCTCCATTTTGATAAATCAGCAGTCGGCTGACTATCGGTTCATTATTCTTGCGGTATCTTGAGTTCGATGCGCGAAATCTTCAGTTGGAATCTTTTGGCTTCTGGTCCGTCATGGCTTGCTTGATGTCGTCTTGGTTTGGGTGGGGTCTTTATTATGGATTTTTGCAGCGTGGTTTGAAATAGGTATGCAGAAGTCAGGGCTCGGCGATCTTGGACGAAGTGCTTCTTGCTTGCACTTCTAAGCTGGCAGCACACGGAGTTTTCTTCGCGGCTGGGTCCATGCTGCTATTACCGAAGGTTGCTGATGTTCAAAAGTCGGGGTCACCACTTTGCCAGAGGCAATTATAAGGAGAACGACATCGGGAGTAAAGTAAAAGGCTTGAGATGCGCGCAAATACCAGACTAGACTAGACTATTTTATTATGGGATATACTAAGCTTATATACAACTTACTACAAAACTACGTGATGAATATAAATATACCTTATCTGTGACGGTCGTCAACTTATATTAACATTACGTGGAAATAGATATTTCCGCATATCTGTGGCGGGCGTATGTGCCGGCACAAATACCTTGGACACTATTTACACACATTGATCTAGCCCCAAACTAGGATTCCCTGTATCTTGGGTACTAGACAACGATACACATACTTATATAGATAAATATTATACTTAGATAGATAAACAACCATGACTAGGGTACAAAACTCCGTTCTCATCAAACAAATATTTGCCCCCACCGGGACTCGAACCCGGGACCCTTGGCTTCGTAGGCAGGGTCACTGCCGACTCGGCCATTCGGGTCGTCTTTCCTCTGTCTGATGACCAATGCACACGGCGTTTCATACGACGTTTTTCCAATTGCGAGGGAAAAAACAAAATTAGTAGGTACTGTATTTTATTTGTATCCTGTCTGTTTAGTCTAGGTTTCTGGAAGAAATCTCTTGTTAGGATAAGCTCACCTTTGTACATGTATTTCCTTTTTCTATTTTTGGATTTACTTTTTTTGTGCAATATAGTGATCGGAATAGGTAGAGCCTAAAGTTCGTGGAACAGGGACGTAGAGTGGAATTCCTTTGCGCTAATTTTTTTTTCCGGACAATTTGTCCTTGTTTTGGCACATCGTTTAAATGTATCGAAAAACATGCTGTAATGGTGATAAGATTGGTTCTTTAGATAAATTGTTTTTTATTTACAGTAAAAGATTTAAATTCAATATCGGTTTTTTTCTTTCAATATTGATAAATTTTAGTAGAAATTACCTTTTCTTTTATAAACTTAACTTCTGGTTTTATCGGAAAAAAAATGATATTGTTACAGCTAAAAACGTAACATTGACAGAACCTACGTAAATTTATTGTTCTCCGTTGACGATACTGAATACTGTAGTCTCTGGAGCGGTCAGCCAGAGACTACGTGCACATGCACATTGTGTCAGTGTGCATAGTGTCTGAAGTGGTCAGCCAGAGAAAGCACTACACTGTGGTTGTCATATGAAGATATCTGACAAAAGTTCTAACAAAATCCATTTCACGCAAAACACTTTTATAAACTTATCCCATAATCTTATCCCTAGAAAAGTCAGATAAACGTCAACTGTCAGATATCTTCCAGGGATAACCATAGTATATATATATAGTGTTTTCTACTAAATTATAAATATGAAACTGCATTACCATAAACAGTCAGTTTCGAGCAAATGTGTTGAAAATACTGTAACCAGAAATGTTGTCTGAGTGTGTTTTACAATCTGTCAATTTCAACTGTTTGACGGTTCATGTGATACAGAAACAGTCAACAGGTACGTTTGCGGAGACCTCTGCATGCATACAAATTAAATTGAACAAGCGTAACGTTATTTATTTAGATAAGTCCAATTCATTTTAGCGCAGTCTTTCTCACCTTGACACTCAAGTCGTCGCCGCTGACGTTGGTGTTGGCGATGAACTTGCCCACAAACCCGTCTGGATCCTTCGCCTCCTTGAACGTGAGTAGCTCCTTGTTGGCTCGGTGACGCATCACGTACTGAACCGATGTCAGAGTGCGGAGTGCGCACTTGTCTCTGAAACGTCAACGTATTTTCTTCGTTTAGTTTATGTCTTCTTTGGGTACCATATCCTATTATTAGTGAACCTTGCCCTGTTTCATGTGTCATGTAGAAATAGAAATAGAAATAGAAATAGAAATAGTTTATTGTAACAAAAGGTTTACAGATACTCTTAATTTAATACATTGACACCTACTTGCTAATAAATGACTCGTATACAAAGTAAAAGTTACCAGTGGCCCTCACACTAGGTCAGACCTGTATCGTGAGGACCTGGATCTTTGATATAATGTTGGCTCTATTTTTATGTATGATTGGCTGGCCAGAGGTGTTCTTGGTGTAATAATAGAATAATAATCTTTAATAGAGTGACAGGCATGAAGTGTTGTAAAAGTATGTAACAAAAAACAAAAAAAAATGATAATACATGGTTAGCTCAAGTGGTTGCAAATTAAGTTATAATTTAATCATACTAGATATACATATACAATCTAGGGAAGGATGTTGGGAGGGGGAAAGGATGTAGGGATAAGGATTACGAGTCGATTTTCAGGAGATCCTCTGTTTCTCGATATGTAAGGGTTTTTAGCCACTTAAGAATAAGGAGCTTAGAAGTCCCTACCGTACACTGTTTAATGGCACAGTGCTCAAGAACCCTGTTGTATATAAATGCTGATAAGAATTTAGGGAAGCGGCGGGCGAATGAGGTTTTGACTTCAGTTATCGGAACACGGAAGACCCTTTTCTTCAGCAGTTCTTCGTAATTGGTGCTGTGGACTGTGTGGCGATGCATATGAATGGCAGTTCTGTAGATGAATGTTTGGCGTGTGGTGAGTAGGTCTGCTTCTGCATATAGAGCTGCAGTCGGGAAACTGTATGGCTTTTTTAGCATTACTTTGATCACCGACCGTTGAGCTCTCTCTAGTTTGAGCATAGCAGTTATTCCAGATCCGCCCCATACCTTGATGCAGTAGCTCAGTACTGAGTCGCACAAGGTTATGTAGACTAGTCTAAGGACATTTTTGCGAGCCGAGTGTTGTAGCGCGCGCATTACAAATATAAGTTTTCTCACTCTTGACGCTGTATCGGAGATGTGGGTCTTAAAGGACAGGTTCTGGTCAATTGTTACTCCCAGATATTTGATGGTGTCGACACGATCTATCTCCGCACACTCACATCGGTTCTGGTTACAGAAAGAGTGGATTCGCATATGAATGTTGGGTTTGGGTTCTGAGGCCCGGGTTTTGTGGAAGCACATGTATTTTGTTTTTTTGCCATTCAGTGTGAGGAGATTTCTGTTCAACCAATTAGCGATATTTGCCATCTCCTGTTCACCTTTTTCCAGGACCTCATCCCAATTGTCGCCATTGAAGACAGCAACAGTGTCGTCAGCATAGCAAATGATGTTTACGTCTGGGGACGGAGCTTTATGAATGTCGTTTATATAAATCAGGAAGAGGGTGGGTCCGAGTACACTTCCCTGGGGTACGCCGACGTCAATTGGTAGTTCTCGACTAATGTTTTCGTCTATTTTTATGCTGAGTTTCCTGTCGGTGAGGTAGCTTCCGAACCAGTTCAGGGTATGTCCTCGGAGCCCATGGTTTTCCAGCTTCTTGAGCAGTAGGGATATGGACACGGTGTCGAAGGCCTTTGCCAAATCTAAAAAGACTCCGATGCACTTTTTCCCTGTGTCAAGGTAAGAAGATACCAGGTCAACCAAGGACCCGACGGCATCCTCGGTGGATATTCCCCTTCTGAAGCCAAATTGTTTGTCTGAGATCAGTCGGTGTTTCTCAAGATAAGAGACCAGTCGCCAGTTCACAAGTCTCTCGAGTATCTTTGAGAGGATGGGAAGCAGGGATATAGGTCGGTAGTTTACTGGCAACTTCCTGTTGCCACTTTTATATATGGGGATGACTCTTGCAAGCTTCCACGATTGGGGAAAGATGCCTGTTGATAGACTGAGGTTGAAGATGTGGGTTAAGGGGACAACGATTTCGCTGCATATCTCTTTAATTACTCTAGGGGTGAGGCCGTCGTGACCAGGAGCACTGTCGTTTTTGAGGTTCAAAATGATTTTCCGCACTTCGTGAATGTCTGTTGGAAGCATGAAAAAGGATTCAGGAGCACATTCATTCAGCGTTACCCCCGTGGTGAGTTCCTCGTGTGATTTCTGGTGTTTATGAAGTATCTTATTGGCTAGGTCTACGCCCACGCTGGCAAAATATTCGTTGCAGAGGTTCACCGACTCTTGTGCATCTGGCTTTATTTTTGTCAGCTCGGTTGCGGTAGACATTTTTCGATTGCGGTTACTAATGTTGTTAATAACTTTCCAGAGACTTTTTGGGTCATTCTTTTTACTTTCTATTTCAGCACTTTCATATTCACGCTTGAGTTTTCGAAGCAGTTCCACACAAAAATTTCTGTATCTGCTGTGAGTAAGCTTTCGGACTGGGTCATTGGGGTGTTTCCTTGATTCAAGATGGAGTTTATCTCGGTGTTTGATACATCTCATCAAGCCTGGAGTAATCCATGGTTTCAAGATAAGGCTGGATCTGCTTAGCCGCTTCAAGGATGTGTGTTTATCCACCGCGGTATTCAGGGTATGGTTGAATAAGGAGACGGCTGATTCAACCTCTGCAGCGTTCATAACTGGGGCCCAGTCTGCGTTTTGTAGTTCAGAAATCACTTCAAGGAAATCGACTTTTTTAAATACTCTCTCAGGTTTCTTAGGGCAGCCTTTGGACAGAGACAACGCCATTATCGCTAAATTATGGTCAGTCACGTCTGTAATAGCTACCAAACCGAGGACTAATTTGGTGCTGGCTCGAATGAATATGTGGTCAAGGCAGTTATTTAGTCTTGTTGGCTTGGTGATTGCGGGAATGAATCCCAGTTCAGCCATTGTACAAAGGTATTCCGTGCTTACCATATCCTGTTCGTCAAGGATATTAATATTAATATCTCCAGCAACAATCACCGATTTTTCGTTTTTGAGGCCTGATAAGAGGTCGTTAAGAGAGGCAGTGAATCTCTCGCAATTTGTAAAAGACGGGGATCGGTAAATGCCTAGGATGGTTGTAGAGTTTGGGAGCTCGATGGACAGACATTCGGCTTCATATAAGGTAGGCTCATGGACACTTGCATTCCATGAGTCTTTTATGTAGGCAGTCACACCGCCACTTCGATTGTGGTTGTGTTTGGTGAAGAAGGAGTTGTAGCCTTGTATTTCTCCAACGCCTGCTCCCGGAGCCAACCAGCATTCGGTGAGTACGATGATGTCAAAACTTGTGTTTAAGCGTTTAAGGGTTACCAAAAACTCGTCAAAATTATGATTAATACTGCGGATATTAAAGGTCAGAATTCTGAAATTCAGTTCTTCCGTTAATGACTCGGAACATTTTTCCACTGAATCATGCAATTGACATTCTATTGAATACGAGTGGTCTATTCGGTTAACAGTTTCCAAAAAGTCAAGGGGGGCGGCTATTTGAGAAAGCGGGAAGGAATGTCAGTTGCATGAAAGCATGGCGAGCTGATGCGGAAACAAGGCTGTACTGAATATTGTTTGTGAGGATTTGGGAGATCAGTTTCATGGAGTGGGCTAGGGTATGGAGGAAGAAAAGGGAAGGGATGGATCTTAGGAGCACATATATAAAGCAAAGCACAAAAATTAAAGGTTTCGTCAAGTACGGTGATAGATATAAAGAATAAAGTGGACTAAATTGGACGAAAATCCGTGGCTTTAGGGTTGATGAAGGGGCCAACTTTCTGATCAATATCTGCTTCGGAGCGTATGAGGATGGAAGGCATTTTTTCAGCTTTGCGCACGAAAATATTACCGTCACGCACCCATGAGAACCGGAACCTATGCTGCAGTGCCCGTTGCCTTGCGCTCCGAAATAACAGCCTGTTTGCTTTGGTCAGTCGCTCGTTTATGTAGACATCCAGATTGGTACCGGGTACTATGTCTAGCGAGGTGACGTTTTTTCTGTCTTTTGCCGCCCTTACTATCTCGTCTCGTTTAGCTCGGCGAACTAGCTTGACCACAATAGGACGGGGCAGGTTCTTGGGATTAGAGTTTGACTGAGGTAGGGGTGATCGCCGGGGTCCAGCTCGGTGAAATCCGTCAATGTCTGACTCGGTGAGCACAACCCCGATCTTGGTGGCAGTTGTTAGTACCAATTGACGGATGTTTTCGTTCTCAGTCTCTGGTATTCCAGCAATCTCGATGTCATTCCGTAGTCCTTGTTGTTGCAGGTCAGCTACGGAGGAGCGAAGGTCGGTGATTTCTTGGTTTTTAAGCCGTATAATATTATCATTTTCCGGGGTTGGCGAGGGGACCGACATCATTGCAATTTGGTTTCTTAGTTCGGTAACTTCTTTTCTAAGTAGGGTGAGTTCTTCATTTTGAAGCGATAGGTCGTTGACTGCGACTCTAAGCTGTCTTAGCTCTGTAAGGATGACAGCGGTGTCGAACGCCGAGCCATACTCCATCGAAGAATCCAAATTAAGGTCAGTGTTTCTGTCTTTCCTGTAGGTCACGTTCAGGTGATTTAGATTCGGGGCTGGGCGCACGGGGGTGTTGCTGTTATCTCCCCTGGGTTTCTTACATTTGCACTCTGGGCATACGCAAGTCAAATTTGCCGGGTCTGAGGACTGGAGATTGAGTGAGTCGTACACACATGCTTTGTGTAATCTATTGTCACAGCTGATGCAGTCATAGTACTCCGCTTCGTTTATTAAACCGCAACAGACACCACATTTTAGGTACGGACCCATCAACATGATGTGTTTCTTTTAGAGTTCGAGGTCAAGAAGTAAAAAATAATAAATAAAAAAAAAAAAAAAAAAAAAAAAAAAAAACAGGGGCCAAATCTAGGTTGCGAAAATTAGTCCTCCCAGAGACAACTCGCCGTCTCGTTCCGCCGTCGCTTCTGCTGAGTAGTGTACTCACTTGCCGGGCAACCGATGAATCACGCAGATCGCTGTCGGCCGGCGATGGAGGCGGCCGCACGCAAGTGTGATGCTTACGTCGATCGCTTAGCGGCGGGAGTCCTCTGCACTTGCACGGTCAGCTGACGCACGAGCACTTCACGTGATCGATGAGTTAACGTTAAATTTATCGACCTAAGGCCTGTTTTCCATTAATTTATGCGATTCTGATTTGCACACTTTGTTTCTCCGTTTTCAATTAGTAAGTAGTAAAAGTTTCACTGCGGTATTTTGAATAAATTGAATTGAATAGCAGTAAAAGCTAGGGAGCGATTACGGAAACAGCTTAACGGCCAGCGGGCGCGTCAAAGATCCAATGTATTTATTGACATGTATATTTTGCCCTGTAAATTGTATCTCTTGCCCTGTTTCATGTGACATGTATTTATTTACTTGTATATTTTGACCTCTAAATTGTATCTCTTGCCCTGTTTCATGTGTCATGTATTTATTTACATGTATATTTTGCCCTGTAAATTGTATCTCTTGCCCTGTTTCATGTGATATGTATTTATTTACTTGTATATTTTGCCCTCTAAATTGTATCTCTTGCCCTGTTTCATGTGTCGTGTATTTATTTACATGTATATTTTGCCCTGTAAATTGTATCTCTTGCCCTGTTTCATGTGACATGTATTTATTTACTTGTATATTTTGCCCTCTAAATTGTATCTCTTGCCCTGTTTCATGTGTCGTGTATTTATTTACATGTATATTTTGCCCTGTAAATTGTATCTCTTGCCCTGTTTCATGTGACATGTATTTATTTACATTAATATTTTGCCCTCTAAATTGTATCTCTTGCCCTGTTTCATGTGACATGTATTTATTTACTTGTATATTTTGCCCTCTAAATTTTATCTCTTGCCCTGTTTCATGTGACATGTATTTATTTACTTGTATATTTTGCCCTCTAAATTGTGTCTCTTGCCCTGTTTCATGTGTCGTGTATTTATTTACATGTATATTTTGCCCTGTAAATTGTATCTCTTGCCCTGTTTCATGTGACATGTATTTATTTACTTGTATATTTTGCCCTCTAAATTGTATCTCTTGCCCTGTTTCATGTGACATGTATTTATTTACATGAATATTTTGCCCTGTAAATTGTATCTCTTGCCCTGTTTCATGTATCATGTATTTATTTACATGTATCTGTTGCAATGTGCGATGCTGCATCTTTTGCCCTTTTTCATTGTCTTTTACCCGCTGTGTCATGTATCATCTGCGTTGCGCCCCGTGACATGTCCACCCACCTGTGGTCTCGTGTGAGCTGGTTGATATAGTCCACAAGCGCCCGCGCAGCCCTGCTGTAGACCTTGTCGCTCTGCGACACATTCTGCCAGCGGAGACAAGCGCACCAGTGTGCCTCCACCCCCGCTTCTGAGCACGAACGCGATTTGGGGATCTGTGGAGATGCAACTCTATGAATCTCTTTGCCTTCCTCTCTTCTAACCTAAATCGCGTTAGGTCTAACTCTAACTACGAACAGCTATATATAAACCCACTTCGAATTATGGATCGTCATAACGCGAGGAAGTGTATGAACGAATTAGGACAACCCTTCTAGAACGCAACCTAACTAACTCTAAATAGGCTACTTGACACGGTAGTCGAAAAAATTATTAAACACTTGTCTGACGTTGAAGCCATATCCCTCTATATACAAAAAGCTCGTTGATATAAGAACTGTATATTTCTAGAAGTTATGAGGTATTTTGTAGACATTTTTTTATATGAAAAAGACCAAAGGCCAAAGTGTTATGAATTTATGACGTCACACACGTAACGGGCGTTATTTGAGCGACAAATAAAAAGTGTAGATTGTTTTGTGACTACCTTGAGCCAGTAGCCAAAGTAGCCAATTAAAATTAATAAAAAACACACACTTAGAAGATCGTTGTCGGGTTGGCTACTAGCCAGACACTCCCACATCAACCAGCACTAAGCCAGCGTCCTTTGGCTCGAAAAAGGATGACTTTAATCTAAACCGATTTTGATGAAATATATCAAAGAAAACATCAAGTAAATCAGCAATTTCATTTAAAATACGCATCAAATCCAACTACGGCACCACAGACAGACATTCAAACATACAGATAGACAGACTAAGACTTTTTGCGCTTGGGGTTAAAAACATCTGTACTACTCCACCGAGCCAACTAGACGCCTTCTATATCATGACACACTGGTAGTTGGGTGTGTTGGAGTAGTACTTACCGGTTCAAACAGCGTCAGACCCCTATAAATGGTCGCTCCCGGCACCTTATACAGATTCCAGTCTCCCTTCCTATCCATCGCGTCTAGGATCGTCGCGTGTATATCGTGAGGCGTCGTCAACACGTCGGCGTTAGCGGCGAGAGTTGAGTAGATAGCTCCGTCTCGCTTTAGCGTCTCGGGAAGGAGAATTGCCATTAATGGGAGACGCTCTTCTAACTTGCCGATGTATGTGCTACGGACGGTTGCGAACCTGAAATAGGCAACAAAAGTTTGCTTAAGGTTGAACAGACAGCTGAACTTAGAATCTCCATCAGCTTACTGTCAGAGGAATATGATTCAAATTAGGGATGCAACCGATACGATGCCGATACCGATATATCGGCGATATTTCGGGTTTGCCGATATATCGGCATCGGCGATATTTTTATGGCCGATACAACGATACTTTTTAAATTTTTCTCTTTAAAAATGTAATTTAAACGCGCGTGTTGTCGCGTCTATTTCGTTGCAAACGAGGCACGTTAAAATACAATGTAAACGCGCGTGTTGTTTCGTCTATTTTGTTGCAAACTAGGCACGAACTATGCCCGGAGAAACCCCGCGCTCTATTTATAAATAAAAATCTGATTAATGTTAATTTTAATAACTCAAACTGTATCAACCTATCTATATTATTGGTATAACGTAATAATAAAAAAAATTACTTGTATTTTATCTATTTAACCTTAATTTTCGAATTCAATAAGAGAATCGGTATCGGTATCGGTATCGCCGATATTTTTAAAAGCGTATCGGTATCGGTATCGTATCGGCAAAAAGGCGTATCGTTGCACCCCTAATTCAAATGTTAAAAAAGACTCTTCGCCGAGGTCGGTATAGATGTCGTATAATTGGCTTTATCATGATATCGGCAACCATGGATTGATCATTTCATGAAATGGTCAGAAAGGGTTGAATTTCACAAAACCATGTATTTTTAAAGCATTTTTATTCAGTACTACCCGGTGTTTTTTGTGATATACATGTCGAACTAACACGAAGACTATTCGGGGGCTTCACTGCGCTCGCCCCCTTTCGTCTTCACCTTAAAGCTACAGCGGCGTTTTTCCCTAAAATATTTCTTTATTAAATGAAAGTTTTTATTCAACCATATATATGTCACAGTAAGATAGTCAAAACCGTTAGTTGATAAACTAACGCGTTAGTCGATCAACTATCAACAGATAGTAAACCAGACCGACAGGGTTTAGAATTTACGTTTCTTTTGTTCTTACATGTCAACGTAACACAAAGACTATTCGGGGGCTTCGCTGCGCTCGCCCCCTCTAGTCTTCACCTAAGCTACCGCAGTGTATGACCTGGTATTTCGTTTTCAATTCAAGTTTAAACCAGTTTACTGGTTGGTTTATCAACTAACACGACATGTAGCGAATTTAATTTTCATTATACATATATGGATCACTTTCCACCATGAAATGCATGAAATTTCTACCTAAAAATTCAGTCGTTTCGTCCAAAGAATTCCAGATTCCAGATGTCTTTATTACTGTAGATATTTACATATACCTACTTAGCAATAGTAATTTTTTGCCACTTCTCTAAATTGGACCACTGTGGGAGAAGGAGGGCGTAGAAACTCCCACAGATTGATTTTTAGATCTCTTTTAAAAATTGGTTGTGCTTAACTAATATAAATATTACAATATCATTTAATAAGCAGGAATAAATTATTGCAAAATTATTAACAGCAAAGACTGTGTTGAGCCAGATTAACCCCAACAGTTCCCTCATTTAAGTAATCTAGAACATTGTAATATCCCTTTTTCGACAAAGTCGCTTCAACATGGTTTTTAAATTGCTTAAATGGCAATTTCAAGATCTCCAGAGGTATCTTGTTGTAGTAGAAAATGCATTGACCCTTGAAAGAATTGCTAACCTTTGCGAGTCTAAACCAGGGCGCAAGTAGTCTGTGATTATTTCTTAGGTTAATATTACAGCTATATAATGTTCTTGTGTACATACATTATATTTTCGAAAATAAATTGACCAGCTACAGTTAGTATGTCAATTTCCTTATAAAGGAATTGACTTAAGGAGTATGTGCGTTTTAAATTATAAATTAGCTCTTTTCTGTAAAATAAAAATTGTTTGAATATCCGCTGCTTTCCCCCACAACAAGATACCATAGGACATGACACTATGAAAGTAACTAAAATATACTAGCCTAGATGTAGTCACATCCGTGTTTTGTCTGATGTTCCTAACAGCGTAAGCCGCAGAACTTAATTTACCAGCTAATTTATTATTATTATTATACTTTATTGCATATACACATTAGTGGACAATTACAAACATAGTTAGTAAACAAAGGCGTGCTTATCTCTATATAGAGATTTCTTCCAGCAAACTAATTTATCTATGTGGGGTCCCCACTGCAATTTGCTATCAATGGTTATTCCAAGAAACTTCGTGTCATTTACTAACACCAAACTGGTCTCAACTTGCCTGACATTTGGAAGTGAGAATTTGATACATTTGGTTTTGCCAGCATTTAACAATACATTATTTACTGTGAACCAATTCAAGGTTAAAGATCTTGTACTCCATTAACATCATGAAAATCTTCTTTTGTCTTTCAATTTTGAAGACCAGTGAAGTGTCATCAGCAAACAACACTATGTCAGTCAACTTCTCCACCATGAAAGGCACAGAGCTTCTCATGTTCCATTTCTTCGTAAGCCTTAACAATATTTATTTCAAAGAACTTGTCCAAGTATTTTTTTCTAAACAAACACTCATGTAGCAGCGTCCGATTTGAGCAAGTCCAGCAACTAAACCGGTAATAATATTTTTCGTAAAAAATCCTGAACGCTGGGTTGCTCACTTGAGACCAAGGTACAGACCTATCAACTTAAGCTGATACTTGCATTTGTGTGAGTGCACACCGATAGTGTAGAGTGTCAATCGGCTTGAGGCGCGGCCCGTCCCGCGCATGGTTTAAACTGGTTTATACTAGTTTATAGCAAGCGGCCTGAGGCGCGGCACGTCCGCTACGCACCGCTTCCCTGCCGCCCGCTCACATACTTCACTTCACCTCCGGTACTGGTAGCAGATAGACGTGTAATTTTATGTGATTGATTGTGTTTGAAATATTAGTGAAATGGCTCCTACTGCTCCTGGCTGCTGCTAATGGCTCCTACAATCGACGATATAACGGAACGATTAATTATTAACACAGGCTCTGACTCTGATGAATCATCAGACGAGAGTGAAGATGAAGATGCAATGAGCGGAGTAGAAGAGTTATAAGATTCAGTGATTATGAGGTCGAGAATTGGACAGTTGGTTACATTGTGTTTTATGGACTTCGTTTAAATAAAACATTGATTTTATTTGTATGTGTTTTACTAACTGTACTTTTGGCGATCACTCACACAAATGCAAGTATCAGCTTAAGTTGATAGGTCTGTATATTGCACATTATCAAAAAATTTATGAGGCCAGAGTAAAAATGGACCTCTTTTATTTTTTTCATTGAGTAAGCCAAGCCATTGTGATTTAGGTTTCGAACGTATCTGTCGAAAACTAACAGCGCACTTAGTACAAAAAACGAAATCGTCGAAGAGTCCCATACTATTTGCTCAGCAATCCACTTTAAATTGTTTCTGGTTGCGGCAGAATGTTTGCGTACCTAATTTTTAGAAAGTTTTAGAATTTTCTCGCAGATTTTCATTCACATCGATAACTCAAAATCACATTTTTATTGTTAGTTTTCTTCAGAATAATATATCTGACAACCATGCATTTGTACCGATTCCTAATGTAGAGTGTAGGTGGATGTATTGTTCATATGATTAATAGGGCTTTGAGCGGCCGAAGTAATGTATTTCCTTTGCTATTTTTTAAATTGAATGCATAACTTCCTCGGACAACAATCAACGATTTAGACTATCAATAAACATTTTTGTTTGTGAAAATAGTAAAAGTTCCGACACTTAAAGAAGTTCCGGAAATTGAGTACCGCTAAATAAGTCATGTTCATACATCGCTTTCGTTGCGCTTCAAGGTATTCCAACGACTGGTAATCACTAGACCAGCGACGGACTTCGAATCATGCCCAAATATAATAAAGTACAGGGAATTTGATCAAGTGAGCCAGGTGGAGAAGGCTGATTTACTTTTCTCCTTCTTCCTTTCATTAATAGCCATTAATACTGTTTTATTATATCTTATGTCGTTTTATCTACACACGTATCATAAACCCTCTTTACTGCGTTCAAAAACAGCACGTTAGGATCAGCATTATGTTAAACTACTTGTTAAAAACTCGTTTCGTATCTGGAAAACTACACATTATGGTCATTATGTGTAGTTTTTCTACATATAATGACATTCAAATTTCGAACGCCGACGCCCACCCGCGTGCCGTCCCTAGTTTGTTTGTGAAGTTGGTACTGACATTCAAATTTCGAACGCCGACGCCCGCCTGCGAGAAGTTGGTACAGAACAAGTTAAACAATTGCAGAGACACAATGCCGGTCAAACATGCGGTTCCTGAACACATCAAAGAGAGCTTATGATATGTGTGGAGATAAACTAGTGTATGTAACTGTACATAATTAGGCATTATGCAGCAGTCACATAAACTACTATTATGTGCAATAAATATATACGAAATAAATATATATAATAGCGTACTAACTTTTTTGACATTGGTTTTGGCAGTGTCAAGTATATGAAAGAATACAATTTGGTCAGCTTCAACGTCTTGGCAATAATTTGTTGCCCGTTACCACCACCCCCAGGGAGGACGAGAAATGCTGTGGAAATTCAAGTAATTCCTTCGGACGTGAGCAAATGCCTCCCTGGCAGATTTTGTACCACTGCTTGAAATTGACATTCTTAAGGATATATATAATTTGACGCATCCCTATATACCTTTCATGACATTGCAGTAAAAATCACAGTCGCAATACATTTCCAAAAATATAAAGCAATAGAGCCCATGAGGAGGGTGCTCAGGGGAAGTATTACATGGTCAACACTAACCTGTTTCCATGGTCACTGAAGAAGATAACAAGGGTGTTCTGCAACACCCCAGAGTCGCGGACCCACCTCATAAGATCCGCGGTATCGTTGTCTGCCGTGCCTGTAGTGCAAAAAAAATGTTAAGGACTTCTAGGACTGCAACGGTTTTTATATATCATAGCTACACTACCGATTACATCGCTCTTGAAACAAAACAGTAGCTCTTAGATATGTTTCATCGTAATTGGTTCAGTGTTATATCTAAATGCATAAAAAAACTGCTTTTCCTCGATTTCCAGGTTGATTTATATGTTTTTTTTTTGCCAGCCAGCAAGCCAGAAAGGGTTAGTATAGAAAATACCACGCGGCTATGACGTTGCCGTTACATGACTTCCTAGTGCGGGACCAAATTCAGCGTGTGTGTTTATATGTAAACATGAAAATTAACATTCATCAGTTACCTATTAAGTTGAAGTCATCGTGTGTAATGTCCGCTACGAAGGTAAATCCAAACTTTTTGCCATCTAGCTCGAAAAACTGAAAAAGAGCAAAAATCCCTTTTAGGCTTAAGAGCCAAAATTTTGTATAGCTTGACAGATCCCGATTCCTTTCAAATTTAAATTGCAATCGTTGTTTTAAATATTGGCGTTCCAGTTGCTATATTATGAATTTCTGATATGAATCACTAATCAGAAATACATAATAGACCTACAGAACACAAGCCGCAATCGCATAAACTAGCCAAATCGCAATGAAAGACTGCTCGTGTCAAATAAACGTGTTCTGATTGGTCAGTTTTTCAAAGTGATTGCTATTAGAATTCAATGTTAAGGCTACTGAATGGTCAACTTTAATATGAAGTTGGCGAAAAGCTTTCAAAACATCAATATGAAAGCTATCAGGATTGATTTCACAGATACCGGACGAACATACAACGACTAAAATTATGACAGACTCTCAAAGTAATGCTGTCACTGATCCTCGCTCGCGAAATCAGTCACTTTAGTGGAAAATCAAGTATTTAATTGCAGCCTCCCTCTAGCACCCCGTGATGGAACATCCCTGAATATTGAGTTACTGTCTAAACGTGGTCACAACTAAGCCTCCCTCTAGCAACCCGTTATGAACACTGCGTCAGAAGTGCAGGGAGGCAGTCTCGTCATCACTCCATCAATGACATCGTCCGGAGGGCTCTCGTCTCGGCTAACATACCGGCGGTTCTTGAGCCGCCTGATTTGTGTCGCAGCGACGGGAAACGTCCGGACGGTGTCACTTTGATACCTTGGGAGAGGGGCCGTAGCCTTTTGTGGGATGCGACGTGCGTGTGCACTTTCGCGGCATCACATATAGGCTCCACCATGCAGACTGCTGGTGCGGCTGCGGAGTCGGCGGCGCGGCAGAAATGCGGTAAGTACGCACAGCTGATGGGGAGTTATTGGTTTGTTCCATTGGCCGTCGAGACCACGGGGGTGTGGGGATCGCAGGGTAGGGCCTTCATCAGGGACATTGGGCGTCGCTTGAGGGACCGAGGCCATGACTACCGCTCCGGAGCGTTCCTGGTGCAAAGGGTCTCACTTGCTGTGCAGCGCGGCAACGCTGCCAGCGTAATGGGTACCTTTGGTCCGGGAGCGTACTGGGGTGGTTTATTTGTGTAGTTTTATGTATTTTAGATTTATTTATTATTTAAGTAGGTTATTATTATTTGGAAGCATATAATTTTTAAGTTGTTTCCCTGCCATATCTTGTAGTTTAGCAAGTGTTTAAGTTTAGTTTTAAGTTATTGACGAAGTTTCCTGTAGATTAATCGAATTGTAAACTATATTTTGAACAATGATTAATAAATTCGCCTCCATTTTTCTAACAATCACTGAGTCATGAGTCACTGTCTAAACGTAGACACAACTACGCCTCCCTCTAGCACCCCGTTATGAATAACCACTGAGTCATAAGTCACTGTCTAAACGTGGACACAACCAAGCCTCCCTCTAGCACCCCGTTATGAAACATCACTTGAGTATTGAGTTACTGTCTAAACGTGGACACAACTAAGCCTCCCTCTAGCACCCCATTATGAAAAATCACCGAGTCATGAGTCACTGTCTAAACGTGGACACAACTAAGCCTTCCTCTAGCACCCTGTTATGAAAAATCACTGAGTCATGAGTCACTGTCTAAACGTCGATACAACTAAGCCTCCCTCTAGCAACCCGTTATGAAACATCACTGAATATTGAGTTACAGTCTAAAGGTGGACACAACTAAGCCTCCCTTTAGCACCCCGTTATGAAAAATCACTGAGTCATGAGTCACTGTCTAAACGTGGACACAACTAAGACTCCCTCTAGCACCCCATTATGCAAAATCACCGAGTCATGAGTCACTGTCTAAACGTGGACACAACTAAGCCTTCCTCTAGCACCCCGTTATGAAAAATCACTGAATATTGAGTTATTGTCCAAACGTGGACACAACTAAGCCTCCCTCTAGCACCCCGTTATGAAAAATCACTGAGTCATGAGTCACTGTCAAAACGTCGACACAACTAAGCCTCCTTCTAACACCCCGTTATGAAACATCACTTGAGTATTTAATTACTGTCTAAACGTGGACACAACTAAGACTCCCTCTAGCATCCCATTATGAAAAATCACCGAGTCATGAGTCACTGTCTAAACGTGGACACAATTAAGCCTTCCTCTAGCACCCCGTTGTGAAAAATCACTGAATATTGAGTTACTGTCTAAACGTGGACACAACTAAGCCTCCCTCTAGCACCCCGTTGTGAAAAATCACTGAGTCATAAGTCACTGTCTATAAGTGGACACAACTAAGCCTCCCTCTAGCACCCCGTTATAAAAAAATCACTGAGTCATGAGTCACTGTCTAAACGTGGACACAACTAAGCCTCCCTCTAGCACCCCGTTATGAAAAATCACTGTGTTATGAGTCACTGTCTAAACGTGGACACAACTAAGCCTCCCTCTAGCACCCCATTATGAAAAATCACTGAGTCATGAGTCACTGACTAAACCTGGACAAAACTAAGCCTCCCGCTAACACCCTGTTATGAAAAATCACTGAGTCATGAGTCACAGTCTAAACGTGGACACAACTATGCCTCTGTCTCTACCTCAACCCCGATATAGAAAAGCGTCAAACTGTGCTTGTTTTGTTTATTTAATCCTTATGAAAGTGAATAAAATATTTACCTCCTTAGTTTTATTCATCAGCATTAAATAACTGGGAGTGTCGCCCACGCAGTATCTGCGAAAATAGATCGTTTTTAAATTCAATTCGATTTATTTCTTATATAGTCGCGATTTAACAACTTCGGTAAAATTTCTCGGTTAGTATAAAACGTTGTTTTTTGCGCTTATTCTTGTACTTAGGTACGGAACACTTCGTGTGCGTGTCCGACTTACACGTGACGAATTGGATTACAGAATGTACTGTATATGGACACCTAAGAGTGATGTTTTGTTTTTTGATTAAAAATTCCACCTTTTAAGGCTAATTAGTACACGGGTTATTGACGTATGACGTACAACAGAAAAGAAAATAAGTACTCACGGGTTGCTGGACCTAAATAATTTGACAGAATAAAATAAAAGTCGAATGTTAGATAAGAAGCTGAAGGCCAAATAGGAGCCGAAAACCGAATCTTGTCATGAAAAGACAAAGACCAATTTTAGCTAAATATTTCACCTTTTCGGGTTCTACGTACGTATGACGTACAATGGGAAACAAAAAAAGCCAAGGAAAGCATCAATGTAGATTCCAGGGCCAAAGATAAATGAAAAAAATAGTTTTGCTTACTTGTCCATATTCTTCCACCAACGTTTTCCGTGGTCTGTCTCCTCTAAAAAGAATGACCTGAATAGAATAGAATTTTTGTTCATATTAAAAATAATTTAGGCTTTGTTTCCACTACGGCGGAGAAGCAGGCCTACTGACTGAGCATTGAGTGAGCAATAGGAAAAGAAAAGCCGCTCAATAACGATATTTCAAAGAGCATGTAACCCTTATTGGCATACCTACCGTCCGCCATCTTGAAAAAGTCAGAAATTTGTTGCCACTCAGGAAACTGGTGCCAATCGATAGAAACGACATCACAAATACAAAATATTTATTGAAATAAAATGTATATGTACTTTCAGAGATATCAAAATTTAAAATTATTTATTTTTAAAAATATATATATTTAATCGCACATCAAAAATACTGATTTGCATAGCAAAAAATGATAAAAAAATGTTTTAAATATTTTAAGTTTATGTTTGAAGTATGTTTTGATGTTCTTACATGTTCAACCTAACACGAAGGATAAAGGTAGCTTCGCTTCGCTCACCCCCTTTACCCTTCACCTAACCTACCGCAGCATTTTGGCCTGATATTTTCTGTGCAAATAAGTATTTTTGATGTGCAGTTTAATATGTCCCTATTAAAATTATGGCTATCGTAAATGCACTGTATTAATTAAACTGCACTTCGCTCTGATGACGTCATAGCGTCGATCACTGCCACTAAGGTGTAGAGGGCGAGAGCGAGCGAGAGATGGAGGGGAAATCGCTTTCCTGCCTAGCTAACTTTGGCGATTAGTATTTGCAAAGAGCATCAAAGTGACTTACCTCAGGTAATGGTCGGCGGGCTGTTTACTGAACCCGTTGAACCGATATTGAAACGTGCCGATCCATGGCATGTCCTCAAAGTAGAGGGTACGGTAGCTGGCGGTGTGGAAATATAATGTTGAACATTTTAACATAAACTCTTTTATCTACACACGTATCATAAACCCTCTTTACTGCGTTCAAAAACCGCACGTTAGGATCAGCATTATGTTAAACTACTTGGTAAAAACTCGTTTCGTATCTGGAAAAATACACATTATGGTCATTATGTGTAGTTTTTCTGCTTATAATGACATTCAAATTTCGAACGCCGACGCCCACCCGCGTGCCGTCCCTAGTTTGTTCGTGAAGATGGTACTGACATTCAAATTTCGAACACCGACGCCCGCCTGCGAGAAGTTGGTACAGAACAAGTTAAACAATTGCAGAGACACAATGCCGGTCAAACATGCGGTTCCTGAACACATCAAAGAGAGCTTATGATATGTGTGTAGATAAACTAGTGTATGTTTTGATGTCGAGAATTTTAATGCCTAATTATGTACAGTTGTACATAATTAGGCATTAAAACTCTCGAGTGATATTATTATTATATTATTATAAACCCAACCCACCCTCGAGTTTTAATGCCCTCCATTATGCAGCAGTCACATAAACTACTATAAATTGCTGCTAAGCTGTAATATAATAATAATAATACCTTGGATACTATTTACACACATTGATCTAGCCCCAAACTAGGATTCCCTGTATCTTGGGTACTAGACAACGATACACATACTTATATAGATAAATATTATACTTAGATAGATAAACAACCATGACTAGGGTACAAACATCTGTTCTCATCAAACAAGTATTTGCCCCCACCGGGACTGGATCCCGGGACCCTTGGCTTCGTAGGCAGGGTCACTGCCGACTTGGCCATTCGGGTCGTCGTTCTAAGCTAAGTTCCTATTACTGCCGACAGCCAACGCCGACTGCTTCGCTTCCAAATAAATATCAAACAAATCGCTAGTTATTCCAAAAATAAATAACAAATCGCTTGTTATTCCAAAAATAAATAACAAATCGCTAGTTAGCGGCGTCTTAAATGTATAAGTAAACATGACAGTTAGACGTGTCAATGAACGATTCTGGATGGAAAAGTCGAAAGCAGAAAGTTTGTCTACGGAACTTTGTTTGGACGTAAAGGCCCGACTCCTCTGAGGTGAGCCCTGTGGGGTCCCGCTTTTTTGTTTCTCGCTTACTTCTCGAAAACGACGCTTCATAGTAAATTTTGTTGTACTACATAATAAAGCTGATAAAATTATTTACAAATTTTAAATTCTGTACACTTTTTACCTATTCCGATTGTCTAGGATATGAGCTGAGTCGTTGAGGTGCCGCTCTCAATTGTATATCGGAACATTACAGTCGGCGCTGACATCACTAGTTAGCGGCATCTCAAATGTACATGGGAACAAGTCATTCCGCGCCGACTCGCAGGCGAAATGAGAACAAAGCCTTAGTTATATTTTAAGGGCCTACGAGGATTTTGTAATTAACTAGGTACGCGTAATTGCATAATGACGATAATTATGATGATGACAATACCGATAACGGTAGGTATTGATACCGATACCGAAACAGATACCGATAATTATGATAACTATATTACCCGTCTTTCTTGAGGTCGTAGAACAGGAAGGGGAAGTCGTCGAGGCTGGCTGTATGCGACACAGTCTTGCGCACGTCAGGCAGTTCCAACTCTGTCCGACCGGTCAGGATCGGGAACAGCGCCGCGGGCGTTCCGTCGCCCACTATGTTGTAGCTGTGGAGTTGTGCAATTAACAAAGCGTCACGCCTTTTCCTCTACGGGGTGGCACTTGTTGTAGCCACGTTGCTTTGCCTTCATTAACTAATCGCCAATTTGGTCTATGTAGTATTCTGAATTTCTGATAAAAATTGCATTCGCCGTTAAGTTGGCAAAGTACGATCGCGGAGCAGGAAGAATTTCGGTCATTAACCTGTTATTACCTGTCTCTGTCGCTTCCGCATGAATATATTAACGTCACGCTCGCTCAGACGGCGGTCATTGCACCTGTGCGAGCGTGACGTGAATATATTTACATTAAGAAGCAACAAACGGTTTCGCTTGTTTTCATTAGATAAGGCGAGCTTAGAAAGCGTAGGCGCTGCTGCAGGGTGCTAAAAGATACATTCTGGCAAACTTAGTTGAGTTTGGGTATTTTGTAGCATTGGCTGACCGCCAAATATAAGGGTCACTAATTTTTATATTATTATGGAAATACTTTTATAATGACCTCAAACTACAAGAGTACGATTGCAAACAAAATTATCACGTTTGCAACGAAGTGAAATGTTGCTAACTTCGACTACAATTATAAAGGACCCGAACTGATCGCGCGTCACCAACGCATACTTCAATACGATGCGCCAATCAGCAATGTTCCGCCGGATATCCGGCTATCATGGATGTTGGAGTGGGATGATGGAGTTTTGCATTATCAATAGTATACATAGATAAAACGGGAACAGAACAAAACCACGCGTCCGACACTAGGGCTGTAAAATACAGAGTACCACAGGGAAGTATCTTGGTGCCTCTCCTGTTCCTAGCCTATATAAATGACCTGAAAAAGTTCCACATCCTACAGTTTTGTTTGCGGATGACTGTTCCGTTGATAATATGTACCGAGCCACTAAACTTCGAACTAGATATAAACAATACATTGAGTTGGCTTATCGAATAGCTTCGGAATAACAATCTTAAAATTAACCTACAAAAAACTAAAATTATGCAATTTCATCAACCACAAGCAAACCCACCGAAACTAAACATAAACTATGAAAACAGAACGTAGAAATAGTACAAACAATAAAATTCCTCAGACTGCACCTAGACCAACACTGCGGTTGGAAACTGCACATAGAAAAACTGTGCTGTAAGATAAACAGATTTGTTTAACTTCTAAGGTGATTAACCCAGATTGCGACCACAGAGGCAGCTGTTACTGCATATTTCGGATGTGTGCATTTTATCCTTAGTTACGGTATCATCTTTTTCGGAAATTCTACTGAAAGGGATAAAATATTTAGGCACCAGAAAAAATGTATTACGGCCATCGCAGGCATAAAAAAGACGGAAAGCTGCAAACCATACTTCATTTTTTTTACATTCTAACTTTTCCATCGATGTTTATCCTAGAGTGCTTAATGTTCGCTAAGAAAAACTATCATACACGTTTTATAGAACGAAACACAATTCACACAGAAATCAACTTAATAAAAACCATATAGTCCTATATAGAAATAGCGTTTTCTATGCCGCCATAAAAATATTTAACCTATTACCAAATATAAAAACTTTGGATTTACATTTTTTTTAAAAAACGGTTACTAAAATCTTAAAACATAAAATGTACTTTGATATCAATGAATACTTTAATTTCAACGAACTGATAAAACTAACTACTAAACGAATGAAGAACTTAATACTAACGATGAACAGTACTTGGACACGATGAAACAAAAACTCAATGCAGCAACAAATAGACTCAAGAGATATAATAATAATAATAATAATAATACCTTGTACACTATGTATGTAGCATGTACAAACAGGAAAAAGCAGAACTCACAATTAAAAAACGCAGAGAAACAGTTTTATCGCACACTCACAAACACTAAACCCGGGTGGGTCACCACTCAAGAGAATCTATATACATTGGTCTAATATTTGGGAAGATCCAGTTGAGTTCAACCATGGTGCGGACTGGATTAAGACTGACGCAGAAAGAATGACTGATATCCCAGATATGCCATTTGAGTGCATACCGTTAGAAACATTCGGTAAAGTAATAAAAAAGATGCACAACTGGAAAGCACCTGAAACAGATAATATCCACAACTACTGGTATAAAAAATTCACAACCCTTCACCCCATACTATATAACCACATACACAAATTCATTCAGTCACCAGATACTATGCCAGCCTACTTCACACAAGGTATCACTTACATGCTCCCAAAAGATGAAGACACCCAAAATCCAGCTAAATATAGACCTATCACTTGCCTACAAACCATTTATAAAATCATCACCGGATGCATCACCGAGATTATTAATAAACACATTGTGACCAACAACATACTCGCAGAAGAACAAAAAGGTGCCCGCCAAAATAGTCAAGGCTGCAAAGAACAACTGACAATAGACTCTATAGCCCTCCAACAAGCATACAAAAAAAAACGAGATATTAACGTAATGTACATAGACTATCGCAAAGCATATGACACAGTGCCGCACAGCTGGCTGATACACATATTGAAGCACTACAAAGTTAACCCGATAATAGTAAACTTCCTACAAAATACCATGTAAAACTGGAACACTCAACTTAACTTGAAACTCAAAGGTGTATCCATTGTCACACCAAATATAAAAATACAACAAGGCATATTTCAAGGCGATGCCCTGAGTCCCCTTTGGTTTTGCCTAGCATTAAACCCACTTTCATACAATCTCAATAAACTTCAAAACGGATTTTAAATAAATAACACACATAACGATAGACAATTATTATTATCACGCCTTCTATACTTGGATGACATAAAATATTAAAGAAATAGAACGAAACAAACTGGGTAACTGTACCCAAAAGTTTTCTCAGGACATCAAAATGGAGCTTGGCATAGATAAATGCAAAACCATGCCAGTAAAACGAGGCACTCTAGAACAGAACAGTTATGTACTTGAATCTGGAGATCAAATAGAAGCTATGGATAATGGCCAAAGCTACAAGTACTTAGGGTTTCCACAGGCACGGAAAATAAACTTTAAAGAAACCAGGACAAACCTCACAATAAAATTTAAACAATGTTTTAATCAAATCTTAAAGTCACAACTCAACTCCCGCAATACCATTAAAGCAATTAACACTTATGCCATCCCCATTCTGACTTACTCGTTTAGCATTACAACATGCTCACAAACTGATATCAAGAAATTACAGACAATAATCAACACCAGCCTTACTAAAAACCGAAAACATCACCCAACATCCTGCCTTCAGCGTCTCACCCTGCCACGATTCGAAGGAGGAAGAGGCCTTATAGACATCCAAAACCTACATAACAAGCAAATTAAATCACTCAGAACATTCTTCCATCACCGGTCCCAAAACTCCACACTACATCAATGCATATCAGAAGCAGATACAAAATACACACCACTCAACCTTCACGCAAAAGACACACAACAAAATGAAAAAATTGTACAAAATACTGACAAAATTGCAGTATGGCAGCAGAAGTCTCTGCATGGAAGACATCTCCTCGACCTGCGGCAGCCACATGTCGACAAAAATGCGTCGAACGCGTGGCTGCGGCGAGGGGAGTTGTTTCCAGAGACTGAAGCTTTCATACTCGCAATTCAAGACCAAGTCATAGCCACCAGGAATTACCAAAAACACATACTTCGCTTACCGCACCTACCTACAGATATGTGTCGACAGTGCCATAGAAATTCCGAAACCATCCAACACATCACCAGTGCCTGCTCATCATTAGCTCAAACAGATTATAAACACAGACATGACCAAGTTGCCGCGATAATCCATCAATACATAGCTTATAACTCCAAACTTATCACGGAAAAAACTCCTTACTACAAATATCAACCTTCATCCATATTAGAAAACGAAAATTATAAAATATATTGGACAGATCTATAATTGCCGATAAAATACACTACACTACAATAGACCTGATATAACAGTGCTAGGCAACATTAACAAACTTGTATACCTTATAGTCATTGCTATACCCAACACTCATAATCTTAACAGCACGCAATCTACAAAAATAGATAGATAGATAAACGTTTATTGCATCAAAGCAGCACACATACAAATTAAAAGTGATACGGAGGTGCAACTATAAAATAACTTAAATGAAAGCAAAGTTATAAAAAAATAACTCATAAGATTATTACTAAAACAATAAAACAAAAAGAAGAATATAGGTCGGTATGTAGGCGCGCTGCATTGACGCGAAAAGGTCAAAGCTCAGTGTTTATTGCTTTATGGAGATTTGAACCCACGAACAACCGTAATCTCACGTCAAAGAGCCGTCGAACTTCCCACTGAGCGAAATCGGCTGTACCGAGCGGCGCGAAAATGTCGAACACAAGTTAGTAGGCCACAGATATGACTCATGGGTTGAACTCGGTTCAATGACACCGGAGTTGTAAACACCACACAGTTACAATTAGCGGTCACAGTTAAATTTTTAATTTCGTATCCATACTGTAACCACAACACACACAATCAATTGCGATACACCAAATTAAAGCGCAGAGGATAAGAAAAGTAATGATGCAAAGTTATTTCCAAAGAACGCGATTTTAGCACCAAAAAATATTTTACGAAACAGAGAGTAACAGATACACGTGTAGTAGCAATACCGCGTCCCGCGCGTCTCCAATAGCTAAATACAATGATCTTTAAATAGAGATCCAGGCTCAATGGAGGTTAAAGACAGTGAAAACAGTACCCATTATAATATCTACAACCGGTATCATCCCCAAATCATTACACTCGTACTTAAAAACAATACATTTACATCCATCAACACTACTACTGCAAAAGGCCGTTATTTTAAACACTTGCAGGATCGTCCGCAAATTCATGGGAAATTCATATTAATCATTCATTCATCACTATGCACTTGGCTCAGGCCCGTGCCGTAAAATAACCTCCTATGAATAGGAGAGAAAAAGAAAGAAATAATAATAATACTTTAGACACTATTTACACACATTGATCTAGGATTCCCTGTATCTTGGGTACTAGACAACGATACACATACTTATATTCATACATACGTGGGGCGCACTGTAAGTTTCCGGAATGAATATGAAAAAATACTATTAAAGGTACAAAATTAATTTATTGTTTTTCAAAATAATCTCCCTTGGCATCTATGCACTTTTTCATTCGATGAAACCAGTTTTGAAAACTTTTGTGCCACTCCTCTGTGGTGACCTCTGAAACGTGTTTTTCATACTCCTCGACAGCCTCTTCTGGTGATGAAAATCGTTGACCGCGTAATTGGTTCTTAATTTTTGGGAACAGAAAAAAGTCACAAGGTGCCAGGTCGGGACTGTATGCAGGATGACTCATGAGTTCTACATTTTTCGCCTTCAAAAAGTCGTTTGTCTGTCTGGCCGTGTGAGAACTAGCATTGTCGTGGTGCAGGATGATACGGCGTTTACGGTTATTTTTACGGAGTTCGTCAATAACTTCCGGCAAACAAATGGTCGTGTACCAGTCACTATTCACTGTACGACGATTCTCTAAAGCAACAGTAGCCACGTGTCCAGTTTTATTAAAAAAAGAAGCAATCATCCGCTTAGATGCACTTTTCACGCGCGCCACTTTGGTTGGTTTCGGCTCATCTTGAAAGACCCATACGCTCGATTGCTGCTTTGTTTTGGGATCGTAGCAATAAATCCATGTTTCGTCACCTGTTACTATGTCCCACACCAAATTTGACGCACCTTCGTTGAATCTGGTAAGCATGGCACTGCACCAAGTGACGCGGTCCGTTTTTTGAGCCTCGGTCAAGTTGTGTGGGATCCACCGCGAGCACAGCTTTCTCACACCCAAATGTTTGTGTAGGATTAATTGTATTTGACTCATGCCTATTTCTAAGGATGCGCGAATTTCATGGTAGGTCACATGCCTGTCTGTTTCAATCATACGGCGCACAGCATCGATGTTTTTGTTGGTCACAGCGGTGGACGGCCGACCATCGCGAGATTCGTCACTGAGATTGATACGACCACGCTTGAATTCTGCAAACCAGCTATAAACAGTTGTCTTGCATGGTGCTTCATTGCCAAAAGCTGTTTCAAGCCGAGCGATGCTCTGTTGAGCTGTCAAATTACACTTAAAATCGTAGAAAATCATACTACGAAAATTTTCCCGAGTTAAATCCATGTTGATGCAGACACACAATTTTTTAAATGGCGCCACAAGGTAAAAACAAAAGGCAGTCAGATGAAACAAACTGCATTCTACAGCCAAAGAGTTCTATTTTCAAATGTTGCAATAAATTTTTAAATATTGTTTATGTAAGTGGCCAGTTCCGGAAACTTACAGTGCGCCCTATGTATTATACTTAGATAGATAAAAAACCATGACTAGGGTCCATTCTACAAATATTTGCCCCCACCGGGACTCGAACCCGGGACCCTTGACTTCGTAGGCAGGGTCACTGCCGACTAGGCCATTCGGGTCATCATATATGTTATATAATAAGGTTAATATTTGTACACCCAGTACTACTGGCTACCATCATTTGAAACACTGTAAATAATATGAAACCTTTTTGTATTTGTTTGTCTACTACACCATAATTTTTATTCAAAAAAAGGAGTTCTTTCTCACTAAGAATTAAAATGTAATATTGCAGAGTAACTATTATTTAATCTGTGCCTTCGATATATACTACTACAAAAAAAGATTTGCATGATATACAGGATGTTTGGTGCATCGTTTGCCAAATTAAAATGGCGGATAGAAGTGGTCATTTTCTATATCCGAGGTCCACAAAAAAAGTTTTGGCGCAATGATTTTTTTATTTTAATATTTTTAACTTTTTTGAAAAATCCTCCAGAATTACTACTTTAAACTTGAATCAATAAAAAGTTATAAAAAAACCTGCGATTATGTTATTGGTTGTGTAATGTTGTACGGTTCTTTTATAGTCAAATATACTGGAAATTTGTACCTAGTTTTTTTTTATTGACTCACAAATGTTTTTTTAAGAAGTGAAATTCTGTAACGAATCATCTTTGACTTAAAAAAAAACTAAACAAGGCTTTTTTCTTACAAAAATTTAAAAAAGTTGGCTCGTCTATCTTCATAATAATAATGTACAATAATACCATAACAACCATTACTAAGTTCAGTAATTTTCCAACTTTGTATCGGACGGGCGGTACGCATTCAGCTGATATTCGACAGCTATGATTTTGAGAGTAGTTATACTCTGGGCACATGATAACGGGATAATACTAAACCTAAATAAAACAAAATGTATGCATATTCATTCACTATACAATAAAATCGCTAAAAACATTAATCCATCTACAATAAAAATAATTGGCCATACCTACGATTGTCTACACCTAAATAAAGTAAAATATGAATGTAAAAGTTTAGAATTAGTAAATAAATTTAAATATTTGGGCCTATTAATAGATACAAATTTTAATTGGAAATCACACATAATGTTAGTTTTGCAATAAGCTTAGATCAATCCTGGGTAAATTCTATCATTTAAATAAAGTTCTAAATAAGCGCAACCTGTATATTGTTTATCATGTACTCGCTGACTCATTATTGAGCTATGGATTAAATTGTTATGGGCTGACTTTTAAAACTTATTTAGATTCAATACATCAGCTGCAGATAAGGATCATTAAATATTTAGTAGATAATAAAACCAAAGAAAACTGTAAACAGGATTATTATAAACTATTTAGTATATGTAAAATATTGCCGGCCAGTAGCAAGGTTAGGTATTTAATAGCCTTAGAAACATATTATAGTGAAGAATATAAAACGAAAATTAATCACCGATACTTAACAAGATCTGTAAAAAAGGAAAAACTATTACAGCCTACCGCTAAAAAATTTTATGGTGAAAGAACCAGAGAGTACATGATACCAAAAATCTGTAATCATAATCACTTTCAATCTATTTTACTTAGTTCTGAAAAAATTAACTTACCATGTTTTAAAATCTAAATTAAAAACAGCATTTTTTAAATTGTAGCTACAGTGAGAAGGTATTTAATCCGGTCACTTGCGGATAGGTATGGGCCGGTCGGGCGCACTAGGTACGACTCATCACTGTGCACGGTCGGCTCAGGCTTCTCTGCAGGAGATTATTCATGTGGGTACATACTGGCTGTATCTATATCTAATATATAAAATTTTCATGTCACAATGTTAGTTACCGTACTCCTCCGTAATATTTTATATGCATATTTTATATGCATATTCAGTAGGTCTGAGAATCGGCCAACATCTATTTTTCATACCCCTAAGTGATAGGGGTTGTTCACCCTTATTTTTTTTTTTCAATTTTTGGACGATTTTTTTTGTTTTTATTTTTTTATAATGTGGCATTAAAAAATACGTACAACCCTAAATTTTTACTTTTGTATCACCAACCCCTATTTTTTAAAGCCATTTTAGTAATTTTATCGTTTTTCATCCCGCTCGATAACTCATCAATTATCGTGTTTTTAACTGTACTTCGATTAAAAATTTACATTTATTTTTATTATTAAAGTTTAATCCTGATATATGCTTAGTGTTACCAATCTTAGATTCTTAAAATTTGCCGCGTCTTTACTGGTGAGTGAAATGCCACACTATACCGGTGTCACTTCTAAGTAAACAGCACGCAGTAGGGGTGAGACTGAAGCCGGTCTCCTGTTTCACTCACACAATAAGACTTCTCTCACTCCCTACACAGTTTTTGGCCATCAATATTGTTCATGTATCAAGTGTAGTAGTAACGTTTACAATTATCATATTACAATCTCAGTGTAACTCACATATTAACTATTAATTATTACTATTTTATTCATAATAATAAAATTATAAATTTTAAGTGTATTTGGCACGATTAGTTCAGTTGATCAAGTTTAAGTTAAACAAGAGATTTACATAACTTTAAAAGTACTCATCACGTGTCACGAGCTCCCACCAACAACGGCTTTTGTGTTGTAAGTATCCTTTTCTTATGTAGATTTGATATAATTATGACAAAATATTTTTTTTGTAAAATTAATTTTTTTACAACTTTTGTTTCAATTTTTTTTTTCATAAAACTAATATTTTCGCTATAATCCTGGCCCTAATTATAACTATAACGTTTTCCATCATTAAGTAATTTCATTAATTCTATTTATATGTGTTTTGTACAGTGGGCAATGCCAAGAAAACGCAAAGGGGCTGATTTGAGCCGTAATACAAGTAGGTCCAGAAGTATGAGAGATAATAGATCCCAAAGAACCGAAGAACAAATCCAGCAACAAAATGCTGATGCACGTGTGATCATGGAGCAATTGAGTCAAGAACAATCAGAAGAAACACGAGCTGAGCGCAATGAAGTTATACGTTTAGAAGAACGACAATCACGCCGTTTCACGGTTAATAGACGCAGAACAAATGACCAACAACGCCAACAGGTACATCGTGCATTTACATCTGATTCATTTTTGCGTCTAGCATTCCAGTATGAGCCCGATATTGAATATTATGCTCATTCAAAAGTGGTAATCGGTGCTATGGATAAGGAATGTCCGCATTGTCATGCTCTCTAATTCAAAAATGAGCCACCTGGGATGTGTTGCGCGTCAGGAAAAGTGCAACTACCTGAAATTGAAACACCACCTGAACCATTGAACGGTTTACTTATCGGCACGGATCCAGATTCTAACGTATTCCTGAAGTCAATTCGAACATTCAATTCATGCTTTCAAATGACATCGTTTGGAGCAACAGAAATAGTTCGAAATACTAATGCTAATGGTCAACAATACAATTCTACATTCAAAATCAGAGGCCCAGTTTATCATAAAATGGGCTCATTGCTGCCAATGCCGAGCGAACCACATAAATTTTTACAAATCTACTTCATGGGCGGCGAGGATTCCGGAAGCGCACTTGCCAATCGCGTGAATACACGTTGTGACTATAATAACCTAGATTCGTTTTTGCTAGGCGCATCGTCAGCGACTTGGACGCTCTATTGAACGAGCACAATGAATTGTTGAAAATATTCTAATCACACATGCACAAATTACAAAGCGATAATCACGCTATTGTCATTAATCCTGATAAAGCACCAGCTGGAGAACATATTCGTAGATTCAATGCACCTGTTGTTGAAGACGTTGCTGGAATCATGGTTGGCGATCGTACAGATACACGAGAAATTGTGATTCGTAGAAGAAATAATAATCTTCAGTTCATTGCTGATAGACATCGCTCATATGACGCTCTTCAATATCCGCTAATATTCTGGAAGGGGCAAGACGGATATTGCATAAACATAAAACAACGAGATCCCGTACCAGGTACTTCATTTATTATGAACTAGATCATTAACCATTTAACAAAACAATTAAATTATTGAACGTAATTAATTTAAATTAATATTCATAAATATATTACTACAGGTGCTGAAACAAACAAGAACGTTAGCTCGAAAGATTATTATGCGTACCGATTAATGATTCGGCGCGGCCTGGACAACGTCATTCTACGATGTCGTGAGCTTTGTCAACAATTCATGGTCGACATGTACGCGAAGATAGAGGGCGAACGACTACGATACTTACGATATAATCAACTCAAGCTGCGTGCCGAAGAGTACATTCACTTACGAGATGCTATTAACAACCACGCCGACGTCGCCGATATTGGTAACTCTGTCATTTTACCATCATCGTACGTAGGCAGTCCACGTCATATGCAAGAATATATACAGGAAGCTATGGCTTACGTGCGCGAATATGGACGACCGTGTTTATTTATCACGTTCACATGTAATCCAAAATGGCCAGAGATTACATCTTTTCTATTGCCTGGCCTAAATGCAATACATCGTCATGACATTACAGCACGTGTATTCAGACAAAAGTTGAAGTCTCTAATAAGTTTCATTACTAAATTACATGTATTCGGTCCCACACGTTGCTGGCTTTATTCAGTTGAGTGGCAAAAGCGAGGTTTAACTCATGCGCACATTTTGGTTTGGTTAATCGACAAACTCCGTCCTGAAGAAATCGATAGTATCATTTCTGCGGAAATTCCAGATCCGTCTACTGACCAAGTGCTGTTTGATATTTTTACAGCAAACATGATCCATGGTCCATGCGGTAATCTTCATCGTTCATCGCCTTGCATGGCAGATGGAAAATGTACTAAAAATTTCCCTAAAGATTTCACTAATGATACGATAACAAATACCGACGGATATCCAACATATCGTCGAAGAAATCCCGATAATGGCGGACAATCATTTATTAAAAATATCAGCAACACAGACATTGACATTGACAATCGTTGGGTGGTGCCGTATTCGCCTCTGCTAAGCAAGACATACAATGCTCATATTAATGTTGAGTTTTGCAGTTCTGTGAAAGCATCAAATATATTTGCAAGTATGTCCATAATGGCAGTGATATGGCTGTGTTTAGAGTAGAAAATACTAATGTATGCTCCTCCAATGAATAAAAACGATGAAATTACGCTCTACCAAATTAGTAGGTACTATCGAACCATCTGAATCATGACCCACCATAAGCTTATTTTGCTAAACCCCTTAAATGCAAGTAGGTCGAAAATCGCTTGAAGGTTTACTTCCTTGGTAACGAACTTGTTATCATTTGATTAGACACTGACATTTTGATAGATCTTACAAGTTTGAAAGTTTCAAACGAATTATCAGGCAAGTGGGTCATGATTCAGTTGGTTCGATTGTACATCAGCTCTAATGAAGCTGCTTGGCGTATCTTCGGTTTTCCAATTGATGAACGGGATCCAGCAGTTGTTCAGTTAGCCGTCCATCTTGAAAACGGTCAGCGTGTATTTTTTACGAACGAGACAGTGATCGATCGTGCTACAAATCCACCTAAAACTACACTCACTGCATTTTTTGAATTGTGTAATAGTACGGATGATTTTGGTGCCTTTGCAAGAACATTACTCTATTCACAAGTACCACGCTTTTTCACATGGACTCAAACAAAAAAATGGATGCCCCGCAAGCAAGGCTCACCAGTTGATGCATGTCTCAATTTATTTAAATCGAACGCTTTGGGGCGATTATTTACAGTCAATCCAAGACACACTGAGTGCTTTTATCTTCGACTGTTGTTGGTTAATGTTACTGGCCCATTATCATTTCAAGATATACGTAAAGTGAATGGGCAACAGTATCCAACATATAAAGACGCATGCCTTGCACTCGGCTTGCTGGAAGACGACAACCAGTGGGAGTGTATGCTTGCTGAAGCTGCATTGAACTATACAGCAATACAAATTCGTCCACTATTCGCTATAGTGTTGACTACATGTTTCCCAGCTCGAGCACAGATATTGTGGGATAATCACAAAGATTCAATGACTGATGATATATTACATCAACATCGTACACGGTGCAACGATCTAACTATAACATTCAGCGACGCTATGTACAATGAAGCATTGATTGCTATTGAGGATCTTTGCATTGTCATTACCAACTTATCACTCACTCATTTCGGTATGAATTCGCCAAATCGAACTGCATCTGATTTAATTAACACTGAAATGAATCGTGAACTGCAGTATAACACTGTAGGAATGGCATCGATTGTTACTCGCAATTTCCCACTAATTAATGACGAACAAAGAACCATTTATGACCGGATTTTGCTCGCAGTTTCAGCAGGACAAGGATTCTTCTTTTTGGATGCACCGGGTGGAACTGGCAAAACATTCCTTATTTAACTAATTCTTGCTGAAATACGATCAAATAATGGCATCGCATTGGCCGTTGCATCATCGGGCATTACGGCAACTTTATTGGATGGAGGCAGAACAGCTCATTCAGTATTTAAGCTGCCACTAAATATTTAAAATAACCCTGACGCAGTGTGTAACATTAAAAAACAATCGTCCATGGCCACCGTGCTGAAACAGTGTAAAATTATCATCTGGGATGAATGTACTATGGCACACAAACATTCAATTGAGGCGTTGAACAGGACATTGAAAGATATTAAAAACAACGACAAACTATTTGGCAGCACTCTGTTGGTGCTTTCAGGTGATTTCAGACAAACACTTCCCGTCATTCCACGTTCAACATACGCTGATGAGATCAACGCTTGCTTAAAATCATCTCCATTGTGGCGTAATGTTGAAAAAGTACAACTGAAAGTAAATATGCGCGTTCAAATGCTTCAAGATCCATCCGCTGAAACATTCTCAAAACAACTCTTAGATATCGGTGATGGAAAAGTTGCTACAGATGAAACTGGATACGTAAAATTACCGAACGATTTCTGCACAGTCGCTGATTCGCAAGATACTCTCATTGAACAAATATTTCCCGATATACACACACAGTACATAAATCATGAGTGGCTTGCAGAAAGAGCTATTTTAGCAGCAAAAAATGCAGACGTTGACAATTTAAATTTGAAGATACAACAGTTGTTGCCAGAGAACTTGGTATCATACAAATCTATTGATACAGTTTGCGATGCCAGCGAAGCTGTCAATTTTCCCACAGAATTTTTGAACTCACTGGATTTGCCAGGCATGCCACCGCATAATTTACAATTGAAGGTTGGATCTCCAATTATCTTGCTTCGTAATTTAAACCCGCCACGGCTGTGCAACGGTACGCGATTAGTCATTCGAAAATTGATGAAAAACGTTATCGAAGCTAGCATTTTAAATGGCAAGTTCAAAGGTGAAAATATATTAATACCACGGATTCCTATCATACCTACAGATGTGCCAATTCAATTCAAACGAATTCAGTTTCCGACTAGATTGGCATTTGCAATGACAATCAACAAATCCCAAGGCCAAACGATGTCTATTTGTGTCTTAGATTGGAGTACACCATGTTTTTCACACGGACAATTGTACGTAGCATGCTCTCGAATGGGTAAACCATCCTGTTTGTTTGTGCTCGCTAAAGATGGGCTAACAAAAAATATTGTTCACGCTATAGCATTAAAAGATTGATGTTGTTTGTTAGTGTTACTGTCGTAATTAATATGTGATATATAATTTTAAGAAATAAACTATAATTACTTAAAAATAATATTGTTTGGCGTTTGTTATTTTTATATTCCCTTATCGTACATAGCGCTCCATGCCTATTTCACGCATATACCATATACTTACACACTTATAATAAGTAAGTTACTTTTTGTCTACACTAGAATTTATCTAGAAACTAGAAATAATTTATAAGGCAAAACAATGTTTGCCGGGTCAGCTAGTCTATCTATATTGTTAAGCAATTTGTGTTTAAATTTAAGTAGGTTTATAAGATATTAGCTAAAACCAATGTTATGAACGCGTCACGCCAACAAACTGTAGCACATTTTGGCGTTTTTGTATTTTATTTCTGTTTGTTATTAATGAATAAATAAAAAATAAAAAAATGTAAGAATAAATATGGCTTGTGTTTAAACGATTACCAAAAACGCACCTATTTTACTACCAATAAATTCGAAATGACTGCCAGAATGAATAAATGTCCACCAAATTGTGTTTGGATAAATGATCACCAAACTTCTTTTTATGGTTTATGTACAGTCTATGTTTTAAGTATTTTTTGTTGTTGTTACATGTTCAACCTAACACGAAGGTTAAAGGGGGCTTCGCTTCGCTCACCCCCTTTACCCTTCACCTAAGCTACCGCAGTATTTTGCCCTGATATTTTTTGCAACTTTTGATGTTCATTTTTCCATTTTGGGTAGGAAAAAAATACTTTGGTGATCATTATATTTGTTGTCAGTAAATATGATTTTGAAGGTAGAAAGAAATTTGCAATTGTTCTTTAAACACAAAAACACATTATTTATAAAAAAAAATACAAATCTTGCTCGAACTGCCGAGCTTCATTGCTTATGCATGCGTAACATCGATTCCATATTTCTACCGTGGTAGTTCGTGAGCGAATTTCCTCTTTAATTACGGCGAATGCTGATTGTATCCGTTGGGATAAATCATCTCTAGATTGGACTTCCGTAGCAAAGACTAACTCTTTCGCCCGTCCTCAGATGTAGAAGTCCAAAGGGTCAGGTGTGGAGAACGTGGAGGCCATGGAATAGGTCCGTCCCTCCCTATCCACGAATTTGGGAAAACATTATCCAAGTGTTCCCTAACTGCAGTTCTCCAGTGAGCTGGACAACCGTCTTGCTGCAAGATATTTCCTGTCCCAGCCTGTCTTCATTGGAAAGTGGCACCACCGCCAACAATTCTGGTAGGACATTGACTAAAAAAACAAGGTAATTTTCCCCGTCCAGAATATCGGGTAGGAACTGTGGTCCAATGACTTCATTTCCAACGACTCCTGCCCAAACATTGATACTGAATCTGCTCTGGAAACGCCTGTCTTTTGACCCGTGGGTTCTGTCCTTTCGACGACCAGTGGTGCAGATTGTGGAGATTTAGAATTTCCTCTTTTGTAAATTTGGACTCACATCAAAAACAGCTTATGATATGTGTGTAGATAAACTAGTGTACATAATTAGGCATAAAAACTCTCGGGTGATATTATGAACCCACTCTCGAGTATGAATGCCCTCCATAATGTAGCAGTCACATAAACTACTATTATGTAATACCAAAATCATATCATCAGGCTTCACGTTTGGTTGGATATCCGGTATCCAGCCGGCCAAACTTCTATCCGTTTCATTGCCACCTATTGGCTACTCTATCAAGGACCACACAAAGATATACTTATATTTTATAGCAGCTCGGGATTCGAACGGGGTATACGAAATCCTACATTCCATCTTAACAGAGAACAAAAACGTATGGAATTCAGAAAAATCCGTTAACAAGTTACTAGGAAATCGCCTGGCAGAAAAAACTTACCCATTCAATATAACCGCGTCCATATCCTTGAGCATCTGATAGCTATTAGGCATTTTCCTTATAAAGCCGTGTTTTGACGTCGAATCGAACCCGAAGAAGAGTACGTTTAAAGTATTCTCACGTCCCAAGGGCGGCTCCATTCGTTCAGTGGTGGAACGAAAACCGACTGCATGACCAGTCCACCTCTCAGGAAGTATACTGGAAGTTAATAGGGTATTATATTATTATAGGGTATTAATACACAGAAAATAATAGAATAGTGTTTTTTTGGACTTTAAAACAAACAAGTGAATGTATTTATGATTAAATAAGAATGCATTCGGAAATTGTTAGTATTGGAACGCATCCTTAGTATTATGAGGTTGGTAATACTATGTTTGATATTCGTTAATTGGCCCTACTGGTCTTCTGTCACTTCTATAACATTGTATCTGTCGCTTTACCGCGTTTACCGCGTTTTACACGATTACAATATTTTCTATATTCTATCGTTATTATTTCCATCCAACTATCAACATGGTAGCAGTGCGTGGTTGATTGGAACTAAAGACGCTGAAAGAATAAGAAAACCGGCTGTACCAGATCGTTCGTCAATCACACCAGACAATTTTGAGGTTACCGCATAACTTATTGGCACAGTGTGCTCGGAATCAATTTTCAAAAATTTTCTCTTCAAAACCGCAAGATGTCGAACACTACGGATCACAATCCGTTCCACATTGATAGTCTCGTCGGAAGAGATAATTACGCTAGTTGGAAATTCGCCGTGCAAGCATATTTTGAGCTGGAAGAATTGTGGACATGTGTTACCGGCGCGAACACAGATCTCAAGAAAGAAACCAAGGCAAAATCAAAACTTATTTTGCTGCTAGACCCGATCAACTATGTTCATGTACAGAACGCGACTTCATGTAAAGAAGTTTGGCAAAACCTTGAACAAGCATTTGATGACAGCGGATTATACCGAAGAGTAGCCTTGCTAAGAGATTTGATCATTACTACGTTGGAATCAACACGAAGTGTCGATGACTATGTGAACAAGATTATGTCGACAGCTCACAAGCTCAGGAATATCAAGTTTAATATAGATGACGAATGGCTCGGAACTCTAATGTTGGCAGGCTTACCGGAGAACTATAAGCCAATGATAATGGGATTAGAGAGCTCAGGTATCAAGATCAGTGCAGATTCAATTAAGACAAAACTCCTGCAGGAAGTTCAATGCTCAGAGAGCTCAGCGTTCTTAACAGGGAAAAAGACTGTCCGAGGAACTCAGTACACAAGGTTCATTAAAGGGCCAATGGCTCGGAACTCTAATGTTGGCAGGCTTACCGGAGAACTATAAGCCAATGAAAATGGGATTAGAGAGCTCAGGTATCAAGATCAGTGCAGATTCAATTAAGACAAAACTCCTGCAGGAAGTTCAATGCTCAGAGAGCTCAGCGTTCTTCACAGGGAAAAAGACTGTCCGAGGAACTCAGTACACAAGGTTCATTAAAGGGCCCCACTGCTATAGCTGTAATAATTTTGGGCACTTGGCGAAGAATTGTCTCATATGTTCAGCAACATTAACAAATAACTTATACCTGTTGGACACTCACAGGGAAGTATTCATGAATTTGACACATTCAGATGGCGTAAATGATGTTGTCCTGTGGCATCGACGCATGAGATACTTGAATTTTACAGATGTAAAAAGGTTGCCGGAGTTTACCGAAGGAGTCAGTCCATTCGCTGATATAAATAAGGATCCTATCACATGCACCACCTGTCTCGAGGGAAAACAGACCAGAAAACCATTAAGAAATGTCGGATCAAGAGCTTCACAACCGCTGCAGCTTATCAACACCGATTTATGTGGACCGATGGAACAAGAGTTTCACTGGGAGGTATGAAATATTTTATAACCTTTTATACTAAGAAAGTTAATGTTTATACTAAGAAAGTTAATGTTTACTTTTTAAAAGACAAAATGAGTGTGCTTCAAGTTTTCAAAGATTTTAAAAGTAAAGTAGAGAATGAACTTGAAAGGAAGATAAAAGTGATTTGCTCAGATAATGGCACAGAATACTGTAACAAAGAGTTTGAAAATTTCCTAAGCAAGCACGGAATTGAGCACCAAACCAGTACGCCTTACACACCACAGCAAAATGGTCTGTCAGAAAGGATGAATAGAACCTTAGTAGAAGAGCCAAGTGTATGATGGTTGATGCTCAATTGCCAAAACTTTTATGGGGAGAGGCCATAGCGACAGCAACTTATATAATTAATAGGTCGCCTACAAAATAGATTGATGGTAAAACCCCTATAGAGATGTGGTCCAGCAAAGAACCAAATGTTTCCAATATAAAGATTTTTGGCTCTCAAGTTATAATAATAATAATAATTCTTTATTGCACAGAAAACACAATGGAAAAAATACAACGAACAATATGCAAAGGTGAGCTTATTTCTTACAGCTAACCTGTGAGGAAAGGAAAAAATATTTATAGAGAGGTAGTGTACAATTAAGATTTAAAAGAAAGAAATAAAGTCAATATACTATCAGATAAATCACAATACATCCTACACATACTATAAAAAAAAAATAGAATACAATAAATACATAGATACACATACTATAAGATACCCACTATGCGGAAGAGAGGAGATACTGTTTCAACTTTTTCTTAAAAGAGAACAAGGATGTGCAATCCCTAATAGCGCAAGGAAGTGCATTCCACAAACGTATTGCCCTTAACCTAAACGAGTGCTCGTAAGCAACAGTGTTGTGCTGAGGAATTGACAAAAGTGACACCGTGTGAGATCTCCGAAGTCTTTCCCCAGAGAAAAGAAACTCAAAATGTTCACGAAGATATGCGGGATAGCGCGGATTTCTCAAAATATTGAAGAGGAAGGAGAGAATTTGCATATCACGACGAAGTCGGATCGGGAGCCAGCCTAATTCCCTGCGATATTGGGACACGTGATCGTACTTGCGGAGACCGAAGATAAACCGAATCCCGAGATTTTGAAGTCGCTCGAGTTTGTTCAGTAGATCTTCGTTCGCGCTGGCCCAGCAAACATCGGCGTAGTCAATTAAAGGCAGAAGAAGGGTCTGAACTAGCATGATTTTAGTCTGCCTAGGCAAGAAGCAAGGCAAACGCCGAAGGGAATGAAAGGATGCAAAGACTCGTCTGCTGACCTCACAAAGTGGGGCGACCAGGATAAAAGAGTATCAAAAACAACCCCAAGATTTTTGGCTTTCTCGCTGTACTTGACAATGGTACCGTCATAAAGCACGGGAGCAACTGACCTATGCTGCAACAAATTAAGTAAGTGCCGTGTACCCAGTATCATCGCCTGAGACTTATCCGGGTTGACCAATAGCCCATACGAAAGAGCCCATTTCCTGTTGTTGTCGAGGTCAGCATTCAAAGCCTCTACAGTCGAAGTCAGATCACACAGGGGAAAATGCCGATAAATTTGAAGGTCATCTGCATAGAGGTGATACGAGGAAGACAATACATCCGAGATGGAATGGATGAAAACTGAGAAAAGAAGAGGAGAAAGGATGCCACCCTGCGGAACACCAGTAGAGAGCTTGCACCATTCCGTAGTGACTTCTTCAGACTTGATGCGCTGCTGGCGGTCTCTCAGGTAGGAGTCATACCAGCGAGCCGGGTGTGAAGAGACATTGAGTGTTTTTATGATTTCAACAAGTATATCGATGTCGACGCAGTTGAAGGCGCTGCTAAAGTCAAGGAGAGTCAGGACTGTGAGCTGCTTCTTATCCATTACCAGTTGGATATCGTCAGTTACCTTGAGCAGTGCGGTGGTGGTGCTATGCCCTGGCCTAAAACCAGACTGAAAAGGGTTCAGTAAATCCATGGAGGAAAGGTACGAGGACAGCTGGGAGTGGACAATTGATTCAAGGACTTTGGAAAGGATTGGTAGGATGGAAATGGGACGGAACTCTTTGAAGGAGGACGAGTTAGAAGTTTTAGGCAGGGGTATCACTAATGCTCTTTTCCACTGGCTTGGGAAGCAGTACTCGCTCAGCGACGCGTTAATTATATTCGTTATGGGTGGTAAAACATTATCGAGTACACTGAATAGCATCTGAGAGCAGATATTGTCATCACCTACAGCCTTGGACGAGATTTCTAGAATAGCTTTCTTTACTGCGCCAACTCCGACAGACCTGAGGTTGAAAGGTAAGCAACTGGATGTCGTTCTGGTACGCAAGTTACGATGGGTAGCATCCTTGACACAGGGGTCCATCACGACAGGGGAGACAGCAAAGAATTTGTTGAGACCATTGAGGTCGACACTACCGGCAAGAAATGTCGGAACGAAGGTAAATAGCAACACCGCCACCAGCCTTACCTGTCCTATCATTCCGATAGAGCCTGTACCCCGGCAGAGCATACAAGGTAGATGGAAGAGAGGGTTTAAGAAATGATTCGGAGATCAGAATACCATGAATGCTCTGATCGCTGAAGGAGTCGATAAGGTCGGCATGACTGGAATGAATGATCTGAGCATTTATGTGAACTGTGGCTCAGATACCAAAATAAAAACGTCAAAAATGGGACTCAAAGTCCAGAAAATTTATATTTGTTGGTTATTGTGAATCCACAAAGGGATATCGACTTCTTGATCCGTAAACTAATAAAATTATCTAGAGTAGAGATGTGGTATTTTTAGAAAATGTTCAAAAATATACTCAAAGCATATACTTACCTTGTACACCCAACACTAATCCTGAAATAGATACACAGTCAAATGAAAAACCCAGCAAAGAAGAATCAAGGAAAACAACAGATGTATCCTTGAGTGATGATTATATGTCTGGTGATGAAAATGATTCAACTTACGTACCAGACGAATCAATCGACCGTGATACTCTACAACGTAATGTGAACTTACGTCCGAGTAGAGCAGGAGTCCGGTACGCAAGAGAGGAACATGATGTAAGTTACTTTTGTCCAGCACTTGACTTGAATGATCCTCAGACTCTAGATGAAGTCTCTCATCTCCGCATGCAGACCAGTGGAAGAAACCCATGCAGGAAGAATATGACTCCTTGATTAAAAATGAAACATGGTCACTGGCAGATATGCCGTTAGGTAAAAGAGTCCTGCCATGCAAATGGGTATTCAAAACGAAGACTGATGAAAAAGGAGAGATCATCCGCTACAAGGAAAGGTTGGTCATTAAAGGATATGCTCAGAGAAAGGGAAGTGATTATGACGAGGTGTATGCTCCGGTAGTAAGATATACGTCAGTCAGATATCTATTTGCACTAGCTGCTAAATATGACCTAGAAATTATTCAGATGGATGCAATAAGTGCGTTTCTGCAAGGTGACATTGACACTGAAATTTACATGGCACATCCTGAACGATATGAAGAAAATGCCCAGGTGTGCTTGCTAAATAAATCAATCTATGGACTAAAACAAGCTAGCCGGCAGTGGAATTTAAAACTGAACAGTACATTACTCAAGATTGGACTGACTTATTATTTAGTGAATAAAACAATAATGATATTAATTGCAGTATGGGTGGATGACTTCCTAATATTTACAAATGATGAGAAAGCTATAACGGAAATCAAAGATAAACTGAAACAGGAACTCAGTATGAAAGACCTAGGGAAAGTCAAGCAATGCATTGGAATATGTGTATGTAGAGATCGAGAGACGGGTGTCTTAATGATAGACCAAGAGAAGTACATCAACCAAGTATTGGATCGGTTTGGCATGTCCCAATGCAAACCAGTTGGTACTCCGATAGAGGTGAATGCAAAATTTTATAAGACTCCTGAAGGTGATAGTAATTACTACCCATATAGGGAAGCGGTGGGATGTCTTATTTATCTGGCACAAGTTACTCGACCTGACATTGTCTTTGCAGTAAATAAATTGAGTCAATTCAGCAATAATCCGGGAAGTGAGCATTGGCTTGGAGTAAAAAGGATAATGAGATATCTTCAAAGCACCAAGAACCTTAAGCTTTGTTATGTCAGAGAAGACTCAAAAGAAATAACTGGATACTTTGATGCTGACTGGCCATTAGATAGAAGATCCTGCACAGGTTACACTTTTCTGTTCCAGAATGCCATGGATCTCTTGCAAACAGCAAACTGTGGCACTCTCCTCAGCAGAAGCCGAGTACATGGCGATGGCATCGGCGACCCAGGAGGCTCTATGGCTCCAGCAACTACAAGCTGAACTGGAGCAAGGCGCAGACAAAGCGCTAGATATCCATAGTGACAACCAAAGTACAATAAGACCGGCTTCGACAGATTGTTACAAATCAGACTAAACATAAGACCGGCTTCGACAGATTGTTACAAATCAAAGACTAAACATATAGATATACGGTTACATTTTCTTAGAGAAAACATTGTTAAGTCTAAAGTTAAATTCTTATTTGTGAATGGTTGTAATATGGTGGCTGATAACCTAACGAAGGGTACTACCCTAGTAAAACACTTGTATTGTATTAGTAAAATGGGATTGCGTTCAGCAGGGAGTGTTAGTATTGGAACGCATCCTTGGTATTATGAGGTTGGTAATACTATGTTTGATATTCGTTAGTTGGCCCTACTGGTCTTCTGTCACTTCTACAACATTGTATCTGTCGCTTTACCGTGTTTTACACGATTACAGTATTTTCTATATTCTATCGTTATTATTTCCATCCAACTATCAACAGAAATCACAAATGAATAATTGTAGTGCAATTCAGATGAATTTTCCCTTCGCCGTTATGTTGGTAGCAATAAAACCAGTGGTACCTACAAAATAATATTACCAAGGGTTATGAAAAACATCTTATAAGTGACTGAAATATAATACCTAGCCCAAATTATCAAGACACCAAAACTATCTAGGTAGGTATTTAAAATAATGAAAGCAATATTGACAGTCGGCTAACTCTGCAGGTTTCTTCAATTTAAACTAAATAGGCTCGGCACCAAATAGGGACGATTATGGGATGGAGTACGCCCGACCCCATGTCATAAGGGACGGAAAAACGACCCTTTTAACACATACGCTGCCATATTTTTTTTATACATCGCGATTTTGAACCTTATACCGTGGTATTAGAGTTAACATCCTATAAAAAGTAAAAGTTCCTTTTTAGGTTCTCTGCCAGCCAGCAGGTAAAGACGATCTTGCAAGAACATCGCGTTATCTTATTTTTGAAAGGGGCAAGAGGGGAAACGAGATCCGCAGCCTTATGGCGTAAGTCGTCTGAGCTATGAACTTCATATAGACTTTTATGTTTGACACCTTGCACCAGCTTCATCAGTCAAATTGGTATCACGCAAGTAGCATCATAATAGAGCCCAAACCCAAGCTCATTGAATGAAGCCTAGAAGCCTTCGGTGATACCCCGCAATCGATGAAATTGTATGAGCATGAGATGAACCATAGACACACGCTATGAACTTCAGAGAGTTACGCCATAAGGCTGCTGAGCCTGGCAACCGAATATTGCTAATCCCCATTTTTTGACAGTTGTGCATTATATTCAACTTATCGGATAAGGACAAAGTTATCTAAAATACACTGCAATGGATCAGCGAATGAATGTTTGAATGATGAAAATATGTATGAATAAATTAACAAAAGAACGCACAAATGAAAGAAAGAATGAATGGTTCAACGAGAATTACAGCCTGAATGAAACGACACTTACTTCTTCCTATTCTTCCCCGTACACGTAATTTTAACATGGTCGCTCCGCTGTAATTCATATTCAGCGCTGCCTGCGACCTCGATAGACGGTCCAAGTATGTACTTGTTATCGTTAATATGTATTATATCCCTGTATGTACACTCCACGTTCTCCATTTTGTCGAGGATTTCCCGACGGACGTGGCACTGGCTCAGCTGGAAGCGTAGAGAGAAAGGACTGTTCCATTATAATCGTACTTCGTCCTCGAGATTAGAAGCCGTGTTAAATAAGTATACTATGTGTTACCAGGCCTAGGTGGACGCTGGATGAAAGATCGCAAACATTCTGTGGAATTCTAAAGAAGCTAAAACTGAACAGCTCTTATCCGGTTGCCATAGCTACTATTATAATGGCCTCAGCTCCGGTTTCTAAATTGAGAAATTCACTCAGTTGATACTTAAGTACCGTTTTTTCCCGTTCTTTTTAGGGTTTTGCACCCGAAGGGTCCTAACGGAGCCCTATTGCTGTCACTCACGTGTCCGCCCGACCATCCCCCGTTCGTCTGCCACACACGTTTTACAGCCAAACTGCTAAGACTATAGTCATCAAATTTTTACAGTTTAAACATCTTGTTGACCCAAAGCCATACAAATTGTCAAAAATATTTTTAAATGTTTTAAGGGGGCTCCCGTACAGCAAAAGGTGGGTGCGAAAAAATAATTACCTGCCCGTCGAATGGGCTATCGTTGTTTAGAGCTTGTTGATAAGATAAATAAATACGGTAAAAGGGGGCTACTTGGAATTGAGGGGCTAATTGGAACTAATACAAAATGCAGACATTTGACTGCATTTTCTATATGTTGTATTTTTTTGTTTTAATGAAATAGGAATCAGAAGCCACCAACGGCAGCTTTTTACATTCTTTTTTCAGAAGGAATTTTTAACTTTCCATTGACCTATTGATAATGTTTATTATTTCGTATATGTTACTAAAAGTTACCGATATATTAATAAGTCAGATATTTTCTTTAAAATTCCCTCATTTTATTCCCTCTTATATTCTACATTTGTTACGGAACCCTAAATATGCAAAGCCCGACACGCACTTGGCCGGTTTTTATTTGCGACATCTGTAAGTATACAGAAGTGGTATTCTCAATCCGGAAATCGCAGGTCAGTGGCACACTATAGGAGAGGTACGTCCATATGATGATGAACATAAAGCAATACAAGTCTATAAATGTATTAATTTTGTTAGCGTCACATTCGCGCCGTCTTTTACGTGTCTGTCTCACGCCGACTCTCACGCAAACGAAGCCGCCGCCAGCCAGAGTAATAAATAAGTTCATTTGTTTTTATTACTCTGGCGGTCGGATACCTTTGAGTGTCGGCGTTTTATTTATAGTGCAGCTGTTGCAGGGCGGCACGACTAAAGGTGACGCTAACAAAATGAATAAACTATGAATTGTACAATCAAGAAATGAAAGTTCAGGCTAGCGGTGAGCTGGCAACTGATACAATTTTTTTACTGGATACTGCCACTTTACATGAGGAAACCTTCAATCTCCAAATCTGCGGCTACTATGGGCTGAGCCCCTGACACAAGCTGCCTGTGATGATGATGGTAAGGTTATTAATAAACCATGGGCCCAATTAATAAAAAAAAAAGAATTCCGCTTCCCCCATATCAATAATGGTAATTTTGCTTCAAATATTAGAAGAATAGGGTCGGACCACAAAAAAACTCCTGTTCAACCCTTGTTTGACAACAAAATTGCAAAGGATTTGACGTTTGTTTTGAGGTTAATCAATGTGTAACCTTTTTCGTAGTGACACGGAAAAGGTTTTACTTTTCTCCATTCATTCGGCTGCCAGACTCACATGGCATCGCACCCAATCGAAGCCAAAGCACTGGGTCTTGTCGACTTTCTTGTCGAACTGCATGACCTCGGGGTCGAACGGGTCTATATTGGGCATCTCACAACCAGTGCCCACGTCCCGTTTCAACGCGTCAGCCAAATTCTTCTCGATATACCTGCAAAAAAGTATTATTGCGTTTTAGGCACGTTTTAGGTGACTACAAATTAATAATGTAAAACACCCATGACATATTAATGAGACCTTACGGCTTAAATTTGGTTCGCTTGTTGGATAACATCTATGTATATGTCTTAAGCAAACAACCGCATCTAAAATGGCTATAAGGTGCTAACAAATTTGGTACCAATACTTTTAGGGATTTTATCTACAGACGTGTCATACACCCTCTTTACTGCGTCCAAAAACGCACGTTACGACCAGCATAATGTTATACTTACTAATTGCAGGGTGTTTAACACTCTCTGTCAAGTGAGCGCCCATTGTTTGTCATCAATGACATATTTATCTGATTTGCGGGAAAAAGATTAGCAACTACACAGATTAATAAAGAGTTAGGAACAGATGGGACACTCAGCAAAATCATTCAACTAAAAAGCGACTCTTGCTGCAACGCAATAAAGTACAATTCATCGTGCATAGCGCGCCGCACGGACATCGCATATTCACCTACAAGTTGCCTCTCTTTCTGCCGCGTAACCCTATCTCGTCTGACGCGGCGCGTGTAACTTTAGGGTTGTCTCCTTGTGACAAATAAATAGACTGATCTACTTGCGTCTCATGTATGCAGTGTCACACACACCTTGAAGACCTTGTGTTCCGCACAAGAGTGATAAGAAACATTGTTCTGCCCCATAGGTGATGGGCATTATACAAGTGACATTTAATTAGCTGACAATATTTTGGGGAATGATAATACCCATCATTATGAACAACTTTCCCCAAGAAACATATGGTCGTACACGAAAAAATATTTTTGGGCTTCCCATAGTAACTTGTAATCAGCTGATCGGGTCAATGTACTGAGGGACGAAAATATTTTATCATTGGCGACCATGTTTCTTGGGGAAAGTTGTTCATATTGATGGGTACTATCATTCTCCAAAATATGGTCAGCTAATTAAATGACACCTGTATAAAAAGCGATTTGATTATTTTAAGAGTTTTTATCACACTGCCCTCTCATTTTTGGCATTATTCAATATGCGCGGGCATTGTTTATAATGAATGACCGATTCATTACATGGTCCATAACATATGCATCTCTCTCGAACCAGACATAACAAACAGCATGATATTGTCATTTTATTTTAGTATCATTTATCTAAGTGAAGTGGCCAGTTAAGTTACAGTAAAGAGGTCCCATACGATAATCAAAGAGGTCTTAATCACTGACAAACTTTTAATTACTTTTTTACCGAAATCTACTCCCAGAGACGAGTACTTTCAGGTCTAAAAATATTGGTAAATTTGTTAGCACCTTATATATATTCTGAGAAGGCCTTAAGCGGCAGCTGCCCTGGCTGCTGCAGCGCCCCCTGGTGGTCTACAACCGCAAAACATATTTGAGAACCTGCTCTGAAATTAAAGCCGTTTAGTGCAAAAACCGCATCGAAGTCCGCCAGTAGTTTTGCAGGAAATTGGTAACGGACATACGCAGACACACATACACACACACTCAAACAACCTCTAACCCCACCAAACGCATTCACCGCCTCAGCTGATGTCGTTGGTAGCTTCTCACAGGACGACGTTTGTCGGGTCTTCTAGTTCGCAGGAGTTGCTGGTGCGAGCCCGGTGCCGATCATGGGGAGCTTAGAATAATATGAGGAGTAAAGTATAGCATGCGGCCATTCTAACAGTGATCCGTAGCTGTGGCGATGGGCAAACCCCCTGGCAACATGGGTATTGATAACTGTCTAAACGAGGTCTCATTCAATTGTGCCTTTGCCACTCGGTATGGGAAAACCCGTGACGCTATATTTTGGTTATTTTATATTATTTAATAAAGTATTCTTCTTGAATAAATATCTTACGGCTTCAGTAACAGTACAGTATTATATAGCATATCACCTCGTTAACGGGCGTAAGCATGAAGAATTTTTAATTAAAGACGTTGGTCCAATGGAAGTATACAGCGGCAATAATATTAACTCTTATCTTCAATACTAGACCATAACAACATCCGTCCTTCCATCCATATTTAAAAAAAAACGTACTTATAATATTTGTAGGATCATAAATGTAAGGATAATGAAATATTAGGATTGTTAATGATAAAATATATATTTAAGCCAATTGACTGTATCTAAGAGTATGCTTTCATAAATCGGACTCTGGGTAATACACCCAATCAGTAAAAGGGTTCTAACATTTTGGTATGGAGACTGGCATACCGTTTTTTCTTTTTAAATCTTGATGTACGTCGCGCCACACATTATGAGCGGTGGCCTTGATTGCGCAGTAATTACCGCCAACGTCGCCCAGCGCTCTTGATTCGTGGCGCGAGGTATATCTGCGGCCAGAGATTAAACCGATGTCCATCGATAGAGTAAATTATTGAAATACATGTGTGTAATTATGAATTTCTAGAACAAAGTCCTTTGCGAGAAATCCAAGTTCAAAGTTCAAAAAAGTTGTTTTTGTCCCCCTTTGAAGTCAGATTTCTCGAAAAGTATATCGTTATAGAAATTTATAATTACACACATTTGTTTGTAAAAAATACTCTATCGATCGACACCCGTTTTATCACTGGCTGAAGAAATCATGATTTTTTGCCAGTTAGTATGCCAAAAATCTTAGACTATAAATGTTACATGCCCTTTAATATAATTAATTACACTGGGTACTTACAGTCTCAGTAGTTCAGTACATGCGTTGAGATGCAAAAATTAGGGGGTAAGGGGGTTGGGGGAACCCCCTCATTAAAAAAAATGGGACAAATATGGAACTGGTACTGCTTCAGTATATACAAAACTACTCAGGGAAGCTATGAAAAACCTAACCCCTAGGTAAGGCTTCCCCCCCCCCCCCCCCCCTCTGCCCGTGATTTTTGTAAATAGCTAATTATGCTTCTATTGCAAAAAGTGATTTACGACGAGTGGCATTTTTATTCACGAGCGAGCGAAGTAAGCGAGCGTAAAAATCTACACGAGTTGGAAATCATCTTACACAGTTGGATAATTCAATGTTTTACTGCGCATTGTGGGAGGAAATAAAAAATTGGTAGATATGAACTAAATGAGAAATTAGTAAAATGGCGGGCTTATCTACAGTCGGCGCCACCACTCATGTCCTGCGACGGAACGTGGAACTAAATAAGCTATGTAGTGTCACTGGCCTGACAAGACGCCACGGTGGCGCCGCCGCTGCTGCACTGTCGGACTTGAGTGGTGGCGTTGGCTCTACTTATTTTCTAGCATTTCCTGCCAAGGTATAGGTAGATAAATAAATAATGTTATAGACTAAATTGTGTTTTAAAGGAACGGACAGTGCGGAATGAAGGTTAGTAATTAATAAAGTTTAACAAATACTTACACAACAACAGAACTTCTGCAAAAACAAAACAAAATTCAGATCAATATACCATGCCAGGCGAATAGCGCGTATGACAGACTTCTGACAGCTACCTATCCTTTTCTGCCACAGGAAAGGGCAGGGTTTCCCCTCTCGTGTCGCAGATAAAACAAATGTCGTATATACCTCGCGCCACGAGTTATGAGCGGTGGCCTTGAATGCGCAGTAGTAACTTTTCAATACCTGTACATATGCGCAGTAATTCCCGCCAACGTCGCCCAGCGCTCTTAATTCGTGGCGCGAGGTATACGCCTGTGAAGGGAGGGGAGAATCTCATACCGAGCTACAAGCTCTACCGATCCGTGGCATATCGCACAAAACTTTACACGCGTGAAATTCTACAACAACGGTCAAGTGCAAGCCGGACCGCGCACGAATGGTTCCGTACTACCGCACAATGATATTAATATTTCTTGCATGGATGTTAGGTATATTTAATTTTCCTGTGTGTTAAGATAGCAAAATGTTTTAGTTGCGGCTACTTTCATACTTAATGTATGTAACAAGGTGCATTTATAAGTTTCTATGGGGTATTGAAAGAAATGGTGCCCCCCTGTTTAAACCAAACATTTCTCATTATTTTTCCTGTAACGTTTAAGTAAAGTCCTATATTATGTATATATTTTTTTAAATTGGGTCAGTAGGTAGTTTTGGAGATAAAGAGGGAATGGTCTTTTTTAGGGTTCCGTACCTGAAGGGGCACTCTAACATATAACTTAATATTCTGTAAATATTTCAAGCGTCTACCTCTTGCTGTTATCAATATCGAGCAAATACGAGGAAAAAATAAAGTTTGTTGTATGGGAGCCCCCTTAAATATATATTTTATTCTGTTTTTAGTATTTTTTGTTATAGCGGCAACAGAAATAAATCATCTGTCTAACTATCACGGTTCATGAGATACAGCCAGGTGACAGACGGACAGACAGACAGACAGAAAGCGGAGTCTTAGTAATAGGGTCCCGTTTTTACCGTTTGGGTACGGAACCCTCAAAATGAGATTAACGCCACAACAAGACCTTTGGGGAGGAACCTTTGTTTTTTTATATATATTATTAACTAAGTATTTCTAAGTTATGCATAACAAGTCTTTCATTTGATATGTCACTAAACAGTTTTTTTTTTATTTATTTCTGATTGGCCCTCCAAATTCAAAATGTATTTGCTTATGTAACACGTTCCTGTTTGGGTCACATAAATACAAACGGTTCAGAATTCGATCGTTTTATATTACTTTTACACACCTAGAACTGACACACAAGTTACCCTATAACGGTTCCGTTTTTCCTTTTTCAGGTACCGAACCCTAAAAATATGAAGTTGCCAACAAAGTGGCCGATATAATAAATTAATTTAGAATTATTGCGATGGGTATTTTTTTTTGGCAACAAATATAATGATCACCAAAATAATTTGTTCCTACCCAAAATGTGTAAATGATCACCAAAAGAAGCAGAAAATATCGGGGCAAAATACTGCGGTAGCTCAGGTGAAGGGTAAAGGGGGTGAGAGAAGCGAAGCCCCCTTTATTCTTCGTGTTAGGTTGATCATGTGAGAACAACAAAAAATACTTAAAAGATAAACTTAAGTACACCAAACATAAAAACAAGTTTGGAGATCGTTTATCCAAACACAATTTGGTGGTCGTTTACTAATTCTGGCGGTCGTTTCGAATTTATTGTTAGTAAAATAGGTGCGTTTTTGGTGATCGTTTAAACATAAGCCTTTTTTTAGTTGTATTACAATAACAAATATGTAAGTATTGTGCGATAGGCCTCCGGTGGACAAAAAGAGAACTAAAGTCGCCAGTAAGAAATGTGTCGTCTAGTTTTAATACCCGCTAAAGTCCGCCTACTTATTTTCAACCTTATAGGTCAGTACTAAAGTCCAAATCCAATAAAAATTTGGAGGGTAATTTAGCGGATTTTGAAATTTGACCACACACACGTCATTGACGCTAGCGACACCGTTATCGTATCAGTGAAGTATGTGGTGGCACTGCATAAAACTACTGCGCAAAATTACAAATATACAGATAATATAGGGTGAAATTTAATTGGCTTACCATATTTTGGAGAATGATAGTACCCTTCATTACGAAAAACTTTCTTCAAGAAACATATGGTCGCAAATGAAAACAAAAAATGAGTCTCTAATAGTAACTTGTAATCAGCTGATCGGGTCAATGTACTGAGGGACGAAATATTTTTTTCGTTTGCGACCATATGTTTCTTGGGGAAAGTTGTTCATATTGATGGGTACTATCATTCCCTAAAATATGGTCAACTAATGAAATGTCACCCTGTGTACTAACTACTATCCGCCAAAGTTAACTTCGCACCTCACTCACCTTCTCTCTTGCGTCACTGTTCTTACGCGTTAAGGACGAGTGCGAGTGAGAGAGGGAAGGGACATCGCAATCCTCGCGGGTGCCTAGTCAACGTTGGCGGGCAATACATAAAGTTTTAATAATGACATTAAAAACAAAAGCTTATGGGCCAGTATCACCATTTTCTATAGATCCTTTTATGTCCGGTATCATCTGCAACTACCTGGAACATTATCCAGCAACTGGTGAAGCTGGCCCTAATATTTTTAACCTGCACGCACTCGCTGTCAATAATAAACAGTTATTTGAAAAATAAATGCAATAATGAATAAACAATGCTCGTACAGTACAGTACATTTTGTAGAAGTAACTACTATCCGCCTCTGATATCCGAACTTTGTGATATCGAATGCATTCGAAATTCGAAAGTATGACGATGACGCCCAAGAACTTGGTCTTTCTAAGACCTACTAAGACCAAATTAGCGACTTATTAGTCAAAAGGCAAATTACAAGTACCCGTAACCGGCGAGCTTGCATAAAGAGACTTATGATTGTTGAGGAGGCGAGGAGGTCTTTAGACTCTGCCTACCCCTCTTCGCAACATTATTTTTCTTAAAATGTTACTCTCATTCACGCCCACTTTTAGATTTAGGAGCCACCGCGCGCCGCCTCGTAAATTTAACTTCATAAAAAAAAGCAACAAAAATGAGAAGCAACACAAACATTAGAACCTTCACCTGTTTAAAGTGGTCGATAAGGTCTTCTTAGTAGAAGTGGTGGATTTAGAAATTGTTCCAGTTAGTGCAACTGTGCCAGGTACAAGCTCTGCGCTGTCGGTGGATCTAATTACCATGCTTGAAAAGTATAAAAGAAAGAAACAGTGTACAGTTCCGTTCACATCAAGTTACGCTTTTGAATAAGTTTTGAATCAAATTGTATTGTTCATAATTGAACACGATCACACTGATATGGGCTAACTTTAGTTGAACGCGACTGTACCTTGAAATTAGTTAAAAGCAAAGGAAAAAGAAAACCTTCACCTTTGAATGTTAAATGATAAATATCACTTTGTAAAATTATGCAACAAAAATTAGAAGAAACAAACAACCTCTTTCCAAAGTGGTTGTTAATTTCTTCATATAAGAAGTGGTGGCGTTAGAAGTTTTTCCAGTTAGTGCCACTATGGTCTGTTGGTGGTTCTAGCTAGGGCATGCTTGAAATATTTAGTGGGAAACAGTTCCGCTCACGTCAATTTACGCCTCTAGGTAACTTTTATATCATTCTTATATTGAATATAGTCACACTGATATGAGCTAACATGAGTTGAACGCAACTATAAATAAACTCTAACACATGCAGACATCTAGAAATTAGTAAAATAAGAAAAAATATTATTTATTATTATTATTTATTATAATTATATCTTCCCACTGCCGGGCAAAGGCCTTCTTGGCTGTATCCCACCAGATCTTGACTTGGTCCCTCAGCTCGTCACTCCAGCGCTACCTGGGGCGACCATGCCCTCGTTTACATTCGGAAGCCTCTTCATGTCATTCTGACATTTTGAAATATTTAAAGAACTAGAACATCGCATAAACAAGCTAACTCCCAATAAAAGACAGCTCGCGTGAAATAAATGTGTTGTAATTGGTAAATTTTTCAAAAGCGATTATAATTCCTAGATGTCTGAATCACATGATAAGACTGCGGGGTTGTTTTGTTAATAACAACTCTCTGGAGGGATTTCCTATTTTTTTTTTTAAATGCTTTTAAACAGTAATTTCAAAAATGCTCTACGACATATAGCTCAGGCAGGATGCACACACAGACGATCAATCAAAGATTGAGAGACCCTCAAAGTTAAGCTGTCCCTGTCCCTTGCCTGGGAAATAAAAGAGTCTGTATGACATTTAAGAGCCACTTCATTAGTCTAAAATCGTACCTTCTAGTGATGTCCAAGTCACGAACGCTGAACACCAAGTAATGATTCAAGAATGCATAGTAGACTAGGCTGACTAGGAATATAATCAACATGGCAACCTGATTCCTTCTCGACCTGTACCATCGTGAAGCCATTTTAATAAGAACTGGAAAAAAACATATGTTCAATTACAGCAATTTATGTATAACTTTTGAAGAAGAACGGCCAAAGGCAGAAACCGCTGGAAGTTGTTGGAGGAGGCCTGTATCGCAGGGCAAGCTGACGTCATATGCAGTAAAAGGTAGTGAATAATTGTCAAAAATAAACAAACCTGTAATTACTTATTGAAATATACTGCAATAAAATCGAAAATGAAATGTATGTAGTTAAAATTTAATACAATTTTTTTATTACTACATATTTCAAATTCAAAACGTTGAATATTGTAACTAATTTTGTCAGTATCATGGCTAATAAATAATATGTTTATTTCATTACACAGTTTACAATAATTACTTGTTTTTTTTACACATAAGTAGTACAATAACAAGGGATCAAAAACATGCTTTAGTGAGTAATAGAGTAATGATTAAATAATTAAGAAGGTATTTAAAAAGTATAAAAGACTAGATTTGTTGTGTGAATGCTTGTAGAAGAGAAGATGAGATGTGTAATGTGTGTCTGTTTACTGTAGTGAGTAAGGCATATAAGAGCATATTACAGGTTATAAAATTCATTTTTATACATACCTACTTTATTTTATTATATTTATAAGTTAAGTTATAAAATATTTTTATATTATAAATCATGTACGACGTAAGATAAAACTGTAATAATATTTTCAGTTTCACCATATGACTGGGATTGCAGCCATTTGTATGTGTTTGCTTTCGTATTTGGTGTTGGTGTATATTTACTTAATTTGTTCATTTTATTGTAAAGATAACAGGTGCACTGGGCCAAACTAAATTCAACCTTATTATGTCAGTGACAGAGACGCTGTCATGTCACCTATTATCTTGACCCGACTTTAAGGCTCTTGAATATATATTATTAACTTCCTAATTTTAGAACCAAGATACTGTATATTTTATTGTAATTTAAGATTTTTATCAAGTAGAATATCTGAATGTTTAATACCCTGTGTCCTTTCTAAAATTCTGCAGGCCCACATATTTAGCCAAAAAGTGTTAAATGTATGAGCAAAACATGGAGAACATCAGGTATTTAGTCTTTTCAGTTTAGCATCAAATAAATTAATAAAAATTTACAACTGTAGTTTTAAAGAGTGGGCCTTAAAGAGAATACTTCAAATTCGAAGTCAAATTCAAAATTTTCTTTATTTTATGTAAACATATGTGGCCTTACCACAAAAAAATAAACCACCGTTCAACACTTCTTTAAAAACAAAATCCTTTTTTAGAAAAAGTGGTTTTTACATGGTATTTAAATTGCTCACACGGCAATTTAAAAATCATGAGCAATTTAAAAATCACCAGGGGGGTATATCAACTGTTGTTGTAGACAATGCACTGAACCTTGAAAGAGTTGCTAACTTTCGCGAGTCTAAACCGGGATGCAACTAGTCTGTGATTATTTCTTGGCTTAACATTACAGCTATCACTAATATTTGAAAAAGTTGAAAGCTTATTTTCGAAAATAAATTTACTTGCTACAGTTAGTAAGTAGATCAACTTCTTTAAAAAGATCGATCTTGTGTTTTCTCTGATATGCATAACAGCATTAGCAGCAGAACTTAATATACCAGCAAATTTATCTATGTGGGGTCCCCACTGCAATTTGCTATCAATTGTTATTCCAAAAAAGTGTAGCTGTCTAACACCAAACTGGTCTCATCTTGCTTGTCATTTGGAAATTAGAATTTGATGCACTTGGTTTTACCAGCATTTAATAATAAATTATTGACTGAGAACCAATTTAAGGTTAAAGACAATACATATTAAAATTATCAAACTCTTCCTTTTGTCTTTCAATGTTGAAGGTCAGTGAATCGTTAATGTATACCAGGAATAAGAAAGGGCCTAATATGGAACCTTGTGGAATGCCAATCTTTACACCCGATCCATCAGATTTAACACCATCACAACCATAAAATAATATTATTTTTAGCCAATGGCGTCTAATGTAGTGGAGTTGGAGTCTAACTGTCTGTCAAAGTCGCTAAACTCATTTGATTTTATTTTGCCAGTGCCAAGTTTAATTGAAAGATCAAGTGATGTGTTTTTGAACATAACTTCAGATCAATGAAAATGCCTCCAACTATGCCAGCGCCACCAAGGGGATCATTAAATTTAAATGATCCCATAACTAAGTAGCTAACCTGACTATCTAACTATCTATGTTATATGGCTGTGAAGTTTTGGGATCAACTACACAAATGACAAGTGTAGGTACATGTAACTTGTTATGACATTGTTAGCACACAGTTTCACACCTGTTGTTTTTTACAAAATGTTTGGCCTCATTTCAATTCGATTCGTTATGTGATTTCAGCATAATTTTCATGGTAAATTATGTGGTTTGAAGTATACTAATGAGTTATTATTATTATTATTATTTATTATGCACAAGCAGCTTAAAGCTGATGCGTGCATATCAGTTCACATTTCACTGCACTTGTTTTATAGAATTGTCAAGTCTATTTTTAAAACTGTTCACTGATGGTGCATTAATAACAGTTTCTGGAAGTCTGTTCCACTCGCGGACCACTCGCTTTGATAGGAGGTGTTTGCGTGGGTTACTTGTAAACGAGAGCCCTTGGAGTTTCAGTGCGTGTCCTCTGTGGTGGTGATTCTGGTTCATCGTAAGTCTTTGTCCTTCTGGAAGTAGGGGCTCCATATTTGGAAAGCATACTCAAGGAGTGGTGTGACATGTCTTGTAAAGTCTCAAGAATAATTCTTTGTCAATATAATCAAAGGATTTCCGAATCATATATGTAAGCGAGTTGGCTTTCTTAGTAATTGAAAGTATATGAGTCTCCCATTTAAGGTCAGTTGAAATTGCGACTCCCAGGTCTCTTTGTGTTGTAACAGGATCCAGTGTTTGCATATTAATGCTGTATGGTAACTTTGGATTATTGTTCCCAACATGCAGAACCATACACTTTCCAGGATTTAAGGTTATTAGCCAATTCTGTGTCCATTCAAAAATGCGGTTCAAGTCTTCTTGTATTATATTGTGCGATATTAGCGGATTTCCCATGATTTTTGTATCATCTGCAAACAGTGAAAGTCCAGACTTTATTATTACCTTTAGGTCAACTGACCTAAAGGTAATATTCTGCATATTGCTAACTAGCTATATGCAGAATAAAATTGGTCCAAGCACTGATCCTTCTGGGACACCACTCAGGACATTGTAGGAATCTGAGGGGTGATTCCCAACTCTCACCCTAAAGGTACAATCGCTGAGGAAGTTTTCTATCCACATAAGAAGGTTACCACGAATTCCAAAGTGTTGCAGTTTCGAGACTAGTCTTTTTATAGGAAGGCGGTCAAACACTTTCTCATAGTCTAAATAAACCACATCTGTGGGCACGCGGTCTAGTAATCCAGTAATCTAGGCATAGCAGAAGGTTGGTCACCGTGGATCTTCTTGGAACAAATCCGTGTTGTTCATCAGTTATAACCTGCTCTTTGGATAGGAATTCGCAGATTTTTGTGACAATTATCTTTTCCATTGCCTTGCAGATGATGCTTGTGAGACTTATTGGGTGATAGTTGCTGCGACAAGTTTATCACCTTTCTTATAAATCGGCGTCACAACTGCTTCCTTCCAGTCATGCAGTAGACTACCCGTTCTAAAGGACTGTGCCATAATAGATGCAAGTTTACAGAACAGAACATTTTTGCATTTGTTGAGCAGTATTGCAGGTATCCCGTCTCGTCCTATAGCTGTGTCGTCGTTGAATGTTTTCATCACCTTTGTGACTTCATCTGGCGAAAACTCAATATGGTCAAGTGAGTTTAATAAGATTTGTACATCTGGAGTAGGAATTTGTAAGTTGGGCGGTTCTCTTACATAGGATTTTTCAAATTGTTTTGCAAAGATCTCAGAGACTTCATTGTTTTTACAAGTAACCGTCCCTGTGGATTCATCTTTAAGCAAAGGTGGTACAGCTACTCTGGATGTAAGCTGTTGGCGAAGGTACCCATAAAAGCATTTCGGGCTACTTTAACTATTCTTCTTTCAAACTTAATCCTTGACTTCCTGACTTCTGCAATGATTATATTGTTTATTTTTCTGTAATCTTCATATGCCTCTGTTGTTTTTGTAAGTTGATATAGTTGCCATTTTTGAAGATAAGGAATAGCAATAAAACATATTCTGATAGCTACAGGAAAGATTGCATATGGGAATATAATACAAGTATATAGTAGTAGTTATATCAACACCAAAATCACAAATATCATTATTTTCATAATGTACTAATTTACCTCTCTTTACGCTTTCCCTTGCAGAGCCCAACCAGTATGCTGAGAATAAGACGACCTGTCATGCTGGCAAGTGCAGTTGTTGGTAGGTGGGCTTGTGCTATTCAGCGTTTTATAATATTTTATAAAATCTCTCATTGTTTGAATGGAGGGAGGGAGTGAGGGAGTGGTAAGATTAATAACTACTATACAAATGATATTATCATTGTAATTTCTTAATTTACACTGTGCACTAAACTTCTGAAATATTACATAGGCTCAAATATGTACTTCTTAGCAGCATAGCAAGTAACCATTATAATTTAATGACCTAGCAGTGATTTACAATGCCATTATTTATTAACAGCCGGTAACAGTAAAACTACCTACTTAAAATCTCATAAAAACAAACATTGATAAGACATATGAATATAACATGACCATACCATAATAGTGTTCTGTAACGAGACACCTACTTAAGTGGAAAGTAGGAGCAACTCAGCCTAGCACTACATTCGCCCTATAAGATACTTTCCTTGCTTAAGAATATTGTTTATCTTGTTTAAGTCTAAAATGCATAATTTAGTATATAATTATCATTAAACTTACCAGCCTCAGAGAGCACTTTCATTCACTTTAAATGATCTTCGAAGGATGGCAAATTGTACTTTACGCGTACAGAATTCTGGACCCACGTGTAATAAGAATCTGAAGAACACTGCACTCTAGCAAGCAAAAACAATTCATCTCGTGCCTCCCACTACACACAAATGTGGTTGTAGGTATTTCGGCCGCCGATATTGGTAGAAATTAATCAGTTTGAAAACTGTGAAGTGAAACAGTGTGAATGGGATTATGCGATGGTTTTCTAGCTGAAAACCACGTACATATGCTAAGCGTAAAAGGAATTTATTTTCATATTCTTCCCCCAACTTTTATTAACAGGTTGAAGAGTCGAGCTGCCGACTTTTGACGTTTTTAATTTGACATTGACATTCACTAATCACTTCGCTTCATTTTTTTATGGTGTGGCCCCCCTCTGTTGCGGCTGTTGCCGTGTTGTACACGATGGGATGCGCGTGCGAGCAATAAACGTTGTGTCATCCATCATTATTCGTATTGCAATGGTACAAGATTATTTTGGCACGCGCCTGCAGTAAGAAATGAACCTTGTATCATTAATCGTAAGAGCTATCAATATAACATGCAAGTGCCAAAATATCCTTGAACAGTATAGCGCGTGCCGAGTGGCACCATAATCGATTATAGCGTCTACGAGGTCGTTCCGAATGAGTTTTAGCGTGACAACAATAGCTCAAGTGGTTTATATGACGTCATGAATGACATCATTAACGCCGCCATGTTGTGCTATCATGCCCTATGCTTCTGAGCGTCAGCACTGTGAGACATCAAAAGTGACAGCTGTCACGTTGACAGCTGACAATCAACCTTAGAATAGCAACCAGCAGCGATTCTTGGCGCTCCATAATTGTTTATTTCCCCACTTCACCCAAAACAAAGCTAATAAAACTACTAAGACTCGAAATGACAATAACTAACTAAAATTGGGTAATATGGTGTCATGTGTCAGTGTCAACGTTTACCGTCGCGTTCAAAGCGTTCCGAATAGATATCTATGATTGTCGTCATTTCCCACTCGGAACGGGCATGATGGTCGCGATGTCACGTGAGCTGTAGCTTTGTTGACGTGACTCGGAACTCGACAGCAGCCACAGAGAAAAAGTTTTGTTCATCTGTTCTTACAGTACCTCAGACGAACGAAGCTCTTTGACCTGGGGATCAATCCTCTTATGAAAAACGCATAGCGATAGCATACCTATCGATGTTATCGATTGCTCCCAAGGGCGCAAAATGCCGTATTTGGTAGTCAGTCTCCACACAAAATAGGCGCCCACTGCCGGCCGACCGACAATGCCGGGAGCAATCGATATGCTAACGCTAAACTTTTTTTAACAGAATAGGGCCCCTGTACTGTCCATGTCGCTAGTCACCAAAGTGATGGTTGAATATTTTCTGTAGTTTCTGAACAAGATTTTCGAAATCGTTTTTCTGTTCAATGTAACGATTATCCAATCCTTTCTAGCAAGTTCTCGTGCTGGAGAAATGGATTATTGGATTTTACCTTTTCGTATAGAAGGCTCTTCTTCTTCCGATGCAATTTTATAATTTTACACAAGTAGAAGTGCAAGTTTCCACGGTAGCAAGACCGAAATTGATAAAAACTGTAGATGCTGACTTTCGCAGCACTATGACAGCGCCTTGCGGATGAGCGGGAGGTAGTGTTTGGCTAGGGTAAGCTCAACGCAGTGATTTTTATAGCGACAATAGTCAATAGTGCCAAAAATGAAATCATGGCCTGTGTTGACGTAGACTTTATGGAGACAGTGAACGATAATCGTTCACTGTATGGAGATCATTCCATTTAACTTTTTCCTTCGCCATTCAAGTTGGCTATGCACTATAGCCAACTTAATGGCGATAAACTGTCAAAAAATTTACAAACAAAAAATTTACAAACAACTGTCAAAAAATTTTGAAAAAGCAATATCCGGCTGCCTGACACAGATCACAATTCCCCACTTATTCAACAAATAAGATAGCGGGTATGTAATTGCCAGATCGTCGTAAAAGGGTCGTTTTTCCGTCCCTTTTGAAAAAGCGTCGGTGAACCGATTACAATTTCTAACACCGTTATATTCCGGGTAGTTATTTAAATAAATATGAAAAATATTTAGGTACAATTACAGTCTAAAAAAGAAATTGGTTATCAAACATATAAGAAATAAGCAGGAAATTTTAATGTTTAGTTGCCTGTTTCTAAAAAATCTTAACTCTGACTTATGAAGCAAATTTGGTCCACAGCAACTGCTTGTAGACTGCTCTTTCTAGAGGACAATTCATATCCTCTGTTCGATTCAAAATCGATACTCGATCGATGGTTTCGGAACGGCCATTTTGAATTTGACGGAGCTGCCAACCTTGCAGTTTTTTGACAACTGACAGACGAAAGCCCTCGCGATGTAGACGCGTATTGATTTGGGCATTGAAATTAAATCGTAAGCCATCTGGAATTGTATTCGGGCTCCCCTCAGGATTGTCTAATAGCTGAGTGTATTGTGGTTCCCCGAACCAGATAAAGTTCGCATTTACGTAACATAACCTGTGTTGGAACACTGTGCTCGTCGAAGCTGGCCTGCCAGCCATACCTGGTTGGCTGAAGAACCTGTCTACCAAGAAGAGCCTAGGGTGCACCCAGGCCTTGCAGAGAGACAGGAGTTTGACGGGAACGAAGCACAGACCAGGTCAGATAGAATCTATTTACTTTAGCTCGGTGAATCGCCGACGTTCTTACTTCTTGGCATCCGATCGCTACGCTACCTCGTAGCTATGGGCCCCTGCGAGGTCATTGGGTGCCGAGAGGCCTGAACATTTTGGTAGCAGAGCGTGGTTTCCTGAGATTTGCAGCCGTCAAGGGCTCCAGGAACCCACGATTTGGGACTATCAATCTGTAGGTATAGGCGGTTATTAGCTAACTTGGTGTTGTTCCTGTATCCACATAGATTGGTAGTATTGTAAGCTATAGGTCTATTGCTGGTAGTAGATAGACAGATATTGAATTGAAAATTGCATTGAATTACCAGTTAGTCAATCTATTAGTGGTCTAGTAATGCTAATGAATGTTTGGTTAACATAGGTAGTTACATCTATTGATAGCAGGCTATGACATTGTTTTCAGTTTATAGCAATTTATAACTTGAACTAATATTGACTATCTGTGTGTGTTATATGATATAGGGAAACTAAATTGTATTACAGAATTTATATAGATATAAAACTCGGTTTCTATTGTTTAAGGAAATCAACCTTGTTTAAGTTATAGTTTAGGGTTCCCTCGTTTGGGTTGTAGACTGGAGGGTCCAATATAATTGAGTTACTGCAAATTGTGAGTAAGTATCGTTCCGATCATGTCGTTATCTGAAATACAGAAGGGTGTTTTTAAGGAACTCAGATGGTTTTCCTCCGCACACGGTCTGATAGACCGTTTAGATAGGCATGATGTGGTATTGGAGCGGTCTATGGACGTTAAGGAACGCTACAACAGGGTGCTCGAATTGTCCGCACAGGCGGAATCAGTTGATGGTTGCGCACCTGACAGGCTGTCACGGTTGCTAGGGGATGTCGACCAATGTATGGAGATGGCAGCTGCTATCACGCAGAAGGCGGCGGACATACGTAGACAACGCGAGTCCAGCCATGGTGGTGACATCGAAGCACCTCTGCCGATTCAGGGTTCAGGGTCCAGGTTACCGGCCATAACTATGCCTACTTTTGACGGAGTGTCCGGTGAATGGATGAGCTTCATCAATCTGTTCGACCGTTTGGTGCACATGCGATCGGACATTACCAAGTCTGTCAAGATGGCTCAGCTGGTGGCAGCATTGAGGGGTGAGCCTAGGGAGCTGGTCGCTCATTTGACAGTTACGGAGGGTAACTATGAAACGGCCAGACAATTGTTGGTCAGACGTTACCATAACAAACGGAGGTTGGCCGATGCCCAACTGAACCGTTTGTTTAGCATCCCGGTTGTGAACAAGGTCGGGGCCATACAGACGGAGGTTTTGAACCCCTTGTTGTCCGTCACCAAGGCCCTAGAGAATCTTGGACTTCCGGTTGGTGAATGGTCGTACCTACTGCTGTACATTGTACTTTCCCGCCTACCCGCTGACGTGCAGACTCGTTTCGAACAGTCTCACGGGAGGTCGGCCGAGGACCTGCCCGCCTTCTCCGACTTGGTCGGATTTTTGGAAGAGGAGGCTCGACTGGCAGAGAATTTGGGGTTGACGGCCACCCATCCTTCGGAGCCACAGAGAGCTGCCGGGAGCGCTGTGAGTAGGGGCCCTCCGACGAGGAAGGACCGCACCAACCGGCAGTCGTATGGGACTGTGAGTGCATTGACCCCACAAAGTGAGACCTGCCCATGTTGTAGGCAGATTGGCCATGCTGTGGCCAATTGCAATAAGTTCGGGGAACTTAGGGTTGAGGGACGGCGCCGGATGGCCAAGCAGCGGGGCTGGTGTTTCCTGTGCCTCGGGCCACACATGGCTAGGGACTGCACGCGCACAAAATTGTGCGGATATTGTGGTGGGGCCCACAACAATTTGTTGTGCATGAACCGGTCCGGCCAACAGCCACCACAGGGCCGTACCCAGGGTGACACGGCATGGGGCCCTGAGAATTCATTTGCGACTCGGAGCGCAACTCAGGGGCCAATGTCCCCACGTGCACAGGGCGGTACTAGGGTGCAGGGCCGCACTCAGGGTCATCACATGGGGGGCCCTGAGTTTTCGGTTGCGACTCAGCATCCGACTCAGAGGGCAATGGGGCCACAAGCACGCAGCCACCCAGGGGTGCAGGGCCGCACTCAGGGTCATCACATGGGGGGCCCTGAGTTTTCGGTTGCGACTCAGCATCCGACTCAGCGGGACATTGGGTATGTTGAGCAGGCCGTAACGGGCGGGTGGCATGGGACACCTTCGAGCTATGCGGATGCGGCTCGGACGCCGCCTCAGTTGTCGCCCCGCTCGTCGCCTCGTCCTCGTCGGTCGCATGTGATGTCCCCCCCGCTCATGGAGCGGCCACGGTTGAATTCACGCCCACAACCCTTCGGGGGGCGTCGTAGGGTGGCAATGGAACCGGCGCGTGGGCCATTTGTACAATGGGACCCTCTGGCGTATAGCTGCCTACCTGATCGGTTACAGGCACAGTGGGGCCCCGGGGGTCCTCGCTAGGAATTTGCGGCCCAACCATTGGTTGCCCCCCAACCGGAGACGGTGGTGTTACCGATCGCCTCTGTGCTTGTTTGGGATTTGGCGGGCAACCCAACATACGTTCGCGCCCTATTAGATTCTGGAGCTCAGGGCTGCATTGTATCGAACGATTTAGCAAAATGGTTGGGCCTCAAGGTAAATAGGTATAATAATTCAATACGGGGCGTGGGGAATGTTACGGTTACGAATGTAGTTGGTCAATCGGTGATCACGTTCTCTCCACGTTATGACATTTTGACAAAAACATCCGTGCAAGCTTTAGTAATGACGCATGTCATGGGCAAACACCCCTTGGTGAAGTTGAATCCGGCCGTTCGACTCCTGACGTCAGGACTCAAGTTGGCGGATCCCGATTTTGACACTCCAGCCCCGGTCGATCTGCTACTGGGAGCAGACGTTTTGGGTAGGTTTCTGTTGTCGGATCGGCGAGTTCTTCAGCCGGACGGGTTGATTGCTGTGGATACTAAGTTTGGTCACGTGATCATGGGTCCGGCATTGCCAATGGTTAGGCCTGCCGAGTCAGATGGCATACTTATTGGCTCAGCGTTGTCAGACGCTATCCAACGGTTCTGGGAGATAGAGGAACCTCCCACCGCTCGTCGAGTCGACGCAGACGAAGAAGAGTGCGAGTTGTTTTACCAGAATAGTACTGGTCGCCTTCGTTCTGGTCGTTTTGTAACTCGACTGCCTTTCAGGGCCGATCGACCGCCACTAGGAGAATCTAGGAAGATGGCTGAGACGAGATTGATGTCGATGGAGCGTAGGATGTCAAGGGACGCCGTATTTAAACAAAAATACGTCGATTTCATGAGGGAGTATGAGTCGTTAGGACACATGTCGGTATCGGGTGTGGACTGGAGATCCGAGGATCATTGTTTCCTTCCACACCATGCCGTCCTACGAACCCCTACCGGCAAGATTCGAGTTGTTTTTGATGGGTCAGCACCTACCTCGAACGGGATGTCCCTGAATCAGTGTCTACATTCGGGACCCAAGTTGAGTCGTGATATTTCGGATATTCTCACGAGCTTTCGGAGGCACCAGGTTGTATTTGTCGCAGACATTCGGATGATGTTTAGGCAAACGGTAATTCATCCGGCTGACAGAAGGTATCAGTTGATACTTTGGCGTGAGTCCACGGCCGAGCCAGTCAAGGTCCATGAGTTGAACACGAACACGTATGGGTTACGGTCTAGCCCGTATTTGGCGATGCGTACCCTGCGGGAGTTGGCGTCGCGTGACCGTGTGAGCTATCCTAGAGCCGCCGCTATCCTGGAGCAAGATTTATACGTCGATGACGTCTGCACAGGGGCAGCCAGTGTAGAGGAAGCTCTGGACCGACGTGACGAGCTCATTCAATTGCTGGAACGAGGCGGCTATGAACTACGCAAGTGGATGTCCAACTCCCCTGAGTTGATGGCTGGTCTCCCAGATGAGTTTCAACAAGACCCGCACGTTTTTGAGAATCCTGACAACCCTAACATGTTGTCAGTGCTTGGAATTCAGTACCGGCCCGTCCATGATGAGTTTACCTATCGGGTGGTTTTAGAAACACCGAAGGCCTGGACGAAGCGGTCAGTACTGTCAACGATTGCGAGAACGTTCGACCCGAATGGATGGATTTCTCCAGTCACCTTTGCTCTCAAATGTTTTATGCAAAGGCTATGGGCGGCTCAGTTGACCTGGGACACCCACCTCTCAGGTGATTTGTTGACTGATTGGACGCAAATGTTCACTTCGCTATCGGACATAAATAATGTATCGCTGCCGAGGAAATTGGTCCCTGCTGGGGATTACAGGGCAACCCTTCACGGGTTTTGTGATGCCTCTGAACGAGGGTTTGCGGCAGCGGTTTATTTGCGAACCGTCACCTCGTGTTGCGTGGGTCAGTGGTTTTGGAGGATACGGTGTACGCGTGGACGGACAGCCAGATTGTTTTGTGCTGGCTGAAGGCTTCGGTCCATAACTTAGAGGTTTTTGTCGCGAACCGTGTCTCCCAGATTGTGTCGTCTGAGGTCCCACTGACTTGGAGACATGTACCAGGAGAATTGAACCCGTCTGATTGTGCATCCAGGGGATGTCGGGCTCCTGAACTCGTTAGACACCATTTGTGGTGGGGACCACCCTGGCTTGCCAGGAGAGAATCGGACTGGCCCCACAGCCATGTAGTAGTATCTTCGGATCATGGCCCCAGAGCGGCCGTGCATGTTACCCAGAAGGCTGAGGACCCTGACGCCGGGTTTCTGCTGGACCGGTATAGCTCACTTGACAAGTTGATAAACGTGTCCACTTGGATTAGGAGATTCGCTCGAAATTGTCGTACTCCTCGCGATCAGCGAACGTTGAACCCTATTCTGACTCCGGCAGAGCGAAACGAGTCGCTACTGAATTTGGTCCGGTTGGTACAGTCCTCGAAGTTTGGGGCAGAATTAGAGACTATACGAAGTGGACGTTCGAAATTGAAGGGAGCCGTCGCGCGTCTCAACCCCTTTGTTGATTCGACCGGGTTACTTCGGGTAGGAGGAAGATTGCGCAATGCGAATCTGTCGTATTCGGCTCGTCACCCACTTCTGCTCCCCAAGGGGGGACAGTTAGTTGAATTGCTGGTGACTGATCGTCATATTAAAAACGCGCATGCCGGCTGTAACGCGTTGTTGGCCACGCTCCAGCGGGAGTTTTGGATCTTATCTGCCCGCCGTGTCATACGGAACATCGTGTTTCGGTGCATGCCTTGTTATCGACTTAAGGCTGCCACGATGCAAACTCTCATGGGGGACTTGCCCCCTGATCGTGTGAATGAGGTCAGACCGTTTTCAGGTGTTGGTACGGATTTTGCAGGACCGTTTATGGTGAAGAGTTCACGATTGCGTAACGCTAAGCAATACAAGGCGTACCTGTGTGTGTTTGTTTGTTTATCCACCAAGGCGGTACATCTCGAGCTCGTTACTGATCTCTCGACAGAGGCTTTCATTGCTTGTTTGGATAGGTTTGTTTCTCGAAGGGGACTTCCAACTTTGATCCGCTCTGATAACGGCACTAACTACGTCGGTGCGGAACGATACTTACGAGAGATAGTCAACTTTTTGAATGTAAATAAAGTGGATATTGGAACGGCCCTCTCCCGTCGGGGTATACAGTGGACCTTCAGCCCACCGAGTTGCCCCCACTGGGGTGGGATTTTTGAGGCCGTAGTTAAGTCAGCGAAGACGCACTTAGGGCGTATAGTAGGTCAGACCGCGCTGACTTTTGAGGAGCTCGCGACATTGTTTTGTAAGATCGAGGCCGTTCTCAATTCGCGACCGTTGTGTCCGCTCAGCTCGGATCCAAATGACCTGGAGGCTCTGACCCCAGGCCATTTCTTGATAGGACAGCCACTTAACGCGTTGCCCGAGCACCCCTTCGAGGGAGTGAAATTGTATCGGTTGTCAAGGTATCAGATGTTGCAGCAGTTTACTCAGAATTTCTGGAAGCGTTGGTCGCTCGAGTATCTGCATATCTTACAACAGCGCCTTAAGTGGACTGACAAAACCAGCCCCCCTAGTGTTGGTGACCTCGTGCTGGTTAAGGATGCTAACCTACCGCCACTACGTTGGCGCAGGGGGCGCATTGTTAACTTGTTCCCTGGCAAGGACGGGACCCCCCGGTCTGCAGAGGTTCTAGTAGGAGGCTCGGTTCTAAAACGAGCGGTAGCAACGTTGTCTCGGCTGCCCGTAGATTAAGGGACAGGTGGGTGCCTGTCCGGGCGGGTGATTGTTCGATTCAAAATCGATACTTGATCGATGGTTTCGGAACGGCCATTTTGAATTTGACGGAGCTGCCAACCTTGCAGTTTTTTGACAACTGACAGACGAAAGCCCTCGCGATGTAGACGCGTATTGATTTGGGCATTGAAATTAAATCGTAAGCCATCTGGAATTGTATTCGGGCTCCCCTCAGGATTGTCTAATAGCTGAGTGTATTGTGGTTCCCCGAACCAGATAAAGTTCGCATTTACGTAACATAACCTGTGTTGGAACACTGTGCTCGTCGAAGCTGGCCTGCCAGCCATACCTGGTTGGCTGAAGAACCTGTCTACCAAGAAGAGCCTAGGGTGCACCCAGGCCTTGCAGAGAGACAGGAGTTTGACGGGAACGAAGCACAGACCAGGTCAGATAGAATCTATTTACTTTAGCTCGGTGAATCGCCGACGTTCTTACTTCTTGGCATCCGATCGCTACGCTACCTCGTAGCTATGGGCCCCTGCGAGGTCATTGGGTGCCGAGAGGCCTGAACATCCTCATTTAGAGAAGATCCGCTCCGAAGGTACCGATGTCGCTGGTATGGCTAAACACTTTAGCACTCAGCGCCAAGTGTTTGTTGCTGGACCATAAAGGTCCTGCATTTTTAGATTCATTTGTGATCTTGGCCTCTTCGCTTAGTGGATCTATCTCAAAATACATTCGTTAAATATTGACTGCAGAAGCAGTTGAATTAGTAATGGGTCTTCTTTGTTTTAAGAAGTCCAGTATTCCAGTGTTTTTTATGTTCTGTACTACCTGGCTGCTCCGAAGTCGATGGCACAGAGCTATCGGCAGAATCTTTATGAATCGTTAATAACGTATCTACTGCACTTGCAGAAGAGCCGCAAATATGTAATTTCTTTTTAAAAAAAAAAAAAACATTTTTGCGGCACTTGTGTATCTTGTAGTTTATTCTCACGTATTATGAGACGTCATTTCTGTCTGATTCGACTTTCAATTTTTAACTGCTTTTATTTAAGTTTATTTTGTTTTCATGTTTTCGGAACGGAACGAAATCTAAATCACGTTCCATTTAAACTACAAAAACATCGTTTCACGGTCCGGCTTGTTCGTTTTAAGTGTGTTGTCTCAAACTATGTAATGTGTAATGGATTCCTTTCACAGCAACCCCAGTGTGTCTGGGTTCAGGCTTTTAGTATTTTTATTAATTTAGAGTTATTCCTCGTAAGGCGAGGATTATATATTAGTTTTATATTTATTTTTAGCTATTGTAGTATATTTATTTTATTTTATGGATATTATATATAATTTTACAGATAGCCTTTTCACATGTTCTTCCACCGGTGACTCTCTTGGTGCGGGAGGTGCCAACTCCCTGGCGGACGCGTCACTGTCCAGCAGCCTGAAAAGCGTGTTCACGCAATCGGAGTTAAATTTCAATGTCGTACATATTAACGCCCAAAGTATTCCTGCTAGCTATGCTGACCTCCTTGAAGCTTTCAGCGATCAGAGTATACATGGAGTTCTTGTCTCAGAATCCTTTCTCAAACCATCTCTTCCTTCCTCCTTGTATTCTCTGCCAGGGTTCAGGCTCTATCGCAACGATAGGACGGGTAAAGCTGATGGCGGCGTTGCTATCTACTTACGTTCTGACATTCCTTGTAAAGTCATCAGCCACTCACCAAGCCTGTACTCTGGTTCGGCTGAGCATCTCTTCCTTGAGGTCAGCTTGCGTCACAACAATATTCTTATGGGTGTATATTATAGCCCCTCACTCCGCATCGATTACTTTGAATCTTTTGAAAAGCTACTATGTGACTTGACCCCTCTCTATAGTGACACTCTCATCCTCGGGGATTTTAACACTTGTCTTCTTAAAAATAACGCCCGCTCTACCAAACTTGAATCGATTGTAAATTCCGTTAACTTACATATTCTTCCCGTCGGCGCTACTCACTTTCAACCACATTGTACTCCCTCCCTACTCGATCTCATGATCGTCTCCAACACAGCCAAGGTGGTTTCTCATGGTCAGCTTACCGCTCCCTTCTCTTACCACGACCTGGTTTATCTTTCATACAAAGTTAGGCCCACTAAGCGCAAAGCCAAATTTCTGGATATTCGGAGCTTCAAAGGTGTGGACGTCGACTCCCTTAAATCCGATGCCTCATCTGTTGATTGGAACCCTGTCATGACTTGTGAGACCGTTGATGACAAAATCCTGAAGTTCAACTCAATTGTCCTTGGGCTTTTCGACAAGCACGCACCAATGAAAAAAGTCAGGGTCAAACATCTTCCTGCCCCGTGGCTTACCGACGCCATCAAGCGTTTAATGGCAAAAAGAAACCGTGCAAAAGGGCGATATAAGAGGGACCCGACCAACGACAATCTCCTAGCTTTTAAACGCCTCCGTAACCTGTGCAACCGCATGTGCCGCGATGCCAAGCGACGCCACATCCATGAGCGTATAGAGATGTACACTCCAGCTCAGGTATGGAAGTTCCTTAAAACCATTGGTGTTGGCAAGTCCCAGGAATCTACTTCAGGTAATGTCGATCTCAACGGTCTCAACCAGTTTTTTTCTTCTCCTCCCGTCGTGATGGACCCTACCACTAAGGAGGCAACCCTTCATTGTCTACGATCGAGGGCTGCAGTCCGCAACTCACCGTTTAACTTTAAGCTTGTCGGAATCGGTGCAGTTAGAAAGGCAGTGCTAGCTATCACATCTAAAGCTGCTGGTGGCGACAACGTCAGCTATCAGATGATCCACAGCGTCCTTGAGGAGTTGCTTCCTCCAATTACCCACATCATCAACTTCTCTCTATCGGTGAGCTCCTTTCCTAGTCTGTGGAAGAAAGCACTCGTTATCCCACTGCCAAAAAAATCCAATCCCTCCTCCTTCAAAGATTATAGGCCCATATCTATCCTACCCATTCTCTCCAAAGTCCTTGAATCCATAGTCCACTCCCAACTCTCCTTTAACCTTTCATCAAACAAACTTCTCAATCCTTTCCAATCTGGGTTCAGACCAGGCCATAGTACTACCACAGCACTCTTAAAAGTCAGCGATGACATACAGCTAGCCATGGATCAGAAGTTGGTCACGGTCCTAGCCCTGCTTGACTTTAGCAATGCCTTTAACTGTGTCGATTTTGACATTCTGGTCGCTATATTGAGCTCTCTGAATGTCTCCGTCCATGCTGCTAACTGGTTCCACTCATACCTGAGAGGTCGTCAGCAACGCATTAAATCTGAAGAGACCGAAACTCAATGGTGTGATCTTTCCTCAGGAGTGCCTCAAGGTGGTATTCTCTCTCCTCTTCTATTTTCAGTCTTCATCAACTCTATCTCCGACGTTATCTCTTCTTCGTATCATCTTTACGCAGATGATCTCCAAATTTATCGCCACTTTTGCCCCTGCGATGTAGCTTCAACCGTGGAGGCACTGAATGCTGACCTCGAGAATGTGAAAGACTGGGCCTTATCATACGGGCTGTTGGTAAACCCGACCAAATCACAAGCCATGCTTTTAGGAACCAGGCACACGCTTTCCTTGATACAAAAACTTATTGTTCCCGTGTCATACAATGGCATCACAATAGAGTATACAGATCAGGCGAAAAACCTTGGGGTTATTTTTGACAACCTGCTGTCTTGGTCTCCACATGTCAGCGAGGTCAGCAGACGGGTCTTTGCGTCTTTTCACTCCCTCAGGCGTTTGCAGTACTTCTTGCCACGGCAGACCAAAATTACCCTTGCTCAGTCCCTTCTCCTGCCACTAATCGACTACGCCGATGTCTGTTGGGCGAGCGCGAACGAAGATTTACTGAACAAACTCGAACGACTTCAGAATCTTGGGATTCGGTTTATCTTCGGGTTGCGCAAATTCGACCATGTTTCTCAATATCGCAAAGAGTTGGGTTGGCTTCCAATTCGTCGTCGCCGAGACACTCATATTCTCTCTTATCTTTTCAATATATTGAAAAATCCGCGCTATCCCAGCTACCTTCGAGACCGCTTTGAGTATCTCTTTTCAGGAGATCGGCACCGGAGATCCCACACGGTCTCACTCTTAGCCACTCCAAGGCATAGCACCTCGGCATATGAGCATTCATTCAGGCTGCAGGCGGTTCGACTGTGGAACGCACTACCTAGCACTATAAGAGACTGTCCCTCTCTTGTCTCTTTCAAAAACCGGGTAAAAGAGCACTTCCTTTCTCTTTCGTGAGAGTTATATATAGTATGTATATCATTATAATATATAAACTATATATATGTATTGTATTTCGTAGTCTGGTATGTAAGTATTTTATTTTCCGTATTTTATATTATATATGTATTTTAGTATAGATTAGATATTAGATATTGTACACTGCCTACCCTTTCATGATACATTTCGCTTTCATGCCTTGGTTTGCTGGAAGAAATCTCTTTTTAGAGATAAGCTCGCCTTTGTACATATGATTTCTCCTAATGTAACCTTTTAAATTTAATATGTGTGTGTGCAATAAAGAATTATGAATTATGAATAAACAACCTATAACTTTGATAGAAACTCATGAATATGTTAAAAATATTCCAAAACTTAATACCACCAAGTGTATCAAATTCTCGTTTACAAATGGCAGGCAAGTTCAGACCAGCAGAATTAGTAAATGATACGAAGTTTCTTGAAATATCCATTGATAGCAAATTGCAGTGAGGACCCCACATTGATAAATTAGCTGGTAGGTGAAAGTCTGCGGCTTGTGCTGTTAGGAACATCAGACAAAACACGGATGTAGCTATAGCTAGGCTAATCTATTTTAGTTACTTTCATAGTTTCATGTTCTCTATGGTATCTTGACGTGGGGGAAAGCAGCAGATGTTAAAACTATCTTTATACGACAAGAAAGAGCTATTCGAGCAATTTATTATTTCAGGATTATCATAGATACAGAACAGGCATTCATTTATATCTCTAATCTTTTGTCGGGTACGTCGACAGCCACATTATCGTTAATATTGAACTTGGCTCCCATTTCCAAATTTATGTTTTTGTGGGATTTCATTACTTTCTGTAAATAAAGTATCGTTAATGTTCATCATTTTAATAAATTCAATCAGATTCAATGGAATACAAGTCTCCTGCAGCCTTTAATTCAGAAACCGCTCTAGAAGTTGTTGAACGAAGCATACTTTCGCGGTATTCTTCTTTTGGGTCGTATGGTTCACCGTTTTGGGCGCAAGTGTAGGTACTTAAATCTTGCCAGTTACGACATACATAACCCTTAACTAAACTGAAGGTTTATCTACTATGAACTCAAGCAGCCTATTGGTTTGTTGTATATCAACGGAATAAGATGAAGAAAACGAAATAGAATGAAATAATAAAAAGCAAAGCAAGAAAAAAGCACCGTTCTTGTGAAGGATAACTTTTTATATATATGTTTATATAATTAACGCTACAAAAGAGACCTATTTCGCATTATTATTTCGAAATCGCCTTGGCTCCAGCTACTACGGGCTGCGGCGTTGCCCCCGCACAGCAGCGCACCCGCGCTCGACACCGCAGCCTCGGCTTGCTAGTCGGCTTCGCCGACCGGCGGCGCCCCAGCTGCTCCGTCTCACTCGGTGCGCAGCAGTGCGCGGTCGACTGCGCCCCTCCGTGCCTCCGGCTTATAAAAACACTCTAGAGTCTAGCCGCAGGACTGCCTAGGAAGTGCCCTGATATGGATTTTCTATTCCGAAACGTCAAAACTGTTTATTTTTTTGTGAAATATGCACGAAAGGTCAAGGTCAAGGTCAAGGTCAATGACCTCTACTTCAATGGTTTTTGAACGACATTGAGCGAAAAAAGTAGCAAAACTGAGAATTTTCTGCGAAATATATACGAAAGGTCTAGTTCTAGGTCAATGAACATTCAACGACATCTAACGTTAAAAACGGCGAATATGTCTTTTCCCCACCCTAATACTCCCACATCCCCACGTTCCCGAATGCTTGAAAAGGCGTTTAAGGCGATACCTCGCCCGTGAAAAGGTTCCCGTTACTCCAGGCTGAAAGACCCGGAGTGTGAGATGGACGGAATCGGAAAAAAATGAAAAAACGTAGCGTTAAACCAGAGAATAATTGTTTAAAAATAAAATACGCTATATTTTTAAAAAGTTTTTTAAGCAGATTTTGCGAATACATAATGTCTACATTTTGAACGCAGTTCCACAATGAAATTCGTTAGGATTTCAGAATTACAGGAAAAAATAAAATGATTTAGAGGTGTTTTCGTAATTAAATTCTATAGAGAAAATTTCATCCAATCGCGTTTTTGTTTTGGTGAAAATCTTAATCAAACACTCAATAAACGTTAACCCAAAAATCAAATCTGTAGATGACTTCATGGTGGAGTAAATGGATTCGAAAAATACCCCTTTTTTTTCGTAGCACCTTAAACCTCGAAAACTGTTTACTTCCGACGGTCGCGTATTTTGAAACCATCTATACTACCCAAAAGAAAATAGGGGCCACTAAGTATTTTGATTGCTACGTGAAAAATATAGTGAACAGTAATGTATATTTATTAAAATAACATGTAACAAGGCTTTTTTTTTAACTTATGCTAATAACCATTTAATTGTGTAGTCAATTGTTTCACTTATTTCAATTAACATGAAATTAGTCCATTGTCAACAGCAAAAACTAATCAGAAACTCTTTGCAAAACAAAACAAAAACTGACACAAGCTGTTTTTTTTAATGGTTTAGTAACGGGTGTGTCCTGCTCTCCTGTTTTCACACCCCTTGAGCCTTGAATGCATACTCTCGATTAAGTTTCTGATGTTTTCATCAGGTATCTCTTCCCACTCACGTTTCGGAGCATCCATAAGCTGTTGCTGGTTGTGAATCTCTTGCTCATGCTCCCTAACCCTTCGTTTTAATTGGTCCCACATATGCTCTATTAGATTCAAATCCGGACTATACGCTGGCCATGGTAGGACACGAATATGGGAGTCATCCAGTACAGTTTGAGTGGCCTGAACTGTGTGTGGGCGGGGATTGTCATGCATTAACCAGAACCCTGGCCCCACTCTCTGTGAGAATGGAATCACATGAGGCCTGATGACTTCATCGATGTACCGTTGTGCAGTTACTGTGCCTTGATTTAAGAAAACAAGTTCAGTTTTGCCTTGTAAGGTAATCCCAGCCCAAACCATCACACTAGGACCTCCAAAGCGGTAAATTTCCTTGATGCAGACATCGGAAAATCTCTCACCCTGTCGTCTCCATACTCTAATTCGCCGATCATCACTACAAAGCTTCACTTTAAACTCATCTGTGAAGAGCACCATACCCCATTGATTCATGCTCCAATCTGAATGTTCGCGGCAAAAACTTAAACGATTTCCACGTTGAACCCTAGATAAAGGAATTCGTACTACTCGGCATCTGGACCTTTGCTGGTCTTCATGCAGTCGATTACGTATCGTTTGGTCACTAACACGAGTCCCCGTTGTCAACCGTAGGCGAATTTGTAACTTACGTGCCGTCACAGAGCGCTCTCGACGGGCACTCAATCGGATGTAGCGATCCTCTTGTGCCGTAGTCGCTCGCACCCTGCCCGATCCAGGCCTTCTTGCAACACTGCCAGTCTCTTGGAACCGATCCCACACATTGTGGATGGCTCGGCGAGAGAAACCCAACGACAAAGCTACAGACCGCTGTGAATGACCTTCAGCAATCAATGTAACGGCTCTGGTGGCAGTAATGGTATCCATATGCCTTCGTTGACGTGGCATTATTAACAAAAGATGTTAAAAGAAGCAAAAGATGGACAGAAATAGTTTTTTAACAGAATAAAATTGTGATTCCACCTGAAAGGAATTTGACCTGAAACTCGTTTTTTTAATTTGCTTCAATTTCTGGCCAGCTGTAAGACTTAAACACCAGCATTAAAGAGGTTGGATACTGAAGGAGGCCGGACATCATTAATTGGTCACTTATTAATTAGTTTACATCTAAAAATTTACTCAAAAACAGAAATATGTAAGTGGCCCTTATTTTCTTTTGAGTAGTATACATATAAGGCCACTAATGAAGCAAAAATTTTTTAACAAAAGCATCTGAAACGGCCGTCTTTCTAAAGTAACGAAGTGACAAATCTCTGCCTATTTGACACTATCTGCCTGACACTAAAATAATAGCACAGAATTTTGTGCGTTACAATATTTAATAAAAAAGTGGCCAAGTGCGAGTCGGACTCGCCCATGAAGGGTTCCGTTGTAGCAAGTAATTGTGTGACTGGATGTTTGTGTTGTAACTTTGTTTTTCATGGTGGTTATATGAATGACAATGTTATCTTTGCGGTTTTTAATAAATGTGTTATATCTTAAAAACTGCATATTTATTTTGTTCAAACCAATTTTCGTTGAAAGTGTCTATTGAGATCCACAGCTTATATTTTTTGTAGATTTTTCACTCTCTTACTTAAAAAGTTACAACAGATTTGACGATTTACTTTGAGGAAAAGTGGTTTCAGGATGTCATTTTTAAATACCTATATAGAGACACCCCACACATATAGGTTTCATGAAAAAATATATTTTTGCTTTCAGTTCCATGTTCGGGGAGCCTCATTTAATTGTTTAAATTTTTGTATAAAAATCGTAAAGCGGTTCACAGAATAAATCAACATACCAAGTTTCAACTATGTAGTCCTAATAGTTTCTGCATAAAGTGGCTGCGACATATGGATGGACGGACGGACAGACAGACTTGACGAAACTATAAGGGTTCCTTTTTTCTCTATGGTACCCCAAAAGTGGGTTGAGAGCAGTTCTACTTATTGTTTTCAAGTAGTCTTAAAGCAGCCATCACATCGGAATTTGCTTGGAAATAACATTTTGATGCTTATCATGTAAAATAATGGTATGAATTCAAACATGTTTTGATTTCTACACAAAAATACCGACGATTACTACTAATATGGCGAGTTTTACCTTGAAATAGTAATCCTTCTGATATTTCTACGGATGTGTTCGTATTGGTTATGTATGCTTCTGATATAAGGGAAATATTAAACTGCACATCAATACTACTTATTTGCACAGCAAATATACTGATTTTCACAGCAAATATCAGGGCAAAATACTGCGGTAGCTTAGGTGAAGGGAAAAGGGGGTGAGAGAAGTGAAGCCCCCTTTATCCTTCGTATTAGGTTGAACATGTAAGAACAACAAAAATACTTAAAACATAAAAAGTATTTTTGCTGATCCTTTTTTGCTGTGAAATTCAGTATTTTTGCTGTGCGATTAAATACTAGCCCTGATATAATAGCTGTCATATCGCTCTTACTATAGCTAACCATGGCCGGCCGGTTGCATACAAACCGCATAATTTTGATCGTTTCGCTGTATTATATTCGAGTTGGTTCATTCGGTTTATGAGATTTATATCTAAATTAATGCAGCGAATATGCCATACCACTCACGAATAACGTCTTTATCTTTAAGTTAAATATTCATAGGTTCTTTATTTTTACTGCACCGTAAATAATCAGTAAGATTACATGAACACTTATGCGCAAAGGAAAACTTATCTCTGAAGTAATGTATCGAGCAAACCTGGAGAAGGTAGATATGTTCAGAGGCAATTGATGGAAATATTATGATCATGGATAATTTTATAGCCTAGAGCACAAGAAGAAGGTTGAAGTAGAAGAATATGGCTAGTACCTATTTAACCGCCCATCAAAAATACTGATTTGCACAGCAAAAAACGATCAGCAAAAAAACTTTTTATGTTTTAATTTTTTTATGTGTACTTAAGTTTATGTTTTATGTATTTTTTGTTTTTCTTGCATGTTTTAACCTAACACGAAGGATACAGGGGGCTTCGCTTCACTCACCCCCTTTACCCTTCACCTAAGCTACCGCAGCATTTTGCCCTGATATTTGCTGTGAAAATCAGTATTTTTGATGTTCAGTTTAATATAGGTACCGACGTGACGTCGTTCTCTGATAGCTTGTACAGCTACCTACAGCTTATTTTCTTCTGGTGGTTGAATCTATTAAAATGAATAAAAAAGTTTTTGTGACGATTTTTTCTGTGGTCTGAATTTTGTAAAGTCCTAAGCCGCTAACACATTTTCATCATTTCGGACCGCAATATACAGGCGCCATTTCTCTCACGCACGCTCCTTATCCATGATACAACAAAATTTAACATGCATATATATGCCCTACCCTAGCAAGAATTTTGAAAGATTTGTTTGTGTTTTTAATCTACTGTCATAAAACTCCGCATTGACTATGAGCAGAGTTTCGTTTATCTGAGACTATGAGTAAGTTGGCTGGACCACCCTTTCCACCCGTCGCATCCTTAGCATGAGTTTAGATGAAAAAAATAATGATGGAAAAATGTAAAAAAAAACTGAGGCTTTCCTTAGCCCGGCAGGAGAAAATATTTTTTGAGACGGGCTTTTTCACAGAATTATAATAAACTACCATTTTCGACAAGAATCAATTTATTGAATTTGTTTGGTAGAAAAATCTTAAAAATAATTTGTATCACTTACTGATAATTATTGTTAATATAACATTTTTCTCAGGACATTTTATTCTTCAATTACCTACTGTACCAAAAATTTTGATTATCTACTGTTTTTCTTTCTTAGAAAAGTAAACAGGGTTGACATTATAATAACAATTAGAGTATTTGTAAGTCTGATTTAAACTTAACAAAGGTAGGTTAACTATGCCAAACAAGGTCCATAAGTTAAAAGTTTTTTTTATAAATTTCAACCAGTGAATTTCAAAAACTTTTAAACTTATGGAGAGAACATAACCATTTTCTGTAATTTCGACCTTAAAACCAAAACCATGACGTACAACTTTGAGTAATAATGTATAAATACTAGAGACGCTAGCTCGAACAAAATATGTGCCCGGCCTCTTGACGAGAGCGGGCTTGTCGTCAGTTGTCATAGATAAAAATCTTTGCGCTCAGATGCGACATGCCGAAGACGTACAGTCGCCTTTGCCCAAAAGTATACCTATCGAGTGAATCCTGCCTATGTTGCATACTTTTAAGCGCAGGCGACCTATTATGTGTATTTGGGAATAAAATAAAAGAGAATATGCACATATCCAATATTTTAATGGTTTTTTTTTATATATATATAAATAAATTGACAGTTCTGTAAATTTTCGTCAGATAAACATGAGCTATATTTCTGCACAAGGGTCTACCTGTCACTGCTATGAAATTTATACTTATCATCTTGGCCTTGCTGGAAGAAATCTCTTGTTAGAGATAATCTTGCCTTTGTAAATGTCTTTTCCATAAGTTTGTAATGTGAATTTTCATGTGCAATAAAATTTTTAAAATATGTGACGTGCATAACACGTTGGTATTCGGAAATGACCCATTTGCATGTAAAAATCTTGTTACTCTTTGATTTTCAAAGAGAAAACATCTGTCGCTTTGTTGATTTTTATAATTCACAAATATTATTGAATATGCGTATTTTACCGATAATTCAGGGTAATTAACATGAAAAGTTATTCCTTGGCTTTTTTTGTCTGTACGGTGTAGTTTTTGCAGAGCACATGACGGCATTATTTAGTGACTTACTCTCGTATCAAAAGCGTCACGGCTCGGCAAGCGCTTGGCACAGACTGAATTAGTGTTGAGTGAATTAGCTCTACTTATAGCTGCAAGAAAGTCAGTTTGCGCGCCTACTCTAGAATTTATACATTATTACTCAAAGACGTACAATAAGCTTTATTTACACGTCACATAGGTTTTTTACGATGTCAATGGACAAAGTGTTCATGTGTCAACCTTTCATGATACCGTTAAGCAGTTTAACAGACAATAATTAATTAATTTAAATAAGCATGTAAGTAAGGTAGGTACATTTTTGGAGGAAGAAGCTATATTTTCCGGCCTCTGTGGCATTGCCCGCACTACTAGCGTATACGGTGTAATTATCAAGACTATGTATCATTTTTGTATGAGTGATACGCGAGTTTTGACATTTAGACACAATAAAATGCGCGATAAACGTGAGTCGCAGAACCACGAACGCTTCGTACGACATTGTCGCGCGCGAGATGCTGTGCTCGGCACACTGTTTTTTTTTTTTTTTTAAAACTCCTCCTTAGTTACTGAGCCGGGAGCATGAATATTTGTTCGATCGAAAGTGTCGGAATTCAGTTGATGTTAAGAGTCACTGACAGTTCAATACTTTTGTTGCTGTTACAGTTCAATGCATAATAATTAATTATTCGCGCTGCCCCTTACTGCTTTCACACGGGATCAGCACCACAGATTAATAATAATATTATGTAGTACCTAGCCCGAACACTCAAGAGAGTCACTCTTCTGCAGTCGGGTGAAATAAGCATTTATATTCCAATGCAGGTTAATTCGATTCGATCATTCATTCATTCATTCATTTGCCATTTTGACCCGGCGTAAAATTAGAAAAAAAACTGCCATTTTGATGTTAATTATTCGTTTCTTCGAGGTAGGTTTTAGGTAAAAAAAACATCACTGGCATTTCCAGTTTACACTTAGATGCTAGTTTGCACTTATACTATATTACAAGGCCTGTCTTGCCTATTGAAATGCCATTATCTTCTCTCGCACTTGCCTAAAACTAAAATTTACAAAACTGAACGTCTAACTTGATTTTATGCTTGGCAGGGTTAGCCAAACTACCGCAAGGCAAAGGCCCCGGCAAAATCAATAAACTTAAGTAAGCCAGCAGAAACCCACTTTAAAAATAAAGTTCATTCATTTTGTAAGCGTCACCTTTGATCGTGCCGCCCGTTTGCCTCATGTCTGTTCTTTTTATAGAACGCCGACACTCACCAAAGGACGCCACCACAAGAGTAATAAAAACATATTACCTTATTTGTTACTCTGGGTAACTATTTATTAATCTGTGACTCTGGCAAGGTGGCGCGATCAATGGTGACGCTAACAAATTAAATGAAGTTTACACGTTTGTGCTTGCGGGAGTTCGGCCAACCTTGGCAAGTACTAGATCAAGCTTAAATACAAATTGGCACGGTAATCAGGAGCGGCTTCAGTGGTATCCGGGGGTGCCATATGAATTCGAGGGCCGGTTGTTGTTTCCCGAGAATCCAGAGATGGAGCCACTGTAGTCCGGTGCGTCATAGTTGTACCCGTCTGAAAAAAATAAGAAATATTAAAAATTATATACACACATACACATAGCATTACGCCTTTTCCCATGCGGGGTAGCCGAGGCACAATTGTGCCCACGTTAAGCCAGTTACTCCGTTTTGCGTGACAGGGGTCTAGCCCATCGCCGCAGCTATGGAGATGTGTACAATGTGTAGTGGGTTGGATAATTTCATTCACTTGTTAAAATTAAAGTCTTTGACAAACGAAGAAAATGGCTATCCAGAACCGCTAGATGTCAAGACAAGACCAACATTCACCAGAGGGATAAATGACATCATCTTCGTAGCTGGCAGGCAGTAGATGCGGGAGACTCAGGATCGGAGTACATAGATGGAGTAGTAAAGATAAACAAAAGGAAGACGGAAGGTGGACTAAAGAGGTAACAGAATGGCTATCCAGAACCACTATAGACGTTAAGACAAGACCAACCACCTACCAGATAGATGAATGGCATCATCTTCATAGCTGGCAGGCACAGAAGAGGCCTTTGCCTAGCAATAAGTCGATGTAGGGTGACTGAGTATTATGACGATGATTGTGACTTACTCTGTTGACTCTGAGGTTTCTGGGGCTCAGGGTATCTCGCCTCGCCTTCGTACCTCACGTCCGCATGGAAGCCAGTCTTCCAATCTGCGTGGTATGTTACTGGAACACAGAATTGAATAAGATCAGGCCCGTTGATAAACGAACTGATTGATTGAACTTCCGCGCACTTATAGCCTAGGATAAGCGATAGGATATGAGCTTGTTAAGGACATAATTCTGAACAACTTTCACTGTGGATCCGATATTGTTTTTCACGTCTCCACACAAATCGGATAAATGAGATTCCCAAAATGTAAGGGTATATCAAAAAGAAAGTGGCTCCGATGAAATCGTTTTCATAGTGAAAGTTGCTTGGAATAATGTTCCTGACAACCCCCTGTTATACCCAGTTTAACACATTCAACCTTTGGAGAGCTGACTGCGAACCTCCACAAGTGGAGAGACACGGACAGGAACACCTTATATCTTTTGAGTGACAGGTAACAGGAAGCTAGATCATCGCCGTTCTAGAGATAGAATGAGAATCTACCATACCTATCATGTACCACACCTGAAGATCTATAAAACCAGTCAGATCAGAACATTTTCTACCAAGTCCATGAGGGCACAATAGAACACAGTACAACAATAGTCCCTATGGCACAAGAAATAAGCACGTCACAAAGTCCAGAATGCGTATTTGGGTGAAGTTGCGACTGTACCTTAGTAATGAACTCACCAACCTATCAAACCAGAATCAATTAAGGGAAAGTGGTGGAGCTACGACGGTCGCTTAACACGTTTTTGAGTTAGGTACGCAATTATCTATCTTGTCGGTAACTTGACTGTTCTGAAAGTAAAAGGGCACCTACAGCAAATCATCTGTACTTAAAGTAATAGTACCATCAGTAATAGCTATCAGATAATCCGCTATGATTGAGTCATAATTAGATAGATTTTGATGAGTTTGGTCACTGCCGCTACGTCAGAATTCACAAAGACGGCAGCCCGATCAGCTATTGGATAGATTTTGATGACTTCACCTCGAAAACTGCCTCAAAATATGAATTATCATATAGCATATCATGGGTTAAGCTAGGCCGTATATTTGTGATACTCTTTGGTTAGGGCACTTTTGTACTCGTTTTTTTTTTGTCCTACAGAACATTGACCCGATCAGCTGAATACAGGTTACTAAGGAAGACTCAACATTTGTCATCGTTTGCTCCTTTAGGTTTCTTGGGGAAGTTGTTCATTTGGTACTGTTATTTCCCGAAATGCCAGCTACAACCGATAGTATTGGAAAAGGACCGTGTGGATGTTGCTATAGAAAAGAGGCCTATGCCTAGTGGGTTGATGTGGCCTTATTATAATGATGATAATAGTGTGACGTCACTCACCAATCTGCGTCCTGCCATCAGGCAGTGCGACCCTGTACTCCCCGCGAACTGTGTTCCCGTCAGACGACTCCTGGCGACCATAGTCGTTACCGGACTGAGCGTCCTTTACTGAGTATCCAAACTCGTAGGACTTTGGCTGAAAATTACAAGCAATAATATACTTTAGTTTAGGTTCGCGCCATGTGGTCTGGCCACAGATTAACGCCCCACCTCACCCTATGCGAGAAACAGAGGTAAAGCTCACTCAGAGTATGTCACGTCAATCGACACGCCATTTCCCATACGACAACAGGGGGCTAGCAAATAGCCGTTTCTAACGACCTTCAAGCTGTAATCATCACCATTGAAACCTTCATGAAAATGAAATTTGAAAATGCAAAAAAATAGTCCAGAAATAGTCCTAAATAGTCCACCAAGAAAGAAAATTAGTCCTCTTATAGTTTCGAAGTTATAGCTATAGGTTGGTGAGGATTACAGCTTGACGTCAAGCTGTAATCCTCATCTCTCGTGCACGCAAACGGAAGGGCCTATCGACTTAGTTTGGGTTTCAAAAACTAGTCCAGAAATAGTCCACACGACATGACAAATTTCAGAAATAGTCCTTCGACGATTCCAGAGTTATTAAGACATCTTGGTGAGGATTACAGCTTGAACATTTGATAACATCAAATATCTCCGGACCGCAGGTTTCCACGTTATTTTAATAATGTTTTAATCACGATATCTCCGCCAGTTTCCCATTCTTCACTAAGGTGGCGATATTTCAGGGATACATCAGACGCATATTTTTGATAGGGGATATTTTCTCAGAATGATTAATTAGTAACAGATCGACTACACTGAAAATTTATTATTTTTGACAGACTATTTTTTGTTGTACATACCACTTCATTATCATGTCCATGTCCGTGCCCATGACCTTCGTAGTCATCATGTCCGTGACCTCCATCATAATCGCCAGTGTCCCCGCCATAACCGCTATTTCCCCCGCTATAGCTGTTCCCACCGCTATAGCTATTTCCCCCGCTATAGCTATTTCCCGCGCTATAGCCGTTGTTATAGCTGGGTGGGCTATAGCTGTTTCTCGTTGGCGGTATGTAGCTGTTACTAGGCTTGTAGTTAGATGGAGCTTGGTAGTTGTAAGGGGCCTGGAATCCCTGCGGAACGGGGGGCTCCGTACTGACCAGGCTGGCGGCCATCGTGATCAGAAATGCCTGAAAGTGTAGAAAATAAAATACTTTACAACATACTACAAACAAACAAAGCGTTATTTTCCCATACGGGGTGGCAGACGGCAGACGCACAGTTTAGCCAGTTATTCAATACTCCATTTTGCGTGACAGGGGGGTATCCCATCGCCCCCGCAGCTATAGAGAGATTTTTCATCAGACAGATAACTCTAGATGGTAGGGACAGGTCATAGGTGACACGGGTCATTCCCCAAAATGGCAGTTCGGTGAGTTCTTGTGCCCCTCGGTAGAGACATTAATGAGTTATAATTATTTAACCAAATATCAAATACGTCTGCAATTAATCATCCACGGAAAAATACCAGGTCTCTGAAGACCTGGGCGCAGAAGAACCCACTGGCTTCAAAAACACGCAGAATCGATAGGCCGTGCTTTCGCAGTCCCTATGCGTACTTAACATCTGGATCAATCCAGCTTTTGCCCTTTTGCTCTACGTGAGGTTTCTGTCCTCGCTGAGCTGGCCTTAAGCCACCACCGGTATATTCCAAGCCGCAACATCACGGGCAGACAGTCATAATGATAGCCGACCGATAGGAGATGACACTCAAAGAAGAATAATTATTTTACTTCGGACAAACGTTCAATAACAAATTAAACAAAAAAATAAACTACTCTTTGGTACCCATCGGGTAGGTTCGGAACCCTAATAAAAGGTGTAACAGAGAGGTGTAGTCACATTTTAACCTGTAGACCCGCGTAAACTCTAAAACGGAACTTTTATGACAGACGTCAACTAGAGTACTGTAGATTCTATTGTGGGCATTTATGGGCCTTTTCCGGCCAGCAGAGAAGCGAAAGTGTTAAGTGGTTGTTAGGATCGTCTTTCGGACAACTTTCATAGCGACCACCACTGCCAAACGCTATTTATCGAGCTATTTGGAAGTTTATTCAGCTGCCAGAAAATTCCTCATTATGACTAGGAATGAGTCGAGTGAATCCTTATCTTGAGTTAGCAGTCTGTATTAAATTGTCTTAACCACATCTTAGCCATATGATAATTGTAACACATTCCTACCTGGGTATTGTGAAACATAATAGTTACTGCCTACTTCTTTCCTAGGTACTTATGCTACAAGGTAACCTATCTGAAATGACTGTTAGAAAGTATTTTAGGTAGGTACATGTTGAACGGCTTTACTTACACAGCCAGTAATTTCGGCCGCCGTAACTACGTCCTTGATCTTATTAAAAAATCGTTCAATTGCGACGTGGGGGGTACTACCCCGTACCAGGAAAAACAAGTCGCTTGTATGGGGACACCCTTATTTTTTTTAATTGATAGCAGCGGCAAAACTGATATACACATTCTGTGAAAATTTCAACTCTCGACCTAACATGATTCATTCAGACCGTTGACGGACATACAGACAGACGGAGCCATGACGGACGAACGGACGCACAGCGAGGGCTTCGTAATAGGTAATAGATGGTAATAGGGTGCCGTTTGACAACCTTCGTCGGAAGTAGTAAGGTAGGCCTCACAAAGTATTGAATAACTTGGGTATAACGTATGCGAAAAAAATATGGGGTTTTTTTCAAATTCATGTAAATGTGGTGTAAAGTAGAGTAATCCACAGTAAAGTCATCTACAGTTTAGATTTTTGGGTTAACGTTTATTGAGAATTTTGATTAAGATTCTCACAGAAAGAAAACGCGATTGGGTGAAATTTTCTCGATAGAATTTAATTGCGAAAAGACCACTAAATTGTATTTTTTTTCTGTAATTATGAAATCCTAACTTATTTCATTGCGGAATTGCATTCAAAATGTGGATATTATGTATTAGTAAACTCTCCGTGAAAATCATTTAGACAAATTAGAGTAGTTTATTTTTAAACAATTTTTATGTGGTACGGCGCTACGTTATGTAATTTTTCCCGATTCCGTCCCTCTCACACTGCGGATCTTTCCGCCTGGAGTAACGGGCACTTTTGCACGGATGGGGTATCCCCTTAAAGGAAACCTCGAGATGAAGAGGTTTTGTATGTACTTAGGTATCGTTGTTTGGATTTCGTCACGGGTAATTATATTATATTATATTACCCTACGAAAGATGATAGTGCAAGAACCTACGAAATGTAACAAATAAAAACCTAAATGGCCTACTAACATCCCCAGCGAGGGGCACATGCAGGCCTTTGCCCGGATACAAGCAAGATTAACGTCATACTCCATACGCCGGCTCAGTCCGGGTTATTGGAGGGGTTTTTACTGCTACTATTAACTATATGACCTTATCATATTTATATGATTCTAACATAGTTCATTTTCGCTCACCTTTAACGATTATGTGTGAAAGATAATGATATGTTATTAATTATGATAAGTAATTTAATTGGGACCTAAGTAGTTATAAGCTACAGCTTAACGTGCCATCCGAAACATGTAAATTCCGATATCGTACTTAGGAAAAAATAATTATGGCATAGGTACATGGTCAGCTCCGGCTTCGAACCTGCGTCGTCTGCGTGAGAAGCAAGCGTGTAACCCACTAGACTACGGAGCTCTACGAGATGTAATCCAACTAAAATTGCCATGTTTCCGCATCGTTCGTACAGATATGGTGGGACTGAGAGACATTGCGAGATTCATTTTCAATCTAGATCATGCGGAAATGACATGGACGATGCCATCATGGAGACCAGAGCCATGACGCACTATTTTAGATATCCTCGCAATCGTTGGATAAAATGGTACACTAAATTTGTTTAAAGTAAAATTTAATAATCTAAAACTGTTGCTGCGTTTATAGTACATTGGCCAGTAAATAAAAATACTGATTTGCCCAGCAAATATAAGGGCAAAATGCTGCGGTAGCTTAGGTGAAGGGGCTCACCCCCTTTATCCTTCGTGTTAGGTTGAACATGCAAGAACAACAAAATATACTTAAAACATAAACTTGAGCACACATAAAATGTTTAAAAAATAAAAAGTGTTTTTGCTGATCCATTTTTGCTGTGCTTTCAGTATTTTTGATGTGCGATTACATACTAGCCGTAAATAAACATGGTCTTACTATTCTCGTAGCGGGGTGGTGGGGGGTGGTAGAGAGTTGAAATTCTCACACAATGTGTATTGTATGTTATCTGTTGCCACTGCAGCAATAAATATGGCTCTTCTCTAAGCTTGTAATGACAATTTTCATGCTGCAATAAATATGTACGAAATAACGCACTAGATACACGCAATTTCAACAATTAAAGGGCGGTCCCCGTACAAGAGATGTGTTTTTCTTCTACTATGGTACTGAACCGCTCGTGTGTGAGTCCGACTCGCACCTGGCCGTTTTTTAGGGCTCCGTACCTTGTCATGTCATCCCAAGTTTTACAAAAAAATGTTTAATATGTAGGGTAACTACATCTGCGCTAGTAAATCTCGCAGCAAGCTTTTATCATAATAAATGGTGTGATGTAATTCATTGGTGGGTTTGATTCAATTTAAAGTTTATTTTCTTCTTCTTTTTAGAGCATTGAAACAAAAGCTTTTCTTTGTGTTTTGTTTTATTTCATATGTTTTAGTTATCGCTTTGTTATTGTATCTATACGTTTCTCAGCCTGTTAATTTTTTTTCAACTAGCAATTTCAGAGATATAACATAACATAATGAAATTGGATGATAATTAAGAAAATTGGTATTCAGTGCCACCACAACGCTGTGAGAGATTAAGAAAACTCGAGGACATCACTTTAAAAAATCTAATTTAGGACCAGAGTACTTGTCAAGAATGGATCCCATGGCCACGTTTCGCCGCCATCATCATAGCAGCTGATTTTCATGACTTGGAGCTCCATGTCATGAATTTATTGTATAGGACCAAAGGACATGTCAAGACGAATCAAACGCGCCCAAACTCGATAGGGTTCCGTCGTTTTATTGTAGAGTTCCCATGGCCACCTTCCGGCTCTATCATCAGACCAGCTCCATGTCATGAAAATATTGTATAGGACCACCATCGGGGGGAACCCAAAGACGTACAATCATGTACAAAGTAAAATTTCAAAAGGTGCGATCTTTTGACGCCGTGTATGTCTCAATTTTGCTGAATTTGCTTGAAACTCGCACGGGAATCAAACCGATAGGGTACTTCCCGTTTACCTAGAATCATGAAATCTGGCAAGAAGCAAGGTCTTATAGCTCAGGTAAAGGGAACAATCCGAAAACTCCAAATTTTCGTCTGTCTGTCCGTCTGTCAAGGCCCTTCTTTCTCAGGGAGACGCGTGGAGCTGAAATTAATATCGCTTCCTCAAGTCTGTGGCCTCTTGAAGTAGTAAGAAAAATGTCAGAGCAATCAAATCAAGTTGATGTCACAATTTTGCTGAATTGATTGATACTCGCAAGGGAATCAAGACCTACAGTATTCTTCCCGTTGACCCAGAATCATGAATCTAAAAACCGTAAATTTGTAGTTCCTTCACAAAATAAATGCAATTTGTGCGGAACCCTTGGTGCGCGAGTTCAACTCGCACTTGGCCGACCCAATTCCCATTTAACCTTATTTTGTCAGTTAAGTTTAAATCACACTACATTCTAATTTCTTAAAATTTGGAAAAAAAAACAACGATAGCTATCTATGTTAGGTACAATTCCCACGCTCTATGATGAATGAGCTCCCGTGCTGATGTTGGGAAAGGAGCGGTCTGTCCATATTATGAAATGGTCATTGTTTGCAGCCTGGTCTCGGAATTGACTAAACATTCTACTAGTCAACCGAGGAAACCAGGCGATGAGCTAGCAAAGAGCCATTATCGACAAGTAGCAAGCCCATCGCCTGAAAACACACCACAGGTTTTATTTTTTATACAAAAACTTACCTCATGCTTTTTAACTCTACAAGATACAATCATATTGTTATCATTATGATGACCCCGAATCGTCCGAGATCTAAGCAAACAGCTCTACCACTTTGACCGATAATCATATTATTCATTGTCCCATTTGATTCCATGTCCACACCACTAAATCGATCAGTGTCCTTCAACTAACAGCAAAATAACTATAATTAAAATCACGCAAGAGTTCAACTGGCCATACCGTTTTATTATAATTTAACAACAGGTAGATATATAAGCGCATAGCAAATGTATGGGGGCTATTATTATAGCATAGTATGGTGCTACGTTTCGCAATCTGCCCCAGTTTTGATCTGCCATGAGTCGTTAGGCTTTATTTTATTTTATGAAGCCCTGCGAATCGTGATTGACTGTATTATCAGGCTTTAGATCCAATTTTCTATGGGAAGTATATTTTAATTTAGTTATAGCACAGAATTAATACTACTAATTATAGTTACGTTAAGGCTCGTGTGTCGGTAAAATTAGTTACTAGATTCGTGGTGGTTAAAATTAAGGACACATTCATATTCAAATATAGTTAAAACAAAACACACGGCAACATGCCTGTGCCCTCGAGATCTTGAAATTGCCTTTTGAGCAATTTAAAAACCATATTAAAGCGACTTTGTCGAAAAAGGGATATTACAATGTTCGAGATTACTTATATACCCTCTTGAATACCACCGGCGTTAGATAACGCCACTTTTCCATTATAGGTTTTAAATTTGATTACCATGGCATAAGGTTCAAAATGGTTCATCTATCCTCGGTTTTTGAGAGGTTAAATGACGGGACTGTATGGGGTTAATCTGGCTCAACACATACCTTGCTGTTAATAATTTTGTAATTATTTATTCCTGCTTATTAATTATAATAATTAATATAGTAGCTATTTGTATTATTTAAGCACAAACAATTTTTCAAAAATATCTAAAAATCAATCTGCGGGAGTTTCTACGCCCTCCTTCTCCCACACTGGTCCAATGTAGAGAAGAGGCAAAAAATGACGTTTGCTAAGTATATGTAAATATCTACAGTAATTAAGACATTTGATTGATTGAATACGTCAGTCGCTGCGGCAAAAAATACGTTTTTTTTTTATTTATTTTATCATTAACCACTGACTATTTCTTAATTTCAAACGACTTATGTTTAACTATTTACCAAATTGAGTAAAAAGTTACATCAAAAAATATGTTTTCATCCCAAATTAACTAAATGTGCACCAAAATTTTGCCTATTTTATACTAAACTACATGGGTCGCATCGCTCCGCTTTGCTTCGCTTCGGCTCCAGCTTGTTGACCGAGCGAGCGAAGGGCTCCAATTCGACAAGATAGGAGGCCGTATTGCCTGCCGATCCTTTGCATTAGGATGTAAAGTCCGTAACAGAAGAGCCTATCATGTTAAATATTCGATCGATTAGTTGCATGAGATGATCAGATGATGCGTTTACACAATATACAAATTCGTTACACCCAAACAGTCAATTGTGTCCGATTCGTTTTAGCTTAGCCGAGATAATTGCTTGTATGAGTAATGCAGCTGACTGAGACAAACTCACAAAACATTAGGGAAAGTGGTCGCTAGGTGCTACAGAGAGGAGTTTCTTGTGTGATGATACTGATGATACTAAATCTATGGTACCTACCATAAACTAGAAGTCAAATTGACTAAAACAAATTGGTAAATAAGGGGCAGGGGCAGATCCCCCCCTAGACAAGTTGCATTAAAATTTCAATTTACCAGGAGGGAAGTATTTTTTACATTTTATCTCGTACGTTGGTACAGAACCCTTCGTGTGTGAGTCGACTTGACCGATTTTTTAATCGGCAGTATGTGTATTGGACATTCGCCCTTGTTTCTCTTACTAACCTTTAAATACGCCATTGCGAAATTAAATGTGGAACCGCTGAAGAATCTGAAACAAATTCAGGATAAAATAAACACACGGAACTTCATGTACTATATTTTTTCGGATTAAGTAACTTAAAACAATGCACTATCACGGCCTACAAGTAGTTTTTTTGTATTTAGATTAGTTAGACACATATACCTCGCGCCACGAGTTATGAGCGGAGGCCTTGGATGCGCAGTAGTCAGTCACTTTGCAATACCTGTACATATGCGCAGTAATCCCCGCCAACAACGTCGCCTAGCGCTCTTAATTCGTGGCGCGAGGCATACAAGACAACACAGATATCGCAAGGTTTCTTGGCGCCTGAGCGAGGCCACCATCTCTCTCTCGCCCATGTATTCATCTATCTTGTTCCCATGCGCCGCTACCTCTCCAGGAGGCACTCAGTCTCCAAGAATCTTGGCGTCAGCCTGACGCCGACAGGATACATTTATTTGGCGTAGACCTTGGCGGCAAATCGGCGCTAGTCCCCGCAACCACTCAAGTCCGGTAGCTGCGGGGCGCCACCTCTCACCTCGTCTTGCCGATTGCCATGCTGCCTGCCAGTGGGACTTGCCAGCGAGATTATCGCATTTAGTTCCACTTTACGTCGCAGGACATGAGTGGTGGCGCGGACTCCGCGTCGTTCTCATTCATCAGGTTTTTTTACCCATGAAAATGACGTTTGCAATCCGACTACCGATTACGCACCGAGGAGGCCGACCGCGCAGGCCTCACCGGTGCGTGGTCTCTACTTGTGAAGTACCTATATGCTTTGAATGTGGCTGGCATAGGACAAAGGATTTTGTTTTATTTTTATTTTCAGTTAACCGATACATCTTTGTCCCTTTTTCCTATCGCCAAATGTTATGTTTAATTTGCGTTTGAATATAGATAAAATAATTCACCAAGTTAAAAACTTAAGAAAACCGACTTCAAGTTCAAGCCCTATTTCTTCCTCCCCGGTCGGGATGCGAATGAAGTCTGAGTACATGTGAAGTTCTCATCAAAACTTTTGCTGCACGGAACCACAAACCAAAACGTCATACATAAATATTTTTGTTTTTGTTAATTTTTTTAAAAACCTCTGAATCAATTTTGATTAAATTTATATGCGACCACCTCTAAAGTATGGCCTACCAATCAAAAGAAGAATCATCAAAATCGCTTCATAATTGACGGTATAATCGAGCTCCTCCTTTTGTAAGTCGGTTGAAAACACGACACCACGGGATCGACAGCCCTCGGAGGCCGGCAGTCAAATGGTTTATTAGACCAAGGTTAAGATCTCACGATTCTCACGTAAGTTTAAGGGACATACTAAACTGCACATCAATAGTACTGATTTGCAGAGCAAATATACTAATTTTCACAGCAAATATCAGGGCAAAATACTGCGGTAGCTTATAGGTGAAGGGTGATGGGGTGAGCGAAGAGAAGCCCCCTTTATCCTTCATATGAGGTTGAACATGTAAGAACAACAAAAATACTTAAAACATAAAAAGTATTTTTGCTGATCCTTTTTTGCTGTGAAAATCAGTATTTTTGCTGTGCGATGAAATACTAGCCTAAGACTGTAACAGAAAGGTTAGGCCATTCTGTACAACTTTTGCTGCGAAACCGTTTTGATAGGAGCAACTTTATTTTTCATTTCTCCATACAAATCAGCCCGGGACAAAACGTATGGGGGAAAGAAAAATAAAGCTGCTTTGATCAAATCGGTGTCATAGTAAAAGTTGTTCAGAATGATGTCCCTCTACCAACCCCATAAATATGTATGATCACCTACACCTTTCTGATATATCCTGTATATGCAATGTCGGTTCGGTATCGTAATGAATTGACAAATTGGCAAGTATTTAATCGCACATCAAAAATACTGATTTGCACAGCAAAAAAGGATCAGCAAAACCAAATTTTTATGTTTTATATATTTCATGTGTACTCAAGTTTATGTTTTAAGTATTTTTTGTTGTTCTTGCATGTTTAACCTAACACGAAGGATAAAGGGGGCTTCGCTTCGCTCACCCCCTTTACCATTCACCTAAGCTACCACAGCATTTTGCCCTGATATTTGCTGTGCAAATCAGTATTTTTGATGTGCATATATATATTAAATCCCATTGAAATTTAACTTCAGTTCGTATTGGCGCGTGGGAGTGCGTAGCTTCCGTCTTCTGGCAAACTGACATAAGGCCGAAAATTACGAAAATTGCACAACAATGTTGCGACTTCCGACTTTTGTTATTACGCGTTGTAATTACCTCTCGACACTATTTAGCATTATTATGTCTTTATTTTCTTGTAAAGGTTTCACTTATCCTTCTTAAATAATCTTACATCTTTATAATTTAAAAGTAAGTACACAGGTTGTAACATTATTGTAAGTTATATCACAACAGTCATTCATTGTTAATCACGAAGTTTGAGTCTCTTGACAATTTTCTTTGTCAAGCAATAATGTACTTTTTTAACATAATAAGGGTCATTGCACTCGTCAATCTCGCTAACAAAAGCTACATCTAGTTCGCAAACTTTCAGTGCGCCTGCACAATGTTGGTTATTCTGTATAGTCTTGCCTTGCACTAAGAACTTCAAACAATATTTTTATGATTATGCTACTATTTTCAAACCAACTGAAGCTAAACTAATAAGTAAAAGAAAATTTCTTTATACATAATTTTGGAGATTATAAGTTTTTTTAACCTAAAACCTTAAATATAAAAAAAAGTTCTAAGGGGAAGCCCTAATAATGAAACTAAATTGATATTATTAAAATAAATTATTGAATTTTTTTTTATTTTAATAAAATAATAATAGGTCTATCCTGTATATTAAATTATTCTTATCAACCTTGGGTTTGCTGGAAGAGATCTCTATTTAGAGATAAGCATGCCTTTGTAGATGTCCTTTCTGTTTATTATATCTTATGTTGTTTTATGTGCAATAAATATATACGAAATATACGAAATACGAAGTAATAACTGTTAAATAATAAATATAATTTTTTATACAAGGTGACTTTTATTTGGCTTACCAAATTTTGGGGAACGATAATACCCATGGTTATGAACATCTTTCCCGAAATAAAATATGGTCGCAATTATTTATGTTTGCGACCATAGGTTTCTAGGAGAACGTTGTTCATAATAATTGGTAACATTAATGCCCAAAATGTGGTCAGTCAATTAAATATAATCCTTTATATAATATAGGTAGACATATATTTGATTTAATTAAAAACAAAAATTCAACAAACCTTATAAAATCCGAAAAAAACCACACTTATTTTCCAAACAAAAGGCAAAGCTACAAAACTCCTGTGTACCAACAACACTTTATTATTTGACTCGATTTTGGCGCGCAAATGCAACCGTCCGCTGCTCTACTTTCGGTCACTGTGTGTGCTACATTTCGCGAAATGTTGTATTTATACCGCCTACCATTTTTCTTAGGACGCATCTTTTTATTGTCCGATGAAGATGCGTTTTTCGGTCTTCAACGATAATGAGTCTTAGAGAGTGGTGTTTATATATTTTTTCGGTTTTTCTTTTTGGGCGTATTTTAGTAATTTTCATTATACAACTGACGCTTTTATGACCTGCGGTTTCACTGAATAGTAAAATGACCAATGTGTCCTTTCTGCATCTTGACATTTGCAGAAACAACCATTTGCTCCATCAATTTGTTGATTCTGCGAAGTCCAAAAATATATTAAAAAGTACCTATTTGGCGATGAATTAAATTAAAAGGCTCTAACAACTGACAATACAGAGGACACATATAACTTTGGACTCTATATATCTATTATTTATTTAACGGTACTTCGCAAGTTGCTGTAACGTAAATATTTAATAGCATATAAACTGACCATATATATAAAAAATACCATAAATTATTTTATTTATTTATTTATTTATTCATGTATTCATTCAATTATTGGGATAAACTTCCTAACATTACACGTATTATGAATTTTGGCAACCGGTCCAACAATTTTCCAGAAAATGTACACTTTGTGAATTTGCGATATGCATCAAACACCACACCTACGTGGAACTACAACCGGACTCACTTCTTGTAGATTATATTATAAGCTTTCCTACTACATAATGGGTACGATGACACCTCTGATAGTATCTTATGAGGTGCCATTGTACCCATTGCGTCCCTGTTTGATTTTAAAACCGCTTTTGTATGAAGGTACGAGCTTATGATCTCAGTATGATATTACTATTACATTATAAATATCCTGAGTAAAGGCTTCCTATTTATTATCCAATTTGTTCAAAACATGACCAGCAAAATAATTTACATCAGCATATTGAGGAAAACCAGGTGAACTAATTTAATTTACTTTTTTCCATTTTTCAGATACTTTACATTTATTTTCATATCTTCTTCTATACGTATTTTCTATTTTACATTCTGCTGTTTATTATTAGTAGTAATGCAACGAATACGAATATTCGTATTCGCCGGATAATAGACATTTACCGAATATTCGTATTCGGCGAATACGCGCGTCGGTCGTCGGCACGTAAAAATACGACAAATTTATCGCCGACTGCGATCCAGTGGCCTTTTGGCGAGAAGATGTCCATTTTCCAAGTCTGAAAAAACTCGCCCAAAAATATTTTTTACTGAAGCCATGTTCAGTCGCCTCGGAAAGATTTTTTTCAACAGCTGGAAACATCCAGACCGAAAAAATAAATCGCCTAAAACCAGAAAATCTACAAATTTTATGTTTTTAAAATAAAAATTTGCCTATTGTAATTTTTTATTATTAGGAGAATAGAAATTCGTCAAATAAATTAGTCTTTTATTAACATGGCGAGATATTCGTATTCGTATTCACCGAATAGTAGGTTCGATTCGTATTCGTAAGAGTAGTATTCGTTGCATCAGTAATTATTAGTTATGCTTTGTCGCGTATCCTGGATAAATATCCAGGATGCAAAAAGGTACATTTATACTCGTATAACTTACTGCACCCACACTCCCGTGTCATTCTGTGTTTCAAAAGTTGAATAAGAATGTAAGGGACTTAGAATTCAGACGATACAACAAAAAACAATTTTCGGATGTTATCATGGAAAAAGCATCGCTTTATTCAATGGAGCCTATTGTATTACGCCAGTAAGACCTCATTGAGTTTATGTATAGAGATGATCATTAGCCAGATACAATATCGATACAAATTACAAAATCGAACGCATGATTTATGATCAAATCCGTAGCATGCACGCAACCTTGGGCACGAATGTCACGAAGAATATATATTTCAGACAAACAAAGTTTCATCTTTAGTCTGTTAGAAATGGAAAAATTATTAGATATTTTCTACAAAGATCAATAATGCAGAAAGCGTGTATTCCGTCACTTTTGTTTGGCAGAATAAGCTGTCATTACAATCAAGCATGTCTTATATTTATGATTAGTCAGATTATTCATGGACCAGTAACACAACTAAAATTTTGGGCATATATATGTCACCGTAATTAGTTGATAAACTAACGCGTTAGTTGATAGTTGACATTTTGTTCTTACCTGTCAACCTAACACGAAGACTATTCAGGGGCTTAGCTGCGCTCACCCTCTCTAGTCTCCACCTAAGCAACCGCAGTGTTCTCCCTGGTATTTCGCTTGCAATTCAAGTTTAAACCAGTTTACTATTTAACGGTTTTCACCGTTAGTTTATTAACTAACGCGTCATATATTAAGCAGTACGCTATAATCTGTCGATAGTTGACCAACTAACGAGAAAAAAACGTTAGTTTATCAACTAACGGTTTTGACAATATTACGGTGACATATATACGATATATCAGCATGGGTTTATCTAATTTCCAAAAATATTTGCACACATAATTAAAAAAAACATTTGCACACATAGCGGTGAAATAAAAGCGGGCATTTGACACAACTAAGTCACCATAAAAGTGTAGACGCGTGATTCTGCGGTTTTGATAAAGCAAAACAATCGAAAAGGTTCCCTCCCACTTACTCAACTGCTGGTCCAATTTCTAGAGCAAGGTTATGGTCATACAGCTGACTTCTTGTTAAATTACATCTTTTAGTCTTTATTCCGTGCTCACAAGAGCTATGTACGTCCCGCCACGGTGTATGTTCGACTGTACAAGATGTATTAGGCAAAGCGCTTTGAACATTTCTAGGGCTTTGTTTGGAAAACACTTAAGCTTCTACTTTTTAATTGTGTAAGGCTTTGATGAGTAATTTGTTTGTAAATGCATTGTAAGTGGATTAGATATTAAATAAGATAAAATTAGTTGACTAAATTATAAGCGTTGGTATATTCATTATTTTTTTTCAAAGAATATTTACTTGTTTTTTTACCTTGTCCATTGTTGCAAAAGGAATTAAAAAATACTGATAAAAATAATAATGAAAAACTAAAAAAAAAGTGGCTAAATCTCTTTCAATGTGCATGAAATAAAAGTTGAGAAGGGATTGTGTTGGAAAGGAGCCATGCATTTCGAAATTTAAGCATTGTAGTACCAATTGTACTTTTTTGATAGCTTCAATTCGATAATAGCTGAGTAATTTCATAACGAAACACCGTAAACCATTTTATTTTAACATGCACAAATGTATAATTACAAACGATATATTCCAACAAATCTCGCATCACTGTAACTTAGAACACCATAAACTGATTAAAAATATTCTCATGGACCTAAAATTGCAGGTGTATGGAACACAATTGCAGGAATGGTGTATGCAAATCGTATTGTAAAACAGTGACTTCAAGGTTTTCACACGAACTGATTTTTCAAAAGGCATAGAGGTAACATGGGCGTAACTGTACCGCTTCCATCTTATATGGGAAAAGACGTGATGCCGACTATTCATAAACTTTAGATAAACCTTATCTTATCATTGAAAAATTGGCCGAAAAAGGTGCAGTATGACACTTACCTGGATACGATACGTATCTTAACCTGGGCAATATATATAATTTAACAAAACTATGGTATTGTTTTTTGATCTAAGACATCCGTGCTCTCAAGTTAAAAACTTCTCTCGAGTTTTCGCTCTATGTAATAAAGATATACAAAATACTATATAACAAAAGAGTTGTTAAACGGTTTATCAGATACCATCATTCTAAAGATGTTATATTTTTAATTTTGCTCAACTTATGGGGAAATCAGTTAGGAAATCTGTTGCACACATGGGTGGATCTAGGACCCATCAATTAAAAACACAATATAGTGGGACATTTTGGTGCAAAAAAATATATAATTTATAAAAGATGTTTCGTAATTCTGTCAGGCTATGTACGATCTTTATAGAAAATGAAGCTATTTAGCTAAAAAAACAAGCATAAATCTTTAAAAGGCATTTTGTTCTTGAGCTACATAGATATCTATCATAGAAATCTACTTATCTTCAGAAATATGACCGATATGGATACTAAGCTCAGATGGAAGGATCATTAGTCCACAAGAAGACCTTTTTGGTATGTAAATGAGGTAATCTGACAGTACTCATGGAAGAATGCTTTATTTTGTATTGTGTTAGCCCTATATTGCATCTGCTCTAAGATAGCTTACATCGATAATGATGCTCAAGGCTGCATATCTTTATTTTGTGACAGCAAAGACGAGAGTAAGACTATGCTAATGAGTTTATTATATTCAAAAATTATTTATTTGATTCTGTACTGTATAGGTACCATTAGGTAGTTAAAAATACAATACCTAAAGTCGATAAACTTCGGATACATAGATTTGTCACTGAACGCCCCAATCTATTGGCTATCGAGGATATTATTATTGATTGACGAATAAATTACTGCCTGTTGTATGGATGGAGAGTTTGTTGTCATGCATGTAGCCACACACGTAGTAAATGTATTGACAGGCATTGAAAGACTTTTGACAAACAAAAGTGGCGCCCCGTCAGGATATATTGTTTTGTACTATTAGGTAGTTTTGTACAATCCCCACAATTTTTCCCTCGCAATCGATTAAGTTCTTTTTTTCTCATAATTTCCCAATGACTTGGGAATCGAATCCATTCAGCCTAACGAGGAAAGACAAAACGCCATTATTCAAATTACGAAACACCGAACGCATTCGCGCTCCTATCATTATTCGAATTTCCAACAATCGTGTTCTTTTAGTCCTTGAAGGCATGTTGCTTGCTTGCACATGGCCAGTATTTTGGCGCGTAATATAGTTTCATGACCACAGTAACTTTTTATTACTAACCATCCAATTTTCAAATAAGATTATTATTGATGCTTCTAGCTATTGAAGCGACGAAACTAATTCTCCATTATTCTATCTTATCTTCATATTGCCTCATGTCGTTCCCATCCTATTATGTAGAGTAGTAAGTAATTTCACATCATGCGGTCACATCCGAGATGCTACAGCAACTGCGTACGCAAATAACGTAACTACATGCAAATTACTGTAAAGACTGTAATCAAATTCAGTTTCTAAGTCACTCTAGTTTCGTTGTCATAAAATAGCCAAATAACATAGTCATTAGAAGAGTATCGTTACAAAACTTTACAAAGGGTTAACAAGGTACATACATACAAAGAAGACTTCATAGATTCAAAGATAGGTACCTACTCGTATTTCTCAAACATGTTTGTACATTTTTGTATTTGGGCATGCCGCATGCTGTAAACCACAAGCACTTAACTTATAAATAAGACAAAATATTACAGTCGGTGTGTATCAAATCCACAAAGTTACTTAAATAAATCTATAATTTCAAAAAAAAATCTCTTAAAGTTCTAATCTTGGATTGTGATTAAAATACCTAGTAGGTTGTTGTTTTGCTGTAATGTGAGGAATGGACGAGTGAGTCTCGAATGGACGAGTGAGTCTCGAATGGACGAGTGAGTCTCGATGAGACGAGTCGATCTTTTGATTGAGTATAATATTTTCAAATATTTTATTAAGTGCTGGAAGAAAAGACATTGCCAGTCTGAAATTTAAAAGATCACCCGTGTCTCCCGACTTGAAGAGAGCTGGGAAAGCTCCATCGTCAACACATTTGTTGAATATATAAGCTAAGTATGGGGCTATAGCCAGAGTTACTGAACTTTGACTGATATACCAGGCAATGTCCAATTAAATTTTAAATCTACATTTCTGACGCTAGTGCTGTTTTTTAACAAAGTCTGTACCTTATACCTTATACATAGATGAATTTAGACGCCCTGTTGTGAGTGAGGGTATATTTGGTGAAGAATGTTTCGAAAGCTCGAGCAATAATTTGGATAATAACGAGGTATAACAACAGAATACTTAATAATCTACATTTCACTCTCATTAGAACTCATTAAAATGTATTCGATAAAATAGTTGTTTGTTATTCTACGCTTCCTTTTTAGATTTTAGTTTGTTTTCCCGCTAATGGTAGGTATTTTTTTCGTATGCCTTTTTTAGGCAAAGGTAACTCGATGATAAGGCCTTGTGATGGTGTTTGCCCCAGTTTTGATGACTGTGCATATTCAATTCATGTTCGTAATTTAAATTAAAACGATGCTTTCATACTTAAGGTGCGTTCGAGATTGGTTAAAAATTACTCCGAGCGGCTCAGATATAGTTATTTGTGTCACAAGGGAGCAAAATGATGTATTTACGGCGAGGGCGGTACATTGAATCCAGAGTGAAGGGAAGGATTCTAGAATCCTGAGCGTAACAAAGGATTCAAGCGTTAACGCCCATGACGAAAATAATTTTGCTCCTGAGTGACACATTCAACTTTTCACACCGACTATGAGGAAAATTTAAATTGCTCTAAAAAAATTAAATAACCATACTTTGAATTATACTTTTACCACTTTTACAGTAATCGAACAACGTAAACTTTTTTTTTTATATAATGATGGATTGTGAAGGATTAGGGAAAGGTCACCACAGATAAAATATTCCTGTGTACTTTTACTATTGTGTAAAAATAATCGAATCGAATATTACAATGGTTTCGGATATCAATATTCATTATATCACAATAACAGTCATCGATAGTTTTGATTTCAGTAAAACATATAATTTATTGTAACAATTTTTTTAAATTTTACGAAAAATTCATAAATTTTGATATAAAGTTGTTAAAGTTAAAACTTGAACCATGTTAGTTTTTAATCGAATACGTCATCGTTGTCGATTGTAATGTAATTTCATAATTACATTCTATTATTTTTAACTGTGTTCAATTGGCACATTGCGTAAAAGCTGCATGCCAATGAATAAATTAAAAAAGTAGCTTGAACAGAAAAGTAGCATTTTGTTCCCTCTCGTCGTGGAGCAAAACTTACTTTTCCTAATGAAAGGTGTGAAAAGTTAATTTTCGCACTGTCAAGTGCGATTTCTCTCCCTGGTTCAGCGACTTTAAAAATTACCTGACTCCACAAACTCTGCTTGGCGGGTTTATAACATCTTTTCGTGCTGATTGTTTGATATTTTATTTGTTTTTTTTCTAGTACAAGCGTGGGAAGTGTGTGACTGGAAGTGGAGGATGAATCCACTTTACACGATTTTGTAATAAGTAAGTATGTGTTAACAATAATGTTTTTCTTGTTGTAAAAGTAAATAGGCCTGTGAATAAACCTAGAGTACCTACTGATTTCAGTTGTTTTGACTCCTTCTCCTAAGTTGGTTTGACATTGACAACTTATCCCGTTCGGAAACACGAATTCTCGCGGAAGCGTTCGATATCCATATGTCATCTCTCTTTCTGTCATTATCTCCCTCTCTTTTCTTTCTCCGAGTGAATTTTCACTTGACTTCCGAACGCTCCCTTTCTGGCGCGCCCTGCTATGTTCGAAATTGTAATAATAAGCGCATCTCTCAGCACTTTCATACTTCCATTTCTGGCACGTTTATTAAGTTAGAGTCATTAGCTGTAAATTTGATATTTTGCGTATTGAATTTCCGAACTTAATATGAAAATTTCCGCGCATGTTTGAGAAAAGTTATTAATTGTTGTAGGTATCTACAAGAAAATCTACATTGATGTTTTTTCTGTTATTAGTACATAGAGTAGTGAGCTCTCTAGATACAACAATAATATGACTATCTAATTCAACACAGAGGATAGTTCTATTTGCATTCCCCAGTAAGTGCAAGAATATTTTTCCGTTGTCGCACCTTTATATTAATTTACTAATATTAAAGGACCACCTCTATCAACAGCAGTCTTTCTATTGTAACAACTGACAATTCTTTAATTATTTATGTTAAAAGACATCCTATTTTCCTTTAACCAGTGTTCTGTAATACAAATGGCATCGGTGTCAGAATTATTGAGAAATAATTATGATACAAGTTCTTTGCCAGGGCCTACCTGCTGCTGGCAAAGAACGTGTATTAGAATTATTTCTTCATGTTTCATAAGTAATATTTAAGTGATGGTAATATTTAAGCCTTTGTCGGTATTGGCAAAAATTTGATACACCCTTATCATTTGTACCATATGTTCCACTACCCTGTCTTTTTCTACGGTTTTCTTAGATATTAACTACCGTGTAGGGCAGTAGCACACTCAATAAAAGTTTGAAATCGAAGATATGCCAATAGGCCGATATCGCGTCGCAAAGATCCGATGGTGTTTTTTTACTTTTGTGTGAAAGAATTATGCGAATGCGAATGGGAATACTCGTGACATCCCTAAGCCAATTTATGTAGTTGTTATGTCCTTGTAAAGATGGACTTGTATGAGAAAATGCACAAGTTATAATCATTTTTAAAGCAAGTTTGTTCAGCGAAACAGTTAAAAGTCTACTTTGCTATTAGTTAGGCTATGGGGTTCACCAACCTTCACAAGCACCAAATAAACACTCATATTCCTTCATGTCTCTATGGCTTCGCAGTGTTACCAGGTACACGGTAATTACCGTAGAACCACGGTATTTTTGGCTAATACACGGTCTACGGTAGCGATCCACTACCGTGTCTTTTTCTACGGTATTCTTAGATATTAACTACCATGTAGGGAAGTAGCACACACAATAAAAGTTTGAAATCGAAGATAGGCCAATAGGCCGACATCGGGTCGCAGAGATCCGATGGTATTTTTTAACTTTTGTGTGAAATAATATTCAGTCAAATCGACGACATAAAAACGAAGAAAAGGAACAAGCTGATACCGAAATCCATTAAGGGAAATATAATTGCTCAACAAGCTATTCTCCGGAATGGTCATAACTGTGTTGATTTTACACCTACTAAGAACATGTTATCAAAAATGACGGCAGCCATAAAGAAGTCCTTATATTAGAAGATTAATTTTAAATAAAAACATCTAAATTCAAGGTTGTTTCGGTTGCATTTTATACGGTAATTTACACAGTATTTTCCAAATGATTCTACGGTAGTTTAAGTCTTAAACACCGTAATTTGAACAGATAAACACGGTAGTTTATAGTTTTCATCTGGTAACACTGAGGCTTCGGCACATAACCGGGGCGGCTCGTTGCGGGCCGGTTGTCAATGTCGTCAAACGTATGGTTAAATGGGCGCTCCACACTGACATAACCACAGCATGGGCCCGCTTGCGAACTGCGCCGCCTGCGCCTGCCCGCTTTGTGTGACATGCTTCAAAAAGTTTCTTGTATTCCACCCCCGCGCCGCTACTGACCCCGCTACTGAACTGCGATGTAAACTGTATCCCTTTCAGCTGATGTTTAAATTCTAATCTATATTATCGAAGCTGCTTTAGAGGAGAACAGCCGAAAAACCGGACAGAAATCCGGACAGAAAACAGGACAGAAATCCGGACAGAAAACAGGACAGAAATCCGGCCACACGAAAGATTTTTTGCAAATTTGAACGAAGACGCTTTGTCGCTCGCTTTGGTCAAAGAGCTCCAATGGCCTTTTGATATACCTCGCGCCCCGAATTAAGTGCGCTGGGCGACGTTGGCGGGAATTACTGCGCATATGTATGTAATAATAATAATAATAATAATACCTTGGACACCTTTTACACACTTTGATCTAGCCCCAAACTAGGATTCCCTGTATCTTGGGTACTAGACAACGATATATATACTTATATATAGATAAATATTATACTTAGATAGATAAACAACCATGACTAGGGTACAAACATCCGTTCTCATCAAACAAACATTTGCCCCCACCGGGACTCGAACCCGGGACCCTTGGTTTCGTAGGCAGCGTCACTACCGACTCGGCCATTCGCGTCGTCAAAATGTACAGGCTCATAACTCGTGGCGCGAGATATACCTACTTCAGTTCTCTTTTTAACCACCGGTTAGGACAGTTAGGCTCTGCCGCGTGTTTCCGTAATAAACAAGGCCATTACCCAGGGGTCTGTAAATTATAGCGTATACTTTGGAACGCAATATTTTCACTTACGTCTTCCGAACTATACATCAGCATTACGCCGCAATCGTGTATACTTCGGAATGGTCTACGCCAATTTTATGGTTCCGTTATATACTGCGCTATTGCCCAATGTAAATACTCGCGTTATTAAATAATTTTTTTATGTGTATTTAAGTTTATAACTCAGCGATTAATATCAGAGTTTAAGGGAAATATTAAACCGCACAAAATACTGATTTTCACGGCAAATATCAGGGAAAACACTGCGGTAGCTAAGGTGAAGGGTAAAGGGGACGAGCGAAGCGAAGCTCCTTTATCTTTCGTGTAAGGTTGAACATGTAAGAACAACAAAAAATACGTAATACAAACTTAAGGACAAATTAAATATATAAAGTATTTTTATTGAACCTTTTTTGCCGTGCAAATCAGTATTTTTGATGTGCTATTAAATAATACCTTTGATAGCGTGCGTAAGAGACACTGTATAGTTTGGAACTAAACTTTCGTACGCATTCATTACAAACTATATGTACTATATGTGGGTAGTTTCCACCTTCCTCAGTCGAGAATAAACCTTGGAACGAACACGTGTATTTTATTATTCGCCGATACTTTAATGGCTAACGAGGATAAAAGTGCCTAAGAACAGTTATACCGAACATTTTATTAGTGTGTGGAGTGTCTGGAAATCTAGATAGTCATTGGAACGCAAAAATGTCTATCGGCAAGGTTGGGGCATTCAATGTGTCGTCGGGTAACTGGACCATGTACGTGGAACGTTTGGAGATGTATTTTAAGGTTAACGATGTGAAAGACGAATTGTGGCTTCCGACTCTTATCGCGGTGATGGGCGAGGACGCCTATGAGTTGCTGAGTAACCTGGTCAGCCCAAAGAAACCGTCTACTATGAAATATAGTGACGTGGTCAGTGCGTTACGTAATCACCTCCACCCGAAACCATCAGCAATGGCTGAACGTTATCGATTCCGTCAAAGAAGACAATTGACGGAGGAATCTGTGTCACAATATATGACGGAGCTAAAGAAATTAGCGAAGGATTGTGATTTTGGAGGCGTTTTAGAAGAGAACCTGCGCGACCAATTTGTGTGCGGGTTGCGTAGTGACATCACTCGACAGAGGCTCTTCGCCGAAGAGGACCTGAAGTACGCCACAGCTTTGAAACTGGCTTGCTCACTGGAAGCGGCGGAGCGGGACGCAGCGGCAGTGGATCGAGCGGACTTGGGCGGGCGGGCCAGCGCGCCGCCGCCCACGCCGACCGCGCTGGGGCTGGCGCTCACGACATCGTCGGGCCGGCGCGCGGGAAGGCAAACACGTGCCGTGACGAGCTCGAGTACAGGGACAAGCCAGCGACAGACCAGGACATCGGAAGGTGGTGCGCATTGCACGGTGTGCATTGCAGCCATAGGCCAGAGGACTGCCGATACAAACGGTTCATTTGCAGCAGATGCAAGCAACGAGGCCACCTACGTAGGCAGTGCTCGGTACAGCCTGGACCAGCGCATTCCCGGTTTGGCAGCAGAAACGTCCATCACGTGGACGCGGCGCAGGAGTCGCCGCAGCAACGGGACTATAATCATATCGAGGATTCCTCGGACATGGAGGAAGACTTTCATCACCTCAGTTTGAACAGTTATAGACCGGTGAGCATGTGTTTGATGGTCGGTGATGCGAAAATAAAAATGGAGGTAGATACAGGTTCGGCGGTATCGTGCATTAGCAAGGCAACGTATGATACCTATTATAGTTCATACGACATTGAACCTTATCCCTTAATGTTAAAGTTCTATGACGGAAGTAAAGTAAAACCGCTGGGTTTTATCAAACCAAAGGTGGTATATAAGCAAGTTGTCATGAATCTGGAATTGTTCGTAATTGAAGGGGGCACGACTTCTTTGTTAGGCCGACATTGGTTGTATGAGCTAGGAATAAACATTCCCATGGTAGGAAGTTATTCTCGATCGGATCAGGTGGAAAACCAAAACAACCTCTCAGCTGGAGAAAATACTGATCTAATGTTATTACTCCACAGATATAAGGACTTATTCAGCGGAGGACTAGGAAGGTACAGCAAGGGTAAAGCTACACTGCACGTGCGCGAGGGTGCCGTGCCGGTGTTTTGTCGCGCGCGCCCGCTACCATACGCACTGCGGGAGACAATAGACGCGGCGCTGGACGGCATGCTACGCGACGGCATCATCGAGCCGGTGGAGACCTCGGAGTGGGCTACGCCTTTGGTGCCGGTCCGCAAGGCTGATGGTGGCGTATTTGTGCGGATTACAAGGTAACCCTAAATCCTGTCTTGCTGATCGACAAATATCCTTTGCCTAAAGTGGAGGACTTATTTGTAGGCCTTAATGGAGCTAGGTATTTTTCCAAAATTGATCTCTCACAGGCATACAATCAGATAGAACTAGATGACCCAAATAATTTAATGGTCATCAACACGCATAAAGGCCTATTCAAATACAAACGGTTGGTGTATGGATTATCGTCAAGTCCAGGCATATTCCAACGTATTATGTCAATGTTGTTACACGATATCGCTCATGTCCAGGTATTTTTAGACGACATAGTTTTGGGTATCTCAGATGAGAAATCGCATATAATTCTAATCGAAAAAGTTATGAAGAGATTGCAAGAGGCAGGTCTGAAGCTGAAAGAGCAAAAATGTTATTTCATGATGGATGAAGTAAAGTATTTAGGTTTTATAATATCTAAAGATGGAATAAAAGTGGACCCCGAAAAAGTGGAAGCAGTGACAAAAATTCCACGACCAGTCAATGTTTCGCAATTACGTTCGTTTTTAGGCTTAGTCAACTTCTATGCCCGATTTGTACCAAACATAAGTACGACCCTATCGCCCGTATATGAGTTGTTAAGGAAAGGGGTACAATGGCAGTGGAGTCAAAAGTGCGAAGCAGCTTTTAACCTCCTGAATCCTGGGCCCTAATTTTTCAAATATCATTATAAAAAAACATGTTTTCGGAAAGGTTACAGGGTAAGGCTTCATCTAGAAATACAAAAAAAAAACCCCTCCCCCCCATTTTACGCTATGTGCTCATATGAGGACGCTGGGCGTTCGACCTCGAATAATAAGGGAATGAAAATTAATAAAAAAAATGAAATAATTATTTTAACCTTATTATCATCTTTTATTTATTTATAATCAGTCTTTTTTATTTATAATCAGTCTTTTATTTATTTATAATCAGTTTCGGGATATATAATCATCATCAGATTTATAATCATTGGCACAAATCAGACTTTTTGACATCTTGCTTACTAATACAATATAAATATGTTCAAACCTACAATTTCCTATGGAAATCGTTATAACAATTACGATCTGAAGTATTGCATAAATAAATTTTACACTTTGAGCACATGGTCCTGCTCTTTTGTTTGCAGCCTGGCAGGCGACATCTGTTTTGAACATGAGTCTTCAGCGGCATATGATCGGCTTTTTGAGATCTTCTGGTGTCTGTACGATCGCTACCTTCCTTCGTTTGTGTTTAGGTGCTAGTACTCCTTCTTCTGATTCTGAATCTGCACTGTCACTTGACACGTCGTTGGCTTCTACACAATAGTGACCTAGGTTCATTTTGAACTCCTGCAGTTGCATTATTTTTTTGCGAGCTAATCCTTTCATGGTACATTCTTTGCGATACACAAACCATGAGTTAGTGACAGCTAAATCAAGCATATGGAATATAAAACGAACCGTCCACTTCTTGGTTCTGGCACGAGCTGGGCAATCAGACAACATGCGATCTGCCAAATCGACTCCACCCATGGAGTGATTGTATTCTTTCACAACTTCTGGACGAGTCACAGTCTCATAAACCTTCTTTTTTTTGGACCACCGTTGACAAGTGTCGGTCTTCTCAGAAGCATAGCAAGAAGAAAGCAGATACACAGGCTTATTGTCTTGCCATTTAGTGATCGCTAACTTTTCATCTTCTCGAACTGTAGTGTAAGTTGTTCCGCGACCCTTGGCCATTAATTCTTTATCTGATATCATGGAAACATATCGGGGTATTCTATTAGCCATGATAGTACCTACCACGTTATATCCGAGATCCAGCATTGAGTCCGCTAGCTTGATACTGGTGAAATACCGGTCACAGTGTATTATGTGTCCAGGAACAAGAGACCGTGTCAAAAATATTATTGAACACTCACCAAGACTATATCGTTCCGTCAGTTCAGTGGGGAAGGTAGTTTCGCATTGGTAAACTATCATGTCACACACAACTCCATTAGGATTGGCCAATACAAGGACTTTCAATCCCAATGGGTTTGGTTTGTTTGGCCAATATACTCTTATCCCACACTGACCAGAGAAGGGTATCATCATCTCATCTATACTCATATCAACACTACGGTCTTGTTTGTGACACCCTTCGAGTATACGATCAAGCAGAGGCCGTACCTTCCAGATTTTATCACTTTTCTTCTCTTCAGGGCTCAAGTCATCGTCGTAGACGACTTTTAGTGAGGAGCGAATTTTAAAAAACCTGTCTCTGGTCATTGACTTAGCGATGATGGGAACACACCACTTTTGGCTCCAATACATACGTATTTTTGGGAATTTTAGACACGACATTATGTAATTCAATCCTATGAATATTTTACATTCCTTCAATGTAAATCCCAAAGTATTTCCGGTTCGAGACAAAACTGTCCTGTTTGTAGCTGTAACTATTTTGTCCAATAAAATATCATCGACGTATTCGTGTAAGAAGTCAATGGGTTTCCATTCCGATCGATCACGCATCGGGTACGCTGGTTGCTGTAAGCCTCTCATATTAGGAATAAGTGGTTACATAATACCTCTAACCACTTTACACAAAAACAAACAAAAAGAAATACGATATCTATGGATTTCAATGGATATAAAACACTTACTCTCACTTCGCGACATGATGACTCCTCTCGCTTATGTTGTCACAGTTGCCAAGACAAAATGGCGTTCCAAAACCAACCTCAATATATATTTTTTATATGGCAACAATACTACGATTGCCCCAGACCGCGCTAAATTCAAATGTGTGCCTATGGTTTCGTTCAAGATTTTTCTAAAGTTTATGTCATCATGCGAGTACACGGGGTCTCAGGAGGTTAAGAAGATAAAACATATTTTGACGAGTACAGAAGTACTTGCTCATTACGACCCCAATAAACCGTTGATTCTCACTTGTGACGCGAGCCCAGTAGGTATCGGCGGGGTGTTGACACAAGTAGATGGAGAGGGGATGGAACGACCGGTTTCATATGTGTCGCGCTCTTTATCACAAGCGGAAAATAATTATTCCCAGATAGACCGGGAAGCGCTAGCTATTGTATTTAGTCTGCGGAAACTGCATCAATATGTGTATGGTAGACAGTTTACCTTGCGTACGGACCGCAAACCCCTCGTAAGTATTTTTGGCCCCAAACAAGGAATCCCAATGATGGCAGCTAGCCGGTTGCAACGCTGGTCAGTCATTCTTGCAGCATACACGTATGATATTCAATACATTAATACCAAACGAAACGGGGCGGATAGTCTATCACGGTTGCCAATACAGGCGGAGGTAGGAAACGAAAAGTTAAGAATGCCAGAGCAAAGCCATCTTCATTTCGTGGCAGATGAAATGTTACTAGACTACCATGAGGTGAAGAAACAAACATGCATGGATCCGTTGTTGAGCAGGGTTCTAGGTTATATTAGGACCGGGTGGCCGGAAATCAACGAAAACAAAACGCTCCAACCGTACTTTAATCGCAGATCAGAGCTTTATGAAGAACTTGGCTGCGTCATGTGGGGCCACCGGGTAGTAATAACCACAACTTGTACACAAAAGGTTTTAAAGGATTTGCATGAATGTCACATGGGTATATTTAAAACAAAAGGCATAGCACGCAGTTATGTGTGGTGGCCGGGCGTGGACGAGGCGGTAGAAGCGTTGTGCCGGGGTTGCGCGGTGTGCGCGGCGGAGGCGGACGCGCCGCCGCGCCAGGCGCCTGCGCCGTGGCCGTGGGCTGCCCAGCAGTGGTCACGGATACACGCTGACTTTTTAGGTCCAATAGAGGGAAAACTCTTTTTGTTGGTAGTGGACGCTCGAACAAAGTGGTTAGAAGTATTTAATGCACCCAGCACGAGCGCTAATCATGTCATTAGCAGATTTAGTGAACTGTTTGCTAGATGGGGAATCCCGAGGCAACTGGTGACAGACAATGGCCCCCCTTTTTCCAGTGGGGAAATGGCATCTTATCTGAATAGGCAGGGCATAAAACACTCGTTCTCTGCGCCATATCACCCAGCGTCAAATGGCGCGGCGGAAAATGCGGTCAGGACTATTAAAAGGGTGATTAAAAAGGCGATGCGGCAACGTCATAATTTAGATTTAGCTATTCAAACGTTCTTACTATATTACCGCAACACTGAACATTGCACGACCGGCGAAAGTCCCGCTTCGCTTATGTTAGGGCGGCCACTTAGGACCAAGTTCAACTTGCTCCGAACGGACTGCGAGGCGAGAGTGCAGGCAGCGCAGGAGCGGCAGCGCAGGCAGCGGGGTGGCGGCGGCGCGGGCGCGGGCGCGGCGGCGCGGCGCACGCTGCGGGACGGCGAGCAGGTGTGGTTGCGGCAATATCGCAGCACGGACCGCTGGGCGCCGGGTACGGTCGCACAGCGTGTGGGTACATTGGACTATAGGGTTGTTGATGCACTAGGCCGAAATCATCATAGGCATGTCGATCAGCTAAGACAGCGAAATAGGAGTTCCTTAGTAAGTCCAATAACTCAGCCAGTTGATACTCAAATTATTATTCCTGGCCAGGATGACGCACCTGGGGACGTATGGGCCTCCCCTCCGACTTCTCCACAGGTTCGGGCGAGCCTGAGCGAAGCAGGGCCTGGCAGGGCGACAACGAGTGTCACGCCAAACGCATCTGTACCGGAAGATGATCCCGCGACTACGTCAAGCGAAATACTTTTGGATGCTACTACCCCTGCTGTACCTACCACCTTTCGGCCGATACGGCAATGTCGACTAACGAAACCTCCAAATTATAAAATTTAACAACTTCTATATTTTTTGTTGTATTGTGTATTAGGTATATAGGTATTGGTAGGTAACTATTTTTTTTTATATACATATTTACAGCCTAGCTAGTAGTCTAGTAGCCGTCACTTTGTGTAAATTCGTAAATATTAAGACAAGCCTAAAATTTAAAAGTCTACATTAGCCCATTTGTGAAAGTTTTTTCAATGTTAGATGAGTTAGTTATAATTTAAATGTATTTTATGTGGTACATTGGTTCCTGAGTTCGCATTTGTTTAACTATTAAGTTCCCACAGTATGCGTTTATTATTTTGTTTAATGTTTATTAATTTTATTTTAAGAAATGAAAGGGGGGTAAATAAGGGGAAGATACTGTACTATATGTGGGTAGTTTCCACCTTCCTCAGTCGAGAATAAACCTTGGAACGAACACGTGTATTTTATTATTCGCCGATACTTTACTATACACGAGTAGTTCGCAAAATTCTTGTATATTTTGTAGTTGCAGATATGAGTATCAGCATTCCGAAATATACACAAGCAGTACGCTATGGGAGCGTAATGGCCTTGTATACAACGGAAATACGCTGCTCTGCCCTGTACTGATGCTTTACAGTACTTAGCATTGGATTTTGAAAATGAGGAGGCACATGCGAAATACCGGGATACGGTTTGCCACTATCAGGTCATACTCTGTGAAGATTCTACCTAATAGCTAATAGGTCTATTAACACAAAGATGATAGATATAAAATCGTTTTAAAATAAAATTACAGGTAAATGTAAGGTCAATTTGTAGACCAGTGTTAATCTCAGTTCAGCGAACGGCCAAGTTGGTATTGGTCAGAAATAGGTTCCGTACATCCGCGACATAATAATAATAATACCTTGGACACTATTTACACACATTGATCTAGCCCCATACTAGGATTCCCTGTATCTTGGGTACTAGACAACGATACACATACATAGATATATTATACTTAGATAGGTAAACAGCCATGACTAGGGTACAAACATTTCTCCGTTCAAAACCGTTCTCATCAAACAAATATTTGCCCCCACCGGGACTCGAACCTGGGACCCTTGGCTTCGTAGGCATTGTCACTGCCGACTCGGCCATTCGGGTCGTCAATGACATAATATAGGTATGTGTTTGTTGCTGTCTTCGAAATCTCCCATCCTCCCCGGTGGGTCTTGCCAGGTAACGGAGAATTAGTGCCATTGTCTCCGGAATGTACTGGTATTCATCTCCCCAAAACATGCGATGACTTACGGACCCCAAAAAACATAAGTAAGTGGTTAATCCGTAACGGTCATGATCTAGATTATATCAATTAAACGTAATTTCGGGGCTGGCAAGACCAAGCCATTAGCGAAATTGTGTAAGAAAATAAGCGAATAAAAAATCACTCTCGTGCATATAATTATACGGCGTCATGTATGCGGTAGATGAATTAACTGTCTTTTGCTCTTAACAAAACAATAAAGATAACTACTTAAGTCTTAATAAGCATAATACCACCGCGCTTACTCAAAATGGTTGCTTGATTTCACGGCATCTTAATTTATATACCGTACGTATACCTGCTAAATTAAAGTTGAGTAGCACTCAGCGTTTGCGAATTCTGGTTAATTAATATTAAGACCGCAAGGCATGCGTGCGTGCCTAATATACAGGTTAAGCAGATTTGTTACAATAACGAAATATGATAAACAGTGGCAATTTGTACGGTAAGTTTGAACCTACCTAGCTGAATGTAGATTGTGTCTCCATTTACTATTCAGAGCTTGTACAGGGAGCAATAATACGCCTACACCTTACCTGTCAAGCAAGGCAGTTTTGAATAGTGATGTAAACCGGTTTTAGAAAAACCTTAAAAAAGCCGGTTTATGAAAAAACCTATAAACACCGGTTTTTGTTTATTATAATATAACCGATTACTTTCTTATTGTGGACTGCAGTCCATACCGAAACCTACTGATGAAAGTTATATTGTGACCATGCATGACTGTGTTCCGTATTGAATGCTTAATACAATTTAGTATGACTCACTTAAGTTAACAGTTGCGATTAGTTATTTTTAAGTTACAGATATTTTGATTTTATTATAGTACATTTTAAAAAGATTCGAATTTTTGTTCTTTTTTTTAAAGTAAGCTATAACCTAAAATCACCCAAAAAAAACCGGCCTTTTTTCAAAAGTAATCGGTTTAAACCGGTGCTGAGAATTGTAATCGGTTTACATCACTATTTTGAATACTGAGACGCAGGCAAAGCAGAACAATACATTATGATAGAAATGTGTAAAGTTCGTCATTCATTAGTTCATTATTTCATTCACGAGGGGGGATTGCCGAGCCGATTGTCTCATGACCAATGCACACGTGTTTCATGCGAAGTTTTTCTAGTACTACGATCGTTCAAGGGAACCTAAACGGCTCAGAGACAAGAGACAGAGACGTTACTAGCGCCACGGTCATCTACTGTACTAAACTTTCATTCAAAATTGTCGTATTTGAGGTTTTATAGTGCGTGCGAGTTTTTTTTTGCTGGTAAGTAAATATTATCATTTAAATTTTAATTTTTGTTTTATTGTGTGCAGTATATTTATCTAAATACATGTTGGGGAAAAATAAATGTCCGGCTACCGTACTTTTTGTAAAAAGTGAGCTTATTCAATGTGGTTAGCGGCGGTAACCACTGTGAGACAAGTAACATTTTTTTGTGAAGTTTTGATCAAAAATATTAAAGTGATTATTTTTACAGGAAATGCCTAAAAAGAAGTTATCAGACCGGGATATTGAAAACGAGCTGTTGTTTGAAGAGATACCTTCAGATAGTGATAGCTGTGCTGGTGGTGATGGCTCAGACACAGAAGATCTACTCGAAATTGAAGAAGGGCCAAATGATTCGCAAGAAATTACACTAGGTGAGAGTTTTTTGCCATCTGATGAGGAGTTTGATTCTGACGATGAGATTCCCCTAGCTCAGCTGGTACAAAATAGACAGCCCGCTGCCGTAGCTGTTATGCCGTCAGTCCCTGCCATAAGACCTCCAAAATGGAAACGAGCTTACACAATTTTAGCTCCTGACGACTATACACCATCAGTCCATTTGCCTGAAGAAATATCTCGTTTAGCAGCACGCCAGCAGTTAAGCCCTCTTAGAATTTTTCAATTGCTTTTGACAGACGACGTCATACAGCACATAACATTTCACACGAATTTATATTCTGAACAAAAGGAAATACCTATAAACCAGTTACTACGGATGAAATGTCGGTGTTCATTGCTCTGAACTTAGTGATGGGTATAAAAAAAGTCCAAGTTACAGAGACTACTGGTCATCTTCACCTGATTTACGTGATGAGTACATATCATCTTTTATGTCACTCAATCGATTTTCTTGGATCCTCGTTAACTTACACCTGAATGACAATAATCTACAGCCTACGCGAAACGATCCTCATTTCGACAAATTATACAAGATCCGACCATTCATAGAGATGATTAGAGAAGCTTATAAAGCAAATTACAGTCACACAGAAAACATTGCTATTGACGAATCCATGATAAAGTTCAAAGGCAGGAAGGAGTACTTTGAAGCAGTAGATGCCCAAGAAACCTACAAAGAGAGGGTACAAAGTGTGGACGAAGTGTGCTTCTACTGGCTATTAATAATAATAATAATAATAATAATAATAATCGTTTATTGCAGGCATAAAAGCCCATAGAATAAATTACACATTATGTCAACAATAAAATAAAATTAAAATTCAAATAAATCATTACAAAATAAAAATGTCAAAAAATTTAAAAATAAAAACACACACACGGCAAGGGAAGAAGGACGAGTGCCTAGGCTACCCACTAACGTGTAGCCTCACCCAGTGAGCCAGCAGCGGCGAGTCCCACCGTCCAGCCAACGTGCGAAGAATGGAGTTGGAGCTGCCGCGTACGCGCGCTAATAGCGAGGCGCTGCGTTTCCTAATGATCGCGGCAAAGCCGTCGACCCTTGCCTCCGCAAACATGCCTGAGGCGCTGCAGTACCGCGGCAGGCCCATCACCACCCTAAATGCATTGTTGTACTGAATAAGTAGGGCGCTGTATGCACCCTGCGTATAGTTGACCCACAGGCTGCACGTGTAGTAAGACTGGCAGTATGCCCTGAACAATGTTAATTTTGATTCTTTACTACAACGAGCGAACCTGTATTGTTTAGATTTTGAAATTTATACTGGAAAGAGAGGGAATAAAACGGAAACTAACTTAGGAGGAAATGTTGTGAAGAGATTCTGTGAGGGATTAGAGGACAAGAACCACAGGGTATATTTCGACAATTATTTCAATAGCTATGAATTGCAGGTTGATTTACGACTAAAAAACGTTTATGCATGTGGTACGGTAAATTATACTAGTAAGCATCTTCCTGCTTTGAAAACTGACAGGCAATTGAAACGCGGGCATTACGATTATAGGGTTAGCGACAATCAGATGGTTTCCTATATGAAGTGGAAAGACAAACGTTCTGTTTTCATCTTGACTAACTTTCATGACCCACGAAATAAGGTTCATGTGACAAGAACTAAGAAAACTGGTGAGAAGGTTGAAGTTCCATGTCCTTTAGCCTTGAAGGACTACAACGAGAACATGAATCCAACTCTTGTTTAGATGAATTGTGCCTGAAAGATTTTCGGCGACATGTTTACCAAGATATGTTGGCTCCTGCATATGTCAGTAACAAGAAAAGACTGTCGCGCAGCTCCAGCAAACCTAAAAACCTACCTACTCTTTCATCAAGAAGCACAAGCCTGAAGTCCCACGTGCAATAAGGGTTTCTCTTGCAAACCATCAGCCCGTAAGAGGCACTTCAAGACGCCGCAGTGCAAGTAGCACAAAAGACATGCCTGTACGTACTGTATGGAGCTGCAGGATATGCAAGGTACCTCTCTGCTACCGAGAAGGAAAAACTTGTTTTAATGATCATCATGAACATTTGTAATACTAATGTTCCTAATTTGATCCTGACCTCATTTTTGTGATTTTAAATAATTATATTATTTTTCGTAAAATTGTGTACGTTTATTTCACAGTGGTCACCCTAGGAATTAAAAAAAATACAGATATGACTTATTTTAGGCCTAGAGACTAAATTTTTCTGAAAATTGTTTTACTTTTATCGGTAACAAAAATCTGTGCTGCAAAGAGTTAAATAAGTGTTGAATTCGCAAATCTGATGAAATGAGATTACAAAAATAATTAAATCATTATTAAGGTACCGTCGTATAGTAAGGCCCACTTTTTTACAAATTGTAATAAAAGCTTTATTTAACCACCCTCAAGAAAAAAAAGGTTTACATTGAAAGTTATGATTATTTCAAAATCCAAATAAATGTACTTTTTATAGCTATAACGACGGTAAGTTACTTTTTTGAACGTTTTTAAAAACCTCTTTTTTGGGCTTTAGGTACTAAAAATGGTGTCTATAATAAGGCCCGTGCCGAATGTAGGTCGTTTGGCGTAAAAGTATACATTAAAGACCTCAAAGATTGAATAAATATGAACATTGTGATATTCATAAACATTTTAACAGGAAGCATAAACTAAAATATGAATAATTTGTTAAAAAAAATATGCGTTTCCACTGTGTGGGATCAGCCTAGCTTTTGACTTTTTAGGTGTTTTGTAAATAAATATTAGTATTTTATTTTAAAATATTGTTATTCATGCTATAATTGAGTAATTATTGTCAAGGTTTTTTGATTTTTCATTTTCATACATTGGGCCTTATTAGTTACTACACAGATATCGTTAAGAAGGCTCCTGTGGTCGGTTACAAGGCCCTTTAAAATTCAATACAACTCACTTGACCGAAAGCATCCGAATTTCCGATCAGTAATTATAAGTGTATTTATCATCATCATCAAGCACTTTTGTAACACTCAGTAAAACATTGTTAGTTAAATTTAACACTACAGAAACTAGCGGGCTTTATTAGACTGTAGTAGGGATGGAAGGCCCAGCCGAGTCTTGTATGGCCCGAGCAATAATTTTGTTGGGCTTTCCTTAATGACATGGGCCTTCCAACACAAATTGATCGTTTTCTAAATAAATAGAAATGAAATCGCACATGTCTATGTAAATATCAAAATAATAATGATCAAATAAACACTCTAATTAAAAATCTACTTACAAATCGCAGTATAAACAAGTAAAAACTTACGTTTTGTGGGCGCACAATTTAGCGTAATCAATCAGGGACCGCGCCCGACATCGGTGAACAACCGGGCGTCATTGTCAATATGGCGGCCCCACGCTGCCCGCTGTTGCGTTTCTGCGTTCCTATTGGTTTATTCTATACGTAGTTTGAAGCTCGCGCAAATCAACTGTATATAAGTCGGTTTTCTGCGCCTGGGCCTTGCTAACTGGTGGGCCTTATCAGACGACTGTACCTTATATAAATACGTAACCTAAAACAGTTTTATAAAAACTCTATAAGCAGAGATTGAATTAAATAAGGAACACTACCGCACTAGTTCGGTAAACTAAACTAGAGAACACTGGTGCATAATAATCTCTATTATGAACCTAGATGCGATGCCATAACGTCACTTTACGAGCAATTGTTGAATAACATTTTGCAAGGCATGGCAAGCGACGTTTTTTGTTTGACGTCGACGCGCGAGCTTGCCCTGTCTTGATTCAAGATCTTTTAAATTCCACTTCTTTAAAAATAAATTTCAAAGATATTCGAACTTTAAGCGATTGATTTTATGGTTCCGCACCCGAAGGGTGCCAAACGGGACCCTATTACTAAGCCTCCGCTGTCCGTCCGTTCGTCCGTCTGTTACCCACCAGGCTGTATCTCATGTACAGTGATAGTTAGACGGTTGAAATTTTCACGGATGAAGTATTTCTGTTGCCGCTAAAACAACAAATACTAAAAAGCAGAATAAAATTAATATTTAAGGGGGCTCCCATGCAACAATTCTTCCAAACCCACATACAAACTTATGAATGCACCTGGTTACGTACATGGAGTGTTAAAGTAGGCGCACCAATAACTTTGTAAACAACATTTTGCTATGTTAAATCCAAACTATTCACCCCACAGCATCCCTACCATTGTACGGTGGTAAGGAACCCTTCGTGCGCGAGTTCGACTCTCACTTGACCGGTTTTTATAAATTGATTTTAATTTACTCGCAGTAGTCGTGAAAACACTATTATGTAATGTCTAGGCCAAAAGTGCAATGGACTCATCTCTTCGAGGGCCTCATCCATGGCCCGCGCCCGCCACGCACTCCTCCATCTATTGCTCGCTTTCCAGCATCTTTAACAATGTAGTAATTTTGTTTCCCGTCTTCTAACCTCAAAATAGCAGCTTTGCCGCTTGATTTTGGGTTCTCAGGCGGAAAAAATCTATTCGTAACTCGTTCGAAAAGGCTTCTGTACTCGTGATTACTCATTCGCTACTCGAGTTTACTCGTGAACTCGTACGAAATGTACTATATCATCTCTCCTGTCGGAAAGTTTAATTAATTTAATTTTCATGGGTAGCCCGGTGGAAAATAGCTAAAAATAATTAAAAGCCCTTAGAGGGTGGAAAATTTTTATTTTTTATTTTTACGATTAGTCACGGCGACGATGATGATTGAGTTACGTCATATTATGAAAAAAACAATAGGTACTTTTTTAAACTTTTCCAATGTAGGTATGTAGTTTGTGTACCTATTTTAACATTTTTTCAGAATCTAGTAAAAAAAAACAATAAAAGCTTGCAATAGAAAAAGCGGGAACACGAGATTAAATATAAATACCATGTATCTTTAGGGTTCCGTACCCGAAGGGTGCCAAACGGGACACTATTACTAAGCCTCCGCTGTCCGTCCGTCTGTCTGTCCGTCTGTCACCAGGCTGCATCTCATGAACCGTGACAGTTAGACAGTTGACATTTTCACAGATGATATATTTCTGTTGCCGCTATAACAATAAATACTTAAAAAGACAGAATAAAATAAATATTTAAGGGGGCTCCCATATATAGATCTGTTTGCACACTTGTGACCCCTTTTGAATATAAAGAATTAGCCTCCTGCTACAGTTGGTTGTCCTGGTACTTTATGGAAAGTTGAAGGGACGAAGGGACGAGAGGAAGTACCACGGGTAGATTTTTTTACTTATGTAACTACTGGAATTTGCTATGTATTGTGGTTACATAATAATAATGGGTACGTAGGTATTATAGTAAGTGTCTGACTAAATCTATGCCCGCCCAATTCGCTTCAATCAAAGGCCGTATTAGAGACCGAACAATGATATGATTGTGTATCAAGATTGAATAATTTACACCATGTCATTGATACCTGTTTGTATAACCCCGAAAGTAACAAGATACGCCATCTTAGGTGTTGGAACAATAAATAGTAATTGTTATTGTTGATATAAGATCTGTGTGGTGTAAAGAAGAGTCTATTGGTTGTATAGCTGAAGAGTAAAGCATTGGCGCAGGGCGTATATAATATTAGATTTCCCTTGATAATATAATAACATTAGTCGTTGTAGCGATGGGCTTGCCCCCCGTCACGCAAAATGGAGCTGGCAAACGTGTGCAGAACTGTGCCTCTGCTATCCCTCTATCCCCCTTACCATAAGCGAGAAAATGAGGTCACAGCTCAAAAAAACTTGGCGTAAACTGTATACTATCAGACTTACTAATAAAAGAAGTTATTCACGGTTTAACTTATACAGTGTTTTGTCTTGCTTTGACATTTGACATTTACTCGACGTATGAAAAGGACAAAACACCGTATAAGTTAAACCGTGAATATTTTTTTTTTATTAGTAAGGCCGTATTACAGTAAACAGGATGTAACAAAAAGGTGTAGTCATATTTAAGGGGGTGTTTAAGGGTATCATTCTGAGCAAATTTCACTATGAAATTGATCTGAGCAACTTATTCCCCTACTTCAAATATGGCGAGGGGGGTGATCGCTGGTGCACATAAGTCATACTCGTGGACGGGTGCTGCTTGGGGGGGCTGGTCCAGTCTGGTTTCTTATAAGTTATGTTCATTGAAGCTTGTCTTTGTTCTTATTTATTTATTTTGTTAGTTTGTCATTTTGAGACATCTTATTGGCACTTATGGATACGATGTTATAATATTAACATTAAATTTAATAATATTGTCATAGGATTAGATTATTTGTATATTGTACATTGCATAATAACAGAAAAAAAAATACGAATAACATTACATCTCCCCCCCACCCCCCCTAGAGTTTCTTGGTGCTATCTTCTCTGAGGGGCGTATTTCCGAAGCACTGGTAGAGTTTATGGAGTCTCCTTTTCCTGTGCGAGATTCAGCCATGAATCACCACTTGAAAGGGAGATTTCCTTTTTCAAGATCAAATCTCTATCAGTCATGTAAGTACTCATTAGTTTAGTTGGGTTTTTCTTTAAACAAACTGGATAGAGAAAATAAAAACTTGCCGAGATCAAATCGGTTTCATAGTGAAAGTTGTTCCGAATGATGTTACTAGCAACCCCCCAAAATATGACTACGCCCTTATGTTACATGTAACTACTGAGTCTACGATCGATAGCAAATCGCTGTCTCCTATGACACAGAGCATACGAACCAACTCACAGATCATCTCATCTCGCCACAGCAATCGATTTATAATTACACCGACCTTGCTCTACTTTGAATGGAGATTTGGAAGACCACCATACAAGTAGGTATGCGCGGAATATGGAATACAATGCAATGGGTAATGGTGATTTGTATGGGCGGCGAGAAAAGTGATTGGAAATAAATAATTGAGAGGGTCTGCACGTTTTGTTTAAGATACTGAATATTAAAATATACACAAAAACTACAGGTTGGCAATTTCATGAAGAAAATAAATGATCCGCAAATGTTTCCATTTGCGGATAACTTTTTTTAATTAAATCTGTAGTTTGTCTCAGAAACCAGGCACTTTGCTGCCGTTTTTTTCTACAGTAAATTGACAAAGTACAAAATAGCTTCACGCCCTTTCCACACGGGGGTGGTAGTAATGTAGTAGCTCCCACTTTTAGCCAGCCATAAAAATAACACAAATTATCTTTTGAATCGGGTTTGTCCCAGTTCATCCCATTTATTTTTCAGAAATAATTCCACTCCAAGTCACTTTTTGAAAATATTTGGCTGAATCAGGAATAAAAAACACGTCATAATTGAAAATTTTATTAGTGGAAATACTTAGATCCTGCACGGCCCCACTGTTAGATCCTGCACGGCCCCACTGTTAGATCCTGCACGGCCCCACTGGCTGAATAGTCCTAATGAGCAGCAAACAAACACAAAAAAAAAACAGTTTAGAAAGACCTGTCCAACCAAATACAGTAAAATTTCTATAAAAACACACGGCAGTAACGAAAATAACATTCTCAAACCACCATTAGCTAGTGGCTCTGTGTGCTGTAGACCTCGCGAGCATGTTGGTGGAAAGCTGAACTTCTAACATAAAAACTTATGAATGCACTTGGTTACGTACACAGAGTATGAAAGTAACCACCAATAACTTTGCTATCTTACATCCAACCTATTAGCTATTTATATGCCGATTTCACGATCTTCACAAATCCAACGATACCTAATTTATTAAAATCAAATAAAAAAAAACATTTCAGCATACCATAGCGTCAAGCCTTTTCCCATAAGGGGTGGCAGAGACACAATTGTGCCCTCTTTGAGCCAGTTATTGAATGCTCCATTTTGCGTGACAGGGGGCTAGTAATGAAGGTTTCCTCACGATGTTTTTCGAACACCGTTAGAACCTACATATAATGACTTAGATAAATTTATTATCTCATTGGTACATGGTCAGGAACCGAACGAAAAAACCATATACTTAATTATGGAACCTGCTCACAAAAATTCACGAGAATCGGTTGAGAAATGCGACCTGTAGAAGAGATCAGCCGGACAGAAAGCCCGACATACGAAAGCAGTTTTGGCCAAGCTGAAACAGAGTCGCTTTGCTGCCTTGGTCAATAAAGAAATTAAATATTCAGTATTTCGTTAGCTCTGCCACTCGTTTAATTTGGTCCAAAATTACCTGACTTGAGTTTCCCGATTTCTTCAATGTGATCCCTATTCGTAATTAGACCATTGCCCTGCTTCTGGCGCGGTCTGATAAACACATTATCTATACTTGCAAAAACAAAATCATAAAGCTCTTTTGTAACCGATTGTATGATCAATAAGGGCACCATTATCTATTTCAAACGATTCATCCTGTTACTGTCCACATAAGGTTGCTAATCCAACGGAATTCAAAAAACCTTATTACTTATATGGCCCACGGATTTGAAGGGCTCTGATTTGATTACATGTACGAACATCATTTAATATTGTATGGCATGTAAGATGTACACGTTTTATTGTTACGAAATACCATCGATTTATTATACTAAATCGATGCGAAAAACACTCTACATAATGCACACAAACACAACACATTGGGAACAAATATGTAACATATTTGAGATATCTCAAGAAAGGACTTCGAATATTCCCATAATTCTATTAGGTTGGACCAGGGAGCACCTAGGTAGGACTTAGAAAACCTTAATTTAATTCTGGTTCTGCATAGTTGAGGCGATGGGCTAGACGCTATGGAGTAGTGTTAGTACTGACTGCATCTGTGCTACTGCCACACCGTGTGAGAAAGGTTGTGTGTTGTTGTGACTACCCCCGGGGCGCTGCGGTTGTCGCTTTGCCTATAATGCGAAAAGTCCCGGGTTCGATCCCTGGCCGGGGATAAAGAACAAAAACCTCAGGTCTTTTATTTGTGTGACGTCGCTGTTTCTGGAGTCAGAAGCAATGTATGTGCCTTTATGTAAATGTGTGTTTGTACATAGGAAATTAATCAAATTCAATCAAATTTAATCAAACAAGTATGACTGTCGCAATCTCATTCTAGCTAAACATTGCCGAGATATTTTTAATGAAATGTTGCGACCTATGTGGCGCCCTGTTGTGGCTCTGGCTACCATGCGAGATGTCCAGGGTTTGATCCCCGGCTGCGTCTTCTGAAAAGCACGTGGGGTACAACGCTGGGCTCGAAAAGCCAGAGCGCTACAGCGCGCGACGACTCTGCGTTTTACCACACGGGGTTTTTCAGCGCTTACATTGACAATTCACTGGTAGCGCTCTGGCTTTTCGAGGGGTTCGAAATTCTGAAAAGCCCGTGGGCACAACGCGGCCCAACTTTGTCCCCACCGGCTTTCAAAATACGCTTCCCGGCTGGGGATAAAGAAATAAATTCCAGGTCTTGAATGTTTATATGCGTGTGAAGTCGTTGCTTCTGGTTCCCTTCCCACGACACAGGGTCCCTAGTGAAGGATCAGAAGCACATTCAAACATAAATATAAACGTTTATGTTTGAATGTTCCTGAATGTGTCAATTCATTCGAACACACGTTCCTTAAACGGAAAAAAAGGAAAGATAGGACTGTCCGTCTGTCCAAACCGTTTTTCTCAGCAACACATGGAGGGATCAAGTTGAAGTTAAAATATCGATTAATCAATACTGCGGTATCTTAAAGTTGAAAAATATAAAGATTTAGGTTCAAGAGATACCGCTTATTGATATTCGAAAGGGAATCGAAACCTACAGGATACTTCCAGCAGTCCTAGAATCAGGAATCTTGGCAAGAAGGGAAGTAAACTTTTAGAGTTCCTTCATTTGAAAAAATGCTATTTGTGCGGAACTCTCGATGCGCGATTCCGTCTCATACTTGGTCGGTTTTATTTAGTTTCTACCTCACTTGCATGTTTTCTCGTCTACCCACAGTTTCCTCATTGTTTTCAAGACAAACTCTCACAAACCTTATTTCCCTTTAGGGACTTAGAAAATTTAACAAAATCCATAGCATATGCCTGTAAAGTAAACTTATTTTATCTAGATGGGTAAGTATACCCAGATTGCTAAGGCCTATTTATGCGCGTTTTTTTGTTTCTACCTCGTTTAGTTGTTTCCACATCTACCCTCAGTTTCCACATAAATCGTTCGGTCTTCCGCGTGAAGTCTTCGCAACACAACAATTAGGTAAACATATAATTAAGTACCTATTTGTACGTTTCCATTGTATTTTATTATGCAGATATGTGCGTGTACCATAGATATCGATATCTGTGGCGTGTACAGACCCCTGTGGGTGGAGCGAGATGGGTAATTGCGGATAATGGATGTCCCCTAACGCAATTTTCAACTTTAGAAAATCGTATTGTCGTAATAATACAATCAAAGTAGTTGGTATATTTTTATAGATACTTCAACATTCCACATTACTATTTTGAAAATAGTTACTTTGAATCGAATGCCAAGATTTTGTGTTTCTAATTTCAGCTCCCCTAGGGTCATGCCATGAGACGAGGTTTCATGAAGTGAAATATGGCTCGCCTTCTGGGGTCCGGGAATTAGCCACTTTTGGGAAAAACACAGAAAATCACGGGCTTCGCACTTTGATCTCTGACGCTGCACATGGCTGGCTGGCTCAGGCCAGTGCTGGCAGTTTTTAATAAAAAATCTAGCTAAATGCTAAATTACCTACAGATGTGTATAATAGAGTGTTCACACTGTGATAATGGTCAGGGCGCCGCAATTAGAGGGGGCATTGCCCGCAATCACCTGTCTCGAGTTCGAAATAAGTTGAATCGAGCGTGGCCTGGTAGAAAGAAATATACTGGAGTCTTGGATGTTCATTATGGTTGGGAGTAGTGACATCACTGTATATGTTTGGTTTGTATTGGTTTGTAAATACTACAATAATCACTTTCGCAATATACTAGGTACTTATTTCACCCACCTACATAAAAAATATGATTGATTTAGCATTAATTATTATGAAAAAAACATCAGTAAGTACAAAACAAAAATTGTACCCACCTATACTTTGACGTCCCATGTCAGAGTAGGTACCAGACAGTACCTATTGGAATGTAAAAGTTGATTCTATATTAGAGCTCGCGTTTCATATGTCAGGCAGGCCTGAGGTCGTCGCATCACAAACAATGGACACGCACAAGCCCAGATCAACAGATAAGTTTACGTAACCGCTCCACATACTAAACTATACTAAACTACGCTATCTGCAATCTAACAGTAACCAGTGAGTCAGTGAGATTCATTGGTGAAGGGATAAGTAACTACTACATTGTCTGTGATACTAGCCCACCTGGCTGATAGGTACAACCATCTTCAAGAGGACGGAAAAAAATGCCATCTGACCCGGTGCTGGAGCCTCTGGTACTGTACTGTTAAGATTAAGTATTGTTTGCCACTGGGCCCGGTGTCCCACAAATTTTTACATCGGTCGGGGATGATGGGACCGTTACCTACCTCTATATTGTATTTCTGACATCAGTTCCGAATTTCCGATAGCTTACAAATGGATTAAGACAAAGACCTTTGCATGCATGACAAGGCGAATGAACCAAAAAAATATAATTATGGTTTGAAGGATGTTCGCCAACTTCAAATTGACGTTTTCCTAATTAGAACACGATAAATTCACAAGAAGCGGTCGTTTAAAGCGACTGTGTTTAGAATTTGAATGGAATCGGGATGTCTATGTCAAGAGATACAGAATCAAGTTACGGAGGGAATTCAAGGTTTTCTCGGTAGATATGAAAGAAAAGACAGAAAAATCTGAAATAATTTTATTTTGCTACATAGTTCCCTGCAACCTCAATACACTTCGTAGAGCATCAAATTATATTTTATACACTCCAAAATGAAACTTTCTTCCTCCCCTGAAAAAAATGAAACTTTCTCCCTCCCTCCCCTTGTCGCATTCATCGTCATCGTCGGAAATCGAATTTCAAATAGCTCTTTTTAGGGTTCCGTACCCGAAGGGTTCCAAACGGGACCCTATTACTAAGACTCCGCTGTCCGTCCGTCCGTCCGTCCGTCCGTCTGTCACCAGGCTGTATTTTAAGAACCTAGCTAGCTAGAGAGTTGAAATTTTCACAGATTATGTATTTATGTTGCCGCTATAACAACAAATACTAAAAAACAGGATAAAAGAAATATTTAAGGGGGCTCCCATACAACAATTCTTTCAATACCACATACAAACTTATGGATGCACCTGGTTACGTACATGGAGTGTGAAAGTAACCGCACCAATAACTTTGTAAACAATATTTTGCTGTGTAAAATCCAAACTATTCACTCCACACCATCGCTTCCATTGTGGTACGGAACCCTTCGTGCGCGATTTAGACTCGCACTTGACCGGTTTTTTTTTCAGCTTTGTGAACTTTCGGGAACAAAAAGTAGCCACTAGATGACAAGTTTGGACTGTAAAGTGGATGATTAGTGCCATGGAAAGCACACTCCAGAATTGCAGCCGCAACGAACGCCGAATGAAGCAGCGCGTTGTCGACTCGTGGACGGGCAACACAGCGGCGGCGGCGGTCAGTTTTACGCGCCTTTTTACTTTCGAGTTGAACGAAGTGAAAATTAAGGAAGTATAGTAATCGTATCGAAAAAAACAAATCAAATGTATATGTATGTGTGCGTGTATATGTATCTATGTATGGATGGCTGTTTTAAGTTGTCAGCTCTAGAGCCTAAACTACTGAACCGAATTGGATGAAATTTTGTATTGGGGGTTATTTTGTAAATATCTAGGACAATTTTTTTGGTTTTGGATAACTTGATTATAAAGGTACCTGTAATACAAATCAAACACATTTATTGAGTTTATTCAAAAACGGGACTAACGATTTTTTTCAAACTTCTCGACATAGTATCTCTTAATATCATCTATATCATGGCATGCTCGGTTATTACCGCAAAACTCTAAAAATGGTAGCTCCCATACAATATGCACACAGTGCCATATATCCCGTACATTAGGCGGCGGGCGAAATAAGCTCATAGACTCATAGTGCGGGGCATGGTTAAAGAAGTAACACTGAATTTCCCCACAAAGCTCCAAAAACTCTCACAACATTCAATTCGCGCATGTTTCTGCGGTGCTGTAAGCATTCGTGGCACGCATCTTGCACTGACTTTTTAGTGGTTCCAAAGGTTATGAATAAAGCATGTATGGCAGGTACCCACGGATAGTTTGGTTACCTCTGATAACATATTGATATTTATTCGAGCATCTTCGAGTACCTACAAGTTTCTCGATTTTTTTACTCGTTGTGGCAGAAACGGGACCACCGGATCGTTGTCATCTTCAATGCTTTTGTAAACAGCCACCATCTCTTCTTCGCTGTTTTTGAGATTTTCCTTTCTTCTTGAGGAATTTAATAACAACACGGTGCTCCATTTTCTTAAAAATTTTCGCCGGGCCGTCCCTCCTGTCAAAAGATGTGACTGTGGATAGCAACCACTTTAAGTGGCCGAGCTGCCTATACTTTTAAGCGAGAAATATTTTTAACTATATAATAGGGGTCTTACCACAAAAAATAAACTCCTGTTCAACACTTGTCTAAAGAAAAAACTTTTACATAGGATTTGACATTTGTTTTAATGTTAAACTATGGGTAACATGTTGTTTTGTAGTAACACGGTATATAGATATGTTTTGAGAAAAAAAAACGATTTAATTTGCTATTTATTGGTTTTTGGGGGCGAAAAATCGATCTAACTAGGTCTCACTAGTTTTTTCAAGTTTTAATGCGTTTATTCCGTTCCGCACAAACAACGGGATCGAAAATATTGCTTTATGGAATGAAAATATGCCAGAAATTTCAATGACAAATATATACCGTATATTTATTTCAAGTTGTCGCGATTTCACTCTATTTCAATAAAAATACGATAAAAAAAATGCATCTTCATTCCCGTGAGATTCCCGCCCTAACATCGCGTGATATGCGTCGGAGGGATAGGTACCTAAGATAAGACTAAACAAAAAGTTTTGTTCAAATGCTTCGTATACATCCTCCTTGCCTGAACAAGCAAGCAAGCTATTTTCTGGTCACCCGAAACACGTATGCAATCATTCAGCCTACACGTAGGCATATCGATATAACAGCTTAGGATGAGTGATGTGCAGTCTGATGAAAAACAATCCGAATCCAACAATACATTGAAGACCCCTCGTACCTATAGTGCCTGTGGTGGGGACCATTCAATATTTAGAACAAATAACAGTTAATTACCTAGTTACGAAGCTCGGGATCTACAAGTGCTACGTGAGATCCCGCCTCACCTATGCTACGCGGCCCCCCCGGCATGGTACGCCCTGTGCTCGGAGACGAACAAACGGAGACTCCGAGCCCAAGAGAACCTCTCTCTGCGTAACATCGTCGGCGCCCCCCGCTACGTGAGGAACGCAGGGAATCTGTGGACCAGTTTGTCCAGAGGCTGGCGAAGGGCATGTTCGTGCAAGGTTCTTGCGTGCGGATGGGTCAAACCACTCGCACATCTGCGAACTGGCACCGTACCACGCGAGCCCGCCCGACCGCCGACTGCCACGCGGCTTGGTTGCCTAGCCGGCGATCACCCAAAGGTGCACCTTCAGTGAGAAGACCACCACATGCCACCAACGCCCGTGAGGGCCCCCCGGAGGACCGGTCCGCAGGAGTAGTCAGAGGCGCTTCCTCAGGAAGAGATCCGATGATCTGACCCTGACTCCCCACGCCCCAGAAAGTGTGCGTGAGAAGAATACTCGACTCGAGTTAATTACTGTTGCTACTAAGTATTGTAAAGGTAAAATTAATACTGTTAATCCCTTTGAGTGATATTATTATTCAGTTTAATCCTTTATGTGACAGAGGCAAATATATTGCCGTCATATTTTCAACCTTATTGCTATGTATTAAATTCCAAACTAATAGAAAAATTATGCACGCCTCTACCACATTTTTAAAACCCCTTTATACTAGTTTTATAACTAATAAACTAGTTTTTCCATAAAAACTCACGCAAACACGCGTGGATGGAGTTCTAAAATACAGTTAGCGCCATCTAGATTCCAGTAGTTGTACTAATTTCCTTGCGGTATGCCGACAATCGGTATTCGGTTCATAATCATACCGGCTCAACATTCGCGCGTGAAGCCGCGGAACATGAATGTGGATGCCGTTCGCATATTCTTCATGGTTCCGTCGCGTTCCCACCTCGTTCTCGCAAGTTGTCGGTTTTCTTTCCCGCGTCAAAAGGTTCGCAAGGCGCGAACACGACAGACTCCACTTTCGTGTACACAGAACACTGTTCGTGTGTGATATGAATGAGCCTAAAAAAGCCACACCCAAAACACAACTAACGCCATCTAGCGCCGGATAGTTAAAAAAACAAATGAACACCTGCGTTTCCTTTGCGGCTAGCCGACAAAAATTCGCGGTGTCCTTTTACCCAGGACTGTTCCAAACAAGAACTAGGTTTCTAACACCACAGAAGAACTGATATGATCGGCTTGCCCCCTATCATATCCCCCAAAATGAAGTAATTGACTAAGCGTGGGCATAACTGAGCCATTGCCATGCCACCTTTTGTGGAAAGCGGCGACTCTACACAGGTATTAATACCTTAAGTATCAAATGTACTATACTATGTACTGTACTAGGCTCTACACAATAGGTGACTAAGGGTCGATTATAAAATATATAACAATAAAATAAACTTAATAATAAAATATATATCCCTTCTCCCAGATAATAGTACCGAAATGCTTGGCTGTAAGAAATGTTTAAGTTAATGTTTAGGTATGTATAATATCATAATCATAATACAGTTCCCCAATTTTGATAATGCGCATAGGATTCTTCGCCACTGTTCGTTAAAGTTCGTATTTCCGAGCGATCGGGAGATGATATCTACATAGAGTGGATACAACCTACCAATCGTCTGATATCTTTCTATATCTTAGTTATGAGCTTTCTTATATGTATTAGTTTAATAGTTATATATGCTATAAACATATGTTCTCAGAAACCTAAACCCCACTGTTCTCAAAATGATCCTTAAAGTCTCTGCACAGCCTTTGAAATTAATAGCTTCGATTAACTTTTTTCTCAAATTATTTATAGTTGTGAGTTCTTTGAGTGTTAACTGAAAATTGTATATTATATCTCGAATAACACAGTAGTCGAAATCATCAAGCCCCATCCGAAACCTACTTTTAGGTTTTCCTTTTTTTGGTGATGTAAATTTCTTTGATTGATTTGTTTTTTTTTCATTTAAGATGTTAGTCAAAGTCCGCCGTGAAATTCCTGTAGCTTTTGTAACACGGTCTTGAACTTTATTAAAATAACCATCATGGTCTTTTTTGAATACATTCGCTTCATTTAAGAAATAAAGGTATACATTAAACACAATCTGTCGTGTTTGTGACTTAAGCGGCTTCCCACGTTTAAATTTCTCCATTCTGGAAGAAAATAGGAATTATAATTTACATTACATGATCAATAGACACTCGTGGATATTGATTGTGCCGCTACATGATAATAGTTGAAATTAAACATACCTCTCTGGAAACAAAACTAAGAAGGGTGTGTAGTATGAATGAGCTCTATATGATTCCACTTACAAACAGCATGCGTCCGGTCGCCGTCAATATTCAAAGACAACTGACTCAAATGTGTGAGGGAGTGGCAGGGGAAGCAGCAGCGGCGACTTTCGATTGTTTGTACATGACAATAACATGTACAAACAATCACCTATTTCTTTAGGGCAAGGTACAAATTGCAAGTGCAATGTTTAGGGCTCATACAACTATTCGGTGTGTGTTATGATTCGGTAGTTTTCGGCATACGAACATTGGCGAAGATTCGTATGCGCATTATTAAATTTGGGGAACAACCCTCATACATTATAATATCATCATAATGTATGAGGGTTTTCCAATTATAATTTATTAAGTTAATATTTTTTATTAGACACGTATCATAAACCCTCTTTACTGCGTCCAAAAACCTCACGTTACTACCAGTATAATGAATGATATACTACTTGGTAAAAACTCATTTCTTATCTGAATTTTGATACCTTATGACCATAATGTATGTATGTATGACATTCAAAACATATTATGACATTCAAATTTCGAAAGCAGACGCCCGCCTGCGTGCCGCCCCTAGTTTGTTTATGAAGTTGGTACTAATGAACAAGCTAAACAACTGCAGAGCAATGCTCAATGCCCAATGCCGGTCGCACATGCGGTTCCTGTACACATCAAAGAGGGCTTATTATATGAGTAGAGTGTATGTAACTGTACATAATTAGGCATTAAAACTCTCGAGTGATATTATTATGAAACCCGCCATCTATTATGTAACAGTCACATAAACTACTAAGTATATTAACACGGTATGCTTTTATTATGTAATAATAAAGCATTTTTAATGAGAAAATGGTTGACCCTACTCCCTACCCCTCTCTGCCCAAACTCAATTTCCTTAGTTTTGAACACTATTACCGTGGCATAAGGTTGAAACTCGCGGGTCCTAAGGGAAATTTGGAAGCAAAAGTTGTTATAAACTTTTTTGTGCAGAATCATTTTTTGAAAAAGCATTTTTTTTACTCAAACTTGTTTTAGTTATTCCGGCAAAACTTTGTTTTTTGCTGGAAATAGTCAAACGCAACATTTTCAAGAGTGACAGCATCGAAATTATATTTTTCCAAGGACAAACAAAGAGTTTGAGACTTCTTCCACGCTTTGCGTCATCATCAATATACACGGAAACCTATTTTTGTATCCCATTCAAATCCCAATTCAGGATTGCATTCCCTAGTTATTTATTCCGATGGCACTATAGTTGGAAAGCGCGCTTGGCAAGTATGTATAGCAAGGAATTGCTCATGGTTCATTGAAACATATGTAAATATGTTTTAGACAAGGTTCTACTTTCGAGCAGCTGCAATTAGCTTTGAGCTTTGCCGAAAAGGCGGCGTTTATTATTTGATAACAATAACAAAATTTACAAAATCATTCGTAATGCGAAATTTGAGTGGTGTGGTTGTGTTGTGTTCTAGTTCCTTCATGCAAAGTGCAGTAAAGTGGTTATTAAATTACGAGTGTCTCGTTATAAGTTCAGTTTAAATTAGGAAAAGGTTGGTGGCTTTATTTCTATATTGTAAACTTCCTGGACGGCGATGGACTAGCGCCTTGTCACGCAAATTTGAGTATTGAATAGATACAGCTATATTATACCGTTAGCCTGTGAACCGGTTGTAGTCTACACTCCCTTATCTACTTAAGGAGGCGCGCCCCGCGCGCGAGGGGAAAAAGAGGTTGGAGTATAGATATTATCGATACTGACCGAAAAAGACTGCAGCAGATCTCGGCTCATTCTCGCTCATCTATGCATCTTTAACTTAACCCAGGTGAATTAAGTATACGTACCCCATATCTCTTGTAACCATGCGCCGCTACCACCTGCAGGCGGCATTCAGCGGCCAAGAAACCTGGCCCTGGCGGCTGAGTTTGATCGACGATCGAACTGATTCGATCTAATCTATCGATGATCATACGTTCGATAGATATAGCAAAACATATAAGGGGCATCTACATCTACTATCTATCAATCTTTCTTATTTTTAGTACTTTATCGTATATTTTTCTTCTCGGGCGAGTTATGTTGGCTCCTGGATCGCTACGTCATTACGCTCACAATCTTAGCCAATGTAGCTGGTGCCAACTTCATTCGCCCAGGTAGTATAGTAGGTGGAGAACTGGACTGGGTAGGTATATTGTACCCATGGAAAAAAGAAAAACTACGGAACACGCAAACAGAGGGGGGAGTACACGATTAGTCTGCTCTGGACCATCAGTCTGGATTGAATTGACGCCAGAACGATGGATGATGTTCATGGTTACACGGTAACTAGACTGACAGACAGCAAACTGATAAAATGTACGTCAGTCGCCGTTTAGATAACGGAGCCGACAGTCGGTCGGTTGTCAATTGATCAGTGCAGCCATGAATATGATAAGGAAAAGAAAGCGTGTACCTACTATAATATTTATCGCTTTTCTGTTAAAGAAACGCATAAAAAGAGAGCGATGGACGAGAAGCTGGCTACAAAGAAAAGATTACACTCATCTAAATTTAATAAAAATGAAATAGGTACGAGATCAAAAGGAAGAAGAAGACTTTCGGCAACTATCGGTTGAAAGAAGCCTGTTACAATAATTAACTGCAAATGGTTAAACCATATTTGACAAGACAAGATACCTACATGTCGAGGAAAATAATAACTGCTGATGTTTGTTTTATCCTTCGTTTTTTGAGCCGAGAGTTGGAGAGGAATTCGTGTTCATTCCAACCGCGGGTTTCTTTGTCGAAATCGGCTCTGCGGATAAGCTGAAATGTACTTCGCGTATTTCAATAATAATATTTCGCGTGTAATCAAAAGGTGTCCCACGCGCCATTATCGTGAGGGTTGGGTACTCCCTCCTCCGGGTTGAGCCGTGAACATCAGCGTGTGGACATTAGCGTATGATTCGTGTGCTTTGCGGGGAATTGCCCATGAATCGTTTAGATTATATAATAGAATTTGATTAACCTGACGGTGACCTCAAGTTGGCTTGGTGCGGCGAAGCTGGATCCCGTCTCTGTCCAAGAAAGAGACCTTATCCACAGCTCGCTCAAACACGATGAAAATGCGCGAAGTTACCCACCTACCTAGGTACATCTTTTTCAAAGGTGCTTTCAGCGATTCGTTGCTGGCTCATCGCCCGCCCGATACGACAGAACCAAGCCTGATTCAGGCGATAAATGCCTCCTTTGCTCTATTTTGCTGATTTGAATTTTGCGCGTGCAGTTCTCTATGTTTTAATTTTAAAAGTTGAGTGTCAAAATAAAAAAATCTCCGAATTAAAGAAATGTACAATATTTGTACCATTTTAAGATGTTAAGGTTTGTTAGGTAGTAATACCTACGATCTAAGTATCAAATGGGATGTGTTGTCTGTATAATGGATGACCGGAAGACGCCATTTTCCGGAAGCGAAACGAAAGTTTCAAGAAAAAGCTTGTATTTTGAGGTTGTTTTGTTTGTGTATTTATGTAACGCTATCGAACTTTTGAAAGTTCTTTTTTTTAGATGTGGTAATGTGTTGTAATTTAGGGCGTTTTATGTTATTTTCAGACTTGCTATGTATCCCACGAAGAGTATGATGGACTATATGACAGAAATGCAACGTTTGTTTCCGGACCAAAAAGACGAAGGTAAAATATATTCTTGTTCCGACATTTATCTAGGTAGGTGCATAGTATGGGTTTATGTATACAGGTCCACGGCCATTTGATATTGGAAAAAAACCGCCCATACTGAAATTGTATCTAGCTCCTAGAATTTTTGGGTCAGAGTGTCGATAAGGGGGCTTTGTAGAGATGAGACAATAGTCAGATGGTTTTGGATAAAAATCTATTATAAATCCTTTTGCATCAATTAATACCCATCCATTCGATAAAAACCCTGCATTACGACATCAGAATAAGCGAAACTGCTAAATATCTCTGACGGGGTATATTTGAATGATTTCGCGACAAAAGCTCAAGAGCAAAGCAATCAAACAAAACTAGCCAGAATGAACCTTACGTGCAAAAATATTATGTACGAAGTAGTCGCTATATTTTGTTCTTGTACTGTTATTAATATTATGGTAGGAAAAATCTTCTTTAGGAATTCCTATTCCTATGCTGTAGGTACTGTTGTAGTTCTCCCACATCGTGCGGTAATCAGGGGCGTTCAAGGATCACGTGACTAAACCAGGCGAAGTGATCAAAATGGCATGACAATGGCATTGGATGATGACGTCGCTATACACGCATTACTAACCTTGTAGATTTTATGTAATCAAACTAATGTGATTGGCCACTACAAAAAATGTGATGTGAATATTGAGTCAAATGTTTTGTACTGGCCATACAATGACATTACTTTATTTACATAAAATCTACAACGCAGGATGGATTACCAGACAGACTGTCTGCTGCACCTAGCACACCTACATATTGAAAATGAACCATTTATGTCACCTTTACTTAAGAGAAACATTTTCTGATATTCCCCACTGTTTCATTACCAGGACCACAATTCAATTGAACCATCCCTGTCTTTCTATAGCCCTAAAGTGAATAAAACGGTTGACGAATATTTTTTACTTATTTCTTTTTATTTTCGCAAATTAACGTTACCTACTACTAAATAGGTATTTAATCTAAATACTACTTAACAATTATGGCTAAATTCAAACTGTATGGATATCAGTTCAGCCTCTGGGATAGGAAAATGATATGATATGATCGGCTCCCAGTCTTCTCTCTTTTGATCAATAATAAACAGTATTAGACATATTAGAGTTTATTTTTAAAAAACTAACCAAATTTGCCTTTCACCACTGATCTATCTCACTTTCCTTTGCAAAAGGAAACATAGACTGGAATAAAAATGCATTTCTTAGCCCCTTGATTATTGTGAACTTCCTGTTACCATGAAATATTTTATAAAGTCCTTCTCTCCTAGGATAGTCAAAATCGCTACATGAATTCAATACAATTTTCACAGATTGTCTAACACACTTAGTTTTCAACATTTCTATGTATTTCATTTCTCTTTTTTTGCAGGCATCAGACATTTTTGAGTGGGCCATGTACAAAATATGCAAGCTAGCACACTTTAGGAGCAAATTTATACCAGGCTTTAATTCCCCATCACTATCATCTTGAAGGAACACTATTTCTATTGACTTACATTTACTTAAACCTGGTAAAAATTGCTTATTTATATCTCTTTCAACTAATCTAAGATTTTTCAAACTAAAGCTTAGTTTTACTGAACTACTTATCAACTGAGAACATCTGCCAGGTGTATTAGAAATCACATGTAAAGTTGTTAGTCTATCACATGTTGAGAATAGTGTGTGGAAAAAATTGCCACTGTACTGCACTGAACCAATTAAAGTTAGGTGAACTAGTTTTTGTAGATAATCTGCTGTTGGAGATAATGTTATTGAGGTAACAACATTTTTAAATGTAACTTGCAGTCTTAATAACTCTATTTGTTTATATTGTTCAAAATCTAATGTGTAGCTACCAGGAGCAACACGTTGCCTCTTAAATTGCAGATAATTTTGCTGAACATGAACTGACAACATTAAGTTGCTAATTTTATCTTGAGTTATTGTTTGCATGTCCCAACAGTTTCTTTCAGCTACATCATTTTTGAAAACTGATGCGGGTAGTATTCTTTTAAGTTGTTTTAGTAATTTGCAGAAGAAAACATCATCAAATTTGTTGGATGCCTTGTCCCACTTCAAAATATCTATTGTCCCAGATATTGATGATCCATAAGGAAATTCAGTGGCACTTTCATAACAGATTGTTAAGTTTTTTTCACAGAATTCTTTTAATCCCGTTGAAACAAAATGTTTGCTGCTTGTATCAGCATTAGACATAATTATGAACTCTAAATCAGTATCTAAATGTGTTAGTACTGTATGTGACAGTGCATGAAAACATTCAGCTACATGTACAAACCACTGCTTGTACTTTAATGGTTTGGCAACCCTTTTGTCATGAACCAACATGTAGTCTGAATCATTTCTCCATGCAGTAATATTTACATCATTCAATTGGCCGCATTTGCTCAAGATAGCATGAGGCAAGTCTGTAAACAGCGCAATTTCACCAGTTGTATAAAAATGTACATTCTCAATTGACTGAAATGTTTCTTGGCATATTTCTATCACTACATCAGGGATTATAGTGTTATTCAGTGGGTGTCTTGCAGGATATTTATCAACATTTCCAAACTCCATATTGATGCTAATATTCTTTATAGTTGGACACATCTTGTGAATCTCAACGAAGTCCATCAAATTCAAGCCTGTAAACTGTATGTTTAAGGTTCTTAGATTGACGAGTTTCTTCATGGCTGGCAGCACTGATGTCTTGGTCAAGTTGGGGACTCCGGACAGGTCTAATACTTGTAAATTTCCAATAATGTTTTTAAAGAAGCTCAATTTGAGTGAGCTAGCCGATGACATGGTGTTCAAAGAAAAGCTGCATTTCTTCACGATATTGAAGTCCGTAATTAAACACTTGAGTTGCGAGCAGCTTCTGTATACGGCGTACAGAGATGGGGTATCCAGATATTCCAGAACTAGGATTAAGAGTTCTCTAGGAAGCTCTAAAAGGTTCATTGTTGTGTCCATGTCTGGTCCCTTCAATGGGAAGGATGCGGTTTAAATGTTACACAGGCAAACTAACAAAAATAAATAACAGAAATTAGAACATAACTTCGCATTCGCAGTCTCGCAGTCTCGCACTTAACATGACAGATTTTCAATTTCTGACAGTTCTAGTGTCAAGTCCCATTTTTTTTATTTTTTTGTGTTCCGAAATTACATGAGTGAGAGAACTTTTTAAATTCAGGATGAAAATTGGCTCCCGCTGCGCAATAGTCAATGGCGGGAGGGAAGGACTTTAGAAGACCGCGGTTTCAGATTGTGACGAAACAAACATTTGGTTTATTTCTCAGAGGTAGAAATATATTTGTTTAAACAATCTCCAAAATGTGGATAAACTTTAAGAGCTATGAAATAAGTTGTGAATCATAAATTTAAAATGAATATAGTTTAACTTCACCGTTGCTTTCAGTGGATATCGAATTATGACCATTTTACACATTTGTGATGTTGTTTTGAAATGTCGCATTTACCATGGCTCATTCAATCGAAACTCATACGTAAGGGTGTTTAGTTACGATATAGTTTTGTAGGTCAAACAGATGCGTAGTTAGTTCAATGATGGAAATACAGATGGCGGTCGATCGCCTTTAAATTCCAGATGGTTTAACTCAAAGTAGAACTTTATTCACTATAATTGCAATAAGATGTTTTATATAGAAAACAAATGAGTATTATTTTATTTAGATTATTTTATGATGTTATAAAGTCTATTTCTAGTTGAACTGTGTGATCTAAAATATAAAGTGTATATACGGTGTAGACCAGTAACCAATCAGAGCACTGAGTTTCGAAAGGAAACGAACCAATGATAATGACTCGCGGAGTTTTACATGGTGGTTTGGCGAGCATGCCTGAAGTAGGACGTTTTGGTGGGAGGAGAAAATATAAAAGTGATGGGTCGAGATGAAGGGGGGCTTTTTGATGCTGGTCGTCGAGTGAAGTGTGAGTTAAGACTGAGATTGTATTTTCGGAGCGTGGGAGGGGGAGGGATTCAGTCTCCGCGTCAAACTACTGTGACACACGTCTTTCGGGAATTCTATACAGTTCGGTTCGCCGTTTTACGCGTCTGGAACTGGAAGAGTTGTGATTGCGTGTTACAGTGGATTTTCGTGAGTGTCTGAAGCGCCGAGATATACCTCGGTTCCTAACCTTTAAATCAACCTACCCCAAATTCCAAAACTATCATTGGGTCGTTAGATAAGAACTTGTAGGTAATTGATCTGAGTCTGAGTCTGGGCTTGGAGCGACCCTAATTTCCTTTTTCCTTCACCATAGGGTTCCTGGATTGGCTCTTAGGATATTCGCGGGCTAATCCTCTCCTCATTCCTTTCGTGTAGCGAGTTTTGAAATTCCCACACATACAGTCATTAAACATACAAACACATTCAAATCAAACTTAACCATTTTCGAGTGGTGTCGATGATGGACGTGGTATAACACTAGGATTTTAGACTAGGCTAGACAGGAGTTTAGTTGCGGCTAAACCTAGGTTGTCAGGGCATAGGGAGACTGTTTGATCGAAGGGGTTCCGCGGATGGAAATAACAAATTCAGAACAAAGTATAAACGTGGTCCACACAGATAACCTATCCTGTTGATATTTTGACATTTGAGTGTTGTCGGGGACGCGTGAAGAGATCAAATTACAGTCTAAAGTTCATTGTTTAGGAACGGGTAGATTGGTTTGCTTTGCCTTGGATCGGTTGGGATTCAAGTTGCATCTTTAAATTAAATGTAAATTTCGCTGGAGGTTCTAACGTGTAGGCTGTGTCTGGTATTTATTTGCTGGGCCCGGTCGAACGAGAAAGATTATTTATAATTCTAACTAAGGCTTGTGATTTTAGGTTTTGTTTTGCGTTCATGCCGCGGGTTTTATTTTGCGGTATTCTGAATCGTCAATTTGATGAGTTTTCAATTAATTCGTCCACGTGATTTACTTTAAATGCATTTTGTGCAGACTTTTAAATTACCAGGCTTTCTTTTTCTGATCTTATTCTTGTTTGTCTTTTAGCTAAATGATTAAATTACGTAATCGAGGTTATGTAGTTAGGGAGACAAACACAATTATTTAGGTTTATGTAACAAACAAGTATCTGAAATTCGTATGACTACAAATAATTACGTTAGTTCCTTCTCACTCTTGAAATACCTAAATACTTATAAAACTATCTAACAAACTAAATATCTTTTGATTGTGGCTGTTTTGATCTTTCTTTTCTTGACCGTATATCATGTTGGTTGGCCTACCTAACTTTACATTAAATGACAAACATATTCTAATTCCATATAGCATGTAGATTGACGTGGTTACTTGGTCATTCACAAAACACACACATATACAAATTTACTCTACAAGAAGCTGACATTACTATAAGAACACTACTAGATTCTACACGGCCTAAGGTTTATTAGCAGTCATTCTCCCCTTCTGAAACGCCTCCGATTCAGAAGGTCGATCATTCTTACTGCATTGGAATTCGAACGAACTTGTGCTTTCCATTTTCCAAAGGCTGTCACTGCTTTGAGTACTATCTGGTTCATACCTTTGTCGTAAGCACGTAGTGCCTAGACTTCTTCTTACTCATGGACTGGAGAACTACTCGCATACCCCGATTAAAAGATGAATTTGTACAATTCGGATTGATTTGACATTGTAGTACAGACCCTGGTCGCATCATTCAGGGACGCTCATCGCCCCTGTTTAGAGTGAAGTTTACTTCGCTGTAGAATGCCTGTGGATGGCCTGAAATCCGTTAGAATCAAACCTACACACACGCTACAATATCAATCTAGTGACCTAAGTATTTACGCTGAATTTACATGTCTTAAAACTAATTTATATATAAAATATCTGGATGAACATCCACATGGTTACGGAATAAATCTTAAGAGACGGGTCTCTCAAGATAACCTCAATACCGAGTAGGTGCAAATAAAAATATCCCGTAAACGATCAACAAACATGTTGGACTGATGGATGAGAGAAATCACAATATCAAATCATATAAAAAAATATAACCCAAATAGTCTGTATGCAGTTGATTGGCAGGTAAACTAACTCGAGAGGGATTTGAGTAGATTCAGACGGTCTCTAGATGCTGGTGTATTCAGTTGGCTAATTCCAGGTCTTCAGCAGTCTTAAATAATGCAGTCACGTAGATTGTGTATGGGAATGTGTGGGAGGAGGATGGCCCCAAAACAGGTGAATGATAACGCCAAAAGCGTACTAATGAACACATAGTTAACCCTATGTTTTCTTATAAATTGTGTTTACAATTTTGAGTGGTTGTAAGCATTATTTTATAAAATTTAAGCTTATTTTGCTTAGCTAAATCTAACTTCGTCTGTCTTGGGTCCGTAGAACTCGGTTGACCTCCACTGGCGTCGGGCGGGGTTAAGGGGCCCGACCTTAGGGCCCGTGTCCCTTCTGGACGTGAGCTCTAGCACAAACCCTCCTTTATAAAAACATGTAATCGAAATGTATTTTAAATGGTTATTTACTTGGAATTTATTCTGATAAGCTCGGAATCGATGCTTATCAATATTTTATGTCACTTATATTCATCACTGACTGAGGAACCTCTTGACGATACTGTTTAACCAAAACCACTCTAAAAAGAACTTTAGGTTATTACTATCACAACGTCTACAGTCCTACCCATAGACGATCACCCACTACTTTGGCCAAATCATCTAAATATGATATTCGCAATCGTTGGTATTAGAATCTTTCCAATTGGAGAAATAATCCAAAAAAAATACGTAAGGATTCAATTCCGTCTGACATTAAATCAATGGTTAGTTGGTTATATCTTTAAATTTACTTTTCATAGAATCGTTCGGTTAACTCGTAGGGTTTATTCATATTATTTCAAAAAACTTCGAGGGGGGGTTGTTACAAGATGCATATGCTGATTTTTTCTATGCATTATTATTTATTAGTGTATTCTAATTATTTTGACATTTTACATAGATACTTAGAATATATGTTTTTATAGAAATGAATTATTAGCTTAGTGTTTTAATGTAATATAATATATATTTGCATGCCTAATTAGGTAAAATGACTAAGACGATTACAAAATACGCGAACCGTCGGAAATTATTAGTTTTCGAGTTATATATTTTTTTTAAATCGCCATTTCAAGCATTCGGGATACACACAAATTTGTGCGATTTTTTGACGTCAGATGTAGTGCAAAGTTTATTGACCTCGAGGTCATCGACCTTGAACTTTAATTTTCAACAGAAAAATCAAGTGACATCGATCAACGTTCATTTACCTCTAGGTCACCGACCTTAACATAAGGTCATTGACCTTGTACTTTATTGATTTATTTGCATGAAAATTTTGCTTTTTTGCAGTTAAATGTTCATTGACCTTCAAATTTACCTAGTGCAGTTTTCGCAGAAAATTCTCAGATTTCAGTCAGAAAGGTACCTACAGCATCCAATTTGGTTTTGAGAAACTACATAGGGTCGCCTAACTCCGCTCCGCTTTGCTCGGCTCCCGCTGGTTCTCAACGTTGTGACCTAACAAATTTATGTAGCAACTAGTGAGGCATACCCTCCCGGTAAGCCTCACTTGTAATGATCTTTCAAAATGAAATATTTTATTGCATGACAAAATAATTGCAGCGATTGGGAGAACAACGTTATTCTAATTTCAATTCTGCATACAAAAGTGATGCTTGTTCCTTCTAGGGTACGCTTCACCTGCTTTACAATTTTTGTATTTTTTTTTATGGTTGTGTAAAACAATTAAAAAAATGTTTGATAGCTGATAAAACAAAGAATGTTTTTATATCAATTTGTACGCTCATTTACATATATTTTTGACAAAATCGCTGTTATAAAATTTTAAATCTGTATAAGTTTTCTCATCGCGTGATTTGATGGACTCACTGTATCAAAATTGAGAGTGATTATCTTTAAGCTATTCCATAGAATCACTGATTTGCTGCCAACAAACGACAATCGAAGAGTAATTAATAACTATATCAAAGGACATTTTGTACCCAGATTGTGTACAGTTTTGTCATTATATCATTGGAAAGGTTATAACACCGTAATAGGGGCCTAAATCTCAGAAACATTGTTTTCATCAGAAGCACAAAACTTAAATGACTAACTAATTATCGAGGTGATCATATTCTCTTTGTTGGGCACGGATGTGCGCCCGCCAAGTCGTGCAAAGGCACAGCCGCACCACCTCTGTGTAGATAACACAAGTATTTTCGGTACTTAGTATCCTAACCTACTGAATGTGATAATTCATGAGGATGAACATGTAATTTCCTTATTCATGCATCAATTTTATCTTATTTTCAGATGTCCGTGACCTGTCTAGACTCTTCAGCAACCAAGCCAGCTTGATTCATTCCCCGCCACACCAGCCCATCATGGCCAACCATTCTTCAAGCTCAACTGACTCTACATCGCCAGAAACCTTCCCAGATTTGTCACAACGCAGATTTGACACCCAATTCACAGCCCAGAGACAGCGTCCTATCGTCGGTAGAAAAATCTTAGCCAGCTCTGAACAATCACCTCCTAAGATTCCAGTTTCAAGGAGCTATGAAAGCGATTTTGAATTTTCTCCGACAAATCCGACCTGGCATCAAGAAGACCTCAACCTCTTTTCAATGACACCAAGACGCACGCAATACACGCCAAATGTCTACGAACTGTTCCCTGGGAACAAAGAAGTCGGATTCAAATCGCCCATCACACACAACCCCCAACTAAACGTGTCGCCAACGTCGTCCTACGCACCAACTCGTACCAACACAAGCTCGTCCAATTATTCGCCGAATAAGTTTCTAGAAACACCTCCAAGGACTTACCAGCCGAGGTTTCAGCCGCCAAAAATGATCAATTATTTGGACGAGAGCGCCAGAAGCCAAACCTACCGACCAACAGAAGTCAGTGGACAGAATATGTGCACATTTTGCCGCAAAAATGGTGAGACGCCTATGGTATACATGAACCACACTGTGAGGGGCAAGATTGGTACTAGAAACATAGTGACATGCCCGATTCTGCGGTCTCATATCTGTTCGACATGCGGCGGGTCAGGAGACAACGCTCATACCATGTAAGTACCTACCTAGATTTTAAAAATATCTTAATAAAAGTGTTGCCAGATAAAGGCGGTAGATAGGGAGATGACAAGGTGTATTCCAAGAGCGAAGAGACCTTTGCCCAACAGTGGGGAGCCCGATAATGTAAGGACAGTCTGGGGCCCAGAATACTACCCTGGTGCAAACCTCAGTACACGTCGCGCGACACGTTATGAGAGGTGGCCCTGAATGCGCAGTTGTCACTTTTCTATGCCTGTACCAGTGCGCAGTGATTTCCGTCAACGCCGCCCAGCTCTCTTAACCTTTCGTCAGTGGGGGGAATTTTGAAAGAAAGATGGCGTCTGTGAAACCCAAAATGACCAGGCTCACAGGCGGAGACCTTGGGCCCCCCTTTTATAATTTTAATTGGAATTTCTCTAGATCTAATAAGAATTATGGAAATAACTGGATTCTTACTTGATCTTAACTAAGTCCTTTGCCTTTCTCTGCAAATTGCGCTTTTATTCCAATTGAATTGCACCAAAATGGTGATGTTCAATATATAGTACCCTAAAGTTTAGTATATTTTTATGTATTATTTCTGATTCAAACATTATTTGGATTCGTGGATTTATTATAATTACACTTTAGTGTGTCCAAAATAGTAATAAACTCAAACATCGATGACCTTCATACATTTGTTTTATACACCACCTGTTTTTAGAATGGTACAAATATAGCCCCTCCTGTAAACCATCAAAAAGTATGAATTAAATTATCAACTAGTTCAAATTTCATTTCATTCATTAGCTAGCTTGCTCTTTCCTGATTGGTTTGTTTCAAGAAACATAGAGATCTGTTAACGAAGACTGTTACAGTTTCGCTAAATACGAACCTACAAAAAAAAAAAAATAACGACCAGGCTCACAGATGCGAAAGAACTGTCATTTCCCATAGAGGCCAGCTCCACTGACGAGAGGTTAATTCGTTGCGCGACTTATACTTTGTAATGTTGACCCACTGAAAACCTGTCAGTTTGGGTCAACATTACAACTATGTCAGTTAACCAGTGGAATTATTCTCCCGCCCATTTCACGATGTCTATCACACAATTAATGTAGATGTTGACTGTTAACACCGTATCCTAGTCACGTAAAGAAATACATCACGTATATATATTGGATTGGCCATACGATTTTCATCAGATATCCGATGATTATTACCTCATGGCCTTTCCTGTAATAAAAACAACCGACCATCATTGGGGCCCATTTTTAACAACTTTGACATCAGTGCTAAGACAATTTTTATTTTTAGAACCTACTGCCCAGTCCTGCGTAGCAACAACAATGGGCAGCCATTGCAGTCTACCACCATCACACTGAAGAACACCCGTATTAAGAGCAATGGGAAGAGACGGTATTAGACCTTTTTTTAACTATCTATCTATGGCAAAAACATAGTCGCGCTCGCGTCAAGTTTGCTACTGACAGTAGTCTACTGTTTTAACTCTCAAGACTGATAGTCTAGGGTATTTTGGCTGGTATTTAAACAAATATCTTGACAGTTATTTGGTTGATTTAGGGTAGTATTTATAATTATGACTGTAATCCAGTTTTTGATTGGCTAAATACTGGTTTTGCCTGACTGAATTACTGAATAGCGACAAAAATGAGCGTAACTAGAAATACTGGCTTGGCCTGCCAAACCCTCTGAATTGCGCGACGAGAAATCTAAAAACAGCAACTTTAAAACCTTAATTCGAGTAACATAAAATACATAACGAGCATTGTACCTATTTACTTAGTTGTTCTTATATGTTCAACCTAACATGAATTATAAAGTTGTTTCGCTCGCTCACCCCCTTTATCCCTCGCCTACTGTGACCTACCGCTTCGCCCAGACATACTTTATTTAGCCAATAAGCGGTGGCTAACTTAATTTAGTCGCGTAATTCCGTATTTTTTTCGCTCATTTCAGGAAATTCTGCCGTTCATGGCCATTTGCTCAGTTAGTTTTTTATTCGGTAGGTATATTTATTATTTCCCGTTGGTTAAGACACTTGATGCTGTTGCTTTATACTTAAACAACAATTTAAGATTCGAACAATTTTGATTAGGAAATGTTATTGTAAGTGTTTTGTACGATTTTATGAGAGATTATTACCAATATTGATACCCAAAACCACCATCACCAATAAAAAAAGCCAAGGGGTACCTAACCTACAAAGTGAGGTGTTACATACTAGCTAGCCACGCCTTTGCTTTGCTAGACTTGCTGTGTCATCAATACCGTGCCCAGATTGTATTTTGTTCCGAATTACGCTCACAGTGTCATTTAAAACGTGACATTCAGGGTAAGCATTCTGTGAGGTAATGTAATGTACACCTCACACTGAAAGGGTTTGACGCCAATGTGTTCTGGGGCCGGAGTCTCTTGTAAAACACAAATAGCAATAGTGTAACAATTCAATCGAATGACGCAAAATTTCGCATTAGGCACTCAGCAAATCGAGCGATCGATATAATATTTGCTGTTCGTGTTTAGATATTCGGGACCCCGATGATAGCGACCCATTGAGCTTTTTGAAAAAATCATGTATGTCACACTCACACCTCGTATTGTGATATTATGTTTATGTTTTGCAGTTTGAATATTTTAAGATATTGTATTACATAGAAGCACCAAATCTTGATTATTATTTCTGTAACAAATAAAGTCGTCAATATTGTAAAATGTGGCGTACATTTTACAATATTGACGACTTTGTTTGTTACATAAATAATTGTATGTACTTATTGACACAACCAAGAATTTAAATTAAAAGATAATCATGACCATTGACTACCTTTTAAAATAATTTGATAAGATGTATGTTTATTATGTTATTTGCATGCATATTTATTATTTTATTATTTGGACATTGTTTACACTTTTGAATAGATTTTATACATTTTGACTTGAACTTGACGAAAATAATCATGCCTAGTGTGACCAATAAGTTTCTTAAAAAAATAACATCTCATTTCCATTCCATCAATATAAGTTATTAAACCGTTTTAGGTTATTTATGCTTTTATGCATAATTATGGCATGGTTTTTACTCAATACGATATAATTACAAAATATTCTGACTATAAATAAAAAATAAATACTTATATTAAATTGGGTACTGTTTCTTACATTATGACGATTTGATATTATAATTATTTATAAGTATGTCTATTTTCGATTGATAATTTTTATTACGGTGCCAAATAAGATTCGGTTTGTCTAAGATTTCTGACACACATTTAATATATTTTGACATGTTTTAAAGTATAATTTTAATCTAGCTATTGGATGACTTTACTTATTTTACAATAAGCTCTTATGTTATATGTTTTATATAGCCTACTATTGTAAGTTTTATTTGACACAGCTATATAAGGGGAAAGAATAAAAACCTGCCAAGTTCGACTCGGAGCCGCGAACCGAGGGTTCCCCACAAATCGCATTTATTTACCACAAATATCCTTTATTTTTGCTTCTTTATTTCATGATTCTAGATCAACGGGAAGTATCCTGTACGTTATTATCCTGATATTTTCACTTGGGCATCGTGTAGGGTGCCGGTGCCTTACGGCCATTATTTTACAAACATAATTATGACGTATATGTCGAAATGGGTGGTGCACGAGGAAAATTAGTCTTTAAAAAAAAAACTACTTTATTTTTATTTTTGCCCCCTTATCTACACATTGAGCGAGAATAGTCCTATTCGATTGAATTTTTTCTGATAAGGTTAGTCCTGTAAGATTCTTTATTGCTTGAGGCTATTTAAATAGTAGTTTATGCAACAGTCCTATAATAAGGGGCCTTAAATCAGGAGTGTGTTTTCATGGGATGAGCGAAGCGAGTTCCATAGCATCACACGAGTCTTTTAAGGCCTAATTATATACAGTTGCATACCCTACTTTATCTACACCCATATCATTCGGTTCAGAAGCCATCCATAGGGAAATGACCTGCATTGCTTTGTACGCTTTTTCGTATTTGTCTTGATTTTTCTGGCAACAAGTTGTTGTTGCAATTGTGGCTGCATTAACGATATCTGGCGGAGTGTTTATATCGATGTCGGAGTCACTTCCATATTATATCATATTTATGATAAAAATTATAACTTCACAAAATCTACTTCTCAAACCAACCAAACAACAAACAAATGAACAAATGACAAGTGTCATGGCGTTACCACCAAAGTCGGTAAAGCGTTTTGAATGTTTCGTGTCGGTAAAGAAGCTGCACCAACAATACTGTTCAGTTGAAAGCGTCGCTAGCGTCTATGTCACACTAATGTCATTTCATACTGGGAGGGCATTAGTTTCGTCTTTTAGCCACCTGAACAGTTAAGTTTGTGGAACTATACAGACGTCAAGACAAATGTAAATTTTGACGATTCGACGATCAAAGACATATTTTTTTTTACTTTAACGCATCGATTAATTGATGCTTTAAAGTGAAATTTGTTTGTCTGTAAATTGCCATATCCGCATCGATGTGTCATCATAATGCAGGTTTATGTTTATGTAATATGGTTTCTGATTCGATTTTAGAGCATTTATGATACGTGCGTAGATAAATATATTAATGTTAATTTGTTTTGAGGCTATGATTTTTTCAGCGTAGAGTCCGCGTTACCACTTATGTCCTAAAACGGAAAGTGGATAAAGAAGCTCGGTGGCGCCGCAGCTATCAGACTTGAGTGGTGGCGGGGACTCTACCCTACGAAGCGTGTGACCAAATAGTTTAGATTACATTACCATTGCCAACAAAAAATAATGTCACGCCTGTATTCAAATCATGATTTGGTAAAGCGGTCCAGTCCTGTCAAAACCACACTACTAGTTGCCAATTAAAATGTGGACCACACGTGGCACCTGGATTATGACGTAGTGTGGATTGTATCACGTATACTTGTATCATGATTCAAATAAGAACAGGAAAGTAACGGAAAAAGTAATTGAATTTCTCTTTTATACAATATATTTTATCTGGACTGTAATGTATTGCTTGCTACTGTGGAAAATTGTATGAAGAAAATAGTATTTTTTTTCCTTTGGTGGTGTTTGTAGACAGACGGATAACTACAGCAGGTAAATAATTGGTGATGTTCTGATGAAAGTCCTTTAAATATTAAGGCACTTGTACTAGTTAAGTGCATAACTCTGTTTGAATTTAGCTGTAATGAATTAGTTAAAAACACTGTGTTTTAAAACAAATACCAATTCTGGCAACAACCAGTAAAAAATACAGTAGAATTGTAATTAGCAAGGCCTTCAACATAGGCCGGCCCTGGTAAGTCTGTTTCTTACGGTACCCAAAAAATATATGCAGTGTGAGTCTCTATAAAGTGCAGATATCGGTCATGGTAGAGGATAAAACTTTATCGACAAAATATATATTTTTTGTGGATAAATTAATTGATTCAATTTAGCCTCATTCGATATGTAAATTTTAAAAAGACTCCAAACTGTTTAAACATAATGAATGAAGGCTTATACGGATATTTCTGATAATTGTTCAGTTTAGTATTATGATTTGACCGATAATTATTGTCCTAATTTATTTCTATTGTATTTTATTTAACAAAGAGAATTTAATTTACTTTTGTTAGTTGATTGTAAAATTTATAATTTGATGCTGGTTCAAGTATGTGGTTAAATATTGTTGAATATAACTGATTTTACGATTCATTGATAAAAAAAATGTTCTTAATAATATATGGTCTACATTGGGTAGGCCCCATGTTATATACTTTTAGGCTACATAATGTACCTATCTGTATTAAGATTTTAATAATAAATATGAGATTTATGTACTTATGCTTATTATTTTATTCTGTCTTCTGTAGCTAGTAGGGCCTAGAGGCATTAGCAACTGAGCGTCGGGGTAATAATAGTGCATATACTCCAAGGGGATAAAGCACTGTTTATGTGACGGTTGCGATATTTAACGAAGGACTCCGATTTCACTCCCAAGCGAAGCGACATATTAACTTTTTGAAGAATCTATATTTATTGACATTAACATTAGTAAGTATAAACAAGTATGGATATTGTATGAAGATGTCTTCGGCTACAAAGTTCCCGAGAGACAGTGTCGAGCGTGGATCAGCCGTCAATGTCGCCGTGACGGAAGGGGATAGACACCACAGGACCCCCCTCGGGAGTATCATGCTTCCAGCATGATAATGATTAGGGAAGTGTACTCGTCTCCCAGATCGGGTGGTCGTATATTGACGGATGTGCTCGTGGGCTGACATCATCTTCTTAGGGTGCCATCTCCTATGGGAGATTGGCAATCATTAGGGCAATCTGCACACGGGATACTGCCTTCCGGAATAAGGATGTTGTGCTCATTCCGAACCATTCTCGGAGGTTTTTAAGCCAGGAGGTACGTCGGCGACCGGGTCTTCTTTGTCCCTGTATCTTTCCCTGCTCCTTTCTTCATTCTCTCCAGGACTGCAACATTTGTTATTCTATCATTCCTTGATATCTTCAACATCCTTCTGTAAACCTACATTTATAACGCGCTAACCGCTTACACATTGTTTGGGTTAGGGTCCATGCTTCAGCTCCGTACAGGAGTATTGGAAATACATATGTAGCATCTGACTAGACGGCACCTTGTTGCGGTTTTAAAGAATGTGGCTCATCTTGGTGAACTCCTGTTGTTATGGGCGTAGCTCCAACTATCATGTACATGGTCTTCTTTGTGTTGATATTCAGTCTCTTTGTGCACTGAATGTTTCCACACGTGTAAGAAGTTCCTGTAGGCCTTCGATCGAGCTGGCGAGGAGTATTGTATCGTCCGCATATCTGATGTTATTGAGGGATCTCCCATTTATAACAATTCCCTCGGTTGCTTTCTCAAGAGCTTCCGCGAACATACTCTCCGCATATACATTGAAAAGCAACAGTGACAATATACCTCCCTGACGTACTTCACGTAAACTCTCTATATCATCAGTAAGCTGTTGTTGAACGCGTACATTCCCAGTTTGCTGCCAGTAGATGTTTCGTATACATGCGATATCTCCAGAGTCGAGGCCAATGTTATCAAGAACATGGATCAATTTATCGTATGTGACACGGTCAAACGCCTTCTCGTAATCTATTAAGCAGATGCTCACGCTTTGATTCATATCCCAGCAACGCTGCATAAGCACTTGTTATCCAAACAATGTTTTTCGTACTCGTGATGGTACGAAACCCCTTTTTGAATCCAAATTGTGTATCGGACGCGTGGTTATCACATTTTCTGTAGATTATTTCTGGATTTGTGAATAATTTTCAGAAAACTTTGAGCACGTCACTCATCAATGATATAGTGCGGTAGTCACTGCATCGTTGCGCACTATTGATTTTGGGAAGGGTGACGAAAGAAGAATGCAGCCAGTCTTTATGGATGTTGCTTGTTCTATAGATAGTGTAAAACAAGTGCACCAGGATATCCAGACACTCATATTCCAGCAGCTTTATAAAATCTACTGGGATTTCATCAGGTCCTAGGGCTTTACCATTTTTCGCTAATTTAGTAGCAGGGCAGACTTCATCCTTTGTGATTTGAGGTTCAGAATGTTCCAGTGTCCCCGGGGGGGTTTCCACATATGCCATCGGCTAGTGTCTCTGTGTACTCTTTTGTATATCCTTAATTTATCTTCAATACTGGTAGCTGGGTTTCCTTTTATATCTGGGATAGTAGTAGTACAAGGTCTCTTTTTGTGCCCTCAAAGATTTCAACTTCTTGTACAAGTTAAAATAGTCATGTGTGGCTTGTAAATACTACTTCCGCGCATCTTTCATCAAACCACAAGTCCTTGGCCTCTATACATTTCTATCCTATCTATATACATAGTCAGGTCATAAGTTCTGTCACATGTGCAATATGAAATAATTTAGACATGTTTATTATTTATGTAAACATTTATATAGCAAAATGAACTTTATAAAACATAGATTCTTATGGTAATAAAGTTTATTCAAAATGACCCCCGCGATTTTGAATACAGGCCTTTATTCTGCGCGGCCAGTCGTCTATCGCAGCACGAACGAGGTCCATGTCAATATCGGCGGCTGCCTTAATCAAGGATGCCTTGAGTGACTCCAAATCAGGATGAGGCTTTGAGCAGGCCTTTTCCTCCAAGTGTTGCCATATCTTGTAATCTAACGGACTCAAATCTGGACTGGAGGAGGGCCAGTCTTCGTGCCGGATGAAGTCGATTTCACGCGCCGCCAGCCAGTCTTGTGTGCTTTTTGCTCTATGAGCTGGCGCAGAATCTTGTTGGAATACCCAGTGCCTGTTATTAAACATGGTATGAGAAACAGGTTCCACAAGGTTCTTGAGGACTGTATTTTGATACACAACTGCATTCGTTTTTACGCCTTTCTCACAAAAATGTACCTCAGTTAAGCCCCAATAAGAGACTCCCAACCAAACCATGAGCGAGGATGGAAAATGACCTCGTTGGACACGCGGAATACGGTTCCTCGCTTCTTCACTGCTGTGTGCGTACACCTTATCATTTTGTTTGTTGTAGCTCTCTTCCACGGTGAAAATTTTTTCATCCGAAAAAGAATTTCCCGATGCTTTTTTCCCGCGTACCGCTTCAACAAAGCGCGGCATCTCTTCAGTCTCAGGTCCATTAAACGAGCGTCCAAACGATGTCCTGTTTTTCTTCGATATGCCGTAAGCCCTAAGTCTTCATTTAACACCCTTTTCACCGTGGTCCTGCTTAACCCTATCTGAAGGGCCAACAGTTTCTGCTTACGTATGGGATTTCTTTGAATTCGCGCCTTCACAGCTTTTATCACTGCTGGAGTCCTAACAGAGCGAGGGCGACCACTTCTTGACCTGTCGTCTACACTAGAGTCTTCATTGTATCGTTTTATGGTACGATAAACGAATCTTTTGGTTATATTCAAATTTTTCAGTAAGTCGAAAATCTGAATTGGCTCGTAACCGCAACGATGCAACGCAATAACTGCGGCACGGTCTTCTTTAAGTGTCCACTCCATATTTAAAAATGAGGAAAATTCTAAAAAGTACACATTTTTATTTTCATGAAAACTTCGAAATTAGAATTCAATAAACTTTTTTGTGGCCAGCGTTCTAAATTCAAAAGTTTTTATTGTGTGACAGGACTTATGACCTGACTGTGTATAATTGAAATCCAATGTCTTTATGAACCATTGTCTGACTGTAACATAAAAGCTGGTTTTACTCTATCAAAGGACACGACATAGGTCTCCGTACCCTTGACAATAGTCATAGTTTTATCGTTCTTTTCCACGATTCGATACGGCGCTTTTAATGATGTGCGCAAGGCGTATGCCGTAAAAACACATGAGTAGCGTCTTTCAGTGACTTATGTACAAATATAGATGGAGATGCGTGTTGGGATGCTAACGTTGGCTTCAATTTGGAAATGTGAATTTTGAGTGAGATCGTGGGCAAAATCTTAAGTCCGTTGGTAAAACCTTTGGAAGAGGCTCCGGGAATCCGCAGGGTCTCGCCATAAACCAGTTCTGCCGTTGGACATCCTGTCTTTCTTGTGTAGGTACGGTTCTTAGTCCGAGTAGTACGAGAGGAAGAACTTATGTCCAGCGGCCCTAACCGTCTTCGCGTTCAATCAATCTGACACTTGGAAGGCAATGGCAATGATTGGCTTCAGCTGTCAAATTCGTACCGCGCAAATGCCATTGTTTTGAAAGCGAAGTCGAAGACGAATTAATGAACGAAATAAGTATCATTTGACATAAATTGGTAACATGTAATGTTTGAAGTCGATGGAAATAAAATCGAAGCCAATTCCCCAATGTCAAATGAAGACGGGACCTACATAGTCCCCGTTTTCAACATTTTCCAGCAGTGATTTACCGATTTTAATGATATTCAAACGTTTGAAACATAAAATTTTGGTCAGTGATAATAGGGATTTTGTATAACAGTAAAAAATTGTTTAGGGACCCTGTTTAATATATATGCTTCGGAACGCACCGGTTTTTTGTTGCGCGGATCGACCGCGAGTGATCGGGACATCACTAGCTGTCACTTGTATAGAAACGAAATGACGAGTTAGAGGTTACTTTTTGCACATGGAAAATGTCGGCGTCAAGCATTCGGGCCTTGGCTGTATGTTATTTGTAATAATTGTCTAACACAGGTATCGGGGCCTGGTCGGAATGTTAATTGTAATAATCATCACGGAACAATCGTCGGGAAATAAGTAGATTTCACGTCATCGGAGTGAGTGCTTCGTGCTTTGAAAGGTTGAAGTGATTCGGTGATCAATTCGTCGCATTCGGACAGCGACCCTTTGTGTCGGCAAGCATCACGACGGCGACAGCAGCGGGCTGCGACGAGAGTAAGATTCGACTCCCCTCACCCCCCTGGTGTTCCTCATCCCGTATTCCTGCCTCGAATTGAGCTTTCGAATTCCGGTCCACAGCGTCAAGGTCAGTACTGCTTTGTGACATTTCACTGAAAAACAACACTACCAAGATTCCACGCCATGTCGGTTAAGGCGTGGAATTGAACATTTTGGTAGCAGAGACAGTTTCCTAGTAGGAAATCGATTCACGGACGGTTGTAGGGTTGTTTTTTTGCCACATTGTAGTTGGGAGAAAAGGGTATCTCAGATTGGTCGGTAATCATTTTGTGAGTGAGTCTTGTGGTCGGTATACCACAATTTAGGTTCATTTTCGGTTAGTGAACGTATAATTGACGATTTAGTTAGTGATTATTATAAATTTGTAGTCGGAAACTACTGTTTGTGCGCATAAAGGATTGAACTGTCATTCCGCGAAGTAACTATATTGTATGACTTGTGGTAGAACGTCGGGTTCTATAGTACTGCAGTGTTGTTTCGGTTTACAGAGCAGGGTCAGACTATTTAAGGGGTGTTGGGCTGATTTTGCTGACCTCAGGAGAAGTGCAGGTCATATCGGAAAGGCCACTTCTAGAAGGTTCACGGCTACCTACACTATATTAAAAATAGTTTTTTTTATAATACATTTTTGTGTGTTATTTTGTATTGTGCTTTATGGTGACATTCTCTAATTGATTTAGAGTGTATAGTTGTGGGGTGTATGTCCACAGGGCGACCATATTAAATATTTTTTAGGATTTAATTGTTTTAGTGGTTGCCTTAGTTTTGACAACTTAGTTTTAATTTCTGTGCCCAGCGCTGACGGGCAAGTGCTGGTCTCTGGCTATACTTAGTTCGGTAGTGAAGTATAAGACCAGAATCTATTAAATCGGTCAACATGGCACCTTCGCCCTTGACGGTACTGCAGCATGGTGTCCGGGAGGAAATGAGATGGCTCGCCCATACTCATAAGTATGTGGAGCGACCGGAGATGGACGATGTCCTGCTCAAGCGTGTGGAAGACGCAATGACACGCGTCGGGAAGGTGTGTCGGCTGGCTGCGGAGGCTGAAGCTCTCGGGCTTACGGATGAAGCCTCGGTGGTTGCAGTGAAACAGCTCTGCGCGGATGCTGACCAAGCGATGGAATGCTTGGGTGACATCGAGCGTCGCGCGGAGAAAATTAAGTGGTCGCGAAGGAATGACCGTGGGGAGGGTAACGGAGACCCACCCCCGAAGGGTGTTGTTGGACGGCTGCCACACATGGAGATTCCGGCCTTCAGTGGGGCAATTGATGAGTGGCCAGCCTTCATTAATTTATTTGATAGTTTGGTCCACGGTCGGGACGACCTGGACAGCGCCTACAAGTTGGCCCAACTATTGATGGCTCTGCGGGGTGAACCGAAGGAGTTGGTCGGTCACCTAACGGTCACGGCGGGCAATTATGAGATAGCCAGGTCCATATTGTTTGACCGCTACCAACACAAACGGCGGTTGGTTGATGCGCAGCTGGGGAAGCTGTTTAGCATCCCTAGAGTAACCCGGGATGTTGACATCCGAGTACAGGTGCTCAACCCTGTGCTGGTGGCCACTAAGGCCCTTCAGAACCTTGGTCTTCCGGTAGACCAATGGTCATACATTGTTTTGTATATGGTTTTGTCACGGTTGCCTGCAGCTGTTCAAAGTCGGTTTGAACAGCTGCATGGGGGCAGTAGCACGGAACTGCCCACGCTTGTCCAATTGACAGATTTCTTGGAGGGTGAATGCAGGCGATGTGACACACTGGACACGGAGGCCAGTGTGCAGCGCCGACCCGCGCGGATGCGGGAGGGGCCGCGCCCCCCGCCTCCACGGGGGGGTGGGTGGTCGAAACAATTTGGCGTTCTGAATGCCGCGCCGTCGGGTGACGGCTGTGTGCACTGCGACAGTGCCGGTCATGAAGTGACCAGTTGCGCCAACTTTAAGGCGCTCGGGGTAGCTGCCCGCAGGAAGATAGTCTTCCGCCACCGATTGTGTTTCGGTTGTTTGGGGCCGCACACGCTGAGCGAGTGCTCGCGCGCGTTCCCCTGTGAGTGCTGTGGTGGCAAGCACCACATAGTGTTGTGCCTGAATCGGTCAGGCCCTTCGGACGGTCACCAGGGCCGGACTCAGGTTGGTCGGCCACAGGGCCCAACCAGGGCCGGATCCAGTCCCCCTCCGGGCAACGGGAGTCACCAACGGGGTGACTGGGGTACCCGCGGACGGGACCCCCCGGGGAAGGGGCAGCGCGGGGGGTAACATGCGGGATATTTATTTGCGGGTAACATAGACCCGGAGTTCGATATTTCGGGCCCAGTAGACATTTTATTGGGTGTCGATGCCTTGGGATACCTGTTAGTGCCAGGTGTCCACGTGTTGCAGGCGACTGGTCTGGTTTCGGTCAACACCAGACTGGGCTATGCGGTAATGGGTCCGGTCATGCCGGCTGCCCCACGCCTAGCGACTGGTAGTTCCTTATTCGGTTCTGTACTCTCGGAGGTGATACAGAAGTTTTGGGAGGTGGAGGAACCACCTACGGTCCGCCGGTTGGACCCAGTTGAAGAAGAGTGTGAACAGTTTTATCGGAACAATACTGGTCGCCTTCGGTCAGGTCGATTTCTCACACGTCTTCCATTCCGGAGTGATCGCCCACCGCTGGGCAGTTCACACCATGCAGCCGAGACGCGGCTTCTGTCGATGGAGCGACGCATGAAGCGTGACGGGATTTTCCGGCAGAAGTACGGCGATTTCATGCGGGAATACGAGTCGCTCGGCCACATGTCGGTTTCGGGTATCGACTGGAAGCGTGAAGACCACTGCTTCCTGCCTCATCACGCGGTCTTGAGGACCCCGGAGGGCAAAATACGGGTAGTGTTCGATGGGTCGGCATCAACATCTAACGGCATGAACCTGAACCAGTGTTTGCATTCAGGGCCGAAGTTGAACCATGACATTGCGGACGTTATCACACGGTTCCGTCGACACAATGTTGTGTTTGTTGCTGACATCCGGATGATGTTTAGGCAGACGGTCATTCACCCTGACGATAGACGGTATCAGCTGATACTGTGGCAAGAGAGCCCAGATCAGCCCATCAAGGTGTACGAGCTGAACACCAACACGTACGGGCTACGGTCTAGTCCTTATTTGGCGATTCGCACTCTGCGGGAGTTAGCGGATCGAGAACGGTTAAATTTCCCTAGAGGAGCAGCGATCCTGGAGCAGGATCTCTACGTGGACGATATCTGTACCGGTGCAGATTCCGTAGAGGAGGCGCTCGCTCGACGGGACGAGCTAGTTGAGCTCTTACGGGGTGGAGGTTACGAGCTCCGGAAATGGATGTCAAACTGTCTGGTCTTCCGGATGACTACCAGCAGGATCCCCAAATTTTCGAAAATCTGGAAAATCCGAATATGTTGTCGGTATTAGGCGTCCAGTACCAGCCGGTGTCAGACATGTTTTCGTATCGGGTCGAGTTGGACTCCCCGAAGGTCTGGACGAAACGGAACGTCCTTTCAACGGTGGCTAGGACATTTGATCCAAACGGGTGGATCACCCCGGTAACATTTCAGCTCAAGTGTTTTATGCAGCAATTGTGGTCTGCTGAGCTGAAATGGGACGACCCGATCGGCGGGTCATTGAGCTCAGATTGGGAATCGTTCTTTTCGACCCTCCCTGGCATCAATCGGATTTCACTGCCACGGAGGTTGGTCCCCACCAAACGATACACCGCCACCCTGCATGGGTTTTGCGATGCCTCGGAGAAGGGCTACGGAGCTGCGGTGTATCTGCGTACGGCCGACTCCTCGGGGGAGGTTGATGTGCGGTTGGTCATGGCCAAGAGCAAGGTTGCGCCGTTGCGCACTCGCCTGACCATTCCCAAATTAGAGCTTTCAGGAGCGGCTCTCCTGACTCGTCTGCTCAACCACACGATGACGGTTCTTCGTGGGTCAATAGCGTTAGAAGATACGGTCTACGCTTGGACGGACAGCCAGATCGTGTTATGCTGGCTGAAGGCTTCAGTTCACAAGCTGGAGATTTTTGTGGCGAATCGGGTTTCGCAGATTTTGGATTCAGAGGTTCCCTTAATCTGGAGACATATTCCAGGGGAAATGAACCCAGCAGACTGTGCGTCTCGTGGGTGTCACGCCCCCGAGTTAGTTGGACATCCCTTGTGGTGGGGTCCAAAATGGTTGACTCAAGCCGAATCGGATTGGCCAATGAGTCCACGCGTTACCTCGGCGAACGGCGCCTTGACAGTCGGTGTTTGTACGACGCAACCAGAGCCGGAAGAGGAGTTCAGCCTGCTGGAACGGTACAGCTCGCTCGACAAGCTGGTCAATGTGACCGCCTGGATCTTCCGATTTGGGCGGAATTGTCGCAATTCTGAGGCGCAACGGGTGCGGACACAGGTCCTGACACCACGGGAACGGAACCATGCGTTGTTCGCATTGGTACGGAACGTGCAGACGGTGCACTTTAAGTCCGAACTGGACATTCTGAGACGCGGACGCGTCCAACTGAAGGGAGCTGTGGCTCGGCTCAACCCGTTTATTGACCCTCAAGGATTGCTGAGGGTAGGAGGTCGGCTGCGGAATGCCAACCTGACTTATGCGGCTCGCCACCCGTTGTTACTCCCTAGGAAAGGGAAGTTGGTCGAACTGTTGATACAGGATCGACACATTCGGAATGGGCATATCGGATGCCACGCCTTGATGGCGTTTCTCCAGCGCGAGTTCTGGATTCTATCGGGAAGACGCTTAGTGCGTAGCGTCGTATTTCGGTGCCTGCCCTGTTATCGGGCCAAGGCGGCTACGATGCAGCCCCAGATGGGCGATTTGCCCTCGGATAGGGTTAACGAAATCCGGCCCTTTGCGGGTGTCGGAACGGATTTCGCGGGACCATTCATGGTCAAGTCTTCACAGCTACGGAACGCCAGATTAGTGAAGGCATACCTGTGCGTCTTCGTGTGCTTGGCCACGAAGGCAGTGGTCAGTGACCTCACTTCAGAGGCATTTATCGCATGTCTGGATCGGTTCGTCTCACGAAGGGGCCTCCCGTCATTAATCCGTTCAGACAACGGCACAAATTTTGTCGGAGCCAGGCGATATCTGCAGGAGGTCACTCAATTCCTGAACGGTAACCAGGACGCCATCGGTACGGCTTGCTCCCGACGAGAGATTAAATGGTTTTTCAGTCCGCCGGGATGTCCTCAATGGGGAGGAATTTTTGAGGCTGCGGTTAAATCGGCTAAGTCGCACCTGACGAGGATCATCGGTGAGACCTCTCTACGCTTTGAAGAGCTTGCGACGCTGTTCTGTAAGATTGATATGACACTGAACTCGCGTCCGTTGTGCCCGCTCAGTTCGGATCCAAATGATTTGGAAGCGTTGACGCCGGGTCACTTCCTGATAGGTCAGCCCCTTAACGCCCTGCCAGAATACCCATTCGGTGATGTTAAGTTAAGTCGGTTAACTAGGTGGCAGATGTTGCAGCAGATGGCTCAAGATTTTTGGAAACGGTGGTCACTTGAGTACTTGCACATCTTGCAGCAGCGCCTTAAGTGGACTGACCGGACGAGCCCCCCTCAAGTCGGTGATTTGGTGCTGATTAAGGATGCGAACCTGCCATCATTGAGATGGAGACGAGGACGGATCGTCAATTTGTACCCGGGTCGGGATGGCACGCCTCGATCAGCAGAAGTCAAGGTGGGGGACTCGGTCCTCAAGAGAGCGGTCGCAACACTTTCTCGCCTTCCTATTGATTAGGGACAGGTTCGGGACTGTCCGGGCGGGTGACTGTTTAATATTTATGCTTCGGAACGCACCGGTTTTTTGTTGCGCGGATCGACCGCGAGTGATCGGGGCATCACTAGCTGTCACTTGTATAGAAACGAAATGACGAGTTTGAGGTTACTTTTTTGCACATGGAAAATGTCGGCGTCAAGCATTCGGGCCTTGGCTGTATGTTATTTGTAATAATTGTCTAACACAGGTATCGGGGCCTGGTCGGAATGTTAATTGTAATAATCATCACGGAACAATCGTCGGGAAATAAGTAGATTTCACGTCATCGGAGTGAGTGCTTCGTGCTTTGAAAGGTTGAAGTGATTCGGTGATCAATTCGTCGCATTCGGACAGCGACCCTTTGTGTCGGCAAGCATCACGACGGCGACAGCAGCGGGCTGCGACGAGAATAAGATTCGACTCCCCTCACCCCCCTGGTGTTCCTCATCCCGTATTCCTGCCTCGAATTGAGCTTTCGAATTCCGGTCCACGGCATCAAGGTCAGTACTGCTTTGTGAAATTCCACTGAAAAACAACCCTACCAAGATTCCACGCCCTGTCGGTTAAGGCGTGAAATTGAACAGACCCACTAAACCTTGGCTTCGTAGGCAGTGACCCTGCCTACGAAGCCAAGGGTCCCGGGTTCAAGTCCCGGTGGGGGCAAATATTTGTTTGATGAGCAATGCGCGGAGGATGACTGTACCCTAGTCATGGTTGTTTATCTATCTAAGTATAATATTTAAAGTAAGTGTATCGTTATCTAGTACCCAAGATACAGGGAATCCTAGTTTGGGGCTAGATCAATGTGTGTAAATGGTGTCCACGGCGCATTGGCGCATTGACATGCAGCGCCATCTATGATGTTACGTCGGAGCTGGGACGACGTAGATTGATTAACGTCATCCTGCCGAAGCGTCTTGTCGATGGATAGCGCGGCCATATTGAACGGTCCACATTCGATCGTGAACAGGCGTGCGCACATCTCCGACGAATTGGCATAGATCCGCGTAATCTTACGACTTTATTATAATTTTCCTGTCGAGTTTGACTTGATTAAAGTGTTTCTAATTATCTGTGTGTCGATTTCTGTTAAATCATTACGTGAAGTGGTATTTTTTGTAATAATTGTAATAAAGAACATTTGATTGTGACTTGGAATTCAATTCGATCATATTTGCCCAAATACCCACGTAAGGCGCTTTGGCCGATCCTGATACAGGCGGGGAACTGCCTATATCAGAAGTGGGATGACGTGGGCAGGATCAACAAGAGGCGACGCGACCGCCAGAAGGAAAAAGTGCCCTGAAGCTTTTATGTACCATGGAAGCTTTACTTACTCGAGTGCTGGTTAAGTCTCCGGTACCAACGGCAGATACTAGAGCACAGTCGAACTCCCTGAAGCTGGTACAGTTTAATAGAAGGTTGGTGAGAAGTTACTGAACTTATTGTGAAGAATAAGCGCCTAGAGGGTGTAGATTTGCTTGTGGCCCTTTCGGGTGCCCTAAAAGGACGCGCCAATTCTTGTCTGACCAGGTTAAATTTGGATGAGTTGACATGGGAGACAGTGAAGTAAGGTTTATGGCCAGATTTTACCAACCCAAACTTCTTCATGATAATTTGATGATGTGCTGTGGTTTCAAGTTGGAACAAATGAAACTGCTCCGGAAGCTGGCTTTCGTTTATGGAACATGATTGAGCGTATTCCCAATGCTCGAATGTTGGAGGACGTTATAACCGGTTTCGTAATATCTGTTTTATGCCAAAATGATGGGTTAGCTCGTCGTGAAATAAACGCTCACACTATCACTACTAAGGCTCAGCTATTTAGGGTCCTAGGTGTTGTTTCACTGAAACGACGCCATGAAGCTTCTAAAGTTCAAGAACCTAATTCTAAAAGATCCCGGACGGCATGGACGGACTGTAGATTTGCTGGGAAATGTCACTGGTACGGATTACCGGTACATAGACAAGCTGAAGGTAGAAAACGACGAGAGGATCCGATCACGAGTACCGCACCAAAACCACAAGGTGCTTCCGGTTCAACCCATATACCTGAAAGGACCTGTTATTCTTGTGAAAAGCTAGGTCACCTGAAGAAGGCTGGCATTGGACCTGCAGTTATCAAGGAGGTTAATCTGTGCGAACAACGACTGTCGAGGGGGACGTTGAGGACATCATCCGGTGAGCCAGTCTCTTTTTTATTTAACAGTGGATCGTCTTGCTCCTTGATGAAGGAAAGCTTTTCTGATAAATTCCCGGCTACTGAACGCAACGATCTCGTTTTTCTTTCCGGTATAGGTATAGGTGACGAAATAAAATGCGTGTCTCAAATAATATGCGAGGTAAATGTGGGTGCAATCTCCAGTAAGCGTTTAACAACAGGAGAGCTAGAGATCAATTTGATAGATACGCATAAATTAGTTCAGAGGCGCCCTTATAGGCTAGCCCCGGTAGCAACTCAAATTGTTACGGAAAAAGTTCAGGAACTCCTAAATCGCGTTTTTCGAGCGCCTTTCTTTTAGTAGACAAAATGGATGACACTAAGAGAACTTTGTTTGTTTTGTTGTAGATTTTCAGGTCCTCAACACTAACACAAGGCCAGAAAATACTCCCTTCCTCGAATAGAGAAACAAATAGATCAGTTGAGCGGTGCACATTACATTCCATCGCTTGACATGGCTTCAGGTTTTCACCAGATTCCGGTCCACCCGAACTCAGTGCAGAAGACGGTTTTCGTGAAGCCTGAAGCGCAATATGAATTTCTTGCGATGACCTTCGGGATACACAACGCACCGTCTGTATACCAGCGATGCATCAATAAAGCTGCCCTTAAACTGAAGCATAAACCCCTTATTTACATGGATGCGGTGCTATTCCAGCGGTAAATCTGAAGGGTTGAAACGCCTTGATGAAGTTTTAGGCGCGCTGTCTGCTGCTGGTTTTCCACCTAATAAGATTGATTTCTTGGGATATTCTATCCAGAGCGGACAAGTAAGGTCAAACCCTCGAAAAATAGAGGCTCTAGTAAAATCCCCTCCATCAACAACCGCTACACAGGTCTGGCAGTTTTTGGGATCGGCTTCTTACTTTCGGAGGTTCATTCCGGGGTTCACAAATATCGTTGGCCATTATATCCTTTAAAGAAACATAAGGGGCCTATTCAATGGACCAAGAAAATTGAGGAGATCCGCAATACTATTATAAGTATACTCACCTCAGAACCTGTTCCGATACTATTTGACCCAAAGTTGCATTGCGACGCTAGCTCGGAGAGATATGGAACGATCCTTATTCAAAATTCAAAATTCAAAAAGAGTTTATTTCCATAAGAAACACATAGGTAAAATTTGGAGAATATCAAATCTTAAACTAACACATGTATAAGGTACAGGGAAATATAGAACTCAATTTGAATTCCGTCACCTGAATGTTTTAGATGCTGGAGGCAAAGAGGCGACTAGAAACCTCCAGCTTAATACGTTATTTTTTACAGAATTGGAGCAAACACCTTCCCAAGCTTTCTTGTCTTCTACATAATCTGATATTTTGTAGTAAGCTTTTTTACATAAGTGATTTTTAACAACATTTTTAAATTTATTTACAGACAATTCTTGTAACTCAGTTGGTATTTTTTTGTAAAAGCGAATACATTGCCCTTTAAAAGATACATTAACCTTATGGAGCCTAGTAGTAGGTATAGCTAGTTTATTCCTATTTCTAGTGTTAACATTGTGCCTGTCGCTATTCTTAGGAAATTAATCACTATTTTTGTGGACGTACATTAGGTTTTCATAAATATACTGACACGGTACTGTCATAATGTTAATTTCCTTAAATTTACAACTCGCCCAACACACCTCAGCCTAATGTTACAGCCGACGATAAACCTGTGTCGTCGGACATCAGCGCTTTTGACATCACCCCCCTGGAGACTCGTCTCGAAGCCCTTATTCATAAGGGAAACGAAGCACTGAAGAAGGAGATCAGGCTAATTATTGAGTCTGAAATAAAAAAGCAAGTAACATCCTTGACTGTCCAGTTCGAGGCCAGACTTGTAGAAGTTGAGAAACAAAGCGACAAAATTGCAGTGCTCGAAAACAACTTACTGGCTTCCGAGAAACGCGTCACGGAACTTGAGTACCAGTTTGGCTCACATCAACAATGGCTACGTATGAGCAACCTGGAGGTATCCGGAGTCCCCGAGCTGAAAAATGAATCGCCACGCGATATAACTATCAAAATAGCAGCGCACGCGGGAGTTGTGCTCAAGCCCGAAGACATTGAGTTCGCGCACCGCGTACAGCCGATGTAGGCTAAACCTGGTCGCCCTAAAGTCATTATAACAAAGCTTCGCTACCGCTCGCACAAAGATGCTATCGTTGCAGGGCTAATCAAGACAAAGGGCATCAAAACATCGGACATTGGCTTTTCTGGAGATGAGCAAACAATTTACGTCCACGACCATCTCACACCATCCAACAAAAAATGTTTATGGATCTAAAAGAGATATGTAATAAGCATAACTACACCTATGTATGGACCAAACATTGCAATGTATATGCCCGGAAAGCTGATAACTGCCCCCTGATTCATATTCGTACTCCTGTGGATTTTCACAAAATCGTGTGATTAGTACTTTCGCCGCTATTTGCTTCTACATTTTAACATTATATTTGATAATCGCCACTCTACACGCACTGTTACACACACACCTCCCTCACTTGTCTTCCCGCATCATGGCTTTAATGTGTTCCAAGCATTGTCTCATCACTATTGTAACTACTTTCTCTGGAGAACCTCACTTGAACTACATTCGCGGCTAATCAATTTAATATTTATTATCAGAACGTCAGAGGACTGAGGACAAAGACGTTAACATTATATAATAATATTTTAGCAAACAATTTTGATCTGATAATTATTACTGAATCTTGGCTCGTAGATGGTGTGCTGGACTCCGAACTATGCGATGACCGTTACGATGTATTTCGCCTTGACCGCGACCGTATCGCCACGGGTAGGAAGGATGGTGGTGGAGTATTGGTTAAGGCACGTCGCACACTAAACGCGGTTGCGCGTCCTGAATGGACTACGTCTAGCACGGAATACCTATGGGTTACCATACCCGCTAAGGCTCTTCGTGGTACTTCCAAGGACTAATGCGTATGTGCTGCATATCTTCCCGAAAAAAGCGGCCTCTATCCGGTTCTCCACCTCCACATTAATAATTTAATTTCATCCGTGAACCATGTTAAAACCTTAAACCCTGATTCAAATTTTATTGTCGCTGGCGATTTTAACTTGCGTTGCTTGCGATGGTCACCCACCGGTGTTGAGCATCAGCGCAGGGAACTTATAGCAGTCCAAGAAGCAGCTACTGATTTAGTCGATGAATTTCAGGCACTTGAATTTAATCAGTTCAACACTATTACCAATGAGAGCGGTCATACCTTAGACTTAATTTTCAGCAACTTCGCACTTGAAATTTCACGTTCATCCGTCCCTCTCATTAAGGAAGATCTAGCCCACCCTTCCCTAGAAATACTTGCCAACGACCTAACATCCAAACCTCTTACCGAAACAAACTGTCCTAGACACCGCTTTCACAAGGGCGACTATGATGCAATCTGTAATATACTCAGCAAGTTCGACTGGTCCGAATGCCTCAATGAGGGCACTCTTGATGATGCGATTAATATTTTTTATGTTACTATTAATAAGACAATTAGTGATCATATACCTAAGGACACCAGAAAGAAAAAAACGTCACATCCTGTGTGGTTTAGCGAGGCACTTATTAAAATAAACAGGGTTAAAGCCAACTGTCACAAGAAATGGAAACTCTACAATAATCCTTTAGATTACACTGAATTCTCAATACTACGCAAAAGGCAGAAGGCTCTTCAAGACGAATGTTTTAAACGCTATATTGAATCAATGCAAATCAATATAAAAAACAACCCTAAGCAATTTTGGTCATTTGTAAAAGCACGTAGATGTAAATCGGCCTACCCGCAATCACTAGTCTACAATGGTGTGCAGTATTCCGATGGTCCTAGCATTTGTAAAGGTTTTAACGATTTTTTTGGCTCAGTTTTCAGTCAACCAGCAACATCCTATCCCGATCTTCCTTTGGCTCCACCGTTTTGTGACGATAACAACACTATCAGTACCACTCAGTTTCACCCTGACTCTATACTTGAATTGCTTCAGTCCCTTGATATCAATGGTGGTGCAGGTAGTGACAAGATACCACCATATTTCATAGTACGATGCGCGAAACAGTTGTGTCTTCCTCTGTGTATCCTGTTCAACAGATCGCTGAAGGAAGGCTCGTATCCGAATATTTGGAAGAAAGCGCATATCCTTCCGATCCATAAAAAGGGCACTAAGGATAATATTGAACATTATAGGCCAATATCCATCCTCAATGTGTTTGGCAGAGTATTCGAAAAAGCCGTTTACAACAGTATTCACCCCATTGTTTCGCGCGGAATCCCCCCACAGCAACACGGGTTCGAGTCGATCCACCGTTAGTAATCTTTCTGAATTTTTGAATTTTGTTCTCGGCATGATGGACAGACGCAGACAGGTTGACGTGGTCTACACAGATTTCGAGAAAGCTTTCGATCGTGTAGACCATGTCATACTGCTGCGCAAATTATTCCACTTGGGAATACACGGTGACCTCTACCGGTGGATTACATCGTATATATCTAATAGACAGCAGGCTGTGGTTGTTGGTGGACATAATTCCAACTTCATAAACATACCATCGGGGGTACCACAGGGCTCTCATTTGGGTCCTCTTTTCTATAACGCCTATCTCTATGACATTTGCACAGTATTTCGTGAATGCAGATTCCTGTTATATGCAGATGATAAAAAGATTTTTCTTGATGTGACCAATAGTATTGATTGTGATAGGCTGCAGTCCGACCTCGATCGCCTTAGTGTATATTATAAATAAAACAGAATTTCTGTAAACGCTAGCAAATGTGTCCAAATATCCTTCACCAGGCTCCAGTACCAATAGTATATAACTACAATATTAATAAACAACCACTCACTCGCGTCGACTCGATCCGAGATCTCGGTGTCCTACTGGATAGTAAACTAACCTTTCAAAAGCACATTGAAAGCATCGTGGGTCGCGCATTTCGGAATCTTGGATTTGTCATTCGTATCTGCAAACCTTTCAGCGATCTGGGATGCATAAAGCTGATCTATTGTGCCTATGTCAGGAGTATTTTAGAATACGCGTCGTGTATTTGGTCCCCGAACTACATTACCTACATCCAGCGAATTGAACGTATTCAATACAAATTCCTGAAACACCTGAACTTCAGATCCCGTATCCAGGACCGTTCGTACGAGGAGTCCTGTCACCGGCATCAATTCATTACTCTCGAAGATCGTAGAGTATTACTAGACATGATGGTACTCCACGATATTCTATCTGGCCGCCTCGATTCTCCCCCGTTACTATCTGAACTATCTTTTTGCGTCCCAAAATGCCGCACTCGCCATACATCCAATAGATTATTCTCCGTCCCTCTAGCACATACTAATTATGCCCAAAATTCTACCATAGCTCGCCTTGCCTCTGAATATAATAAACAATTTAGTGATTTGGATCCATTTTCAGCCTCCAAAGCCAAGTTCCGTCATGATATTTTAAATGTCTTGATAGACGACGAGGGTAACAAGTGAATCAACACACCCTTACATAAATACACTCACACACACACACACACACCCTTACACAAACAATACAGTTACACTCCTCACATATCCCCTTATTATCATCCTGTACATGTATAAAATTTCTAATTTCCTAAAACTGAATGTCTATATGTATACTGCTAAGATAACCGCTAAGTTTTTTCTTCTTCTACTTCTTTATTGTACCTTCTGTGGATATCTGTTACCGGCTTAATTTTTTGTATTTACCTACTGTAACTAATTTATAATATATACGCTGTTGATGTCCCAAATATAATAAATAAATAAATAAATAAATAAATAAACGCAGTGACTCTCTGGGACCCACATTGTAGATTGCACGAACAGCCCTCTTTTGCAGCACAAATTTAATGTTAATGTCTGCAGCGTTCCCCCACAGCAGTATGCCGTAAGACATAATGCTATGGAAGTAGCTGAAGTAAACTAGTCTAGCTGTTTCCACGTCCTTAAAAAGACGGATTTTTTTGACTGCATAAACTGCGGTACTGAGTTTTTTCGATAGCTTATCTATGTGTGGGCCCCACTGAAGCTTATTATCTAAGGTAATTCCTAGGAATACCGTGCTATCTACAATTTCTAAATTTTCACCTTTAACATTAACATTAGTCGAGACTTGTTTAACATTGGGGAGTATAAACCGAATACATTAAATTCAACACATGCTACTTCAATGTGGCTTTCAACTGATAAACATACTATGTCATTACGATTTTTGAACTTTAAGTGTTTATTTTGAAATATTAGAGAGCCTCCACGAACAGCATGTGATCTGCAAAAAGAACTTCCAACCTGAGGTTACTGAAATTGAACATGAGCTCATGGCTTTTTAGCCAATGATCTGTTAGACATAAAATATCAATATTAAAAGAGTTCATGTACAATTCCAACTCTAATAATTTACTGCTAATACCTTGAATATTTTGGTGGACCAGATTAGTAAACTTTGCATTTATTTTATAATTTTGAGTTTTTCTGTTTTTATTATGTACTTTATTAATGTGCAGGATTCGGTGGTTTCCAAGGTCCATTCAAAGAAGAAATTTTATTATATTTTTATGTAGTGCGTTTATTCCGCAAAAAGAGTTTATATAAATTAAAATATATTAAATGCGTAACGGACGATCGTATATCGTGCAGTATATCGAGTCGAATGAGAGCAGAGATCTGCCTCGGTGAGTAGCGGTCGGTGAGTTGTATCCGCGCAGCGCTAGATGTCGCGAGTAGGTGCGCGAACATGCCCCCGGCCTTGGGAGCACCAGCTCCCAACAGGATTCTTCACCCATCGAGGACTACCGGCTCTGGTAGTAGCGGGCAGATATTTGAAAAGGCGCGACGAATGGTACCCGTCGCTGTACGGATATCAGCGACCCGGGATACACCGTCGTTTCCAGGATATAGACGCGTGACTCGGCCTAACTGCCATTTAAGTGGTGGCAGGTTATCGTCTTTGATTAGGACGAGGCTGTCAAGAGTTATGTCTGCTTTCTTTGTCTTCCACTTCGTTCTAAGCTGAAGCTCTGCGATGTACTCCTTGGCCCAGCGCTGCCAGAAGTGTCGGCGTAGCAATTCGATCATGGCGTAGAGTGACAGGCGTGAAGGCTGCTCAGCTGTCAGGTCCTCGGTTGCAGGGCTGGTCAGCGGTCGGCAGATCAGGAAATGTACAGGCGTAAGCGGAGAAAGGTCGTGTGGGTCTGTGGACATTGGGGACAAAGGACGGGAGTGTAGGACGGCTTCGATTTGTGTTAAAACCGTGCTAAACTCTTCGAACGTTAGCCTAGCGGTGCCTACAACCCGTTTTAAATGGAATTTACACGATTTTATTCCAGCTTCCCAAAATCCAGCAAAATGAGGAGAATAAGGAGGAATAAAGCTGAATTTAACGCTTTCATTAGCAGCAAAGTCGATTATTTCTTTCGATTTATTTTTAAGAAACACTGAAAACTCCTTTTCAGCCTCTACATAATTTCTGGCGTTGTCGGAGAAAATTACGTGAGGTTTACCTCTCCTACTGATAAATCGTTTAAGCGCTAATAAGTAATCATCAGTGGAGAGACTCGTAACAAGCTCTAAATGGACGGCTCGTGTGACCATACATATGAACAAACAAGCGTATGATTTAATGAGTTGAGCTCCCCTACCCTTTCGATTTAGTATGTACATTGGGCCCGCGTAATCAGTAGCTGCGCGATTAAAGGGAAAGCTAGGTTCTTACCGGTCTAAAACAATATTACCCATAATAGGACTAAGAACCTTACCTTTCGATCGAGTATCTACAGGTAACGCATTGCTGAGCTATTTTCCTTGCCAAGTTCCTTGCACCCAATGGCCACCAACATTCACGCATGGTGGATAGGAGAAGCTGCGGGCCTGCATGGAGCAACCGCTTATGCTCGTATTTGAATAACAACACCGTGAAGCTATGTTTACTGCACAATAACATCGGATGAAAACATCCGATGTTATTGTGTAAAAATGTAATTATTGTAATCGAAACTAGTTGAGTTACACAATCTACCACCGACCCGAATCACTAGTAACTTATCATCGTCTAAGAACACGTTAAGACTAGATATGCGATTATATTGTTTAGCGTTAGTCTTAATAGTTTTACCTTTAAGTAAGTTATCGTAAGCGTCCGGGTATGATTGCATCTGTGCAAATCTAACTAGCATGCGACGCGATGCATATATGTATGATGATAGCTCGTCCGCTGATAATGAACTGGTTTGGCAAAGTTGTTTACGCTCCGAGTTAATGCGTGAGTTCAGAATAAAGCGGAGTACATACGCGCCAGTCCGAGGCGAATGTATGACGAACATGTATGACGAACATCTATCAAAATTAAACGTTTCATCGCATGGATTGCAAACCAAACTTACAACTTTGGAGCGCAATTCAGGTAAGTTATCAATTATCGTATTTTCATTTGAATTGTCATGAATAAAATCCGATTTCGTATCACGTAAAAATGATGGTCCGTTCCACCATAAACTGCAGTTAATTAAACTATCTAGCCCTTCCCCCTCGACAATAAGTCAGCAGGGTTGTCTCCGCTATTTACATGCAACCAAATCGAGTTACCAGTAAGTTCGTTTATTTCGGTTACTCGATTTTGAACGAACGGTTTTAGTAAGTGGGGAGATATACGAATCCATATCCCATGACTATTGTCGAGTCGGTCCAAAAGTAAACATTAGTGAACACTAACCTTAACGAATCGGTTATTTTCTTGAAAAGGCGGGCAGCAACTAATGCGCCAGAAAGTTCAAGTTTCGGAATTGTAAGCGATTTAAGTAGTGAAACTTTACTTTTACCACACCATAATTTCACGGTAACATCTGACCCTTCCTTGTATGACCTAATGTATGCGCATGCACCGTAAGCATGCAACGATGCGTCGGAAAAAATGTGAAGTTCCAAACGTCCAGTGTGTTCACCCCTTACATAACGCGGAATGCGTAAATTGTTTAAACAGTGCAGAGTGTCCATGAAATTATGCTAGGTTAACGCGATGTCCCTAGACACTGGAGTGTCCCAATCGATCTTACTCAACCAAAGTCTTTGTAACAATATTTTGGATATTATCACCGCAGGACACAGTAGTCAGCGGGTCGTAAATCTGTAAATAGTTGATCAAATGCTTTGTCTTGCCGCCAGCGATCATGCGCATAACTTCCAGTTTGCCCTCGAATTGCATTGATGTCGATCTTATACGTATTCCTGATAACATTCAGCTAGCAGATCCCACATTTGACGTGCCTTCTAAAATCGATATTCTTGTCGGTGTGCGGACAAATTTTGGGAGTTATTAGACGAAGATAGGTTTCGCTTATCAACTGACATAGACATAGACATAGACATCATTTATTAATAATATTCATTATAAGTCGTGCAAGGGAAAATAAATTATACATGAACTCATAGTGTAGTATTACACAGGATTCATAAAATTATTACAATATCTTAATTATTATGTCATAAAATTGATTAATTTAAATTGAATAAATTCTAAATTACCATGTCATTAGAAATATATTAAATTATAATAAAAATAAAAATATATTAAATTAAATTAATAAATTACGCTTTAAATAATGTCACATTTATGGAATATAGGTATGTCAAACACATACTCATTATAGTAACGGTGTCATCGTTCTGATAATCAGTCATTTAGTTTTAGAAATTCATCGTAGCTGTAGAGGGTCTTCTCGGTAAGTCATCCTTTCAACCTCAGTTTAAAGATGGGCATACTCGGTGCACTAGTGATAGCTTCAGGTAACTTGTTGTAGACTACCGGACCCATAACATGGATCGTGTTGCTTGTTTTAGCAAGCTTGTGCTTAATTGTAGCCAGCTTGTTGGAGTTGCGTGTCTCATATTTATGCCATTCTCCAAGTCGTTTGAATTGGTCTATATTCTCACGCACATAAATGGCCACTTGGAAAATCAGAAGGCTAGGTATTGTGAGAATTCGTAGATGTTTGAAGTGCGGTCTCGCAGATTCGTCAGTGGGTACTCTCGCCAGCAGACGCACGGCGCGTTTCTGTAACACGAACACGCGGTGCCACTGCGCCGCGCGCCCCCACAGCTCCACCGGCTTACACAGTTTGTCTATGTGTACGTCCCACGTTAGCGCTTGATCTACCTGAAAACCCAGAAATGGTGCATTGTGGACTTGCTCAATTTGAACGCCGTCCACTTCGACAGCCAAGTTAGGTCTTTGATGCCCGGAAAGATCAAATTTAATAAATTGCGTTTTGGTCGTATTCCATAATAACCCATTTTGGCGAAACCAGCGGCACATCCGGCTGGCCACTAAGTTAAGTTCTATTTCCAGCATTGCTATTGTCGGTGCAGTCACTACCGCGGCTACATCATCGGCAAATAAAAATATTTCACCTCCGACAACCGCGCTGGGTAAGTCATTAAGAAGCAGGGAAAACACGATGTCCGACAGTGACGATCCCTGTGGTACTCCCATATCTGTCGAGAGACCGTCCGACTTTACAGTCCCCGCTGCTCCGACTACAAACTGCGTTCTTTCGCGCATGAAACTCGTGATCAACGCCAAGGCCGGTCCGGCAAGCCCGTAGTGCTGGAGCTTCATGTGCAGGACATTGTGATCTGCAACATCGAATGCTTTCGACAGATCACAGAAGATCACGGCGACGGCCTGGTGACGCTCACGAGCATCCAGCACTTTCCGTACTATCTCTCTTGCTAGCTGGGTGGTGGAGCGCCCTTTACGGTAAGCATACTGCCGGTCCGTGAGAGCAGAGGTGTTCGCGAGATAGTCGGTGAGACGAGAGCTGAGGCCATTCTCTAGGATCTTTGCTATGGCCGGTATGATGGATATCGGACGATAGTGGCTTGGGTCTTCTTTTTTACCTTTGCCCTTATACAATGGACTCACTTTCACTTGTTTCATGCATTTTGGATATGTTCCAAGTTTAATGCATCCATTGAACATAACAGAAAGTGGGTTACATATATAATCTGCGATGCTGTTAATGAGGCTAATTGAGATGTCATAAATATCTTTCGTTGGGTTATTTGCTACTCTTTTTTTAATAATAATAAAAAGTTGAGCCGGTGTAAACGGGCGTAAACGCAGCGAGCAGTCAGAAGGCGCACGCGCAGCCAGCAGCGAGGCGCGCGCCGCACATAGGTCGGCTTGCGGGGCTCCACACAACCGGGCTGTATTTATAAATTGCAGGTTAAGGTAATCTACGACTTCTTTTTTACATTCGAAAATTTGGCCTGTCGGATGTTTGATTACTTGGGTATAATCAACATTTGCTTTTCGAATTTTACAAGTTTCTACATTCACTACATGCCACATTGTTTTAATAACGTTGTTACTATTTCGGATTAATGCGGACTTACTTACAAAATTCGAAGTTATGGTTGGTTGTTATCTAGTCCAATAAATGCACGGAACTTGCGCATTAATCAGGTCCAGTGTAATTTCACTCAGGCGATTGACACTCAACTCCGAAAATTTTGGGAGATTGAGGACATTCCTCAAGTAAATTGTATTCTTACAGCTGACGAACAGAAATGTGAGGATCTTTTTATCAACACGACTATACGCGAAGATGACGGTAGATTTTCGGTACGCATGCCATTAAAAGAATCACCGGACTCGTTAGGTGATTCTTATACGTTAGCAAAAAATCGATTTTATCCTTAGAACGTAAACTTGAACGTTTGCCGGAATATAAACGTTTATATTGTGACTTCATGCGCGAGTACGAAGAGATGGGTCATGTGACTCGTGTAAACGATTATGGTGCGCCGAATTATTTTCTCCCGCACCACGGAGTATATCGATCTACCAGTAGTACCACTAAGTGGCGAGTAGTATGAAGTGGAAGTGCCACTACTACTAAAAATAAATCGTTAAATGATATTCAGCTTCCGGGACCAGCACTCCAATATGACATATTTTCCATTTTGCTACGGTTCCGTCAATACAAATACGTTGCTTGTGCTGATGTGTAGAAAATGTTTCGGCAGGTTTTGATTCAGCCAGATCAGAGATCCTTGCAAATGATCGTCTGGCGCGAGAAACCCACTGATCCGTTACATACCTATACGCTTAATACAGTTTCATATGGTACCGCGAGCGCACCATATTTGAGTAAGCGATGTATACGACAACTCGCATCGGAATGTGGTGATGACGTCATCGCGCGCGTTATTAACCAAAACATATTCGTTGACGACCTAATTACGGGGGATGATAATTTTCAAACCTTACTAGATATTTGCAAGAAAACGTATAACGTTCTGCAGTCAGGATGTTTTCCTTTACGTAAATGGACCTTTAACCGTGACGTCACGGATGATAAATTTAAGGAGCATTTTACTGCTGAACACACGCAGAACAAAACACTCGGGCTAGGCTGGGATAATGCGCGCGATGAATTGTATTTCACCACAAAGATCGATCCGCCTAACCTGTCACACTTAAATAAACGTATGATGTTATCGAAGTGTGCAAAACAGTTTACTTTTGAACGTATATTTAAATCGCATGAATGACTGACTGTGTGACGGACTGTCCTACACCCGAGATCTGAATAGTGGACTGTATAATATTCGCTAATCGATTTCTTAAATCTTCTGTAATGAAGCAATGTTCACTCCCATTGTCTAAAAGACCACGACACGTATGAAAACGATTGTTCGCATCGGCTACTTCGACTAACGCTGTGGAAAGTAAAACTTGCTTGGGAATGAACCGCGTTCCATCCGCGGCGCCTTCGCTGCACTCAGCCACCGGCGCGCGGTCGGCAGATACACAATAGCTTGGCGTACTCGGCAGCGATACGGATGCGCTGTGTGCAGGCGCATTCGACGGCCTCACGCACACATTCTCACCGCGGCTACTCTCGACGTGCAATAAACTATTGTGTTTTTGTTGACACTGTTTGCATGGACCGTATAAACATTCACTTATGGAATGTCTTTCGCGTAAACAGTTATTACATATGTTTTTGGAACGAACAAAATTAATCCTATCTTGTATAGGTAAATTCAAAAACTTGACACACGTATGTATACAGTGCATGGTTCTCGTTACACATCGCACATGATCGAACGGGTTAATTTTGGAACGACTTAGGTTTAGGCGCATTTGCACCGGCAGATACATAACTACCTACTTGCGTGGGTTTGTTCGACGCGTAATTATGCTTATAAGCAGTCTGCACAATCGGTGCTTTAGACTGACTCGAGTTAATCATTTCTAGCGTATCAGCCCGGTTTCTGAGAAAAGATAAGAGATCTTCCAGCTTAAGTTTCTTAGACTCAGTATTGCTCGACTTATCCGAGATAGACCCTATGTGAGATTCCCATTTACGTTCCGTGGATGCATCGAGTTTCAACACAATTAAATGAATTAATAACGTATCCCACGAATCGGTAGATTCATCTAACGTTTTCAGAGCGCGTAAATTACGCAAAATAGTGTCTATCAATTTACGTATCTGAGTCGAAGATTCTTGTTTCAAAGCTGAAATATTGAACAACGATTTTATGTGATTGTGCACTAAAAGCCTAGGGTTGTGAAACCGAATTTAAAGTAACTCCCATGCCTGAATGTAGTTAGATGCCGTAAACTTGTCGTGTAGCGACAAGAACCTAACCAGAACCTAACAAGAAACAACAACCAGAATAATAATTTAGAAATGACCGTTTATTATGTTGATTTACAATGATTGTCTTTGCCAAAATATAAAATATTACCAATTTATCTATTATTTAAGTACTGCTACCCTCACTACGCATTCATCACTCATTCAAACACTCACTCTTCCTTTCGCATCCTTTCGTTCGTTCCTTTCCTGACGGAACCAGTTCAGATCGAGACGCGCGCGCATAAGGAGCAAACCACTACGCTCCCCACAAGAAAATTCCTACAAACGCTAATTACGCTACCTAGTGATTGTGTTATTAACCTAGCACCGGTGCAGTGTAGTGTTTGTGAAAACCTAGTTGGATTCATGTGAAAATCATAACCTATCTCCTGGGTAGAAGACCAGCGCAAGTAAGGTACCACCATTCCTTTACTTTTCCTTCTCCCAAGTGTTTTGGTCCTTCGAGTCGGATACCTACTCCCTCAGAAAACGCATCACACGCAACTCATACATAATTTTCTTATATTTCACGCTAATTTTGATAAAATTGATACGCCAACTCATTCATGTCCGCCATTACAGTGGCCGGGTTTTCTCGTAATTTTCGGTAAATGCACATATTTCTCCCTCATAATACCGCTATTATTATCTCATATACACACCATAGTTTATGTATTGTTTATCAAAATCAGCCGCAAACTCATAGTTTTCAAAATATTCATACTAGTGAGCCGTACCTCACCCCCCGCCCCCCACGCTGTTCAAACACGCGGTTTCTCATTGCCGCAGCCGCGCCGCGGACCGTTTTTGAACTCGATCTACCTAGTAACTAACTTACTACCTACTTGTCTCACATTTGTTTACGCGAAACATAATAACGCTTAAATATGAGGCGAAATCAAAATAATGACGAAGAAATAATGATGGAAATTGTTCGTCTTACCGCTAAAAAGGAAAGTTTGTTCGTAATTACCCAAAAAATATACGATTTGAGCCTAAAGGTTTTTATCGAAACTCTTGATAAATTAGTATCAGCTGAATTGATTAATAATCCGAAATCTAAACCGGATTACTCGGCTATTCAATCTTTTGATGATCTTTATTGTAAAATTAAAGTTTGTGAAAATAAACTCAAAGAAAAGGCTTCAAAAGGCGAACATAAACATGATCTGTTAAATAAAAAACTACCTCCGCTTAGTTTAATGTCATTCGATGGCACTCCTAGCAAATGGTCACTCTTTTACGAAAACTTTAAAAGTCTCATACATGATAACTCACACTTAGCTGACGCGGAAAAGGTTCAATACCTAGTAGGTAAATTGACGGGCAAGGCTTTAACAGTTTGCTCAGGGATTCCACCCACTGCGAGTAACTATAAGATTATTTGGAACTCTTTGCTAGAAAAATACCAAGACACTAGGATCCAAGCTTCCTTTTATATTGATCAGATGTTACATTTTAAACCTAACCAACCGCTGGACGCATTCTTAGAACAGTTTTGTTCTGCAGAAGCTGCGCTGCAAAAATTAAAAATAGACGACTTGTCTGATTTCTTATTTGTTCACATCGCGCTTAACAAACTTGATAAAGAAACTGTTAATTTGTTTGAGCAATCGCACACATCAACAGAAATACCCACATTCTCGCAACTCACGCAGTTCATAAAAGAACAAAGTAAAACTCAAACACTACGCACGCCCACATACGCAAATAAAAATCAAAATTCTTATAAAAATATAAATAAAAATAAGCAAACACACGCTTTTCTTGTAAATACCGAGGAAACGGACTTGTACTCGCAACCATCTCACTCATCGCAAACGCACGCATATCTCGCACCGCAAACTCACGCTACTCAAAACTACGCGCCACAATTTCGCTCTTCGCAATCGCTCGCACCATTCGCACCGCCCGCATTCACTCACAATCAAAACGCACACTCAGCTCGCTCTCAAAACTTGCATGCTACTCACACTCAAAACGTGCAACCAACTTACTCGCAAAACTCGCAAACCACTCACTCTAAAAACGCTCCCGCACACACTCACGCACCACGCTTTCAAGTCACGCAATCGAATTGCTTGCTATGCAATTCTCACCCTTCGCACGCACTATATAAGTGTCAGTATTTTCTTAGTGAAACTCCGCTTTCACGTAATATTATCGTTGCAAAATACAACTTTTGCAAAAATTGTCTAGGCTTTCAAGATACATAGGGCGCACTGTAAGTTTCCGGAACTGGCCACTTACATAAACAATATTTAAAAATTTATTGCAACATTTGAAAATAGAACTCTTTGGCTGTAGAATGCAGTTTGTTTCATCTGACTGCCTTTTGTTTTTACCTTGTGGCGCCATTTAAAAAATTGTGTGTCTGCATCAACATGGATTTAACTCGGGAAAATTTTCGTAGTATGATTTTCTACGATTTTAAGTGTAATTTGACAGCTCAACAGAGCATCGCTCGGCTTGAAACAGCTTTTGGCAATGAAGCACCATGCAAGACAACTGTTTATAGCTGGTTTGCAGAATTCAAGCGTGGTCGTATCAATCTCAGTGACGAATCTCGCGATGGTCGGCCGTCCACCGCTGTGACCAACAAAAACATCGATGCTGTGTGCCGTATGATTGAAACAGACAGGCATGTGACCTACCATGAAATTCGCGCATCCTTAAAAATAGGCATGAGTCAAATACAATTAATCCTACACAAACATTTGGGTGTGAGAAAGCTGTGCTCGCGGTGGATCCCACACAACTTGACCGAGGCTCAAAAAACGGACCGCGTCACTTGGTGCAGTGCCATGCTTACCAGATTCAACGAAGGTGCGTCAAATTTGGTGTGGGACATAGTAACAGGTGACGAAACATGGATTTATTGCTACGATCCCAAAACAAAGCAGCAATCGAGCGTATGGGTCTTTCAAGATGAGCCGAAACCAACCAAAGTGGCGCGCGTGAAAAGTGCATCTAAGCGGATGATTGCTTCTTTTTTTAATAAAACTGGACACGTGGCTACTGTTGCTTTAGAGAATCGTCGTACAGTGAATAGTGACTGGTACACGACCATTTGTTTGCCGGAAGTTATTGACGAACTCCGTAAAAATAACCGTAAACGCCGTATCATCCTGCACCACGACAATGCTAGTTCTCACACGGCCAGACAGACAAACGACTTTTTGAAGGCGAAAAATGTAGAACTCATGAGTCATCCTGCATACAGTCCCGACCTGGCACCTTGTGACTTTTTTCTGTTCCCAAAAATTAAGAACCAATTACGCGGTCAACGATTTTCATCACCAGAAGAGGCTGTCGAGGAGTATGAAAAACACGTTTCAGAGGTCACCACAGAGGAGTGGCACAAAAGTTTTCAAAACTGGTTTCATCGAATGAAAAAGTGCATAGACGCCAAGGGAGATTATTTTGAAAAACAATAAATTAATTTTGTACCTTTAATAGTATTTTTTCATATTCATTCCGGAAACTTACAGTGCGCCCCACGTATTACAACGTGTCAGTCACAACACACTTGTAATATTTGCCGCCAAAAACATCAAACGTTATTGCGTATTAATAATATAAATTTTACTCACCCGCCTGTCACTCTAATGGCTAATTTAAACAACGTTTCGTTATCAGTAACGACTTCTCGTAATATTACCGCAAATAATAGCACGGTTCTTTTGCCGACCGCTTCGGTTTATGTTTACAATAAAAACAAAAGCCACAACATTCGTTTATTTATCGATTCGGGTTCTATGAGTCATTTTATTTCGAAAAATTGTTGTGATCGCTTAAACTTAAAAATTACTCCCGTTTCAACAACGATCAAAAGAATCGGTCAAACCGAAAGTTCGTCGTATGGACTCACGACTTTTAAAATTCATTCACGGTTCGATCCTTTGTGTTCGTATGATATAGTAGCTCGTGTTATTGATTCGATCACCGATCAATTACCGAACGCGGAGCTAGACACTTCACATCTTACGCATCTCAATGACTTACCTATGGCCGATTGTAATTTCTACATGCCGGGTGAAGTAGACTGTTTGATAGGAAACGAGCTCTTCCCGTTCCTCTTGGGACCTAATAAGGTTACTTCTCCACACTCTTCGGTAGTCGCAGTAGAAACTACTCTTGGATACTTAGCTATGGGCAAGGCCCAGACCCCACACATTCGTCCTCCTGTTCGCAACACAAATAATAATAAAAATTTCTTTTGTTCTATAGAACAAACGCCAACGCTAGAAATGCTCACTGAACGTTTCTGGGAACTTGAAAATGTTCCAAATAAAAAACATGTAAGTCCTGATGATGAGATATGCGAAAAAATATTTCAGTCGACATACTCACGCAATGACACCGGGCATTATACCGTGTATCTGCCCTTTAAAGAGGACCCTACTCAATTAGGAAATTCCTATTCGATCGCGAAACGCCGCCTTCTCAGTCAAGAGAAAAAATTAAACGCTAATCCGGACTTACGCTCAAACTATAATGACACCATACAAAATTACATCGACCGAGGTTATTTAACTAAGGTTGAGAGCGCCAAAGAGACACGCCCTGATCGCTCTTATTACATCCCGCACCACGCCGTTTATCGCCCCGATAAATCGACTACTAAAACGCGAATAGTTAATGACGCGAGTAGTAAAACTACTAGTGGAAAATCGCTAAATGATATACTTTATAAAGGTCCTAATTTACAAACTAACATATTCGATCTTTTGATAAATTTGCGTATGTTCTCCGTCGCTATGACGGCAGACATTGAAAAAATGTATATTCAATTAAAACTTACTCCCGAACATCACGCTTTTCAACGCATTCTTTATAGATTTCATTCTCAATCAAATATCGATACATTCCAGTTTAATCGCGTTTCTTTCGGCATATCTAGTGCTCCTTACCTTGCAATGCGCGTCGTTCGTCAGCTGGCCGACGACAGCCGCGAGCACTTCCCGCTCGCCGCAGTGGAAGCTGCAAACCATATGTACATGGATGACTATATCTCCTCCGTTGATGGTGTAGCTAACGCAGAAAAGACTTACCGTGAAATGGTCCAAATGTTCGCCTCCAGTGGTTTTAATCTTACTAAATGGATATCCAACAACTCTGATCTCATGGACAAAATTTCTCCTTCGCACAAAGGTGATGACATTATAGAGTTTGACTCTGATTCTCCCACGACGCATAAAATTGTAGGTATGCAGTGGCAGCCTGCTGCTGACAATTTTCAATTTGCTGTAAACGCTGATATTCAGGAGTGCACAAAGCGCTCTATTCTCTCCGTCACCGCTCGTTTATACGACCCTCTGGGTCTTATCTCCCCTGTTGTCGCTTTTATGAAACTCTTAGTTCAAGAGTGCTGGGCAGAAAATCTTGATTGGGATGATCCAGTTACTCCCACTATTTTAAATAAATGGACCCAATTTCATAATGAGCTTCATTATCTTGAAATAATTAAAATTCCTCGCTATATTGGCTTAAACTCGCCTCACGTCGCTCTCATTGGATTTGCGGATGCAAGCGAAAGGTGCTACGGTGCTAACGTTTATATTCGGGTTAGTCCTGACCCATACTCACCTGGTTCAGTTTATTTACTGTCCTCGAAGTCGCGTGTCGCCTCACTGGCTAAAATGCCTCTCGCTAGAATAGAGCTCTGCGCCGCGCTTCTTCTCGCAAATCTCATTGACGTCGTTCGAGACACACTCTTACGCAGATGTCACATAGATGAAATCTACGCCTTTTCAGATTCATCTATTACACTTACCTGGATTCACTCTCCAGCTTATAAATTTCACACGTTCGTCGCGAACAGAATTACTGAAATAAATTCAAAACTTCCCGCGAAACATTGGTTTCATGTCAAAGGCGTGGAGAATCCCGCAGATATTATCTCTCGTCCTGTAACGGCTAAATCTATCGTGAACAATGACTTGTGGTTTCACGGTCCTTCGTGGACTGCTGAAAGAATTTCTGATTGGCCTGTAAAACACTTTGCAGTCAAACCAAATGTTTGTTTTGAAACTTTGGAAACAAAACCTACAATAAGTTTGGTTGCTCAAAATGTCAGTAACTCGCATGAATCTCATCCCATTGACATGATGGCTGAAAGAATTTCCGATTGGAAAACATTACTACGCTCGATGACATACGTACTCCGTTTCTCACGAAAATTGCGCTCCACTGGACAAATTACCGTTCAAGATCTCGAAACTGCAGAAGACTACATAATTCGTTATGTTCAAAACAAACACTTTTCTAAAGAAATTGCCGCGTTAAAAAATAAAAAGTTGTTAAATAACTCGTTATCAAAACTTAACCCTTTCATCGACCAAGAAGGCATTCTTAGAGTCGGTGGTCGGCTATCTAATTCTCAACTCGATTTTGGTCAAAGACACCCAATCTTGCTTCCTACTAAGGATTTAATTACTCAACTTATTGTTGACAACTATCATGTAACTAACCTCCACACTGGTCCATCACTTTTACTCGCATTGCTCAGACAGAAATTCTGGATATTATCTGCTAGAAATTTAGTTCGTCAACGCGTCCATAAATGTAACAGATGTTTCAGACTTAAACCTAAATTCACTTTCCCACGCATGGGTGACTTACCGTCATTTCGAGTCTCGCAAACCAAAGCTTTTTTCTACACCGCTTTGGATTATGCTGGTCCTTTTTATATAACGCATATAAGACGTCGAGGAATTAAAAGCCATAAGGCTTATGTATGCTTGTTTGTATGTCTTGCTACCAAGGCATTGCATTTGGAATTGGTGTCAGACCTCAGTTCTGAACTATTTCTCGCAGCTTTCAAACGTTTTATTAGTAGAAGAGGCCCAGTTTCCATGATCTATAGCGATGGTGGAACAAATTTTATAGGCGCCAAGCGCAAACTTAATGAAATTTACGATTTATTACAGTCCACAGCTCACCAAACATATATCGGTAATTATTTATCAAATAATAAAATTCAATTTAAACATATCCCCCCGTATGGCCCACATTTCAATGGCCTGTGTGAAGCAAACGTTCAATGCGTTAAAACTCACTTATATAAAACTATAGGCTCTCAGATCTTAACCTATGAAGAATTCATGACAGTCTTGGTGCAAATAGAAGGGTTGTTAAATAGCAGACCTCTATGTGTTTTAAGTTCTGAACCTGATGTAACCGCACTAACTAATCATTTTTAAATGTCACTCCTATAAAATTTTTGCCCGCTGAAAATTTTGTAGATCAACCTGATAATCGTTTATCACGTTATCAGTTGTTGTGTAAACTCACACATGATTTCTGGCGACGTTGGAGTCAGGAATATCTCACTTCGCTTCAACAAAGAAAAAAATGGACCAAGCCATCCGATAATATTAAACTAGGCACGGCACAGTCGTGGTTATAAAAGATAATAATGCTCATCCTCTTTGTTGGCCTCTTGGAGTTATTGATGAACTCTATTCCGGAAAGGACAATGTAGTTAGAGCTGTTAAAGTTCGCACTGCCTCTGGAAGCTATATACGTCCAGTAATCCGAATTTGTACTTTGCCTACTCAATAAACTAAACTCAATTTATCTTAAATTAGTATATGAGTCCTGGTTTTTTGGCATTTGAATCTATTTTGTTGTTAACTTTTTAACTTTTAATTTTTAACATTCTCTGTTAACTTGTAGCTTAATATAGAGGAAACCTCTAGGCCGGCAGATTTGTCTTTGCCAAAATATAAAATATTACCAATTTATCTATTATTTAAGTACTGCTACCCTCACTACGCATTCATCACTCATTCAAACACTCACTCTTCCTTTCGCATCCTTTCGTTCGTTCCTTTCCTGGCGGAACCAGTTCAGATCGAGACGCGCGCGCATAAGGAGCAAACCACTACGCTCCCCACAAGAAAATTCCTACAAACGCTAATTACGCTACCTAGTGATTGTGTTATTAACCTAGCACCGGTGCAGTGTAGTATTTGTGAAAACCTAGTTGGATTCATGTGAAAATCATAACCTATCTCCTGGGTAGAAGACCAGCGCAAGTAAGGTACCACCATTCCTTTACTTTTCCTTCTCCCAATGATTATAAAAAAATTATATGAGGATGAGGATGAATGAGGTGACACAGGTTTTAAAAGATACAGGTACAAAAATATTAAAAGGGGAGCGAAGGACACGGAGAGTAGGAGGGCAGAACAGGGAGCACGCGGCGGTGGTGCCCGGAGCCTGGAGTAGTGGCGAGTAGTTGGAGATCCGGAGGTGGTGTAGGAGGTAGGAGAAGGCAGCAGCACGTCAGGGTATAGATGGTTGGAGACGGCAGCACGTCAGGGTATAGGTGGTTGGAGACGGCAGCACGTCAGGGTATAGTTGATTGGGGACGGCAGCACGTCAGGGTATAGGTGATTGGAGACGGCAGCACGTCAGGGTATAGGTGGTTGGAGACGGCAGTAAGGCAGCAGCAGCAAACTGTAGGCGACTCAGCAGAGGCTCGCAGGATCCCGTGGCAGTGCGGCCCCGGGATAAGGCCTTTAGGTGATGCTTCCTCTTCAAGAGCTGAAGCGAGACTCCCTTGATTTCAGCAATGTTCCGCTCTTATACCCTTTTTGGAGAGTTCTAAAAATTATTTAAATTAAAAGCAATTTTTGTGAATGGCCAAGAGGGAAAAAGTATTTTTGTAAAAGTATTGACGTAAACATATCGGACCGCTAATGAGTTTGAATGGACATTGCCATGACAACCAGATAAACAACGATATCAAAATATGTCAGATTTTGATTTCAGGCTCGTAATAGAGAAAACAACAAGATAACAATGAAAATTGGGTCAGTTACAGATACATAAAAAGGTAGCGCACCAGCGCGCACGAAGCCCGAGATTGCAGAGTTTCGGAGAAAACCAAATACAAGGTCACCAAAGGTAAACCCCTTCGACATCGATTTAAAAGTGCTGATAGTGTGAAAATACGAAGTGAAAATGATTTGTTATTATGTTCTTATGGTTTAAAACGTTACAGGGTCCTATGAAAATAAAGATGATACGAAATATCCAGTTGTGAGATAAATGCAGACCATCAAAGCAGACTGGAAAATGGCATGTAAGTAGCATAACACTACAAACTCTAACGCACTAATAACTTGCAATGCACTACCGCTTAGTGATGAACGCAAATAATGAAACTTTTGAATTTCATCGAGATTGGAATGTTTATGGATCATAGTTTCATATGAATTTTTAAATTCGAGCCAACGGTCATACGAACCATCGAAGCAGGGCAATTTTATTTCGGGTAGTTTCAAATTTGTAGTCCACAAATTGCCGTAGAACCGTTATTTGTCTCAACATTGTCGATTAAACAATTAGCGCTAGCCATAGTACCAAAATAGAGTACCAAAACACTTCGATTGTTTCTACATATTCGTAATTAGCACACATTTCCGAGTCTGCAGTACAAAGTTCAATTTGACTTTCCATTTCGTTAAATCTTTGAAAAATCTCTGTAGCTGCTTGCATACGTAATTTTAACTCGGAAATTTGTACTTTACTAGGATTAACCGCTAGAATGGAGTCTTTATATTTTTTTAATTGAGTTAGCCTGCCCTTCATGTGACCTCTTTGTTTACGGAGGTCTGAACTTGCGGAGTCCAGGTTTTTCCTAGGTGTTCCTGATCCACTAGGAGTAATCAACTTTGCAACATCCTCATCTCCTCCATCCATTTTGCAAGATTAAGTGAAATTGAAATAACTTACGTGTTTTAAACGAATGCGTGCGGTAGATGACAAATGATGCTGCTGCGTGGCTTGCGATACCGAACGTACTGGAATGCACAAAACGTCACGGTTTAACATAATTCGACTGGTAAGGGGAATAGACGGGATAGGAAGACCTGAGCGTTCACTGCTGCATACGTCGGCGAGGTGCTGGTGTCTTCTCGTCGTGGAATTCGTCGTCCTGACGAGCTGACTTCTCTCGCTGAATCCGTGCTCGAAGACCAAATTATGTGCAGGATTCGGTGGTTTCCAAGGTCCATTCAATGAAGAAATTTTATTATATTTTTATGTAGTGCGTTTATTCCGCAAAAAGAGTTTATATAAATTAAAATATATTAAATGCGTAACGGACGATCGTATATCGTGCAGTATATCGAGTCGAATGAGAGCAGAGATCTGCCTCGGTGAGTAGCGGTCGGTGAGTTCTATCCGCGCGGCGCTAGATGTCGCGAGTAGGTGCGCGAACAATTAATATTATTTGACGGGCTAGAGACTTCCTCTATTGTCGTTATATCTAATTTAAATGACTCGGAAAAGCTTCCAAGGTTTTGTTTGAAACATCAGTATAATGCTCAATAGAGGCATTATGTGTAGCCAAATTTTTGGCTGTTAGGTATATTAAAATAATGGGATAGCGAATTTGCTAGTTGTCTTTTGTAATAACTAGGAAGGTAATATTTACCTTTAGTCAAATAATATTTATTTCTACTAACAAAATTGTTAGTATCCATTACATGTATATTATTATTGCATGATATAGTATGCAAGGTCATATTCAGCTTATATCTAAGGTTGTTTTCTGATTGTGGCAGGCTGTCGCTATAAGGCAATGTAAACATAACAATTTGTTTTACTTTTAAAGAACAGAGCTTGTCTAAATATTTAATTAAGTCAGACTTGTTCACATTACCCCTGATTAAATAACAGTCATCACTAATGTAGCGTTATCTACTTTTTGCATGATATCATGCAGATTACAGTTGGGTAAACAATTATTTATTACCGTATGCTCCATATACATATTTAATAATTGACCCATATTTTTTCGAAGTTCATCGCTGTACATAATCGTTTTTATACCTGGATATGAAGTGCTAACATCTAGAAGGGAAGTAGCTGACGGAGCACAGTCCGGCACACAACAGCAGCTCTCCAATTTTAGTTTCTGGGCTAACCTGGCTACTGAGAACTGCATCCATAGCTAGATTCAGTTCCCTGGTTTCCGCTCTGGTTTTGTCATAGAGGCCAATGTAGTGCCCCAGGGAGCGCTCCGCCTGGTCAAGTTTGCATCTTAGCTCATGCATGTTGTCCTCATAGCTAATCTGATTATAATTAAGCTGAGTGGTACACAGCTCCAGTTTATCTAAAACCCTTCTTTTATTATGAAGCTTTGTTACAAACTTTTTTGGTTTTTTAGCATTTTTTTTTATATATGTACTTATTAATTTTGACATATTTTCTCAACTTATTTTTACTCAGTTTCAATTTGTGTGTGCTGTCCCTGCTGCTGGCTGCCACATTACCCACTGAGTCATCCTTAGTAAGGACAATAGTCATAGCGGGCAAGCTACAGCCCGCAACAGAAACATGGCCCAAGAAAGTATTTACGGCTCACCTTTAGCGGATGACCTACTGGGGACCGCTGGGGCGTCCAAACTTTTTTAGCATCATGTTGGGGTCATATGATCATCTTCCTGAAAGTTTCAGGGTGCGGAATTCAATCGTTTTTAAGATATGATTTTTTGAAAATCTGAAAATACTTTGTAAAATGATGTAAGGCAACGCAAATAATATGTTTAAATCTTGTCTGTGATCAAAATACATTACCTACATTTCATTGTACGCATATTTGAAAAGATGAGAATTCTCTAAAAAAAGGAGGAAATGTGGATTTTTTTTTAATAATACCTATTTTAATAAAAACGTTCATTTAACTTGCAATTTATGTTTGTTTATTTATTGTACGTCAATCAAAGTTAATTTAGTATTTCTTTCGTAAAATATCACTTTTGATAATAAAAAAGTTGTAATTTTTGTTTAACACGGAACGCATTTTGTTGGGGCGTTTTGCCGCGTTTTTGGTTGGGCGGCAAAGTAGTAGTCCCTTTGCTAGTAGTTTTGCGTATGTTCTATTTTCTTGAACTCTCGATATTTACAAGCAAAAACAACTGGCTAGAGTAGGTTATTGTGGCTACTTTTCAATCGGGTTATAGGTTATGTTAGAACGTTGAAGAAGCTAAACCGGAGCGGAGCGTATGCAAACAAAAACGATTGGCTAGAGAAGGTTATTGTGGCTACTTTTCAATCGGGTTATAGGTTATGTTAGAACGTTGAAGAAGCTAAACCGGAGTGGAGCGGAGCGCAGCGTATGCAAACAAAAACGATTGGCTAGAGTAGGTTATTGTGGCTACTTTTCATGTAAATTTTGATGATAGCATTATGGAGCATTTGTGGAGGAGAAAGGTGTCGAGGCAGAAAACTGACCCTTTCGAAGAAAGCAACTAGGCATTTCCGCGGGGGGGGGGGGGGGGGGTGGAGTAGTAGGGGGGGCATCTACCCCCCTCCCCCACCCCACCCAACAAAAGTAGGTCATCCGCTAAAGCTCTAATAAGCTCTGCGTGGTCACTGTGGCAGAGCTAATAGCCGCTTCTTCCAGCTGTGTGATATGTTGGTGGGCATCACACAGTTCCTTCTCCAGGATTGAAGTTCTGTGCAGGACGGACTCAAACTCAGTGCTACAGTGCTCATCAAACCCATCTATTATTATTTTCATAGAGAGATGTTATTCAGAGAATAGATGACCTTCCCCACGTCATAGAATACTTTAGCCGACGCACAACCGAAGTTAAGTCGCGCTATCACTCGTACGAACTAGAAATGCTTGCTCTCGTGGGACACTTCCAGCGGTGGAACACTTCCGGCATTACTTGTATGGTCGTCGATTAAGGGTCTATACAGACGGTAATTCCCTAAAAGCATCGAAATCAAAAACGGATCTGACCTCCCCGTGTCCATCGCTGATGGGCCTCTTTGCAGGCCTATGGTTTCGATATCGTGTATCGCGAAGGCCGCGGAATGGAACATGCGGATTATCTATCCAGAAACCCGTTGCCAGACCCAAGCGCAGTAGATGAATCCCAAACTCCCGCTATCCATACCCCCAAACCTGTTAATTTCGTGGAGCTCCACCAATGATGGCTTTCTGTAGAACAGATGCGTGACTCCGAGATTAAGGACCTTATCTACAAACATTAAATGATGATGACGTTGACGTTTGTCTGTCAGTCAATAACAAATAAATAAATAATTACATATAAATATTGGTGAAATAATATTCTGATTGATATCCTAAAGTTCCTATCTACTGCATGCTGTATAATTTCACCTTCATAAGTCAAGGATAAAATGGAGTGCCCTAAATGTAATAAAACGTTATCGAAGAATGGATCCCATTTCTTGTGCCAGGGGTGCCATGAAAAGTTCCACAGAGCTTGTGTTAGGGGCTTGCTTGCTGATATGAGAGCCGGAGTAGAACATATTTACTGTAATGGATGTGAGCAGATCTTAGCTGAAGATGAACAAGAACCAGACGCAGTAAAACGTGACTTCGAGAAAATCTTAAAAGATATTCAAAGAAAGGTTAGCGGAAATCCTGCATTACGAAGCCAACTAGATTCAATCAAAACCAGCATGAGCCTGTTGTCCGATAAATATGACGCTCTCATTAGTGAGCACGATCAGTCTAAACAAAAAATCGCGAAGCTTGATAAGAATGTCGCCAGCATCAATAACAAGCTAGTATACCTAGAGAAGTGCAACATTGCCTTGGAGCAAAAAGTACAAGACTACGACCAAACTTCTCGCCGAAACAACCTAGAGATCGTCGGAGTGGAGCTCCTCCCTGGAGAGAACGTGCGTGAAGTAGTGAACAAAATAGGGGAGCTGATCAAAGTGAGCAGCACGGATATCCAGTGGGTCAGCCGTCGTCAGCAGCGAAACACCAGCGGCAAGCCGGCACCGATCTTGGTCGGGTTCAAGGCCACCGCCGGTAAGAACGAGCGCGACGCCTGGCTCACGCAACGTAAGAAGCTCGCCGAGATCACCAGCAGCACTATCACCGGAGGTTCACTACAACGCAAGGTCTATATCAACGAAGATCTGATCAAAGCTTCCAGGGAGTTACTATGGAATACCAAGAAACAGCTACACGGTAAATGGAAGTACATCTGGGTTGCTAACGGGAAGATCCTGGTAAAGAAGGTATTGGGAATGGGAGCAGCGAAAAACGTGTGTACTGTATGACGATCATATATTGAATGAATCATTGAGTGAATCATCTTTAAGAGTGGTAAATGAAAGAACATTTTATAGATGAGTGAATGGCATTTTGTATTCCAATAGTCCCCCTCAAAATTTCTACTGTTATATAATTCAAATAAGTATTAATTACTTATTTATCAATTGTGTACTCACATAATTTTAAGTTTGATTACATGTAAGTATCTCAAATTATGTTTTGGTTACATAATTTTTAGTATTTACACAATGTGTATTATAATTTCAGTAGACATTTAAACTATAATAAGTTTAATTTTGATCTTAATTGGAGGAATTTTTCTGATGGTACCATTTTCGTGAAGATGTCAGCCAGTTGATTTCCTGAGGAAACGTATTCTAACTTTATTACTTTGTTAGTAGTTCACGTGTGAAATGGTATTTAATGTCTATATGTTTTGATCTTTTATGGTTTGTGGGGTTATTTGCAATACATATACAGCTATTGTTATCTTCATATATTGAAATGGGCTGTGGTATTTGGATTGCAATACTATTTAACAAAGATCTTATCCACATTGCTTCTCTCCCAACTTCGAATAGGGCCATATACTCAGCTTCCGTTGAGGAGGCGACAACTGTGCTTTGTTTGCGAGTATTCCATGATATGGAACAGTTATCAAACATTTGGAATATGTAACCTGTTGTGCTTTTACGATCATTTTCGTCGCCTGCCCAATCGGAATCTGCATACCCATGAAGTAATTGCTGATAATCGCACTTCTTATAGGTCAACTTTAAATTAAGAGTTCCTTTAATATATCTTAAAAGATGTTTTAAGCATTTCCACAATTCCGTATTATTCTTGCTTTGGTACCTACTCAGAATACAGATTGCTGAGCAAATATCTGGCCGTGTGCAAAGCATGGCATACATGAGGCAGCCTATAACGTTTTTGCAAGGTGCATCATAGTTTGTATCGGAGTTCAGGGCCAGATGGTCTAATTTTGATGGGAATGGTGACTTTGATGGATTACAGTCACTCATGGCAAACTTGCTTAAAACATTATTTAAGTAAACTGACTGATCTAAAGTGATTGTATCATCAATTCTAATTACTCTTATGCCTAAGAATAATTTTATTTCATTTAAGTCAGTCATGTCAAACATTTTCATTAAACATTCTTTATACATTTTTAAAATATGAGTTTGCTTTGTACATAAAATCAAATCATCAACGTAAAGTACAATATATACATTATTGTCAGTGCAATTTTTATCAAGAATGTATAAACATGGATCTACTCCTGAATTTTTAAAACCAAGTTCCTTGAGAACGTGATCAAAACGTTGGAACCAGCATCTAGAAGATTGTTTTAAGCCGTACAATTTTTTAGTTAACTTGCAAACCTGGTTCGGTTTTGCAGAAACACTCTCAGGCACCTCCATGTAAATATCATTTTCAAGTACTCCATTTAAAAATGCAGTCTTTACATCTAAGTGATGTACTTGCAAATCATACTGATTTGCGAATGCTAACATGAATCTGAATGTAGATATACGCGCCACTGGTGCGAACGTTTCGTCAAAATCTTGAAGATATTTTTGCGTAAAACCGCGAGCTACAAGACGTGCCTTATAACGGGTTGGTTCTCCCAACTCATTATTTTTAATCGTAAAGATCCATTTACAATCCACTATATTCACATGTTTGGGTCTTTCTACAAGAACCCATGTTTGATTTTTATGTAAAGATTCTATTTCACTCTCTACAGCTTTAAACCACTTATCGCTATCGTCTCTGTTTGAAATATCACCATAAGTGCTTGGTAGCGACTGAACAGTAGTTAATGATAAGTAGCACAAATCTGTATCACACATTTCTTTATAATTTATTGACGGCAGTTGTTGAATTCTTTCACTTCGCCTTATTTTGTTTGACGAATTTTCGGCATCCGATTGATCATCGGGTAGTGTTCAGGCTTCTCAGCACCTAATGACCTCGTAGGGGCCCATCAGCTACGAGGTAGCGTAACGATCAGTTGCCGAGAAGCGTGAACGTCGGCGATTCACCGAGCTGATGTAATTGGGGTCGATCTAACCTGGTCTGTGCTTCGGTCCCGTCAACCTCCTGTCTCTCTGCAAGGCCCGGGTGCACCCTAGGCTCTTCTTGGTAGACAGGTTCTTCAGCCAACCTCCTATGACTGGCGGGCCAGCTTCAATGAGCACAGTGTTCCAACACAGGTTATGTTACGTGGTAAAAACCAATCGGCCACGTAAATGCGAACTTTATCTAGTTCGGGGAACCACAACACACTCAGCTATATAGACAATCCTGAGGGAAACCCGAATACATTCCAGATGGCCTGCGATTTAATTTCAATACCCTAACCAAAACGCGTTTACATTGCGAGGGCTTTCGTCTGTCAGTTGTCAAAAAACTGCTAGGTTGGCAGCAACGTCAAATTCAAAATGGCCGTTCAGAAACCATCGATCGAATATCGATTTGGAATCGAACAATCACCCGCCCGGACAGGCACCCACCTGTCCCCTAATCTACGGGCAGCCGAGACAACGTTGCTACCGCTCGTTTTAGAACCGAGCCTCCTACTAGAACCTCTGCAGACCGGGGGGTCCCGTCCTTGCCAGGGAACAAGTTAACAATGCGCCCCCTGCGCCAACGTAGTGGCGGTAGGTTAGCATCCTTAACCAGAACGAGGTCACCAACACTAGGGGGGCTAGTTTTGTCAGTCCACTTAAGGCGCTGTTGTAAGATATGCAGATACTCGAGCGACCAACGCTTCCAGAAATTCTGAGTAAACTGCTGCAACATCTGATACCTTGACAACCGATACAATTTCACTCCCTCGAAGGGGTGCTCGGGCAACGCGTTAAGTGGCTGACCTATCAAGAAATGGCCTGGGGTCAGAGCCTCCAGGTCATTTGGATCCGAGCTGAGCGGACACAACGGTCGCGAATTGAGAACGGCCTCGATCTTACAAAACAATGTCGCGAGCTCCTCAAAAGTCAGCGCGGTCTGACCTACTATACGCCCCAAGTGCGTCTTAGCTGACTTAACTACGGCCTCAAAAATCCCACCCCAGTGGGGGCAAATCGGTGGGCTGAAGGTCCACTGTATACCCCGACGGGAGAGGGCCGTTCCAATATCCACTTTATTTACATTCAAAAAGTTGACTATCTCTCGTAAGTATCGTTCCGCACCGATGTAGTTAGTGCCGTTATCAGAGCGGATCAAAGTTGGAAGTCCCCTTCGAGAAACAAACCTATCCAAACAAGCAATGAAAGCCTCTGTCGAGAGATCAGCAACGAGCTCGAGATGTACCGCCTTGGTGGATAAACAAACAAACACACATAGGTACGCCTTGTATTGCCTAGCGGTACGCAATCGTGAACTCTTCACCATAAACGGTCCTGCAAAATCCGTACCAACACCTGAAAACGGTCTGACCTCATTCACACGATCAGGGGGCAAGTCCCCCATGAGAGGTTGCATCGTGGCAGCCTTAAGTCGATAACAAGGCATGCACCGAAACACGATGTTCCGTATGACACGGCGGGCAGATAAGATCCAAAACTGGAGCCTGGCCAACAACGCGTTACAGCCGGCATGCGCGTTTTTAATATGACGATCAGTCACCAGCAATTCAACTAACTGTCCCCCCTTGGGGAGCAGAAGTGGGTGACGAGCCGAATATGACAGATTCGCATTGCGCAATCTTCCTCCTACCCGAAGTAACCCGGTCGAATCAAAAAAGGGGTTGAGACGCGCGACGGCTCCCTTCAATTTCGAACGTCCACTTCGTATAATCTCCAATTCTGCCCCAAACTTCGAGGACTGTACCAACCGGACCAAATTCAATAGCGACTCGTTTCGCTCTGCCGGAGTCAGAATAGGGTTCAACGTTCGCTGATCGCGAGGAGTACGACAATTTCGAGCGAATCTCCTAATCCAAGTGGACACGTTTATCAACTTGTCAAGTGAGCTATACCGGTCCAGCAGAAACCCGGCGTCAGGGTCCTCAGCCTTCTGGGTAACATGCACGGCCGCTCTGGGGCCATGATCAGAAGATACTACTACATTGCTGTGGGGCCAGTCCGATTCTCTCTTGGCAAGCCAGGGTGGTCCCCACCACAAATGGTGTCTAACGAGTTCAGGAGCCTGACATCCCCTGGATGCACAATCAGACGGGTTCAATTCTCCTGGTACATGTCTCCAGGTCAGTGGGACCTCAGACGACACAATCTGGGAGACACGGTTCGCAACAAAAACTTCTAAGTTATGGACCGAAGCCTTCAGCCAGCACAAAACAATCTGGCTGTCCGTCCAAGCGTACACCGTATCCTCCAAAACCACTGACCCACGCAACACTGTTAGAGTGTGATTCAAAAGTTTGGTCAAAAGAGCAGCCCCGGACAGTTCCAGTTTTGGAATCGTCATCCTTGTCCGAATAGGCGCTACCTTGCTTTTTGCCAAAACCAAACGCACGTCGACCTCCCCGGTGGAGGTGACGGTTCGCAAATAAACCGCTGCCGCAAACCCTCGTTCAGAGGCATCACAAAACCCGTGAAGGGTTGCCCTGTAATCCCCAGCAGGGACCAATTTCCTCGGCAGCGATACATTATTTATGTCCGATAGCGAGGTGAACATTCGCGTCCAATCAGTCAACAAATCACCTGAGAGGTGGGTGTCCCAGGTCAACTGAGCCGCCCATAGCCTTTGCATAAAACATTTGAGAGCAAAGGTGACTGGAGAAATCCATCCATTCGGGTCGAACGTTCTCGCAATCGTTGACAGTACTGACCGCTTCGTCCAGGCCTTCGGTGTTTCTAAAACCACCCGATAGGTAAACTCATCATGGACGGGCCGGTACTGAATTCCAAGCACTGACAACATGTTAGGGTTGTCAGGATTCTCAAAAACGTGCGGGTCTTGTTGAAACTCATCTGGGAGACCAGCCATCAACTCAGGGGAGTTGGACATCCACTTGCGTAGTTCATAGCCGCCTCGTTCCAGCAATTGAATGAGCTCGTCACGTCGGTCCAGAGCTTCCTCTACACTGGCTGCCCCTGTGCAGACGTCATCGACGTACAAATCTTGCTCCAGGATAGCGGCGGCTCTAGGATAGCTCACACGGTCACGCGACGCCAACTCCCGCAGGGTACGCATCGCCAAATACGGGCTAGACCGTAACCCATACGTGTTCGTGTTTAACTCATAGACCTTGACTGGCTCGGCCGTGGTCTCACGCCAAAGTATCAACTGATACCTTCTGTCAGCCAGATGAATTACCGTTTGCCTAAACATCATCCGAATGTCTGCGACAAATACAATCTGGTGTCTCCGAGAGCTCGTGAGAATATCCGAAATATCACGACTCAACTTGGGTCCCGAATATAGACACTGATTCAGGGACATCCCGTTCGAGGTAGGTGCTGACCCATCAAAAACAACTCGAATCTTGCCGGTAGGGGTTCGCAGGACGGCATGGTGTGGAAGGAAACAATGATCCTCAGATCTCCAGTCCACACCCGATACCGACATGTGTCCTAACGACTCATACTCCCTCATGAAATCAACGTATTTTTGTTTAAATACGGCGTCCCTTGATATCCTACGCTCCATCGACATCAATCTCGTCTCAGCCATCTTCCTAGATTCTCCTAGTGGCGGTCGATCGGCCCTGAAAGGCAGTCGAGTTACAAAACGACCAGAACGAAGGCGACCAGTACTATTCTGGTAAAACAACTCGCACTCTTCTTCGTCTGCGTCGACTCGACGAACGGTGGGAGGTTCCTCTATCTCCCAGAAACGTTGGATAACGTCTGACAACGCTGAGCCAATAAGTATGCCATCTGACTCGGCAGGCCTAACCATTGGCAATGCCGGACCCATGATCACGTGACCAAACTTAGTATCCACAGCAATCAACCCGTCCGGCTGAAGAACTCGCCGATCCGACAACAGAAACCTACCCAGAACGTCTGCTCCCAGTAGCAGGTCGACCGGGGCTGGAGTGTCAAAATCGGGATCCGCCAACTTGAGTCCTGATGTCAGGAATCGAACGGCCGGATTCAACTTCACCAAGGGGTGTCTGCCCATGACATGCGTCATTACTAAAGCTTGCACGGATGTTTTTGTCAAAATGTCATAACGTGGAGAGAACGTGATCACCGATTGACCAACTACATTCGTAACCGTAACATTCCCCACGCCCCGTATTGATTTATTATACCTATTTACCTTGAGGCCCAACCATTTTGCTAAATCATTCGATACAATGCAGCCCTGAGCTCCAGAATCTAATAGGGCGCGAACGTATGTTGGGTTGCCCGCCAAATCCCAAACAAGCACAGAGGCGATCGGTAACACCACCGTCTCCGGTTGGGGGGCAACCAATGGTTGGGCCGCAAATTCCTAGCGAGGACCCCCGGGGCCCCACTGTGCCTGTAACCGATCAGGTATGCAGCTATACGCCAGAGGGTCCCATTGTACAAATGGCCCACGCGCCGGTTCCATTCCCAACCTACGATTCCCCGTAAAGGGGGGTGGGCGTGAATTCAACCGTGGCCGCTCCATGAGCGGGGGGGACATCACATGTGACCGACGAGGACGAGGCGACGAGCGGGGCGACAACTGAGGCGGCGTCCGAACCGCACCCGCATAGCTCGAAGGTGTCCCATGCCACCCGCCCGTTACGGCCTGCTCAACACACCCAATGTCCCGCTGGGTCGGATGCTGAGTCGCAACCGAAAACTCAGGGCCCCCCATGTAATGGTCCTGAGTGCGGCCCTGCACCCTGGTACTGCCCTGTGCACGTGGGGACGTTGGCCCCTGAGTTGCGCTCCGAGTCGCAAACGAATTCTCAGGGCCCCATGCCGTGTCACCCTGGATACGGCCCTGTGGAGGCTGTTGGCCGGACCGGTTCATGCACAACAGATTGTTGTGGGCCCCACCACAATATCCGCACATTTTTGTGCGCGTGCAGTCCCTAGCCATGTGTGGCCCGAGGCACAGGAAACACCAGCTCCGCTGCTTGGCCATCCGGCGCCGTCCCTGAACCCTAAGTTCCCCGAACTTATTGCAATTGGCCACAGCATGGCCAATCTGCCTACAACATGGGCAGGCCTCACCATGTGGGGTCAATTCACTCACAGTCCCATACGACTGCCGGTTGGTGCGGTCCTTCCTCGTCGGAGGGCCCCTACTCACAGCGCTCCCGGCAGCTCTCTGTGGCTCCGAAGGATGGGTGACCGTCAACCTCAAATTCTCTGCCCGTCGAGCCTCCTCTTCCAAGAATCCGACCAAGTCGGAGAAGGCGGGCAGGTCCTCGGCCGACCTCCCGTGAGACTGTTCGAAACGAGTCTGCACGTCAGCGGGTAGGAGGGAAAGTACAATGTACAACAGTACGTACGACCATTCACCAACCGGAAGTCCAAGATTCTCTAGAGCCTTGGTGACGGACAACAATGGGTTCAAAACCTCCGTCTGCATGGCCCCGACCTTGTTCACAACCGGGATACTAAACAAACGGTTCAGTTGGGCATCGGCCAACCTCCGTTTGTTATGGTAACGTCTGACCAACAATTGCCTGGCCGTTTCATAGTTACCCTCCGTAACTGTCAAATGAGCGACCAGCTCCATCTTGACAGACTTGGTAATGTCCGATCGCATGTGCACCAAACTGTCGAACAGATTGATGAAGCTCATCCATTCACCGGACATTCCGTCAAAAGTAGGCATAGTTATGGCAGGTAACCTGGACCCCGAACCCTGAAGCGGCAGAGGTGCTTCAATGTCACCACCATGGCTGGACTCGCGCTGTCTACGTATGTCCGCAGCCTTCTGCGTGATAGCAGCTGCCATCTCCATACATTGGTCGACATCCCCTAGCAACCGTGACAGCCTGTCAGGTGCGCAACCATCAACTGATTCCGCCTGCGCGGACAATTCGAGCACCCTATTGTAACGTTCCTTAACGTCCATAGACCGCTCCAATACCACATCATGCCTATCTAAACGGTCTATCAGACCCTGTGTGGAGGAAAACCATCTGAGTTCCTTAGAAACACCCTTCTGGATTTCAGATAACGACATGATCGGAACGATACTTACTCACAATTTGCAGTAACTCAATTTTATTGGACCCTCCAGTCTACAACCCAAACGAGGGAACCCTAAACCACAACTTAAACAATGTTGTTTTCCTTAAACAATAGGAACCGAGTTTTATATCTATATAAATTCTGTAAATACAATTTAGTTTCCCTTTAACATTATAACACACACAGATAGTCAATATTAGTTCAAGTTATAAATTGCTATAAACTGAAAACAATGTAATAGCCTGCTATCAATAGATGTAACTACCTATGTTAACTAACTGGTTGACTAACTGGTAATTCAATGCAAATTTCAATTCAATATCTGTCTGTCTACTACCAGCAATAGACTTATAGCTTACAATACTACCAATCTATGTGGATATAGGAACAACCAAGTACCTAACCGCCTATACCTACAGATTGATAGTCCCAAATCGTGCCTTCCTGGAGCCCTTGACGGCTGCAAATCTCAGGAAGCCACGCTCTAGCTACCAAAGTGTTCAGGCTTCTCAGCACCTAATGACCTCGTAGGGGCCCATCAGCTACGAGGTAGCGTAACGATCAGTTGCCAAGAAGCGTGAACGTCGGCGATTCACCGAGCTGAAGTAATTGGGGTCGATCTAACCTGGTCTGTGCTTCGGTCCCGTCAACCTCCTGTCTCTCTGCAAGGCCCGGGTGCACCCTAGGCTCTTCTTGGTAGACAGGTTCTTCAGCCAACCTCCTATGACTGGCGGGCCAGCTTCAATGAGCACAGTGTTCCAACACAGGTTATGTTACGTGGTAAAAACCAATCGGCCACGTAAATGCGAACTTTATCTGGTTCGGGGAACCACAACACACTCAGCTATATAGACAATCCTGAGGGAAACCCGAATACATTCCAGATGGCCTGCGATTTAATTTCAATACCCTAACCAAAACGCGTTTACATTACGAGGGCTTTCGTCTGTCAGTTGTCAAAAAACTGCTAGGTTGGCAGCAACGTCAAATTCAAAATGGCCGTTCAGAAACCATCGATCGAATATCGATTTGGAATCGAACAGGTAGACTCTCGTGTTTCGTGCCTGTTGACTTATTATCACCGTTAGGCATATCAACTTCGGCGGGCATTTGTTTACTTTGGTTTGTCGGCCTGGAATGAACAAAGCTCAATTCGTCGAATGTGACATCACGGGCTACAAAGGATTGGTTATTTTGAACATTGAACAGCTTATAACCATTATTATCATATCCGATTAGTATTGCTTTAAACGATTTATTCTCAAACTTTGTTTTTCTCGTTTTATCATGGACATAGGCCGTCGCACCAAATATTCTTAGATGTCTTATTTTAGGTTTTTTATTATGCCACATTTCGTATGGTGTTTTGTTGTTGGTCAGAGCTTTAGTAGGGAGTCTATTTATTAGGTAGGTAGATGTTAATATTGCTTCCCCCCAAAAAGACTTTACTAATTTCGCATTTGCAATCATGGTTCTAGCCATTTCGGTAAGCGTGCGATTCATTCGCTCTGACACACCATTTTGCTGTGGTGTATACATATGGTACCGTTAGATGGTACGTGATACCCTTGGAAACACAAAACTCTTTAAAATCATTTGAAAGATATTCTCTACCGTTATCGCAATACAGATTTGTGACTTTCGTATTGAATAGATTTTCACTCTTAGCAACAAAATCTTTAAAACATTTAAGCACTTCCGATTTTGTATTAATTAAGTACGTCACTGTATAATGAGTGTAGTCGTCAATAAAACTAACGAAATAGTTTTTGTCATCAACGGTGCTAGGCGTTATCGGACCACACACATCTGAGTGTATAATGTGAAGGGGCCGATTCAAGTGCTTTTTCTCTTTAGTTTTTGCAAACGGGAGACGGGATTGTTTACCAAGAATACAAGGTTCACAAATGGTATTGCTGGGATTTATCTCATTTATCAATGAGTGGTCGCTTTCATCTATTGTACCCTTTAGTATTTGAAACTTTTGTTTGTTGACATGTCCAAGTCGTCTGTGCCACAAATTATAAGCGTCAGCGGAATCATGGGTCAAGTCAACATCGTGTCGATTTACTCGAAAATTTAGTCTGAACAGGTTATTACTGTTGACCCCAGTCATAATGCATTTGTCCTTATGATGCACCTGAACACCGTTGTTGCCAAAAATCACTGTAAAAGCTGCATGTTGCATCCTATTTACAGAAAGTAAATTATGACGTACCTCGGGCGAAAACAACACATCATCAATCAAGCCTTTAATACCCAAGTTTGTTGTCACCTGGATTGTTCCTTTACCGTAGGCTTGTATAGACTCGCCGTTTTTCGCAACTCCGATCTTGAGAGGCGTCGGTAGTTCCGAGTATGTGGTAAACACATCAAGGGTGTTTACAATATGATCAGTCTCACCCGAATCTAAGAGGAAAGATATTTCCGTATTAGTAAAATTACTGTTAGAATCAAATAACTTACAATCGGGTGAAGCCATAAAAGCGAAACTGCCCTCGTCATTGTTGCAGGGCTGCGCGTTGTGCGCCGACCTCTGGTAGCCGCTGCTGTTTCCGCTGGCTCCATCTTTCTGGATTTTCTTGAAATATCGGCAGTCCTTCTTATAATGATTTCGGCGCCCACATTTGAATTTCCGGCGTTATGATTTTGTTTCACCTGAGGATAGGATTTTTTACACGAAAAATTTCCTTGCTTTTTCGGACGGGAAAAATTCCTCATGCTTGCATGTAAAGCCTTGAGCTCTGTTGTAGGTTCAGCTTTGAGTTTCACTTCATGATCAAGCAGCCGTGTCTTCACAAAGGACAGGTTCAAATGTTCTTTACCGAGAGCTTCCAGTGCCGTGATAACACCATCGTATGAACTGGGCAGCGTCAACAGGATGTGAGACACCTTATCCATTTCGTCGAGTCTTGCTCCGGCGGAAATAAGTTCAATAATGATGTTGTCGAACTTTGTGAAATGTTGAAGTAGGGAATCATCTGGCTGAAGTTTGAGGTTCAGTAATTGCTTGCGTAGCGCCAAATGTGTGGCCAGGCTTCGTCTTTCATAAATTTTATAGAGATTATCCAGTATGGATTTAGACGTTACAGCGTCTTTTGCAAAATTCAGAAATGCATCACCCAAATATTCCACAATAATACCTTTTGCAGTCTGTTTATTTTTCAGCCACTCAGCGTCAGGATTAACCGGTATTGGTTCTTCAATAACAGCAGCCACTTGAAGTTCTTCTAATAATGATTTTATCCGGAATTTCCAAGTACTGTAGCGTTCACCTTTAAATTGCTGGATGTTTCGTTTCCTTCGCGACTCCATTGTTCAATCAACACCGCACTGAAGTATCGCACCGCACAGTTCAAAGTTCACATAAACAAAACGTAAGAGCTTTAGCTAGCTTGTAATACAAAGCCACCGTCGTCATATACCTAACACACAAAGTTAGGCACATATCGTCGATGCCCTCAATTTAGAAATAGTAAAACTAAGCATATATTTTATTTCACTTTTATTACCAGCGCTCCTAGCATCGGACGCTTTCTAACATTGGTTAATTTTAAGTCACTTTATGTAAGAACTGAGTATAAATCATAATTGCACATCCTTGGACTTTCCTTCATCTCCACTGTCAGCCACTACATATAATTGGCGCAGTCACGGAGTTGTAGAATCAGTTCCGGATTCTTCGAGTATCAATCTGCTGAACTGGTCACTGTATCTACATCTACAACAAGAACCTATGAGAGCTGGCTTTTGGACGTGAAGAGGAACCCGCCTTATCCAGACATCGATAGAACGAGGCTCCAACCAAGGAAAGATGCTGTTAATTTTGTAAGTACATTATACTCTAATTATTGGTTGCCATTTTCCTTAATTTTTTTTCCAAATCGTCCTGAATAATCCCAAAAATTTTCCATCCTAATTCAGCACGATTTAGTGGTAGTTCCCTTAGTGATAGTAATAGGCGCCGTAATCTTCGCATCGAGCAAAGAGACGCATTTAGGGATTTAGACCCTATACAGGAGAAATTTCCTACTGAAATGGCGGCCGCAGATTTAGATACCATTCATAAAGCACTAAGAAATGTGCCCGAATTTGACGGGAATCCAAACGTCCTAATTAGATTCCTAAGATTATGTGATCAATTAGTTCAGACATATGTAAATGCCGCCCCAGGTCATGAGTTGATTAACTTATATCTATTAAATGGCATTTTAAATAAAATTACGGGACCTGCTGGCCGTACATTAGCCACCAATGGCACACCGTCCACTTGGCAAGGTATCAGAAATACTTTGGTCAACAATTTCAGTGATCAAAGAGACGAGTCTGCTCTCTACACAGACCTGTCCATGTTAATTCAAGGCACAGGTACACCGCAAGATTTTTACGAACGGGTACAAAATCTATTGAGCACTATCATGACATACGTGGAACTACATGATAGCGTAGCCACCACCGTTGAAGCCAAGCGTTCCCTATATAAAAAGCTTGCCCTTCAGTCATACCTAAGAGGCTTAAATGACCCACTAGGATCGCGAATTCGATGCATGCGACCAAACACCTTAGAGGATGCTCTCCAATTTGCGCAAGAAGAGTTGAACATCCTTTATTTGCAAGGCAAAAACAAGCCAACCCCCTTCAGAAACATGACACCATTCACTGCACCTTCAGCTAGGTCACAAATATTCACTGCACCTACATCTGTTAGACCTCAAATCCCTCAAAATTATTCGTTTGCACCAAATCCACACACACACGCATTTATGACAAATCAGGATCCAATCCCACCACCAATGCAAAGAAACAGGTATCAGCGGAACCCTAACAATCCAGGTCCTTCACGCACACAGCAAATTTTTAGTGCCATGCCCAGATCTAACATGTCTACCGGCTTTAGGATCCCCCAAGCGCAATTTACTCGGCAAAATCAGTCTTACAATCAAGCCCAACCCATGAGTGGTGTTAGCCACCCCGTGGCCCGAACTTTGCCACCAACAAGGCCCAACAATTGGCGGAGCAATGACAACTCTCATGTTGACTACAGGTCGCGAGAAATGCATTTACATGAAATACAAAACCCTTCTGAGTCTTGTTACTATGGTTATGAAGAGCCGTTATCTGCAGAACAATTCTATATGGGATCATACGAATACCCACCCCAAGATACGTTATGTTATGATCAAAATGATCAGGTTGTCGTTAACCAAGAAAATGAATCAAATTTTCCCTTAGATACGGAGGGGAGTTACCCCGAATAGAGTTAAATATACAAAACAAGCGGCAACTGCCCTATATACAGATTGAAAACCCGCCCCTAAGGTTACTTCTGGACACTGGCGCTAATCAATCTTTCATAAGTCCCGAGGCTTTAAATAAATACTTTCCCGGTTTGACTCTTAATTATGACCCATTTATCGTCACCAACATACACGCATCTACCATGAACAACTATTCAGTCACTATCCCCTGTTTTAACGAAATCCAAGACTCAAAATCAATAAAACTATACGTGTATAAATTTCATGATTATTTCGATGGCCTTATCGGTTGCGATCTACTTGAACAGTGGCAAGCGAATATCGATCTAGGAAGTCGAATACTTAGCACCCAGTTCGCGAATAACAAAATTCACATGCATGGACCAGAAAGTCACCAACTATTGGAGGACATAATCCCGGCCCAGTCATCAAAATTACTAAAAGTCCCGACCACAATAAATAACGGTGAAATTCATATAGATGAACAGATGATCTGTAATTGTAACATCAACGAGTGTATTTCAATATCTAAAAATAACTTTGCATATGTGGAAATATCTAATCCAACACAGAATGACATTATTTTATTATTAACAGAACCCGTACATGCACAACTATACAATGAGCAAACCTTGCAATTTTCAAGTGTCAATGCCCGGTCACAGGAAGTCATACCGCGTTTGCGCACTGGACACCTAAACGATGAAGAATCATGTAATTTGATAAACTTATGCAGCGAATACTCCGATGTTTTTTATGTGGAAGGCGAACAATTGTCGTTCACAAATCAGATTAAACATTCGATTAATACAACTGACGATAACCCGGTTCATAGTAAAACTTATAGATATCCATACATACATAGAGAAGAAGTTAGAAATCAGGTACAAAGTATGTTGAGACAAGGAATTATTCGGCCATCTACCTCTGCCTGGAGTGCCCCTATTTGGGTAGTCCCAAAAAAATCAGACGCATCAGGAAAGGTTAAGTGGAGACTAGTCATAGACTTTCGAAAACTTAATGATAAGACTGTTGAGGACAAATATCCAATACCAAATATTGTTGATATTTTAGATAAACTGGGAAGGTGTCAGTATTTTACTACACTAGATTTGGCCAGCGGTTTTTACCAAGTAGAGATGGACCCAAAAGACATTCACAAAACTGGTTTCAATGTAGAGCGCGGATACTATGAGTTTCTTCGTATGCCCATGGGCTTAAAAAACTCACCATCAACATTCCAGAGAGTTATGGATAATATCCTACAAGGCGTTGAAAATACCATAGTCTACTTGGACGATATTTTGGTATACTCCACATCGCTCCAGGAACACATAGTGAACCTCAAGAAAGTATTCCAACGACTCCGCGAAACCAATTTCAAAATTCAGATGGATAAATCAGAGTTTTTAAAACGCGAGACCCCATATTTAGGCCATATTATTACCCGAGAAGGCGTAAAACCAAACCCAGATAAAATTGCCGCAATATGCAAGTACCCAATCCCAAAAACTACTAAACAGATTAAAGGTTTTTTAGGTTTACTGGGCTATTATCGTCGATTCATACCAGATTTTGCAAAAATTACGAAACCGCTTACCGCATGCTTAAAAAAAGGATCCAAAATTATCATCAATTCCGATTACATCGATTGTTTCGAACATTGTAAAACTCTTTTGACAAATGACCCTATTTTAGTATATCCAGACTTTTCAAAAGAATTCATTTTGACTACAGACGCGTCAAATTACGCCCTAGGAGGGATTTTATCTCAAGGTTCTACGGGCGTAGACCACCCTATAGCATATGCTTCAAGGACTCTCAATGACAGCGAGGTGAATTACTCCACCACTGAGAAAGAGCTGCTTGCTATAGTTTGGGCTACCAAGTATTTTAGACCTTACCTCTTTGGCCGGAAATTTAAAATAATTACAGACCACAAGCCTTTGCAATGGCTCATGAACATGAAAGAGCCCAATTCTCGACTCACTCGATGGAGGTTAAAGTTAGCGGAATATGATTACACCATAGTCTACAAAAAAGGCAAGGCCAATACAAACGCAGACGCTTTGTCTCGCATCGAGATAAACAACGAGAATATGTCACTGTTAGTCAATCATTCGGAGATTAATACAAGTTCATCGTCTTCCACGATATCAGCACCCGATCACAACCCTATTCCTAGCTCCTCAGCTACAGCCACCGCTCACACTAGCGCCGAAAATCCGACACTAGAAATCCCTATAAGCACTGACCCTTTGAATAAATTTAAAAAACAGATTGTGTTGAACATTATAAATCACCCGCCTAGAACCAGGCCTACAGTCACGCAACCTTTTGAAGGTCATATTAAGACTTCAATTGACTTATTCGACCAAAGATTAGAAAGTAGTTTATCTAAAACAATCCAAAATCATGTAGACCCCAATACACGCACAGCTCTCTTGATCAACCCCGAAAACAAAATTTACACCATAATTCCTATCATACAACGTATTTTTGGTAGCTCAGCCATGAACTTGGTCCTTGTAAAATGTGAACTGGAGAACGTTGTCTTACCCCTTAGGCAGCAATCTATAGTAAAAGCATATCATGAAGGGAAAACTAATCATCGAGGCATCAATGAGACATTGCTCTCATTATCAAAACGTTATTTCTGGCCAAAAATGCGCGACACGATTACAAAATACATAAGTACTTGCAACACGTGTAATACCGCTAAATATGACCGCAACCCACCACGCCCTCAATTCAACATAGTACCAACTCCCTCTAGGCCATTTGAAGTAGCGCACGCCGATGTACTTACTATCGAACAGGAAAAATACCTAACTCTCGTAGATTCCTTCTCTAAATATGCGCAAGCATATCACATCCCTGATTGTACTGGACTCAGTATCATTAAAGCTTTTTTGAAGTTTGCTACTCATCACGGATATCCCTTGACTTTGGTAACAGATAATGGGACTGAGTTTGTTAATCAAATTGTAAAAGAGTTTTTGAAATTACACAACATAGAACACAATACTACAATGCCCCATGCCCCAAATCAAAACGGGATGATAGAGCGTTTCAACTCTACCCTTTTGGAACATTTACGGCTGCTTAAAGTAAAACACAAAAATGAAACCGCCAAAAATCTTATTCCCTACGCACTAATTGCTTACAATAGCTCAGTGCACAGTTTCACAAAATGCAGACCTTTCGAAGTTATATCAGGCCACTTTGATCCCCGAGACCCTATTAATATAAACCTAACAGAGAGATTAATGCAGCAATATATAAATGACCATCGCGAACGAATGGAAACTATTTACCACCATATACATAACATGTCGCTCGCCGACCGAGAAAAAAGTACTAATAGAATAAATGAGACACGGGAACCCCAAATTCAATATGAACCAAATCAAGAGGTGTTTGTTCGAAACCCCGCCGCAGCCCGACAAAAACTTGCCCCCCGCTTTAAGTCTGACAGAGTAACTAGTAATTTACCAATTCATATTTACACTACAAAAAACCGCGGCCCAGTAGCTAAAGTAAGACTTAAGCGGCCACTAAAGAATAGAACCGTTCCGTTGTTACAGATCCCTAATACTGATCTCGACCTCCGCGGCCCAAGTACAAGAAATACAACTCGACAACCTCAGTAATGGACCGGGCCTACTACCATTCAAACTAGGCACCGCTAAAATAATTTCCCATTACCACACTTTCATCCATGAAATAGACTTAGGTAAAATCAAAGATACCATTTTCAACTTAAAGACTCAGCTATCCGACACTTACACATATACTTCCAACACTCTTAGTGATGACACGTCAATCTTTAAGTTTCAAATTAAACATTTATATAATAAACTCGATAAAGCGCTTACTCACATTGAAACATTTTTAGCCACTCGAGTCAAGAGAGGTTTGTTCAACCCTTTAGGCGCTCTTATCAAAGATATCACAGGCAATCTGGATCAAAACGATGCTATCCGATTCGAAAACGCTATCCAGGTCTTGAATAACAACCAAAAAAGTATTTCTGATACCTACACTAAACACATTACTCTATGCAATGAAATGACCACTCAACAGGCCCACCTAATTACCGATCTAAAAAATAATCAGGCAAAATTACAGATAGCTCTTTCAGCCATCAATAATTCGACGGCTACTGATAACGAGCGAAATATGAGACATGCAAATCTTGTTCATTTTTTCGTCGCTTTTGGCGAGAAGGTTCAAGATTTATGTAATGAAATAGATAGACTTGAGAATATTTTGGCATTTAGTCGTACTAATTCTATGCATCATTCGGTTTTATCAGTTAAACAATTACGAGATCTCATCTTTAAGCTGCAAAATTATTATGAACCAGAGCAGATCATTTCATTGGACATAAGGTACTATTATGATATAATAAATTTAGGAACCTACTTTGCAGACACAAGACTTGTTATAGTACTTAAATTCCCAATATTTATCAAAAAAACCTTTGACCTCTATAAGTTATGTCCGATCCCCAACAAGAATAATAATATCATCCTCCCATCCTATCCATTCATGGCATCCAATATAAACGAGTATGTGTACATAGAGGCTGAATGCCCGAAGGTCAACGCATGGCACATCTGCAAGCAGAACATCGGCCATCAACTACGAACGCAACGGGACTGCATCCATCGATTAATATATTTACAGGAGATAGATGAGACGTGTCAACCTACGCCTATCTCGCTGTTCAAGGAAGCTCTTATGGAACTGGATAGCCAGAACTACATTTTATCGTTTCCAAGGCCCACCAAAATTCAACTTATATGCAAACAAGAACAACATCAGCTGTTGGAAGGAACTTATCTAGCTCGCATCCCGCACAACTGCAGAATCAAGGCACCGGAGTTTACAATAGTCAACGTCGAAGACAGGATTCAAGGACTACCGATTGAATTGATGAACATTCCGTGGCCAGCAATCGCCGGAAAACATCAGACAATAAAGTATAATTTAACTACCATCGAATTATCCAAACTGCATAACATTCAAGCGCAGCTAGCAACAGAGCGTCCAATTACAATACAAACAATAGATACCTCCGTCTATCATACGACGATTCCGCTCTACGTCATCGCACTAATCGGTGCAACTGCACTGACTGCAGTCTACATTATACGCCGAAGAAAGGCTTACATTGTAAATAACAAATGCGAATCAACGACTCAGGCTGATATTCCCTTATCGCATCTCAACTTAGCACAGGACAATCGAGCCGCAACATTTGCAGTAGACATCAGCAAATAGTTGCTCATCTTAAGGAGGGAGGTGTAATACAAAGCCACCGTCGTCATATACCTAACACACAAAGTTAGGCACATATCGTCGATGCCCTCAATTTAGAAATAGTAAAACTAAGCATATATTTTATTTCACTTTTATTACCAGCGCTCCTAGCATCGGACGCTTTCTAACATTGGTTAATTTTAAGTCACTTTATGTAAGAACTGAGTATAAATCATAATTGCACATCCTTGGACTTTCCTTCATCTCCACTGTCAGCCACTACATATAATTAGCTTGAATTTATTCATTTACTTTGTGCTCTGGGACCATAACCTATTGGGAATGGGAGCAGCGAAAAACGTGTGTACTGTATGACGATCATATATTGAATGAAACATTGAGTGAATCATCTTTATGAGTGGTAAATGAAAGAACATTTTATAGATGAGTGAATGGAATTTTGTATTCCAATAGAAGGAAGATGGCGATAAAACTGTATGGGTGAGAGCTGAGAGTGACCTTGGTGACCTGATCAAAAAGTGAATCATCAAACATAAACCTATTGGTATTTTTTTTTTTTTTTTTTTTTTTTTTTTTAATTTATTTATCAAATTACAGAGTTTTAAATACTTATCTAACTTAATGCACTACTTAAACCACTAAGGTTTGTATGTAGCACAAAATTAGTCTAGTGTATTATGTAGGTGGGTCGATAAAAACAATATGTATAAGCATGAAGTCAGTTGCTGGTTAAAAGGCAAAATACAGTTTGTGTACGACTATGGAAGTAATGATATAAAGTGTGATTTTAATTTGTGTTTGATATTTTTGGGATGGATTGATGATTTGAGTTCCGGACAGAGACCGTTAAGAAGACGAGGAATTAGATAGCTAATTCGACGTTTCCCGTAAAAGTTATTTGCTCCTAAAGTCATCAGCTTTTTTTTCGTGCAGCTTCTGGTGCCGATTTTATGTGATAACGGTTTTTGGACGGATAAATTGAAGAATTGTTCTTTTAGTAGTGTGTATTCTACTTTGGTGTGTACTGGTAGTGTTTTACAGTATTTGAACAGTTTGAGCTTATCATTGGAGTACTGGAGTCTGATTTTTGGAGGTACTATATTTTTTAGAATTTTAATTTGTAGACGTAGTATGCAGTCTAGGGAAGTTTTATGCGTGAGTCCGTAGCTACTGAGCCCATAGGAGATTACGAAGTCTGCCAAAGCATTGTACAGCATTAACCTGATGTTAAAGGGCAGGCGATTTTTTATTATGTGCATGTTAGCCAGAAAAGCTCGAAGCTTTGTACACATCCGTTCTATATGACTATTCCAGTTAAACTTGTGATCTATTACCAGACCCAGGTAGACGTGCGAGTTGACGAGTTCTATATTGGGGCAGTGGCAAGATTTTGTAATATTTTGGTCATGCATACAAGTATGACTGTGTGATATGAGAGGTGTTTCGAGATTGCTTTTCATGTATGGTGATTTAATGAGTATGAGTTTTGTTTTATTGCTGTTTAAAACTAAGCCCGAGTCATGACACCATTGCTTGAGCTTGTCGAAGTTAGCTTGAAGCATACACATCGCGGAGTTAACATCGTCACTGGCAATAATAAAGCATGTGTCATCAGCAAACTGATAAGCTGTGCAGGAGTCAAGGCATGTGTACATATCATTCACATAGGTGAGAAAATGCAAGGGCCCGAGCACCGAGCCCTGGGCGGTTCCTACTGCGGCTGGCCATGTTCTAACATATTTGTTACAAATGCTCCAATTAGTGGCTAAATTAGATGATATTGAAATGATTAATGATAATTTGATTGATGCTAATATAGTTAAAAGTTTAGATAACTTCATTCCAATAAGTATTAAACAAAACTTTAGCTTAGTCCATATTAATATAAGATCCCCGAAAAAACATTTTAACGAATTTGTAATCACATTACATAACTACCTATACAATTTGGATGTTCTAGTTGTTACGGAACCTAATATAAATTTCTCATTATTAAGGATACGATATTCATAGTTTTACTCGAACAGGGCGAACAGGGGGAGGGGTACTTGTTTACGTGCGGGGGGGCCTCGGGCCACAGGTCCGTGACGTGATCCATCGAAGACAGTTGCCATGCGCGTATCCGAGTGCGTTTCCATTACACTTTACCACTCAGCAGAACTAATTCATATTATCTCCATCTATAGACCACCCAGAATAAATAAGCAAGATAAACAGGAGCAATTTTTTGACGAACTTAGACTTTTATTGCACAGTTTACCAGAAAACTCAAAAGTAATTATATGTGGCGATATAAATATTCATTTATTGAAACCGAATGATAAAAATGTAATTATTTATGAAAACCTTATTGCAGAATATGGATTTGTTAAATGCATAAATAAAATAACTCGAAGTGAAATCGTAGTAGACGTCTTAGTAGAATCCTGTTTAGACCATATTTACATAAGAGCGCCTTCAGCGAGAATTAACTCAGCAATAATCCAACATAAAATAGCAGATCATTATATGATATCGGTTGCGGTGGAATGGAAACAATCTCCGATTTCAAACAGAAATCGCCAAATCGACGGCGCCCGCGCTCCTGCTCTCGGTGCTGCCGCGAGTTGGCGCGCAAATCCTGGCCCCGCCCCGACCCCCGCCTCCGCCGACCCCGCGGTTAGCCAGCGACGCCGTCGCGCCCTTGATAACCGCGCGGTTCGCGAAAAACTGTTATCAATAAACTTTGATGAACTGTTATTAATAACATGTCCTTTAAAGCTGTATGAGGCTTTCAGAATGATTTTTCAAGATATTTATAATGGTTAACAAACAAACAAAACAAAATATAGTAACTAGATCTTTCACAGAATCTAATAGAGATAATAAACCTTGGATATCTAGTTAATTGAAAAATATGGTTCTAGAAAGAGACAGATTATTTTTAATTTGGAGCAATGAACCTAAAAATATGATTAAACGATTAAATTAAAACAAAATATAGAAATTTAAAAATAGAAATAAGTATGACAGACAATGCATACTTGATTGTAATAATAACATAAAAAAGCTGTGGGATAGAATAAACAATTTATTAGGAAATGAGAAGCAAAGTTTGGATAAAATAATATTAAGTAACATGGGAAATAATGACTCTAAGAAAAATATATGTAATAATTTTGCGCATACTTTTTCAGAAGAAATTGAAATAATAAAACATGGTTGTGATATTAAGCTACTAGATAGATTTACCTATGCTCAAGACTCGAGCATGAGCATGAGATGGCAGCCCGTTAATAGTGACTATGTAAAAGTTATAAAACAAATGGATAAAAATAAATCTCCGGGAAGCGATCTCGTGCGCATGACCGATCTTAAAGTATTAATAGATAAAGTAAGCCCGGTGATCTCTAACCTAGTCAATTTAAGTGTAAAAAATGGCGTATTCCCTAGCATGTTAAAAGAAGCTATAGTGCGACCCATATATAAGAAAGGCGAACGTAAAGATTATGGAAACTATAGGCCAATCGCAATATTCTCTACTATAGATAAGATAGTAGAAAAATGTATTATAAATAGATTAAGTAATTATCTTCAAACTAATAATGTGTTAAATGACTGTCAACACGGATTTCAAAGGGGAAAAAGTACAAATACTCTACTATATAAATTCACAGACGAAGTTAATACATATTTAAGCGAAAAAAAGTTTGTAGTTGCAGTGTTTTTTGATTTTAAAAAGGCATTCGATACCCTTGAAGCTGAGACTCTACTTAACGCTATGAATGAGTGTGGTGTGAGAGAGCCGTTAAACAAATGGTTTCGCGACTATCTGACATCACGTTCGTACAAAGTAAAGGTAGGCGAAGAATATAGTGATGCGAAGGAAGTGACGTGCGGCGTGCCGCAGGGATCCGGGTGCGGACCTGTGTGCTACTTAATGCACGTCAACAGGTTGTGCGGCGTACTACGCCACTGCTCAGCACACATGTTCGCAGACGACCTATGCGCGCTCCGCGCCGGCACCGACCTCGCAGAAACCTGCCGCCTCGTGCAGCAGGATGTAGACGCTGTAGTTAAGTGGTCTCACGACAACGGTATCGTCCTTAATGCAGATAAAACCAAATTGTTAATCATACAATCACCTTACATAAGCCAATCTGAAATATGTCCCCCATTATAACCCATAGTTTTGAATGTATACATATAAATCATCATAACTGTATTTGTAAACCAATAGAAAGAGTTAATTGCGTTACCTATCTCGGCATGAAAGTAGAAGAAAACTTCTCATGGTCTTCCCATGTTGACTTTGTATGTGGTAAGCTTAGAGTACTACTTGGTAAATTTTACCATCTTAGTTTTAAAGTTCCTCTTAATATCTTAAAATGCCTCTATTTAAGTCTAGTAGATTCAATAGTAAGTTACTCTCTTGACTGCTATGGCCTTACCTTCAAAACTAATCTAGATAAACTAGAGTCACTTCAAATTAGATTTTTAAAATTATTAGTTAACAAGAAAACAAAAAACAGCTGTAAAGGAGATTATAGTAAGTTATTCAAAATCTGTAAAATTTTACCTGTTAGTTTAAAGCATAAATATTTAATTCTAATGAATAATCATGGCAGCCAAGAGAGTCACTCTCTAGTCTAGTCTACCATGCACATTTCACTAGGTCTATATCCACGGGTAAATATGAAGTACCCAGAGTAATAAATTATTATGGCGACAGGACGCTCAAATACTTTACCTGTGGACATTAGACAAGAAAAAAATAGACATAAGTTTTCGTCGAAGTTAAAGAAATATTTGCTTAATTAACACTCCATTTTATACCTACAAAATATTTCATAAGTACTTTATTTTTATGTTTAAAAAATAAATAAAAATGAGACTCATCGACCCCACAATCAAACTGCCTAAGCAGTTTTGTGGGGCTATTGTATTAGAATAAGAGATTATTGTAAATGAGTAATAAATAAATACAATACAATACAATACAATTTCCCTGATACGCGTTACGTTATTGACCGAGCGAGCGAAGGGCTCCATTTCGACAAAATAGGAGGCCAATTTTGCTTTCGTCTGTCTCTATGTGTGTCTGTCAGTTCCGGTCTAGGGGCCACAGTTTTCAAGCGATCCTCACAAAACTTGGCACACGTGTTCCTTGAATTAAACGTATTTTTTGTCGAGAGGTTTTCTCGATTTTCCCTTTAGGGGGGGAGTTATGACGTCATTAATTTTTTGTATGTTTTTTTTTTTTTTCTGGAACCTATCGCGTTGGGTATCAATATAAAGGGCTTCATGAGCCGGTTCTAAAAATATAATACACCATTACATTTCGGCCACCTGTTTTCTAAAAATCCAAGAAATATTTTCAAAACATACCAAGTTTGGACTCCTCGAAGGAGGAGACGAATTAGTAAAGAGGATCTATATAGACCATGAGAGTGAGTTAAATAGACTATAACTATTTTCGTGAAAAGTCAATAAATTGTATTTTAATCCGCAAAATGTAGTTTTCAAAGTTATTGGTGCTACTTTACTACTTGATTTTGATTAAATCTAAAATACTTGCCTATAAATTGGTTCACAGTCCGCCCTGTAAGCGAGGTCTACTGCCCACAGGGCCACTAGTGATTATGATCCAACGAAAGTGCTAAGTTGGTGGTTGTGGTAGTTTACTAAAGGACGTTAAATCACACTGATTCCCGGCTTACGAAGAAAGACTGCAAAGGTGGCTAATAAGTTAAGGCAGTGAGTTTCTAAACCTGAGTAAAGAAGCACTTTCAAAATTATATGTGTGTCAAAAGCATTTTGAAAGTCGTTTTACAACGCCAAAGTCTAGGGTGATCAGCAAAGCTTACCCAAGCCTATTTACCCCTGAAGAAATCGAAAGTGGTACACTAGGAAGAGCTCTTCAAGATCAAGATCTTGAAGAGCATACCAAGTATGTATGACGCTATGACCTCTTCCTCCTGTTTGCTAATAGAGTTTTAGCATTCGCCATCAATCTAGGCCACCATTATATCATTGTATAAATTAGAGGACAATCTTAGACAAATATAGGCCTATAAGCCTAGTGAGGCCTAGTAAGCTCAACAAGGCTTGTCTTATTACACGACGATTTATTGTCGACCGACATATTTAAAAAAAATGTTACAATAAATTATATGTTTTACTGAAATCAAAACTATCGATGATTGTTATTGTGATATAATGAATATTGATATCCAAAACCATTGTAATATTCGATTCGATTATTTTTACACAATAATAAAAGTACACAGGAATATTTTATCTGTGGTGACCTTTATACCACCTATATTTCACCTAATCCTTCACAATCCATCATTATATAAAAAAAAATGTTTACGTTGTTCGATTACTGTAAAAGTGGTAAAAGTATAATTCAAAGTATAGTTATTTAATTTTTTAGAGCAATTTAAATTTTCCTCATAGTCGGTGTGAAAAGTTGAATGTGTCACCCAGGAGCAAAATTATTTTCGTCATGGGCGTTAACGCTTGAATCCTTCGTTACGCTCAGGATTCTAATTTAGAATAATCCTTCCCTTCACTCTGGATTCAATATACCGCCCTCGCCGTAAATACATCATTTTGCTCCCTTGTGACACAAATAACTATTTCCGCATTCTAAACTCAAAATAGCAACTTCGCCGCTTGATTTGGGCGCATCTTAGGCGGAAAAAATCTATTCCTAAATCGTTCGAAAAGGCTTCTTTAGGAACCTCGCTACGACCGACCGCGCCTTCGGCTCGTGACGTGAACATTTCGGTTCGTAAATATAAGCCTTTGCGAACTCGTGGGAAATCTACTAATCCCTAATGCACAACTATGCAGAAGTTTTTTTTTTTTAATTATTCGTGCCAAAACTGATTTTATGTATAATCTTTACAGGTACTGAGGACTTCTAGTAGCCAAATGAATGTTGTGCTGTTAACTGTTTAACGTAAATATTATTACTATACTATACTAGGATTTGAGGCCAAATATGTAAACAACGGTAATTAGAGTATATGTATGCTAGATCGATGATTAGTATTATTGAGAAAAAAATATCTATAATTAATTTTCATCTCCGTTTTAAAACTTCTGAAACAACTTAACATACTCATTCAGACAGATTTGTGAATAGATGTAACATACATTTTATGTAAAGGAAAACAGTTCTTTCCGGCGAAAGGAAATATGGTGCTTGCAACACTAAAGATGTTCTTTTGATTCTTTTTCTTATTTTATTTTATTTTATAAAATAGGTACATCCTACAATTTTTTTTAAAGTATATAAGCTAAACCACTTAACTATCTTTATAATAAATTATGTTCAATATTGCCATTTTGTATCTACCAGGAGACAAAGAAAATATGTCAACACCGAAGAAAAACTCGTTGTAAGAGTGCAGTAGTCTATACAATGGGGCTCTCTTGCCTGCATTTGTTCTGCATAGTTTGGTCACAAACAATCGATGAGGATATGTGTGTCTGATGCGCTGAGAAGCACTTGGTATTCTATAGCATATATTGTTGGTGATATAAGAACAATAAAATTTATTGTGTGTTATATTGTATAGAAGCATAGAGTCCAAAAACAGTCGACGATCTTTCAAAGAAAGTAAAGAGTACTTGGTAAGCGAGTTGTGATAATAAATTCTAGAATGAAGACATCTATAATTTACAGAACGAATGAACTTACGCTGCACCGATTCAATACATTCACTATACTTATCATAATAGGGGTTCCAGATGGGCGTAGCATATTCTAATTGAGACCTAATTAAGGATTTAAATAGACTTAGGTATGAGGCTGAGCGTTCAAAGTTATTGCATGTGCGCATTACAAAACCATATAACTGGAAGGCTTTACTGATAATACTGCTTATGTGTGCATCCAGATTAAGTTTAGCGTCCAAAATTATGCCGAGATCTTTTATATCTGAAACCTTATCAAGTGGAATGTTAAGTAAGCTGTAAGTATATTTTACTATATTTTTTTTTGTAAAGGTTATAGTTTTACATTTAGGTATGCTTAGCTGCAATCTGTTTTCAATACAATAAGTAGACAAACGGTCAAGAATCAATAGTGAGTCCTGTTCTGTATAAACCCTTCGGGACATTTTGAGGTCGTCAGCGTATAAAAGATAATTGCAGTGTTTAAAACATTTGTGTATATCATTTATAAACAAAATGAAGAGAAGTGGGCCCAAAATGGACCCCTGGGGCACTCCAGATGAGACGGTGATAGCGGAGGAAGAAGTGAAACCATTTATAACTACTTTTTGTGTTCTATTGGTGACATAAGAATGGAACCAGCGCAGTTAATTGCCTCGTATGCAATATTATTATTATATTATATAATAATATAATATATTATTATTAAATATTAATTGCCGTTATGGGCAATCTTACGCATAAGCAAAATATGGTCCACCTTGTCAAAAGCCTTGCGGAAGTCTGTATACACTGCGTCTACTTGAACTCGGTTATCCATACTTTCAAACAAAAAGTTAGTATATACAGTAAGATTGCTTATAGTTGACCTGTTTTTAACAAAGCCATGTTGCTCAGGTATGATGACAGGATGCAAAGTTGGATAAATAGCGTCATGGACAAGCCTTTCGAGTAACTTTGACAAGGTGGACAACAATAAAATAGGACGGTAGTTTTCCACATTGTGTTTGCTGCCATTTTTATAAACGGGTACTACGTTAGCTGTTTTCCAAATTTGAGGTAGGATCCCTACGTGAATACATCTAATGTATATGATAGTCAACGGATAAGTGATGACATCAGCAGTATGTTTAAGGAAGAATGGTGGAATACCGTCAGGGCCAGAGGACTTGGTCACGTCAAGGGATTTAAGAGCTTTAATAATTTTGTCTTCGGAAAAGGTTAAATCGGAAATAGTATCATTACTTGAATTATCAAGCGGAAAGGTAATGTCGCTGTTATGTCTGACTGTGTTACTCGTTTCGTATACGGAACAAAAATATTGTAAAAACAAATCACATACCTCCTCAGGCTTATCGGTGCTTTTGTCTAGAAAAGTTACTGTATTAGGGATACCACATTTGCCTTTGCGACTTTTTACATAAGACCAGAAAAGTCTAATAACATTTTGCAGTCCATCTTCTATAGAATTTATATATTTATCAAAACAAGCCTTACTGTTTTTAGGGTTCCGTACCCGAAGGGTTCCAAACGGGACCCTATTACTAAGACTCCGCTGTCCGTCCGTCCGTCCGTCCGTCCGTCTGTCACCAGGCTGTATCTCAAGAACCGAGCTAGCTAGAGAGTTGATATTTTCACAGATTATGTATTTATGTTGCCGCTATAACAACAAATACTAAAAAACAGGATAAAATAAATATTTAAGGGGGCTCCCATACAACAATTATTTCAATACCACATACAAACTTATGGATGCACCTGGTTACGTACATGGAGTGTGAAAGTAACCGCACCAATAACTTTGTAAACAATATTTTGCTGTGTAAAATCCAAACTATTCACTCCACACCATCGCTTCCATTGAACGGTGGTACGGAACCCTTCGTGCGTAGCGTTGCCAGGTCCTCATACCGAAAAGCCGGACAGAGCTGTGAGTTTGGCCTAACATTTGGGTCAAAAAGCCGGACATCCTGCATTTTCAACAATTTTAAATATTCGTGTAAAAAATATTTTTTTTTTGGCCTAACATTTTGGTAAAAAAGCCGGACACTTTGCATTTTAGGGGATTTTTTGGTATTAATGTAGAAAATTAATGAAAACCAAGCTTTTTTGATAATTTACAATAAAACGAATGCCAAATTAGTCTAAAAGTACTTTATTATTAATCAGTCTCAATAATTCTTTCCTTAATTCAAATTAAATGCAACATCAGTCTAAATTATGTGTCTTAAATTCTCAATATATAAAACAAAACAGAACTTATTCTGTAAATAATCAAAACAAAACAAAACTTCTTCTCTTAATAACCAAAACAAATCTCTACTCTTATTAATCAAAACAAAACTTCTTTAAATAATATAAACTCGACACTTCTTCTCTTAAATAATCAAAACAAAAAAGACTTCTTATCTTTCAATTAGACATTAAACATTATTCTAAATATTTTTGGTTTGCAGTAACAAGCTTTAAAAGTTCAGTTTCTTTTATTATGCAGTTGTAAAAATCCTTGCACGATAAGTGTTTTAAATTGTATTCTACGAGTAGCATTTTAGCAACTGTATCTACGTTAAGTCTGTTGCGCTGTTTTGACCATTGTTGACCTATTAGAGAGAAAACTCGTTCCACGTTTGCATTGTGGCCTGGAATCGCGAAATAAAATTGGCAAATAGTTAGAAATTCTGAAAAGCTTTCTTCAGAATTCATTGATTTAAAATATTGGACCCATTTTTTGTGGGCTAACTGTTTCTTGAAATCAACATCCTCTTTATTATTAATTAAAAAGCTTTTCAGGTTTTGCAGTTGATCAAAACATTTGCTTTCATCAATTTTGACGTTGTTTTTCGTTATGATACTTATAGTATTGGAAACTTGATTCCATTCAGGAACATCTTTTAAAGACATCCATGAAAAATGTTTTGTCTCTTTGTATAGGTTTTCAGTCCATGATTTTAAATATTGTACTGCAATTGTGTACATGTTTTTAATATTTTCTTTGAACGCAGTCACTTGGTCAACATTCTTGTCAATGTCATTAAACTTACGTAAAATAGAAACCACTTTTAGTGGACAAAAATCTTGTTCAATCCTTGCATTTATGCTGTTCATTATTTCAGAACAGTTCTAATACCTCATTCACTGAAACATCAGCCTTCTCTGTATTTTTGATGTAGTTTTGATATATGGCCATGAAAGAATGAACAGCCCAAAAATAGCCTTCGTTCAGATCATTTTCGAAAAATTCTCTTAATATTCTTGATGCATTATTCCCGCTTGTCAGAAAATATGACTTCAGCGGGTCATATATCTGTAAGATTCTTTCTATCGCTGGGAACAAACACAGCCAGCGGGTCTTTGAATGATATAGCATTTGTTTAAAATGAACGTCTAATTCTGAACTAATCCTTTTCAGTTCCTCTGTGCGTACTGTAAATGTAGCAAAATGATTGTGAAGCTGCATGAAAATACTTTCAAAGCACAATGGCAAAGAATCGAGAGATCTATGGACGGAATTATTGAAAATATGCGCAACGCAACCGACTCCAACTATATTTTCATTATTCGTTAGAGATTTTAGTAGGCAAAATACATTATTTTGTCCTCCTCTGTCTTTGCCGCCAAAATACGTAGCAGCATTATCAGCCGAATAAGCCACTAGTTTGTGCGAGAGGTTTTTGTCGTGCAGAGAATCGTAGACGTAATTAGATATCGTTTCGGATGTCTCATTTTGTTGAGATTGTAGGTCTATAAGGGAGACCTGAATCCCGTCTTTCATATAATCAAGATACTGAATTAACAGCGGAAATAGCTTAATATTCCCATGATTGCTTGCATCGGTGGAGGCGCTTATGTATTTTATGTCACACAAATCGTCCAATGTTTTTTTTAAAACATACGGAGCAAGAACATTTTTCAAAATTGCTTCTGCCTTTGTCCTGGCACAGGATACTTCTTTCGCAATATTGAATCTGCATAAAGGCATTTTTGAAGTGGCACTGTACAGTCTAGTGAGTTAAGCGACTGATTGTGTTGTACTGTATGAAAAACCAACGTAGCCTCAGCTGCTTGCACTTCACGTTTTGGTCCTGCTTGTTTAGTAACGAAACTATCCATTTTTGATGAATAGGCAGAGGTCCTGATATTTTTTCTATGCTTTTCTGTAGCCAAATGTTTTTCCAGGTCACATTTTCCTTTGCTGGCTATTGATATGATCTGGTCACATACCTCGCATTTAACCTCCCATGGTTCAGCTTTCGGGCCTGCCGACTTAAACATTTTGTAAGAGTTTTGTAACTCTTCCGAAAATATACATTTTCTTTTTGGCATTTTGTTTGAGATCTGAAAATAATAAAACGTTTTATTTACCTATTTGTTACAGCATCACTCACATACACTACACTCAACTCAACACATGATGGTTTATTAAATTTAAGTAACACAGAGTACTGTACAAATACAAAACTTACCAAAGTTCTTGTCGCTAAATAAGAAAAACAAGAAAGCGACGTGCATACACACGCACGCGCACGCCTCTGCCACCGTTCGCTAGCGACGTAGCGACTACGACTGAGCGTTAGAATGTGTGTGTGTGCAGTGGCGCAGGCAGGCGACGCAGGGGAGCGGGTGGGCGGGGGCAACAGCGTGTCTCTGTAATTTTAATACGCAAGCTCTCACTTTTATGACTCTTTTCTCTAATTTGTCGAATCAAAATTGTTCCTCTAGTTTTATAGAGATATATTTTATAAACATCATTATGTGTTGTAAATTTTTAATGAAACATATTGACATTAGGTATATTTGCCAGAGGCAATTATAAGGAGAGCGACATCTTCGGGAGTAAAGTAAAAGGCTTGAGATGCGCGCAAATACCAGACTATACTAGACTACTTTATTATAGGGAATCCTAGCTTATATACTAGGGTGGTACATGTTATTAATGACGTGCATAAGACATAGTGCGTGATGAATATAAATATACCTTATCTGTGACGGTCGTCAACTTATCTTAACATTACGTGAAAATATGACTAACATAGTCGACCGGCACAGATACTCCCCCCTTGAGGGAAAAAAATAAAATGAATGTACTTATAACAATGGAAAAAAATCTAAGTTAGATACCACAACAAACTTATATCATCTGCAATAATAACTAGTAGTATTTTAATAAACATAAAACCAGATCTTAATTGTGCATACTTTAACTTAATCTATTTTTATATATAAGGAAAGTCACTGTTAAATAAAACTAGATAGTAATAGCGCATACTTCAACTTAATCTAAAGGTAATTCTTACACGAATCTAGAAAAATAAAGGAACTACGGTTATATGAATTCTACATAAGTTTAAAGAATTACTTAATATTTACCTGCAGGCAAGTCTTGTATCTGGCCGCACACTACATAAAATAAACTAAAAACTGGAAAACAGAAAAACACTAGGAAAATGGGGCTTCGCGGTTAGTAAACTAACCTAACCTATAACCTGGAAGAGATCCGCAGGAGAGTCGTCTGATGCTGCAGCCGCCCATGTTTTTCAGGAATCGATGAGTCAATTTACATCGCACGTCGTTGAAGTTGTAATCACTGTTTGTTTATAATTGCGACCGTACCTACACAAGGATGATTGTGCTGAATCAGCGTCAGCATTAAATCTTGGCTGTAGGCAGTCAATGATCTCGTACGTCATATGTACGTGCGTGCTATTCACTCTTGAGTGAATATTAAGTTGTCGATTGATGAAATTTGTGTGCCTAAAAACCTTGGGATTTGGCAACATAGGGCACATCTTGTACACCAATCGTTTATATATAAATATATATCTCTTTCTCTCTTCAGTGATTTGATTATTCTTCATGCGATGCTCTTCCTGGATGATTTCAATATTCGTTGAATTAGGTATATCGATGATGTTTCAATACTCTTCTGGGGGCTGGAACGGCTTCCTATGTCGAGAACTTGAAAAAGCTGCTTGCTGTGAATGAATTTGCCGACGCGTTCGTTTCTGCTGGTGCGAGGTCCATTTTGATAAATCAGCAGTCGGCTGACTATCGGTTCATTATTCTTGAGGTATCTTGAGTTCGATGCGGGAAATCTTCAGTTGAAATCTTTTGGCTTCTGGTCCGTCATGGCTTGCTTGATGTCGTCTTGGTTTGGGTTGGGTCTTGATTATGGATTTCTGCAGCGTGGTTTGAAATAGGTATGCAGAAGTCGGGGCTCGGCGATCTTGGACGAAGTGCTTCTTGCTTGCACTTCTAAGGTGGCAGCACACGGAGTTTTCTTCGCGGCTGGGTCCATGCTGCTATTACGGAAGGTTGCTGATGTTCAAAAGTCGGGTCACCACTTTGCCAGAGGCAATTATAAGGAGAGCGACATCTTCGGGAGTAAAGTAAAAGGCTTGAGATGCGCGCAAATACGAGACTATACTAGACTAATTTTATTATAGGAAATCCTAGCTTATATACTAGGTTGGTACATGTTATTAATGACGTACATAAGACATAGTGCGTGATTAATATAAATATACCTTATCTGTGACGGTCGTCAACTTATCTTAACATTACGTGAAAATATGACTAACATAGTCGACCGGCACAACAAGCATTAACGTTACGCCCTTTAGCGTTTAATATTTAAATTTTAATAAACTTGCTGTTTGTTGACTACCTTGTCAAGTAGCCAATTATTTGTACAACGGCTATATGTACGTGCGTGCTATTCACTCTTGAGTGAATATTAAGTTGTCGATTGATAAAATTTGTGTGCCTAAAAACCTTGGGATTTGGCAACATAGGGCACATCTTGTACACCAATCGTTTATATATAAATATATATCTCTTTCTCTCTTCAGTGATTTGATTATTCTTCATGCGATGCTCTTCCTGGATGATTTCAATATTCGTTGAATTAGGTATATCGATGATGTTTCAATACTCTTCTGGGGGCTGGAACGGCTTCCTATGTCGAGAACTTGAAAAAGCTGCTTGCTGTGAATGAATTTGCCGACGCGTTCGTTTCTGCTGGTGCGAGGTCCATTTTGATAAATCAGCAGTCGGCTGACTATCGGTTCATTATTCTTGAGGTATCTTGAGTTCGATGCGGGAAATCTTCAGTTGAAATCTTTTGGCTTCTGGTCCGTCATGGCTTGCTTGATGTCGTCTTGGTTTGGGTTGGGTCTTGATTATGGATTTCTGCAGCGTGGTTTGAAATAGGTATGCAGAAGTCGGGGCTCGGCGATCTTGGACGAAGTGCTTCTTGCTTGCACTTCTAAGGTGGCAGCACACGGAGTTTTCTTCGCGGCTGGGTCCATGCTGCTATTACGGAAGGTTGCTGATGTTCAAAAGTCGGGTCACCACTTTGCCAGAGGCAATTATAAGGAGAGCGACATCTTCGGGAATAAAGTAAAAGGCTTGAGATGCGCGCAAATACGAGACTATACTAGACTAATTTTATTATAGGAAATCCTAGCTTATATACTAGGTTGGTACATGTTATTAATGACGTACATAAGACATAGTGCGTGATTAATATAAATATACCTTATCTGTGACGGTCGTCAACTTATCTTAACATTACGTGAAAATATGACTAACATAGTCGACCGGCACAACAAGCATTAACGTTACGCCCTTTAGCGTTTAATATTTAAATTTTAATAAACTTGCTGTTTGTTGACTACCTTGTCAAGTAGCCAATTATTTGTACAACGGCTATATGTACGTGCGTGCTATTCACTCTTGAGTGAATATTAAGTTGTCGATTGATAAAATTTGTGTGCCTAAAAACCTTGGGATTTGGCAACATAGGGCACATCTTGTACACCAATCGTTTATATATATATACTATATATATATATATATCTATCGTATATATATATATATATATCTCTTTTCAGTGATTTGATTATTCTTCGTGCGATGTTCTTCCTGGATGATTTCAATATTCGTTGAATTAGGTATATCGATGATATTTCAATACTCTTCGGGCTGGAACGGCTTCCTATGTCTTGAACTTGAAAAAAACTGCTTGCTGTGAATGAATTTTCCGACGCATTCGTTTCTGCTGGTGCGAGCTCCATTTTGATAAATCAGTAGTCGGCTGACTGCTTCATTGTTTTCAAATCTGGTCCAGTCATGGCTTGCTTGATGTCATCTTGGTTTGGGTGGGGTCTTGATTATGGAGTTCTGCAGCGTGGTTTGAAATATTTTATTTTTTTTATTTATTTTATTTTTACTTTATTAGGAAAACTAACAGCTTATCACTAACACAATAAATTACACACATAGATACAGAAAGCCAACAAAAAGTTTTCACAGCTAGCAATATTTTGAGCAATTAGCACAGGTGAAAGAAAAGCGATACACGAAACACCAGACACGGTAACTATATCCAATAATAGAAGAAGGAAGATGGCACAACATTATAGTGGGTTATATCGGTAATGAGGCCTCAACCGAGTCACAAAACTTAGAGGTTAATACTTTACGGATAACGGAAATACTACTAGCGAACAAATCAATGTCTTCGTTTTCAATACAAAGGTCGTTGAAAGATCGTATAGCTCTGATAAAGTAAGAATTTTGTCTAAAGTTTGTGCGAGCCCAAGGAACAAACAATGACAGTCTTCGGCGACACTGAGAACGTGAGGGGACGAGGAGATGAAGCTTAGCTAACAAGGCGGGACAGTCGACAAGGCTCTGGGCTATTTTCATCAGATAGGTGATGTCAGTTATGTATCGCCGTACATGCAATGGAAGTAAGTGAAGTTTGATGCATAATTGGTTATAGGGTAGTCTTGGAAGTTTAAATTTGAATTTAATATGTCGAATAAATTTCTTTTGAATGCTCTCTAACTTATTAATATATACTTTGTAACTAGGGTTCCAAACTTGTGAAGCATATTCGAGGTGGCTCCTGACAAATGCACAGTAGATAACTTTTACGGATTTAAGGCGACGCAGATTTTTGCAGGAACGAATAATAAACCCTAAGGCCTTGTAGGCTTTACTGGTAATTGAATTTATGTGCGTATCAAAGATAAGTTTGCTATCCATAATGACACCAAGGTCTCTAATTTCACGAAGTGTAAGTAAAGGTTTATTTTTTAATGAGTAATTGTTATTAAATACGTTGCGTTTTCGAGTAAAGGACACAGTAAAGCATTTGGATACATTTAGGTCAAGTTTATTGTTGAGGCAGTAAATATCGAATTGCAGAAGGTCGTCTTGCAGTAATGCTGAGTCAATAGCATCGTTAACAGTTCTAAATATTTTCATGTCATCGGCAAAAAGTAAGAATTGAGAATTTTTAAAACAGTTGGAAATATCAAAAACGAAAATTATAAACAGTAACGGTGCTAGTAACGACCCTTGGGGAACCCCTGAGGGTATATTAGTCCAATTAGATTTATAGCCGTTCAGTACAACTGCCTGAGATCTGTTTTCAACGTATGATGAGAACCACCGAAATAAGTCACCCCTGATGCCAATTGCAAGTAACTTTTTCAATAGAAGGATATGTTCTATTCGGTCGAAAGCCTTGATATAATCAGTATAAATAGCGTCCACTTGATCACCGTTATCTAACTGCTGGGTTATAAAATCATTAAACAGTAGTAGGTTTGAGTCTGTGGACCGTTTCTTAAGAAAACCATGCTGCTGGGGACAAAACGACGACTTTAATGCAGCATACACTTGGTTATAGACAATGCGTTCGAATATCTTTGCAATGAGACATAACTTAGAGATTGGCCGGTAATTATCCACTCTATTTTTTTGACCTTTTTTATGGATAGGGGTGATAAAAGCTGACTTCCAGATAGCAGGCACAACACCTTCAGCGATTGATCTTTTGAATATAAGAGATAGAGGCAGAGAGAGGCTATCAGCACATTTAACTAGGAAAACCGCGGGGAGTTCATCAGGACCGGAATAGGTATGCAGAAGTCGGGGCTCAGCGATCTTGAACGAAGTGCTTCTTGCTTGCACTTCTAAGGTGGCAGCACACGGAGTTTTCTTCGCGGCTGGGTCCATGCTGCTATTACCGAAGGTTGCTGATGTTTAAAAGTCGGGTCACCAGTCACAAGTCACAAGTCACAAGGCAATTTTAAGGAGAGCGACATCTTCGGGAGTAAAGTAAAAGGCTTGAGATGCGCGCAAATACCAGACTATACTAGACTACTTTATTATAGGGAATCCTAGCTTATATACTAGGTTGGTACATGTTATTAATGGCGTGCATAAGACATAGTGCGTGATGAATATAAATATACCTTATCTGTGACGGTCGTCAACTTATCTTAACATTACGTGAAAATATGACTAACGTAGTCGACCGGCACAGTATATATATCAAAGTGATCATATTTGTCAGTAACTGTTAGTTATAAAAAAATGTCTGTGGTTATAAAGGAAATTAAGATTATTATATTTTATTGTTAACACAACAAACTTATATCATCTGCAATAATAACTAGTAGTATTTTAATAAACATAAAACCAGATCTTAATTGTGCATACTTTAACTTAATCTATTTTTATATATAAGGAAAGTCACTGTTAAATAAAACTAGATAGTAATAGCGCATACTTCAACTTAATCTAAAGGTAATTCTTACACGAATCTAGAAAAATAAAGGAACTACGGTTATATGAATTCTACATAAGTTTAAAGAATTACTTAATATTTACCTGCAGGCAAGTCTTGTATCTGGCCGCACACTACATAAAATAAACTAAAAACTGGAAAACAGAAAAACACTAGGAAAATGGGGCTTCGCGGTTAGTAAACTAACCTAACCTATAACCTGGAAGAGATCCGCAGGAGAGTCGTCTGATGCTGCAGCCGCCCATGTTTTTCAGGAATCGATGAGTCAATTTACATCGCACGTCGTTGAAGTTGTAATCACTGTTTGTTTATAATTGCGACCGTACCTACACAAGGATGATTGTGCTGAATCAGCGTCAGCATTAAATCTTGGCTGTAGGCAGTCAATGATCTCGTACGTCATATGTACGTGCGTGCTATTCACTCTTGAGTGAATATTAAGTTGTCGATTGATGAAATTTGTGTGCCTAAAAACCTTGGGATTTGGCAACATAGGGCACATCTTGTACACCAATCGTTTATATATAAATATATATCTCTTTCTCTCTTCAGTGATTTGATTATTCTTCATGCGATGCTCTTCCTGGATGATTTCAATATTCGTTGAATTAGGTATATCGATGATGTTTCAATACTCTTCTGGGGGCTGGAACGGCTTCCTATGTCGAGAACTTGAAAAAGCTGCTTGCTGTGAATGAATTTGCCGACGCGTTCGTTTCTGCTGGTGCGAGGTCCATTTTGATAAATCAGCAGTCGGCTGACTATCGGTTCATTATTCTTGAGGTATCTTGAGTTCGATGCGGGAAATCTTCAGTTGAAATCTTTTGGCTTCTGGTCCGTCATGGCTTGCTTGATGTCGTCTTGGTTTGGGTTGGGTCTTGATTATGGATTTCTGCAGCGTGGTTTGAAATAGGTATGCAGAAGTCGGGGCTCGGCGATCTTGGACGAAGTGCTTCTTGCTTGCACTTCTAAGGTGGCAGCACACGGAGTTTTCTTCGCGGCTGGGTCCATGCTGCTATTACGGAAGGTTGCTGATGTTCAAAAGTCGGGTCACCACTTTGCCAGAGGCAATTATAAGGAGAGCGACATCTTCGGGAATAAAGTAAAAGGCTTGAGATACGCGCAAATACGAGACTATACTAGACTAATTTTATTATAGGAAATCCTAGCTTATATACTAGGTTGGTACATGTTATTAATGACGTACATAAGACATAGTGCGTGATTAATATAAATATACCTTATCTGTGACGGTCGTCAACTTATCTTAACATTACGTGAAAATATGACTAACATAGTCGACCGGCACAACAAGCATTAACGTTACGCCCTTTAGCGTTTAATATTTAAATTTTAATAAACTTGCTGTTTGTTGACTACCTTGTCAAGTAGCCAATTATTTGTACAACGGCTATATATATATATATATATGTACGTGCGTGCTATTCACTCTTGAGTGAATATTAAGTTGTCGATTGATAAAATTTGTGTGCCTAAAAACCTTGGGATTTGGCAACATAGGGCACATCTTGTACACCAATCGTTTATATATATATACTATATATATATATATATCTATCGTATATATATATATATATATCTCTTTTCAGTGATTTGATTATTCTTCGTGCGATGTTCTTCCTGGATGATTTCAATATTCGTTGAATTAGGTATATCGATGATATTTCAATACTCTTCGGGCTGGAACGGCTTCCTATGTCTTGAACTTGAAAAAAACTGCTTGCTGTGAATGAATTTTCCGACGCATTCGTTTCTGCTGGTGCGAGCTCCATTTTGATAAATCAGTAGTCGGCTGACTGCTTCATTGTTTTCAAATCTGGTCCAGTCATGGCTTGCTTGATGTCATCTTGGTTTGGGTGGGGTCTTGATTATGGAGTTCTGCAGCGTGGTTTGAAATATTTTATTTTTTTTATTTATTTTATTTTTACTTTATTAGGAAAACTAACAGCTTATCACTAACACAATAAATTACACACATAGATACAGAAAGCCAACAAAAAGTTTTCACAGCTAGCAATATTTTGAGCAATTAGCACAGGTGAAAGAAAAGCGATACACGAAACACCAGACACGGTAACTATATCCAATAATAGAAGAAGGAAGATGGCACAACATTATAGTGGGTTATATCGGTAATGAGGCCTCAACCGAGTCACAAAACTTAGAGGTTAATACTTTACGGATAACGGAAATACTACTAGCGAACAAATCAATGTCTTCGTTTTCAATACAAAGGTCGTTGAAAGATCGTATAGCTCTGATAAAGTAAGAATTTTGTCTAAAGTTTGTGCGAGCCCAAGGAACAAACAATGACAGTCTTCGGCGAGACTGAGAACGTGAGGGGACGAGGAGATGAAGCTTAGCTAACAAGGCGGGACAGTCGACAAGGCTCTGGGCTATTTTCATCAGATAGGTGATGTCAGTTATGTATCGCCGTACATGCAATGGAAGTAAGTGAAGTTTGATGCATAATTGGTTATAGGGTAGTCTTGGAAGTTTAAATTTGAATTTAATATGTCGAATAAATTTCTTTTGAATGCTCTCTAACTTATTAATATATACTTTGTAACTAGGGTTCCAAACTTGTGAAGCATATTCGAGGTGGCTCCTGACAAATGCACAGTAGATAACTTTTACGGATTTAAGGCGACGCAGATTTTTGCAGGAACGAATAATAAACCCTAAGGCCTTGTAGGCTTTACTGGTAATTGAATTTATGTGCGTATCAAAGATAAGTTTGCTATCCATAATGACACCAAGGTCTCTAATTTCATGAAGTGTAAGTAAAGGTTTATTTTTTAATGAGTAATTGTTATTAAATACGTTGCGTTTTCGAGTAAAGGACACAGTAAAGCATTTGGATACATTTAGGTCAAGTTTATTGTTGAGGCAGTAAATATCGAATTGCAGAAGGTCGTCTTGCAGTAATGCTGAGTCAATAGCATCGTTAACAGTTCTAAATATTTTCATGTCATCGGCAAAAAGTAAGAATTGAGAATTTTTAAAACAGTTGGAAATATCAAAAACGAAAATTATAAACAGTAACGGTGCTAGTAACGACCCTTGGGGAACCCCTGAGGGTATATTAGTCCAATTAGATTTATAGCCGTTCAGTACAACTGCCTGAGATCTGTTTTCAACGTATGATGAGAACCACCGAAATAAGTCACCCCTGATGCCAATTGCAAGTAACTTTTTCAATAGAAGGATATGTTCTATTCGGTCGAAAGCCTTGATATAATCAGTATAAATAGCGTCCACTTGATCACCGTTATCTAACTGCTGGGTTATAAAATCATTAAACAGTAGTAGGTTTGAGTCTGTGGACCGTTTCTTAAGAAAACCATGCTGCTGGGGACAAAACGACGACTTTAATGCAGCATACACTTGGTTATAGACAATGCGTTCGAATATCTTTGCAATGAGACATAACTTAGAGATTGGCCGGTAATTATCCACTCTATTTTTTTGACCTTTTTTATGGATAGGGGTGATAAAAGCTGACTTCCAGATAGCAGGCACAACACCTTCAGCGATTGATCTTTTGAATATAAGAGATAGAGGCAGAGAGAGGCTATCAGCACATTTAACTAGGAAAACCGCGGGGAGTTCATCAGGACCGGAATAGGTATGCAGAAGTCGGGGCTCAGCGATCTTGAACGAAGTGCTTCTTGCTTGCACTTCTAAGGTGGCAGCACACGGAGTTTTCTTCGCGGCTGGGTCCATGCTGCTATTACCGAAGGTTGCTGATGTTTAAAAGTCGGGTCACCAGTCACAAGTCACAAGTCACAAGGCAATTTTAAGGAGAGCGACATCTTCGGGAGTAAAGTAAAAGGCTTGAGATGCGCGCAAATACCAGACTATACTAGACTACTTTATTATAGGGAATCCTAGCTTATATACTAGGTTGGTACATGTTATTAATGGCGTGCATAAGACATAGTGCGTGATGAATATAAATATACCTTATCTGTGACGGTCGTCAATTTATCTTAACATTACGTGAAAATATGACTAACGTAGTCGACCGGCACAGTATATATATCAAAGTGATCATATTTGTCAGTAACTGTTAGTTATAAAAAAATGTCTGTGGTTATAAAGGAAATTAAGATTATTATATTTTATTGTTAACACAACAAACTTATATCATCTGCAATAATAACTAGTAGTATTTTAATAAACATAAAACCAGATCTTAATTGTGCATACTTTAACTTAATCTATTTTTATATATAAGGAAAGTCACTGTTAAATAAAACTAGATAGTAATAGCGCATACTTCAACTTAATCTAAAGGTAATTCTTACACGAATCTAGAAAAATAAAGGAACTACGGTTATATGAATTCTACATAAGTTTAAAGAATTACTTAATATTTACCTGCAGGCAAGTCTTGTATCTGGCCGCACACTACATAAAATAAACTAAAAACTGGAAAACAGAAAAACACTAGGAAAATGGGGCTTCGCGGTTAGTAAACTAACCTAACCTATAACCTGGAAGAGATCCGCAGGAGAGTCGTCTGATGCTGCAGCCGCCCATGTTTTTCAGGAATCGATGAGTCAATTTACATCGCACGTCGTTGAAGTTGTAATCACTGTTTGTTTATAATTGCGACCGTACCTACACAAGGATGATTGTGCTGAATCAGCGTCAGCATTAAATCTTGGCTGTAGGCAGTCAATGATCTCGTACGTCATATGTACGTGCGTGCTATTCACTCTTGAGTGAATATTAAGTTGTCGATTGATGAAATTTGTGTGCCTAAAAACCTTGGGATTTGGCAACATAGGGCACATCTTGTACACCAATCGTTTATATATAAATATATATCTCTTTCTCTCTTCAGTGATTTGATTATTCTTCATGCGATGCTCTTCCTGGATGATTTCAATATTCGTTGAATTAGGTATATCGATGATGTTTCAATACTCTTCTGGGGGCTGGAACGGCTTCCTATGTCGAGAACTTGAAAAAGCTGCTTGCTGTGAATGAATTTGCCGACGCGTTCGTTTCTGCTGGTGCGAGGTCCATTTTGATAAATCAGCAGTCGGCTGACTATCGGTTCATTATTCTTGAGGTATCTTGAGTTCGATGCGGGAAATCTTCAGTTGAAATCTTTTGGCTTCTGGTCCGTCATGGCTTGCTTGATGTCGTCTTGGTTTGGGTTGGGTCTTGATTATGGATTTCTGCAGCGTGGTTTGAAATAGGTATGCAGAAGTCGGGGCTCGGCGATCTTGGACGAAGTGCTTCTTGCTTGCACTTCTAAGGTGGCAGCACACGGAGTTTTCTTCGCGGCTGGGTCCATGCTGCTATTACGGAAGGTTGCTGATGTTCAAAAGTCGGGTCACCACTTTGCCAGAGGCAATTATAAGGAGAGCGACATCTTCGGGAGTAAAGTAAAAGGCTTGAGATGCGCGCAAATACGAGACTATACTAGACTAATTTTATTATAGGAAATCCTAGCTTATATACTAGGTTGGTACATGTTATTAATGACGTACATAAGACATAGTGCGTGATTAATATAAATATACCTTATCTGTGACGGTCGTCAACTTATCTTAACATTACGTGAAAATATGACTAACATAGTCGACCGGCACAACAAGCATTAACGTTACGCCCTTTAGCGTTTAATATTTAAATTTTAATAAACTTGCTGTTTGTTGACTACCTTGTCAAGTAGCCAATTATTTGTACAACGGCTATATGTACGTGCGTGCTATTCACTCTTGAGTGAATATTAAGTTGTCGATTGATAAAATTTGTGTGCCTAAAAACCTTGGGATTTGGCAACATAGGGCACATCTTGTACACCAATCGTTTATATATAAATATATATCTCTTTCTCTCTTCAGTGATTTGATTATTCTTCATGCGATGCTCTTCCTGGATGATTTCAATATTCGTTGAATTAGGTATATCGATGATGTTTCAATACTCTTCTGGGGGCTGGAACGGCTTCCTATGTCGAGAACTTGAAAAAGCTGCTTGCTGTGAATGAATTTGCCGACGCGTTCGTTTCTGCTGGTGCGAGGTCCATTTTGATAAATCAGCAGTCGGCTGACTATCGGTTCATTATTCTTGAGGTATCTTGAGTTCGATGCGGGAAATCTTCAGTTGAAATCTTTTGGCTTCTGGTCCGTCATGGCTTGCTTGATGTCGTCTTGGTTTGGGTTGGGTCTTGATTATGGATTTCTGCAGCGTGGTTTGAAATAGGTATGCAGAAGTCGGGGCTCGGCGATCTTGGACGAAGTGCTTCTTGCTTGCACTTCTAAGGTGGCAGCACACGGAGTTTTCTTCGCGGCTGGGTCCATGCTGCTATTACGGAAGGTTGCTGATGTTCAAAAGTCGGGTCACCACTTTGCCAGAGGCAATTATAAGGAGAGCGACATCTTCGGGAATAAAGTAAAAGGCTTGAGATGCGCGCAAATACGAGACTATACTAGACTAATTTTATTATAGGAAATCCTAGCTTATATACTAGGTTGGTACATGTTATTAATGACGTACATAAGACATAGTGCGTGATTAATATAAATATACCTTATCTGTGACGGTCGTCAACTTATCTTAACATTACGTGAAAATATGACTAACATAGTCGACCGGCACAACAAGCATTAACGTTACGCCCTTTAGCGTTTAATATTTAAATTTTAATAAACTTGCTGTTTGTTGACTACCTTGTCAAGTAGCCAATTATTTGTACAACGGCTATATGTACGTGCGTGCTATTCACTCTTGAGTGAATATTAAGTTGTCGATTGATAAAATTTGTGTGCCTAAAAACCTTGGGATTTGGCAACATAGGGCACATCTTGTACACCAATCGTTTATATATATATACTATATATATATATATATCTATCGTATATATATATATATATATCTCTTTTCAGTGATTTGATTATTCTTCGTGCGATGTTCTTCCTGGATGATTTCAATATTCGTTGAATTAGGTATATCGATGATATTTCAATACTCTTCGGGCTGGAACGGCTTCCTATGTCTTGAACTTGAAAAAAACTGCTTGCTGTGAATGAATTTTCCGACGCATTCGTTTCTGCTGGTGCGAGCTCCATTTTGATAAATCAGTAGTCGGCTGACTGCTTCATTGTTTTCAAATCTGGTCCAGTCATGGCTTGCTTGATGTCATCTTGGTTTGGGTGGGGTCTTGATTATGGAGTTCTGCAGCGTGGTTTGAAATATTTTATTTTTTTTATTTATTTTATTTTTACTTTATTAGGAAAACTAACAGCTTATCACTAACACAATAAATTACACACATAGATACAGAAAGCCAACAAAAAGTTTTCACAGCTAGCAATATTTTGAGCAATTAGCACAGGTGAAAGAAAAGCGATACACGAAACACCAGACACGGTAACTATATCCAATAATAGAAGAAGGAAGATGGCACAACATTATAGTGGGTTATATCGGTAATGAGGCCTCAACCGAGTCACAAAACTTAGAGGTTAATACTTTACGGATAACGGAAATACTACTAGCGAACAAATCAATGTCTTCGTTTTCAATACAAAGGTCGTTGAAAGATCGTATAGCTCTGATAAAGTAAGAATTTTGTCTAAAGTTTGTGCGAGCCCAAGGAACAAACAATGACAGTCTTCGGCGAGACTGAGAACGTGAGGGGACGAGGAGATGAAGCTTAGCTAACAAGGCGGGACAGTCGACAAGGCTCTGGGCTATTTTCATCAGATAGGTGATGTCAGTTATGTATCGCCGTACATGCAATGGAAGTAAGTGAAGTTTGATGCATAATTGGTTATAGGGTAGTCTTGGAAGTTTAAATTTGAATTTAATATGTCGAATAAATTTCTTTTGAATGCTCTCTAACTTATTAATATATACTTTGTAACTAGGGTTCCAAACTTGTGAAGCATATTCGAGGTGGCTCCTGACAAATGCACAGTAGATAACTTTTACGGATTTAAGGCGACGCAGATTTTTGCAGGAACGAATAATAAACCCTAAGGCCTTGTAGGCTTTACTGGTAATTGAATTTATGTGCGTATCAAAGATAAGTTTGCTATCCATAATGACACCAAGGTCTCTAATTTCATGAAGTGTAAGTAAAGGTTTATTTTTTAATGAGTAATTGTTATTAAATACGTTGCGTTTTCGAGTAAAGGACACAGTAAAGCATTTGGATACATTTAGGTCAAGTTTATTGTTGAGGCAGTAAATATCGAATTGCAGAAGGTCGTCTTGCAGTAATGCTGAGTCAATAGCATCGTTAACAGTTCTAAATATTTTCATGTCATCGGCAAAAAGTAAGAATTGAGAATTTTTAAAACAGTTGGAAATATCAAAAACGAAAATTATAAACAGTAACGGTGCTAGTAACGACCCTTGGGGAACCCCTGAGGGTATATTAGTCCAATTAGATTTATAGCCGTTCAGTACAACTGCCTGAGATCTGTTTTCAACGTATGATGAGAACCACCGAAATAAGTCACCCCTGATGCCAATTGCAAGTAACTTTTTCAATAGAAGGATATGTTCTATTCGGTCGAAAGCCTTGATATAATCAGTATAAATAGCGTCCACTTGATCACCGTTATCTAACTGCTGGGTTATAAAATCATTAAACAGTAGTAGGTTTGAGTCTGTGGACCGTTTCTTAAGAAAACCATGCTGCTGGGGACAAAACGACGACTTTAATGCAGCATACACTTGGTTATAGACAATGCGTTCGAATATCTTTGCAATGAGACATAACTTAGAGATTGGCCGGTAATTATCCACTCTATTTTTTTGACCTTTTTTATGGATAGGGGTGATAAAAGCTGACTTCCAGATAGCAGGCACAACACCTTCAGCGATTGATCTTTTGAATATAAGAGATAGAGGCAGAGAGAGGCTATCAGCACATTTAACTAGGAAAACCGCGGGGAGTTCATCAGGACCGGAATAGGTATGCAGAAGTCGGGGCTCAGCGATCTTGAACGAAGTGCTTCTTGCTTGCACTTCTAAGGTGGCAGCACACGGAGTTTTCTTCGCGGCTGGGTCCATGCTGCTATTACCGAAGGTTGCTGATGTTTAAAAGTCGGGTCACCAGTCACAAGTCACAAGTCACAAGGCAATTTTAAGGAGAGCGACATCTTCGGGAGTAAAGTAAAAGGCTTGAGATGCGCGCAAATACCAGACTATACTAGACTACTTTATTATAGGGAATCCTAGCTTATATACTAGGTTGGTACATGTTATTAATGGCGTGCATAAGACATAGTGCGTGATGAATATAAATATACCTTATCTGTGACGGTCGTCAACTTATCTTAACATTACGTGAAAATATGACTAACGTAGTCGACCGGCACAGTATATATATCAAAGTGATCATATTTGTCAGTAACTGTTAGTTATAAAAAAATGTCTGTGGTTATAAAGGAAATTAAGATTATTATATTTTATTGTTATTTTAATAGTATCTATATTTTAGTTATTTGAAAACATCATTATTTGTTTTAATTAAACATTTTAACTTTTATATTAGGTATATATATCAAAGCTATCATATTTGTCAGTAACAGTAAGTTAAAAAAAAAGTCTGTGATTATAAAGGAAATTAAGATTATTAAATTTTTATTGTTATTTCAATTGTATCTATATTTTATTATTTGACGAAGACTACTTAAAATGAACATATTGTTAATTACGAAAATGTGTGTTTTATTTTAAAAACTTTTTCATACATTTTTATTGAGGTTAATGACATTACCGACTTCTCGGGAATTCCCGGGAAGTGGTGTTCGAGAGGTCTCGGTATCCGGGATCAAAAAAAAGTCGGGAAAGGAGAAACCCTAATTGGGACAAGCAAGTGGAGGGGCGGGTGCTGCGCGTCAGGCGGCACGAGCGCGCTGAGAGGGTGCTCACAGGATTGAATATGGCAGTTACTGCAGAATAAGTCTAGTGTACGTTCATTGATGTTTTTTAAATAATTGTGCTGCAAGATATTCGTGAATGATACAAAATTCAACCAGAGTCTGTCTATGAGTCCACTGTCTTTTGTCAGAAAAGGTTTCACTGAATGTAATCTATCCAGTTCCCAGTTGATCGTGGGCAAGTAAAAATCTCCTGCAATATAAAATAGATCTACGTCCGACGACATAAGAGTGTACTGCAAATGTTCAAATAATACATTATAAGTGTCATAGACTTGTTTAGGCGGAATGTAAATTGCACAGAAAACATGATGTTTGTTTTGTTTATTGGAGGGAAGTTCAATGGTAACATAGTCGATGTTAGGGGACAGAGGGGCAGCAGTTGCGGGCGGGGCGGCGGCCTCAGCGGACAGCGGGCAGCCTGAAGGCCGCGCCTAATCGCCACCAGTACCCCGCCACCGTCCTTTTTACCTGTAGCTACGCGGTCCCTATACCTACCGTCAATGAATAAATTATCCGTTATATATAATTATATTATAATAACCATGTCTCCGTCAAGACAATTATATCGTAACATTCAGACAACAAAACATTCATGTACAGTGTGTTCAATTTGGTTCTGAGACCTTGACAGTTTTGATAATAAATAGAAATTGTTTCATCCATTGGAACTCACCCTAGCGTAAACAAGTGATTCCTGAGTAAGATAACAAATTAGCGTCAAGAGTTGTTTATAATTATTAAGTATAGTAGGTAATGGCCAAGCTGGATAATGAGATTGATGAAATAATAATTTTTAGCTGTGCATTGCAGCGAGATTTAGGTTTGACTGACTCATGCAGATTTGCTAGTTGGTCAGAATAAGCACAAGCAGACATAAAAAATAATAATTTATATTTGATATTTTGATGAGATTTGATAATTTTAAGCCACTTAGGTAAATGTACTTTGTAAAGACAGGCACACATTATAATAATTATTTTATATTTTTTAGTTTTATCAAAATAAAGCAATTGTACAGAGTAAGCAGAGGCACACTTCTTAGTTATTATTTTATATTTGATAGTTTTAAGCCAGTTGGGTGATTGTATAGTGTAAACATAGGCACACAATTTTAATAATTATTTTGTATTTTATAGTTTTATGAGAAATAGACAATTGTACACAGTAAGCAGAGGCACACTTCTTATAGTTATTATTTTGTATCTGATAGTTTTTTGGAGATTACTTATTAATGCAATGTAAGCACCGGCTCACATTATAATAATTGTTTTATGTTTGATAGCCATATTAACATTAGGTGGCTGATCGGAGTAAGCATAGGCACATATTACAATAGTTAAGTGAAATAGGTAGATATTGTTTGACCAGTGTATGGGACATGTATAGAACCGGTACAGCGGTTTTGAGTAAAGCATACATATTATATATAGATAGACGAAAAGGCACAAATAATTAAGTGATACGGGGTTTGAGTTTATTGAGGTCCTCCTCACATCGAACAGCGAGCGCTGGGGTGGTGTCGGCCGCACGCACGAGCACGGTGCCGAGCGCTGGGGTGGTGTCGGCCGCACGCACGAGCACGGTGCCGAGCGCTGGGGTGGTGTCGGCCGCACGCACGAGCACGGTGCCGTGCTTGACCCACACGTAACGGTATCCATTGGTCCTAGCAGTTTCTCGCGATTTTCGAAAAATTGTTTTATTTTTCGGAGTCAAGTGCTCGTTGACATACACTTTTTGCTGCGAACCAGGTATGTTTAGAAACTCAGATGTGAGTTTTCCCTTGGCTTTACGAGCGGCAGTAACAAAGTTGTCCTTCAGCTCCTGGGAGGCCAGCTTGACGATAACATTCTTCGGCTGCGTTTTCTTGGTTGAACTTATATAAAAAGAATCTGCCAAAGCCAAAAAAAGTCACGCGGACACCATTTTCGCGGAGGCCAGTTAGTTAAGCGTATTTAGTTCCACTTTTCATTGCAGGACATGAGTGGTGGCGCAATCTCTATTATTGTTATTAGGATGCTGTCACATGGCTGTCATTCGGTTAGCGACTTTGAGAGTACTTATTATTATTATTCTTTATTTTTCCAGACTGTGTCCAATATAAAATGTCAAAATTAAAAATATAAAAATAATAATTAGAAAAACAAACAACAAACAAACAATATTATAGAATGTGGAAGGCACACATCACACGGGTATAACACACACCCCACTGCACTGCACCTTGCCTGATGGTCAACCTGGTGACGCATGATAGTCCCGCCATGTCTGGCGGAGTGGGCTGCCCATCCACAGACGAACGGTGCTCAGGATGGAGTTATTCGAACCCTCGATGCGAGCACGCGCCCCAGCCGAGCGCAGGCGCAGCAGCGCCGCCTAGCCTGGCACGCGGCCCGCGGCGAACATCTCGCTGGCGCTGCACCAGGGCGGCAGGCGGTGCAGCGCACGCCACGCGTTGTCGTACGCGACGCGCATGCGCCGCATCGCCTCCACCGAGTGCGAGCACCACAACTCCACCGAATAGACGCTCGTGCAGTAGGACAGGAACAGCTGCCTCTTCACCCTGTCGCTACAGCGCTGGAAGCGCCTGGCGAGCATGTTGGCGCGCACAGTTATTGCGCGGCGCTGGCGCTCGATGTCGGCGTTGTTGGACAGGTCAGCCGTGATTATGTGTCCGAGGTATTTGACTTCCTCGACTCGTTTTAGTGAACGCCCGTTGAGCTGAAGAGGTATTGTTGTGGTGGGCGTATGCGCCGATTTGAAAACCATATATTCAGATTTATCAGCGTTGTAGACCATGTTGTGACTATCGGCATATTTTGCACAGGTGGCTAGCAGTGTTCTCATGGTAGCTACAGAAGGGGCAAGAAGAACCATATCGTCCGCGTACGATATGTTGTTTCACGAAGGTGCCGTTTATGGAACAACCGACCTTACTGTCATTGAGTTGTTATGTTAATTCATCCATGTAAACATTGAACAGGACTGGTGACATAGATCCTCCTTGTCTCACCCCACATCTTAAGCTTTCCGGTCTGGAGTGTTCCCCATTCTATCTGACCACGTTATTCTGTGTACTGTACCAAGTGTCTTAGATCTTAAATAGTGATTCTGGTACCCCACGGTTGCGTAATTTACTCCATAAAAGCTGGTGATTAACACGGTCGAATGCCTTGCTGAGGTCCAGGAAGCAGGCATACACGTTAGCGATGCCCGATCTTATTGATCGAAATATATCTATCCCTTTGAATCGATCCTCGATTTAATCGAGGGGGATCCGATTCTTTCAATCTTTGCCAATCCTGCTGTTGAAGAAAAAAATCCGGAACCAGAAACAGGAAAAATAGGAATAGAATTAACAGAAAAAAATACTAATAATAACCTACGTTTTCAGGAACCTAATCTCCCTTCTTCCAGCTCCAATCAATATCCGCCAGCTGGTGTACCTTCTACCAGTGGACGACCACCAAGAGCAGAATCCAATGTCACTTCTGTGGAAGAAGTGGAAGACCACAACGGGTAGTGAGGCCACCAGGATGGACAAAAGATTACGAGCTCAGTCGATGCGTAACTATGTTGATGTCTGAAAATAATAATGACTATGACTGCTCTTTACTGACGTATAAAAAAGCTGTGTCAGGCACCGACAAGGAAAAATTGGGAGAAGGCAATACAATCTGAAATGGATTCACTACAACAAAATAACACGTGGGTATTAGTCGACAAGTCAGAAGCCAGAGGACATAAAATCTTGTCCAACAAATGGGTATTCCAGATAAAAGATGACGGAAGGTACAAGGCTAGATTAGTCGTACGCGGCTGTGAGCAGAAGGGAAACCTAGATTTCGAAGAAATATATAGCCCAGTCGTAAGTCAATCTGCCCTGAAGACTACTTGCCGTTGCCGCATCTAAATCTTACCACTTCATGACATTTGACGTCAAGACTGCATTTTTGTATGGCGAACTGAAAGATTAAGTTTATATGAAATTGCCTGTTGGCTACAATACTGGCTACAAAACACAGATGTTGTGTGTCGACTGAAAAAATCTTTATACGGTTTAAGACAAGCTCCATTCACATGGAACAAGACTTTTACCCAAGCGATGTTTGAGTTGGGTTTCAAGACAATTAAAACCGACAGATGCGTGTTTATAAATGAAGATAAGTCGATAATAATTGGACTATTTGTCGATGACGGGTTATTCATAGGAAAAGATAAGAAAAAGATTCAAAGTGTCATGGAAAAACTTAAAACCAAATTTGAAATGAAGAAGAATGAAAACCCAAGTACGTACCTGGGTATGGAGATTCATAACTCCAAAGAAGGAATAAAGCTGACTCAAAAATATTATACAAACGAAATACTGGGAAAGTATAATATGAAAAACGCAAAGCCTTGTGAGACGCCTGGAAGCAATGATGTAAAGTCGATACAGCAAACTGCCCAGGAGAAGGATTACCCCTACAGAGAGGCAGTGGGAAGTTTACTATACCTGTCCACGCGAACCAGACCAGACATCGCACAAGCTGTAAACCTAGTCAGCAGGAAAGTAGAAAATCCCACTAAGGAAGATGTCACACGAGTGAAGAAAATATTCAAGTACTTAGTTGGGACGAAAGATAAGGGCATACTATTCAAACGAAACAGCCCTATCGAGAACATAGATGCTTACAGTGACTCGGACTATGCTGGAGATCCGCTGACGAGACGAAGCACATCTGGCTCCGTGCTAATGATAGCCGATGGACCAATATCATGGGCATCCAAGAGACAGCCTATAGTGGCCCTATCGTGGACTGAAGCCGCAGCCGACTGCTGTAAAGAGGGACTGTACCTAAAATCTCTGTTGAAGGAAATAACCGACTCTGAAGTAAAAATAAATCTACACGTTGATAACCAAAGTTCGATTCAACTTATAAAGTCCGGTTCCTTTAACAAGAGATCGAAGCACATAGACGTGCGATACCACTTCATCCACGAGCACTTCGTGAGTGGACAGATCAATGTCAGCTACTGTCCAACAGAAATACAGCTAGCTGATATAATTACAAAGCCGCTGTCAAAAGTAAAGTTTGCAAGACACTGTGCAACACTAATGTGTGGATAGTGCCGTGTCTTAGCCACATGAGTGAACATCAGGAGAAGGTGTTGGAAGCTGTGATTTCCCCATCAAGTAGGACATCGAACCCGCACATGAAGGGTTCCATACCATGTACACGGAAAAACGTAAAACGACAGTTTTTGTACGAGTACATACATATAAATATTTCATTTTTAATAATAAAGATTAAATACTCGGTAGGACTCATCGATATAAATACTAAGGATAGGCCTTACCGTACTAAATTTCTTACCATTTTGAGGCTAAGAAAAATAGCGCCCCTGTCGGAATTCGTCGGAACCAAGACAGTACGAAAAATTGTAACGGCGTCACAGTCGGTCACGTTCCGATTTGTGGTGTATAGACACAATATTAGGAAAGTTGATCTACGGATAACTCTCAAATACCCGGTGACTTTTAATCGGTGATTAGGAGTAGAAATAAAATATATCTAGCGAAAATTTTACTTAAGGGGCGAGGTCTCACGCAATTAGCTCATGTTTAATTAATAAAAAGTTGAAACATAATTAAATAGGCATATTAATTTTTGTCTTTGCCGTTAAATTATGAAAGAGGATGTAAGCTCACAGATACACATTAGTAGCGTGACTTGGAATTTAAGATCTTGATTTTAATTTATAAGTAATAAACTACCTAATCATAGAAAAAGTTATGAATTAGTTAGGGGGGGGGGGGGGGTAACCAAATGACATTACGAATAGTAATCTAATGACATTACGAATATTAATCTTGACATTACGAATATAAAAATAACCAAATCGGATCGTTTTTCAAATATAGGAAGCGGGCAGTTTCACTGTGCGTCGCGCGTCGCTACAAAGTTACGTCAGTCGAATGGTTGATTTTCGTTTGAGGATTTTTTCGAGAACAATATTTTATAGATAATCAATTTAAAGCCAATAGTAATTGATAATATAATATTTACTTATGATAAGACACTCCCTGTTTTTGTGTTTTGCGATTTGGGTATGATTTACACCTTTTTACGTCGCAGGTCACCATTTTTGTTTTTGCTGCCGATATGTCAATCGGCTGTCACCGTCCAAGCGCGACTGATTGCAAACAGTCCAATTTTCCCGATTTTGTACTGTTTTTGTAGCGACACTTTCAAGCGCTCCGTGCCCTGTCCCTACTATTCAAGTCTGTGGTAGGACTACATTCATGGCCGTACATCAAAACATTGAAAAATTGTTTTGTGTATGTAATAATAATAATAATAATACCTTGGACACTATTTACACACATTGATCTAGCCCCAAAGTAGGATTCCCTGTATCTTGGGTACTAGACAACAATACACATACTTATATAGATAAATATTAAACTTTAGATATATAAACTACCACATGACTAGGGTACAAACATCCGTTCTCAGCAATTTGCCCCCACCGGGACTCGAACCCGGGACCCTTGGCTTCGTAGGCAGGGTCGCTGTCGACTCGGCCATTCGGGTCTATGTAGTATGTAAGTATTAAATTATGAAACTCTTTGCTCATTGAAACCGGAAATGTATAGAAATTGAGTAACTTATTTACAGAAATAAAATCAAATAAGGTACAGTCGTCTAATAAGGCCCGCCAGTTAGCAAGGCCCAGGCGCAGAAAACCGACTTTTATACAGTTGATTTGCGCGAACTTCAAAGTATGTATGGAATAGACCAATAGGAACGCAGAAACGCAACAGCGGGCAGCGTGGGGCCGCCATCTTGACAATGACGCCCGTTTGTTCACCGATGTCGGGCGCGGCCCCTGATTACCTTAAATTGTGCGCCCACAAAACGTTAGATTTTACTTACTATACTGCGATTTGTAAGTAGATTTTTGTTTAGAGTGTTTATTTGATCATTATTATTTTGATATTTACATAGACATGTGCGATTTCATGTCTATTTATTTCGAAAATGATCAATTTGTGTTGGAAGTCCCATGTCGTTTAGGAAAGCCCAACAAAATTGTTGCTCGGGCCTTACAAGACTCGGCTGGGCCTTCCAATCCTACTGCAGTCTAATAAAGCCCGCTAGTTTCTGTAGTGTCAAATTTAACTAACAATGTTTTACTGAGTGCTACAAAAGTGCTTGATGATGTTGATAAATACACTTATAATAATTCATGTTTTCGGTCAAGTGAGTTGTACTGAATTTTAAAGGGCCTTGTAACCGACCATAGGGCCTTCTTAAAGATATCTGTGTAATAAGGCTCAATGTATGAAAATTAAAAATCAAAAAACCTTGACAATAATTACTCAATTATAGCATGAATAACTTTTATAATAAATATATTTAAATAAAATACTAATATTTATTTACAAAATACCTAAAAAGTCAAAAACTAGGCTGATTTCCCACACAGTGGAAACGCGTATTTTTCCAACAAATTATTGATGATTTTAGTTTATGCTTCCTGTTATAATGTTCATGAATATCACAATGTTCATATTTATTCAATCTTTGACGCCTTTAATGCATACTTTTACGCCAAACGACCTACAATCGGCACGGGCCTTATTATCGACACCATTTTTAGTAAAGCCCAAAAAAGAGGTTTTTAAAAACGTTCAAAAAAGTAACTTACCGTCGTTATAGCTATAAAAAGTACATTTATTTGTATTTTGAAATAGGTAATCATAACTTTCATTGTAAACCTTATTTTCCTTGAGGGTGGTTAAATAAAGCTTTTATTTCAATTTGTTAAAAAGTGGGCACCATACGACGGTACCTTATGATAAAAAACTTAATAATATTTATGATAATTTGAATGAACAATTATTAATCATTTAATGTTAACGGTACCTTATGATAAAAAACTTAATAATATTTATGATAATTTGAATGAACAATTATTAATCATTTAATGTTAAATAACTAAGCATAAAACAATTTAAAATATTTGCGATAAGATCGGGAGCGTCCATTTTTCACCGATATACGCATAAAACAAAATGGCTAATAAAATGGCCATACCAATAATTTATTCTATGGGTACTTCTTTTAATTCTTGAAAATCGGTATGTTTCATTATTTGTTGCTGTTGCGGCAATAGAAATGCACATTCTGTAAAAATTTCAGCTCTGAACCTATTTCGGATGATCCGTTAGAGCCCGGTGACGGACGGATGGAAGGACGGACAGACAGACGGACAGCCGATGCTTAGTAATAGGGTCCCGTATGGCACCCTTCGGGTATGGAACTCTAAAAAACATGAAATTAAACAATTTATATTCAAACTATTTTTATTTTGCAGAAAAGAGCTATTCGAGCAATTTATAATTTCAAACAAACAGACTCCTTAAGAAAGCTTTTTAAAGAAATTGAGATACTAACTGTAGCTAGTAAATTTATTTTCGAAAATATAATACCTATAGTAAAAAAAAGTTAAGCAAAAAAGAAGATTTTGGGAGGGACATCTGTTGAACAAACTGTTAGTAGTGCCCAAACACTGAGAATTGGGTGAAATAATCATAATATAGGACCGATCACCCGCTTGCGGTTCAGCGGGCGTCCCACCTCATCATCAGCATCATCATCACAAACAAGCAAAGTTGCTTTCAAAGACAGCTAGCTCATTTCAAATAATCATGTTGTGATCGGGCAGTATATTAATAATTATACACTGCGAAGTGTATCTATGTCAGGCCAGATAGAAAGTGAGTTAGCATTAAACTTGACAAATCCACACTTCGTATCAAGTTGACCCGAGTTTAGCATTCACTCGCTTTCTTTCTGTCAGGCCCTAAAGGACATCATCCTCCTTCATACGTAGCTGCTGTATCTACATAATTTGATCAAAATTAAGTGATGTTTTCAAGATATATTCTGTATAGGTGATGGATGATTGAAAACACTGATATTTATTATTTAAAGGAAAGTACGATCGCAGTAGAAATGTTTTGATGATTGTTTTGTTTGTTTGTTGTTCGGAGTGCGCACGCAAGCAGGGCGGACCGTCCGTCAGGCTGCGTGATGTTACTGGAAACGGCGTGCCAGACAACTCGCAGCGAGAAGCAAGCAGGCAGCGAGCATGAGACACGATGCGTGAGACTAGCCACCACAGGCACCTATTACAACAAACATCCAACAAAAATCATCATCGTACCGTGTTTATAGTGAATAAAACACACGGTTACGTCACGATCGCCGTGCCTTGTGGAAGCTGATAATATAACTTGTACATTTCTATTTTACACTACACGGCACAGTCACCGCTCTAATGCCAGCTTCAAATCAGTGCTGCCAGCAATGCAGAGTTTCGTGTCACCTTTTTTCGCAGCGTAGGTAGCCTAATATAGCCCAATATCAGATGTAGTTGCCTAACATTGACCAAATAAAATAAATCACTATTTATTGATAGTTGATAAAAATAATTATCCAATCATCCTTACTATGAAAAAGGCTTCAACAAGATTTTCGCCATTATACAGGTTTAGTCATATTTTAGGGTATTACTAGGAACATCATTCGAACTAGGTACTTTCACTATGAAACCGATTTGATCAGAGCAACTTTTCACTTCTACATGGAAATTAATAATTTCTGAAGTAATTAATTTAAGTTGCTCAGATTTAATAGGTTTCATAGTGCCCCTGCTGGTAGTAAACTTGATATATCGCTTTAATTGTAAATATTACTAATAATCTGTAAGGCTACCATGTAATTCTGACGTCTAGTAATTCTAATCGCTTATGAAAAATACCAATCAGAGCATCACATAAACAAGCAAAGTCGCTTTCAAAGACAGCTCGTTTCAAATAATCATGTTGTTATTGGTTAGCTTATTAATAATTGTACAGTGCGATGAGAATCCATGTTCGGCCAGATAGAAAGTGAGTTAACACTAAACTTGGGTCAACATTGACAAATCCAAATTTCGTATCAAGTTTTCGTATCGAGTTTAGCATTTACTCGCTTTTTATCTGTCAGGCCCTAAAGGACATCATCCTCCTTCATACTGCTAACTGTCCCTGATCATGATCCTGGTACTCCAAGTCTAAAAGTGAGCCAGTCCAGGTGAAATTATTATATTATGCAAGACTCACTGACTAACTTCTTTCGGAATGTAATAGCACGTACCAGTAAAATGTACAAAATATTCATATCCAAATGCGAATAGATGAGGGTTCTAAGAGAAATTCGTATTCACTTTTACACAATTAAGCTTTATTTTCTTCTTGTTTAGTATCGTTATCACAAATTTGTAATGTCTGCAGACCAATGTACTGCTGTTGTCTAATGTTATATCCTTCGACTGTCAGGGTTCGACGAGGACAAGATAATAAAGACTTCGTAGAATTTTAAGGAGTTTTATTTCCCTACAAACTATCTAGTCTATAACACGTTTTCGTTAGAAGGAAAAAGTCTACTGGGGACGCGACTTGGGGTACGAAGGTAAATTACGATCGCGAGTATAGGGAGCGACTGCTACTCAGAGTGGTTGGTGCTTCTCTCTAACGAAAGGGCCTGTGCGTACAGTTTATATACGCAAAAGATAACGATGTTTTTCGGGGGAGAACAATGGGATCTTTAAGGACGTAGTATAGGCGACATGATAGGGGACATCAAAGCAAAATTTGGGTATCATGTTCATGACCCGAGATTTCCTTATTGGTCTTGTACAAAGGGACTTCTATTCTACATTGTAGTAATCAGTATTCTAACTCTTATCTGAGTTGTCAAATTCAAATATTAATTGGTCGGTGCGGCTTTATAAAAGGAGTGATAATAGCATACTATGTTGCTAATAAAGGGTCTTTGAGAGCTTGAATGAGCGCGTGATAAGAACACGGCACGTGTAAGTGCGTAAGTATTAGGGTTGAGACATAATGTTAGGGCTGGTATATAACACCTCCCAGGCGAGAACTAAACAATAGCTAAAAGGGTTTGTTTAGGCAATTCCTTTTCCTTCTTTACAAAAGTATAAATCTTAAATAAAAAATTAAAGTAGAGTAAATTAAACAGTAAACAGTAACAGTATTATCAAACAGTATTAAAGTAAATGGTAGATAAACTAGTCTAAAAGATTACACAAGAAAAATAGTTGATTATACAAAGTTATACAATTATAGCTTATAATTATAAGGTAAGTTATTTGCTAATATTTACCCTAAAGTTGGGGTAGTGAAAAACAATAATATTAAATCCTTTAATTGATTACAATCTTAGTCTAAAATCTCTAAGGGTGAGTAAAAGAATCTCATTTTCAATATTATATTTTCTTATTCTAGTCATAATCTAGTCAATTTATTCTAGTGTAAATGAGGTGAGATTAAAATCTAAGTGAAGTTATTACATAAATTAACCTTATACACAATGAATTTAAATTCTCGGTTTAGTTAATTAGTCATGTTATACGTATATTTGGCCTTTGATTCCATACTAGGAGTTCTTTTAACTATTAATGGTGAAGGTTTTGGAGTATCTTCGTCATCTGATATTAAATCTGAACGGTTAACTCTATGGAATTCTACCGCTCGCTGGTTCAATACGGTTGTTAGTTCTCCTAGTGTTGCATTGATTAAATATTTGGACACAACAACATCCTCTTCCATCTCCGGGATTATGTGAGGATCGTAATAAATTAAAGAGTTGGAAAATCTTGCAGAACCTCCATAAAAGGTAAAACAATACAAAGGCACATATCGTGTAAAGTAAGTATGGTATATGAACTCCAGATTTGAAATTGAATTTAGAGTTTTGCTCTTGTTGAGTAGTAATTTGATCTTCTATTGAATGCAACTTTACAGAAGCTAGATTTAGATCATCCAGTTGGATGTTACCTATATTGTTTGGGGTAAAAAGGTGTTGAGTCTTATTTAATTTTAGATCATTACAACATTCGTCCAGTACTAAGTCAATGTTAATATCTGGCGAAGTATAATTGGTGATGACGTCACCTGTAGCCATTAATTGAATAAGATTTGCATATGCTTTGCAATCTTTATCTAAGCTCAGTATTCCAGTATTAGTTAAGCTAAAATGTGTTATTTGTTTCGTGGGCAATCTACGGTTAATTTCGTAGGATTGGAATAGATATAAATCCATCTATTATTTGTTAGTTTTTGCCAAATTTCAACTTTTCCATACATAAATTTGGTAATACATTCTTTTGGGAGAGAATCTAAGATTTTAGTTAACAATTGAGATTCGCAAGAAGGGTTAGAGTGAGAAGAATATTCATTTATTCCATCACATATAAAATGTTCTGGGGAAAGCTTTTTACATTGTTCTAGATAGTTAAATTGGGCATAAGATTGTCTGTTGGTGGTAATAGCCAAATATCTTTTAGAAGGTTGTACTAGGGCGAAAGTTAAATCCTTGAATTTATGAGGAACAGGTAATGGATAAACATGGTATAATTCAAATTCCTGTGGTGTTACTAGAGGTATATTGAGGATGAAGATTAATTTAGAATTTACATAGAACACATTAAGAGGGGATATATCGATTAAAAGGTGAATATCTTCTACCGTAAGGGTTAAAGGAAATTGTTTTCCTGTTTTCAGTGATTTTAGATTAGTGGTCAATTCAGTATAAATCTGAGTAGGGGAAATTATTTTGGGATGCAGAACATTTTGTTTTGCAAATAGTATAGCTTCTACAATCGTATTTACTTCTGTTGTTAAGTCCTCTATCATTCCGTCAATAACGCCAAAATGCGTATTCATGATCGATCTAATATCAGTTATGGATAGGTTAGTATTCAGGTCGTTAACGAATTTTTTCATAGTTAAAAAGTTCTGATTTAAAGCTTTCTCGTTTGAATTGAGTTTGGATATGGTATTATTAAAATTTGTTATGGCGGATTGAGTCACTTGTTCTTGACTTTTCATAATTCTGTACAATTCTTTGTCAACTTCTACTACCTTGTTAATGACATTGTCATAGTAAACTGCATCGTCTGAATCCATCGTTCCGAAGACTGTTTTAAGAACAGTTCCTATTCCATCAAACCATCCACGTCGGCTTCTACGATGTGTCCCAGTTAGATGGGCTAACGATTCAAATGACTCTGTTACCTTCAGTAGGTTTTTCTGACTGGTTTTCAATTTACGAGTGCAGATTTTAAAGCTTCCGCTATACTCTTCTAAGTCATTACAATGTACTTTAGTATATTTACATTATGTTTGTAAGAATCCAATGGACTTGGGTATATTGTCAATGCTCTTGAACGTTACTTATTTCCAATCGTCTACATGAGTCTTCATTGCTCCAAATCTGTCGAAGTATAGTCCGGGGCTTTTGTTTATAGGTTTTATTTCAACCGATTTCGCGAGCGCAAGGAGTAACCTAAAATCACACGTTTTTCTTTAGGTTTTGATGTCGGTTTCATTCTATTAAAATGGACTTTAGTAAATTTTCCGTTCTGTCCTCTGATGGTTATATTGATCTTATTGATTTAAATTATTTCATATGGGCCTTTCCAAATGGATTTAAGTTTATTTGTTGATATTGAGGATAGTAAAACATAATCTCCTATTTTATAATTAGGTACTTTTATTTTGGTATCATATCTGAGTTTTGATTTTTCTTTGTTACCTATCAAATTTTCTCGAGCAATTTTCTGAATTTTATTTAATTTGTATTTAAGGTTGTTGACATAAGTATCATAATCGTTTTCGTTTTCCTTTTCAACAACTGAAGTTGGTAATGTGGGTTTTTGTCCAAATACTAATTCATGAGGGGTGAAGTTACTACTTGAATGTGTGCTGGAGTTATAGCAGAACATAGCTAAGGGTACGTATTTGTCCCAATCGTTCTGATCTTCGCTAACATACTGTTTAAGGTAGTCTTTAAGAGTTGCATGACTCCTTTCTAAAGCACCATTTGTTTGTGGATGATATGCTGTTGAATTTAATTGTTTGATCTTAAAAGCTCTTGCTAATTCTTTCATTGTTTTTGACATGAATTCAGAACCTTGGTCTGTAAGAATGGATTTTGGTAATCCGAAGTATGAGATAAACAATGTTAATTTTTCTGCGACCGTTTCAGCATCATGGTTCTGTATGCAGAAGGCTTGAGAGAATTTAGTTAAGTCATCTTGGATGGTAAGTATGAACCTATTTCCGTCTTCAGTGACAGGTAAGGGTCCTACTATATCCATTGCTACTCTTTCAAATGCAGCTACAGAAGTCGTCGTAATAATCATAGGGGATTTATTTTTCTTCCGAATAGTTTTGTTCAATTGACATGATTTACAGTTATTTACAAAATCGATTATGTCCTTCTTCATATTGGGCCAGGTGTGTTTAGATTTGATTCTAAGGTACATCTTAACAATGCCGTTATGTCCAGAAGCAGTACCATTATGGTTTTCTTTAAGTATGGTAGGGATAAGCGAGATATCTGGTGTGGTAATTTTGTTATGGCATAGTCTGATCTTAATTTTCAAGTTTCTGAATAAGAAGAAAATTATTTGTTTTACTTTGTCAATGTGGAAAGAGCTATAAGCATCTTTAAAGTTTGGTAAAAAGATTGATTTGACTTTATTTTTTATCAATTCGTTTCGTAAGTTTCTTAATGTCAAGATTAATTCTTTCAAAGAAATCTTATCATAATGGTTTTGTTTAGCAATACAATGATATATTGTTTGATTTTCCGTTTCGGATACTAATATTTGGTAAAGTTCCTTTTTCGATGACATCAACTGGTCAATATTTGGGCTTAAATTAAATGCTTCGATTGCATATAAATTTTCTTCGTCCAATGTAATATTTGTTAAGTAAGCAATATGATCGTGTTTTTTATTAAATGATAATTCATCTATCTCGAGGAAGTCTTCAATAACAAATTCTTGCTGTGAATCTAGGAATGTTTGTAAGTCGTTATAGATTTCCATATTCGATGTTTCAAGTGAAGTGATAGTATTAATTGCTATACGCGATAGACAATCAACATTTGAATTTATTTTCCCGGCTTTGTGGATTATTTCATACTCATATTCTTCGAGTTGAAGTCTCCAGCGTATTAATTTACTTCCTGGGTCTTTAACGTTGAACAACCAGGTAAGTGGTCTATGATCAGTAACAATCTTAAATTTTCTTCCGTATAAGTATGGGCGGAAATGCTGTACAGCCCATTTAATAGCTAGTAGTTCCTTTTCCGTCGTGTTATAGTTTCCTTCGGCACTATTTAAAGTTCTAGAAGCATAAGCTATTGGCAGGTCCTTTCCTATCTCTCCTTGACTAAGTATTGCTCCAATGGCAAAATTGCTTGCGTCCGTGGTTAATACAAATTGTTTTGAAAAGTCTGGATATTTAAGTATCTGTGGTGAGATTAGCAATTTTCTAAGGGTATGGGACATGATAGGGGACATCAAAGCAAAATTTGGGTATCATGTTCATGACCCGAGATTTCCTTATTGGTCTTGTACAAAGGGACTTCTATTCTACATTGTAGTAATCAGTATTCTAACTCTTATCTGAGTTGTCAAATTCAAATATTAATTGGTCGGTGCGGCTTTATAAAAGGAGTGATAATAGCATACTATGTTGCTAATAAAGGGTCTTTGAGAGCTTGAATGAGCGCGTGATAAGAACACGGCACGTGTAAGTGCGTAAGTATTAGGGTTGAGACATAATGTTAGGGCTGGTATATAACACCTCCCAGGCGAGAACTAAACAATAGCTAAAATGGTTTGTTTAGGCAATTCCTTTTCCTTCTTTACAAAAGTATAAATCTTAAATAAAAAATTAAAGTAGAGTAAATTAAACAGTAAACAGTAACAGTATTATCAAACAGTATTAAAGTAAATGGTAGATAAACTAGTCTCAAAGATTACACAAGAAAAATAGTTGATTATACAAAGTTATACAATTATAGCTTATAATTATAAGGTAAGTTATTTGCTAATATTTACCCTAAAGTTGGGGTAGTGAAAAACAATAATATTAAATCCTTTAATTGATTACAATCTTAGTCTAAAATCTCTAAGGGTGAGTAAAAGAATCTCATTTTCAATATTATATTTTCTTATTCTAGTCATAATCTAGTCAATTTATTCTAGTGTAAATGAGGTGAGATTAAAATCTAAGTGAAGTTATTACATAAATTAACCTTATACACAATGAATTTAAATTCTCGGTTTAGTTAATTAGTCATGTTATACGTATATTTGGCCTTTGATTCCATACTAGGAGTTCTTTTAACTATTAATGGTGAAGGTTTTGGAGTATCTTCGTCATCTGATATTAAATCTGAACGGTTAACTCTATGGAATTCTACCGCTCGCTGGTTCAATACGGTTGTTAGTTCTCCTAGTGTTGCATTGATTAAATATTTGGACACAACAACATCCTCTTCCATCTCCGGGATTATGTGAGGATCGTAATAAATTAAAGAGTTGGAAAATCTTGCAGAACCTCCATAAAAGGTAAAACAATACAAAGGCACATATCGTGTAAAGTAAGTATGGTATATGAACTCCAGATTTGAAATTGAATTTAGAGTTTTGCTCTTGTTGAGTAGTAATTTGATCTTCTATTGAATGCAACTTTACAGAAGCTAGATTTAGATCATCCAGTTGGATGTTACCTATATTGTTTGGGGTAAAAAGGTGTTGAGTCTTATTTAATTTTAGATCATTACAACATTCGTCCAGTACTAAGTCAATGTTAATATCTGGCGAAGTATAATTGGTGATGACGTCACCTGTAGCCATTAATTGAATAAGATTTGCATATGCTTTGCAATCTTTATCTAAGCTCAGTATTCCAGTATTAGTTAAGCTAAAATGTGTTATTTGTTTCGTGGGCAATCTACGGTTAATTTCGTAGGATTGGAATAGATATAAATCCATCTATTATTTGTTAGTTTTTGCCAAATTTCAACTTTTCCATACATAAATTTGGTAATACATTCTTTTGGGAGAGAATCTAAGATTTTAGTTAACAATTGAGATTCGCAAGAAGGGTTAGAGTGAGAAGAATATTCATTTATTCCATCACATATAAAATGTTCTGGGGAAAGCTTTTTACATTGTTCTAGATAGTTAAATTGGGCATAAGATTGTCTGTTGGTGGTAATAGCCAAATATCTTTTAGAAGGTTGTACTAGGGCGAAAGTTAAATCCTTGAATTTATGAGGAACAGGTAATGGATAAACATGGTATAATTCAAATTCCTGTGGTGTTACTAGAGGTATATTGAGGATGAAGATTAATTTAGAATTTACATAGAACACATTAAGAGGGGATATATCGATTAAAAGGTGAATATCTTCTACCGTAAGGGTTAAAGGAAATTGTTTTCCTGTTTTCAGTGATTTTAGATTAGTGGTCAATTCAGTATAAATCTGAGTAGGGGAAATTATTTTGGGATGCAGAACATTTTGTTTTGCAAATAGTATAGCTTCTACAATCGTATTTACTTCTGTTGTTAAGTCCTCTATCATTCCGTCAATAACGCCAAAATGCGTATTCATGATCGATCTAATATCAGTTATGGATAGGTTAGTATTCAGGTCGTTAACGAATTTTTTCATAGTTAAAAAGTTCTGATTTAAAGCTTTCTCGTTTGAATTGAGTTTGGATATGGTATTATTAAAATTTGTTATGGCGGATTGAGTCACTTGTTCTTGACTTTTCATAATTCTGTACAATTCTTTGTCAACTTCTACTACCTTGTTAATGACATTGTCATAGTAAACTGCATCGTCTGAATCCATCGTTCCGAAGACTGTTTTAAGAACAGTTCCTATTCCATCAAACCATCCACGTCGGCTTCTACGATGTGTCCCAGTTAGATGGGCTAACGATTCAAATGACTCTGTTACCTTCAGTAGGTTTTTCTGACTGGTTTTCAATTTACGAGTGCAGATTTTAAAGCTTCCGCTATACTCTTCTAAGTCATTACAATGTACTTTAGTATATTTACATTATGTTTGTAAGAATCCAATGGACTTGGGTATATTGTCAATGCTCTTGAACGTTACTTATTTCCAATCGTCTACATGAGTCTTCATTGCTCCAAATCTGTCGAAGTATAGTCCGGGGCTTTTGTTTATAGGTTTTATTTCAACCGATTTCGCGAGCGCAAGGAGTAACCTAAAATCACACGTTTTTCTTTAGGTTTTGATGTCGGTTTCATTCTATTAAAATGGACTTTAGTAAATTTTCCGTTCTGTCCTCTGATGGTTATATTGATCTTATTGATTTAAATTATTTCATATGGGCCTTTCCAAATGGATTTAAGTTTATTTGTTGATATTGAGGATAGTAAAACATAATCTCCTATTTTATAATTAGGTACTTTTATTTTGGTATCATATCTGAGTTTTGATTTTTCTTTGTTACCTATCAAATTTTCTCGAGCAATTTTCTGAATTTTATTTAATTTATATTTAAGGTTGTTGACATAAGTATCATAATCGTTTTCGTTTTCCTTTTCAACAACTGAAGTTGGTAATGTGGGTTTTTGTCCAAATACTAATTCATGAGGGGTGAAGTTACTACTTGAATGTGTGCTGGTGTTATAGCAGAACATAGCTAAGGGTACGTATTTGTCCCAATCGTTCTGATCTTCGCTAACATACTGTTTAAGGTAGTCTTTAAGAGTTGCATGACTCCTTTCTAAAGCACCATTTGTTTGTGGATGATATGCTGTTGAATTTAATTGTTTGATCTTAAAAGCTCTTGCTAATTCTTTCATTGTTTTTGACATGAATTCAGAACCTTGGTCTGTAAGAATGGATTTTGGTAATCCGAAGTATGAGATAAACAATGTTAATTTTTCTGCGACCGTTTCAGCATCATGGTTCTGTATGCAGAAGGCTTGAGAGAATTTAGTTAAGTCATCTTGGATGGTAAGTATGAACCTATTTCCGTCTTCAGTGACAGGTAAGGGTCCTACTATATCCATTGCTACTCTTTCAAATGCAGCTACAGAAGTCGTCGTAATAATCATAGGGGATTTATTTTTCTTCCGAATAGTTTTGTTCAATTGACATGATTTACAGTTATTTACAAAATCGATTATGTCCTTCTTCATATTGGGCCAGGTGTGTTTAGATTTGATTCTAAGGTACATCTTAACAATGCCGTTATGTCCAGAAGCAGTACCATTATGGTTTTCTTTAAGTATGGTAGGGATAAGCGAGATATCTGGTGTGGTAATTTTGTTATGGCATAGTCTGATCTTAATTTTCAAGTTTCTGAATAAGAAGAAAATTATTTGTTTTACTTTGTCAATGTGGAAAGAGCTATAAGCATCTTTAAAGTTTGGTAAAAAGATTGATTTGACTTTATTTTTTATCAATTCGTTTCGTAAGTTTCTTAATGTCAAGATTAATTCTTTCAAAGAAATCTTATCATAATGGTTTTGTTTAGCAATACAATGATATATTGTTTGATTTTCCGTTTCGGATACTAATATTTGGTAATGTTCCTTTTTCGATGACATCAACTGGTCAATATTTGGGCTTAAATTAAATGCTTCGATTGCATATAAATTTTCTTCGTCCAATGTAATATTTGTTAAGTAAGCAATATGATCGTGTTTTTTATTAAATGATAATTCATCTATCTCGAGGAAGTCTTCAATAACAAATTCTTGCTGTGAATCTAGGAATGTTTGTAAGTCGTTATAGGTTTCCATATTCGATGTTTCAAGTGAAGTGATAGTATTAATTGCTATACGCGATAGACAATCAACATTTGAATTTATTTTCCCGGCTTTGTGGATTATTTCATACTCATATTCTTCGAGTTGAAGTCTCCAGCGTATTAATTTACTTCCTGGGTCTTTAACGTTGAACAACCAGGTAAGTGGTCTATGATCAGTAACAATCTTAAATTTTCTTCCGTATAAGTATGGGCGGAAATGCTGTACAGCCCATTTAATAGCTAGTAGTTCCTTTTCCGTCGTGTTATAGTTTCCTTCGGCACTATTTAAAGTTCTAGAAGCATAAGCTATTGGCAGGTCCTTTCCTATCTCTCCTTGACTAAGTATTGCTCCAATGGCAAAATTGCTTGCGTCCGTGGTTAATACAAATTGTTTTGAAAAGTCTGGATATTTAAGTATCTGTGGTGAGATTAGCAATTTTCTAAGGGTATCAAATGATTCTTGTTGCTCATTTGTCCAAATAAAAGGGTTATCCTTTTTTAATAGCTTTGTTAGGGGTTTAGTAAGTTTAGAGAAGTTCTCTATGAATCTACGGTAGTATCCAACTAAACCTAGAAATGATTTTATATCCTTTTGTTTCTTAGGTATTGGAAATTGCTCTATTGTTTTTGTTTTTTCTGGATCTGGCAATACGCCTTGGTTAGTGATGACGTGACCTAAATAGGCTACTTCTTTTCGCATGAACTCGCGCTTGTCAGGTTGCAGTTTAAGATTGTTTTCTTGCAATCTTTTGAAAACTGATTCAAGCTTGAGGGTGTGATCCTCAACGGAATTCGCGTAGATTTCTATGTCATCTAGAGAAACAAAGCAGTATAATCCGTGTATTCCACTTAGAACTGTGTTCATAAGTCTTTGGAATGTTGCTGGTGCATTCTTTAATCCGAAAGGCATCCTTACGTATTCGTAAAGGCCTTGTGGGGTTGAAAATGCAGTCTTAGGGATATCTTCTTGATCTAATTTAATTTGATGGAACCCATTCGCTAAATCGAGGGTTGTAAAATATTTAGAGTGTCCTAACTGATCTAGTATATCAGTGATGTTAGGGAGGGGATATGCGTCACCTACAGTTACGTCATTCAGTTTTCTGTAGTGAATTACTATTCGCACTTTTACTTTTCCGGATGCATCCTTCTTTTTGGGGACTACCCAAAGGGGTGAAGACCATGGACTAGTTGAAGGTCTTATTATGCCTTGTTGCAACTTTTACTTATTTGAGTATTAACCTCTTGTTTATGTACTTCGGGGTACCTATAAGTTTTAGTTTGAATGGGAGCATTCGATTCTGTTATAATTTGATGGCACAAAACATTAGTGCTCGTTAATTTATCTCCCTCTAAATGAAATATTTGATTATAATTTTTGCACAACTCGAGTAAGGAACGTTTCTCTTCTTCGTTCAAATGATCAGTCCTTAGCTGATTTTTTAATTGTTGAATTCGATCGGAGTGATTATAATTAAAAATATTAATATTTTCGATAAAGAAGTCACTAGGTCCGACACATGAAGAATCGGCCTCACGAGCAAAGTCTTTAGAATCACTAGGTTCCGGAATACGTGAAGCATCCATTTCCTGAGTGATAGGGCTCATAGGCACCAAAACAATATCCAATTGTTTAATCATTACTTCCTTTTCTAAGGTATTTAAAATAGAAACATATGCTTGATTTTGCTCATCAACCTTCGTGATGGCATTAGATAAGTAAACTCCGTCTAAAACTTTTACATCTTCAACAAGACCTTCCCTACATTCGGGGTTTAAAATATTAGCTTTCAAAATAGTTTCACTCCGTGCATTTAATTTATATACCACCTTGGGTCTCAATTTGTCCTTTGTTAATAGGGGTAAGCTCGGTCCTATATCCATAAATAACTTCATAATATAAAAATTGATTATACACCCATGTGTTGTAAAGAAATCATTTCCAAGTATACCATCATATTCTAGTAGAATATTCGCGGGATCGTGAATCACGTGAAATGTATGTGGCACGACAATAAATGGGTCTGCAACTAAACGTACTTTAGCGGCTCCAATTGTTTTTACCGTATTATCGGACTTCGTAATGCCAGTAATAGTAACAGTTTTTTGAGTAAATACTTCTATTGTTTTATTTAAACATTCCGCTTGTATAATAGACATGCTGGCTCCAGTATCTATTAATAATCTCAATTTAGGTCCCGTAGCTGAATCGATACAGCGTATTTCAATATGCAAGCTTCCGTTTCCGTTTACAAAGATAGTGCCTGAATCGCATTTTCTAGACTCGTCGGAGCGGCACTCTCCGAGAGTTCTTGGGAGTTTAAAGTATTTACGTTAGGTCTTTGTCCCGATTGATTTCTATTATTATTATGTCGCGGGGAATTATTGAGAGTTCTACGAGCATTGCTCGTACTTTGTCTATTTTGTAATTTAAAACATGTCTCTACGAGATGCCCTTCCTTTTTGCAATATTTACATACTTTAACTTGTGGATTCAGACTGTAAATAGGTCTATTTCGGTTGGTAAAGTTATTTGGGAAGCGGCGACAATTAAACGAGGTGTGGCCTGGTTTGTTGCATTTATTGCAAACTTTATTCCTCGAATTTACTAGGATATTAAATTTCTCCTCCTCAAGAGCAATATTGAAAGCTTCATTGAGGCTTTCAGGTTCGCGAGAACGCAATATGTTTAATATTTGTGAATTAACACCGATTATGAAGGTATGCAAGGCTAGTTGGTTTGTACTCTCCACTTGTCCAGCTAGCAGAGCGTTATTAGTGCACGATTGTTTTATTGATGAAAGTAATTTCTTTAAACAAGATTCAATTTTAAAAATGTATTGTGCAACAGTCTCATTCGGGGACTGTCTGCAGTTTTGCAGTTCTAATAGCAGATGAGTTTGATGTTTCCGGTTGCCGAGCCGTGTTTTTAAAAATTCCTTAAGGTCTTTCCATTCACCGAATACAGTGTTAGCACAGGTGTACTGCGCTTTATCGGTTAGTTTATTTTGGATGTATGCGAAAATTACTGGTTTTTTATCCTTTTGGGCGAGAGAGAAAGCTCTATCGCAATTCGTGAGGTAAGAGCTCAAATCATCAGGGTTCCCATCGTAGGAATTGATGAATTTCAATAATGTGCCAATGTTAAGCACGTTATGGTTGCTTTGGATATCGTTACTGCTTTGGGCCCTTTTTAAGGTGAGACAAAAAATTCGCAGGTAAATTACAATTAATTACAATAAAAATTAATAGAAAAAAAAAATCGCTAGCAGATTATTGTAACTAGAGAACAGATGCGCAGGGCAGCACGCTGAAGTGGAGAGAGAAGACTTGAAATCACTTACAGCAATGCAGCTACGTGGATCATCGTTGGCTGGTTACCTACAGGTAGTTGTCGTAGTGCTCGGGCGGTGGCGGCAGCAGGTTTCCCAGTCGAAGCAGCTCGTCCCAGTGTCTCGAATCCGGCTCTCCTAGGGCAGGTAAATCGTCCTGTTGTATACGTACCTCCTGTAGGATTCTAGGAACAAGGATTCCTCTATGTCGTCGTTCTCCGTTATAGGAGACGAAAGTATCTCTTCTATTTCTGAAGAACGGTTGGTGGATTAGTACTCACAAGGACTTAGAAGTCGCCTAGACTCATCGAGGAGTTCTAGTTGAGTATCCCACTTCTGACACCAAAAATCTTGTTATATCCTTCGACTGTCAGGGTTCGACGAGGACAAGATAATAAAGACTTCGTAGAATTTTAAGGAGTTTTATTTCCCTACAAACTATCTAGTCTATAACACGTTTTCGTTAGAAGGAAAAAGTCTACTGGGGACGCGACTTGGGGTACGAAGGTAAATTACGATCGAGAGTATAGGGAGCGACTGCTACTCAGAGTGGTTGGTGCTTCTCTCTAACGAAAGGGCCTGTGCGTACAGTTTATATACGCAAAAGATAACGATGTTTTTCGGGGGAGAACAATGGGGTCTTTAAGGACGTAGTTTAGGCGACATGACAGGGAACATCAAAGCAAAATTTGGGTATCATGTTCATGACCCGAGATTTCCTTATTGGTCTTGTACAAAGGGACTTCTATTCTACATTGTAGTAATCAGTATTTTAACTCTTATCTGAGTTGTCAAATTCAAATATTAATTGGTCGGTGCGGCTTTATAAAAGGAGTCATAATAGCATACTATGTTGCTAATAAAGGGTCTTTGAGAGCTTGAATGAGCGCGTGATAAGAACACGGCACGTGTAAGTGCGTAAGTATTAGAGTTGAGACATAATGTTAGGGTTGGTATATAACACTAAAACTCACTGCAGTAGTGTTATTGTTAGCTGAAATACCATAATATTCTTTCTTTATTTGCATCTACTTCTCGCTCGTCTAGTTTGTTAGTTGGTTGTCCATGCCAGCTTTTGACATCCTCTCTTATCTGAAGCTCCAATCCATTGTACCTTCCTCTTCATTTAATGGTTTTACTGGATTTTCTATCGATTGTGGTACGATGTATCGTTTCCGGCCTTTGTAGTGTAATAAATTGGGGATCTCGTTGCATGTTGATTTAAGACTATTTAAAGGTTTTACATAATGCTGTAATGTTTTTGTTTCAAATTTAGCCTACTTTCTCTCATCTAATTAATCAGCGTACCCGTATAACCACCCTAGTACATCGATTCCGGGGTCGTGCATTCCTGGGTCTCGAAATTTGGCTGTGCGATACGGGTATACGGATTTTGGGGTCATGCATTCCTGGCTCATAATATAAGGCCTGTGCAGGAACTGTAAAGGGCACGACCCAGGAATACTCCGCCCATACTTCGCGACCCAAGTATTGTCATCGAGATGTACACGATTTGGGGTCGTGCAATCCGGGCCGTGGTAATAATGGCCGTGCAATACGCCCCCCTCCCTCCCCCCCTTTCCTTAACCAAAAGTCATTTCAATGTCACTGTCAAAGTGTCAAACAAACGTCAAACGGCAAAAAGAGATTTTTCTATTTTCAAAACATCGCCGCAAATTGCAGATTTTCTCTGAAATTCACAAGTAAAATACCTATTCGACCATGCGCTGAATTCCCGTGACCAAACAATACAATAACATCATGTTTCCGACTGGCGGGCCCAGTACTGGGACATCCAAAGAAGAAGAAATAAAGGAGATTGACAAAAGTGTTACTCCTGATTTCATCTATGGAGGGCCCTTTATAAAGGTCTCTAAACTCGAACCCTTCATCGATACCATAACTCCGATCAATATCCAGCACCAGGGGACTTTTAAAAAGTATGTATTATTCATCCATCTCTTCTGTTACCTTGGAATCAGGTGTTCAGGGGATTAGCTAACAACTTGTAAGTCGCTGAAGATAGCTGAAGGGTAGAATAGATGGTTTGGCTATAGATACCGTTCACACGATTTTTACTATAGTGGCAGGGGGGTTATTTGGAGGTTGCCTGTCCCCCTAGTATAGTTTTTTTTGCGAGAAAATAGTTTTTGTGAAATAAATGAATTTTGTTAAAATTTAGGTTTAGTTCACATAATTTTTGCTATGCAAGTAAGCAACCCGTAGAGGGTTGGGAGAGAGCTTACAATGCGGTCTTGTGGTATTTTAGTGTATATTTTTATTGCCAGAGACTTTGTTTTATTTAATTACGATTTAAATTAAAGACTTGCGAGAAATGAAACTCATTTCTGCCATTAAAAATACACTGAAGACTGAGTTCAAGTAGCATTATATTTTTGAGTCAAATTTGGCTAGAGCAGGTTATTGTGGCTAATTTCAATATGGTTAGGTTTGAACTTCAAAGAAGCCAAACCGGAGCGTAGCATATTCAAATTAAAACAACATTTAATGGTATGAATATGTGTTACTTTCTGTCACTTTCATAGCAAAAATTTTGTAAATATTACCTCAAATTACATAATTTATTGCTCAAAGACTATACTTTTTCTCACAAAAAAAAACTATACTAGGGGGACAGGGGAACTCCTCCCTACGCCCCACCACCTCCACCCCCCAAATTAAGGTGAACAATATCTATAGTTTACCTGGATAGATCCTCATTCAAACTGTTGTATCTCTGGTAAACCATTAATAAAAAAAGAGAAGATTTGTGATGTATCTCTTATAAATAATACAATAGCTAACTTGTGTGGTTTCCAAATCACAGGAATGTTATGTCCCTAGAGTTGGGTTAGATGCACTTTAGGGTGTATGAAAAGGTTTTTTAGAACAATCAAATTGTTGTACAGACCTAAATGTTGATTAAAGGTAAGCCTAGAAAGACGGCCGTTTCAGACGCTTTTGTAGATTTTTTCTATACTCCATTAGCAGATTTATAGATTTTCAAAATACCGCTAACCATTAGGAATAATTATTTTTCAAGTTTTTTTTATCGTCATTTCAAGCATTCGGGGCCGTGGAGATGTGGGAGTATAAGAGTGGGGAAACGAATAAATATGCGTCGAAAAAGTATGTGAATCGAACTATCAGTGACTCTCATGTACAAAGACATAAGGTACATTTTATGTGAACTTGAATACTTCTTTTGGTAAATATTCCTGCTTGAGCCAGTTTAGTTAGATAATTTACCTACTTAATTAAACATATTTACCCTTACTTAACATTACAGATAAGTTGGTATTCGATTGTACAATTACTCTATCTATTTGTATATATTTCTATACACATTTCATCGGATATATGATTGCAAATAAAGTAATTAACCAAAGATAGTAGAGGAAATGTGTTGTGATAGCATATGACATTTGAATGTGTTTCATGATGATTCTAACTAAGACTAGTCAATATTGACAGTGTGTTGAGTTATTTGAGCTATTTGAGCTATTCAAAGATTGTGATGTGTGCTGGATTTTTTTTGATTTCTAGGCATAAAAAACAATATTGAATGTGTACTTTATGTTATGTAGTGCAAGGTCATTTTTAGGGTTCCTTACCTCAAAAGGAAAAAAGGAACCCTTTTATAGGGTCTCTTTGTTATCAGGTGCAGGTATGCAGGTATCAAATTGAAATTGATATCAATTACTCACGTCTGTGAACTCCTGGAGCTGTAAAAAATTCAAACTTCTAGGTCCACGCAATCAAAAATATGGCCGTTTTTGTCCCAAAATTGCTGAACTTGCTAAATTAGCTTGATACTCGCAAGGGAATCAAAACCTATAGGGTACTTCTGGTTGACCTTGGGTCATGAAAGTCGAAAAGCGAGGTATTATTAAAGCATAGGTAAAGGGAAAAATCCGAATACTGTAAATATCTGTCTGTCTGCCTATATACGTCTGTCAAGACCCTTTCTCTCAGGAACGTGTAGAGGTATCAAGTTGAAACTAATATCAATTGTTCAAGTCTGTGGTCTCTTGGAGTCCCTAGTGAAAAAATCAATCATCAAAACAATCCGCCGATTAATTCACAATTTTGCTGAATTTGCACTATACTTGCAAGGGAATCAAAACCTATAGGGTTCCTATAGGTTCATGAAAGAACCTAGAATCATGAAATTTGGCAAAAAGCAAGGTCTATAAAAGATAAAATCCGAAAACTAAGTACTTATTTAGATATAAAAAAAATAATCGTGGAAATACCTACTTACCCTATCCCATATGGGTAAACATATCTAAGATTGATGACACCCTCACCTGCCACACAGGAGATGCAGGTTCGAATCCCCGTGCTGTCGGTGTACCTATGCCTCTGCCAACTCTTGTGGGAAAAGGGGTCGCGCTATGTATGTAACTGTACAATTGAGAAATTGTTTTGTGTTCATGACGAAACCTGTACATAAAGGTTAAACAAAAGCAAACATAGCGTCTCACCTTTTCCCATATGGGGTAATTTGATAACTACAAAAATATCTATCAATATCACAGACCTTAAAAAGTTATCGTATTCGTCTTAGAATAACATTATCTATTGTATTAGGTACTAAAAAATCACCCATATAATGTATGCACCTACTAATAGAAAATAGTAATGGTTCGCATGCGAGAAATAAAGCAAATTATTGGCATTTATTAAGCATTCTAATGGCGTCTAGGGAATAATAGTAACTGACGACACGAATGGCCGAGTCGGCAATGATCCTGCCTACGAAGCCAAGGGTCCCGGGATCGAGTCCCTGTGGGGGCAAATATTTGTTTGATGAAAACGGATGTTTGTACCCTAGTCATGGTGGTTTATCTATCTAAGTATTATCTATATTAGTATGTGTACCGTTGTCTAGTATACCTCGCGCCACGAATTAAGAGCGCTGGGCGACGTTGGCGGGAATTACTGCGCATATGTACAAGTATTGAAAAGTGACTACTGCGCATTCAAGGCCACCGCTCATAACTCGTGTCGCGACGTATAGGTTAAACAAGCTCCAGGAATCCTGGTTTGGGGCTAGACCAATGTGTGTAAATAGTGTCCAAGGTTATTAAATCATTATTAACTATAAAAACATATGTGAATTAATTAATCATAAATAATTTAGGGCCTTCAAATAATTTTTCGTCAGCCATGTGATGTTACGTAATGTGTACGCTAATTTCGCGATGTCTCGCACGGCCCGGATAGCTCAGTCGGTAGAGCATTGGACTTTTAATCCAAGGGTCCAGGGTTCAAGTCCCTGTTCGGGCGATCCACCTTTTTTATTATTTTTTTCCCGAAAATTATTTTTCCAAAAATAATTAATTAATATATTTATTTATTTTTATTTTCAATTTATTTATTTTTATTTAATCATATAAAAAAACAAGTTACATGAAAATATTCTACAAAGGCGAGCTTATCACTAATAAGAGATCTCTTCCAGCAAACCAGTTTATGATGGGAATGGCATATTAATAAATAAAATAACAACAACAACAACAACATAGCGTCACGCCTTTTCCCATACAGGTCGGCAGAGGCGCAATTGTGCTCACTTTGAGCCAGTTATTTGATACTACATTTTGCGTGACAGGGGGTAGCCCATCGCCGCAGCTATGGAGTAATGAAGGTTTCCTCACGATATTTTCCATCACCGTTAGTACGTCCACTATAATTTAAGATAAATTAATTATCTTATTGGTACATGGTCAGGAATCGAACCTGCATCACCTGTGTGAGAAGCAAGCGTGAAACGGAGCAATTTTTTTTCACGTAGATTACAATAATACTGCTATTTGACTGCTACTCAAAATAGATACTTTTAAGGAACTGTCAAAACGGTAATTTTGTTCAGGAGTTCTATGAAACACTAGCATGTGGCGTCATAGTCAAATTGAGTTTGTAAAATGCAACTGCTGGAAATATACAACTCTGATATTGTCAAACATTTTTGTTGAAATTGGTTCAGCTTGTGACACGTTAGATTTATTGGACTAACTTGTCAAATACCGTATTATATTAAATAAATTATATAATTATTGTAATCTATACTTATGAAAATGAATCGCTGTACGTTAGTTTTACAAAATCTCTAAAATGGCCCAAATTCTCCTCGGTCCGGAGGAGATTTAGGTTAAAATAAAATAAGTTAAAACGCAGAGAAACAGTAAAAAAAAACAAATGATGTTTTGTATGGGAAGTGGAGAAGTCTCAGCTTCCTATCGCTAGATGGCGTAGGTATCCATAGAATATTCAAACTTCTTTGTCATTGATTTATTAGGTAATACATTTAACCTCTTTGTTGGTAGCGGACTTAATGTACCACAGCTGTGCGGTGCATGTTACTATGCAAGGATAGGTACGCGTTAGTAGCGGATCGTTTCCACTTACTGACTTATTATTATTATTATTATTATTATTATTATTATTATTATATTTTTATGAATTTTTCATTTCACTCTTGTAATAAAGAGGTTCTGATACACGGGCTTACGCTTATTATTATTATTATTATTATTATTATTACTAATTTTATCGCCAACGTGACACTTTAGGGTACATACCATATTACTTATTTTACAATCAAATTTCAGGTGGTACAAAGTTCACCAGGTCAGCTAGTAATAAACTAGATACTTATTATACCTTGTACTAATAAATACTTACATGCATACTATAATCCTAAAGAGAGAGGTAAGGCTTCTTCACACGACTTTTAAATATATTCAGAGTAGGACTGTCCCTGATGGTGCAGGGGAGTGCATTCCACAGCCAATCGGTCCGGGGTCTAAAACCGTGCTCATAGTCGTGGTGTTAAGCGCGAAGCCTGCTGGAAGAAAGAAATTTAAAACTCTCGTAGGTGGATTCGGTAAAATGTTGTAGAGGAAATTGAGGATGTGTGAATCCCGGCGAAGACGGATCGGCAGCCACTTCAACTCCTTGCGATGTTGTGATACATAGTCGTATTTGCGCAGCCCGAAGATAAACCGAATCCCGAAATTTTTAATTTTTTCAGTAGTTCTTCGATAGCAGCGACCCAGCAGAATAACAGATATTTTTATTTTTTCCAGGAGTTATGCTTACTATTCATTGAAAGAAAGAATGCCGGTTATCCTTACTAGAATCATCGACCAATTAGCTAAGAAAGGGGTGAGTTTACTTAACATAATACCTATATGTTTTTGTACCATTTCGACGCGATGACCAAAACATTTTTTTCATTAAACATTTCACAAAACATTAAACATTTCTGGTACTTCGCGTAGAATTTAATGTCTCGCTCCCTCGCGTCGTCGACGCGTCTGCAACGTGTGCAGTTGCGCTCGATCTTAAACTTTTAGAAACAGATTTTAATTTAGCACATAATAAGTATGCATCGCAGCGAATTCAGGTTCTCACAGCCCATATTACGTCTCGCAGGACGCCCAGGATGTAATCGCCAGGATATCCAAACTTAAGAGCGAGCTAGCAACAAACAAAGCGTACTCGCCTCTGAAAGTTAACACAGTGGAAGCCATGAAATGGAATAAATGGATAGAGGAAGCAGACAACCATTATTACTTCAACAACGCCTGGGTGTTCACGGAGTGCTACATTTACAGGAGGCTGAGGGAGGCTTTGGAGCTGACGTAAGTACACCTATTATTAGTTTATTATCGTCAAGAGCTCCGTGGTCTACTTGGTTTCAAAGAGCTCCCTGGTCTAGTGGTTTCGCGGTGCGGTGCAACGCTATAGCGCGAGGAAACTTCCTATCTCCATAGCCCCGTCACGCAAGATGGAGTTTTGAATAACTGGCTAAACTTGGGCACAATTGTGCTTTTACCAATCCGTATGGGATAAGGAGTAACGCTATGATTCTTGTCGTCACTGCTACCCTCCTGCTCCTACTATTGAGAAAACGCCTTCTCTTATTTACGGCGGTCTTGCCAAACCTCATGATCAAATAAACCATCAGCCTTGGAGATGTCATCCGACTATCAGGCCTGCCTCTTGGTCTCAGTAACTCTTGGCCACCATTCCGTCACCGCCTTGGTTTGTGTGTCACAGTTAGTTGGTTAAATCAGACACTTAACTAACTCTATAGACCGTTAATTAAATACCGACGTTTAACCAAGTTACTAAAATTCCGTCAGACAAGTGAGTGAACGAAACGTTTAACGAGTTGTCTAAACGTTCTTAGGCAACAAGACATACAATATGAATATTTTTTTTATATGTACAGTGTGTCCGCCGGCAGATTTTACACTTCAAATCATCCTGCGACGCCTAGAAAAGCGGTAGACGGGGGGAGCGGGGTATCATTCGCTGCGCAAGTGTTGCGGGTTATTATTTAGTAGCCTGAGTCAGTGGACCGGAGCGCATCGCGATTTTGCTGTGGAGGCATATTTCGCAAACAATAATTCAGTGAGTGTGGCGAAGCGTCGTTTTTGTTCGCACTACGATATTCGAAGAATAAAGGATGGCGCGTCGAACCAGTTGATATGGTCATGGGTAAGGAAGTTCAGGAAAACAGGATCAGCCAAAAATATTACAAAGCCTGGTCCTTCAACTTCTGTTTCGACTCCGGAAAACGCAGATCGAGTGAGAGACGAAGTTTCTCGATTCAGGGACATGAAGACAAGATTGGAAGAATGCGTCCGGGAAAATGGACGCCATTTAAGAGAAGTGATTTAAAAAAAAACCGCATCATTCTACAGTATTATAATAAATAAATAACTTTGAATACTTTATTATTATTTATTTCATATCAGACACAAGAGATCCATAGTTGTACAGCAACAAAATTATAGTAAATAAATAAATATTACATTAACAATGAATAAATAGTCCATTATTACAATATCTACAAAATAAATAAAACTAAATCAAAACAAAATGTCAAATTATAAAATGTCAAACTAAATTCAAATAATCAATTAAAAATCAAATAAAATTAGTTGTACAGCAACAAAATTATAATAAATAAATAAATATTACATGAACAATTAATAAATAGTCCATTATTACAATATCTACAAAATAAATAAAACTAAATCAAAACAAAATGTCAAATTATAAAATGTCAAATTTAATTCAAATTATCAATTAAAAATCAAATTAACATTTTTATCCAGTGGAGGGTGAACGGGCTGTCCCACCTCTCCGAGAAAGCATTCAGGATTTTGTTTTTGCTGCCACGCATTCTACCTAGTAGTGAAGCAGCCCTTTTCCGCATTATAGCGTGAAAACCGTCTGTGCGCGCTTCGACAAACATTGCCGATGCACTGCAGCAACGTGGCAACGCCAACAACCTCCTAAAGCCGTTATTATACTGGACGCGCAGGGCGCTGAAAGCTTTCAGCGTATATCTGACCCACAGACTGCTGGTATAAAAAGATTGACAGTAAGCTTTAAAAAGAGTTATCTTTACTTGTTCTGAACACCGAGCAAATCTGCGAGCCAGCATATTACTTCTAATTGTCAACGCCCTTCGCTCCCTTTCTATGTCAGGCTCATCTCTCAACCTTTCGTCCACTATGTGTCCCAGATATTTGAATTCGGTTACCCGATTTAAAAAGCAACCATTTAGGCTCATAGACGGTACATTTTCAAGCGGCCTCGAGTCTGCCTTAAATATGAGATATTCACTCTTTTTTAAATTATATAGCATTCCATGACTATTTGCGTAATTCTCACACACAGCCAACAGTTTTCTAAGTGCACCCACCGTAGGGCTCAGCAGCACCATATCGTCTGCGTAGCTGAGATTGTTTAAACATATGCCGTCAATATGGCAGCCGACATGTAAACTGCTGAGCTCCTCGATGAGGCCATTAATGTACAGGTTGAACAATATTGGGGATGACAATCCCCCCTGCCTCACCCCACATTCCAGCCTATAGCAGTCAGAGACGTGGTCGGACCATTTTACATAATTTGTTTGATTGTTGTACCAGTAGCGAAGAACAGAGATCAGCTCAGGTGGTAGTCCCGACTGTTTGAGCTTGTCCCATAAGATATTGTATGAGACCATCTCAAAAGCCTTAGAAAGGTCTAGGAAGCACGCATATATAGGAGTGCCTCTGTCCGTATAATACCTAACTGTGCTCTTCAGGGCTAGAATGGCACTTTCGGTTGAAAGGCCATGCCGAAAACCGAATTGTGCATCATGTATCTGAATTGTTTGGTTCAGACGTCTTTCCATTAAACAATCAAATACTTTGGCTATTATCGTGGCCAAGGATATAGGCCTATAATTTGCTTTGTCCGATATATCGCCTGTTCTGTTCTTCACTATAGGCACCACAACCGTTTTCATCATGTCATCAGGCAAGTATGAATGAACAACACACAATGAGTAGAACAAGGCTAACACCCGCGGCAGATGAACACCAGCGTACAGCAGGTGCTCGATGCTGAGTCCGTCGTGACCCGGAGACTTCCCTCTTTTCATACCCATGATCGCATTCTTAACCTCCTTAGCTGTGAACCTGGTCAAAACCCTGTCTGGGTCACGGCCGGTCTCAGCATCAGACACCTGCTGCACGGGCGGCCCCAACGGAGAAAACACCTTAAAATGGTCTTTAAAATGGTTAGCAATATCACCGGGCTTACTCATTCCATTTACACTCGCCGGCAGGCTGGGCCTCAAATTCAGTTTATTTGTGGCGCGCCAAAAAGAACCAAAATGTTTATTCTCACGGTGAGTAGCTAGAATGTCCATTTTAAGCTGGTCTTGGTTTTTTAAACACCACTTTAATTTTGATTTAAAAATGCGACGACTATCAGACATCTCATCATATAACCTACCACAAGCTGGTTTACCATGTAGGGTCCATTGTTGAAATGCAACCCGAGCCTGCCGGTGAGCATCATATACGTGTCGGTTCCACCCCACAATATTTCTATTTCTACCGGCCCTCCTATTTTCAGATCCCTTATAACTTCCCACAGAAGCTCGCACTAAACTGGTTACAAGACAGCTATACATATTTTGCAAACACAATTTATGATCTGAATTGTTACACAAACTAGAACAACAATCCTGGAATTCCTCAGGGAAATAAATCTCTCTTAAGTTATTATTACATAGGCTATTATAATGTAAGATTTGATCCGCCTGTCTCTGACCCCAAATAATTTTATTACATTGTAAACTACTCTGCAGTTTTTTTGGAATAACAGTACTTAAATCACATTCCATTACAAGAGGTTTATGATCCGACCAGGTCACATCATATAAAATATGTGCCTTTTTGACACTTGGCCATGCAGATGATGTAACAACACAATGATCTAGCCATATTGTACACCCGTGCGCATCACTAATGTACGTATATGATCCAGAGTCAATACCTAAAGTCTCCGTATCTGCACAAACCCATTGTTGATCACGGGAAAACCGCGACAATTCATTCCAAAATAATTGACCAGGATGGGCATTAAAATCTCCAAGTATGAACACAGTGTTTAATTTCCACGCCTACCGAACGGCGTGGAATCCTGAGGCGGGTGTGCCTCTGCCAGCACGTGAGAGAAAAGAATGATGAAATTGTTATTACCTTGTCACCGTAGACAGGAGATCGTGGTAGCTCGATTCGAGACAGGAATGCGGGAGAGGAGACAAGTTTGGGTAGGATTGGGAATGAATCTCACTGTGGCTGCCGACGCTGTCGCCGGCGCGCTGCCTGCTGACGTGGAGTCGCCGTCCGAATACGACTCTGTGCTTCACCACACAAATCACTCAACCGCTGACACGAATCTAATTACATTCAATAGCCCGACGCTATGAGGTAGATTTACACTCTGACCAGGCCCGATGCCTGTATTACAATTGGTACACCGAAATACCATCAATGCCACGGGGCCCGAGCCGCCATGTTCTCTCACCGATAAGACCAGAACAAGAGAGTTGTCAAGATAACCTCCAATTTTACATCTCGCTCCGGTACGAGTGACATCTGCGGTCCGATTCCGCTTAGTGATGTCTCGATTACTCGCGATCGATTCGCGCAACAAAAAACCGGTGCGTTTCCGACGCATAAATATTAAACACACAGACTCAACTTCATTACTCTCAATTAAAGCGTTTACCTCACCCAGGCACTCCGTAAACTCAGCCAAGTTGTCCGGTATATCCGTCGGCATGTATACAGACATTATAACAATATCGCGATCATAAACCGACGCTCTAATAGCAACTATTCTATCACTATCGCACTGAATCACCGACACAGACGAGAACGCATGCCTACGCCGTAACAAAGCCACGCCTCCATACGGTCGCCCCGTGGTATAGGTAGCTAGATCGACACTTGATTTCCCTGTATATTCGAAGTCATCGTGAATGGCTCCCAGAAGTGGAATGTCGTAGGGCATCAACCATGTCTCTTGCAGTGCGATGACGTCCGCCTTATCACATAACGATCTTATGTTGTACATTGAAGGTTTTAGCGATTGACAATTAAAGCTCACAAGCTGACTAAGTTTTCTTGATGGTGTACTATACATTATTCTGTGATTGCGGCTTCGAATCATCAGAGTTTTGAGCTCTGTCTACCATATTGTACTTATAAGGTACAAAGCGGCGGAAGAAAATTCTTTTTGGCCATAACTTGGCGTCTTTGTAAAAAGGAAGTTTTTCTTTAGACACATACATTTTAAAGGCAATGTGATGATCACTTCCATCTTGTATGACAATTTGTCGCAAGTATACTCTCTCTTGCGTCTTTGCGTAAATATAGTCTGCAATGTCCTTAGGTTAGGTTTCTTTGTTGACATTTGTAATAAACAAGGGGACTTTTGGGTCAGCCGCCCTGAAAAGACCGCCAGGTTCAACGTCAGCTTGTCCCATCTGACCTACAAAGCGATTCTTGGATTTAGACTTTATCTTCTTCTTTTTTTTGGTGATAAGAGTCCAGTTACCTTGCTGTTGCTCATTCTTAGTTCCAATCCTTACAATATCAGCAAGGCTAGGGCGGCTTGTGTTGTGGTTTTTTACCGTTAACACCTCGCAGTCAGCTGACCGGCCCCTCAAACGAGATAGCGGCGGCGGCGGCGGTGAAATAGTTTGCTCCTCTGTCTCAGTTCGCTCATGGATATTACCGCTTGCTATCTCTGTCTCCGCGTGCAACAAAGTCTTCGACATCGACGCACTGCCACTGTGTGCTTGCACCGCTATGCTCCCAGCTCTCTCGTGACGCTGTGGCGATGATAACAACACCAATAAACTTTAATATTTGAATTTTTATTATTATTCAAAGGGTAAAATCTGCCGGCGGACACCCTGTACTTAAGTTTATGTTTTAAGTTGTTGTTCTTACATGTTCAACCTAACACGAAGGATAAAGGGGGCTTCGCTTCGCTCACCCCCTTTACCCCTCACCTAAGCTACCGCAATGTTTTGCCCTGATATAAGCTGTGCAAATCAGCTGTTGTCGTGACGCCATCTTGTTTTCCAACACGCCGGCTTTCGGTAAGACAGATTTGTTAAACGTTTTCGACGATGCTTTATTATTTATTTACATCAAAATGCTAGTGACTTGGTTAAAGTCGGTATTTAATTAACGGTCTAGAGAGTTAGTTAAGTGTCTGATTTAACCAACTAACTGCGACATGTATACCGCCGTCTCTCCAAGCCTTTTAACACAATTGCACTAGTATTCTTCCATAATATTTTCGCTCATCGGTCTATGTTACAGCTAATTAAATTAGGGATTTCTGACAATGTTGGTTTATCAAAGCACCTCGTTATGGCGTTGTGGAATTTGGAGGTACCACCTACACAGTACCTACCACAGAGTACAATATTATTGTGGACTGTGACTCGGTCACAGTGTCTCCGGTCTCGGTCTCTCGGTCGCGTGTCTCTCGGTCTCTCGGTCGCGTGTCATTTCATATTTGTACTGCGTTCTCAATTCTGTCCGTTGCAGGACTGGAAAGACCTTTCGCGAGCCTACAAGTTAACAAGAGTTTAACAAGTTTTCACAGCAAATTTTCGCTGGCTGGAAACTGGCACACGGGGGTGGTTCATTAATTACGTGAGGTGGTTATGCGATTTTTCTGCTATCTCAATCCTAGTGTGAAATCAGAAGCAATGTATGCCTGATTATAATGCGGCGCAGTAGGCCAAAACAGCCTTTTGTAAACCTCAAGCTAAGCAAAATAATGAGTATAAATGCTGTTGGTGACGACCTCTGTGGCGCTGCGGTTGTGCCTCTGCCTGCCATGCGAGAGGTCCCGGGTTCGATCCTCGGCTGGGTATAAAGAAACTAACATCCCTAGATCTTGGATGTTTATTTGTGTGTGACGTCGCTGTTTCCGGTTCCAACGACACAGGGAATCCTAGTGTAGGGCCAGAAGCAATGCATGTGCCTGTATGTAAAAGAAAAAGTATGTGTAAGCTCCCGATTTCGCGCTGACACATTTTCATAATTTCGGTACGCACAGGGTTGAACCTAGTTTTCTCTCACGCCCTCTCACGAAATAATTGAAAGTGTTGTATTTTTTACTTGAATCAACTGTCAGAACCAGATGATCCGAAGATAGCAAGGATAGCAGGAAACAATGTACGCGGTTCACCCAGGAGACGTCAAAGTTAACTACGCATCTCGCTCTGATGACGTCATAGCGCCCACACTGTCGCGTCGAGGGCGAGAGCGAGAGAGGGAGGGGAAATCGCTTTCCTCGCGGGTGCCTAGTTAACTTTGACGTGTAGTACATGTGGATGCACTTAATAATGAAATAATAATGAAATAATGAATAATGCAATGTTTATTCGTCAACTTACATCAATAAAAAACGGCTTGTGTTTAAACGATTACCAAAAACGCACCTATTTTACTACCAATAAATTCGAAATGACTGCCAGAATAGATAAATGTCCACCAAATTGTGTTTGGATAAATGATCACCAAACTTCTTTTTATGTATTGTGTACTTAAGTTTATGTTTTAAGTATTTTTTGTTGTTCTTACACGTTCAACCTAACACGAAGGATAAAGGGGGCTTCGCTTCGCTCACCCCATTTACCCTTCATCTAAGCTACCGCAGTGTTTAGCCCTGTTATTTTTTGCAACTTTTGGTGTTCATTTATCCATTTTGGGTAGGAAAAAAATATTTTGGTGATCATTATATTTGTTGCCATAAAAATCATTTAAGTGGTAAATGCGCAAGAGGGTAGCTGTAAAATTTCTGGGTTCCTCGTTGGAAACAACGATAGGCGAAAACCTGTGCTGTGATTTCCTTTAGGCCTTAGACCTGAGGCCAATAGTGCGTTCCCTGACAGACTTATTATTACTATGATCATATTCTTTACAGCCCGAGCATGAAAGATTTCGATCCGTTCAAGGAACAGAAGGAGAAGACGTTCGAGGACAATATTGAAACAATGTGCGTTGTTGCGGCCGCACTGCCTAAACTGCTGGGGAAGGAAGAGAACTGGCCTACTATGCTCAAGGTAAAAGATGACCTGACTATTGGGATTTAATAAATTGGGCGATTAAAAAATATTTGGGCGACTTAGCCTCTCAAAAACGGAGGGTAGTCGGGACGGGTCGCGATTTTGAACATTATGCCATGGTACAGACCTATCAACTTAAGCTGATACTTGCATTTGTGTGAGTGATCGCCAAAAGTACAGTTAGTAAAACACATACAAATAAAATCAATGTTTTAATCAATGTTTTATTTAAACGAAGTCCATAAAACACAATGTTACCAACTGTCCAATTCTCGACCTCATAATGACTGAATCATACAACTCTTCTACTCCGCTTATTGCATCTTCATCTTCACTCTCGTCTGATGATTCATCAGAGTCAGAGCCTGTGTTAATAATTAATCGTTCCGTTATATCGTCGATTGTAGGAGCCATTAGCTTTTTTAGCCATTTGGGGCTTCCTGGTACAGGTATTTTTTACTTAAAAGGAAGCCCTAATCAACTTGTAATCTAAAATTAAGTTTGTTGGTGAATAAAGCTTTTTGTATTTTGTATTTTTGTATTTGTATTAGCAGCAGCCAGGAGCAGTAGGAGCCATTTCACTAATATTTCAAACGAAATCAATCACATAAAATTACACGTCTATCTGCTACCAGTACCGGAGGTGAAGTGAAGTATGTGAGCGGGCGGCAGGGAAGCGGTACGTAGCGGACGTGCCGCGCTTCAGGCCGCTTGATTTAAACTAGTATAAACCAGTTTAAACCATGCGCGGGACGAGCCGCGCTTCAAGCCGATTGACACTCTACACTATTGGTGTGCACTCACACAAATGCAAGTATCAGCTTAAGTTGATAGGTCTGTAATAAAATGTAAAACCTATGACGGAAAAGTGGCGTTATCTAACGCCGGTGGTATTCAAGAGATTAAATGGATAACGACATTCAAAGGGTTGTCGTGATAGTATTTCAGTTGCTCAAATAATTATTTGGGTTAGGTTAGGTTTGCACATTTAATTTACATGCTTTTAACATTAAAATCGGTCAAGTGCGGGGCGGACTCGCACACGAAGGGTTCCGTAGCAGCGTACAAGAAAACTTAAGGGCAAAAAAAAAACTATAACAAAAAAAAATATTGCGCTACCGAAGACTATTAATTATCGAACCTGCTCACAAAAAATCACGAGAATCGGTTGAGAAACGCGGCCTGTAGAGGATAAAATCCGGACAAACATCCATGGGACAAAAATACTTTCGTATGGCCGAAAGCATTTTTGCCCAATCTTGAAACGGAGACTCATGCATGATTATAATTTGGGATTGAAATATCAATGATGATAATTTTGGTAATTCGCAGGGCAGGAATATAAAAACACGCCTGTTGTATGGAGATCCCCTTTAATTTTTAAAATCACGTTGAGTGCATCATTCAGTTCATTTCACACGGACGGACAGCGGAGGAGGACATAGTACCTGTTGCTAAGACGAACGGACGGAAAGCGGAGGCTTAGTAACAGCCTGGTACTAAGCCTCCGCTTCCGCTTCCGCGTCCGTTCGTCTGCCCGCCACCGGGCTGTATCTAATGAACCGTAGTAGGTAGAAAGTAAAAATTTTCAAAGAATGTGTATTTATGTTGCCGCTACAGCGACATTTTATTTTTTATTTTTATTTTTTATTTATTATAAACAAGAAAAAACAATTCACAGTCTGTAGGACCCACAGAAACCATGTAGGTTTATTCGTGGATCCGTGCTTACGCTAACTTAAATATTTGATATGAGTAAGTAGGTAGTACTTAATTATTATTACACTAACTATTACAAAACTAAATAACACATGAACTATTTAAAAGTAAGGGCAGGGTTAGGGAGGGACTAGGAAGGAAAAGTAATTTTTAAGTCTATAATTAATATTTTTTGGTGAAAGTGAAATAATAACATCTGTGGGTAGACTATTTATTAATCGCGGAATCATGTAGGCGCGCGTCCAAGTATCGTAGAAGTTGTTTGCGCGTGTGGTGGTTATTTTACCTTGAATCATACGGCGTGTAGCTATGGGTGTTTTTTTTTTTCTGAAAGCAATTGTCGAAGAAATCCTCTTTAAGTAAAAGATACTGTAGTTTGACATGAATAGGTAGTGAACATACAATGATCTACACGAGATTTCATAAATTAAAAGGGTTACCCATACAAGAAACGTGTTTTAACACCGCCCGCGATATAACAAACCAGATCATGATTCAATTAATCAAATTCAAATCCATAGGTCTCACTAAAAGTTTCCGGAACTAGCCACAACAGTAGTAACAACATTTGAAAATAGAACGCTTTGGCTGTAGAATGCAGTTTGTTTCATCTGACCGTCTGACTGAATCTGCTTTTGGCGATGAAGCACCATGAAGACCACTATTTATAGCTGGTTTGTTAAATTCAAGCGCGGTCGTGTCGATCTCAGTGACGAATCTCGCGATGGTCGCCCGTCCACCGCTGTGAACAACAAAAACATCGTTGCTGTGCGCCGCATGATCGAAACAGACAGGCATGTGACCTACCATGAGATTCGGGCATCCTTAGATATAGGCATCAGTCAAATACAATCAATCCTACACACACATTTGGGTGTGAGAAAGCTGTGCTCGCGGTGGATCCCACCGAGCTCAAAAAACGGATCGCGTCACTTGGTGCAATGCTATGCTTACCAGATTCAAGGGAGGGGCGTCAAATTTGGTCTGGGACGTAGTAACAGGTGACGAAACATGGATTAATTGCTACGATCCCAATATTTTACGATGTGAAAAGTGCATCTAAGCGGATGATTGCTTTTAAAAAAAGAACTGGAAATGTGGCTACTGTTGCTTAGAGAATCGTCGTACCGTGAATAGTGAATGGTACACGGCCATTTGTTAGCCGGAAATTATTGACGACCTCCGCAATAATAACCGTTAACGCCGTATCACCGTGCACAACCACAATGCTAGTTATCACACGGCCAGAAAGACGAAACTAATTTTTGAAGGTGAATTCGTAGAACTTATGAGCCGTCCTGCTTACAGTCCCGACCGATTACGCGGTCAACGGTTTTCATCACCAGGAGAGGCTGTCGAAGAGTATGAAAAACACGTTTATAAGGTCACCACGGAGGAGTGGCACAAATGTTTTCAAAATTGGTCTAATCCTATGAAAAAGTGCATTAACGCAAATGGATTTGAAGTTAACAGTAATGTGTGGCATTAGTTAAATAGGTAAATAGTGGGGTAACTAACAGTTCGAGTATTATTATTAATGAATAATTATAATTATCACAATCATAAATCACACTAGGAGATATCCTAAATATCTGAAATTACTAACTATGTAGTCTCAGTCTCTCAGTTCCGCTATAAATTGGTTTCTCTAATTAGACATACATAGATTACAATACAATATTAAATTGCACTTGTATTTCAAAGAATGAACAAGAAGATATTTTGAGAATCAAACCGGAATTAATAAGAAAAAAATACTTTTAAAGGTCAAAAATTTATTTAAGTTTTTATCCTTTAATAGTATTTTTTTCTTATTCATTCCGGAAACTTTTAGTGCGCCCCACCCTTCGGGTACGAAACACTTAAAACCATCCACCGCTGCTATGAAGTAAGCTGGCGGTCGGATATACGCGTCGTCGGCGCGAGGGACGGCTCACTTGTCACTTATAATAACTAAAGTAGAATTTTTAATTTGAGGCCAGAAATGTAAACAATGAACTGACATTTTCTAGCACAAACAATATAATATGAATGTCAAACTCAACGGTATTGTTCTAGAAAATGATAGTTGTTTGTTTACATTTCTGGCCTCAAATTAAAAATTCTACTTTATGCGATACAGGTCTTCCTAGTGTAGTGTAGCAAGACCATAACAAATGATATCGATAAGTGCAACCTGTATATAATTATAGTACAACTATTTAAGATTCATGTTATATTTTGGCATATGTTTTAAATGTTTACTAATGAGGGTTTTCTGACTTTGTACTATCTAGACCTGACGCCTACGAGGCGCCGCCTGGTGGCAGAAAAAGTATCGAAAACCCTCATTGAGTAAAATGTTACTTAAAGAAACATTATCATTTCAAAAGTAAATGTTCAGCAAATTAACTAAATGTTTACCAATTTTATACCGAACTGCTACGCTTCGCTGCGGTTCTAGGTTGTATTATATTAAAAAGTTGTGACCTAACAAACCTAACTTTAGTATTCGGACAGAAAGGGACCTATAGAAACCAATACTGTTCTGTGAAACTGCATGGGGGCACTACATTTGGTGAACATTTAACATATTTGTGAGTCAAAACTTATATTGGTAAACAATATACAGTGTGAATGTTCATGAAGTGCACATAACTATCTGGGTTGAAGAATATCGAAATTCATCGACAAAAAAAAACCTCTATCCCAATTATTTTTTAGCCATTTTAATATTGAAATGCGCTATCTGGGTAACAACTGCAAAAAAATATATATAACTTCTGAATGAAAGGGTTTTTCGTAGTGAAATTGACTGATTCGTGATGATGAAAGACACGTAGTGCTGCCGGTAATAAAAAGTTGCAAAAAAGTGGAAACTGAAACTAAACTAAAATTACGCTTTGTTTAAAAAATAATAGCGATTTTTTCGAGAGTGTTTTAGTAATAGCAGATTTCCACAAAATTTGGTTCCAAAATAGAATTATTTTATTATGGAATGTTATTCTTAATTTTTATAGCTTTCAGATGATATCAAAATTGTGTTTCTAAATAATAATCTTTATTTTTTTAAGCATTACATGATACCTATTTTGAGTTTTCGGAGTTAAGGTTAATTATAAGACCTAGAGATTGGTGATAAACCGTGAAGTAATAATAAGGAAGTAAATAAATAAATAAATGTAGCCCACATTAATGTCCCCACTGAGAGGCACAGGCATTTAATGATATGCGAAAGATTGAGCCATACCTCATCAAGCTGTCTCTGTGTGGGCATGGACGAATAAAACTAGAGGACTGACAACGTCATAGAAAAAAACGTACCCTTATAGAAAGCTAAAATCCTGTATTATTTCAAGATGTCGCTGTACCACGCAATAGATGCTGGGTGCTTAGTGTGACGGCGTAGTATAATCCATAGTAATATCGACGAAAAATCAGAGATGGCGTAAGCGTAAGGCTTGTTTCTTCTTAGGAAATTAACGCCTATACCGCCATCTTTCCTAAATTAAGGGCGCCACCACGATACTACATATACTAGAAAGAACTTTTGAACTAGTAGCTCTATCTAGCAATATACATTTAAACTAAAAATCTAATTACGCTTCAAAGTACTACAGTTGTTCGTCCTCTAGTTTTATTCGTCCATGGTGTGGGTAATGGGGGAAGATAATAAAACAATTAAAATAATTATACCTTCATTTTATAATGTATTTAAAGCACAAATACAAGGAAAATAAGCAGAGTAATTACATTAGAAAAATATTGATGCATTAGGTTTTCGAAGTGTCCCCAATGCACAATGCTGAGCGAAACACAATTTGCTGCGTAGCTCTTCTAATCATGTCTGGGTAGTTTCGGATGGCGTTAGCCCAACTTAAAAACCGATATAGAAGGTCTGCCTCCGTGTTGATGGGGGCATTATATTTTTTTTTGTTTCATCGTGCCCCATAAAAAATATCTAGTGGTGTCATATGGCGAACGAGGAGGCCATCCTACCGGCCCTCGCCGACCAATCCAGCGATTTGGGAACTGTTCATTCAAATATGTCCTCACAGGCGTATAGTTATGGGCTGGGCAGCCGTCCATTCTTACACCGATTGGTACCTCTTCCAACAACATAGGTTACTCGTCCTACAAGAGCGCGAGAAAACGTTGGCCCCTCAAAGCACTTGGTAATATTACAGGACCAATCAGCATGTTGTCTATGAGCCATATCCATACGTTAATAGAAAACCTCACTTGGAATGAGGAGGATTTTTTCAACTTTGGATTTTGGCCTTCACGGCGCCACTTGTGCTGGTTTTGGCAGCTTGTGAGGCCATCTCTTCAAATGTTGCCTCGTCCATCCACAAAATGTTCTTGAAAAATTCGGGGTCGGCAGAGGTCCTCCTTTAGACACATCCCGACACGTTGTCCACATCTTCGTGGAGATGTTGCACTCGTTGATAGTGGTACGGGTGAAGACCCTCCCTCCTCAAAATTCGCCACACAGTTCTCCGAGAGACGCCATGCTGTGCAGCCAAACGTCTTGTGCTGATGCCTGGATCCGCATATAAACTCTTTAAGATTGCTTCTTCCACGGACACGTCGTTATATTTCGTGGTTCTCGATTTCACGATTTAAGCCAAGTCCAGTCAAGGAGAGTCTTCTATGAACTTCTTGAAAGTTCCGCGCCGCGCCGGTCGGGGAAGGCAGTGATATATGCGGTTGTTGCGCCTCCCGACCTTCCACGTGACATACCATAATGACAATGGATGTTGGCTATTTCAGCGGGAGAGAATTAAAAAAAACTAGAGCTGAAGAAAACTTTAAGAAACTATCAGGACAACTGCCTAAACTCTTCTCTATTGTTCGAAGAAAAATTCATCGAAAAACAAAAAAATAATACTTGCTCGTAGCAAAGAGGTTGGTTGTTTGGTCTACAACCTCAAATTAACAAAACGTTTACTATTGTGACAGTTGTGTTTGACTCAGCCTGTGCCTTTAACTACAAGAGTGTGTGTGCTTCGAAAAACTGATGCATTTATCTGTTTTTGTTGTAATGACTTAACTTAATTTCACTGTAAGCATTTCTGTTAGTTGAATTAAATTAATAATCAAGTATTTTTATAGCCTGCATGTGTCCCAAAGTATAATTATTTAGTATCTTCACCCATCCACCCGCACTGAGCCAGCTTGATGAGGTATGGCTAAATCTTACGGATATCCATAAAAGGCCTGTGCCTCTCAGTGGGGACATTAATGTGGGCTACATTTATTTACTACCTTATGACTTCACGTTATATCACTAATCTTATCTATCTAATCGAGTCAGACTCGCCCATGAAGGGTTCCGTTGTAGCAAGTAATTATGTGACTGGATGTTTGTGTTGTAACTTTGTTTTTCATATTGTTTTTATGAATGACGAAGTTATCTTTGCGGTTTTTAATATATGGTTTATATCTTAAAAACTGCTTATTTTATTTTGTCCAAACAAATTTTCGTTGAAAGTGTGTATTGAGATACACAGCATATATTTTTTGTACATTTTTCACTCTTTTACTTTGATAGTTAGAGATAGAACACATATTTTTCCCCTTTGGAAGGGTCTCTTTAACGATTTACTTTGAGGAAAAATCATGAAAAAAATATACGTATAACATGTCTGCATAAAGTTGCTGTGACATACGGAGGGAGGGACAGACAGACTTGACTAAATTATAAGGGTTCATTGTTTCTCTACGGAACCCTAAAAAGGTATCATGAAATAATAAAAAACCGGTCAAGTGCGAGTCTAAATCGCGCACGAAGGGTTCCGTACCACCGTTCAATGGAAGCGATGGTGTGGAGTGAATGGTTTGGATTTTACACAGCAAAATATTGTTTACAAAGTTATTGGTGCGGTTACTTTCACACTCCATGTACGTAACCAGGTGCATCCTTAAGTTTGTATGTGGTATTGAAAGAATTGTTGTATGGGAGCCCCCTTAAATATTTCTTTTATCCTGTTTTTTAGTATTTGTTGTTATAGCGGCAACATAAATACATAATCTGTGAAAATTTCAACTCTCTAGCTAGCTAGGTTCTTGAGATACAGCCTGGTGACAGACGGACGGACGGACGGACGGACGGACAGCGGAGTCTTAGTAATAGGGTCCCGTTTGGAACCCTTCGGGTACGGAACCCTAAAATACAAAAAGTTTATTATTTATAACCAACATTTTGGTTTCCTCTGAAAGCTAACAACATGAATATTCCATTTTAGAACCAAATTTTGTGTAAATCTGCAAGAAACTATTATTTCATAAACAAAGCGTAATTTTAGTTTACAGTTACCACTTTTTCTGCAACTTTTTATTACTGGCAGCACTGTTTGGCTTTTATATATTTCCTGAGCCTAGCTTGAGTTTCCCTTTGGTTATATTAATAAAAACCGACCTTGTTGTAAAAAACTTATATTTTTCTGATGTTGTGTAAGTGACAATTCTCTTAGTTCTATTTGACGTTTTAACCAAATTATGAATAGAAAAGTAAAACTAGCTAATAACTACGTGTCTTTCATCGTCAAGAATCAATCAATTTCATTAAGAAAAAACCTTCCATTCCGTTTTTTTTTTTGCAATTTGTATACAGTATTTGTATTTCAACATTAAAATTTCTGTTTTTTGAGAGGGATGTTTTTTTTATTATTAATTTCGATGTTCTTCAACCCAGACGTTATGTGCACTTTATGAAGATTCACACTGTATTTGATGCCGAATATTTTTATGAAAAAAGAAACATTAATTCACATTCAGTCGCTCCCACAGCTGTGTCTCTGGTCCAATAAGTGCGACCTGTCCCTCACGGCCGGCGCACCTGTCACCCTCGCCGGGGAGCTGGGGGCTCCGGCAGAGGGCGCTCCGCCGGAGGACCCTCTGGGGCCGCTGCTCCTCGACCCTTTCGAGATGATCGAGAAGCTGAAGGTAACTGTAAAGTGCATTCCAAATAACTCTTCCCTTCACCGTTACGTTGCTAGCAATGAAACCACTGTTGCTAGTTTTGAAAAAATGTGTTTCCCAAAAATTTTAGAAAAAAAAATCTTATCTTTGACTGAATTAGAATACCTAACCTAAATTGTCAAGGCATCAAATCTTATCCGATAAAATTTAAAACTTAGTGTATACCGATTCGCTTTCGAGACTAATAAAAGCGAATGGTGAAAGAACAAAGTTTGTTTTTTTCTATTCGTGGAATAATAAAACGGGTGACTAAAAAAAATAATTGGGCGTATACCCATGGGATACTGTTTAGGATTAGCTGAATTAATGATGAAAATGGGTGAAGAGTTCACATTGCATGGTAGGGTGGCCGCCTGCGACTGGTGAAAAGTGGTTTACCCCGGCCACAGGCCAAATCGTACCAAATTTCAATTTAGACATAACTTTTCTCTTGGCCGTTAAATTGGTAGCAATGAAACCAGTGTTGCTAGCTTCAAATAAACGTATAAGTTAGGGAAAAAATATCTTATCAGTGACAAAAATACAATACCTACCCTTAATTATCAAGGCATCAAAACTATCTATATTAAAAACAGTTATTTAAAAGAAAAAGCAATATAGACAGCCAGGCTCAATAGTAATGAAATTAAATGAAAACTAAAGGGACGATTATGGGATGGAGTATGGGTCCCTTTTAGGACGATCTCGCAATTAAACTACACGTATCTTATGTTTTGAAAGTGGAGAATTGTAATCTGTGTCTGGCAACCGTGTATTGCTTTTCCCCATTCTTTTGACAGGTATGCACTACAGCCAACTTAACGGCGAAGGGAAAATATATACGGAATGCACTTTACTCATGCATCGGTGACAGATCAATTCTGGCTGGGTTCGTTGCCATTGATTCATTCTCTCATTAAATTATACATTCACCCGTTAATTCACCTTTCAGAAAAACATTGTAGTGGACAACACTAAAAAAATCAATCTGGAGGCACTGCAGAAAAAGCCGCCCGGAGAGATATCAGGCACCAATCCGGTGAGTGACGTCTCGCAAACATGTTCCGACATGCGGTGGCAGTGGCACAGGGGCCCGAGTCTCTTATGATATGAAACACGAATAACAATGGACAGTGTGTTTGGTAGACCGATGCAAAGACTTAAAGCGAAGCTGGTACAGACCATTTACAACCATTGCACTGTTGTCCAATGTTGCTGGATCGGCAGAGACGAACAAATTCCTTGGCCCGCTCGTTCACCAGACCTGACCCCAATGGACTTCTTTGTGCGATTAACACGAAAGAGGAGTTGGTTTCAAAAATAAGACTGGCTTTTGATATCATGAGAGAGGAGATGATGTTGAAAATTACGACCATGGAAGTCAGAGGGCGGGCTCGTGCCTGTGTGAGGAACTGAGGAACCTAGGTTCTCATTTTGAGCAAGAATAAAATAAGTTCATATCAGTCTGGGTAAAAAAACTATTTTTCTCCCTCAATCTGGTTTGAAGGTCTTAATTTCAACAATGTGTACGGTATCTGCGTAACTGGTACCTCAAATGATAAGCATGTTTTTAAAATGATTTGCACACAAAAGCTTTCACCGTTTTTTTTTTTAAATTAAAATTTGTTGTGTTCTTCAAAGGTCTGTAAAAACTAAGTCTGGAGTAGCAGAGGCACAAATAAAAATTTATTAGAATGCTTATTAGGTGTTTTATTAGAATTAATTTAAAAATAATCCAATTATTGTTTGATTTCGCAGTTATTATCGATTAACTGTGAAAATCTAGGGATTTGCGCCAAAAACAATAAATCATCAATAAAAATAAACAGTAAGACTTCGCCATAGACATATTTGGCTTAAATGGTTCTAAATCGTCTGTACTAGCTTCGCTGTCTTTGCATCGACCTTCCAAACACCTTTATAGCCGTAGTTTTAGTCACTACAATTGGCGCTGCTGACATGAAAAATACGACGTTTTATACGACATACGACCTTGGGAGTAATCGATACACTATTGCTATTCGTGAATCATGAGAGACTCGGGCCCATGATTTGCTACGTTTACCCGGTAATTAAGAACCGGGGTGTTATCCCATCGCTATCTCTGGCCATTCTTAAGGTCACCGCTGACTTACACGACCCTACTCCCGTACGGCTAAAGACTGTTCCTCCAAATATAGATTTTAGGGTTGTGCTCTGTAGATAGATTCTTTACATTGCAGATATAAATTAGCCAACAGCTCGCTGTAAGCAAGGTTGTCGCTAACGTACCAGTATGGTATATCTGTCGCAGTTGGTTGGTTAAATCAGACACTTTTAACTAAGTCTCTGGACCGTTAATTACAAGTCACTAGTATTTTGATTCAAATAAAGAATCGTCGAAAACGTTTAACAATCTGTCTTACCGAAACCCGGCGTTTTGGAAAACAAGATGGCGTCACGACAACAGCTGATTTGCACAGCTTATATCAGGGCAAAACATTACGGTAGCTTAGGTGAAGGGTAAAGGGGGTGAGCGAAGCGAAGCCCCCTTTATCCTTCGTGTTAGGTTGAACATGTAATAACAACAAAAAATACTTAAAACATTAACTTCTGTACACATAAAAATATTTATATTGTATATGTCTTGTTGCCTAGGAACGTTTAGACAACTCGTTAAACGTTTCATTCACTCATTTTTTCTGACGGAATTTTAGTGACTTGGTTAAACGTCGGTATTTAATTAACGGTCTAGAGAGTTAGTTAAGTATCTGATTTAATCAACTAACTGCGACATATCTACAAAGCACAACCTAATTTGAATGAACATTCTATAACTGTGCTGGAGCGGTGTTGTTTATGTCGGCTACGACCTTAAGCGCCTCACATTTTCACATATGGATAATCAGAGGTACATTTGCGTCCATGTTTATACTATCTGCCAAATAACAGAGCAATAGAGGTCAATCACACACTTGAGGACCTTTACTTCACCAAAGTCCAATTTATGCACCGCTAATTCTGTCGCGTACCACACAAACCAATCGCAAAACTAACTATCGTGGTATCGCTAACTATCGTGGTAGAAGGCCCGCGAGTCAACTGTTACTACGAGATTCTAGCGCAGCCAGTTTGCGATAGGTTTGTATGGTAAGCGACATATTCAGCGATACATAATGTACATTGTGCGACATCGTGGTAAAGGTAAGTGGATGACATCTATCGCTACGTCATTTGTCAGATAGTATAGCTAGTTTTTGTTTTCAAAGTTCCTTATTGAAATTATAACAATGTGCACTAGACTAGGCTTAGGCCCGACAAATGAAAGGCGAGTTAGCACTAATCTCGGGTCCTTTCACTTATGACAAAGTTGACTCGAGTTCAGCGCTACCTCACTTTCCATTTAGGCCCTACAGACAGAACACGAGTTAGCATTAATAATTATATATCTTTTGACATTTCCCGACTCCTTTCAAATGCTAATTACAATCGCTATAAATGACAGCTCTTGTGAAATAATCTCGTTTCGAATTGTCACCGTCAATTTGTAGTTGGCGAACAGCTTTCGGAACATCAATTTGAAGGCTCAAGCCAAGCAGGAACAATTATCAGAGTGAAAAAGTGTTCCAATTCAGATAAAATTAACCTTATGTCATTGTACATAAGACTCACCGACTGTTCGATTCGCATACTTTTTCCTACAAATAGAGATACGATACATTCGATTGCTAAATGTGTAATGTGTATGTCCAACAGAAACTGAGATGCAGCTGTGAGCGTCTTGCCATCTTAGCGAATATGAAACCGCCGCCGCCGTTTGTGCCCAAGGCAAATTAGCTTCTTGATATACCTACCCTTAGGCCCATTTTAGTCAAACCCATAGTTATTGAGGTAATTAGGTATACCTACTGACATTTAGGCCTTGTTTCACAATTTCCGGATGAGCACTTGTAAAACATGCATTTTGTACGACTTTTTAAAAGGGTAGCAGGATGACCGTAAATCCAGTTTACAAAGCGACAAAAAATGAGCGTGACTTGAAATACTGGCTTCGTCTGACAAAATTACTTAATTGCGCAATTCGAAATCTAAAAATAGCAACTTGAAAACATAAAATACAAAAGAAGCGTTGCATTCTTGACATGCCGCCTTACCCACCACTTGGCCCAGACAGTCTTTATTAGCCAATAAGCGGTGGCTAAACCATTCAGTAATTTAGTCGCACGAATCAGTAATTTTGTCGCGCATTTCGGGTATTGTTTACGCTCATTTCAGAAGCCGCCGCTGTCTTTTAATCGGTCGTTTTCTTATTCCCCTTTTAAACACCCTTATACCTTTAACTATATCTACGTCGACTTGTAACTAAATAACAGTGTGCATTATATCATTACGAAACTCGGCATATGTATGTAGTTCAGATGACAATACAATAACATGGCACCATCGAGCTGTTGTGATGATGGAGCTCGAAGGGGGCGAGGGAACCCTGGGATGTGTACTTGTAAAACCATCGAGTTTGGGCGCATTAGATTCGTCGCGATAATTCCCATTCATAAATACTGGCGATTTCCTCATCATCATCACCTTATGATGGAGTTGGAAAGTGGTAGTAGTAAGACTGGTATTCTTACTTGTAAACCCAGCGAGGCTTGGCTCATTTGATTTCAAAAGGGTGTTTGTAGTTTTTAAACTACTATAATCATTATGTGTCGCATCCGGACTTTGTGAAAAAGTATCCATTTAGATGCGGGTTAGTTTTGACGTAGGTATCTGGACACTAAAGCAATATTTAGATAGTCTTTGTTACATCTGTGAAATAAAAATCACAGATTAATTGTATTATTATTTTGGTCTTTCATACTTGGGTTTTGTATATGGTATGGTATGTAATGAATAGTATTCAGTAGGCACCAAGTATTTCTAATAATGTCGATCGTTGGGCTTTGTGCCATAAATATAAATCCATATAATCATTAGTCGCAAGGGCAAGGTCGCATTTAGTTTTGGCTAAAATAGATCTAAATTGTTATTTAATTTCTAATATTATTAGAGCCACTCACATACTTATAATTTTATCTGCACACGTATCATAAACCCTCTTTACTGCGTCCAAAAATCACTCGTTACGACCAGCATAATGATAAACTTCTTGGTAAAAACTCATTTCATATCTGAATATCGATACATTATGACCATAATGTACCAAAATTTGTCATATTATGACATTCAAATTTCGAACGCCGACGCCGGCCTGCGTGTCGCCCCTAGTTTGTCTGTGAAGTCGGTACTACAGAACAAGCTAAACAACTCAATGCCACAATGCCGGTCAAACATGCGGTTCCTGAACACATCAAAGAAAGCTTATGATATGTGTATAGATAAACTAACGTGTAACGAGTGATATTATTATGAAACTAGCCCTCGGCTCGTTTCATAAACCCACTCTCGAGTATTAATGCCCTCCATTATGTAGCAGTCACATAAACTACTATTAGGGCTTAACGCCTCTTTCTTAACTAATATATTAACCCTTTCTCCCATTACGATACGCATATTCATTACGAGTCTGGAAGACTAGTCGCCAAGAAGTATCTCACATTTGAATACAGGATACCGGTAGCGTAGTGTGCGAGCCTGCATTCAAATGTATGTGAGATATTCCGTGGCGACTAGTCTCCGAGAGTCGCGTGGAAATCTCGTCGCCTATGCGGATCGTAATTCAAGGAGGGCCTTATGTTAGCAGCCTAGAGACTAGTCCCCACGACAGAGGGTATCCTAGTGTGGGGTCTAGGGATACCATTAAAAACCGGCGAAGTGCGGGTCGGACTCGACACAGTACAGGTACATACATTGCTTCTGGCCCCACACTAGGATACCCTGTGTCGTGGGAACCAGAAACAGCGACGTCACACACATACAGGGTGACATTTCATTAGCTGACCTTATTTTGGGAAATGATAGCACCCATAATTATGAACAACTTTCCCCAAGAAACATATGGTCGCAAACGAAAAACAAAATTTGGATCTCCAATAGATATTTGTAATGATCGGGTCAATGTACTGAGGGACGTTTTTTTTTCGTTTCGAATGATGGTACCCATACCATCATTCCCCAAAATATGGTCAGCTAATTAAATGTCACATTTATAGACATCCAAGACCTGGGGTATTTTTTTTCTATATCCCCAGTCAGGGATCGAATCCGGAATCTCGCATGGTAGGCAGAGCCACAAACACGGCGCCACGGAGGTCGTACAAATTCACGGTTTTTCCCTTTACTTTTGCTATAGGATCTTGCATCTATATATATATATATATATATATATATATATAGGAGCATACATATATATGAGTTGACCTAGAGGTTTGATTTTTTATAACCTAATACACTTAAGTCAATTAATTAAGTGTACTAAGTTATAATTTTTTTTATTTAATTAATTACTCAGGTCAATGTCTGAGTAATTAATATTAACTTCAACTTAGTAGATCCACGTGTTCTTGAGGAAAAAAGACGACAAACGGATGGACAACGAAGTGATCCAAGGGTTCCTATTTTCCTTTATACGGTACGGAACACTAAACATGATCCGATGTAACAATAAACGAAATGTATTATTATTAGCCTCCCCCGCGTTACAACGCGAAAGGCAAGCTCATCAAGGAGAAGAAGCCTCCAAAGCCGCCACCGCCGCCGCCGCCGCCGCCGGGGGCTCCCCCGAGGCAGCCCTGCCCGGCTAAGGTCACCGTGCTGGGAACGCCTACGTTGGGTAAGTGCGGCTGCAGCAGACTCATTCATAATTTCTTTACTGCACACAAATCATACAAAAAACAAGAGTTACATAAAAAAGTGTACAAAGGCGAGCTTATCTCTAATAAGAGATCTCTTCCAGCAAACCAGGTTAACATGGGAAAAGTTGATGGTTGAGCAGGGGTAGACCTATGTGTACAATATATAAAATAAATTATATAATAACTATAATAATATACTAAATACTTATAATATACTACAACTACTATTTTAGACACTATACTAATACATACTTACATGCATACTACCTATAACTCTAAAGGGAGAGGTAATGCTTCTTCACACCAGTTTTAAAGATTTTCAGAGTAGGACGTAGGACTGTCAGTGACAGTCTGTCACTGATGGTGCAGGGGAGTGCATTTCACAGCCGAATGGCCCGGGCTCTAAACCCGTTATCATAGAAAGCGGTGTTATGCTGTGGAGTTGTGAGCATGGAAACTGCGTGAGTTCTCCGAGGTCTGCTGGAAGAAAGAAATTGAAAACCGTCTGTGGATTACGTAAAATGTTGTAGAGGAAATTGAGGGTGTGTGAATCCCGACGAAGACGAATCGGTAGCCACTTCAACTCCCTGCGATGTTGTGACACATGGTCGTATTTGCGCAGCCCGAAGATAAACCGAATCCCGAGATTTTGAAGTCGTTCGAGTTTGTTCAGTAATTCTTCGTTAGCACTGACCCAGCAGACATCAGCGTAATCGATGAGGGGTAGAATGAGAGATTGAGCAAGAGTGATTTTGGTATGTCGAGGCAAAAAGTACTGAAGTCTCCTGAGAGAGTGAAAGGTAGAAAATACTCGGCGACTTACCTCATTGACATGCGATGACCAGACTATTTTAGTTACTTGAATCTTTATTCTTACATAAATTAAAGGAGACAGTCTGAGATCTAGTACCTATAACTACAATAAAATACAATGACATAAATCAGCCAAACGCTTCGTCATAACCAAACTTAAGAAACAAAATACATATCTATAAAAATAAACCGCCCCAAGAAACGCCCGCACCAAACGTGCCCATTACACTGGCAGCATTACCGCGCTGCACAGCTAGCGAGACCCTCTGTGACAGGAATGATCCGGAGCGGTGATCAAATCCTCGGTCCCTCAAACGACGCCCAATGTCCTTGACGAAGGCCCTACCCTGCGAACCCCACACCCCTGTGGTCTCGACGGCCAAAGGAACAAACAGATAACTTGATAGTTAGAACACTCACAGAAACTAGATACAACAGTGAGGAAATTCGCGATTTAGCATCTGTCAAAATGTACGAAATATGTCAAAGTTAATTCGATTGAAGACGCTAAATCTAGATAAAAGCAGCTTCTACAAGTCGCCCGAAATCAGGTTATTATTATTATTATCACTAGCCAAGGTCTCCCCGCTGCTGGGTAAAGGCCTATCTTCCCCTCTTTCACTTTGCACGCTCCTGGGCTTTATTTTTATAACTCTATAAGACAATAGAGGAAATGTCTAGCATACATAAGCCAATAAATATATCAAGCAAGCATAGGAGATCAAAAATGTGTGTTCAGGCTTCTCGGCACCTAATGACCTCGTAGGGGCCCATCAGCTACGAGGTAGCGTAGCGATCAGATGCCAAGAAGTGTGAACGTCGGCGATTCACCGAGCTATTAATTATGGAGTCGATCTAACCTGGTCTGTGCTTCGGTCCCGTCAACCTCCTGTCTCTCTGCAAGGCCCGGGTGCACCCTAGGCTCTTCTTGGTAGACAGGTTCTTCAGCCAACCAGGTATGACTGGCAGGCCAGCTTCGACGAGCACAGTGTTCCAACACAGGTTATGTTACGTGGGAAAAACCAATCGGCCACGTAAATGCGAACTTTATCTGGTTCGGGGAACCACAACACACTCAGCTATATAGACAATCCTGAGGGGAACCCGAATACATTCCAGATGGCTTGCGATTTAAATTCAATACCCTAATCAATACGCGTTACATTGCGAGGGCTTTTCGTCTGTCAGTTGTCAAAAACTGCCAGGTTGGCAGCAACGTCAAATTCAAAATGGCCGTTCCGAAACCATCGATCGAATATCGATTTGGAATCGAACAATCACCCGCCCGGACAGGCACCCACCTGTCCCCTAATCTACGGGCAGCCGAGACAACGTTGCTACCGCTCGTTTTAGAACCGAGCCTCCTACTAGAACCTCTGCAGACCGGGGGGTCCCGTCCTTGCCAGGGAACAAGTTAACAATGCGCCCCCTGCGCCAACGTAGTGGCGGTAGGTTAGCATCCTTAACCAGAACGAGGTCACCAACACTAGGGGGGCTGGTTTTGTCAGTCCACTTAAGGCGCTGTTGTAAGATATGCAGATACTCGAGCGACCAACGCTTCCAGAAATTCTGAGTAAACTGCTGCAACATCTGGTACCTTGACAACCGATACAATTTCACTCCCTCGAAGGGGTGCTCGGGCAACGCGTTAAGTGGCTGTCCTATCAAGAAATGGCCTGGGGTCAGAGCCTCCAGGTCATTTGGATCCGAGCTGAGCGGACACAACGGTCGCGAATTGAGAACGGCCTCGATCTTACAAAACAATGTCGCGAGCTCATCAAAAGTCAGCGCGGTCTGACCTACTATACGCCCCAAGTGCGTCTTAGCTGACTTAACTACGGCCTCAAAAATCCCACCCCAGTGGGGGCAACTCGGTGGGCTGAAGGTCCACTGTATACCCCGACGGGAGAGGGCCGTTCCAATATCCACTTTATTTACATTCAAAAAGTTGACTATCTCTCGTAAGTATCGTTCCGCACCGACGTAGTTAGTGCCGTTATCAGAGCGGATCAAAGTTGGAAGTCCCCTTCGAGAAACAAACCTATCCAAACAAGCAATGAAAGCCTCTGTCGAGAGATCAGCAACGAGCTCGAGATGTACCGCCTTGGTGGATAAACAAACAAACACACATAGGTACGCCTTGTATTGCTTAGCGGTACGCAATCGTGAACTCTTCACCATAAACGGTCCGGCAAAATCCGTACCAACACCTGAAAACGGTCTGACCTCATTCACACGATCAGGGGGCAAGTCCCCCATGAGAGGTTGCATCGTGGCAGCCTTAAGTCGATAACAAGGCATGCACCGAAACACGATGTTCCGTATGACACGGCGGGCAGATAAGATCCAAAACTCCCGCTGGAGCGTGGCCAACAACGCGTTACAGCCGGCATGCGCGTTTTTAATATGACGATCAGTCACCAGCAATTCAACTAACTGTCCCCCCTTGGGGAGCAGAAGTGGGTGACGAGCCGAATACGACAGATTCGCATTGCGCAATCTTCCTCCTACCCGAAGTAACCCGGTCGAATCAACAAAGGGGTTGAGACGCGCGACGGCTCCCTTCAATTTCGAACGTCCACTTCGTATAATCTCCAATTCTGCCCCAAACTTCGAGGACTGTACCAACCGGACCAAATTCAGTAGCGACTCGTTTCGCTCTGCCGGATTCAGAATAGGGTTCAACGTTCGCTGATCGCGAGGAGTACGACAATTTCGAGCGAATCTCCTAATCCAAGTGGACACGTTTATCAACTTGTCAAGTGAGCTATACCGGTCCAGCAGAAACCCGGCGTCAGGGTCCTCAGCCTTCTGGGTAACATGCACGGCCGCTCTGGGGCCATGATCCGAAGATACTACTACATGGCTGTGGGGCCAGTCCGATTCTCTCCTGGCAAGCCAGGGTGGTCCCCACCACAAATGGTGTCTAACGAGTTCAGGAGCCCGACATCCCCTGGATGCACAATCAGACGGGTTCAATTCTCCTGGTACATGTCTCCAGGTCAGTGGGACCTCAGACGACACAATCTGGGAGACACGGTTCGCAACAAAAACCTCTAAGTTATGGACCGAAGCCTTCAGCCAGCACAAAACAATCTGGCTGTCCGTCCACGCGTACACCGTATCCTCCAAAACCACTGACCCACGCAACACTGTTAGAGTGTGATTCAAAAGTTTGGTCAAAAGAGCAGCCCCGGACAGTTCCAGTTTTGGAATCGTCATCCTTGTCCGAATAGGCGCTACCTTGCTTTTTGCCAAAACCAAACGCACGTCGACCTCCCCGGTGGAGGTGACGGTTCGCAAATAAACCGCTGCCGCAAACCCTCGTTCAGAGGCATCACAAAACCCGTGAAGGGTTGCCCTGTAATCCCCAGCAGGGACCAATTTCCTCGGCAGCGATACATTATTTATGTCCGATAGCGAGGTGAACATTTGCGTCCAATCAGTCAACAAATCACCTGAGAGGTGGGTGTCCCAGGTCAACTGAGCCGCCCATAGCCTTTGCATAAAACATTTGAGAGCAAAGGTGACTGGAGAAATCCATCCATTCGGGTCGAACGTTCTCGCAATCGTTGACAGTACTGACCGCTTCGTCCAGGCCTTCGGTGTTTCTAAAACCACCCGATAGGTAAACTCATCATGGACGGGCCGGTACTGAATTCCAAGCACTGACAACATGTTAGGGTTGTCAGGATTCTCAAAAACGTGCGGGTCTTGTTGAAACTTATCTGGGAGACCAACCATCAACTCAGGGGAGTTGGACATCCACTTGCGTAGTTCATAGCCGCCTCGTTCCAGCAATTGAATGAGCTCGTCACGTCGGTCCAGAGCTTCCTCTACACTGGCTGCCCCTGTGCAGACGTCATCGACGTACAAATCTTGCTCCAGGATAGCGGCGGCTCTAGGATAGCTCACACGGTCACGCGACGCCAACTCCCGCAGGGTACGCATCGCCAAATACGGGCTAGACCGTAACCCATACGTGTTCGTGTTCAACTCATAGACCTTGACTGGCTCGGCCGTGGACTCACGCCAAAGTATCAACTGATACCTTCTGTCAGCCGGATGAATTACCGTTTGCCTAAACATCATCCGAATGTCTGCGACAAATACAACCTGGTGCCTCCGAAAGCTCGTGAGAATATCCGAAATATCACGACTCAACTTGGGTCCCGAATGTAGACACTGATTCAGGGACATCCCGTTCGAGGTATGTCAAAAACAACCCATCAAAAACAACTCGAATCTTGCCGGTAGGGGTTCGCAGGACGGCATGGTGTGGAAGGAAACAATGATCCTCAGATCTCCAGTCCACACCCGATACCGACATGTGTCCTAACGACTCATACTCCCTCATGAAATCGACGTATTTTTGTTTAAATACGGCGTCCCTTGACATCCTACGCTCCATCGACATCAATCTCGTCTCAGCCATCTTCCTAGATTCTCCTAGTGGCGGTCGATCGGCCCTGAAAGGCAGTCGAGTTACAAAACGACCAGAACGAAGGCGACCAGTACTATTCTGGTAAAACAACTCGCACTCTTCTTCGTCTGCGTCGACTCGACGAGCGGTGGGAGGTTCCTCTATCTCCCAGAAACGTTGGATAGCGTCTGACAACGCTGAGCCAATAAGTATGCCATCTGACTCGGCAGGCCTAACCATTGGCAATGCCGGACCCATGATCACGTGACCAAACTTAGTATCCACAGCAATCAACCCGTCCGGCTGAAGAACTCGCCGATCCGACAACAGAAACCTACCCAGAACGTCTGCTCCCAGTAGCAGGTCGACCGGGGCTGGAGTGTCAAAATCGGGATCCGCCAACTTGAGTCCTGACGTCAGGAATCGAACGGCCGGATTCAACTTCACCAAGGGGTGTTTGCCCATGACATGCGTCATTACTAAAGCTTGCACGGATGTTTTTGTCAAAATGTCATAACGTGGAGAGAACGTGATCACCGATTGACCAACTACATTCGTAACCGTAACATTCCCCACGCCCCGTATTGATTTATTATACCTATTTACCTTGAGGCCCAACCATTTTGCTAAATCGTTCGATACAATGCAGCCCTGAGCTCCAGAATCTAATAGGGCGCGAACGTATGTTGGGTTGCCCGCCAAATCCCAAACAAGCACAGAGGCGATCGGTAACACCACCGTCTCCGGTTGGGGGGCAACCAATGGTTGGGCCGCAAATTCCTAGCGAGGACCCCCGGGGCCCCACTGTGCCTGTAACCGATCAGGTAGGCAGCTATACGCCAGAGGGTCCCATTGTACAAATGGCCCACGCGCCGGTTCCATTGCCACCCTACGACGCCCCCCGAAGGGGGGTGGGCGTGAATTCAACCGTGGCCGCTCCATGAGCGGGGGGGACATCACATGCGACCGACGAGGACGAGGCGACGAGCGGGGCGACAACTGAGGCGGCGTCCGAACCGCATCCGCATAGCTCGAAGGTGTCCCATGCCACCCGCCCGTTACGGCCTGCTCAACATACCCAATGTCCCGCTGAGTCGGATGCTGAGTCGCAACCGAAAACTCAGGGCCCCCCATGTGATGACCCTGAGTGCGGCCCTGCACCCCTGGGTGGCTGCGTGCTTGTGGCCCCATTGCCCGCTGAGTCGGATGCTGAGTCGCAACCGAAAACTCAGGGCCCCCCATGTGATGACCCTGAGTGCGGCCCTGCACCCTAGTACCGCCCTGTGCACGTGGGGACATTGGCCCCTGAGTTGCGCTCCGAGTCGCAAACGAATTCTCAGGGCCCCATGCCGTGTCACCCTGGGTACGGCCCTGTGGACGTGGGGACGTTGGCTCCTGAGTTGCGCTCCGAGTCGCAAACGAATTCTCAGGGCCCCATGCCGTGTCACCCTGGGTACGGCCCTGTGGTGGCTGTTGGCCGGACCGGTTCATGCACAACAGATTGTTGTGGGCCCCACCACAATATCCGCACATTTTTGTGCGCGTGCAGTACCTAGCCATGTGTGGCCCGAGGCACAGGAAACACCAGCTCCGCTGCTTGGCCATCCGGCGCCGTCCCTGAACCCTAAGTTCCCCGAACTTATTGCAATTGGCCACAGCATGGCCAATCTGCCTACAACATGGGCAGGTCTCACTATGTGGGGTCAATGCACTCACAGTCCCATATGACTGCCGGTTGGTGCGGTCCTTCCTCGTCGGAGAGCCCCTACTCACAGCGCTCCCGGCAGCTCTCTGTGGCTCCGAAGGATGGGTGACCGTCAACCCCAAATTCTCTGCCCGTCGAGCCTCCTCTTCCAAGAATCCGACCAAGTCGGAGAAGGCGGGCAGGTTCTCGGCCGACCTCCCGTGAGACTGTTCGAAACGAGTCTGCACGTCAGCGGGTAGGCGGGAAAGTACAATGTACAACAGTAGGTACGACCATTCACCAACCGGAAGTCCAAGATTCTCTAGAGCCTTGGTGACGGACAACAACGGGTTCAAAACCTCCGTCTGTATGGCCCCGACCTTGTTCACAACCGGGATACTAAACAAACGGTTCAGTTGGGCATCGGCCAACCTCCGTTTGTTATGGTAACGTCTGACCAACAATTGTCTGGCCGTTTCATAGTTACCCTCCGTAACTGTCAAATGAGCGACCAGCTCCCTAGGCTCACCCCTCAATGCTGCCACCAGCTGAGCCATCTTGACAGACTTGGTAATGTCCGATCGCATGTGCACCAAACTGTCGAACAGATTGATGAAGCTCATCCATTCACCGGACACTCCGTCAAAAGTAGGCATAGTTATGGCAGGTAACCTGGACCCCGAACCCTGAAGCGGCAGGGGTGCTTCAATGTCACCACCATGGCTGGACTCGCGCTGTCTACTTATGTCCGCAGCCTTCTGCGTGATAGCAGCTGCCATCTCCATACATTGGTCGACATCCCCTAGCAACCGTGACAGCCTGTCAGGTGCGCAACCATCAACTGATTCCGCCTGCGCGGACAATTCGAGCACCCTATTGTAACGTTCCTTAACGTCCATAGACCGCTCCAATACCACATCATGCCTATCTAAACGGTCTATCAGACCGTGTGCGGAGGAAAACCATCTGAGTTCCTTAGAAACACCCTTCTGGATTTCAGATAACGACATGATCGGAACGATACTTACTCACAATTTGCAGTAACTCAATTTTATTGGACCCTCCGGTCTATAACCCAAACGAGGGAACCCTAAACCACAACTTAAACAATGCTGTTTTCCTTAAACAATAGGAACCGAGTTTTATATCTATATAAATTCTGTAAATACAATTTAGTTTCCCTTTATCATCCTTTATCCCTGGAGCCCTTGACGGCTGCAAATCTCAGGAAACCACGCTCTTGGTACCAAAATGTTCAGGCTTCTCGGCACCTAATGACCTCGTAGGGGCCCATCAGCTACGAGGTAGCGTAGCGATCAGATGCCAAGAAGTGTGAACGTCGGCGATTCACCGAGCTATTAATTATGGAGTCGATCTAACCTGGTCTGTGCTTCGGTCCCGTCAACCTCCTGTCTCTCTGCAAGGCCCGGGTGCACCCTAGGCTCTTCTTGGTAGACAGGTTCTTCAGCCAACCAGGTATGACTGGCAGGCCAGCTTCGACGAGCACAGTGTTCCAACACAGGTTATGTTACGTGGGAAAAACCAATCGGCCACGTAAATGCGAACTTTATCTGGTTCGGGGAACCACAACACACTCAGCTATATAGACAATCCTGAGGGGAACCCGAATACATTCCAGATGGCTTGCGATTTAAATTCAATACCCTAATCAATACGCGTTACATTGCGAGGGCTTTTCGTCTGTCAGTTGTCAAAAACTGCCAGGTTGGCAGCAACGTCAAATTCAAAATGGCCGTTCCGAAACCATCGATCGAATATCGATTTGGAATCGAACAATGTGTAATTAAAATAAGACTGATCCATCATTTTATAGGCCTATTACATCCCATAGACTAGAGATGTATATGAAAAATTAGATATGGATTTGCCAGTACCGGATTTTGATGAACAGAACCCGAACAAAATCTATTCTGACTTCTTCAACATTATTCAAACAGAATTCAATACAGTTTTTAAATTAAAGAAAGTCAGTGCCAACAACGGTAAATCTAAATTTAATGACTGGGCAACATTTGGAATCCGTAAAAGTAGAGCTATCTTGTATGACCTTTATGAACAAAAAACCTATAACTTTGATATAAAATTTCATGACTATGTTAAAAAATATTCCAAAACTTTCAAGTTGGTTTGTAACTACTAACAAATGTGTAAAAACTTTACACATTAATAGAAAAATACAAAATTCAAATAATAGAATGAAAACGGTTTGGCAAATCATAAACCGTGAAACTGGCAAAGCTATACCAAGCGATAATGATTTCTGCTTAAAGATAGGTGATGATGTTGTTAAATCCAACGCTGAGGTAGCTCGAGCTTTTGAAACATTCTTCACCAATGCACCCTTACTCACAACAGAGCGTCTAAATTAATCTCCATATGAAGCAGAGGCTTATTAAAAAATAGCAATAGCATCAGTAATGTAGACTTCAAATTTTATCATGTATATCCCCAGGATATTGTCAAAATGTATAGATTACTTAACTTAAAAAATACTGAAGACCTGTGGGGTATATCAGTCAAAAGTCATTGGTTCAATAATACTTGTTATAGCCCCACACCTAGCTTATATATTTAATAAATGTGTTGATGGAGCATTCCCAGACCTCATGAAACACAGTAAACTTATACCTCTGTTCAAGTCGGGAGACAAGGGTGATCCGTCAAATTTCAGACCAATATCGGTTCTTCCAGCACTAAGTAAAATTTTTGAAAAGATTATTCTCAATCAAATGCTCTCACACTTCAACCGTACAAAACAACTCCACGTCAAGCAATACGGTTTCACTAGGGGTAAATCGGCTACGGATGCAGGTATTACCCTTATATCTCATATTTATTCTGCATGGGAAGCCGCACAGGATGCTATCAGTGTTTTTTGCGATCTGTCGAAGGCATTTGATTGTGTTAATCATGACACGCTACTAATGAAATTAAATAATTACGGAGTTAGAAATAAAGCGTTGGATCTACTAAGATCATACCTAAGCAATAGAATTCCAAAGGGCAGAAGTCAACGGCGTTAAATCTGATGGATTAAAAATTGGCGTTCCACAAGGTTCCGCAAGATTAACGATCTGCCTTTTATGGTGGAGAAATTGACTAACATAGTGTTGTTTGCTGATGATACTTCACTGGTCTTCAAAATTGAAAGACAAAAAGATTTTGATGATATCAATAGAGTATTATCTTTAACCTTGAATTGGTTCACAGTTAACAATTTATTGTTAAATGCTGGTAAAACCAAATGTATCAAATTCTCACTTCCAAATGTCAGGCAAGTTGGGACCAGTTTAGTGTTGGACAGCAATACGTTAGAATTAGTGAATGACACGAAGTTTCTTGTAATAACCATTGATAACAAATTGCAGTGGGGACCCCACATAGATAAATTGGCTGGTAAATTAAGTTCTGCGGCTTACGCTGTTAGGAACATCAGACAAAACACGGATGTGGCTACATCTAGGCTAGTATATTTTAGTTACTTTCATAGTGTCATGTCCTATGGTATATTGTTTTGGGGGAAAGCGGATATTCAAACTATTTTAATTTTACAGAAAAGAGCTATTCGAGCAATTTATAATTTAAAACGCACAGACTCCTTAAGAGAGCTTTTTAAAGAAATTGACATACTAACTGTAGCTAGTCAATTTATTTTCGAAAATATAATGTATGTACGCAAGAACCTTACAAAATTTCCCAAACTTAGCGATAGCTGTAATGTTAACCTAAGAAATAATCACAGACTACTTGCGCCCGGTTTAGACTCGCGAAGGTTAGCAATTCTTTCAAGGGTCAATGCATTCTCTTCTACACCAAGATACCTCTGGAGATCTTGAAATTGCCATTTGAGCAATTTAAAAACCATGTTAAAGCGACTTTTTCGAAAAAGGGATATTACAATGTTCAAGATTACTTAAATGATGGGACTTTATGGGGTTAATCTGGCTCAACACAGACCTTGCTGTTAATAATTTTGTAATTATTTATTCCTGGTTATTAATTATGATAATGACTAAATATTATATTTTGTATTAGTTAAGCATAAGCAATTTTTAAAAAACCGGTCAAGTGCGAGTCTAAATCGCGCACGAAGGGTTCCGTACCACCGTTCAATGGAAGCGATGGTGTGGAGTGAATAGTTTGGATTTTACACAGCAAAATATTGTTTACAAAGTTATTGGTGCGGTTACTTTCACACTCCATGTAAGTAACCAGGTGCATCCATAAGTTTGTATGTGGTATTGTTGTATGGGAGTCCCCTTAAATATTTATTTTATCCTGTTTTTTAGTATTTGTTGTTATAGCGGCAACAGAAATACATAATCTGTGAAAATTTAAACTCTCTAGCTAGATAGGTTCTTGAGATACAGCCTGGTGACAGACGGACGGACGGACGGACAGCGAAGTCTTAGTAATAGGGTCCCGTTTGGAACCCTTCGGGTACGGAACCCTAAAAAGAGATCTAAAAATCAATCTGTGGGAGTTTCTACGCCCTCCTTCTCCCACAGTGGTCCAATGTAGAGAAGTGGCAAAAATAACGATTGCCAAATATATGTAAATATCTACAGTAATAAAGACATTTGGAATTTTGAAATTTTGAATTTATCACAGCAGTTCTTGTCGTATTCTCTCAGCTCGTCACCCCAGATTATGAAATCCTAAATCAGATTAGCGCGCTTAATTGATGTAACTTTTACATAATTTTATTCATTTTGACAGATTCTAGATCGATCCCTTAGGCTCCCAAAAATAAAGAGACGGATACGCTTTCATACATTCTTGGGCCTAGTTGTAAAAAGATGAGAGTGGTGTCAATTGAGAACTTAATATATTATCAAACCATCTCTGTAAATTCTGCGGATTTTGGCAATCTGAGAGCTGAGTTAAAAGAGATATAGTAAAAGTTATGCAACAAATTAACGATAACTTACGCTTAACGGCTGATTTTTTAACTATGATTGCTATTTTGTTATAATAGACAGTTATTTACTATATTCATTGTAGTTTTATTGTATTTTATTGAGTGGGAGAATGTAAGGAAAGTCACAAATAGATTAAAATGACAACTGACACGCCCGCTCTCGCCCCGCGCGTACCCCTCTCGTCAAGCGGCCGGGCACATATTTTGTTCGAGCTAGCGTCTCTAGTATTTATACATTATTTCTCAATGTATACGAGCAATTTATAATTTAAAACGCACATACTCATGAAGAGAGCTTTTTAAAGAAATTGTCATACTAATTGTAGCTAGTCAATTTATTTTCTAAAATATAATGTATGTACGCAAGAACCTTACAACATTTTCCAAACTTAGCGATAGCTGTAATATTAACCTAAGAAATATTCACAGACTCCTTAAGCCCCGGTTTAGACTCGCGAAGGTTAGCAATTATTTCAAGGGTCAATGCATTCTCTACTACAACAAGATACCTCTGGAGATCTTGAAATTGCCATTTGAGCAATTTAAAAAACATGTTAAAGCGACTTTGTCGAGAAAAGGATATTACAATGTTCAAGATTGGTATGGGGTAATCTGGCTCAACACAGACCTTGCTGTTAATAATTTTGTAATTATTTATTCCTGCTTATTAATTATCATAATGATATTGTAATATTTGTAATAGCAATTTTTAAAAGTGATCTTAAAATCAATCGTTTCTACGCCCTTCTTCTCCCACAGTAGTCCAATGTAGAGAAGTGGCAAAAAATGACGATTGCTAAGTATATGTAAATATCTACAGTAATAAAGACATTTGGAATTTACATTATTATTATTACCTTTCCCCCATAATGAATTTCCACAACCCAAGGCCCAGGCCCCTAGTCCCCGGCGGCCCCGGCAGTCCTGGCTACGACGGTGTGCCAGGAACTTCTGGAGCAGGGGGTGCTAAGAATCCCCGGGTGAGATCTTACCGTCACACGACCACGGCTACGAAAACTGACTCCGAAAACACACTCAATCTAATAACATATAATGTAAAAACTTTAAGATTAGAAGAAAAACTAATAGAACTTGAAAATGCTTTAAAACATATATCATGGGATATTATTGGTTTATCTGAGGTGAGGAGAGAAGGAGATGATACATTAGAAATAAAAGACAACATTTTCTTCTATTCTGGAAAAGCTGGAGGCCTGTCTGGAGTAGGCTTTTTGGTCGCAAAGCGTTGGGCCAATAACATAATGGAGTTTAAGGCCTACTCCGACTGTATAGCCGTGCTTAAATTCAGAGTCACAGAGGATAAAGTATTAACCGTTGCGTTGTTCAAACCTACGCTCCTACATCAGCCCATCCGGACGAAGAGATAGAATCATTCTACGACCTCCTTGGTATGGTTTGTAATGAGAACCGAGGACACTGGAACACAGTCATTGGTGACTTCAATGCAAAGATTGGACCAAGACTTGACAAAGACAGCTGTCACTTGCAGGGACCGCACGGCCTCGGCACCCGAAACCCACGAGGTACACGCCTCATCCGTTTTACTCTTGGACAAAATTTTGCTATCAGCAACATCTTCTAGAAAAAGCCGCAAAGAAGGTGGACCTGGATTTCACAAATGGTCGCGTGAAAAACGAAATTGATTTTGCCCTCATCTCAGATCAATCAATAGTTCACGACGTCATCGTAATTAATAATATTAAATTTGCCTCTGATCACAGACCACTCCGCACCAAATTGGTTTTTGATACAAAACTACACCGCCTGAAATTATTTAAGAGCCGAACTAGACATTTGAACAGAAATACTTTGATGGCTAATGCAGACCAGTTCCAATTAGAACTCAAAAATAGTTTTGGATTGCTAGAAAATATAGATAAAGATAATGTGCAGAAGCTGTACATAAATATTCAACAGTGTGTAAGAAAAGCAAGCAATAAAATTAAACAAACAAAATCAAAACTTGAAAAACATTCAACAGATACATTACAGCTTATTGATAAACGACAGGACTACAAAGATGATAGAAGCGGTGAAGAATATAGACTGCTGGATATAAAAGTGAAAAGATCAATAAGGCGAGATATTAGACAATATAACACAAAGCTAGTACAAACAGCGTTAGAAAATAATAAATCCCTCAAAATTGCTAAGAAAGGAATATCACAAAACAAATCATGGATCACTTGCCTAAAAGACACTAACGGAAATAAACAGAGGGACAGGACCAAAATTATAAATATTTGCACTAACTTCTACCAGAACCTTTACACTAGAATGACGAATACAACCGAGCAAGAACCTACTTCAGCATTCTGTTGCCCTGATAACATACAACGAATCACTGGCTATGAGGTTCATTGCGCCCTTCGCTCAATGAAGTTCAACAAGAGTCCGGGCCACGACGGCATATCAACAGAAGTGTTGAAGTTGGGCGAACCCATTTTACTACTACACGTCACGAACTTTTTCAACTCTCTAATGTATACCGGACGATTTCCAGTCAACATGTGCCACTCGGAAATCATACTTCTTCACAAAAAAGGCGAGCGATCAGATATCGGCAACTACTAATCGGGGAAACCCACTGGGTTTATAGGCACCCGATGTAATTAGTATTAAGTTTTTATATTTTCGTAATAAACGTACATACATACATACATACCGTCCTATCAGCCTTATATCCCACCTTTATAAGGCTTTTATCAAAGTGATAGAGCGCCGCATATCTGGTCTACGCGACCAAGCTCAACCACCCGAGCAGGCTGGGTGAAACCCGGTATGTCGACCTCAGATCATCTCCATACACTGAACCAGATTATTGAGAAGTATCACGAATATAACCTACCTCTATATATTGCCTTCGTCGACTACTCAAAGGCATTTGATAGTTTGACACACACATCCATATTTACAGCACTCCATAATCAAGATATAAATACACACTACATCAGCCTCATCAAGGAAATTTATAGAAACAGTACAGCATCAATTAAATTACAGTTTCCGGGTCTATCATTTCCAATTGAAAGAGGCGTCAAGCAGGGCGATCCTCTCTCCCCTAAACTTTTTACGAGCGTTTTGGAAGAGGTCTTCAAGACACTAGAGCCAGATTGGGAGAGTAGGGGTATAGACGTCGGCGGGGCGAAGCTTACAAATCTTCGTTTCGGCAATGATATAGTCCTGTTTTCTAATTCACCTTCTGAGCTACAAACTATGCTGCAACAACTCAGCCATGCAAGCCTCGAGGTTGGACTTAGCATTAACATGTCAAAGACCAAGGTCATGTCTAACAGCAAGAAGCAAGCGTGGATGGGGTGAGAATTGCATATGTCCAGGAATATATCTATCTAGGCCAAACAGTCTCTTTCCAGGCGCGACAAGACAAGGAAGTCGATAGACGCGTCGACAATGCCTGGAAGAGCTTTTGGTCTATGAAGGATCTCATGGAGGGACAACTTCCGTTATCCCTTAAACGCAAGCTCATGGACAGGTGCATTCTTCCCATCCTTACCTACGGAGCCCAAACCTGGTCTTTGACTGACGCGCAAAGGTTCAAACTCAGGGTTTGCCAGAGAAATATGGAGCGCAGTATTCCCGGTGTTCGGCTTTTAGACCGGAATCGGAATACAGAGCTGCGCTCCCGAACAAAGAGAATAGATGTAGCTCAGAAGGATGCCCAACTAAAATGGGACTGGGCCGGCCATGTTGCTCGGATGCTGCCGAATAGCTGGGCTTAGAGAGCCACAGACTGGCTCCCAGAAAATGCAAAGAGAAAGCGTGGCCGACCCAGGAAGAGATGGAGTGATGAGTTGGGTCTATGGGACAAGGAGTGGAGGGATACCGCTCAGGATCGGATAGAGTGGAAGAGGGGGAGAGAGGCCTTTGCCCAGCAGTGGGACATGGTGGGCTCGTAATAATAATAATATTTATTATATATAGTTCAGATGAAAATACAATAATATGATACCATCAAGCTGATCGGATGATGAAGCTCGAAGGTGGGAGAGGGAACCCTAACATAAGCATGTAAGCCCATCGAGTTTCGGCTCATTAGATTCGTCGTGACAAGTCATATTCATTTTATTTATTTTATTTTATTATTAAGGTTAACCAACAGATCTTACACTAAACATATAAATTAACTTAATACGAAACATTTCGCAGTGCAGATCCAATTATAGGTTAAGACAACATATAAAAAAAATATGAAATTCCTACATATCACCCGTCATATAAATTAAAAAGCAGCGTTTAAACAAAAAAAAAACAAGAAAAGGATGATGTTAATACTAAAAACTAAAAGCAGATAGTTATGCTTACTTGTAACTAACACTTGACCGCTAAGGCAGCTGCTACATTTGTTTTAAATCTATCTAAACTAAGAACAAATAGATCTTCTATCTTATCAGAATGAGACAAGAACAATTTATTATAAGATCGGAAAATCCTACAAGAAATGCTGTTGAGCCAATATTGGTCCTGGACGGTTTCACATAGAATGGACGATAATTAACTATTCTGGAGTTCGGGCGCGGCACAACCAAACCAACCCTCGAGAGCAACTCTGGACAGTTCAAGCCTTTCCTTAATATTTTAAATAGTAATACTTGATTGCTAAAGATCGCTTATCTTCGAGTGAAAAGAAATTAAAATACTTTAGGCGGTCCTGGTATAAGGGCAAATTCAACATTTTCTTCTGGTGTACTGTTAAGAAGAAAAGAAATTTATTTTGAGTCCTTTCAATTATGTTGATGTGACATCGATAATGGGGGAACCAAATACTAGAACAGTACTCCAGAGAGCTGCAAACGAATGCAAAGTATGTCTACTTAAGTGCAGATACTTTCCTAAACGATTTACAGTTTCGCCACACAAAACCCAGCATTTTCAATGATTTTTCATTAGTTTCATCGATGTGGGAAATAAAGGACAATTTCTTATCGAGAACAATACCGAGATCACGGATTTTGTCGACTTCCTCAAGAACATAGCCATTTAGTTGGTATGATGATTGGACCGGTTTCAACTTTTTTGTGAACTTTGTGTATTTGCATTTGCCAGTGTTAAGTGGCAATTTATATTTGACTGACCAGTTATGCACCATATCTAGATAATGCTGAAGAAAAAGTACATCAGCCTGACTTTCAATGACTGTAGAGTTTCAGATCATCGGCAAACAATGAGAATTTACAATGACGCAATTCAGATGCTAAGTCATTAATAAAGGCTAAGAACAGCTTAGGGCCCAGATGTGAACCCTGGGGGACCCCAGAAGTTGCCATGAGTTGTTTGGATTCATATCCACAGACTACCATCCTCTGTGACCTGTTGTAGAGGTAAGAACAGAACCACTTCAATATGACGCCATAGACACCAAAATCAGAATGCTTTTTTAGCAATAAAAAATGGTCAACCCTGTCGAAAGCTTTGCTTATGTCGGTATAAATAGCGTCAACTTGTTGGCCCTTGTCGACCTGTTTCTGAAGATCCGAGACGTAACAATTTACATTACATTTACATACAATTACAACAGATTAGTGTTTGTTGACATGCTGCTACGAAAACCATATTGATGAGGTGTCAACGAGGAATCCAGAATATTAGTTAAAAACCGGCATACTAATGATTCGAATACTTTGCCCACTATACTCAAAAGAGATATTGGTCTATAATTTTGAATATCCTTACGAGTCATCTCCTTTCGGGATGGGCACAACATTAGCGAGCTTCCAGACGTGTGGAAAGACTCCTGTGGTCAGAGATTTGTTAAAAATTATATTGAGAGAATAGAAATAGTCTTTGCACAGTTACAGACAAACAGGGCGGGCAGGGACATTCGTATCTTCTAGTGATTTTCTCACCATCATCACCTGATGATGGAGCGGGAAAGTGATAGTCGGTACTCTGGGATTCTAACTTGTAAAACCATCGAGTGTAGGCTCATTTGATTAGTCTTAATAATACCTCTTGATTTTATTAGAATAGAATAGAATGCCATTTATTTATTGTATCAGCATGAACACATAAAAACTCATATAAATAATAAAATAAAAGTAACACAATGCAAAACACAGACATAAAATGAACAAAAACAAGACAAAAAATATAATTAATTACAAATTAATAACAATATTCTTTAAAGATACTCCACATAAAGTTTTGAGCGGTTTCACTGCTATGTGCACATGCTGCGACAGCAAAAGGGCTCAGACTCAGCATAGTGTCACAGGAAATCCTGTGACGCTGGTTTTCAGTCTAGGACCCAAGTAGGATTTCGAAGAGGAATTTCTGGTTTTTATACTACTACCTATAACTATTATTTTGTTTACAGACATTGTTTGCGACAATGCCGGTTACGAGCTCTTTGCTGATCTGTGTCTCGCTGATTTCGTGCTGTCTATGAAATGGGTGGAAAGGGTTAGTTTACTTTATTTTGATTTACATTAGAGTTGCGCCGATAAGTCGGCTAATTTTTACCTATGACGGACGGAACCGAACGGACAAGGTACATTTGTTTTGGTGTTAGAGGCTGTTTGTGTGTTGGTCTGTGTGTGCATGTGTGTCCGTTACCATTTTCCTAAAAACTACCATCCCATCCCGATTTCAATGCGGGTTTTTGCAGCAACGGCTATCATTTCAGAGCAGTTTCTTAGATATGTTTTGCGTTTGTAGTCCACCAGAGGGCGTTGCTGCCGCGAGGATGAATAATACAGGGTTTCTTAGAGACTATTTAACCATTTTTGATGCGTTTTTTTGTGTTATACAGGCTGTTGTTTTGTAAAGTTACGCCCGACTCAGGGTGATAGTTTACGTACAGATCAGTTAACTAAAGCTGGCACGTTCACAGTACTTACACTAATGCAATTTCACTGTCCAGATAAATGAGTTTATGCTAACCTCGAAGTAGGTAAACAATCACATCAACGTGTGTTGATTGATACGTGACACGAATGAAAAAAAACACTCTATATTTATAAGCAGTAGCAAAAGCAAAACAATAACTGTCTCCTTCATCCTCATAAGTTTGACCGCGCGCGAGAGAAACAGACATACTATTCTTGATGCCCATGCAGTGCAACATCACGCCGCGCGCTTATTCACAGACACTACACAAGCGCAACGCGTAAATCTGTTGAACGCGCCAGCTTTAGTTAACCGATCTGTACCGCTTGTAACAAAAATAGTTTTTATGTTTTGTTACAAGTCAATTTGCCCTGAAATAACCACGGAAGACCGCGCGCCTAGGGCCCGATTGGCGAGCGACGATAGAAGTAAGGCCACAATTTAATAGTTAAGGTGAACGTTACTTTACAAAATAACATCCTATATACCAGTCAACAAGTGAACCGAATTTTTAATTAATTTGTTAGGGGCGTTTTAAATTTGAATTAATTGTTATATTACTTTAGTATTACTATTTTCAATGCATAAAAATAGTGCTTTAAAGTATAACCATATGATGATGGTAACATTTATTATTATAGAATCAGTTCCACTGTTTTTATTTTTAATAAAATAATAAAATTATCCTGGGGTTCAGAATATCATAAACAAAAATATCTTCTGAAAAGAGCTTTCACAACTCTGAATGACTAGAAACTGCTAAAACCGTATTAAACCGCATTGCATCTGTGAGGACAATGCACTTACAGATAATTTTTCCATAATAATATTTTGCCAGCATTTTTGTTTCCATGCGCGTTTTGTCCCACGCTTTTTTTACCTTTTATACTATTAGATATTTTTTCTACACGCATAAATTCCGCTGGCTCTTTTTGCCGGATTTCCTACACTTTATCTGCTGGAGACCTGGACCAGTTTCTGAGGCATCGCGATTTTAAACCTCATAACATTGTAATAAAATTCAAAACCTATAACGGGAAAATGTCTTCTTTAGAAGATCCCCGGAAGGGGTTCTCACTCCGTATTTTTCATACAAATGTGTTTTGATAAAATCATAATTTGCCAGGTGTTTATTTCCTCATACAATTTATGCTTGGTTTAACTTGCATGTATAAACGTTACGTCTTTTCCCATACAGGGTGGCAGAGGCACAGTTGCGCCCCCGTTTAACCAGTTTTCACTCTATTTTGCGTGATAGGCGGCTAGCCCATCGCTGCAGCTATGGAGATATGAAGGTTTTCTCACGATGGTTTCCATTATTATCGAAAATTAATTTATACAGTCAGTGTGAGCGACTCAGCTGTAAACTATGCGCCACGCCACGAACATTGCCGATGTTATTCGATTTCCAACGAAATCAATAGTCGGTAGTCGGCTAGTCGGCCTAATCTCTAATTTACATGCTTGCCAAACTTGTCCGAACAAAAAATCCATTTGCCATGGAAAACGTCATGTATGGCGAGAGCATGGACGATTAAAACTAGAGGACAGACAACCGTAGTACTTTGAAGCGTAATTCGATTTTTAGTTTAAATGTATATTGCTATATAGAGTTACTAGTTCAAAAGTTCTTTCTAGTATATGTAGTATCGTGGTAGCGCGCTTAATTTAGGAAAGATGGCGGTATAAGCGTTAATTTCCTAAGAAGAAACAAGGCTTAAGCTTACGCCATCTCTGATTTTTCGTCGATATTACTATGGATTATACTACGCCGTCACTCTAAGCACCCATCATCTATTGCGTGGTACAGCGAAATCTAGAAATAATACAGGATTTTAGCTTTCTACCAGGGTATGTTTTTTATATGACGTTGTCAGTCCTCTAGTTTTATTCGTTCATGGCGAGAGTCACAAAAACACACGCAAGCCAACTCAAACGCATCGTTTGCATGTTTATGCTTGTAGGAGAATGACAAATCTTGACAAGCGTGAAAATCAAGATGAAAGCCATCAGCAAAACTTATAAATTAGTGAAAATTCTATATTTTACTTTATTTTCAGGTGCGATTCCACGTCAAAAAGATTCCATGGTTTATATCCGATGCCACCACAAGCGATTTCAAGTAAGAGCCGACAAATAAAATAGAGGAAAAGGTGGTAACGTGGCCCCTGCGCAGGTGTATTGGCGCCCTTACCTATTTATAATTTAGACTAGCTTTTGCCCGCAGCTTTGCTCGCATTATTTTAGTTTATTTGTAGTAAATATATTTCGAACTAATTGTAAATTTTGAAAACTGAGGATTTTTAAGTTGCTTTTCAAAGTTGTTAAGACTTTTTATATTTTGATTTATATACTTAAAGTACCTCTTTATATACTACATTAGATTCTGCCCTTAGATGTTAATACGACCAGGCTCCTAGGTGAGCTCACTCTCGAGCAGGCAACGTAAAACTGGCCGTGCGAAAAGCAGTCTCCCCTAAGATCAATTCCTGCTGTTTTCAGTGACTGACCCTGAGACTTATTAATCGTCATTACGAAACAGTCCTTAAGAGGGAACTGTAGTCTTTTAAACTCAAATGGGTACTCCGACGGTATAAATGGTATCCGCGGCATATACAGTATACACAGATTGACCTCGAGATGTCAAAGGACATGGCTTGATCGATTTGTAAACGGCTGCCCCAGAGATTTATAAGAATTGTAGGTACCTACCGAGACACAATTCTGAATGGCTAAATATCAGTTTTTCATATTTCAAAAGTTTCATCAACTTTTCTGAAAGAAGTTGTTTATTTATTTATAGACTCGTAACATGACAAGTCACTTAAACGACGTCTTTGAGCATAGAGAACGGACGAAAAAAGAGTTTCTTAAGTGATGCTTAATATATCTCAGTCGTGACTATCATTTTCTCGGGAAAAATAAAGCTAACAACTATTTATTATTTCGTAAACGTTGTTTAAAATAAATAAAGACGCTGTAATTCAAGAACTAATATAGAAGTGATATTGGCTAGTGAGAAGTTATTAATAAATCGTTGGGCAGTCTGCAAGCCACCTTTGTGGTTTCTCAAAATAAATATGTTTTTGGTTACTGTCGTTATTTTATTTATTTCAGAATAAGGCATGCAAAGTTTAGCCAATGAGTAAGGAATACTCTAACGTACTTACTTGAATAACCTGTAGAGACGTCACATAGAGTACTGAAGATTCTATTGTGGGCATTTGTGGGGCAACAACATAAAATTTACCTTAATTATTATGTCACTTTTTTTTTCCGGCCAGCAGTCTAGTTTTTCGTAGCCGAGGCTTCAAAAACAAAGTAATATACCTAATAATAATAATAATATACCTTGGACACTATTTACACACATTAATCTAGTCCCAAACTATGATTCCCTGCATCTTGGGTACTAGACAATGATACACATACTTATATAGATAAATATTATACTTAGATAGATAAACAACTATGACTAGGGTACAAAAATCTCATCAAACAAATATTTGCCCCCACCGGGACTCGAACCGTGGGAACTCGAATTGTGGGACCCTTGGCGTCGTAGGCAGGGTCACTGCCGACTCGGCCATTCGGGTCGTCAAAGTAGGCGGCCATATTACCACCTTCTCCTCTATAAATAAACGATTGGTATTGATTAATTAATTTATATCTGCATTTTTATATACTATGTTTTCAGATACTTAATAAATGCGTGCATGAACGCCGATTATAGCAGAACTGCTCCGGTGGAGCAACCGAAACCTGTTGTCCGAAAAGGAAAAGGTAAATTGAGACCCTGCCTGCCTTGCACTCATAACCACACTTATAAAATCGGCTGTCTTTAATTATTAAGGCGCAGTAGAAACTAGTGGCTCTGTGGGCTGTAGACCTCGCGAGCACACTTTTGAGTTTTTTTTTTCATTATTATACATCCCCTCACACCCGCGGATGAACAAGTGGAATTATTATAAAAACAAAGGCTTGTGTTTAAACGATTACCAAAAACGCACCTATTTTACTACCAATAAATTCGAAATGACTGCCAGAATGGATAAATGTCCATCAAATTGTGTTTGGATAAATGATCACCAAACTTCTTTTTATGTGTTGTTTACTTAAGTTTGTTTTAAGTATTTTTTGTTGTTCTTACAAGTTCAACCTAAGACGAAGCATAAAGGGGGCTTCGCTTCGTTCACCCCCTTTACCCTTCTCCTAAGATACCGCAGTATTTTTCCCTGATATTTTTTGCAACTTTTGGTGTTCATTTATCCATTTTGGGTAAGAAAAAAATATTTTGGTGATCATTATATTTGTTGCCTAAAACAAATAACCCGACTGCATTTTCTTTCAATACCACATACACACTTATGAATGCTGCTTCCGTACATGGAGCATAGAAGTAGCCTCACCAATAACTTTGCAACACTATCCGTCTTACCACAAAAAACTTTAACCATTGTTTAACACATGATTATAAAAATCGTTACCACAGAACTGATTTTAGCGTCTTAGCAGGGATAGGCATGGCTTATATTATGTGATCAATTTAGGCAACCGAGAAAGCTTGTTTAGTGAGTGTCTTGTTTGTCAAGATGGCGGAATTATTGACCAGCTGTTCTGCTGTGTTGGTTTTGTTTACGAAAAAGCGGTTTTTACTCCATTAAAGTCCAAGTTTTATCGTGAGGAAACCTTCATATCTCCATAGGACATCGTGGGGAAACCTCCTTAGTGGCCGCGATGGGCTATCCCCCTGTCATGCAAAATGGACTTAATTATCTAAAAGTGGGCACAACTGTGCCTCTGCCACCCCGTATCGAAAAAGCATAAAGCTATATATCATCCAATGATGAAATTTATGGTGGGCTACTGGGAGACAGTGTATACGTCGCGCGACACGTTATGAGCGGTGGCCTTGAATGCGCAGTAGTCACTTTTCAAAAGCTGTACATATGCGCAGTAATTCCTGCTAACGTCGCCCAGCACTCTTAACTTACTTATACTATGGGATGAAATTTGTACATCTGCTACCGGTGTGCCCATCCACTATAAAAACCATACTAGCCGCAAGCCACAGCAATCTTGGGAGAAGTTTCATCTGCCTGAGATCTACTCAACCATCCAGGGCGGTCGCTCAAGCTGGAGTTGGTGCAGGAGTTAGGCCAGTTTGTGAAGGAGATAAGCCGGCTTTTCACTATGGGATGTAATGAATTATGTATTAAGATGCAGGCAGATACACGAAGACAGTGGTGCCGGTGGTAGCCAGTACTGGCCTCATGTAAATTTGGCTAGACGGGTGCTCTATTCACCCCAGCACTCGCAGACAGCACGGGACTGGCTTGATTTTATAAGGCCAAAACAAGGTTTTTACAAGGCCAACAACAAGCCAGCCAGCACTGGCCTCGGGTAAACCAAGCTTAACATCTCAAGTTGTGAAATAAATATTGCTTGCCAGTCTTTCTAGTGCCCGTTCAGCAATACTTATTTTACATCTTGAGATGTAATTTATATTAGATTATATCCCATAGTGAAAAGCTGGCTTTATCCATTAAGGACCCCTGGAATGAAAGGAAATAAAGCGAAGCAGTAATAACACCACATTTTGATATCAACATTTTTAATTTGTTTATTAACAATTTCATTAATATCGCCAATTCCTTGAAAGATTTTCTATCTCCATTATTAATGTTTCTATCTGAGGGATTAATGTTTACACCACAATTCATGTTCATCTTCTATCACATTTGTGGGTTTTTATTTCCATATTTGATTCAAGTATGTATGGCGGCTTTGCTGGTGCTGAAAAGACAAGATTTCAATTAAATTATACCAAAATGCTAAGGTAGAGGTGAATGAAACACTTGGTTAGAGGGGATGACGGACAGTGGACCGTAGCGATAGAAAATACAAGGGGATAGATAGGGCCATCCAGTGGGCATTGTCCGACGATATTATCAAGTCAACATCTCTCTGCATGCAGTTGGCAAAGAACTTTGGAGACTGGCGCGATAGAAGAGACTTGTCTTTGATCGACTTGACTCACTAACCAAGAGGCCTATGCCCAGAAGTGCGTTGATGTGTGCTGAAAACGATTATGAAGATTTCTTACCTTTTCTGTTTCGAAATCCTGGAAATTTAGGTGTTGTTTTGTTGATCGTCATCACTACCCAGGGTAAGTGCAGGGCGGGCAGTATGATCCAAGAATTTCCTTTCCTGAGCAAGGGATAAATAATAATATCCCGAACCAAAACAAACAAATTGTCTGACGAACTATCAGTGACAGTTCCGTGTGTCGTTCCGTTCCGTTTCGCTGCTTATTTTTTTAGTCGTGTTTGATAAAAGTACTAAAGTGAACGGTTTTTCTACACAAAAATAAGAATTTACCACTACTTTACCTAACCATGTTCTATTACTAAGTTAGGAATTACATTAAGCATACAATTTTCCATCAAATTATGTATTTATTCTTATGTTATTCGCGTAAAATGAAACTATGAACGTTTTTTTAAATATTTTTTCATATTGTGTTGTACGGCCCTGGAAATTCAGTCCTTTGAGGCTAGTTGATGAACGAACGAAATTAACTGAATGATCTAGCCGTTTTTTAGTTAGATACTCACTAAACACTTTTTTGTGGTAACGAAATTTAGAAGCTTGCTAACCATTTGTTTACTGATAGATGATGATTTTGCTAAACAAGTGATCATACCGTGTTTTTATTATTTTTTGTGGTAAGACGGTTATATGTCCAAATTTTTTTGACCAAAAGTTGAATCGACAAAAACATATATTTAAAGAAACTGCTCACAAACTTTCACGAGAATCGGTTGGGAAATGCAACCTGTAGACGAGAACATCAGGAGAGCCGGAAATCCGGACAGACAAATATACGAAAGCATTTTTCTCAAGCTGAATCGTAGAAGCTTCGTCGCTCGGCCAACTATTGCCAGCTAAATCAATATAAAGATTACTTATACAATCATTCTGAACATATACAGAAATGAAATAAATATACAACGTAATAAGTAATTAAGTATAAACGTGCACCAAGGTTTCCGTACCACCGCACAATGGTTTTCAAGTTTCTTGCATGGGGATTAGGTATCTTTAATTTTCCTGTGTGTTTTGATAGCAAAACGTTGTTAACAAAGTTATTGGTGCGGCTACTTACATACTACGTCTATGTATCCAGGTGCGTTTGTTTGTGGTATTGGTAGAAAGAAATTGTGCCCCTCTATTTAAACCATAAATTTCTCATTATTTCCTGTAATATTTAAGTATAGACATATTTATGCTGATGATACTTCACTGGTCTTCAAAATTGAAAGTTAAAAGGAAGATTTTTATGTTTTTAATGATGTAATATTGTCTTTAACCTTGAATTTTTTCAAAGTTAATAATTTATTGTTAAACGCTGGTAAACCAAGTGTATCAAATTCTCATTTCCAAATATTTGAGACCAGTTTAGTGTTAGACAGGAATACGTTAGAATTAGTAAATCATCGAAGTTTCTTAGAATAACCATTGATAGAAAATTGCAGTGGGGACCCCACATAATTAAATTAGTTGGTAAATTAAGTTCTGCGGCTTACGCTGTTACGAACATCAGACAAAACACGGATGTTGCCACATCTAAACTCTTATTTTTTATTCCGTAGAATTCTGACATTTCAGATATCATAAGGTTCTTTATGAGGACAATTATTATTTTATTCATTTTAATCAGTGTAAAGTGCAGGTGTAAAGTATAGCTGTGAAGTGTAAAATGCTAGCAACGTCTGAACAGCCAGTGTTAAGTGTGAGTGATTACTAATCAGTAATCAGCGAAGTGAGGCAAATAGAAGTATATTCTATTTTTTTGCGAGTAGCCACGTCCCCGGCGCCCCTCCTCCCCTTCTACTCGCAGCGTGCCTTCACTCGCTGTTTAGTTAACAGCGTTGGGACAGCAAATTCGACTTTCACGCTCAATAACCAGTTTCTACTAAACACCAGAGATGCTACACACAATAGGGCGCAAAACTGCCAATTTCTCACGAAGAAGACTGTGGGAAAGTGCCTTGTGTATTAAAAAACTTCAAAGGCAAGTAATGCATCGCGACTGATTCGCGGCTGTGTGCATTGTACTTCAATGAAAGGGATTATTTAGGGATAAGTAATTAAAAAGGCGGTAAATAGATTTACGATCAGATACTGTTTATCATAATTTGATGAGATTTGCTTATGTTATGAAGTGGTGTATCAGCGTTGATATCTCGGTATGTATCTGAGGGCACTATACATCAGGATGGTTTTCTGGAATGTCTTAATACCCTCCAAAGTGTTTGTTTCGGTCGTACGCCTCCAATCTTGAACAGAAACCACATTGTTGTAAATGAATTTCATCAATTTGAGGAAAATACGAAACATTACCTCGAATTCTTAACATGTTTACCTTTTTATCAGATGAGTTTTTTTCCAGCTTCTGATGCATTTCTCCTTCGAAGCTCAGTTTGAAGTTCCCGCACAGTCATCAGGAATACATTTTGTGGTTTTATATCGCAATTATAAGCACAAAATCGAAACCCTATACTTGATACAAACGTAAACAAGGTACTACCGTTGACGTGAGACTAATATTTGTTCTGTGGCTATCGACGTTTAGCTGTCAGTGTTGCGCTCAATTGGACACTACTTTACACTTAACACTTCACAGCCCCATAGCGAATAATTTAAAAGTGTGCACTCAAAAGACTGAGTTTTGCATATATATATATAAGAAGAAGAAGTTGCATAATAAGGGTTCTTATAACTCGAGTGTGTTTTAAAAAAACGAGCCATAGGCGAGTTTTTTTATAGTATCACACGACCAAGTTATGTACAGTGTCATACACTACTTTATCTACGCTCATCCTATAATACATAAAAAGTTATTGCAAATAAAACACTGAATATAATAACAAATTGATTTTTACTTGTAATAATTATTGATGTTCTGAATATTACAATTATGAAATTGAATTTGAACCGGACAGGAAGCGTTATTCGAGGTACTCGGACAGGGTATGTTAATGTTGACCTCATTTCTGAATTGTTGAATTGGATACAGCGATCTTGTTAGTCATTGAATCATCTATATAGGCTTCTGCAACTGTCTTTGACTTCCAACCACCGTGTCGCTTTAGTGCCGTTATATCTCCACCAGCGTCAACTAGCAAGGTCGCAGATGTTCGGCGTTGTGTACAATTCGGGGTTGGTAAGTTGAAGATAGCTGGCAATAACGTTGCCTAAAGCTCCAAATTTGTTAATGCCAACTCTTTTTGTCGTGCATTTTCCGGCAATATAGTTTAGAAAAAAACTGGGATTGCTGCACTCAGTTGGTCGTAGCTCTATGTATTTATTGCATTGTTCATAATATTTCCCAGTAATGGTAAAAGAGCGGTCTATCTTGGTTTTAGTTTATTTTGATCAATAGTGCAGTTTCGAAGACTTCAACATCTTTGAATTGTATGTTGTATAACTCTTGTCGTCTACAAGCACCCATTATACCAAAAATGAGTGCAAAAATTGTTACAGATTAACAATTCATATACATATTACAATAAATTAACTCAATATAAACAAAAAAAAAATGTACATGGTTAACTGATAAATAACTAAAAATACCTTTGTGAAGAGATATAATGTGTCTGGGGCTTCATTTAAGAACTTATTTATCTGCTCTGCTGTAAAAGTCATGGATTTTTTCCCTTTATATCCTTGTGAGTTTCGTTTCAAAAATGCAATCAGCTTGCTATATTTAGTTATGTCAACTTCGTTGTAAATACTGACAGCCATACCCAGAGTCGTTTGATGATTCATTAAGGATTACTTAGTGAACGATTTTGTATGTAAATTCAAATTTGGAATCTGAAAGAAAAAAAGAAAGAATATCAATTTATTCGGACTACGCCATATACTACGGACACACACAACATAAAATACACGATAATTATGAGAGGACAAGAAAAAAAGTGAAACATACAATTGAAGGAGAAAGTAATAACAACTAATATCGCAGACAATAATATACACACGCGTCACAAAAGTAAAAGTACATACCACACAGTAACTTATATGTATAGTACATACACAAGACAATAAGAAATAAATAAAAGCAAAATACAATTTTGTTGCGACGAGTAGACAGTAACGTCGTGAAGTGTGTGCCTAGGCGGCGAATAGGTTCCGACTCAGCATGTGCCACAGAACCTGCAAGAGGTCCTGCAACGCTGGTATTCTGTCGGCACCTTATCAAGGAGGAGAGGATAAAGGGTGGGTGTTAATAAACTACTTTTTATTAAAACTGCATATATAATTGATATGAAAAATAAATAAACTATAGGAAAAAATTAGGAAAATTTAGTGGATGGATAAGCTAAGTAGGAGACGAATTGACATCAGAAATATAATTATAATTAATAAATAATATATTAAAAACACTAATTGCATAAATAGTTGAGAGTATAAGGGATATGAAATATTGTATACTATAGATTGTTCAGTGACTTAACCGATTCACATACGTACATTAAAAAGACTTAGCTTTAAGATAATATAACTAGCAAACGCGGGGATTCACTGGGGCAGAATCAGGCATCTGACTTCTGCAGGTGCAGAAGGTGTTTTCAACATGCAAGTTTGAAACTGGCAATAGAATAGAATCTGATTAATCGTTCATTAAATGACTCTGAGTACGGCGATTAGTGTTCTTTTAATCATGGAGTATTTAACCCACATACTTGACACCTGTCCAGACGTCAACTCCTAATTAGCAAAAAAACTAGCTCGTAATACATCCATCTCACATTATCTACATAGCATTAGAACGACCTCGCTAAAAGACGTCGTAGCAAAAAGACTACTTTTTCAAAAGAGGTATAATTGAATACAAAACTGGCCACTTATTATGTAGGTGATTATTAGGTAGCTGTCGTGTTGAAGCATACTTGAAAGATAACATTGAAATTTTGTTTTGCGGTTGGAGTTCGTGAGTAGTTTGTAGTGAAAGAAATTGTTACAAAAATGGATGAAAATCTAAAATTTATTACAAATCAAAAAGGGAAACCGGCACTTCTCCATAACGGCCACCGTTATAATTTTGCAAAATGTAATAAAAATGGTAGCTTGTGGCGATGACTTTACAAAGAAGAATGTTCGTCTTCAGTAACTTTGGACACAAATAAAGAGAAGATTGTGCGTCCAAGTTTGCACTGTTGTGCACCGCATTACGAGGACAATGAAAGAGCGTTGATGATGGATTCTTGCCGCCGAGAAGTACGTAGTAAGATGGACCCTGTCAAGAAAATATTCGAAAAGCATATCCTAAAGCAAACGTCAAAGAATGGATCCGAAGATTTAATAATGCCATTGTTATAATATAAACACGTTATTTTCCTTGTATATTTATTTTAATGTGACAATGACAGTCTTGTCATAAGAAACGAGAACATAATCAACATAACAGGTTACTAATAAAAAGGTTGGTTATTCAAACCAAATCCTACCTATTTCTAACACTCCCACTTAGGTAGGATGTAGCGAGGTGTAAGGACAACAAAAAAATAAAAATAAATAAATTCTCCCACTGAGTCGAAAAGTTCAAAAAAGTATTTTGTTTTTAAAATTCTCAAACTTTTCCTTCGGCAGAGGTTTGGTCAAACCATCGGCGAGTTGCTCATTCGTACTGATGTATGTGATGGTTATGTCTCTGCCCTCATACCGTTCACGCACGTAATGGTATCTTACATCTATATGCTTCGTGCGCTTATGAAACTCCGGGTTTTTAACCAGTTTTATAGCACTTTGGTTGTCGACATATATATTCACAGGATCCTTGTTCAGATTGAAATCAATTTCGCTTAAGAATTGACGAATCCACATTGCTTCTTTTGTAGCATCACATAGGGCCATGTATTCGGCCTCTGTTGTAGAGAGCGCCACTGAGGGCTGTCGACGACTGCTCCACGTGACTGGTCCACCATTCATCAAAAATAGATATCCGGTCGTCGACCTTCTAGACTCTGGGTCTGTGGCATAATTGGCGTCTGCAAAACCAGTAAGACCTGCCAGCGCACTGCCGCTATACAACAATCCAAGTTGTGCAGTACCTGCCAGATAGCGCATAATTCTTTTCACAAGATGCCAGTGCGATGCAGTGTAGTTTGTCAGAAATCTGCTTGCGACCCCTACAGCATAGGAGATATCTGGCCTGGTTGTAGTTGCAAGATATATTAGGCAACCGACAGCTTCTCTGTATGGTGCTTTATCGTCTATGTCGTCACAAACTACCACCGTGCTTGTCTCAATTGGGATGGTCACTGGTTTAGCTTCATTCATATTAAATCTTTTCAACATGTTTCTCACATAACTTTCTTGGTGAATTAGTATAGTGCCATTCTCTTTCTTCATATCTATTTCTAATCCGACGAAATATTTTGGATTTTCTTCAATTGTTATTTCGAACTTATTTTTAAATAACTGTAGAAATAGCATAAGTGTAGATTTGTGTTGAGAGAATACAAGGCCGTCGTCTACATAAATGACCAGAATTTTTCATTTTGTATAACTCCCACATAGACACATGTGTCAGCTAATATACTTCGGAAACCAATTTCCTTCATGAATTCGTCTAATTTTTGATTCCAACACCGTGGAGCCTGTTTGAGTCCATACAAGGAACGTTTCAGTCTACACACCTTCTGTGTATCGACGTCAAGTCCCTGTGGTGGTACCATATATATTTCTTCAGCAAGATTTCCATGTAAAAATGCCGTCTTCACATCGAACTGAGCCATTTCATATTTTTTATTGACACACTGAGCGAGTAAGATTCGAATGGAATCATATCTGGTGGTTGGAGAAAAAGTCTCAGTATAGTCTATTCCAAGTTTCTGATCAAAACCCCTAGCAACAAGCCGTGCTTTAAAACGTGAAACTGTACCGTCAGGATTTAATTTCTTTTTAAATACCCATTTGGATGTTATAGGTTTCTTGCCTTCTGGAAGTTCTGTCAGTTCCCAGGTTTTATTAAGTTTTAATGATTGTAATTCCTCGATCACCGCTTTTTTCCATTGATCTTCTTCTGGGCTTGCCATTGCTTCTTCGTAGGTACTTGGGTCTTGAGAAGCGAAGTTAACTACATAATTCTCAAATCGTTTTGGTGCTTTAAAGTTTTCTCTTGGCCTCAAAACTCTACTTGTCGTTGGAATTTCTTGAGTTAAAGTTTCTTCAATCGGAATTACCTCGCTTTCCGCTTCTTCGATTGCAATCTCTGCAGTATCATAAAAGGTATCTGTTGGGTTATTGTCTGGGCCCTGACCGGTACTCTCGTCGACTATAACCAAATCGCGATCTTCAATCAGAGGAACAGTTTTGTCTTCGACTGTGATCAGCAAAGGGTCCGCATCCAAGAAAAGGGTATCTGTTGGGTTATTGTCTGGGCCCTGACCAGTACTCTCGTCTACTAAAACCAATTCATGATCTTCAGTGAGAGGAACAGTTTTGTCTTCCATTGTGATCAGCAAAGCGTCCGCGTCCTCAATATTTTCTATTTGACCAGAGAAAGTCGATTCATTGAAAAGCACGTTACGTGAGATGTGTACCCTTCTGGTCTCGGGGTCATAGAGCCGATAGTTGGTAGAGTTGCCGTCATACCCAACAAAGATCATTTTTTTACTTTACGGTTCAAGTTTGCTCCTCAACTGATTTGGTATATGCATGTATGCATCACATCCAAATATTTTTGTATGGGTTACATTTGCCTTTTCACCGGTCCACTCCTGATATGGAGTTGAACTTGGCGTTTGTTTAGTAGGAGTTCTGTTCAACACGTAGATAGCACAATTAACGGCTTCTGCCCAGAGGTGAATGGGACGCTTTGAGTTGTGTAACATGGTTCGTGCGGACTCCATGATCGTTCGCATATCCCTTTCAACGCGTCCATTTTGTTCGGGTGTGTAAGGCGCTGTTTTTTCATGAATTATTCCAAAATTGTTCAAAAAGTATTTAAATTCTGTGTTGCAGTATTCCGTGCCATTATCAGTGTGTAGCACCTTGATGGGTCGCCCAAATTTATTTTGTATTAGTCGTAAAAATTCTTTAAAATTTTCTAAAACATCACTCTTATGTTTTATGAAGAAGGCAATTCTGTACCCAGTACAAGCGTCCTTGAATAAAACGAAATATCTGAAGCCGGAGATTGAAGCTGTCGATATAGGTCCGCATAAATCCGAAAATATGACTTCACCAGGATTGCAGGGTCCCTTCTCCGAGTCAACTTTCGCATAAAAAGGAAGCTTGTGTTGTTTGCCATAAGCACATGCTTCACAGAAAAAATCCTTGAACTCATTTTGTGCGATACCATGTAAAGTTCCATTCGATACCAAGATTTTTACATATTTAGCGTTTATATGTCCGAGTCTCTCGTGCCACAATTTCAAATTGCTATTTATTGTGACAGGATTGGCATCACAGGTCAGTGTCTCTTTATATACTGCCGTTTTAAATAGTACCCGATATAAATTATTTGGTTGCTTGTGTGCATATGCCACCAACCTTCTATCCATGCCAAAAATATTAGCGTGCCATTTTTCTTTATTAATAATATAACCTTTCTCCGTTAGAACTCCTTCCGAAATTAAATTCTTCTTGAGATTTGGGATGTAAAGTACATCATTAATTTCCGAATCGTGCCATTGATTATTTAGCAATTTCTTAATATAGACTGTCCTTTGACACACAACTCAGTGTCATCTCCTAGGCGTACAGTTTTTGTCGGGCAATCGTAGAGCTTATTAAAGAATTCCAATCTGCTTGACATATGAGCAGAAGCTCCGCTATCTAAAAGCCAAATATCTTCATCGTCAGCTAGACAATTTAAAGCAACATTTTCTGCCATAAATGCAGAATACGTCAAATTTGCTCGTGGATTCGATTTGAAGTTTCTTTTTCTTGAGTAACAGTCTTTGGCAATATGCCCTGGTTTTTGACAGTAGTAGCAGATAGGAGCCTTTGGAAAGCTTCTTCTTTCAACATACGCATTTTTGGTGACCGTAGCCAAGACAGTAGGTTCAGTGGTGTTATCATTCGCGAGGTTTGCTTCTTCATCTAGTAGCCTAGCGGTTAAATTAATGACATTTTGTTTTTCAACATCCATAGATAACCACGCTTGTCTCACATTTCTGTATTTAGGAGGAAGACTGCCGATTATTTTCGTAATAACGGCTGTATCACTTATGTTGTCACCTGCCTCTCGTATTTAGTAGAATCCCTGGCTAAGCAAATGCTTAGCCAGGGATTCTACTTTGGCAATATGTTGAGCAATACCGTCATTTTCTCCCATTCTGTATTGGTAAAATCTTTCGTGAAGTGTCATTTTATTAAACTCTGATTTTTGAGCATAAATTGAGTCTAACTTTTCAATCATTTGCTTCGAAGTTGTACAATTCATTTTAAACATTACAGCGGCATCTTCCCGTTCTCGCTTATCCGCTGCCGCTGCTGCTGAGGTCACTCCGGCATCTCCAGCACTCGCACCTGCGCTCGCGTTCACGTTCACACTTCCTTCATCTTCTATATACCTTCCCAAGCCTTTTGCTTTCAACGCGCACTTTAATTGAAATTTCCATTGAAGATAATTTACTCCACTAAACTTTTGCAACATACCACATATTTCTTTTTCCATTGTGCCTGGGCCCATAACCGTTATAATATAAACACGTTATTTTCCTTGTATTTTTATTTTAATGTGACAATGACAGTCTTGTCATAACAAACGAGAACATAATCGACACAACAGGTTACTAATAAAAAGGTTGGTTATTCCAGTGGGTGCTAGTCCCTTAGAGCTTAAAATTAGTAACCCTTCGTAATACAGAGATGGCGCTAGCAGTAACGATTGTAGTTTATCGCTATGGTTTCAGTCAACACACTTCAAGATGGCACCACAGGACGCTCATTTCAAGCAGATTAGTTACTCTTCTTATCCCATAGATGGCGGGACTTTGCAACTGTGAAAGTGCGCCTGCATCGCTGTATCTGTGATCGCTAGCACCCCTAATAACGAACCACAGATACATACATATTATACACAGACGCCTGCCTGTGTCAGATACACTCTCTACTCTATTTAGTTTGTGGATAGTGGATACATTCAACAACAACATCAATCTACGCTTATTCAACAACAACATCAATCTACGCTACGTATCTTTGCTTGCAGAGCATAAAACAAGAAGCTTTCCTCAAAATGCCAAGAAAGTGTGCTTTTTACAATTGCTCAAACGCTAATATTAACAGGTCGTTGTTCCATTTTCCAAATGACCAATGTCGCCTATTGTCCGTGATCCTAGCCAGAAAGTATGATCTATAAATATTATACAGATTCTGATAATTTGTGATTATGCACATGTTTTGTGTGTTGTTAGATATAGGTAAATGGCTACAATTTAAAACCAAATTTATTTTTTCGCACCAAAATGTGTAAATGATCACCAAAAGTTGCAGCAAATATCAGGGAAAAATACTGCGGTAGCTTAGGTGAAGGGTAAAGGGGGTGAGCGAAGCGAAGCCCCTTTATCCTTCGTATAAGGTTGATCATATAAGAACAAGAAAAAATACTTAAAACATAAACTTAAGCACACAAAACATAAAAGAAAAAAAGCTTAATTTCTACAGTATTTCGTGAAACACAATTTGGTGATCAATCCATTCTGGCGGTCATTTCGAATGTATTTGTAGTAAAATAGGTCCTTTAAACACAAGCCTTCATATAAATGTGACACACAAATCTGGCTTTTCGGTCACATTTACCACTAACACACAAAATATTTCGATTTCACACTTTCTGGCTAATATCACGTTTCGATGTATAAATAATGTTACTCCTGATTAGAGTTATAAATTAATCGTTAAACCCAAAAGTGCACGATTAAATGCTCGTTACTGTGCCTTTTGTGCAGTTAAATTGGTTAATTATTTATGTATGTATATACTTAGATATTATTTCCAAATCGCGGAACAATTTAGGTTTCAGAAAACTTATGATTATTTAAATTGATAATTTTATTCCTGTAGGATTTTATCGGGAAATCCGTCTATATAACTCTTTAGCAATCCACCAGGAACTAACAATGTTAATAAAAATGTAACTCTAGTAGTTGCGATAAAAGATGCATTAAACCCAAACCCTCGATCAAAACGGGTTACCCGCACATGTGCGCTTAAATGTGTTTAGTTGGTATTTAAACAATCGGTTTAATACGGACCTTACATCTCTACTCCTGATAAAAGGCAAGAATATATCAGCCATGCAATCAAAGATGGAAATAAGATGTGCAATCTTGACGATTTAATTGACACAGTCTCAGACTCTTTAATAATTCATGTCAGCGATTATCATGACGATGATGATGCAGATAGTGATATTAGTATTAATTCTGGCTAGGAACACGGACATAAAACATCACGGTCGACTTTTACCGTGTTACCACAAAAAATGTTAAACAGCGTTTAACCTCAAAACAAAATACATATGTAAATATATAAATAAAAGCTTTTTATAAACACACGTGTTTGTTTTTCATACTCAGGGTCATATAGTTTAATATGAGTACAATATTAGTATATGTGGTAATATAATAGTACTTACCCACCTACTTTGTTTATTTTTCTTTCATATTATACCTACCTATATAGTTACGTGGTTTGAATGGTCTGCCACACGGCACGCGGCACACGGCAGACGGCACACGGCAGAAGAGGTTGCTGCTGTATAGTGTTATAGTATCTGTGCTGCCTGCAAGCTGACGCAAGTCAACCTTATAGCTTGGTAAAAGGGTTCAAAACTGGTCAAGAGTCTGCTTGTACGGGCGATGAGGAGGCGAACTTTCGAGGGATCATTCAAGTATTACGTAAGCATAATTGTAGTAGTTTTGTTTCTTCTATTCATATACACCACACACATCATTTGCGAAAGAAAAATTATTAACGTCGTATCGTTTATATTTTTATTATTAACATTTAAACGATATTCAATTTTTTTACACAAACAAAAAAGGAAGTAAAATATTGATGACGTTATCACCATCCAGACTCCCCCGGCCCCCCTTACATTAAAATATGCTAAGTAATGATCCTTCCCCAACCACATCTTGGTGCTTACGTAATACTTGGATGACCCCTGAGGTTGTAGTGAGCTTGCTGCATCACAGAAGATAATTTGCGCAGTCCCAGCCGTCCTCTGAAATCTGGCAACGTAGCCGTGTTGATTGGGCCGCCATTTAGCGACTTTGTCGCTAGAAATGGCGACTATTGCTTAAGTCCTAGACAAAAAAAAGGATTTACATCCATTAAATGCCTGTTTGCATGTATTTTCCATTTTTATTTGTCTGTTAGCATTATTTTGTGCAATATTCTTACATTTTTATTTTATATTTGCAATATTCAAAAATTACTGGACCCTTAAACTTTTTTTTGAACTTTTTATTTATGTTTTTACAAAATTGAGCTTTATATATAATATTACAATTACTGATAAATTTGTTTAGCTAATAGGTACAGTGGTTTGCTGGCCCCGAACTAGGTAGTCCTGTATTTCAGGTGTATCTCAACGATAGCTATTGCAGGGAATTAGCTTTTAGAACTGTAGCCTTTACATGTGATACTGACATCTAAGAATATCAAACGCTTTTGAAAAAAATTACCAATCACAACACGATTATTTGACACGAGCTGTATTATAGGTACTTATAATTCGACTTTGCTGTTTAAAAGCGATGTTCTGATTAATAATTTCTTCAAAAGCCATAAATTTGGTGAATGAATCATCTTGCGTATTTTCGTGTTTTTTTTTTTTTTATTACTGTAGATATTTACATATACTTAGCAAACGTCATTTTTTGCCTCTTCTCTACATTGGACCACTGTGGGAGAGGAAGGGCGTAGAAACTCCCACAGATTAATTTTTAGATCTCTTTTAAAAATAGGTTGTGCTTAACTACGTGGCTAGCGACATGGAATTTTCGGAGTTGGAAACACTGTTTCGAATCGATGCGATTGACAAGCATGACGCTGCTCACGCTCAGCCTTCTCTATTTAATTATAATTACAAGCCATCCATGGATGAACAGAAAAGTATGGCAACGCCGCGGCGTGTGGTCCGGCACAAACAACAAAGTTCTATTTCCTAGTCCAAGTCGAATACTGATGCTGAGATTCGGTGTCCGGTATTCGGAAGCCATCGTCTTTTCTAAAGGGTCCAGGTCGTAGGCAGAAGCCGAAAAAGGTGAAGGAAACTAGTAGGTAGGTAAACGAGGAGCACATAAATCCAAATCCATTACATAGTCAGCCATTGAGTATTAGAGTAAGTTGGTCTTTGGATTTGGAGTAATTACATTTGCATAAAATAGAGTTGACTGATTGTACATTTTAGGTAGGTAGTATCTAATAAGCAATACCTACAGAGCAATACCTATTGACATTGACTTGACAAGAAAGGAACGAGCTGCACAAGCGCCATCTCGTGGCATCCGCAGTATGTAATTAAAGTTCCTAGCGCCATCTCGTAGTATTTGCAATATTGCGATGGTGCTGCACCTAGCGATATAGGCCTCGAACTAAAGATGCTTCCGTAGCATCTCTGTTTACGCCGGTGACATTTTTTGTTCTACGTTGTCCATCTGTACTGTATAGTATTATATAGTATTATAGTATCTGTGGTTATTCAAACCAAATCCTACCTATTTCTAACAGCCATCTTACTCGGAAGTAAAAGATAGCCTTTATAGAGCTCGAAAGAAGGCCTTAAATATGAAAAATACGGAATTCAATAAGATGTCGGAAGTGGTTATACCCAAAATGTTGGCGTCCGATTTTTTAGTAGCAGATGGTGAAGATGAAAAAATTTTGTTATTTTGCTCCAACATAGAGCCAAAAAAGTGTGAAGGTACTACAGAAAAAAATGTTCTTCGGAGATGCAACATTTAAAACTTGCCCGAAGCCATTTAAACAGTTTTTCTCCATTCATGTGGACCTGAGTAGCTGTGGTGAGTACACAAACATAGTTCCATTTTTCCCTTCCACAAGAAGGCACTTATCGAAGGTTTTTTCGCTGGTAAGAGATTTACTGAATATTGACATCTGCAAGTTCAAATGCGACTACGAAAAAGCTCTCACGAACGCTTTTAAAACAGTGTTGCCACGGGCAGGAGTCACCGGCTGTTATTACCATTATAATCGTGCTATATGGAAAAAGGGCCGTAAACTCGAGGTCAAAGATGAAATCGTCAGACATACTGCAAATTTGCCTTTATTGCCAATTAATCATGTAGATCTTGGATGGAGAGCAATAATGGAACAAGCTCCGAACAACGCCCGAACTAAAAAGTTCATAACATACTTCGAACGACAATGGGCAAACTCATTCTCATTGATATGTTGTGCTACAGAAAGGCACAGAACTAACAATGGCATGGAAAGCTGGCACAGACGCATTAGCGGCCGCATCCCACATAAAGCTACACTGATTTCATTCCTATATATCTTGCGAAAGGAAGCACGCGTGAGAGATGTTGATCTTAAGCAATATTTTTTCGGCAGATCTCGAAGACTGCGTCGACATATTAAATTTGATAAAATGCTCAAACATGAAATCACTTCCCTCCAACATGGACATATTACAGAGATGCAGTTTTTACAAAATATCTCCGTAATAAAGAAGCAAATCCTTCGCCAGAATGATTAGACTATTGTTAGCATTAGACCTTGCGATTACGTGAGACGTTAGTATATTGTAAGGTTCCTACGTCGTATGTGTAGTCGTCGTATTTATCTATGAATAAATGTTTTTAAGTATACATGCCTTAAATGTTTTTATTACTGACAGTACTTTTGAAAAAGTAGTCTTTTTGCTACGACGTCTTTTAGCGAGGTCGTTCTAATGCTATGTAGATAAATTGAGAGATGGATGTATTACGAGCTAGTTTTTTTGCTAAGTAGGAGTTGACGTCTGTACAGCTTGACACTTTATATTTTTCAGATAACTCTTGAAAGTACGTTAACAACACATTTTCAGAAAATGATGTAGCATTTTTATTCATTTTCCATTCCATGAACTCGTGGTAACATTTATTATAGTTGCTCCTAGATTTCGCCGGTAACAGGTTCATGGTCATGTTTGACGCAGCTTCCAGAATGTCTGGTGGTGTACGATTATCACTATCCTCGCTTTCAGACATGTTTTTACACAAAAACTAATTTATTTTACAAACAAAACCAAACTTTGTTTAATTTAATTTAATGTAAAATGTTAGCGCAAACATCGATTGCGCATGCGTGTTTCTTTTTTTTCCCTTCCGAATCGGCGGCCGGCGCCGGCTGGGGAAGTACTACCTTTTTTTAACCCTTTTTAAGGCAGTGGCCACTCCGTTGCCACCATACTTTTTTTTAAATTGTGTCAATCTGATGGGTGCGGGGCTTTTTTTCCCTTAACTAATGGCAACACTATAGATCATAGATCATAGAGAATTTTTGTTTTTACTGATAGATGTTAAAACTGACAGCTGAAATCATTTGGAGTGTGGAATTTCGGCAAAATTTCAAGTATTTTTTAAATCCAACTCAATCTTGGAATTGTGCGTCCACCACTGGTGAGTTTTTGATATTATTGCAACTGAGTGGTGTGTTTGCTTCTATACCAGGCTTTATTTACGACGGTAGTGTCGAACCATTACAGATATTGGGCTTTCTTTAGGTGGCAATATAATTGCCACTGCCCTGTGTGTGTATGTATATTAGATGTAATGTATTTTAGAGTAGGTGTGGTTTTTTCTTTTACAGGTCAAGATGTCGCGAAAAAAGGCGTTGAATGACAACCAAATAGAAGATGAACTCAATCTGATATTTGGTATAGATGATCCTGAGGTTTCCGAAGACGATCTTGAGCCCGAATGCGAAAACGAATCCGAAAACATATCTGACTCTGACCTTATGACTATATTTTCTGGAATTGAATTGAACTCTGTGCCTCACTGTTCCGAAGAAGTAGAGGTGTCATACCGGGAGGATGAGGCAGTTTCACCAATCAGCCACTCACCCCTGAGTACAGCTGAAGCCCAGGAATCCACACCAAGTCTTCATTCAGCTAGCCGCCGTCGTATTATATACTCTTCCTCTCCTGAAGTTCCATTAGATCGTCACCGTAATGCAAGAACTCCTTCCCCAGAAGTAACAGATCCAAATACAGCCCCATTGTATGATACAGTTCCTTCAAATAGTTCTCATGCAGAACAGCAATCAACTAGCACAGCTGATGCCCAACCATCCACCTCGTCCTATCAAGAAGTTGCATCCCATCTACCTACAGTCTCAGATAGACCAGTAGAGATGTCTGATACAGATTTATCAGATATTGAAGAGAACATTTGGAAGAAGGTTCTTTGGCCACAGAATCCTGATATAGAAAGTTTTGATAGCGTTCGTATAGAACCCAGACAGTATGTTCCTAGCAGGACCAGGCCTGACGGTTATTTCAAATTGTTTTTTGATGAAGATGTAATAGATCTCATTGTGACACAAACCAATATTTACGCAGAGCAGAAACGAAGCCGTAACTGGGAACCTGTTGATTCTGCTGAAGTCAAGGCATTCATAGCAATGCTTATATTGATGGGTATCCATCCACTACCAGCCATAGATTTATATTGGTCTAGTGACCAATTTTTTCGCGTTGATGAAATTGCATCAGTAATGACTATCAAGCGATTCAAGAAAGTCTTAGAAAACATGCACTTGAACGACAACGCGAAAATGCCTCGGAGGGGAGATAATAATTACGACAAACTGTTCAAAGTTCGTCCGCTTCTTAAGTTTCTCAACAAGGCTTGTCAAAATTCAGCTAAAAACACGACATCCCAATCGATAGATGAGTCGATGATTCGATTCAAAGGGATATCCTCATTAAAACAATTCATGCCACTAAAACCGATCAAAAGAGGCTACAAAGCGTGGGTGAGAGCGGATAGTAAGACAGGCTACGTTTTTGAATTCGACATTTATACCGGAAAACGCGATGATCAGACAACTGAAGTAGGATTGGGAGGCAATGTTGTGAAATCACTTACACATAAACTAGTTGATGAGGGATTCCACGGACAGGTGACATTTGATAATTTCTTTGCTTCTTATGAAATAATGCAATACTTATATGATAAAGGAATTTATGCCACAGCTACTGTAAACAGCAATAGATCAGATCTTCCACATATATTGAAAAGCAATAAAAAAAGCAAGCGTATCACCGTGCCCAAAGCCAAAAAATTACATCTAGAAAGAGGCGATTTTAAGTGGCGTACAAAGAAAAATGTGGCTTTCGTAATGTGGCAAGACACGAAACTAGTCACAATTTTGACAACTGCATTTCACCCTAAAATGGACATAACGTTTTGCGACCGAAAACAGAAAGATGGTGTGAAAAAGGCTATTCCATGTCCATTGACAGTACTACAATACACCGAACGCATGGGAGGAGTAGATCGATTTGATCAAATAAAAAGTACTTATGAGGTTGGCAGACGAAGCAAGAGATGGTGGCTCCGCATATTCAATTTCTGTATTGATCTAGCCATAACAAATTCATATTTGCTGTACACTAACAACACGAGGGTGCACAACCCATTGTCACAGCTTCAATTTCGGCTGTGTTTAGCCCGTGGTCTCATAAGTGGTTATACATCAAGGAAGAGAAGCTTGGACACCCAGCCACAATATTCAAAGAAAAAACCGAAACTGTCTACAAATAGGCAGAAGGTAATAGGAGTGACTGAAGAAACCCGTTTCGCCAATGTTGGCAAACACAAACACGAAAAATTGGACTCGTGGCGACGCTGTCGTATGTGTAGCTCAAAAACTAATAATAAGAGATCAAAAATACAGTGCTCTGCCTGCAAAGTACCTCTTTGCGTGGTTCCCTGCTTTGATTTGTTTCATGATTCTAACTAAGTTAATAAATAAAAGAAATATTTTTTGTATTTTGTAATTTTTTTTTATTATAAATGAGGGAAGTTTTGAAAAAATAAGTGTTATCTTGAGAGGCAGTGGCAACTATATTGCCACCAAACTTTTCCACATTTTCCCATTTTCCAAAAAAAAAAAGAAAAAACTTTTTTGACTTTATAATCGTGATACCTTTCAATTTTATTATGGCTCAAGTCGCTATAACCTCTGGTCTTCTCTGCCTTATAAAGGGTAAGTAGAGGTCCAACCTTCTTGCTCCAGCTGAAGGTTGTATATATGTTTGTAATAAGAGTTTTGATTTCATTTTTAGGGTTCCGTACCCAACGGGTAAGAACGGAACCCTATTACTAAGACTTCGCTGTCCGTCCGTCCGTCCGTCCGTCTGTCACCAGGCTGTATCTCAAGAACCTAGCTAGCTAGAGAGTTGAAATTTTCACAGATTATGTATTTCTGTTGCCGCTATAACAACAAATACTAAAAAACAGGATAAAATAAATATTTAAGGGGGCTCCCATACAAACAATATTTTGCTGTGTAAAATCCAAACTATTCACTCCACACCATCGCTTCCATTGAACGGTGGTACGGAACCCTTCGTGCGCGATTTAGACTCGCACTTGACCGGTTTTTATAATCTTTGTATTATAGTATCAGAGTAGATAAACAATGTAAAAGCAATTCCGTATAATAAATTATATTATATAACAATGTTCAAGATTACTTAAATGACGGGACTGTATGAGGTTAATCAATAACAGAGAATTCGCCGTTAATAATTTTGTAATTATTTATTCCTGCTTTTTATTTGTAATATTGAGATATTTGTATTATCAAACACAACATTTTTTTAAAGTGATCTAAAAATCAATCAAAGTGGGAGTTTCTTCGCCTTATTCTCCCACAGTGGCCGAATGAAGAGAAGAAGCAAAAAATGACGTTTGCTATAAGTACATATAAATAAATATCTATAGTAATAATGCATTTTTATAAACAAACATTTACATACAGGCACATTCATTGCTTCTGGCCCCACACTAGGATTTTGAGTTGAAGTTGAGTTATATAACGTAAAATAATAATAGGTCAGTAGTTTAGTTTTGGAGATAAGGGGATGGTATTTTTATGCCTATTTTCTTAAATATTTTATCAACTCACGTATCATAAACCCTCTTTACTGCGTACAAAAACCGCACGTTACGATCAGCATAATGTTAAACTACTTGGTAAAAACTCATTTCTTATCTGAAAAATTACACATTATGACCATAATGTGTAGTTTTTCTATATATTATGACATTCAAATTTCGAACGCCGACGCCTGCCTGCGTGCCGCTCCTAGTTTGTGTGTGAAGTTGGTACTGACATTCAAATTTCGAACGCCGACGCTCGTCTGCGTGAAGTTGGTGCATACTACAGAACAAGCTAAACAACTGCAGAGCCACAATGCCAGTCAAACATGCGGTTCCTGAACACATCAGAGAGCTTATGATATGTGTGTAGACTAGTGTATGTAACTGTACATAATTAGGCATTAAAACTCTCATCGAGTGATATTATTATGAAATTCGCCTTCGGCTCGTTTCATAAACCCACTCTCTAGTATTAATGCCCTCCATTATGTAGCAGTCACATAAACTACTATTATCTACACACGTATCATAAACCCTCTTTACTGCGTACAAAAACCGCACGTTAGGATCAGCATAATGTTAAACTACTTTTTAAAAACTCATTTCTTATCTGAAAAATTACACATTATGACCATAATGTGTAATTTTTCTACATATTATGACATTCAAATTTCGAACGCCGACGCCCTGAACAAGCTGAACAAGTGCAAAGGAATCATTCGGGGGCCTGCACTGCACAAATCACGAATTCTTTGTTTCATCACCTACCTTACTATCAGATGGCAATACCCGCTATGAATGCTCCCCCCCTGGCCAACTATCTAACAGTATGGAAGAACGATCATGTATTAGCAGCACTCAGGATCTACAACACCGGATTACTACACTAACCTCCGAATTGATGACTACCCAGAATGAGTTAGAAAACACCATCATTGAGAACAATGAGTTATAAAGAACTGTAGACAAACTTACACAGGAAGTTGGAATCCTTAAAACCCTATGTACAAGCCCTCCATTAATGGCCCAAAACTCGTCTACACCCAGAAAAAACAGGATTTCTAATATTAGTCACAGATCCAAAACGCCCCAACATCCCGCGTCTGCACGAGACTATAACTTAGAAATAGAAAAAATTAAATTAGAGAAGCAGATTTTAGATTTACAAGAAAAACTATCACAGGCCAACAAGGACATTATAGAGCTAAAAAACCTAATGAATAATTTAGAATTAAAACTGATTGAGAACTCGAACAACTCTACATTACCGAAGCCAACTCTCACTGTGAATTCTCAGACCAGAAATAAAATATGTGTCATTAGTACAAACAGAAGAAACAAAATTCTAAATATTGCAGAAAATACATTTGAACAGGAAAAATATGATCTCTGTCACTACCTAATGCCAAATCGTGATATAAAAAACCTACTAAAAGACATAGAGCTGAAGATAGTGGACTATACAATAAATGACTTCTGTATTATACTCCTGGGTGAAGACGATTTTAATAGCTCCAACAACTACAGAGAACTTGTTTTATCGATCCGAACAACATTACAAAGAATACAAAGTACCAACATTTTACTCTGTCTACCAACATTCATCTGTGCAAGCAATGCCAATGTATTCAACTGGAGAGTGGAAAATTTTAATAAACTACTAAATGATGATGTAATTAAATACGAGTACGCATATTTGATTGACTCAAACCGCAATCTGAAATACGATGAAACGACGTTCCATCCACGTAGGGGTACTATTAAAAACTTTGGCATGCGTGTTATGTTTGAGGACATCTTTAAAAAGATTGTAGAAATTAAGGACTGGAACTACAATATAGATACAGACATTGATAATTATGTAAACAATAATAGTCAGTCATTTTTTCGTCCCTCAACTATTAGATAACCATGTAAATCCAATACCATCCTCAAACACCATACCCAATGGCGAAACTAACCTTAATGTATTGTTCCAAAATATTCAAAGTATTTCTAACAAAATACATCTTCTTGATGCACTCATCGAGGAAAAACCTAACCTACATGTCTTGTGCATATCTGAAACTTGGATAAGTAGCGAAAAGAAGAAATTACTAAAAATTCATAACTATAATTTAGGCGCGACATTCTGTCGTGAACAACATACAGGTGGGGGTGTTTGTATATTAATAAAAAATACATTTGAATATTTAGAACGTATAGACATCTCATCTATGTCAATAGAAATGGTTTTCGAAATATGTGCAATTGAAATTCCCATAATTAATTTATTAATTGTAAATCTGTATTGGCCTAGTAGTAGTCGAGAATTTAACACATTTTACAGTTCTTTGGAAAAACTTTTAAGATATATCTATACCAAAGAAAATTCTAAAAACATCATGATAGCTGGTGATATGAATATAGATTTTTTAAATAAACACGAAAAAGTTAGGCTTTCAAATTTCATGTTAAGTTATAATTTTCATCAAAAAGTCACAAAGCCGACGAGAGTTACACCAACCAGTTCAAAATGCATAGACTTAATAATAATAAAAAAAATAATAATACCTTGGACGCTATTTACACACATTGATCTAGCCCCAAACTAAAAAAAAAAAAAAAATCTAATCTTTACAAACTTTAATAAAAAAGACTACCATGTCGATGTCCAAGAATTAGGTCTTTCGGACCATAGAAGTGTCTTGTTCTCTACTCCTCTTAATATTCAAAACCCTAACCACTTTACATTGATCAAGCGTAATTTTAACGATTTCAATATAAATAGATTTAAAAACGAAATCTCAACAGTAGACTGGGAAAGTATATTAGTACCTGATAAAAATGTGAATGATAATCTTAATACATTTGATAATATTATACATACAGCCCTAAATAAATGTATTCCTAAAATATTAATAAAATATAAGCCAAACCAGAAAAATACTTACCTAACTAAGGGTATAAAAATATCATGTCGCAATAAAAGACAATTAAAACTACTAATATCACAGACAAATAATAAAGTTCTACGAAACTACTATAAAATGTACTGCAAATCTCTAAAAAGGATAGTTTGTAAATCTAAGAAACTTATCAACATATATAAATTTAATAGTTCAGTTAATAAAACCCAATGTATGTGGAAAATAATACACAATGTAACAAACAAATATAAAATTATACAAAATATAAGACTCAAATTTTCAAACAATACTTTATCTAACCCGAAAATAGTTGCAAATGAATTCAATAATCTATTTGCATCTATAGGAAAGTCACATAAATCTAGATCAGAGAAAAACAATCTTCCCGCAAGTAAAATAACAAATTCTTTTTTCCTCACACCTGTTGAACCAAAAGAAACATTTAATATAATAAAAGGCCTTAAGAGTAAGAAGTCTTTTGGTATAGATGAAATTCCTCCGTTGCTGGTAAAACATTGCGCGGATATTTTGGCAGTACCCTTTTGTAAACTTATCAATCAATCTTTTACAGAAGGAATATTTCCCGAAGCCTTAAAAACATCTCTTATAAAACCTAAACATAAAAAAGGAAACGCCACTGACATTCATAATTATCGACCTATTGCTTTACTGCCTACTTCAGCAAAAATTTTTGAAACTGCTATGGCCATACGACTGAATAAATTCTATGAAAAATATAACATACTACATGATAACCAATACGGGTTCCGTAAAAATAGGTCTACTATATTGGCAATATATAACTATGTGCAAAAAATTTTTGAATCAATAGACAATAAACGGTATGCTGTGGGTTTACTGCTCGATATGAGCAAAGCGTATGATAGAGTATGCTTTGAAACTCTATTAGAAAGACTATACGACTCTGGGATTAGAGGCTTAGCATACAGGTGGTTCAAGTCGTACCTGCATAACCGTGTCCAATACGTAGAGATTGAAAATACCAATTTTATCACAGGTAAAGTAGAATGCGTTAGATCAGATAGAGTCCTTTCTACTGGATCTATTCCCCAAGGTAGCGTCTTGGGATGTTTATTATTTCTTATTTATATAAATAATCTACCTAATCTAATTGATGACCCTTGCACCCTTTTCGCAGATGACATTTCCATATTATTTTCCTGCTCGAATACCACCGAATTAAACCAAAGCTTAGATATGACCCTAGATAAGATCACCGACTGGCTAGATGAATCAAATTTAGAACTCAACCTTAAAAAATCTAATATAATTCAATTCAAACCCTCACAAAAAGTCCCATTACAAATTTCATATTGCTATAAACAAATACCACTGGAGACTACAAAGACAGCAACCTTGTTGGGGATCGATTTAGACACAAACTTGAGCTGGAAACCTTACATACAGAGATTGCAAAACAAACTATCATCTTTTACTTATGCCCTCCATCAACTAAAAAGGGTAACTGATGTCAAAACTGCGCTCACAGCCTACTATGCATACGCACATTCCAGACTATCGTATGGTATTATATTATGGGGGAATTGTTGTGAAATAAAGGATATTTTTATTCTACAAAAGAAATGTATTAGAATAATTACAAATATTGACCAAATGGTATCTTGTAGATCTTATTTTGTAAAACTCCAAATACTTACCTTAACTTCTATATATATATTAGAATCTTGCAAATTTGTAAGAAAACATGGTAACTTATACTCCCCTCTAGAAAATAAAAATAAAAGGAATAATCGAGACCAAAATAAATTAAAGAAACCATTTTCAAAGTTAGAACTCGTGTCTTCTAGTCCCCATCATATGGCCATCAAAATATATAATCACATAACAAATTACTTAAAAAACATAGAGAAAGAAACACTATTCATTACCTATTTAAAGAAGTTCCTCATTGAAAAATGCTATTATGATGTGAAAGAATTTTTCAATGATAAAATTAGGTAAATATTTCTAGTCGCTAATTACTTGTTCATTACATGTTATTACTAATTTAATGTTTATATAATTTACTCTTAATTTATTTATTTATTGTTAATAATAATAATCTCTACAATATTTTGTTAATTGTCTCTATACAATTTTGAACATAAATGTAATCATTTTTCAATTTTTTTCAATTTTTCGTAAAATGGACAACTGGCTGTCCTTCGCATGTTGCTGTGCCCTAGCAGGGCGTCACAATGTACTAACTTTTATTTTACCACCTTGTGAAATTTTGTGACTTTGCAATAAACTATTATGAATTATGAATTATGAATTATCAAATTGTTTTAAGTGCAATACAGAAAATAGTTATTGAAGTATTAACAGTGAACTGGGTTGAGCATTTACACCCCGCCCATTTGGGTTGACTTCTCGTTGCGTCAAAATACAGCGTAAGGTATGTTTCTATGGTATAATCGTTCACTGAGTATTAAGAAGTGTACGTTTTGGAATAGTAAAATGGTTGTTTAACTTTACTGTACTGTTTTTATGAACAATATGAGGAAAAGAAAAGATAATTCAGACTCAGAATACCAGATAATACCTATCGCACAAACCGTGTTATTTAGTTAGGTACTTAATTATCTACAAATATTTGGTTGTTTGGTTTCCGAATATCAATTATCAATGCCACCATGCCGGTCGAACATGCGGTTCATGAACACATTAAAGAGAGCTTATGATATGTTTGTAGATAAACTAGTGTATGTAACTGTACATAATTAGGCATTAAACTCTCGAGTGACCTTATTATGAAAAAAACCACTCTCGAGTATTAATGCCCTCCATTATGTAGCAGTCACATAAACTACTATTTTAACCAAGCATAATCAGATTTTTCAGTTTGAGTTTAGGAATTTTAGTAGAGTAGATTTGGTTGCTCGCGTGCCATTTTATTGTTAGTCACGTCCGTCAGCGTGGAAAGTAACGAGGAAAGGTGGCATGGCAGTGACGTAGTGTAGCCACGATACTCGTCAAGCCACACGTAATGCTCTCCCATTTTGGTCAAAGAAAGAGAGCCGCAAACATCGCGGCGGAGCGAGGAATAGTACGAGAAGCAGTATGACAGGGGTATATGAGTGCTGTTTCCCCCCAGCGCCGCCGCCGGACGAGGGTACTCCGCCCCCCGAGCCGCTGCCCCCGCGCCTTGTCACGTCGGATGCGCTGCGGCAAGTCGCCATGCGCTGGAAGAAGAACTGCGATACGAACAAGTTTATTGTTATGGTGAGTTGCTCGTCTTGGGCACCCATGTGTATTTTGTGATAATTTGGGGAGACTTTTCTATTGAGCAAAAATAATCAGATTACGTTAGTGAATGCATTCTGAGACTCCTGATTAACCAGCTAGTAAAACATAAACATTAAACATTTATATGCAGGCACATACATTGCCTCTGACCCCACACTAGGATACCCGTCGTGGGAACCAGAAACAGCGACGTCACACATATAAAATCCAACACCTGGGGTTTTTATCTTTATCCCCAGCCGGGGATCAAACCCGGGACCTCTCACATGGTAGGCAGAGGCACAACCGCAGCGCCACAGTGGTTGTCACCAACAGCATTTATACTCATATTTTGCTTAAATTGAGATTAACAAACAGCTGTTTTGGCCTACTGCGCCTCATGATGAACCTTAAACATTTATAATCAGGCATACATTGCTTCTGATCTCACACTAGGATTGAGATAGCAGAAAAATCGCTAAACCACCTCAAGTAATTAATGGACCACATCCAAGTGCCAGAGTTTCAAGCTATTCTGAAATAGTTTACACCCGGCCCGGAAAATCAGCTGTGACAACTTTTTCAACTCATGCTAACTTATAGGCTCGCTAAGGACTATCCAGTCCTGTAATTGACAGACCTGACTAAATCTGTGTGCTGAATATTCTAATGTGGGCATTTGTGGAGGAACAACATAAAATTTGCATGAATTTTTATGTATTTTTTTCTTTTCCGGCCAGCTGAGTAGTAAAAGGGACTCATTTTAGTCAATTACGTTCCGCTATTTTACATTAATCTTTAATCATTAATCGCCTGTTACATTTGACCACTGTTTCAGAAATTGAGGTTTAATCTTTTACACATCTTTAAGATTCAGCTTGAATCCTCTCTACACTCAAGCGGATTATGTTAGGTCTATCTAATCGAACGTCACAATGCTTGTCCCCAGTGCGACGAATTCTGGACATCCCCGCACGTTTACAAGGACATGGCCAAGTATTCCTACAATCTGTACCGCAAGCTGCAACTATGCGTAGCAATAGTCTTCAAAGGGGACCTGAACTACCGCAAATTGTTAGGAGACAGAAACGTGAATCCAGTGGCGCCGTTCAAGACCGCGCTTCAAGGTGGGGATTAGAGATGGCGTTGAAGAAGGAAAGTCGATTTTCTAACGAACCTACACCGCGGTTTTTGCCGAAATAGCGTGATGTAGGTTCATGTGGCATTTTCCTCTTCATAGGCTCGCCTTACACAGGCCACAACAACATTCACGCCACAACCACAAAACGCCCCCCTCCATATTTCCTGTAGTCTCCATACTTTTTATTTATTGACTTTAATCAACTATATCAGCATACTTTATGCTTTGGCAATAAAACTACATTAGTTTGGCTTTAATAACAAGTCTCAATATTTGATACATAATTATTTTAGGTATTTTATTAATGGACAGTAAACGCTGGTGGACGCCGAACGCTTCCAAACGCTGCTTCTGGCCTCCACCAGCTACAACGCTGACACATCCATCCAAAATATCGATTCAAAAACATAATTCTCCTATCACTATCCCCATCACTATATGTCGTCTCTGTGTGCGTGTAACAGTTCGCCTCCGTATCACGATGCATCTTTGCATTCGTACTTAGATAAGTGTGAAATATTCATTACGTGTTAGCTTGGCAATAAGTAGTGAAATTAAGATACAAAACAAGCAATGTATAGTAAAATTAGCGAGAACAACATGACATTGTCACTTTAATGTCAATTCGTGACGAATTTTCCGCGAATGATTTATTTTCGTAATAATGTTTATTTCTTGTGTTTTAAGAAGAAATAATAGTTGGAATGAGACTTACAAGTGATATGTGACACCGGCGTTCTTGGAGTTCACAATCTCGCTTCTATTTTTGCACGTGAGTATTGCACAGGTCGGCATTTTCGAAAAACAACGGAAATGAATTCGTCACTGCGGTCGCCCGGTGACTACCGAGAATTTTTAATATCTAACCTGTCGGAGCTACATTTGTTCGCACGTGCCACGCCCCTCAACCTATCTCTCGATATCTGTGGGTTGAGCCAAACTCCATCACGCGGCTTATTCCACAAATCTCCTGCGACTATCCCCTGCGAAGGGGATTTGTAGACTTTTTGACAATTTGTTTGAGTGTAGTTGGGATGGAAAGCGATTTTGAACATTATGGCATGGTAATAAAATTTAAAACCTATAACGGAAAAGTGGCGTTATCTAACGCCGGTGTTATTTAAGATGTTAAATCCCCTTGCGGCGTTACAACGCCTAGCAACCGCTTTGCTTCTGGACAAAAGTTTCAAAAGTTCCACAAATCCTCTTTAACATTTGTTTACATGGTTTTCTTTTTGAAGTCGAATTTAAAGAACTAATTAGATAATCAGTATTTATTTAGATAATCAGTATTTATTTTGATAAACAGGTAGGTACATAATCAACGATGACGAATATATGTGGAAATTATCTGTGGTGGTAATAATGAGGATTTATTAATGTAACTATTGTCAATATATGAGAGATTTTATGTCTACACTGGTGAAAATGTATAAATACTATTTTTTGTGAGTGCGTTGATTATGTTATCTATATATCGGTTAACTAAAGCTGGCACGTTCAACATAGTCAGACGTTGCGCTTGTGTAGTGTCTGTGAATAAGCGCGCGGCGGCGCTGTATGGGCATCAAGAATAGTCTGTCTGTCTCTCTCGCGCGCGGTCAAACTTATGAGAACGAAGGAGAAAGTTATGGTTTTGCTTTTGCTAGTGCTTATAAATATAGAGTGATATTTTTGCATTCATCTCACGTGTGAATCGGTGCGCGTTATTGTGATTGTTTACCTATTTCGAGGTTAGATTAAAATCATTTATATTTAAACACACTGTATAGTGAAATTGCATTAGTGTGAGTACTGTGAACGTGCCAGCTTTAATTAACCGATCCGTAACAGTGTATCAAATAAAAACTGGTAGTCTTATTAGTTCTTTAAATTCGATTTAAGAAAGAAAACCATATAAATAAATGGAAAAGGTGATTCGTGGAACTTCTGAAACTTTTGTCTAGAAATCCCCTTTGCTTGGCGTAGTAACGTCGGAAGGGGATTTATGAACAACATTAGTTAAAAAGTCTACAAATCCCCTTTGTAGGGGATTTGAGGAATAAGCCCCATCACGCTGGCTTAGTGGAGGGGTTTTAAGGCTACTATCAGATTAATTATCGACCGAGCGAGCGAAGCGTCTCCGTTCAGGATTGGGTAAGAATGGTTTAGTATGTCCGGATGTTAGCCTCTACAGGCCGCATTTCTCAACTGATTGTGAATTATTGTGAGCAGGTTCGGTAATTAAAAAGATTTCTTTTATCGATTCAGTTTTTGCAATTTTTTCAAAATGGCGGAGATGAGAGGTTTTTAATATTTCAAAAAACCGCTACTTTCCAAACAGATTGATAGATTTTTTAACAAATGAGGTGTTGTTGGATTTGTGGAGACCGAGAGAGTAACAGGCTATATAGTTTTAGTGACAATTCAATAGGTTGGGTTTAAGACCTCGAAATGTAGTTAACAAAGTTATTGGTGCGGCTACTTTCATACTCCATGTACGTAACCAGTTGCGTCCATAAGTTTGTATGTGTTATTAAAAGAAAGTGTCACTCGCGAGGTCTACAGCTCACAGAAACACTATAGATGGAATTAATGACATTTATAGGAAGAATGTATATAATATGTTTATTATTTTGTATAATAAACTGCCTGACGACTTTAACTTAATCAATAGCGACTCCTTGAAAAACAGTCTGATAAAGTGGCTACTACAATACTATTTTTAAGGAAGCGTTAAAGAATATTTAGATTATAAAAAATAACATTTATAGAAAAATTATGACATTTGAAGCTTAAATTATAGAAATGGTAATTTATTTTGATAAATATATATGTCACCGTAAGATAGTTAAAACCTTTAGTTGATAAACTAACGATTTTTGTTCTCGTAAGTTGGTCAACTATCGACAGATAGTAAACTGTAGCGTACTGCTTACTATGACGCGTTAGTTGATCAACTAATGCTTAAAACCGTTAAAAACTGTTTTAAACTTGAATTGCAATCGAAATACCAGGGCAAACACTGAGGTAGCTTAGAGGGGGCGAGCGCAGCGAAGCCTTCGAATAGTCTTCGTGTTAGGTTGACATGTAAGCACAAAAGACACGTATATTCTAAACCCTGTCGGTCTGGTTTACTATCTGTCGATAGTTGATCAACTGCCGCGTTAGTTTATCAACTAACGGTTTTGACTATCTTCCGGAGACATATACATTAATATTGCCTTTGCTATTTTACAAATTGAAATCTTATTAGATTCTAATAGTACATTATGCTTTTGCATGCTTACATGCATACATAAGCTAAATACACTGTCCATATTTTAATGTTAAGATCCTATAATCTACTGTTTTCTTGCAAATAAACTTGATTTAATTTGACTAGTTTTAAACAAGCTGTCTTTTGATTGGTCGACGATTTGTTAATTTGAAAAGGGACTGAAAGATATTCCCAGATGTAAAAATAACATGTTAAGCCATACAGGTCAGCTCCGGGATTCGAACCTGCGTCTCCTGCGTGAGAAGCAAGCGTGAAACCCACTAGACCACTGCCTGATTCTACTTAATGTTGCCAGCTTTCAACCCGGCTCCGATCATCGCGCTTCGCACAGTGAAGTCAGAGGTCATTTGCGGCATGAAGAAGGGAAAGTTCGAGGTTCAGACCAAGAAGGACCCGACGTGGATGACGACAGGAGACTATGGGTAGTCAAAGCATATACTACACGCCAAAGTTAACTTGGCACCAGACCTTCTTGTAACGTTATTATACTCATAACGTTATGCATCATAGCGCTATAGTAGGCGTCTTATAACGTTATAATTCCATAAAGTTATACGGCTCTAACGTTATCTTAGTTTTATAGCGCTATATTCAATAGCGTTATGCAAAAAATACCGTTATCATAACGTTATAGGGCATCCCTTTCACGCCCGTCGTTATAGTCCATCTTTTTAACGCATCGCGCGCGTGAGTAGTGTAGGTACCTAAACAACACACAGGCTGTGTGTTCACAGCAGACATACGGTAACTTTATTCATAACGTTATTTTGATTTCGTTATGTTTCTCTTACAGTTGTGTTATAATAACATTATTATAGCGCTACAATAATGAAACGAATTGATTATAACGTTACATAACACAATATAGCGTTACATTTTATAACGTTTTGAAGGTCTAGTCATAGCGTCCACCGAGGGCAAGAGCGAGTGAGGGAAGGAGGGGTAACGCATTCCACGCGGGTGTCGCGTATTTGAAAAATCGACACAATATGAAACCTTAAGCCTAAAATTTGGTCCACTTGTTACCTTGTGAACCTCACAAGTTTCGAACGACTGAACCGATTTTGATTAAACATGACTGAGAACCATCGCAGGGAAGTATACTACCGATCACCGACGAAATAATAGCGGTGCTATAAATTTGAAGCGTCTGTCCGTGGCATTCTAGCGGTTAAACGGATGGACGGATATTAATGTGGTTTTCTGTAAACTTCCCTGCGGTTTGTCTTAGACATGTTTTATTAAAATCTGTTCACTGGTTTAAAAGTTATGAGCTTAACAAGGAAACAAGGCAAATTTAAGGCATAGGGTTTAATTTATTGTGTATAATGAACATGAGCATTTGTATACAGGCACATACATTGCTTATGACCCTACACTAGGATACCCCGTCCCGTGGGAAGGGCATCACACACATGTTGAAATCTAAGACCTGGGCATTTTTTTCTTTACCCCCAGCCGGGGATCGAACCCGGGTCCTCTCGCATGGTAGGAAGAGCCACAGCGCCACAGAGGTCGTAATATAAATTTTTATTAATTGAACTAAATGGAAGTGGAATGAATAACTACTGGAGTAGTAGAGAACACAACTGTTCCTCTGCTACCCCGTATGGGAAAAGGCGTGACGCAAGCGTTTTTTCATACAAACATTGTTTTCTGTCAAACAATTTTATGCGACAAATATGTGCCCTGGAAACTTGCAAAGGCAAGAAAGTAATAAGAAGATTACTATTAATTATTTTCATACATTTATAAGAAGAATTTAATTCAAATTTTGTCCTCAGAATAATACAATTCTGCAAGAAGAGGCAGAAACTCAAGGTGGCCACGCAACCCTGCCTCGATTACGACCGGAAGTGTCTCAACCAAGTCTGTCCCGTTCACAAAGACCTCTGGTGATGTGGGTGCAAGCTAGATAGCTATATTGCCATCCCCCTCTTAGCAAAATACATATAGCACTATGTAAGAACGTAAGAATGTGTGTCAACCAAGTCTGTCCCGCTCACACCGACCACTGGTGTGAGCGGGACAGACTTGGTTGACACATGTGAGGGCGAGCGAGACGACTATGGCGCCATCCCCCTCTAAGCGTTTATGAGAGAACGTGGAGTGTCTCAACTAAGTCTGTCCCTGCTCACACCGATTTCTGTTGTTGTGAGAGCGAGCGAGACGGCTAGAGTGCCATCCCCCTTTTAACATAATACATGATACACCGACCTCTGGTGGTGGGTGCAAGCGAGATAGCCGTATTGTCATCGCCTTCGCCCCTCTTAGTTCAAAGTAGCGTGTAAATGGAAGTCATCTCGGATTTCTTATCGAGTAGGATTTTGTCATCGTATCAAATGTATATCTCGGTCAATATTTTTATTACATCTACTCGTTAGTTAAACAAATCGCCGCGATTCTACTAAATACTGTACAGACTAAATGCACATACTACTGCTCAAATTAAGTGCCGCTTAAATTTCATACTGACACAGGCAGTTCCCCAGCGGTTGGCAGCGTGACTGAATGTCCGTCAAATAGAATCAGTTTTATTTTTCTAGAATCGTAGTGAACTGCATTTTTACTCATGTTATTTACTTTTAAATCATATTTTTGTTGTTATTTTATGAAATGAATTATATGTATTTTTTATGATTTCCTATAGAAGTTATAGCAAAGTTTACATTACTAGAAATCTCAATAAAAATTGTAAAATAACCTGTGTTTTATTTTTAATTAGAATTTACAATGCTGCGAGGACTTCTTTCAACATTCACGATGAAACTTTGTAAGGAATTTCGCATTAATCGCGTAATGTATGTAAAAAAACAAGTGTCCGAGAAAACCAGTTCGAGATAATTGTGTTCCTAACTAAATTCTGTCATTCCCATAAAAAATATGGCAGGATTACCGAAATATCAGTAAAAAACACAAAATCCTTTATTTGTCCTCTACGGCGTAGTTTGTTAAAATTCCCTTTGCCGTTAAGTTGGCTGCCCTGTAAAACTGTCAAGTTTCAAATTTTGTTTCAAGTTTTCAGTTTGCCTGTCAGTCGATAACGCAGATGTCAGTTGGAACGTAAACAAATATTGATATTATAGTTTTTTCGTTTCATAAGCGGAAACAACCAGCTTCATGTAAAACCGCTCAAAAACTGTGAACAAGTGACGTCACGAGGGGTGCTATTTAAAAAAATATTCAAAAAATTATAAGACGTCCATCACTCAAAATATTCAAATAAGTTTCATAAAATAGTCTAAATTTTCATAAAAAAAATAATCCTTTATTCTCACTAGTTCAAATGAACAGTTCAGTTGACTGAACTAGTGGGAATTTTTTCCCACTAGTTCAGTTGCTCGTCTTAGCAAAGCCTATTAGGACATTCACTAGATATATTGACTTTTGACTTCATCATATGATGAACTCTCACGGTTACAACACACACTGCTTTATTTTTGAGACGCGAAATTGTACGAATGTGTCTAATCCAAAGGCAAGACTTGTGCGTTGACGAGAGCGTTGCGTCATGATCATTACAGAAGAAAAAACTCCGAATTGTACGATTATGTAGGTTATATTTATTGTCTAGCTTTAAGAATATCAAATACATCACTTATGTACGTACGTAGAAAGACATCTATAAATTAGTTAAACATAATATATATACAAAAAACCTATTTAAGTCGAAGTGTGTTTTAAATGCATCACAAATCCATTTATGTTATGGATAATTCATTAGTTATTCGTCACTCGATCTCTTCCCAATGCCCGATGTGTATTATTTGCCGTCGATTTCGGTTACTCGCACCTAGTTGATAGCAATCCAACCATCAGTGCCGTTGGGAAGCTGGATTTGAACCAGTCGCACCATGCCTCCGTCTTCATTGCTTGCTACGATCTGAAATAATGGAAACATGCAGATAAGCAATTTAGTAGTTAATAATTTACGGTCTTGTCTTTTACAGCTTTTGGGATTGTTGCAAGTGTTATCACTAGGTTTTTAGGCAATCGCGCGGTCCATTTTTTATAGAACGATCATATCGGCACAGCCTCGCGTTATCGTGACAGAGATAGCCAATTAGGACGGAGCCTAATCTTCCTTTTAAAAGGACGAGTTATTTTCGATGGGAATTTTTAGTACTCTGACTGCTACACCATCAATCAATCAATGAAGCATTTATTGACTTATTCATTACTCCATCATCATTGACTTATTCATTACTCCATTGCAATTAGTTTCTATTTATTTATATCCCGAGATTGTAGTCAGAATTCCGGGGAATGTCCATATTAACATCTATGTTTGACCTCAATGAACTAAAACAGCTCTCTGCCCATTCCTATCACTTCTAATGACGGACTATATTTTCTGAGCCGCCCCGACTGACCTGCGCACTGTTCCCCAGCTCCTGGCTGGTGATGGTCTCCAGTAGACTCGCGTCGATCTTCTCGGAACTCTCCACCAGCGTCTCTGCATTCACAGAATCCAAACTTTCATGCCCGTACGAATATAAATATCAAATAACATTTATATACATTGGGTCTGGCCCCACACAAAGATACCCTGTGTCGGGGGAACCAGAAACAGCGACGTCACGCACATATGAACATCCAAGACCTTGTTTTTTTCTTCCTCCCCAGCCGGGACTCGAGTCCGGTACCTCTCGCTTGGGAGGCGGAGCCTCCAACCACAAAGCCACAGAGGTAGTCATTATTCGTCATTAAACAGGGGATAAACGATTTTGCTGTGGATTAAACAGAAAGATGTAGAAAAATATAAGGGTGTTTTAACAATCATTCTGAACAACTGTCGCTATGCCACTGATTTGAAGACTTAATTTTTTTCAGGCCGCGCCGAGTTGACGACCCGAATGGCCGAGTCGGCAGTGACGCTGCCTACGAAACCAAGGGTCCCGGGTTCGAGTCCCGGTGGGGGCAAATGTTTGTTTGATGAGAACGGATATTTGTACCCTAGTCATGGTTGTTTATCTATCTAAGTATAATATTTCTCTATATAAGTATATATATCGTTGTCTAGTACCCAAGATACAGGGAATCCTAGTTTGGGGCTAGATCAATGTGTAAAAGGTGTCCAAGGTATTATTATTATAATTATTAGTTCCGTTGAGAGAAAGAGAGGCAAGGTGGGGTGAGAGAGAGGTGGACAGCTCGCTCAGACTAAAAGACATTTGGCTCGAACTGTTCCTCCTCTTAGAAATCAACTGACCGCCCAAAACGCATGGCGAAGGAAATAAAAATGTATGGTTTACCGTCTTGTAGGAACACTTGCTTGTCTCCCGCCGCGGTGATGTAAACTTTGCTGGAACTTTCGTCGTCACTGGCCGCGCTCGGTACTGAAACTGAATACATAAGCAACATTACTGCATCAACTTTTGTTTACAAGCACATAAATAATTCTGGCCCCACACTAGGATACCCTGTGACGTGGGAACCAGTAAGAGTTTCGTTTATCTGAGGAACCAGTAGCCTTATTATCTATCTGGGACATCTGGAAATTTCAATCATAATACAATTGAAAATGACAAATCGACCAATCACAATAGCTAAAAAAACCGGTCAAGTGCGGGTCTAAATCGCGCACGAAGGGTTCCGTACCACCGTTCAATGGAAGCGATGGTGTGGAGTGAATAGTTTGGATTTTACACAGCAAAATATTGTTTACAAAGTTATTGGTGCGGTTACTTTCACACTCCATGTACGTAACCAGGTGCATCCATAAGTTTGTATGTGGTATTGTTGTATGGGAGCCCCCTTAAATATTTATTTTATCCTGTCTTTTAGTATTTGTTGTTATAGCGGCAACAGAAATACATAATCTGTGAAAATTTCAACTCTCTAGCTAGCTAGGTTCTTGAGATACAGCCTGGTGACAGACGGACGGACGGACGGACGGACGGACAGCGAAGTCTTAGTAATAGGGTTCCGTTCTTACCCGTTGGGTACGGACCCTAAAAATGGGCTCATTATAAAAATAATAGTTTTGTGATTGGTCTATTTTTCAAATGTCAGAATTACTTAACCTCTCAACGACCCACGGCACCGTAAGATGCCATTTTCCCGTTATAGGTTTTGAATTTTATTACCATGGCATGAGGTTCAAAATCGCGATACCTCAAGTTAAGTTGAGTTATTGCCAGAGATTGGATATTCGGATGCGAAGTCAATTTTTGGCAATACAATATGAAAGCATATTCTTATATTTTTTTAAAATAATTCCTGGGATGCCCGGACATCCGGGCTATCTATAACTAGTATCATAGTTATAGATAGTGATTAAATAGTGACATAGGTAAATATGCATCCGATTCTAAAAACACTAAAGTCGATTACGTAATCGCAGGATATTTACGATCGATACACAAGTGCATTCCATATGTAAGCCAAACCTCAATGTACGTAAAAATATACATCCGATTCTATAATCAGAACACTAAATCAGTCAATCCCGGAATCGCGGGATTTTTTCGATACTAAATTGCATTCCATAATAGCCGACATCTCAATTAGGTAAATATGAATCTGATTATCCGATGTCTGATTGATTACACACGATTATTTTAAACATAACATAGCGTCACGACTTTTCCCATGCGGGGTGGTAGAGGCACAATTGTGCCCACTTTGAGCCAGTTATTCGATACTCCATTTTGCGTGACAGGGGGCTAGCTAATCGTTGCAGCTAGGAACATTTCCTCACGATGTTTTCCATCATCGTTAGAACGTGGATAATTAACATACCGAAAATGTCAACGAACCAAGTTCAAAAGGCCTTATTTTCTTCGTACACAATGTGTATGTGTTGCTCGTTACGCACACTTACGCGAAGTATAACTTACCACTGGCTATAGTTTGTTTAGTGGAGCCCAATTCTTCAACATCTGCTACGTACACCTGAAGCAGAAAACATCAATTTATTGAAGACTAGCTGGTGCCCGCAAATTTGTCTACGTGTACCTAGGAATTATCAATAACCCAGAACACGTTAACCTCCTTCTGTTCTGCAGTCGGCTCAACAGTATCCCATATGTTAATCTAGCTCATAAACTATATGAGTTAAATTTCATTCAAAACCGTTCAGCCGTTTTAGGGTCATTGAGGCACAAACAGAAATACCCAAACATCTAAACATCGCTACTTTCACATTTATAATAATAGTTGGATAGTTGGATTTGCCGACTGTCGGCAAAGTGGTGACCCCGACGTCATACTGCAAGCTCACACTTCCCGTGTCACTGTGTTCCGTGCGTGGTAATGCGCACAGCATAAACACAAACGACTTAAAAAAAGGATCTCAATTAGGTTGTATTTTTTTTTTACCTCGAAACGCATTATGGACAAACTGATTTTAACATGTTTTTTTGATAGTAGAACCGCCAGTTGGGTCTCTATTTTTTTATTAGAAATCAATTCAGTAGTGTGTGTTTAAAATTTGATATTTTTGCTTTTCTGTGACTTTTCAGTGATGGTATATGCAGTATAAGTGCCATTAAGTCGATAACATGTTTAGCCCTGATTGTCAGAAGACAGATTTCAAAGCCTCGTTTACGTACATCAAGGCGACATTGTATTCCAACCCGGAGAGGAGCAAATAGGGCTTGCAGTAAGATTTATTTAAGCTTTCGCTTTAAAAATTTGCAACAAGGCAAAAAGACCTTTCCGAGATGAGGAGGCAAAGGTACACCTGAACAAAATCTTAGACTAAACTCTCTATTATATCAAGACACACGGCAGCATATCAAGCCAAGCTCGAGCCAGTATCTATATACTGGCGACGAAGCAGTGAGTTATTATATTACACGAACCATTTCGAGCTTATTTTGACCCCTTGATAACTCAAAAACTATTAAACTTTTTGCTTTGAATTTTGCTTTTACATTAAGGCCTCTGAGATTACATAGGGTACCAAATTTCAGAAATGTTGCCCTAACCGTTATTTTTTTATTAAATTTCAAAAACTACATTTTAATGACTCACTGACTAATATTTAGATCAAAACCTAACCTCGATCCAGATTTAACTAGACGCTTGAGATTTGGCATCCAGTCCAGGTACGAAATTATGCGTACTTACATAAAGGAAACAATCTGAAAACAGTGGATTACAGTCATTAATTGTTTTTTTCCCAAATATATCTTTTACTCCTACCATAATTACATATCAACAACCGGCATCTCTGTTGATCTATTGAATTGTATATATTGTTCATTAGTATCTTTCTGCCCGTGGCTCCTCTCACATGGACATATTTTACTTCGTTGCAGTTGGATATAAATTGGCCAAGTGGCAAGTCGGTCAGTCGGACTCGCAAGCAAACGGTTCCTTCTTGTATGGGGACCCCGCGTACTATTTACTTTATTTCGATGGTGTCGTCGCACTTCTATACGTGTAAAGGCTTGTGCCCCTCGGTGGGTGTAGTATTTGGCTACATTTATGATTTGATATGTTATAGTAGCTAATAGTAGTTTAGCATATGTAGTTTATTGGGTTCTAGGACTTTCCTGTTGCATTTATAAACTTTTCTGTCCTGCCAAGGTTTCTATCTTAAGAGCTAAGCTTTACGCATAAATTGTCTTTCAAAAGTTGAATATTTTTATTATATGTATAAATACATATAATAAAAATATTCAATTTTAGTAATAATAATAATATAATAAAAAATAAATAATAAATTTATTATTTATTTTTTATTATATTTTATTTTATTACATGAATGCAGGATATGTCAAGATTGTTCGGGTTCGAGTCCCGGTGGGGGCAAATGTTTGTTTGATGAGAACGAATGTTTGTACCCTAGTCATGGTTGTTTATCTATCTAAGTATAATATTTCTCTATATAAGTATATATATCGTTGTCTAGTACCCAAGATACAGGGAATCCTAGTTTGGGGCTAGATCAATGTGTGTAAAAGGTGTCCAAGGTATTATTATTATTATTATTATTGTAAATGTTCAAAAAGTAAAAGATGCATTAAAATTCGTAAGTCTGATGCACTGGTCTAAGAACCTCCTTGGTTTTGTAGTAGGAACAGCAATTTCTTTGTACAAAACCGGGTTATATAAGAAGAATTTAAAATTCCTCGTACATAACTGTCATTGTATCTGGTAATGTGCAAAGAAAGTAGGTTTCTTGGTACTTAACCCGGTTTTGTACGAAGAATATTTTTTCTTTGTACATAGCTAGTTATGTAACTCAGTTATGTACGAAGAACAAGGGGTATTTTTATACAAACTATAATGATTCCTCAACAAATCAGGCTCATAATAATAATGGGAGCCAACTTCAAGAGACTTTACCGACAAAAAAATTGAGATCTAAACAGGTGTCAAGTTCTATAGATAATACTGATATTCAACTGGATCAAAAAGTATGGCTTAGCCATTGCACACACTCAGATATACCCATGGCTCACAGTTAAATCGATTATCGATAACTGTACACAAACACTAGGTTTATTTTTTATTCCGTATACTATACGAGCTGATGCCCGCTCCATGTGTAGGGAACTGGACTTAGCAGGGGGATCTGACTCCCGGGCATGGTTTATACCATTTTTTTCCCCCTCACACAAAAAATACACCCATATATAGGTATAGCTAGTACCATGAAAAGGCCAAGCCATACTTTTTGTTTGACGCAATTGAATATCAGGATTATCTATACAACTTGGCCCCCATTTAGATCTCAATTATTTTGTCGGTGTTCCACTTACCGGATCGCCTTCCACTTCAACAGATACCCTCGGCTGGTTGACTACAATGGACTCTGTCATGTGACCCTGTAACATGAAACACAATAAGCTCGCCTTTGCACATTATATACAGCGAGGTATACTAAATTGGAATCCTGGGTGTGGCAAGGTATTGTCAAATCGATGGGATATTATTGGATACAGTTGGCGCAGGGTCGTAAGATCAGCGCTTCAGAAAAGAGGCTTATGATGCCCAGCAAAATAGAGCACGAAGATTAATTTATTTATTTCGCGTTTGGTCGCCAGCATCTTCGTCACAAAGGAGGCAGTATGAGCTGCCATTCTTCCGCAGAGATAATATTTGCAGTCCGCCTTAGATCGGATTGTGTGGTTGTGCGGATCACTAGAAGGTGCGACGCTTCCAACTTTCCCCCGCGCCCCAGAATGGCTCATAGAGCTTCTTGTCGTTTATCTACCGCGTCGTATGTTTGCTAGTAATGACGGAGACTCACACTGCTGTTCATGTGCGCATAGAGCAGCGGTTTGCGCATGTAGCCCGCGCCGCACACGAGGCACTCGTAGTGCTTCTTGTCGTTTATCTACCGCGTCGTATGTTTGCTAGTAATGACGGAGACTCACACTGCTGTTCATGTGCGCATAGAGCAGCGGTTTGCGCATGTAACCCGCGCCGCACACGAGGCACTCGTAGTGCTTCTTGTCGTTTATCTACCGCGTCGTATGTTTGCTAGTAATGACGGAGACTCACACTGCTGTTCATGTGCGCATAGAGCAGCGGTTTGCGCATGTAGCCCGCGCCGCACACGAGGCACTCGTAGTGCTTCTTGTCGTTTATCTACCGCGTCGTATGTTTGCTAGTAATGACGGAGACTCACACTGCTGTTCATGTGCGCATAGAGCAGCGGTTTGCGCATGTAACCCGCGCCGCACACGAGGCACTCGTAGTGCTTCTTGTCGTTTATCTACCGCGTCGTATGTTTGCTAGTAATGACGGAGACTCACACTGCTGTTCATGTGCGCATAGAGCAGCGGTTTGTGCATGTAGCCCGCGCCGCACACGAGGCACTCGTAGTGCTTCTTGTCGTTTATCTACCGCGTCGTATGTTTGCTAGTAATGACGGAGACTCACACTGCTGTTCATGTGCGCATAGAGCAGCGGTTTGCGCATGTAACCCGCGCCGCACACGAGGCACTCGTAGTGCTTCTTGTCGTTTATCTACCGCGTCGTATGTTTGCTAGTAATGACGGAGACTCACACTGCTGTTCATGTGCGCATAGAGCAGCGGTTTGCGCATGTAACCCGCGCCGCACACGAGGCACTCGTAGTGCTTCTTGTCGTTTATCTACCGCGTCGTATGTTTGCTAGTAATGACGGAGACTCACACTGCTGTTCATGTGCGCATAGAGCAGCGGTTTGTGCATGTAGCCCGCGCCGCACACGAGGCACTCGTAGTGCTTCTTGTCGTTTATCTACCGCGTCGTATGTTTGCTAGTAATGACGGAGACTCACACTGCTGTTCATGTGCGCATAGAGCAGCGGTTTACGCATGTAGCCCGCGCCGCACACGAGGCACTCGTAGGGCTTCTTGTCGTTTATCTACCGCGTCGTATGTTTGCTAGTAATGACGGAGACTCACACTGCTGTTCATGTGCGCATAGAGCAGCGGTTTGTGCATGTAGCCCGCGCCGCACACGAGGCACTCGTAGTGCTTCTTGTCGTTTATCTACCGCGTCGTATGTTTGCTAGTAATGACGGAGACTCACACTGCTGTTCATGTGCGCATAGAGCAGCGGTTTGCGCATGTAGCCCGCGCCGCACACGAGGCACTCGTAGTGCTTCTTGTCGTTTATCTACCGCGTCGTATGTTTGCTAGTAATGACGGAGACTCACACTGCTGTTCATGTGCGCATAGAGCAGCGGTTTGCGCATGTAGCCCGCGCCGCACACGAGGCACTCGTAGTGCTTCTTGTCGTTTATCTACCGCGTCGTATGTTTGCTAGTAATGACGGAGACTCACACTGCTGTTCATGTGCGCATAGAGCAGCGGTTTGCGCATGTAGCCCGCGCCGCACACGAGGCACTCGTAGTGCTTCTTGTCGTTTATCTACGGCGTCGTATGTTTGCTAGTAATGACGGAGACTCACACTGCTGTTCATGTGCGCATAGAGCAGCGGTTTACGCATGTAGCCCGCGCCGCACACGAGGCACTCGTAGGGCTTCTTGTCGCTGTGCACGAAGCGGTGCGCGTTGCGGTTGTCGCGCGAATTGAACTTCTTGCCGCACACCTAGAACAAACATCTATATTTATAATAAAAAACGATCAAGTGCGAGTCTAACTCGCGCACGAAGGGTTCCGTACCACCATAAAATGGTAGGGATGGTGTGGAGTGAATAGTTTAGATTTTACATTGCAAAATGTTGTTTACAAAGTTATTTATGCGGCTACTTTCACTCCATGTACGTAACCAGGTCCATTCATAAGTTTGTATGTGGTATTGAAAGAATTGTTGTATGGGAGCCCCCTTAAATATTTACTTTATTATACCTGACGTTAGCTGGCTTTAAGCCTAATATTGAGAGTAGCATACTTGACTTCCTTTCCGGTGCGACGAAATTAGCCCCAAATAGCTCACTTCCTGTTTAAAACTCCTAAAATACATGTCATATCCGTTTTGAACCTCAGCAACATAGCGCGCGTAAAGTTTCAGAAATGGCGGCAACTGTAGCCAGCGTTATTGTGCGCGCTCAATTTTCAGGTCATTGGCGTTTTGGATTTCTTTCCGTGCGCACGCGTTTAACAAATTTGAAAATATTCCAAGTTACTTTTCGAAATATCCTTGGAATTTTGTTACGGTTATAGTGTTAATTGTTCAGTGTAACAGCAAAAAATAATCCGTTTAGTAAAAACCGCGGTAGATAGCACCGCGTAGTGAATCATCGAGGAGTGATCGCTACAGCAGTTCCACTTCCACGTCTCCGGAGAAGAGGAGCAGCCGGAGGAGAAGACTTCGGGGGAGTAAGAAAGAATTCAAGGACAAGTAATCTGGAAAAATCGTACCAAGTTTCAGCTAGTAACATCTCGGCAATGCATGATCGTATGCTAAACAGATCGAGTGATGCAATGTTTAGTAACTCACACAATCTCGCAATAAGATATGTTTAATTCTGACATTGAATTTGTTAGGAATATCACTCCCTTTGATATAGGAGTGATATTTATAAGTAGCTATTTGTAACTACCCTCGAAAGTACAAACATTGCATTCATCCGAATCTCACGCCGAGAAAATCATAAGTAAATCCAATCAAATCAGATTAGGTATTTGCCGTTCGGATACAAACTTTTATTGTTCTGTGCTGGAGTTCAATGAACTCGAGTGCGCCAAATCCTTAGATGGCAATCATACATGGTAGTACCACATGGTTTGATCAAGCAGAAGGAGGCGCAAAAAGGGATATTTTCGACGGTCATGTCTTGGCTTGTTGAGCACCAAGCAGATTCCGGCTACAGGGATAAGGTATGTAATACAATCAAAGAGATGTCTTCCGAGGGGGAATATAATAAAATCGGTTCTTATCAATTGTGAAACATTGACGTTGGACGAGTGGATCTCTACTCAATCTATACTCAATGCATTCACGACCATCGCGTAATGGTAACGTCGTGCAAGATTTTGCCCTCGGTGGATATTCCATAACTAATCCCAGTTTTACAGATTTTATGTCCGAGGAAGGAAGGAAGGAGAAACCTGGAGATTTTACGTGAGTTTGACCTCCAGAGCAAGGCAAACAGAGGAGGCAAGCCCTTGTGCAAAGGGCTCCCCGCAACTGTTAGCCCGCGCCCGCGCGCAGCGGTGTCGCGCCCCCGCCGCCCGGAGCCCGGCTAGCGCTCCGGGCCGCCAGCTGCGCAAGGCTGGCGCGCGCGCGGAGGGGAAGCAGGATACAAACGACGACACGGCGACTGCGTGCATTTTTGTGAGTTCGACCTCCAGAGCAAGGCGAGTAGAGAAGGTGAGCCCTTGCGCTGCTGGCTGCCCGCTACACTTAGCCCGCGCCCGCGCGCAGCGGTGACGCGCCCCCGCCGCCCGGAGCCGGCATACAGCGAGCGCTCCGGGCCGCCAGCCTGCGCAAGGCTGGCGCGTGTGCGGAGGGGAGGCAGGAGGCGAACGACGACACGGCGAATACGAGCCGCAGCCAAATGTAGGTGCCGCAGCCTAGTCTGAGCGCCATAAGTACACCAATCAGCGCAGCTTGGCTACAGAGAAATTGAAATTCCCTCGTGAAGTGACCTGTTGATAAATCTTCGATGGTAATATACCGCTGACAGTTTCTGCAACTTAGTCCACCTGCAAGGTTTAAAGCGACATTGACATGCAGTTACGTCAGCCGTTAGCGGTTATGCCGGTAGTGCCTGCGCGTAAGGGGACATCGCTACTAAACGCTCGTGTGAGTATGAAATGACTCAGTCTATGCGAGAGGGTTCAATTAAACATCTTGCGCAAAGATGTAGATATCTGATGGCTGGTTGTCGTGCATTTCTAGTATCCCGGCGAAACTTGAGACCTAACTCAGTCTCTGCAACGTTTCCATCTGTGCAAGGTTCAAAGCGACATTTTCATACAGAAACATCGCCTGATGTTCAGTTCAGTTCAGTTCAGTTTATTGCATTCCATATTTAATATAGGTGGAGATTATCATTATGGACCTTGTCCAGGTACAGCAATTTGCGAGAGGGCGATATTACAATATTGCAATATTTCTACGTACTACCTAATTTATATATAAATTAAATTGTATCAGATACTTATTTATATAATGTTAGTTTTCATATGTTTGAAATTTTTATTCTATACCTATTTTAATAATTATAATTCGTCATTTAAATAATCATTTACACAATAATAGCATTTAGTAATTAATAGTTGTTTTAATGAACTTATAAATATGGTATCTCTAGTTTCTGTCGTCAGATGTTTTGGTAACCTATTATAAATTTTTGCAGTCATTACTAGAGGGCTTGAAGAGTGGATGTTTAGTCTAGAAGGTGGTAGCGCTAGTCCTTTTCTTGGTCTTAGGTTGCGATTCGTTGGCATCTGATCTTGGCGTTTTGTGTAAAATTCAGGATATTTTCGGACGAATTTACAAGTTTCCAGTATGTATATGCTAAGGAGTGTGAGGATTTTGTGTTCTGTAAAGTGTGGCCTACAGCTGTCTCGAGGTTCAATATTTGTGAGTATGCGTATTAGTTGCTTTTGTAGAGTGAAAACGCTTTTTGCGTTAGTGCTGTTGTAGTGTGTCACAACCTTTAGCCGATACGTCTCTATAATAACCAATGTCTGTGTCCATCCTTAGTCAATAAACGTCCGTCTTTGAACCAACAAACACGTCTCTCACTACATCCCATAGGCCCATCCCTACATGGCGACCTAGCCAGGCCAGCCTGCCCTAAAAGGCAGTGCTGCGCCGAATGGCATATTTCGTGTAAAGTGAAATGATATTTTGGACTAAATGTGAAATAAAATGTGAAAAGGACAAAAAGTGCTAAAATTATACCTAAATAACTACTGTAAGAAAATTATACCTTTATACATATAAATAAACTGTTAATAGATTCAATATATCAGGAACTACTTAAATAGATAAAATAATGGACATTTAAATGAAGATTAAAATTACATAAAAATTATATACCTACAAAATTAAGAAGACCGCAAAATAAAACTAGAACCAAAAGCAGAACCAGTGACCAAATTAAAAAACAAAATAACCTAAAAACCCAAATTATAAAGAGGATTCCTGCTGGGTGCCGGGTGATCTGTGCAAGCCTAGATGATGTGCGATGCAGGGCGCAGGGCGAATTGTACGCTGCACAATGTACGGGTCCGATGAGGAGCAGCTGGGAGATGTTGTCCCGGAGTGATGAGCTGCAGCACCACGCAGTAGGAATGATAGGCACCACGTGAAGTCTTCATGAGTGAGTCGTGACCAATTTTTTCCAATTCCATGTCAATGAATTATACATTTTATGCGAGTTAATTTGATTTATTTTATCAGATGTTGTTTTGTGTGTTAAATAATAATGACGGAAATTGTTAATTTGGATATAAAAGAAAAATAATGATGGAATAGAAATTGAATATTTAAGTAAGTATTTTATAAATGATTTGTAGTATTTACTTTACACCCCTGAATATGGTGTACTTAATAAATAATTCAGATTAATTTGTAAAGGGTTGACGACAAGAACTACATTTTTTTAAATAATTTAGTTTGATGATGAATGAGTTAAAGGATGACATTGATTGTGTGGCGTATGTTTGTGTGTATTTTTTCCAGTGAATTTATAATTTTAAATTGTAAAGTATTTACAATAATTGTCTTAGTAACATATCCAGTTAGTACGTATTCAAACCATATTTGCATGTAACGCGATGCAATACAATACAGTTAACAACAGAGTACCAAATTAGGGGACCACCGAGAATTTGTTTTAGTTCTGACAAAAATGGATCGTGACGATACCTACCAGCTCTTATTACAGGTGCAGATGAGCAACAGTAATGATAATGAATTCATTAGAAACCGTATGTGGTGATGGATGTTTGTTTAGAGTTCAGCAGAGAAATTAAGTATGGAACCGTATGGATGTTAAATAGATACCAAGGTTAAAATTGCATTGGTGGGGGTGGGATTACATTGAAAGTTTATGAAAATGATGATGTATAATGAATGTATGATATTTTTTTATTATTATTACAGGATGCTGATAATATTTAGTATATTGAAAGATGTTTGATCGGAACAGTAAGTGATGTTTAAGGAAAGATTGATTTGTTTATTTATGTATGACTATGACATTTTGTTGTCTAGAGATGAGTTAAGTAGAAGAGTGATTATGTAAGTTTTTAGATATCTCAGAATGTTGATTTTTTATGGCAGTGTTTAAGGCGAAGGAGACGAGATATTTAATTACAAACTACAAAGGAAAGTCGTATTTTGTATGGACAAGAAAGATAGTGTTATTTTGAAGGAAAGGTAAATAAGTTTGATTTGTTAATTGTGACAAAAAGAATACCGTATGGAATGTTGATAAGTACTCAATTGCAATGGGTAAGTTAGCTAGGAATACTTCGTTTGGTAAGGTTTCTATTAACAGTTGGACTGATCATCTGACATGTTAGAGAGATAATTAAAATTCGAAGGATTCATTTGGAATGAGTTTAAGTTATGTTTTGAGTAAGATACGTGATTATTGGCGAGTCTAATATGTTATTGTATAATCATCAAAGTCAAAAGGTACAAGGTACAAGGCACGAATCCTTCCTTTTCGATCATGATGTGGACGAGTTTCCTTTGTGAGAAAGTTGGATATCGATGACCTAATAAGCTCGCGAGCCAGGTACTAGTAGTCTATGTATTTAAGTATTATTATAAAAAGTACCTTATAAAGTAAATACCAGTGTGTATAAAAAGTACCTATAAATGTGCACTCACTACATGTGAATATTAAGGGTCCGGATCCCGATAATTAAAGTACCTATATGAAGTGATAAGGAGATTATAATAAAGACTTTGTTTGAAAGAGATTGTTTATGAAAAGAAAAGTACATTTTGATGGGTTTTGAAAAGATGGTTATTATATTATGTTTATGTAGAGTGTGTTTTGGATAAGAAAGTAATAATGAGATTTATGACAAATATAAAAATGGTATTTACTAGATATATGAAAAAAAAAGAAGTTTGAATAAAACATAGACAAAGAGTTATTTGTTAGTGTTGTAGTTAGTAATTTTGAGAGTATGGTAGTAAATTAGAAGTATTGTTTTTGTTATTGAGAGCATGTACTTAAGTAGAGAGGAAAGTCTGTTTTTGTTGTCTGGTATGCAAGTAAGAAAATGAATGAGTTAAAATATTGCTGAAAGAGAAAGCAAAAATAAATAAACGTTATTGTCGCCAACACTACCCTACCCTATACTACCTACTACAAATTCTTTTTTACCAACAGTTTGCGTTTAGTATTTGAATCTTTTTTATCGACGTAGGTTTTAATTATTTACCTATCATGTATCTTTACTTTTAGAATGGTGGATTATAAACCACATTATACCCATAGTAATAGTAAACAACCTATGTATGGTTAATTTTTATATTATTAACAGTAAACATGTATCGTTTTCATACCTATATTTTTGCAATGGCGGTGTAGTTAAAAAAAAAAACAATTGAAAATGCAAAGATAATTATTTTGATTAAAATTATATTTGACGATTTGTCATTGTTTATGTTAAAAAAATATTAATAAATTTGAAAATTAAAATAAATATTTTTAGTTATACTTCACTACTGTTGATGTTTTGGTTATGTTTTTATAACAGTATTTTTTTTTTGTATAAATAATTATCAGTTATCAGATGAAGAGTTATCAGAAGGTTAAAATGTTAAAATGAAATGTAAGATGTTTTGCAAAGTTTGTTGATGTTGATGATGTTATTTGATTGGAATAAATAACAGCATATTATTTAAAAGTAGTATATTTGAAATTAAAAGATAAAAAACACATTGGATTGTATATGTTATTTATTTTAAGATTTTTAAATAAATTTTGTTTTAATTTTACAAAAAATTAGATACCAAATTTTTTCTTTCAAAAAAAAGGTGGAAGGTGTAGTGTGTCACAACCTTTAGCCGATACGTCTCTATAATAACCAATGTCTGTGTCCATCCTTAGTCAATAAACGTCCGTCTTTGAACCAACAAACACGTCTCTCACTACATCCCATAGGCCCATCCCTACACTGTTACCCCACAGTAGGATACCGTAACTAAGCCACGCATAAGCATAGGCATAGTAGGTAACTAAAGCTGTTTTTAGGTCCGTTGACTTTTTTACCTCCCGGAGAGCGTAGGTAAATCTAGATAGCTTGGAACGTAAGATTTGGGTATGTACTTTCCAATTTATATTCGTATCTATATTCAAACCTAACAGGGAAAATTCGCTCACCGTTTCCAATCTTATGTTGTTGAATGTGAAATTTATGTCTAATGGTTTTTTCTGAGGTGGGTGAAATAACATTAATTTAGTTTTATTGAAATTTATCTGAAGGTTATGATCGTTTAGCCATTTTATAGTACTATTTAGGATAGTTTCTAGTTTATTATTTATTTTTAGGTTATTTGCGCAAGGTGTAAGGATAGAAATATCATCGGCAAACAACACACATGGATCGCTCATGATTCTGGGGAGGTCATTAATGTAAATTAAAAATAATAAGCAACTAGCGACACCGCCCTGGGGGATTGAACCTTTAATGTCTATAGTATCAGACTGGAGTTTAATAATTTCATTGCTATTCTGGTTCAAGTATTCCATCTCCACGAGTTGTTTTCTATTGCTCAGGTAAGAGGAAAACCATTTATGAGTTATGCCCCGTATTCCCATACTATGCAATTTATCTAACAATATATCGTGTCGGACTCTATCGTAGGCTTTCGACATATCAAGCAGAATACCAATGGCATATTTCTTATCATTTATTATATTTATAGCCGTTTGTATATATTTAAAGACCGCTAAAGATGTGGACCGTCCTTTCCGGAACCCGTTCTGGCCTTCGTTAAAGAGTTTAAATTTCTCACAAAACTCTACTCTCTACTCTAACTCTATTACACATTGCCTTCTCAAATATTTTTGAAGCCGTCGGCAGTAGAGCGATAGGACGATAATTTGTTGTTTTTAGTTTAGAGTTTTTCTTATGTACTGGTTTTATGAGAGCAATTTTAAGTAGGTCTGGGAAGGTACCTTCAGTGAAAGATTGGTTAATCATGAGGTAAAAAGGTAGAGTCAACTCTTCTGCACATGTTGGTAGAACGAGGCGGACAGAGTGGAGGCAAACAATTTTCTTACAGTTTTATTGTAACGTTTTACTCATTTACGTGATATCTTAACCCTTTTAAAACCAGTGACGAAGAAATATAAAATCAACACTATTTTATATTCCATTTATACTAATTACTTTATGTAACTTTCTTTGCATCGAAATCAATAATTTCCATTTTAGCGCTGCTGCTTTTAATGGATTAAAAGGGAGTTCTAAACATTAGGTATGTGGCTGGAGGACCGGCTATCTATATAATACAGTACTCAAAGGGTAATCATAAACTGCTCTAATTGTGGTGTTGGACTTACCTTTAATATGTTAAACCATATTTTTAAAGAATTTTGAGTACCTACCTAGTTGATTTTCTCCAACCCCTAATAGAGTCAGAGTCAGAGTCATTTTTTTATTGAATATAAATAAATAAATTATCTTATTCAACGTCAAAATTATACTTACTTATAACTACATGTCAATTTTTTTTTATATAAAAATATAATATAACACCCGTTACAATCTAACAACAGAGCCGTCGTTTTTCAACCCGACTACTTTCATCAATCCGGCAGGATATGGTCGGCAATATGCCTACTTCACTGCTTCAGATAGTTATCATTGTAGCAGTCACCTTTCAGATTCACTATCCAAAGATATAGTCTGCTGATATTATTCAGACAGTTATCCACCAGGATATTGTCGGAGCCATATAGAGAAGTTATCTACATTACTTCTCACAAATGACCTACGTGTCACTGGACCGCGCAGGTCTTCATAATTCACTAGGTAAGTGGCTGTAAGAATTCACTTTTCAGTATATTAGCCAAAAGGAGCTGATGACAGTCCTCGAGTCTCTCAGGACATTAGTATAAATTTGAGATTATATATCGTGATATTTTTTTTTCACATCTCCACTATTTATTTGGTTGTTTCTCAATAGTCGCTTTACTTCGACATATCCCAAGCGAACAGCAAAGGCAGCTTTAACCAAGTCGACGAAATCGAGGTAATCTAACCATATTATGGTTACCATAATGTGTCTTGGATGTGGCCGGTGCGGCATACAGCCCACAAGCAGAGTTCCTTAATATTTCTACAGCTGTTCCATACAGAACCTACATAGTAAAGGAATAATAATTATAAAGTGAGTAGCAATGGAGTATTGAATATCGGACTGAGCATGATATACATTAGCATATTGAGCGTGGGCGCCATTGTGCCTCTGCCGCCCCGTATGGGAAAAGGCGTGACGCTATGTAATGTTAGGACACCAACCTGGTATTTCTACCAGTGAACTAGCTTAATGACAGTTTTTCAAAACTTTTATAACCATTACACATTATTATTTTAATGAATGTTATGGCCATGCTGGATTATCCCAATGAAGTATGTATATTTGACTTTTATGGTCCAGTCCTAGGTAACATGGTTTCAGTTAATGTTGTCTACACAGCTGCGGGTAATAATGAAAACGCGTTCAGATACTTGTATTAGGTATCTGATCAATGATAATTGAATACGATGAATACTAAACTTCTTTATCACTGTAGGCATTTACAAATATGCTTATTACGCGTAAACTTGTCTTTTTCACTATGCTTGCCCACTGTAGAAGCATCTTCAGTTGAGTCAGATAGCCACACTAGCTCCTGTAATAGAATCAGCCACATCTAGCTATTCTTCTCAGAAGTGATACGAAAAGGTATTTAGATTAATTGAGTATCTTTATCATTAAAGTCAGATTACAGAGTTGTTCGCCAGTCTTTTACAAAGACCAATCATATGTGGAAGTACATAATCAGTGGTAATGCATCCAGGAGGCGCACTGCCAATTCAAAATACAGCAATTGTAATTTGATTATACCTACTGCTAATCACTAATTTCATCAATGTTTTGTGTTTAAATCTGATTGGCCCTGTCTGTGCAAGGTACAAATTATAATAACTCATTTTCACATGTATTCGATTCGGCACGCCTACGTCTCTAGCTCCGAGTTTCGTAGGTCAGGTGACCGACCTGATATCCTGACCTCACAACTGCAGTCTTGGCAGTCGTCGAGGTGAATGGCGAGCTAGCAGCCAACCACCGAGCACCAATCTCGGTGAACTTGTACTTAAGTGCTGACTGAAGGGAAAACCTACTGTAAAGCTTTGCATATTCTTAGATTCATATAGATCAGATGAGTCTTAATAGCCAGAAACTAACTAACCAAGTCTAACCTAGCCAGCCCAAAACTCGGCGGGCCTCAAAAGATGACTTCATCAGACCTTTCTTAAGTCTGTGTTTGTTTCTATCTATTTGCCTTATTTTTGAGTTGCATTTGCGCAGCCTATCTTTGCATCACGTACACGATGATGCATACACATTCAGTATCATAATTTATATAAGGTTTCCATAAATGAACTCCTAGTCATATCACATTGGCGTTTTTAACTCAGCAGTCGATACCAAACACTACTCAATATTAGGCTTAAAGCCAGGTAACGTCAGGTATAATATAGCAATTTTACCTGAAAATAAAATTGTTATTATACATACTTACCTGGCCTTAAGCCTAGGTAAATCGCTGCCTGCTGTGCACATTACTGTGCATTGCATGATCGTGACACATTCTTAGAAACGATAAGCTTTTATTGAGTTGCCTGCCAATGACCTGAAAATTGAGCGCGCACAATAACGCTGGCTACAGTTGCCGCCATTTCTGAAACTTTACGCGCGCAATGTTGCTGAGGTTCAAAACGGATATGACATGTATTTTAGGAGTTTTAAACAGGAAGTGAGCTATTTGGGGCTAATTTCGTCGCACCGGAAAGGAAGTCAAGTATGCTACTCTCGATATTAGGCTTAAAGCCAGGTAAGTATGTATAATAACAATTTTATTTTCAGGTAAAATTGCTATATTCTGTTTTTAGTAGGTATTTGTTGTTATAGCAGCAACAGAAATACATCATCTGTGAAAATTTCCTATCACAGTTCATGAGATACAGCTGTAACAAACTGAATCATCTGGGCCGGGCTGCATTAATACGCATGTATTACTTATTGCAAGTACTGTACTTGCGTACTAATGCAGCCCAGCCCAGATGATTCAGTTTCTTACAGTACTTGCAATTAGTAATACATGCGTACTAATGCAGCCCGGCTCAGATGATTCAGTTTCTTACAGTACTTGCAATTAGTAATACATGCATACTAATGCAGCCCGGCCGAGATGATTCAGTTTCTTACAGTACTTGCAATTAGTTATACATGCGTACTAATGCAGCCCGGCCCAGATGATTCAGTTCTTATAGTACTTGCAATTAGTAATACATGCGTACTAATGCAGCCCGGCCCAGATGATTCAGTTTCTTACAGTACTTGCAATTAGTAATACATGCGTACTAATGCAGCCCGGCCGAGATGATTCAGTTTCTTACAGTACTTGCAATTAGTTATAAATGCGTACTAATGCAGCCCGGCCGAGATGATTCAGTTTCTTACAGTACTTGCAATTAGTAATACATGCGTACTAATGCAGCCCGGCCCAGAAGATTCAGTTTCTTACAATACTTGCAATTAGTAATACATGCACTAATACACACAATACATGTACTAATGCAGCCCGGCCCATATGATTCAGTTTCTTACAAAATTAGTAATACATGCGTACTAATGCAGCCCGGCCCAGAAGATTCAGTTTCTTACAATACTTGCAATTAGTAATACATGCACTAATACACACAATACATGTACTAATGCAGCCCGGCCCATATGATTCAGTTTCTTACAATACTTGCAATTAGTAATACATGCGTAATAATGCAGCCCGGTCCAGATGATTCAGTTTCTTACAATACTTGCAATTAGTAATACATGCGTATTAATGCAGCCCGGCCCATATGATTCAGTTTCTTACAGTACTTGCAATCCGATGCTTTATTATGCATTCTCTGACATCAGTCAAGTTGATTAATCAGAACATGATAACTTTACACGAGCTGTCTTTTCTTGCGATGGGATTGGTCGATTTCAAAATTGAATGGCACTGCGAACGATATCAGAAATTCACAATAAGGCCACCGGATTGATGGCTGATGTAGAGAATCAAGCTACAGGTTCAAATCCCAGCCGAAGTTGGTGAAAAATCCTCGGGACTTGAATGTTTGTGCTTGTGCCGTTGTTGTTTGCGCCCATATGTTTTTTGGGGTAAGCTATTCCCCAATTCAGCTGTATAAATGCAAAAATATAGATTTCTGTCGCAACGGCTCACCTCGCACACAAACGGTTTCTCGCCGCTGTGAATCCAGGCGTGCTTCTTATAATGCTCGGGGTACACAAAGCTCGCGCCGCAGACCTTGCACTTAAACGGGCGCTCGCCGGTGTGACACGACTTTATGTGGTACTCGAGTAGTCTGCGAAAAAACCGTTTTGGTATCAAGAAAAGACATAAAGGGAGAATGCAGGTTCCTGCGCTGTGCGAATGTGTTACTACAACTGTTGTCGCCTGCGTCGGTTGAAGCGTTTCTCGCAATGCTGACAGCAGTGTTGCCTGTCTCTGGTGTGCGTCGCCTTCACGTGAGACTACAGGTTACTGCGCTGTGCGAATGTGTTACTACAACTGTTGTCACCTGCGTCGCTTGAAGCGTTTCTCGCAATGCTGGCAGCTGTGTCGCCTGTCTCTGGTGTGCGTCGCCTTCACGTGAGACAGCAGGTTACTGCGCTGTGCGAATGTGTTACTACAACTGTTGTCGCCTGCGTCGCTTGAAGCATTTCTCGCAATGCTGGCAGCTGTGTCGCCTGTCTCTGGTGTGGGTCGCCTTCACGTGAGACTGCAGGTTACTGCGCTGTGCGAAAGTGTTACTACAACTGTTGTCACCTGCGTCGCTTGAAGCGTTTCTCGCAATGCCGACAGCTGTGTCGCCTGTCTCTGGTGTGCGTCGCCTTCACGTGAGACTGCAGGTTACTGCGCTGTGCGAATGTGTTACTACAACTGTTGTCACCTGCGTCGCTTGAAGCGTTTCTCGCAATGCCGACAGCTGTGTCGCCTGTCTCTGTTGTGGGTCGCTCTCGTGAGACTGCAGTTTACTGCGCTGTGCGAATGTGTTACTACAACTGTTGTCACCTGCGTCGCTTGAAGCGTTTCTCGCAATGCCGACAGCTGTGTCGCCTGTCTCTGGTGTGCGTCGCCTTCACGTGAGACTGCAGGTTACTGCGCTGTGCGAATGTGTTACTACAACTGTTGTCACCTGCGTCGCTTGAAGCGTTTCTCGCAATGCTGACAGATGTGTCGCCTGTCTCTGTTGTGCGTCGCTCTCGTGAGACTGCAGTTTACTGCGCTGTGCGAATGTGTTACTACAACTGTTGTCACCTGCGTCGCTTGAAGCGTTTCTCGCAATGCTGACAGCTGTGTCGCCTGTCTCTGTCGTGCGTCGCTCTCGTGAGACTGCAGTTTACTGCGCTGTGCGAATGTGTTACTACAACTGTTGTCACCTGCGTCGCTTGAAGCGTTTCTCGCAATGCTGACAGCTGTGTTGCCTGTCTCTGGTGTGCGTCGCCTTCACGTGAGACTGCAGGTTACTGCGCTGTGCGAATGTGTTACTACAACTGTTGTCACCTGCGTCGCTTGAAGCGTTTCTCGCAATGCCGACAGCTGTATCGCCTGTCTCTGGTGTGCGTCGCTCTCGTGAGACTGCAGGTTACTGCGCTGTGCGAATGTGTTACTACAACTGTTGTCACCTGCGTCGCTTGAAGCGTTTCTCGCAATGCCGACAGCTGTGTCGCCTGTCTCTGGTGTGTGTCGCTCTCGTGAGACTGCAGGTTACTGCGCTGTGCGAATGTGTTACTACAACTGTTGTCACCTGCGTCGCTTGAAGCGTTTCTCGCAATGCTGGCAGCTGTGTCGCCTGTCTCTGTTGTGCTTCGCTCTCGTGAAACTGCAGGTTACTGCGCTGTGCGAATGTGTTACTACAACTGTTGTCACCTGCGTCGCTTGAAGCGTTTCTCGCAATGCTGGCAGCTGTGTCGCCTGTCTCTGGTGTGCGTCGCCTTCACGTGAGACTGCAGGTTACTGCGCTGTGCGAATGTCGCGCCGCAAATGTTGCAAGCGAAGGGACGTTCGCCTAAGAACGAAAAGAGAGGATATTTCGATAATATATCTATTTGACTACATCCACAGTCCCAAGTGCGTTTCCCATAATTGCTGGCAGTGGCACTTTCGTACCCACGTGGAGGCACTACAACATTTTGGATAATGGCGGGATGGCTGATCGCCGCAGCTTATATATGAAGGTTTCCGACAATGTTTTCCATCATCGTTAGAAAGCCATACTCAATAGAAAAGGTGTAAATATACGGAAACATGAATGAAAGGCAAGTTTTGTAGATCTCTCTTCTATCCAATATTGCAAACCAAAGATGGATATTATAGACAGGGTAAGCCATTCAAATTAGTATTTTTAAATCGTTAAATATGCAGTTTTCTTGCCACAAAAAATCTGAGTTCGCTGTACTGATTCACCAATACGCTGAGGCTCGCAATTTTGTCTGCCTGTAGTTGAGGAATAAAATTTAGGGCTTGGGGGCCAAGCCTCACTTGTAAAAGAGAAACAAAAACTACAGCTGAACATATTGCCTCACCCGTGTGTATCCGTATATGGTCGCGAATCTCCGCTTTCCTCGCGAATCCTTTCCCGCACACCCCGCACAGGAAGGGCTTGATGCCCGAGTGCACCACGCCGTGGACCTCCAGGTTGTGCTGGGTGGCGAACGCCTTACCTGCAACACAATATTGGCGTTCGTTTTGAAATCGGTCCAACTACGACTACGTCTGTCTCTTTCAGACACACTAAAATTGGCAACAAACATATTGTATATCAATAATTTCTTCTTGGGGGCATGAAGTTTCACAGAACCGTATTTGTTGCTTTAAGTATATATAATTAATAAATAAATAAAAGTCACTTTCTGTCCGGACATTGAAGTTAGGTTTGTTAGGTCACAACTTTATGTACAACCTGGAACCGAAGCGAAGCGGAGCGGAGCGAGGCGACCCCAAGTACTATCGAACCATCTGAATCATGACCCACCATAAGCTTATTTTGCTAAACCCCTTAAATGCAAGTAGGTCGAAATTCGCTTGAAGGTTTATTTCCTTGGTAACGAACTTGTTATCATTTGATTAGACACTGACATTTAGATAGATCTTACAAGTTTGAAAGTTTCAAACGAATTATCAGGCAAGTGGGTCATGATTCAGTTGGTTCGATTGTACATAGTTATGAGTAAGTACGAATAAGGTGAAATTTTTTGGTGAACATTTAGTAAATGGACCAATATATATAGAGGAGGTTTCAGCCTACCATAGCCTACAATAATTTATTATTCAACAATATTTTTTTCTAAGGTCGTTTGGTATCGCGTGGGTATGCCAAACATAGGTTTGCGACCACGAAAGTGGATAACCTTTGTTTGCCCAAAAACCTCTAAATCAGACTTATTCCAGTTTTTGGCGATTTTAAGCCAAAGTCTACGTCAACATGCGTTTTGGTCAAAAATATATTTCCACGCCACCATGCGAAGTGCCGAATTTTTCAAGATGCCTAATGGGACCTTAACCCTCTCAATAGCCATAAAAAATATACATGTGGCTATAAAAAGCCAAATTGACGTGGCGGCCAGCCACATTACCGATTATTTTATTTTTATCATTTACTCAGTCAGTCGACCAATCAAGTGTGAGATACGAGAAGGTACGTTTATCTTCTATTTACAGTCAGTATTGCCAGTAATAAAAATAATAGTGGGTAGTAGTAATAATTTTATAAAAGTAAATATAAATATTATTCCAAGTCCATACGAGGTGTTCAATAGTGTTCATGCGCGAGTGGACTGTAGGTAAATTGAGATTTAATGCAAATCCATCCCAGATATTCATACGTGAGTGGACAGGTAAATTCTAATCATCTAATCTCCGTCCGTCCGTCCGTCCATCCGTCCATTCCTCCGACTGTCTATCAATGGGCTACATTTCCATACCCGTGATATGTAAACGATTGAAATTTTCACAAAGTAGGTATTTTCATCACCGCTTTAGTAATATATTATGAACCGTACGCGTTTTTAAAAATTGAAGGGGGTCCTCATACAAGAGATGTGTTTTAGGGTTCCTTACACAATGGGTAAAACGGGACCCTATTGCTAAGACTCCGCTGTCTGTCTGTCCGTCTGTCACCAGGCTGTATCTCATGAACCGTGATAGTTAGACAGTTGAAATTTTCATAGATGATGTATTTCTGTTGCCGCTGTAAGTACAATTCCATACAACAACTCCCATACAACAATTCTTTCAATACCACATACAAACTAATAAATGCACCTGGTTACGTACATGGAGTGTGAAAGTAGCCGCACCAATAACTTTGTAAACATCATTTTGCTATGTAAATCCAAACTATTCACTCCACACCATCCCTACCATTGTAAGGTGGTACGGAACCCTTCATGCGCGAGTCCGACTAGCACTTGGCCGGTTATTTTTTGCGTATCTTGTACGGGTTTTTTTCGTGAATTTTCTTTACTTGCGCTAGAGTGTGAGTCTTAATAAAGTGCACATATCGAACAAGGTTTAAGAGGGCCACATTTTTTCAACAAAAAGTCTTAAATTTTTTCCCCCGATTATGATATTTTTTAAGCCATTATTTTTTCATGAACTGAAGAGGAATGTAAGGGTTTGTCGTAATCAAATTTACGGGATAGTGAGAATGAGTGTACTACTGATTAACTGGCAGATTTTATCGTCACCTACACGCTTTCGAGGTGACTGCTAGTACCGCCTTCTTGACCGCATAGATTCTAACATTGCTCAAGTTGAATGGTGTGGTGTTTTCATTTAATTTTATCGATATTTTTTTTAATTTAGATATAAGCAAACCTTGTGATAGCCTTTCAGGGTGCCCGTACGTTTCTTTACTTACACCTCCACCTGTACCTTTGTAAACATGCATATGGATACATGTTTACAAATAAAATGAATATGAATATGACCTACAGCTTAGCGTGTCATCCGATACTCGGAACGTCCGATAATGTATTTATGATAATTAATTTATTTATAAATTAATTACTTATCTCATTGGTATATGATCATCAGGATTCGAACCCGCATCTGCTGCGTGAGAAGCGAGCATGAAACTAGCTACAGTCTGGTCTAGTCTACCATGGGGCTCTGAGGTAATAAAACAATTAAAATAATGACATACTTTGTCATTTATTTTGTTAAATAACAGCAATAATATGCGCAAGGGAAATCAATCTACATGAAAAACAGATTATTGCCAATGACATCACTTTGTTTACAAAATTATTATTGGATTAGTTATTAGAGTTCAGTCGATTCTTACTTACCCACACGCAAAAAATATCTATTTTACATACACATATATTTTTGTGGTTTTTGAATTTTCTCAAAAATTATAAAGGTTCGTTATAACGGATGGATGTAAGGATTATTATAAAGCTTGTAATGTTCAAAAACCCATTCAGGGTTTAATATTAATTTTTATGGGTTTATGTGGAGTTCTCAAGATTTTAAGTAATGAATTGAGCTGATTTCGTAGATATAAGGTTTAAATATTAGATATAAATACATGCTTTAATTTTACTTTTGCTGAGTTTTGAGAAGTCTTAAGACCTTGTCTTCACTTCAGAACACTTTTTTACTAGATACGGTCTCGATCACTTCAGTACCAGTACTAAGCCAGAATGAGAGCGGGTTTTGCACCGCTGTGCGGCTTGTATGTGTGCGTGAGCGCGCGGGTTGATGTGTGTGTAACGCTGTAATACCAAGAATCGACGCCGGCCGGCTGCGATGAACAGCCTTAGGCATTATCACACATTTTAATCTCTTTGGTGTACACCAAAAGCCAAAAGCAAACGTCAGTTGTCAATGTATGAATTTATGTTGGTTGTATAAGAAATTTCTGTTTCACATAATATAACCTTAAACGAGTTGATCGGTCTAACGCCTTAAAGTACATTTTTTTTTTCATTTAGGACCATATTTTCTCATGAATCAATTTTTTCATAAAAAGTTGATGTTACTTGTTTCAGCGTTTCCATTCCGACACTCACCGCACTCTCTACACACGAACTCCTTGACGCCCACATGGGTCTTCTCATGCTGCGTGAGGTTCTGTTGTGTGTAGAACGTCTTACTGCATTGCGCGCAGGCGAACGAGCGCGGTCGCTCCTGTGGATGTCACCAAATAATAATCGGTCAAGTGCGATTCGGACCCGCAAACGAAGGGTTCCGTACCATAGTACAAGAAAACTTAATCACTAAAAATAATAAACCAAAAACACAAATATAATTATACTATGTCCAACTGTAAATGTATGCTTTTGTTGAGTAGGAATATTACCAAGTGAGTCTTCATATGAGCCTGGTGCGTATATTTGGACGCGAATGCTTTGTTACACTTTTCGCACTCGTAAGGCCGGTTACCGTTGTGAAGGTTCATGTGCTCTTGTAAAAGATTCTGTGATCTGAAAAATTAAATACACGAAGTAACAAAAAGTATGAAATTACATTTCATAACGTCCAGTTTCTGGGGTGGTGAGAAAACAACCAAAGGGGGTAATGCCTTATTTGACAAGCCTCTCATAAGCATATCACACGCATACCACACGCTCTCTCCATAAAGGAGGAGCGTGTGATAGGCGCGTGATATGGGTGTGAACTGCGCGCGATAGGCGTGTGATAGGCTTGCAATTAGTAGCATTACCCCCCAGGTTTGATGCAGTTTTAAATTTACAATCGTTCCTCCAATCCTTTTCAAATTCAAATAACAATTGTTTTACAAGCACCTCATGTGAAACAATCGCGTCCTGAGTTCCTGACTGGTCAACATCAATTCATAACAATTTATTAGTTCTGACGTCGGATACAACTCTGTTACCAAGAAACCAGAATTTATGGTCATGCTCACTAATATGTCTTTGCTTGCGGCGGCTCTGTGTAGCGGGTTGCTCCCCTCCCTCAAATATGGCGAGGGGGGTGATGGCTGGTGCACAAGTCATACTCGGAACGGGTGCTGCTTGGGGGGACTGGTTCAGTCTGGTTTCTCATAAGTTATGTTCATTACAGCTTTTGTTTGTTCTTATTTCTTTCTTTTGTAAAATTGTTATTTTGGGAAACTTATTGGCACATATTGAGGCATCCTATTAATCTCTAAAGATACGATCTCATAATATTGTCATTAGATTAGAATATTTTTATATTGTACATTGTGGCATAAAAAGATGTGTGAGTTCTTGGAGCTATCTTCTCTGACGGGCGTATTTCCGAGGCACTGGTAGAGTTAATGTAGTTTTCTTTTCCTGTGCGAGATTCAGCCATCACCACTTGAAAGGGAAATTTCCTTTTTCAAACTCAAACCATAATCAGTTACTCATTAGTGTCGTAAATGTGATCGTATATTTGATTTATTTTTTACTTTTCTCCATGTGTACTCACACACTTGACTTGTAAAAGTGCATTATTTTTGCCTACTTACAATAAAACATTTGAGTTTTGAGTTTTGAACTTGAAGTTGGCCAACAGCTTCCAAAACATCGATTTAAAAGCCATCATTATTGACTTCACAGATACAGCAGCCTAATCATGTAATTTTGGCATCTGGGAATTGTAATCGCTTAAGGAAAATTGAACAATCATAACATCGCATAAACAAGCAACGTCGCAATAAAAGAAGCTCTTGCGAAATAATCGTGTTGTTTTTGGTTTTTTTTTAAATGCTATTGAAATAGCTAGATGTCCGAATTACATGATAAGGCTACATTATACACCCCTTTCTCGACAAAATTTCCTGTCATGCCTTGGTTTTCTGGAAGAAATCTCTTTTTAGGGATAAGCTCGCCTTTGTACATATGTTTCCTCTTATTGTATCTTTTAAAATGTGTTCAATAAAGAATTATGAATTATATGTCTAAAGGTGTTCTCAAACGTCAGCTATATTCATCACGAAGATTTTCGCTCAAACATCCAAACACAATACGGTATTTGACAAGGTAGTCCAATAAATCTGGAAACGTTTCTCAAGCTGTATCTTTTTTAACAAAAACGTTTGACAATATCAGAATTGTATATTACCAGCAGTTGTATTTTATAAACTCAATTTTGTGTTAAAAATACAGCATTTGACTATTACGTCACACGCTAGTATTTCATAGAACTCGTGAACAAAATTATCGGTTTGACAGTTCCTAAAAAGTATCTATTTTGACTAGCAGTCAAATACCGTATTATCCCCTTCACAATAATTCCGTGACAACATCTGGGACTACCATTCGAATGGTAGTAGAATGTACATGTCACCGTCAGATAGTCAAAACCGTTGGTTGATAAACTAACCTTTGTTTTCTCGTTAGTTGGTCAACTATCGACAGATAGTAAACTGTAGCGTACTGCTTACTCTATGACGCGTTAGTTGATCAACTAACGGTTTAAACTGTTAAATAGTAAACTGGTTTAAACTTGAATTGCAAACGAAATACCAGGGCAAAGACTGAGGTAGCTTAGGTGATGACTAGAGGGGGCGAGCGCAGCGAAGCCCCCGAATAGTTTTCGTTTTAGGTTGACATGTAAGAACAAAAAAAACGTAAATTCTAAACCCTGTCGGTCTGGTTTACTATCTCTCAATAGTTGATCAACTAACGCGTTGACTATATTACGGTGACATACATATGTCCGCCACGTCTTTTGTCGGCTGTGGCACACGTAGCGACTTTACTGCGGGACCCGAATCATCATCGTAGCATGTTGTGTATTTGATAACATGGCAAAAACTGCCAAGTAACAGTGGATTAGGATGGCACAGGACCGCAATAAATGGCGCAATGAAGAGGAGGACTTTACTCTACAGTGGGTGCAGGAGGCTGGAGAGACAGATACAGTACGAGGGGGTAGGAGGGGATTCCATGAGTAACTCGAGCTCGTCAGATTAAGATATGAGAGATACCTTACAACCTGTTTAGTAACCACCAAATCTAAGGCTTTTCCATCTAGAGATGCGCCGCTAGGCCTACAAAAAATAACTCCATGCAAGTGGGTTTTACTCGAGCGCGTCAGACTGAAACATGGTTATGGTTAATGACATGCTGATGAGGTAGATTTAATAAATCTGACGATTTGAGCGTAACGCGAGGGACTTTTTTATGAAACTTAGTGACTTACCCACTTCCTCACGTTACGCTAAAATCGTCAATTCGTTGAAATGTATACAGATCTGGTAATTAACTCACCATATCTTAGTCTGACACGCGCGATTAAAACCTACTTGTATGGACTTATTATTTGTAACCCTAACGGCGCGACTCTAGATGGAAAGCTTAGTAGCTTGAGTTCTAAAAACGGTGTAGGGTATATCCCATAATCTGACGCGCTCGAGTATTTACGAAATAGCCTAGTGACCTCGCCAAATAAAATGCCTGCATACGTAACTACCATTGAGTACTGACCCGCATTTCTTAAGGCACCTCGTACATTGGTAGACCTTCTTAGTTTGCATTGTAGACGGCGTGTATTCTTCGCCGTGGGTCGCTGAAAATTCAACATGGATTTGTTTCATATTATGGTATGGTACTTTTTTATAAACATTTTACATACAGGCACATACATTGCTTCGACACTAGGATACCCTGTGCCGTTATTACCAGAAACAGCGACGTCACACACATACGAACATTCAAGATATGCGGTTGTTGTTTTCTTCCTCCTCAGCCGGGATTCGAACCCAGTAACTCTCGCTTAGGGAGCACAGACTCGACCGCAACACCACAGAAGTCGCGTGTATGCAGTATGCCTGGATCACTGTATCAAACCATGTTGCCTTTTACATTTGTATGCGCGTGTAACTAAACTCGCATTACTAATCTTGTAAATTAAAGGTATTTTAGTTTTAGTTCAAATTATGTTTTATAATTCTATTATCTACCTACTTGAGTTTAAAAAAATAGCATTCGCCGCTTGATTTTGGGTTCTCAGGCGGAAAAATTCTATTCCTACTCGTTCGAAAAGGCTTCTTTACGAACCTCGCCAACCCTCGCCTTAGGCTCTTGCCGTAAACTTCTCGGTTTGTAAATATAAGCCTTTGCGAACTCGTAGTAATCTACTATTATGCAACTAAAGCTTGTCAAATTCGTAGGTAGCACTCCCATGGTCTGCGGGCGACGGGGGACGGAAGATGCGGGGGCTGCGGGGGCGGGAAACAAGAGCGCGGGCGGCGGGGCGCGAAGTAGGAACCGAATAGACGTCGGCGAGGTGAAGCTCACGAACCTTCGCTTCGCCGACGATAGATTCCTGATCTCTAATTCGGCTTCTGACCTACAATCTTGGCTGCAACAACTCAGCCAAGCAAGCCTCGAGGTTGGTCTTAGCAAGAATATGTCGAAGACCAAGGTCATGACTAACAGCAAGGATCATACGGTAAACGTGGATGGGATCAGAATTGCATATGTCAAGGAATATATATATCTAGGCCAAATAGTCTCTTCACAGGCTCGACAAGACAAGGAAGTCGAAAGACGCGTCGACAACTCCTGGAAGAGCTTTTGGTCTATGAAGGAGCTCATGAAGGGAGAATTTCCGTTGTCCCTCAAACGCAAGCTCATGGACATATGTGCATTCTCCCTATCCTTACCGACGGAGCCCGAACCTGGTCTTTGGCTGACGCGCAAAGATTAAAACTCGGGGTTTGCCAAATAAACATGGAGCGTTCTCGGAATCCGGGACTTCAGGACTAAAATAATAAATGTAGCTCGGAAGGCGGTCCAATCGATGTAGGAATGGGCCGGCCACGTTGCTCGGATGCATCCCGAATTGATGCGAAGATATCCACGCAATGGGCTCCCATTGCAAAGAGAAAGCGGGGCCGACCCAGAAAAAGATGGTTTGATGTGTTGGGTCTCTGGGATACGAACTGGTGAACGCTCAGGATCGCCAAGAGTGGAAAACGGCGAGAGAGGCCTTTATCCAGCAGTGGGACATGGTGGGCTCTTAATAATAATATTAATAATACATACTTGAATAGAGTATAGTGATAGAAAGCGGCGCATCGTAATATAGTTACAGCGCATACAGCCAAAGTTTAAATCTGCCGGGTGAGTGCACACATGACTAGCACTAGGACTCCGTTAAACTTGCATACAGGTGAGATATACGCGCATACAATCGCAGTATGAGCGGCCATATCACCAGAAACAGCTGCACATACAGTGGCTAAACAAACTTGGCGCGGCCTGTACCGCTTTCATGCTTTCGCCATACCACTTTATCACTATGCGCGGCTTTCTATCACTATACTCTATTCAAGTAGGTACTTATAATTATTTAAAAACAAAAAATGACAATTGTCAAAAATCGTATGAAATTCGTAATGCTTTAAAACTAACCATTGACTATTTATAAATATAATGGAGTATTTTAGTTATGTTTGTGCCTGCAGAATCGGCATTGTTTACATAGTTTATAGTACCACTTGTATGTATAGAGACAGCCACGAATAGTGGGGTATGCGCCTAATAAATCCCTAGGTCGTGGATGTTTGTATGTTTGTGACGTCGCTGGCTCTGGTTGCCAAGATACAGGGTACCCTAGTGTGGGGCCATAAGCAATGTATTGTAGTATATGTCTGTATGCAAATGTGTATGTTTTATGTTTATATCTCACCTGTATGCAAGTTGAACAGAGTCCTGGTGCTAGACACATGTGCACACACCCGGCAGATGTAGACTTTGGCTCCATGTGACGCCTTCATGTGAGCGGTGATGGCGGTGAGATCGCCTGTAGTAAAGCGTCTGCCTTTGCGCGGTTTCGTCTGTTTTTGCTCTTCGGCTGAAATTTATGATGATTACCATTTTTACATCGTTTTTAACAGGTAAACAGAGGAGAAAGCACGAATAATAGCTAGAGTGAAATATTATGCGAGTCCAGATGAAATTATCTTTAAATCGTTGTTTATAAGACTCACTGCCAGTTTAACTCGCTAACTTTTTCGATGCGTATTTATTCGTGTGTTATTTACGGGATATATGAAACTGCACACCAAAAATACTGTTTTGCACAGAAAATATCAGGGAAACATGCTGCGATAGCTTAGGTGAAGGGTAAAGGGGGTGAGCGAAGCGAAGTGTTGTTTCGTATTAGGTTGAGCATGTAAGAAGAATAAAAAATTCTTAAAAAATAAACGTAAGCACACATAAAATATTTAAAATATAAAGTGTTTTTGTTGAACCTTTTTTGCTGTGCAAATCAGTATTTTTGATGTGCGATTAAATACTAGCCGTTATTTACTTCATTTACAGATATTCTTTGCAGTTTTAATTCAGCGACACATTATACCGTTTTTAGGAGAAGAAAGTGCATGATCAACGGAATATCTCTTGTTAGAGGTATCTTGACTTTATACACTTTTATCCTACATAGTCAGGTCATAAGTTCTGTCACATGTGCAATATGAAATAATTTAGACATGTTTATTATTTATGTAAACATTTATATAGCAAAATGAACTTAATAAAACATAGATTCTTATGGTAATAAAGTTTATTCAAAATGACCCCCGCGATTTTGAATATAGGCCTTTATTCTGCGCGGCCAGTCGTCTATCGCAGCACGAACGAGGTCCATGTCAATATCGGCGGCTGCCTTAATCAATGATGCCTTGAGTGACTCCAAATCAGGATGAGGCTTTGAGCAGGCCTTTTCCTCCAAGTGTTGCCATATCTTGTAATCTAACGGACTCAAATCTGGACTGGAGGAGGGCCAGTCTTCGTGCCGGATGAAGTCGATTTCACGCGCCGCCAGCCAGTCTTGTGTGCTTTTCGCTCTATGAGCTGGCGCAGAATCTTGTTGGAATACCCAGTGCCTGTTATTAAACATGGTATGAGAAACAGGTTCCACAAGGTTCTTGAGGACTGTATTTTGATACACAACTGCATTCGTATTTACGCCTTTCTCACAAAAATGTACCTCAGTTAAGCCCCAATAAGAGACTCCCAACCAAACCATGAGCGAGGATGGAAAATGACCTCGTTGGACACGCGGAATACGGTTGCTCGCTTCTTCACTGCTGTGTGCGTACACCTTATCATTTTGTTTGTTGTAGCTCTCTTCCACGGTGAAAATTTTTTCATCCGAAAAAAGAATTTCCCGATGCTTTTTTCCCGCGTACCGCTTCAACAAAGCGCGGCATCTCTTCAGTCTCAGGTCCATTAAACGAGCGTCCAAACGATGTCCTGTTTTTCTTCGATATGCCCTAAGCCCTAAGTCTTCATTTAACACCCTTTTCACCGTGGTCCTGCTTAACCCCATCTGAAGGGCCAACAGTTTCTGCTTACGTATGGGATTTCTTTGAATTCGCGCCTTCACAGCTTTTATCACTGCTGGAGTCCTAACAGAGCGAGGGCGACCACTTCTTGACCTGTCATCTACACTAGAGTCTTCATTGTATCGTTTTATGGTACGATAAACGAATATTTTGGTTATATTCAAATTTTTCAGTAAGTCGAAAATCTGAATTGGCGCGTAACCGCAACGATGCTACGCAATAACTGCGACACGGTCTTCTTTAAGTGTCCACTCCATATTTAAAAATGAGGAAAATTCTAAAAAGTACACATTTTTATTTTCATGAAAAAATCGAAATTCGAATTCAATAAACTTTTTTGTGGCCAGCGTTCTAAATTCAAAAGTTTTTATTGTGTGACAGAACTTATGACCTGACTGTGTATAAGTTATCTGTATATTTTAATTGCAGTACAATAAACAAATAATAAAATGGTGGAATATGGGAATTCACTTGTCAAGGCTTTGGAGTTTATTTTAACGTTGTTTATTTTCACTTTATATGCACAATGACGTTAATTAATACTTACATTTAATTTCTAGCTTGTCGCAGATCATACATTTGTACTCCGAACCGACTTTCTCCACAATCTGAAACATGATTAGGGTTTAAAAAAATATACATATTTGTGAATGAAGTAAATCAGTAGCTCGCTCTACTACGTATCTCTGATATCCAGCTATTTCTATCGCAATCCATTTAAAATTTCTGTCCGTCCATCCGTCTGTATGTCTGTCAGCAGGCTGTATCTCATGAACCGTAATAGGAAGAGAGTTGAAAATTTCACAACAAAATAAAGAACTACAAGATAAGTGTTTTAATCAAAGTTCAAATGTCTCTCCCCCGGACCTCATAACGAGTAGTCGTGCCTAAGAACTTTAATTAATTAATTTAAAAAATTTCAAATCAAAATTAACTTTTATCTACACACGTATCATAGACCCTCTTTACTGCGTCTAAAAACCGCACGTAAAGACCAGCATAATGTAAAACTATTTGGTAAAAATTCATTTATCTACACACGTATCATAAACCCTCTTTAATGCGTACAAAAACCGCACGTTACGATCAGCATAATGTTAAACTACTTGGTAAAAACTCATTTCTTATCTGAAAAATTACACATTATGGCCTTCGCCCGCCTGCGTGCCGCTCCTACTTTGTCTGTGAAGTTGGTACTGACATTCAAATTTCGAACGCTGACGCCCGCCTGCATGAAGTTGGTACTATAGAACAAGCCAACAAACAACTGCAGAGCCACAATGCCGGTCAAACATGCGGTTCCTGAACACATCAAAGAGAGCTTATGATAAGTGTGTAGATAAACTAGTGTATGTAACTGTTCATAATTAGACATTAAAACTCTCGAGTGACATTATTATGAAACTCGCATTCGGCTCGTTTCATAAACCCACTCTCGAGTATTAATGCCCTCCATTATGTAGCAGTCACATAACCTACTATTAAATCAAGTGACAATATTAGGAGCGCATGAGTTGGAAGAGCTGCAAGATCTTCAAATCGCGCGCCACAACCGAGCGCCAGCTTCCACGCCAGCTCTGCAGCTTCAATGAGCGCAGCAGCGTGCCAGCTCGTAACCACACCCCGCCTACGCCGCAAAACTTCATGCTGTCGATCCCCCTCTGTCTTGTCCTTTAGTTTACATTATAACACCATATTTGACATTTTCCAACATTCGAGGAAACCCGGGTGGATGGGTGGTACTATGTAATCTCTTCGTATTATTATGATAGAACTTCACGTACAAGCAAGATCGTTTAACCCTTTCCTTGTAAAAAGCCGAGCTATCATAGCGGCGAAAATGCATCGCGAATATCAACCTTATGCCATGGTAAGAGAGGCAACACTATGAAAAATCCTTTTAGTTATAGTGAGAGCTTTTACTTTACTCACGAGTGAGAGCTTTTTCTTTGAAATTTGTCTATTGAATAATTAAGTGTGACACGCCATAAAGAATGTAGATGATTCCTCTATTTTCGGACAGTAAAACCAGCGACAAAAATAGTACGGGGTTTGCACAGGATCAATTTTTCCAGACGGCGGCTTGTGGCAAGCGCGGGCGTATGGGAGGAGTGCTTACGTCAGCGGGAAGGTTATTCATGAATTATACAGTATGCGGCGCATAAGTTGAAAAAAATGGCGGTTGTCTGCGCAGGTACATAGTTAGGCAAAAGAGTTAACGCGATTTCCTAACAAATTCAAAATTATTTCCGATTTTTCATTATTTTCTTTCTTTCACATTTGTCTTTCTTTGGAATAACTTTGGCATGCGCACGAGAACAGCGTGTGCGGGAGGTGGTCGGTATAGAGTGACAAAGCGCATGCGCACGAGAACAGCGTGTGCGGGAGGTGGTCGGTATAGAGTGACAAAGCGCATGCGCACGAGAACAGCGTGTGCGGGAGGTGGTGGGGATAGAGAGTGACAAAGCGCATGCGCACGAGAACAGCGTGTGCGGGAGGTGGTCGGTATAGAGTGACAAAGCGCATGCGCACGAGAACAGCGTGTGCGGGAGGTGGTCGGTATAGAGTGACAAAGCGCATGCGCACGAGAACAGCGTGTGCGGGAGGTGGTCGGTATAGAGTGACAAAGCGCATGCGCACGAGAACAGCGTGTGCGGTAGGTGGTCGGTATAGAGTGACAAAGCGCATGCGCACGAGAACAGCGTGTGCGGGAGGTGGTCGGTATAGAGTGACAAAGCGCATGCGCACGAGAACAGCGTGTGCGGGAGGTGGTCGGTATAGAGTGACAAAGACCATGCGCACGAGAACAGCGTGTGCGGGAGGTGGTCGGTATAGAGTGACAAAGCGCATGCGCACGAGAACAGCGTGTGCGGGAGGTGGTCGGTATAGAGTGACAAAGCGCATGCGCACGAGAACAGCGTGTGCGGGAGGTGGTGGGGATAGAGAGTGACAAAGCGCATGCGCACGAGAACAGCGTGTGCGGGAGGTGGTCGGTATAGAGTGACAAAGCGCATGCGCACGAGAACAGCGTGTGCGGGAGGTGGTGGGGATAGAGAGTGACAAAGCGCATGCGCACGAGAACAGCGTGTGCGGGAGGTGGTCGGTATAGAGTGACAAAGCGCATGCGCACGAGAACAGCGTGTGCGGGAGGTGGTCGGTATAGAGTGACAAAGCGCATGCGCACGAGAACAGCGTGTGCGGGAGGTGGTCGGTATAGTGACAAAGCGCATGCGCACGAGAACAGCGTGTGCGGGAGGTGGTCGGTATAGAGTGACAAAGCGCATGCGCACGAGAACAGCGTGTGCGGGAGGTGGTCGGTATAGAGTGACAAAGTGCATGCGCACGAGAACAGCGTGTGCGGGAGGTGGTCGGTATAGAGAATGACAAAGCGCATGCGCACGAGAACAGCGTGTGCGGGAGGTGGTCGGTATAGAGTGACAAAGCGCATGCGCACGAGAACAGCGTGTGCGGGAGGTGGTCGGTATAGAGTGACAAAGCGCATGCGCACGAGAACAGCGTGTGCGGGAGGTGGTCGGTATAGAGTGACAAAGCGCATGCGCACGAGAACAGCGTGTGCGGGAGGTGGTCGGTATAGAGTGACAAAGCGCATGCGCACGAGAACAGCGTGTGCGGGAGGTGGTCGGTATAGAGTGACAAAGCGCATGCGCACGAGAACAGCGTGTGCGGAAGGTGGTCGGTATAGAGTGACAAAGCACATGCGCACGAGAATAGCGTGTGCATGCAGTTTTCTTGTGCCAGTCAGACCCGCACTTGACCGATTTATTAAAATATTTTTTGACCGACTAGGACATTGGATGTTTCACAAAGGCACTCACCACATCTTTAGATTCCACAGCATCATCCTCATGCAGAGCCAGGGGGTCGTCGTCTTCATCATCCGCCTCCACTTTGCTCTTCACTGACTTGACTCTGTACATAGCGCCCGATTGCACTTTTATGAATGCACCACCTGTGAAGGAAATCAATAATGTGACACATTCATATCCCTACTGAGGGGCACCGGCCTTTACCCGGATACTAGTGAGATTGAGCTATACTCCACCACGCTGGCTCAGTGCGGGTTCTTAGAGGGGTTTGTGAAGGTTTTATTTTCATTTAATTCCAACGAGGGCATATTAACCTTATTCATCCATCTGTACCATACCAACCATCCAAAACAAATAGCCAAAAAATTTCAAACCTCCATTGATAGGTCAAACCGATTTCGGAATAAACGGGAAAATTACTCAGCACCTCTAAACGCATACCACCTGAACGAACCAGTTCCCAAAAATAATACTATGCATATAGTCAATAAAGCGTATATTGCAGTAGCAAATAGAATACAAAACATTACATATCGAGACTACTTATGCTAAGACAGAAAAATGTTGATACCGCGATGTAGGAAATAGCGACAGCGCCATCTAATGGGAAATGCCTACAACTAGCAGTTGGTGAACGGTCAAACATACCGACCACCAAGGAAATAATCAATATTTCATTTATTCCGACCACCGTGACACAAACAGGCTAGTCCTAAAATATATCATGAACAAAGTAGTATATACATAACAAAATAAACATAACAAACCAATTGATGGTTGACAAAAAAAAAATATCTTACTATACTAGAATGTATGCTTTTTTACACAATAAAATCATACAATCGAAACTAAAACTAACTATTTCTGTTAGGTACAGAACCCTTCGGTACATCAACTAAACATCTAACTTATTTTACATGATTTTACTCGGAAGATACCGGTAAAAAACACAATTTCGATACTGGTCGTTTAATAAGATTACCTTTACATTTCAAACTGACAACCCTTGCAAGTCCGTCCAGTCCCGGGTGTTTGTCTACTACCATGCCATACAACCATCTAGCTGGAGGAATATCATCTTCTACCACTAACACAACATCGCCCACAGTCGGTTCGGGGGTTTTGTTGGTCCACTTATACCGATGGTAGAACTGCGTCAGATATTCTCTTGCCCATCGACGCCAGAACTCTTGGACCATCCTTTGGGTGAGTTGCCACCTCCTGAGACTGTTCACATTTGACCTTTCATAGTTGACATCAGGTGCTACGACTAGAGGTTCTCCAATAAGGAAGTGTCCTGGTGTCAATGGAGTTGGATCCTCTGGATTGTCACTTATTTTCGAAATAGGTCTTGAGTTGAGGCAAGCCTCGATTTGAGACAACACCGTAGTCATCTCTTCAAACGTGAGAGTTGAATTTCCTATGATCCGTTTAAGATGGTGCTAAGACAGAAAAATGTTGATACCGCGATGTAGGAAATAGCGACAGCGCCATCTAATGGGAAATGCCTACAACTAGCAGTTGGTGAACGGTCAAACACCACCTTTCGTCGTGAGGAAAAATAATAAAGTACAAGATAAGTTCCAAGGCGTAAAAAAAGATTTCTTCCAATAAACCTAGAAAGGAGTTATACCAACCTTGCTCTCTGGCGGCTGCTATAATAGCGTTGGCCGTCTCCTCGTCGCCAGAAACTTGAAGCTCTATCTGAGACTCGTCGTTGGAGTCTGAAACCAAACACAAAAACATCACTGTACCGTCCATTAGAGTACTGAGTCCTGACTGTTGGGACGCAAATTAACACTGATATGTGAAAGTTGAGCCGAGTGCTGACGCACATTTTGGATAAATGCAACTAGATAACGCTTGTAGAAAGCGGATTGGGTGACTTCACTAAGGGTAGGAGTTTAAAAGTTATCAGCCTACATAGGAAACAAGTAAACCAAAATTTTCCCGTAAGGTTTCATTATAGTGGGGAGGCCAAGAAGGGATTTTGTGAGCAACGGCATACGGGAGATAAAACTTACACGCTGTTTAGTAACTCCACCAAATCTGAGCTGTCCATCTAGTGTTTGTGATTTTGCGGCGCGGAACATTGTTGCGCTTAAGACAACGGGTATTGTTAAACGCCTATCTTTGAATTCCTCATAAAGGAGCCTCTTTCCAAATCCAGAAAAACAAAATGTGACGACATCCCTTTTTAAACGACGTAAAAACGCGAGGTTCTCAACCCGACGAGTATATATATAGTTTTTATGTATACCTTTTTACAGAGTAGTCCGATTTTAAAAATATATATTGGAAAGGCTATACCCCGAAATTGGTCCCATATAAATTTGGGAAATAAATTCCAAGCCTAAGGGTAGGAAAACAGGGCATGATTGATTCTACTCACTGTCTGTAATGTTTACCAAGCATAACTTTTGTTTTGCGTTAGATGTCGTTCAAAATTCATTGACCTCGTGGCCATTGACCTTGACCTTTCCTGTATATTTCGCAGAAAATTCTCGGTTTTGCCGTTTTGTTTTGCTCGATGTCATTGAAAGTTCCTCCTATTACTATATAACAGTTAGAAGCTAAAGTAAGGTAGGTATATATATAGGTAGCTATTTGAAAAGTAATCAAAAATTTCTTATTAATTTTTTTATGATTAAAGCCACAAAAATTATAAAATAAAAACTTTTTAACAAAAAAAAAACCGCCGAAAAAACTGAGAAGCAAAACATAATAAATCTTTTTTATTTAACCTTATTAACTAAGTTCTAAAGCTTATGTAAGTATATCTGATTATCTGATTATTTTTTTGTAATTATTTTGAAAACTTTAATAACTAAGTTCTTAAACTAATGTAAGTATACCTAAGTAAGTTTGAGTCGGCGCCAAAAAATCAAATTAATTAATTACGTCAAGCGTGATTCGCGGTGGCGGCGGCGCGGCGCGAGACGCCCCTTCGCCGGAAATTGCCGAGCGTTCACGATGTTAATGTCAGCGAGATAGCAACCCGAACGAACTGGCACTCAGGTAAGGGCACACTTCGTTGCGAGCGGTCGTGCGGGGAGCGCATTTTTTTGGAATATTAATGTTTATCGCTGGAGATTTCACGTTGCATTGTTAATTTGATTCATTAATTCTTTAAATTTAGGGTAAATTAGTGATCCTTGTTCATTGATTATTTCCTTTATTCCCACTAGTTCATTAGGACCGACTCAAAATTATTTAGGTATATTTACATTAGTTTAAGAACTGAGTTATTAAGGTTTAATAAAAAAGGTTTATACTTTTTTGCTTTTCAGTTTTTTCGGGGGTTTAACTTTTTTGTTAAAAAGTTTCTTCAATCGCAGCTTTTGAAAAAAACAATGGAAATTATATGAGAAAATAAAACTAAATGTAAATTTTTGACATAAAACGTGTTATTTTTGGGGATCTAAAAGGAATATGGGTCTTGGGTCACATTTAAGGTACACAAAGTATCTTAAAACGTAGTGTTTGAAATTATAGAAATAATCAGCGGTTTTGGAAAATAAATAAACAAACACTATTTTCTCACTATTAGTCGCAGCGACTGAAGTCTGAGCTTTATTTTAATATAGTTTTGTCTAAAATTTGCACCATGATTAATCGCCTTGCTAATTTTACCGATACACGTCTCAGTGGTGTCCACATACCCTGATCCTGACAGTCAGGCTGTCTCTCTTCGTCGTCATCGCCCGCTGCATCTTCCGTCTCACTCTGCGGTATGATGAGCGATATCTCGCTGCCTCCGTATAGGAACTTCTGGCCCGTGACCACGCGGATTACCGAGCCGTCCGAGCTTTGCATTAGGATTGATTCTGTTGAAGAAATACAATGCTTGAATATTCAAAGTATTTTTTTCTTTATACTTTATTACACAAAAACACTGCTAAATGAAAAATAAATGGGAAATATTAAACTGCACAAAAATACTGATTTGCACGGAAAATATCAGGGCAAAAAGCTGCGGTAGCTCAGGTGAAGGGTAAGGGGGTGAGCGAAGCCCAGCCCCCTTTATCTTTCGTGTTAGGTTGAACATGCAAGAACAACAAAAAATACTTAAAACATAAACATGAGTACCTACCCATAAAATATTTAAAACATAAAAAGTGTTTTTGCTGATCCTTTTTTGCTGTGCAAATCAGTATTTTTGATGTGCGATTAAATACTAGCCAAAATAAATGTACAAAGACGACCTTATGCCCAGCAATACATTTCTTCTAGCAAATGTAAGATAGAAAGGACATAATTAAACAAAAGGTGTTGAAACTAATATCAGTGGTTTATTGCGGGATCCACACTAGGCCAAGCCTGTATCGTGGGTGCCCTCTTAAACATAAACTTAACATATACTTAAACATTTATGTACGGGAACATACATTTCTTCTAGCCCCACACTAGGATAACCAGAAAAAGCGAAGTCACACACATATAAAAACCCAGGGCCTGGGGATTTTTCTTCCTATCTTGCCGGGGATCGAACCCTGGACCCCTCGAATGGTAGGCAGAGCCACAACCGCAGCGAAACACAGAGGTCGTCTATATGATGATGAATTAAATTAAACTAATTATGATGCGAGCTTTCTTCTGATTTCCGTTTATATATATACATAGTCAGGTCATAAGTTCTGTCACATGTGCAATATGAAATAATTTAGACATGTTTATTATTTATGTAAACATTTATATAGCAAAATGAACTTAATAAAACATAGATTCTTATGGTAATAAAGTTTATTCAAAATGACCCCCGCGATTTTGAATACAGGCCTTTATTCTGCGCGGCCAGTCGTCTATCGCAGCACGATCGAGGTCCATGTTAATATCGGCGGCTGCCTTAATCAAGGATGCCTTGAGTGACTCCAAATCAGGATGAGGCTTTGAGCAGGCCTTTTCCTCCAAGTGTTGCCATATCTTGTAATCTAACGGACTCAAATCTGGACTGGAGGAGGGCCAGTCTTCGTGCCAGATGAAGTCGATTTCACGCGCCGCCAGCCAGTCTTGTGTGCTTTTCGCTCTATGAGCTGGCGTAGAATCTTGTTGGAATACCCAGCGCCTGTTATTAAACATGGTATGAGAAACAGGTTCCACAAGGTTCTTGAGGACTGTATTTTGATACACAACTGCATTCGTTTTTACGCATTTTTCACAAAAATGTACCTCAGTTAAGCCCCAATAAGAGACTCCCAACCAAACCATGAGCGAGGATGGAAAATGACCTCGTTGGACACGCGGAATACGGTTGCTTGCTTCTTCACTGCTGTGTGCGTACAACTTATCATTTTGTTTGTTGTAGCTCTCTTCCACGGTGAAAATTTTTTCATCCGAAAAAAGAATTTCCCGATGCTTTTTTCCCGCGTACCGCTTCAACAAATCTCTTCAGTCTCAGGTCCATTAAACGAGCGTCCAAACGATGTCCTGTTTTTCTTCGATATGCCCTAAGCCCTAAGTCTTCATTTAACACCCTTTTCACCGTGGTCCTGCTTAACCCCATCTGAAGGGCCAACAGTTTCTGCTTACGTATGGGATTTCTTTGAATTCGCGCCTTCACAGCTTTTATCACTGCTGGAGTCCTAACAGAGCGAGGGCGACCACTTCTTGACCTGTCATCTACACTAGAGTCTTCATTTTATCGTTTTATGGTACGATAAACGAATCTTTTGGTTATATTCAAATTTTTCAGTAAGTCGAAAATCTGAATTGGCGCTTAACCGCAACGACGCAAAGCAAAAACTGCGATATGGTCTTCTTTAAGTGTCAACTCCATATTTAAAAATGAGGAAAATTCTAAAAAGTACACATTTTTATTTTCATGAAAAATTCGAAATTCGAATTCAATAAACTTTTTTGTGGCCAGCGTTCTAAATTCAAAAGTTTTTATTGTGTGACAGAACTTATGACCTGACTGTGTATATAAAAATGAATCGCTGTTCGTTAGTCTCGCTAAAACTCGAGAACGGCTGGGCGGATTTAGCTGATTTTGGTTTTGAAATGTTTGTTGTAGACCAGGGAAGGTTTAAAAGTAGGGTAGTATAGGGTATGGGTAGGGTAGGGGTAGGGTAGGGGTAGGGTAGGGGTAGGGTAGGGGTGGGGTAGGGGTGGGGTAGGGGAAGGGGTAGGGTAGGGTAGGGTAGGGTAGGGGTAGGGTAGGGGTTGGGTAGGGGTTGGGTAGGGGTAGGGTAGGGTAGGGGTAGGGTAGGGGTTGGGTAGGGTAGGGGTTGGGTAGGGGTAGGGGTTGGGGAGGGGTAGGGGTAGGGTCGGGGTAGGGTAGGGTAGGGTAGGGTAGGGTAGGGGTAGGGTAAGGGTAAAGTAGGGGTAGAGCTACCCGCAGCGAAGCGAGAGCGGTTCAGCCAGTATATATATATATATACTTCGCAAGATATTAGCGGCATTTGTGGTTGTTTCTTTTATCTGAACACGCAAAATTGCATTTTTGTACTGCTTTTACATGTAACGGGACTTTTGAACTCAAGTTAAGGTTCTATGAAAATCCTATCCTATGAAAAATATTTAATGGCGTCATCAAACAATACATCCAAGTGGCACTTATTCGAGCACTTACCATCGTCATCTACGTCGATCTCCTGATCAGCGTCCAAAATCTCCACTTTATCCACGACAAAGTTGCCGTGCTCATTATCGTTGTCATTATCGTTGTCGTTGTCAATAAAGTTATCATCATCATTATCGTGATCGTCGGTAGTGTCCACATTCACCTCGTCCGATTGGTCCTGCTCTAGATTCGATAGTAGGGATATGTCGAAGACGTTTGATTTTTGGTCCTGCGTTTGCTGTTTCTGCGAAAGAGTTTATATAGCTTTTCATTCATTTGGCTACTCAACAAGGGTCATTTAGATAATACGCTTTTCCTTTTAGATCTTTCGTCGGTCTTAAGAGCAGTTTTCAGTTATTAATGAAAGTATACGAATTATTTCTTCTGTCCTTCTCTGCAGCAACTTGTACCGACTAGTTAAAAAAGTTAATTCAGAGTTAGAAAGCCGGCTTAGTTCATGTCAGACTCGCACATTTAGGGTTCCGTAATCAATAATCCTAAAAAGGGGCAATTTTAAAGAAAAAATATGATAAAAATCTGATTCATCAATATATAGGTATATTTAATTAGTTAGTAGTATGTTAATAAAATATACGTAAAAATAAACATTATCACTGTAGTATACTTGTAGGTAGATACTTGTTTATATTTAAATGTGGGTATCTTAATAGATCAGTGTTTAACCAGCTGTCTGTCTATCACTAGAATCACCAAATTTATAAAAAGACAGTACATTTCGTACGAGTTCGCAAAGGTTCATATTTACGAACCGAGAATTTAAGGCACGAGCCGAAGGTCTTTAGCGAGGTCCGTAAAGAAGTATTTTCGAATGAGTTACGAATATAATTTTTCCGCCTGAGAACCCAACATCAAGCGGCGAAGGAGCTATTTTGAGGTTAGAAGGCGGAACATATATTTTGTTATTGTCGTTTATTATGTTATTTCTTTGTTTTTCATAATTTTTGATCACAAAAAATACAGTATTTATCTATTCAATGAGTTCTAGACAATGATACCCCTCTCGATGGGGTAGTACATTATTTTTCACGCCCCCCTTTAGCTGTGTGGGGGCCGCCCCCTTAAAACATAAAATTATTTTTTTGACAATTTTTACATAAGATGTGAAACTGTGAAACTTTGAAAACGGTTTGACGGTTTAACGGTTTGACTGTAAAGACCGTGTGACAGACGACAGACGGACGGACGGACACGTGAGTGACAGCAATTATCTATAATAATTAGAAGACCCGACACTAAAAACAATCTAAAATAAGCTTTAACTCATTGCTAATAATCATTTCATGATTGTTGACGTGGTTTTCTTCGTCTTTTATGTCTTAAAGACAATATAACAACAAATTGTTGGGAAACGGTGGTCCTTTTACACGAAATTATGTTTATCTATATGTACTTATAAAAATGAATCGCTATACGTTAGTCTTACTAAATCTCTAAAATGGCCTCCTCAGTCCGGAGGTTTAAGTAAAAAGAAAAGAAGAAAAAACGTAAAGAAACAGCCAAAAATCAAATAATCTTTTGTTGTGGGAAGTGCAGAAGTCTTAGCTTTCTATCGCCAGATGGCGTTGGTAGCCACAGATCATTCAAACACCTTTGTCATTGATTAATTAATAGGTTATACATTTAACCTCTTCGTTGATTGTCAACCAAAAAGTTTTAGCTTAGCATAGATACAAAATATTTTACCCTAGAAACTTTTATTTAACGACCAACTATTTTATTAGTAATTATTCGCCAACGCAACACTTGAGGGTATGTACCATATTACTTATTTTACAATCAAATTTTAGGCAGCACGAAGTTCGCCGGGTCGGCTAGTTAAATATAATTACAATTGTGATATAGACTAGCCCTTTTGTTATAAACAAAAAGTCAACATCTGACATGATCTGTATATTTGTTAGACTGCCAAGTCGAAGGTTACTTTCGACAATGTCATGTGTATTCAGACAGGGTCTCTTCATATGTTCTGGAATCTTTCTAGTTGATTTGTTTCTCTGCAGCACTACCGATTGGAATGAGCAGGATTGATCCAAGTATTTCCTGCGGGCGTGAGCTATTATGGCGTTAGATTTGCCATTATTGTTTGGCAGATATTGGACCTCTGTGGCTGTCACAAGTCAGAGCGACCCGCAGTTTCTGTTTGCTATGACATCCTACGTCGTCGACTTAGTTAGATATACCTCTCGGCACGAATTAAGAGTGCTGGGCGACGTTCGCGGGAGTAACTGCGCATATGTACAGGTATTAAAAAGTGACTACTTCGCATTCAAGGCCACCGCTCATAATGTGTGGCGCGACATATACTAAGTATGTCGTGTAGCCTTAAGTATTTCTAACATTCATCGCAACACCAATACAGAATAAGGCCGGCTTGCAGAAGACTTTTGATAATCGCTAAATGGAGTTGAACGCAATATGAATACAAGCCAAGTGGCCAAGTTACAGGGTCAAGCACGGCAAGATATTGCCTGTCAGCCAGGTTCCCTCTCAACATGGCAGCGTTGTATTTATACTCCATTTAGCGGCTGCCAAAAGTCTGCTGCAAGGCGGCCTTCGGCTAGGTACTGTATTTAAAAATGTTTGTGTTATATTACCTCTTGCTGTTGTATGTGCTCCGCTAAAACTTTGCTCAACACTTCGTTGGCTTTCTTCTGTGACGCGAAAGAACATTCTGGAAAATAAAACAACCATAGCGTTAAGCTTTTTCCCATACGGGTGGCAGTTTTTTGTACTGAATTCATAATTATAATTCAAATATGTATTACAAATCGCTCGAGCGTTTTTTACATATATGCATGCATATATTTTATTTTATTCAATACTTAATTTTGCGTGACAGGGGCCTAGCCCATCGCCGCAGCTATGGATTAAAGATAATATCCTCACGATGTTTCCCATCACCGTTAGAACGTCAGTTTAATGTACTTAAGCTAAATAACCTATCTAATTGGTACAATGTCAGCACCGGGATTCGAAGCTGTACCTCCTGCGTGAGGAGCAAGCATGAAACCTACTAGACCACGGAGTTATTCGGATTTAATTTTAACGTCTTGAGAATTTGACCGAGAACCAGAATTATCAAATTCTTTAATGACTTAAGCATCTCAACCATATTGAAATTCTAGGAGCTTAATAATTAAGCATACAACACCATAAAAAATACTGTAAATAAAATAATTAAAACACACCCGACAGGACACTTATGTTTAAAATTTAGCTGTCTTTTTTCCTTGTTAAGCTGATAACTTTCGAACCACTCTCTGATTTTAATAAATTATAGCTAAGAACCATCGCAAGGAAGTCTTCTGCCATTTACAGAAAACCTGATAAAAATCCGTCCACCCATTTGGCGGTAGCGTGCCACAGACAGACAGACAGACGCTCAAACTTATAACAACCCTCTTTTTGCGTTGGGGGTTAAACAAATCACCTTCATCAATCTCCATAGGCTGCTCATCTATATTCTCTCCTTCACTCCTTGCTCCAACCTCCAACTTCGTCACCAACGCACTGTCCAGAAAGTTCTTCGGCAGATTTTTCATATTGAAGTTTAATATTGATGCATTATTCCCGCTCAGTATTGTACTGAATGATTGAGTAGTTTCTTGTCCTGAAGTAGTAATACTGGTGATGGAGGCTAGTTCTTCCACAAGGGTCGAATTGGCTACCGATTGTTCTTTTTTAAGTATTGTTTTCTGTACAGCGATGGTGTTTTTGTGTTTTTGTGGACTTTGCAGGAGTAGGCTGCTTGTTTGTGGGGGCTTTTGAGGCTGGAAATATGAGAGCAAAATTATAGAAGGCATTCATGAACATAATAAAAGTAGGCCAAATATGTTAGGGCTTGGCAAGGCTTGAAGATGATAGACAGACAAGAATATTTAAGAATATTTAAATTAGAGATTATGTCCCTTCACTCAAATTACTACAAGAGAGGCTTATTCCTTCCCCAAGATTTTTAAATAGCAGTAAACTTCTCAGATTACTACTATCATCATCATCATCTTCACAGACTTATGTTGACACTCCCTAAACCAGTGTTATCCAACCTATTTGGGTGGTTTAAAGATTCGAAAAGAAACCAAAGATTGTTCTCTATTCTAGAATTTTTCTATTATTTCTGTCCTAAACATACTTACAGTGGTCATCGGCGAGAGACTTGCGAGCGACGACCGGTTCACAATCACATACTGCGGCGGCAGAGGCTGCAGTTTGGACGCCGGTACCACAATTTTCTTCATCTGACTTTTCACTGGCGATGGAGGGTTGGACTTCTGGTAGGTTGTCTGGAATTCTTGCTTGATTTGATCTAATCTGAAAAAATCGACATCACACACATATATAATGTGCAGGCTTTTGCTTATTAGTTTAATTTGTGGGTGAACTAAGTATTCAAAAACGTAGGTTCTGGTAGAATTACCAGTTGCAGATCTACTATTTATGTTCACAGTAATAATATTGCATTAGTTAATTAAGTATGATGGATTAATCTAAGCTGGTCACTAATATAAAAACACTGTCTCATAATATTTTCAACCCTATCATTTGTTTACTGCTGTATGTACGTTATTAAAGTACTTCTAGTTTGTTTTACAGATAATCTTGCACATAAATTCATAATTCTTTATCACAATTTAACGCCATTAACAATTTAACAATTTTTCTGCAAATTAAAAAAAACCAACCTATTCTTCATGCCATCATACTCAACACACAGCTTGTGGCACTTCTTGCACAGACTGCCTCCGGTGCTCTCTGTCCCGCACATGTCCCTCACAACGTCCACCAGCAGTTTGCCTGAGCGTGTCGAATGGTCCCGGACGTCCACTGAGGTGTTCATGTGACCAAGGTAGGATCGGCAGGCCAGGCATTGCTTTATGGCTAATGCGGACATGCTGAAAGGTTATGGGTGAGGTATTTAGAGTTCTCCTTTCTTCTTCTGGGATTTGGGTGAAACAGTCACAATAGAGGACCCGGAATAGAGGAGGAGTCAAGTTGGAGGCGGAAAGCTCTTTAAAGTTTCTACTAAAATAAAATAATTAATACCTATGCACACTTAAAACCCACAGCATCACAACTTTTCACATATGAGGTGGCAGAGGCCTTGATAAATTGTTTTCCATAATGTCTGGCCCTAAATATTTTGTCAAAAGTAGCTACTGTAAATCCACCTTGATTGTGTTTGACCCATTTGATCCTACAGTAAAGGTAAAAGGTAAAGGACTTAATTTTGTTTATAAATATAGTTATAAATGTAGCCCATTAATGTCTTCATGGAGGGGCACAGGCCTTCACCCGGGTACGAGTAAGATTAAACTATACACCGCCACGCTGGCTCAGTGCAGGAAGGTGGAGGGGTTTTATGACCACTACCACATAATGGTAGCTGATAATATACTTAGTCTTCACAAAATAAAAGACCCGGTGACAGCGTCCCTGTCACTGACGTAATAAGGTGGAATTTAGTTTGGGCTACAGGTTTTATTTTGTGAAGACTGGGTCAGAGTGTTGATGGGGAGGGCGGATTTTTTTCCTTGGCTTTTCCCCTTCATCTACACAATAACCGAAGAGTGTAGGATAAATTAATTATCTTATTGGTACATTTTCAGAATTCGAACCTGCATCTCCTGTGTGAGAAGAAAGCCTGAAAGACCACGGAGCTCTTTAATAAATGTAATTACGAGCGAAAAACTGAACCCCTAGTGGGGGGTATTAGATATGAGGGAATTTATTTACGCTTTTCAGGGGACATACACAATCCTGAAGTAGTGATTTAATTCCAGTGATTTTTTCTATTAACCTACCAAGCTGTACACAATCCTGAAGCTTTTGGAACTACATAATTTAATTCCAGTGATTTTTTCGTTTAACCTACCAAGCTAAGCCAAGGTAAGAACATCGGGAACATTCAAGCTGATTTTAATTTAATTTGGAATTGTAGAATTACGTAACGTTGAGACAAAAAAGCAACTCAACTGTTATCAATGCATTTCTATGTTTACGTTTTTATCAGAGGATGGTTGATTGTCATTCAAAGTTATTACCACCATTGCAGCAAATAAGTTTATTGTTATTGTACCCAATTCGTGTCATTACCTACTTTCGGCAAATGTAATCATTTGTTGATGGACAAGCGGCCATTTTTCTATTTTCAGGGATACTCGGAGCCATGTGGGATGAAAGAAAGTCGTAAGAGTAAAACTAAAACGAAATACCTGTGAAATTATTGCATAAAAGTTGGGTTAAACAGATTTGACTCCCATATTTTTCCCAAAAAGTTGTCGGCAGTGATTCACTTTGCACAAGGCACAAGCAGCCACCATTACAGTTTTATAACTTCCACTTTTTGCCGGCAGGTGCGCTCGCTACTTCCAATTTTGATTGTTTTCTATACCTAGTCCAACATAGGATGATCTCTGACAGCTGTCAGTGTCAAAACACGCCTATGAAGTATCGTATTTTTCGACGGTAAAATGTATAGAGACAATTTAAATACTTTATTGGCAAATAGTGACGTGCTACACTTATCGTAAGACAAGTTATCGATCTTGACTCGAAACATATAATAGAATATTGATGATATTTTGTAAATAAAATAGATTGCAAACAACAAGGTAAATGAAATAGAAATACTATTAAAACAACGATAAAAAATAGTTTTATTTTTGTTAAAAGCAAACTGAATTTTTAACGAGTGGCGCTTCATGGGCGCTCCACACTCGCGCGTGAAACAATAATGAAATCCCATTCATTCATTCATGCATGTTTCGCGGGCTTTGCGCGTGAGTGTGTAGAGTGGGCTTCACCGCGCCATGCCGCCATCTTGTTTGATTGCATTGCATCTGCCATTCTGCCATCTTGTTCAGTACGAGTGCCAACGCCTTGTATACGCCACGTGTTTTCATTCAGTCTCCATTCGGTTATCGTTATTGTTATTAATTTGTTGAGTTTTGCTGTTATTTGTTTGTTAAGTTTGTTCTGTTTTTGGATACAGTATGCCAAAAAGAACAAAGAAAACTGTTTTAAATAGTGAAAGCCGGGAGTTTGTGATTCGCTTGCGCGAATACTTTGAACGCGAGAGTCAAAATGGCGGACCGTTGTTGCCATTAACACAAGCGTGCAACAGAGTTGCTGATGCTCTGGGAATCGGGATTGCTACAGTGATTCGTGTCAGCAGAGAAAAGTATGGTGAGCAATCATCTGCGACAACGACGACAGAGGAAAACGAAGAGCAAAAACTGTCGACGCCAAATAAAAAAAGGAAGAGGACGTGTCCAATATCAAAAATTGACGATTTTGATGCCGCAGCAATCCGGAACCATATTTATGGGTACTACACGCGTGGAGAGTTACCAACACTCAGAAAACTACAAACATCTCTTGAAGACGCTGAATTATTTAAAGGTGGCCACTCGTCGTTAGCCAAAACACTAAAAAGCATCGGGTTCCGCTACAAAAAAAGTGACAAAAGAAAAATACTAATGGAGCGGACAGATGTTGCGCTCAAGAGAATTGATTTTCTCCGAAAAATTAAAGAGATCTCAAACTGGGACAAAGTGGGTTTTCTGGACGAAACGTGGCTAAACGCAAATCACACAGTTTCAAGATCTTGGACGGATGACACAGCTGAGTCAACTACAAAAGTGCCCGAAGGCAAAGGGCAAAGATTAATTATAACACATGCTGGGACGTCGTCTGGCTTTGTGCCGAATTGTTTGCTGGCGTTTAAATCAGTAAAGACCACCGAATATCATGAAGAAATGGATTTCGAAAGATTCAAAAAGTGGTTTTTAACTCTTTTGGAAAACCTGAAAGAACCGCATACCATCGTGATGGACAATGCATCGTACCACTCCGTACAAAGAGATAAAGCACCAACGTCAAGCAACCGGAAATTGGATTTAATTTCGTGGCTGCAAAGCAAAGGTATAGAGGCCAACGAAAAGATGTTGAAAACTGAATTACTACGATTGGTCCGTATACACAAACCCCGTACTCCAACATACATCTTGGATGAAATAGCAAAAGAAAAGGGCCATACTGTAATTCGGCTACCTCCATACCACTGCCAGTACAACCCGATAGAGCTGATCTGGGCTCAAGTCAAAGGTAAACGTGCTTATGTGTTTCTTTCACCATCGCTCGCATTTCTCTCGTTTGCTTAAAAAAAGTCAATTAGATTAATATTTGTAATTTATTGTACTCACATAAAATTATAATCAAATACATTTTGATAGCATAGGAAGATAAGAATGTAAAAATATCTCATAAAACATCAATTAGCTAATAAAACATCGATTAGCTATTAAGACATCTCTTCCAACAAGCCATGGTGTGTTTTATATGTATTTTATTTCTTTGTTACAGGTTACGCAGCCAGACATAATACAACACCGCCTTTTACAGCAAATAAAATGCTGAAGTTACTGAAGGATGCATGTGACAGTGTCACATCGGACAATTGGAAGAAAGACATAGACAGAACAAGAAAAATTATGGAAGATGATTGGGAGCGTGACGTACGATTTGACCAATCTACCCAGGAACTGATTATAAATCTACAAGACTGCTCCAGCGAGTCAGAATCAGACTTTGATGATAGTGATTTGGGCTGTGAACCGATTTAACAAGAATAAAAACATGTTACAACATCCTTTTGTTTGATTTGCTTGAAACATTCAGAAACTTTGGTTAGAATATCGATAATTTATTTCGACATTATCCCCATGCCTAGTAAAGTCACAGTGACAAGCTGTCAGAGATCATCCTATGTTGGACTAGGTATAGTGTTGCCACCTTAGCCCTTTTCGGGCTAGATCTAGCACTTTTTACTGTAGGTCAACTCGTTGTTTCATGCTTTAGCCCGAAAAGAGCAATCTAGCCCTTTTCAAGCGATACCAAAACTTTACTTCGCACCGCAATTACCAAGTCATGCAATAATCCGTGCAAATCTATACTATACATGTAGCATCGATTTTGACAGTCACACTGTTATGATCACTAATTAGGTATATTTTTAATTTTGCTATGGTTACATTGATAACCCTACCTACTTTTTGAACTGTTTCTGCTTCTTTACTGGGCAATCCCCCAAGTGCTTATCTTTGTTTTTAAGTATAAACCGACTTTGCACTTTCTGGAATTATTTTACTTTGAAGACTCTGATTTTTAACAATTTAATAACTCGATTGTAATTAGTTTTTGCACTTTTCGATATTACTTCACTTAATACGTTTCAAAAAACATTTTTTATACTTTTGCATTTGTATTTATGTTTTTTGCTAGCAAAATTAATGAAATCTAGCTCTTTCTAGCTTGTCCGACTGCCCCTTTTCAAAAACCAGGGTGGCAACACTTTCTATGTGCATTTAATGGGGTTGGCCGGTGAAAGCTAATCATAGGTGGCGCCATGTGCATTTGGTACCTTTATCCAGTTGCCACTTTCAACGATCGACTAATTTCTGAAATTTTTACTGTGATAATTGGTTCTCGGAATCTATTTACTACACAACAAAAGTAATTTTTCGAGTAGGTATATGATATAATCTCATTTAATTACTACTATACAACATAATTTTGTCTTTTTGGCAGGGTTTTTTTTACTATATGCGCACATGACTGGCGATTGAACACACTGTACTGTTAACACAGAAGCGTGACTTTGACGTTAGGGGAACCAACCGATACTAGCGCCACTTTGACAGTTGCCAACTTTAATATTATTATTATTATTATTGCATAGTTCCAAAATGGGTGGCAAGAGTAAATAGCATTTAGTAGTATATACTGAGTATTTATCAAAAATGAGTACATATTTACTTAGTATTAATAAAAAAAATAGTATTTACTGAGTAATTATAAAATATTAGTATTAACTGAGTATTTTGGTATTTTTTTGTTTCAGATTTCAGGTTTATTTATTTATTTATTTATTTATTTAGGCACATCAACAGCACACATATACATATTATTACAATAAAAAATTCTGCAGTTTTGTTCTTATATGAGTGCCTATTATAGATGAGCACAACATTGACCATTTTTGTACTAACTAGTAATTCTGATTTTTATGTAATTAAGCTAAGGTAGTGGAAATAATTTAACTTAAGATTAGGTATTAAATTAATAAAATTTACAATATTCTTTAAAATTTATAAAAATTTGACAATTTTAGATGCAAGTATTTTTCATTTTAATTTTATTCCTAAAGTCAAGCAAGCGATCATGAAATATGTCTATGTTGGTTTGGCTACTAGTGATGTTATAATTGTCGCACATTCTGGGTATGGGTGAGTGCTTGTAGATGTTTGTTCTGCATAGCGGTGTGTGAAGAGTGTTAGGGATGGGTTTGCGCGGATAGTTGTAAGGCACTATCAGTCCAATCTGACTCAATGGCATCCAAGTTATTGTTACAGACCTTATGCAGGAATAGGAGGTCCTGTAAATTTCTTCGGAAGTTTAATGTTTCCATTCTGAAGTAGTCTAATCGCCGTTCATAATGTTCCCTGTGAGAAATGCCTGGTTGGCTGTACGCTAAATGTTTAGTGAATGCGTGCTGAATGCGTTCGATTCTTTCGGAGTGAACCGCGTAGACGGGATTCCAGACAACGGAGGCGTACTCGAGATGGCTGCGAACCAGGGCATTGTACAGGAGGATCTTGGTGCTGGAGAGACGAAAACCTTTTGTATTGCGCTTTAGGAAGCCCAGCATTTTCGCAGCTTTGCATACAGTAGTGTTGATGTGGGATATGAACTTTAAGTTGGGCTCCATCATTACACCGAGATCTCGCATTTCGCTGACAGTTTCGAGTTCGATGTTGTTGATAGTGTACGTGGAAGCTATTGGGGTTCTCTTATTGGTAAATGTTATGTGGTAGCATTTTGCTGCATTGAGGACCATTCCATTATTGCGGCACCAATTCGCTATTTCGTTCAGATCATTTTGCAGCAGTTCCACGTCAGCTTCCGACATAATGGTTTTATATATTTTTAGGTCGTCTGCGAACATGGAGTACTTGCAACGCGCAATACGGTTCAACAAGTCATTGATAAATATTAAGAACAGGACTGGTCCGAGGTGAGAGCCTTGGGGGACTCCCGATTTCGCGTAGTAAAGCTGAGATTGGTGTCCACTCACATTCACAACCTGAGGTCTCTGTGACAGGTACGACCAAAACCAGTCCAATAATGACCCGTGGACACCGAGTGCTGCTAACTTACTCAGAAGCAGTTTATGGTTTACCTTGTCGAAAGCGCTGCTGAAGTCAGTATATACGGCATCCACCTGGTGACCACTGTCCATCTCGCGAGACAAATCATTAACGTAGGAGACCAGATTAGTTTCCACCGATCGTCCGCGCTTGAAGCCGTGTTGTTCGGGTGAGATAACCCTATCGATGTGGTGTGTGATAAGTGGGCAGATAAGGGATTCAAAGAGTTTTGAGAAGCACGATAGCATGGATATAGGTCGGTAGTTTTTAACGTCATTTTCATCCCCCTTTTTGTAAACAGGAACAATTCTACTTTTTTTCCATTCGTCAGGAAAACGACCCTCCCTCAAGGAACGATTCAGCAATATGAATAGTGGGAAGCAGAGCTCTTGTGCGCAGAGTTTCACAAATACTGCAGGAATGTCGTCAGGTCCCGCGCATTTGAATATATCAAGGGTTTTGCATTTTTTAAGTATATCGCGCTCACTGATTGTGATGTTTGACAGACCTGTTTGGTTAGTTATGTGTGCGTCTGTGGTTGTTACTGGGTCGAGATCAGTATAAACTGTTGAAAAGTGACTAGCAAAGAGCTGTGCGATCTCAGTTCCACTGTTTGCCGATGAGTCATCTTTATACATGCTCGATGGTAGCGTGGAATAGCCTTTTCTCTTTGATTTAATAAAACTCCAAAAAACCTTGGGGTTGACTGGAATACTGGATTCAATATTATTCAGATACGATTTCATACATGTGTCGTATAGTTTATGACAGCGCTCTCGGGAAATCTCGAATTCTATCTTGTCTCGGGGATTCTGATATTTGCGATATCTCTGTCTAATTCGTTCCTTTTCGGCTATCAGTCTTGTTAGTTGTTTGTTGAACCAGGGAGGGTGTTTGTTTGTTTTTATTCTCTGTTTAGGGACATGTTTGGCAATGGCGTCTTCCAATGTAGAGTAAAAGAGTGAGGTTATTTCGTTTACATTTCCACAATTCTCGAATGTTTCCTCCCACTTGACTGACCTTAGATGCAACTTTAGCCCTTCGTAGTCGGCTTTGAAGAAGTTGTATCGATATCCAACGTTTGGTTTGAGGTAGGTGAGCCGTGATGTACCTACTAATCTGAATGTCTAATGGAGGGTGGTAAGAGTCAAGCATGCTCAGGGTATCAGGAGATCGGGCAACGGTCACATGGGGAACACTTACCAGTACTAGGTCGAGAATGTTGTCGTCCCTATTACCGATGCAGTTAAATTGAAACAGGTTGTTCATTGAAATAAAGTCGACGAGTCGGAATCCTATGGTACTTTCGTAGTTCGAGGGGATCATGTGGAAGTTTTTAGCGTCTTTGTTCCAATCTATGAAACCTAGATTAAAGTCTCCTAGTATAGCAACCTCATCGGCATAATTTATTATCCTATTAGCGTTGTCCAAAAAATCAGAAAAGGAGTCTAATTTGATTGGGGATGGTAAATATACTGCACATAATGGCTAGCTTTTTTGTGCAGCCTTCAGTCTTGGTCTCAATAGTGACCCATAAGTCCTCAAATTTCCTATTTTTACTCTCCCAGCTTGTTACGCGAGTGGATTTATATTTTTTCGATACTGCTATGAGGACTCCTCCCCCGTCGGCCTTATTTTCTTTGGTGGGTTTAAGACTACATAAGCGATCTCTTCTGTGGATATTGTATCTAGAGTCCATAAGTTCGGAGTTTGCGACATTTGCATTTAACCAAGTTTCTGTGAGTACAATTATTTCATGATCACTGCTGGAAATATTTTTGAATAGGTCGTTGGTTTTAGTCCTAAGACCGCGGACATTTTGATAGTATATTCTAGCGAATTTAAAGAAAATAATATTATAATAATTGAACAACAACGCACCAATCTTATCTAACACATTAGACGTAGGGTGTCTTCAGGTTATTTCCGTGGCATTTTTATTTTCTACATTTTAAGGGAAAATACCTTAAAATATCAAACTTTGAAATAAAATAATATATGAGGCCTCACTTAGCGTCCAAAAATTTCTTAAAATTACAGAAATATATTTGGCTCGGAAATGACGGCAGACGGTTTCTAGACAATGTCAAGCTTTTAGGCAAGAATACATTCTCATCTCACACACTCACATACAAAAATCGATAGAGAATACAAACCATTAACAAATAAATATAAGTACCTACCTATACTTCCGATTGGACTGATAATTTCACTCATCAAATACATGTGTATCTGATGTCATAAAAGACAACGGGACATAACGATACTTATTAAATAAAATTCAAAATTAAAAATATTTACTTATTGAATTTCTGGACACTGGGATACTGGGATAGAGTGTCCAAAAATGTTACGCTTGCGCGATATTACTATAAAGATAAAAAACTTCACCATTGAATGTCTCGTATAGGCACATGACTCTCTACGACGATATACCTCATATATAATTGACCGAGCGAGCGAAGGGCTCCATTTCGACAAGATAGGAGGCCGATTTTGCTTTCGTCTGTCTCTTTGTCTGGTGTCTGTCAGTTCCGGTCTAGGGGCCACAGTTTTCAAGCGATCCTCACAAAACTTGGCAAACGTGTACCTTGAATTAAAAGTTTTTTTTTGTCGAGAGCTTTTCTCGATTTTCCCCTGGGGAGGGGGAGGTGGGAAGAGATATATTTTTTGTATGTTTTTTATTTTTTTCTGAAACCTATCGTGTGGGGTATCAAATTAAAGGGTTTCATGAGCCGGTTCTTAAAATAAACTACAATATTACCTTTCGGCCGCCTGCTTTCTAAAAATCCAAGAAATCTTTTCAAAACATGCCAAGTTTGGACTCCTCGAAGTAGGAGACGGATTAGCAAAGAGGATCTATACAGACCATGAGAGTGATGGAAATAGACTATTACTATTTTTGTGAAAAGTCAATAGATTGTATTTTAAATCGCAAAATGTAGTTTACAAAGTTATTGGTGCTGCTACTTTACTACTTGATTTTGATTGAATCTAAAATACTTACGTATAAATTGGTTCACAGTCCCCCCTGTTAGCGAGGTCTAGTGCCCACAGGGCCACTAGAAAAAAAAGAAAAAAATGGTTAACCGAAAAATTACTACCCAATCTTGAAGAACCATCTTTGGTAGTAATGGACAACGCTCCATACCATAGCATTCGGATTAATAAGGCTCCAAGTACAAACACAAACAAACCCGAAATTCAAAAGTGGTTAGTTAAATGAGAATCGTTTCGAATTCTTATCAGAAATGACTAAACCACAGTTGCTGGAGATTGTCAAACGATACAAAGCTGACCCTGTATATGAAGTTGATAATTTATTACCACAATATGGTCACAAATGTTTACGGCTGCCATCCTATCACTGTGACCTAAATCCTATTGAGATGGTATGGAGTTCAATGAAAAGGAGAGTAGCAGAAGTAAATATAGAGCACAAAAATTAAAATATGCCGAAACTAGTAACCGAAGCGTTCAGTTCTATTGATGTCTTAGAATGGCAAAAATATTGTGCACACGTGCATAAAATTGAAGCGGATTATCGACAAAACAACGGATATTTAGATAAGCCCTTTATAGTCAATTTAGACAGTGGCTCTGATACCGATAGTGACTGTGACTCAGATTTCGAGGAAATTAGTGGAATTTATCCACTCGATTATACATTTGGCATTAGTGCACATACTTCGGCTTCATTAGATCATAATTACCGTGTGAAAAGTTTTCAATAAAACGAAAATTAGAAATGCAATGTGACAGCAATTATATTTTTATAAGCATTATTTATACTTAATCATTTGTCGATCGTACGGTCTGGTCGAGTAGACCTCTTGTAAAATACGTATTTAGATGTTGTAAGTAAAAGTAAAAGTTGTGATAAGTGCCAAGTGCTTTATATTGTGGATTTTAGTTATCAATAAATGTCATGTACATATGTAATTTTTTTGTTTGGCTTACAAAACGGCTTTATTAATGTATCAATCCAAAATTAATAAATCGCTAAAAATAATCGTGTGTTACATCCACTATTTGCACCGATTGTAATTTATGCAATAATTTTTGCAATTTATGTAATATGTGGCAACCCTTTTCGATGGTGGCGTCATCCCTTCATTCTACAGATAAGTTTGTCAATCTGTAACAGCCAACTTGACAGATGTCAATCTTAGCCTTTTAGTGAGGGGATATTGCTCATAAAAATTGATGAATCAATTCGATCAATCAGATTCGATAAATCAATCAGAGTCGATGCTTCCTTTAAACATTTGTGAATCGGTAAGTTGTCTAACATTTTATTCTTGATTCTTTAGTTACCTACCCACTCAAACGTCCACAGCACATCCATGATTCCGGCGCTTCGGTACGGAACGACATATTGCGTTCGAAATCCGTGATTCCAGCTTTTCGTTGCGGAACGATGTCGGATCGTATGTGTGTGGCGGGTCTTAGACAGGTAGAAAGGTACTCTGTAGTGATGGTGGTTGTCAAAGTGTCAAAGGAGTTTAATTGATCTGAGGTTAAAGTGTGTTTTGTGTGCTAATACAAAATCCATCTATAATTATTATGGACAATGCTTCGTATCATTCGGTACAAGTGGACAAAGCACCAAATTAGAAAAATAAAAAGATCGAATTTGTCGCGTGGCTTGAAAGAAATATAGTGGAAGCAAATCCAATTTTATTAAAACTCAGTTCGTCAATTTGGTTAAAGCACATAAATTCTCCAAGATTCGATACGTGATCGATGAATTAGCCCTAAAGCATTGTCAAGAAGTCATCCGATTGCCCCCTAGCATTGCCAGTATAAACGCTATAGACCTTATTTGGGTACAGGTGAAGGGCTATGCAGCGCGCAATAATACCGAGCCATCCTCCAGCACCGGTAAAATGATGGCTCTGCTGAAAACTGCGTGTGCAAATGTGTCTAAAGAAGAGTGGGGAAAAGTTGTACAAAGGTTTTTTTTTTTACAAGATTTGGAAAGAGACATTAGAATAGACAATAAAGTTGAAAATTAACTAATCATATCCCTAAGTGCGGAAAACAGTGATGAGGATGACAACTTTTCTGTTAGTTCAACTGAATAAACAGTTTCGATTCTTTCCGATTGTTTAGGTAACATATCTAGTGTTTAAAAAGTGAATTTTATGAAGTTTTAGGTTAGCTGTCAAGTTGCTTCTTAGTATGGATAGACTATACCTATTGTTATCTCTGGTCATGTATATCTATATATATATATATATATATATATATATATATATATATATATATCTATATAAGTAAATAAAACAAAGTCGGATTAGTTACACCACTTATAACTCAAGAATGGCTAGACTAATTTTATTGATCTCTTCTTTATTGGATTGGTTTCGGCCCCGAATAGCAGAATAAGTATTAAAATATCGGAAAAATTCACAAAAAATATACAGTTTTTTTATAATAAATTAGGTTTGGAACTCCGCCATCTTCCGCAATTGACAACTCACTCATCAATGCCTGTAAGGAGGTAAGCTTACGATGTCCTGTTTAAGGCCTGCTTTTCAACTATATAGAATAGGGATGGTTTCTTAAAAGTTGGTATTAAGCCTCCAGTACTTTAAAGAAATTGCTTCTATCACAGGTACAATTTCAAATACTTATCAGGTGAATTTTAATAGTAGTTTATGTGACTGATACACAATGGAGGGCATTAAAACTCGAGAGTGGGTTCATAATAATATCACTCGAGAGTTTTAATGCCTAATTATGTACAGTTACATACACTAGTTTAATCTACATACATATCATAAGCTCTCTTTGATGTGTTCAGGAACCGCATGTTTGACCGGCATTGTGGCATTGAGTTGTTTAGCTTGTTCTGTAGTACCAAATTCACAGACAAAGTAGGGGCGGCACGCAGGCGGGCGTCGACGTTCAAAATTTGAATGTAATAATATGTAGAAAAATTACACATTATGGTCATAATGTGTAATTTTTCAGATAAGAAATGAGTTTTTACCAAGTAGTTTAACATTATGCTGATCGTAATGTGCGGTTTTTGGACGCAGTAAAAAGGGTTTATGATACGTGTGTAGATATAAATATAAATGTATAACTTTGTTTCTTTGTGCTTTACAGGTGTGACTGTAATTACAATTAAGAGAATAAAAAAGAAGGAGAAACAACAAATGAAGGTGTCTGGATTATCCATGGGAAAAAACGACCTCATAAACAAACAGTGTCCGATTTGGGTAATTTCGACATGGATACTATTCGCAACAAAATAAACGAATTTTATATCGTTAGAAAAAAAACCGATATTGAGAACACTATTGCTAGAATTTATTGGCAAGTGTGACAAATATGATGAGTGTTCCCATGTTTAATTTTTGCTCTATTTATATAAGTGAATACCTGTAATTGGCTTTCTATTTCTATTTTAGTTTTTAAAGAAATTTGTTTTATAGCTGTTGGTTTTCCAAATTTTAAATAAATAAATAAATAAATTGAGAGAAAACATAAGATTTACTGGATGTCGGGAAACTCTCCGTCGAATATCATTGGCCAATGGTTATGAATTTAAGAAAAACAAAAATGAACGTTCTTTGTTAATTGAACGTAATGATATATCTTACTTCTTAAGATCAAAATGTGCAGAAGGAAAGCCAATAATTTATTTAGACGAGACTTATGTAAGGCAAGGGCCCTCAACAAGTGGTGCTCTTGAAAATATTTCAGCTGGAAAAGGTACATCATTTTACAAGCAGCGTCGGAGAAAGGTCCTGTGCCAAACTCATTATTGGCTGACGATCACCATGATATGAATACCACCTATTTCAATAAGTGGTTAAAAGAAAAGCTTGTAGGTACCCAATTTAAATGAGCCAAGCGTAATTCATAATTCATAATTTCTTTATTGCACACAAATGATATAAAAAAGAGTTACATAAAAATAGTGTACAAAGGCGAGCTTATCTATAATAAGATATCTCTTCCAGCAAACCAGGTTAAAGTTGGAAATGTTGATTGCTGAGCAGGGGTAGACCTATGTGTACAATAATATGACGAAATAAAGGAGTACTTTCTTATGTAAGTACTCCTTTATTTCGTCATATTGTTGTTAATATTTATATATTAATAAATAAAATAAAACATTTAATGACCATAATTATATACTAAATACTTATAATATAATACTAACTAATAAATGTGCTAATAAATACTTACATACATACTACCTGTAATTCTAAAGAGAGAGGTAATGCTTCTTCACGCGACTTTTAAATATATTGAGAGTTGTACTGTCCCTGCTGGTGCCAGGGTAATTGTTATGGACAATGCTAGTTACCATTCTGTTATCGTAAATAAAGCCCCTACAACACAGAATCGCAAAGATGAGATAAAAGAATGGCTTACATTGACTACTATTCAATTTGAAGAGTACCATACGAACGCAGAACTGGTGTGTCTAGAAAAATGGTATAAGCCAGAGCCAGTATATGAAGCCGATGGAATATTAAAACAGAATGGTCATGAGGTATTAAGACTACCGTATCATTGTGATCTAAATGCCATTGAGCTGATATGGAGCCTGGCAAAACGCAGAATAGCAAATAAAAATATAAAACTGACCAAGGAGCAACTATAAAATCATATCAAAGAGTTATTTGAAAATGTAACGGCAAAAGAATAGAAGAAAATGATTGATCAGGTTGTAAACGTGGAAAATAAATATAGAGAAAGGGATAGGATTACCGGGGAAAATTTAGACAGTTTCAAAATTAATGTGAGAGACAGTGATACCAGCAGTGACCAGCACCGACTCTGATGAATCTATGCATGTTGATTTGTCAGCCTCTTCCTTTGGTTATTCTGAATAAAGTTGTATATTGTTTATAATAAAATGCTTTTGATTTCCACGAGGGCTTATTAACAACGGCGTTATTAATTATTTTAAAACAATGCATTACGAAATGCGCTGTCGTAATAATAACCACCTCTAGGCTAGAGGTGGTCATTATTACATCACCGCATTTCGACAACTGTTGTTTTAAAATAGTATAAAATAGTAATGGAACCCTGGGGAGCTTAATGGTAATTGCATGGAGTTTGGGATCGTTACATTTGTCGGGACAAGACCTGCTCATTTTAATAAACGGTTTTACTCAACATCATCATAAGCTGGCACTGGAAGGTGGGAGTCGGACCTCTGAGTTGCTTACTTGTCTATCCATAGAGTTCATAGGCTAGGCGTAGGCTCATTAAAATTCATTGTAAAGTACCTGTTCATTTCATCTGATGATGTTGTCATCATCATCACCTCATATGGAGTTGAAGGGTGACAGACTGAACCCTAGAATTCCTATTTGCAACCACGTCGAATTTGGACTCATTAGATTTGTCGTGCATGGCATATCCTGTCGATTTCACATGGGGATATTCTCATTATCACCTGACTCGTAGGTGGGAGATGGAACCCTGTGGTGCTTACTAGTCAACATGGTATGAGTAAAAGGTTTTTAGAGTGCTAGTTATGAATTTATTTTGCATATCAAAATGGCGGCCACGCCACATTAAAAAAATATAAATTTAATTTGCATTAATGTTTTTAAATTGAATTAATGTTTCCTGAGCACTTGAGTAAATATTGAGTTCATTACCCATCTATAGTCTGAATCAAAGAGTAAAGAACCACTACATCGTGTAATTCTGACACCTAGGAAATTCAATCACTGTTGAAAATTTGACCAACCACAACATAATTATTTCATACGAGGTTACAGCGACTTTGCTTGTTTATGCGATGTTCTGAAAAATCTGTTTTTAAAAAGCGATTAAAATTCCTAGATGTTTCAATTACATTATAGGCTACCGGTGATGGTAGTGCAAAATCAGGTTTTTTTTTATTTCCTTACAGCCACACAGACTAATTGCACTTGCAACTAAAAACCCCAAACGAGAGATGTGACGATCTCAAAATTTTTCAAATCGAGTTAAATAAACCAGTTTGAAGTTGCATGCAAATTGAGTTTCAAGTCAAACGGTAAAATTCTATGTAACCCGGGTTCTTTTTAATAAACCTGTTGTAAAAAAAACGATATTTTTTATTGAGATCAACATAGATCTATGAAATATTTTAGTTCACTATTAAATAAATTATCAGCCTTTTCGTTCATTAGTTAAAAAATATTTTTTTAAATTACAAAAATTCCTCCGCCCGTCAAAACCGGGTTGAGATAGATTCAAACCGAGTTGCAGGTTGAATCCGGGCTGGTAGATCGAGTCGTTACATCTCTCTCTACAAACCCCAAACGGACCGAACTCGGTCTGACATTTCTTTGATTGACACTTTGTTTTGTTTTTGGCTTTTGGAATTTATTTGGATTTTGTATGGTTGGTTTGGTTGGCAATAATTGGCATTCGTATTAATTTGTGATATGGAAGGTATATGTGTTACTTGTCTCAGTAAAGGGCGTTGTCTGTTGCCTGTGCATGCAGTGGAGTGCGCTTCTGTTCTAGGGTTTAACGTAAGTTTTCCACTGTATTCCACAATACCAATTGCAAAAGACACAAATTTCAGTTCAAAAATAGCGTCATTTCTTTTCTCATATGGTTTGGCAGAGGCACAGATACGAGGAACAAATCAACACAAACATCCAGGTTCTCGAAGAGAAGCTGTCCAAATACAATGAAATATATTGTAAAGTAATTCACACAACATTACAGATATATAGTTCCATAATAGTTGTACTACTACTGGGTCGAGCTAAGGTGGAACCTGGCTCGAGTGATACAGTACGGTTTTACATATTGCTAATTCGAAATCTGATATTCAATATTAGGTTTACTCACCGACATATATAGAATAGACAATGCAAGCATGAATAATTGACAGGGGGCTAGCCAATCGCTGCAGCCACGGAGATTAAAGGTTTCCTCATGATGTTTTCCATCACTGTTAGAATGTTCCATCATTGAGGTGTTCTGCTGAATGCACCCATTTGTGTAACACACTAAACTGACTGACATTGAGTGACAGACAACACACAACTAAAACCTAATATTGATTATGTACATCAAATTTTGATTTAGTAATATGTAATACTGTACTGTACACAGTATACTTTGCCCAAACGTCATTCGAGTCAGGTGCCTTCTTAGTGCGCCTGGGTAGTATATATAAACATGTGACATTAGCTGGTTCCAGCCCCTTATTGACACTCTGACCACCTGATCTGATAGACTGCCATTAATTAAGAAAATAAAATTCTTTGGCAGGAGTTTGGAGGTAAAAGTAATTCTCACTTCAAACACCTGAAAAAGGAAACTAAGTACAACCATGCGGCAATATTCAGCAAAAAATACCTCATTAAATATTTCATTCAATTATGAACTATCTGCCTCTAGAAATTTCAATTACATTTGATATTTAGTTAAATGGGTGCTGACAATATTACAGCAGGACCTCTTTAATCCGAACTCCGAAAATTGACCCCCTTTCGGATTTGTGGAGCCTTTGGATTATAGTACAAAACATTAATAGGGTATTTTTTATGAAAAAAAACTTATAGTAACTAATAGTATTGTAAAATTTTAAATGTATATTCATCTATAAACACTATAATTAGGTACTAAACTTTTTTAATGAAAGCAATATTTTAGTTTGTCATAAACTTCTTTAAAGAAAACCCATATTTCAGTTTGTCGGGAGGTATTTAATGACAAATAAAAAGCTTTATAGCCCAAGCAAAGGAATGTCCAAATGTGGGTTGTTCGGTTTACAGAGGTGTTCGGATGAAAGAGGTCCTGCTGTATAGATTTTATGTGCTTTGTTTCAGTTACCGATCCCGGGGCCTTTGTGTTGGGAATGTAAAGCGATGCTGACCAAATTAATTGCGTTCCGACAGCAAGCGATGACTGCACAGCAGACTCTGATGATGTTTGGAAATGTTTTTCAGGTATTTTCAATAATCTATTATTTATCTAGTTTAGATTATGAGCAGTGTGGTCTTAAGGCTATGCATTATGGAAATAGTGTTTCCAATAGAACAAACAGCTCTACTTAAACGGAACAGATACAAATGTTTAATTCTATACCAACGGAACTACAAGACATGCCTTTTAATGTATTATATGTATCATGTATATTGTAAATTACTAAATGTCATTACAGCATTAAAGAATTTTTAGTCTCTAATTCTAGCAATATTCATCATTAATGTGTAAATTAATTGAATTAATTAATTTCCTAGAATGTATATGTAATGTGTTCTTAATTCTTTGTATTTTAATCTTGCTGACATTGAATTAAAAAATTAGGTGGGTACCTCTCTGTTTTATATAACATTGTGAATTGCATTTGTATAGGTATTATATTGCACTAATTGGGTGCTATTTTGCATGACACTACATTGCTAGATTTGCAGTGCCGATAAATTGTTACCATCTGTTATGTTACCACTTCTACACAAAATAAACATATTTGTATTTGTATTTGGTTAGAATGTCTTGGAAGGCAAAAGTATGGAGATGACTTTTTAGCGATACTCAATTTACGTATCTATATTAAATATCGGAACAATAATAATAATATTAAGACTCTATTTTCACAAATAAAAACTTTTATTAACAGTTAAAATAGTAATTTGTTTTTTCGAGGCAGTTAAACTTTCATTTTCAGTTTAGTTTTAAAGTTATTTAATTAAGTTCCGGAAATCGAGTTAAAGTCAAGTCCATACATTTGCTTCCATTACGCTCTAAGGTATTGCGACCACTGGTTATGAGTCAGAACAGCTTGTAAATATTTTTAGTTGTTTTTTTTTGCAGTTATGAAAAGCGAAGCTGAAGGCTCTGATAGTAGTACTCCTACAGTCTTCACAAAATAAAAGGCCAGGTGGCCCAAACTAAATTCAACCTTATTACGTCAGTGACACTGACGCTTTCACCGGGCCTTTTATTTTTTGGAGACTGTATTACAATCATATTCTTTTAAAAAGTGAATATGAATTAAATAATAAGTTAGTATTTTTTCGTAACATTCTTGTTTTTGATTTGCAGACAGAAACTGACATCAAGACTTTATCAAAACTATCATGGCAACACATAAACATGAACACGTTCCACACTGAATTCTCGCAAGATACTGTAAAGAAAGAAGTCAATTATGAATCTGATAATGATGACGTTAATGACAATGTTGAACAACATGAGACAGTCAGTTCAGAAATTATTAACAAACACACTGTAAATAAAAATACATTAATGGTTTTGCAAAATCCGATAGCGATTAAAATCGAACCTATACAAGTAAAAGTATATTCATCACATAAAGTAAAAGACACTGAAAATGTTGAATCGGAAAAAGCTAAAAATATAGAACCACAGACTGCGAAACCAGATTATACAATCAAAAAATTGTCTTTGGATGAATTGGAAAAGATGAGGCAAGAAGATCGGGTGTCGTGGAGATATGCGAGGGGTCTTCACAAATGTGAGACTTGCATTATTTCTTACACCAATAAGAAAGCATTCGAAACACATCGCTTAACATTACATTCTGAGGTATGGTAGAAAACTGTTATCTATTTTTTATTGGGTAATTTTAGTCAGGTCCAGTATTGCGTCGGTCTCCTTCTCCTTTTCTATGCGAAAAAAAGAAAAACAACTATTATTTCATTTAGACGACCTCTGTGGCGCTGCGGTTGTGGCTCTGCCTACCACGCGAGAAGTCCCGGGTTCGACCCCCGGCTGGGGATACAGAAAAAAATAATTTCCAGGTCTTGGATGTTTATATGTGTGGGACGTCGCTGTTTCTGGTTCCCACGACACAGGGTATCGTAGTGTGGGGCCAGAAGCAATGTATGCGCCTGCATCTACATATAAATGTTTATGTTTACGTCCGCTGTAGGTCCGTTTTAGCGCCAAACTGCTAACTGTCAGTTTGAACACGCAATTTTTGCATTAAATTGTAGTATTGTAATGTTTTAATAAGCTTGTGGTCTATTCCACATGATATACTTAAAAATGGAAGCGAACATAAGATTAATTCAGGATGCCAAATCTCTGGAATCTGACACTAACTGCCATACCCTGAGCCATTCAATGATTCACTAAGGATTACCTAGTAAACGATTCTTTAGATAGATTTAAATTTGGAATTTGATGAATGGTTCTTTAAATTACTATGAGTTCGGCGGTGAAATTATTACACAAAAGACGAATAAATGTTATCATTTTATGTCATGGTGTTACTGCTCTAAATCTTGTGCGTTGATTTCAGAATTTCAGCCACGAGTGTAAGATATGTCAACAAAGATTCAACTGCAAAGACAGCATGGAGAACCACTACCAAGTACATTTCACATGCTTCGAATGTTCAGAGTGTAGCTTCCGCCACACACGATATGACCTCGTGATAAAACACTACACTGAGAAACATTGTGGTAGTAAATACCAGTGTAAAGAGTGTCAAATCGTATTTGAGTGAGTATTATTATAAATATTAATTATTCGGTCGTTCTAAGGGCGATGAAGCTCGTTGCCACGCAAATGTGCGACTACTCAAGCGCCCAATGTTCCGATATTGCTAAAATGGCCGCCGCCCATTGTGTTTGGGGAGGCGCGGACTATTTTAGATCGTAATCAATAAAATGAAGCAAAATTCACATGCTACGTGTACTCATTCTCTTTGTCAATAAATAGTTGCACTCAAAGAACCTTTTTTCGTATGGCAATAGTATTTAAAAATACGGATTTTAAAGTTAGTGATTTGTTATTGTGGGATATAGTTAACTAGTGGTTCTGTGACAACAGTAGACCTCGCCAGCCTTTATAACCGTTCAATAACCGACACTTTTCCTTTTCTCAAAGCCATTTCAGAGTTTTGAAACCAACCTATACCTATGTTGGAGAGAAAGTAGAAAAGTCCCATCCCCACCTCTCCTCATCTAACACCCATTCCCTTACCCACAAACCCCACCGTACTAATCCCCCTCCTTACCGAAACCCCCTCACCCAAAACCCCTTGATGATGAGTCATCAGAGACAAAATGAGTAAAATTTGAATGGCTGTCGTTTCTAATCTATTGGTTCAAATTGGCTGAATTTTGGGTATTCGCCTATTTAAATTGTGGCCAGAAAACTCAGATCTCTAGCCTTATCTACAACAAAGTAACCGAAGTGCTTCCTCCTCCATTCCCCCTTTTGGATTTTTTTCGCAACATCTTGTGAAGAATGGAGACTTTAGTGTGCCTTTCAAATTTCATTCAAATACGTTGATAAATAACGCTACAGCAAACTTCCCCCCTTTCCCCCATATTTTCCTCCAATCAAAAATCATGATCGACAATTTGTCATATATGGCCATGTGATATAATTTTTTCGCCGTATAGCAGTGTTCTTCTTGTCTGACAATGTCGAACAAAAGTTTAAATTCCTTTCATTGGTCTAAGATACGATTAATCGCTGGTTCTATAAATTTCCATCGAGTATTTTATTTATATAATTTATTCTATGAAATTTTTTATAGGCCTGTAATTTGACGGAACAACAATACAAATATGGGCATATGAATATTCATTTATTTAATTTAACGTGTCACCACAGCTATGCTATTTTATGTTTCGACCTGAATAATTTTATTTATAACTTTTCTCTGACTCAGGATACGTTACTCTTTACTGTTACTGTCTGATAAATTTAGAAAATTAGTACCCACATTAATATATGCGACGCAGCTAAAGTCGGTTTAACTAAGATGACATCAGCTGTTTTTATTGAACATACCTACTAATCAGAAACCTGCTTATGTTAAAGGTAAGATGACATGCACCCCTTGTAACGGCATAAATAGCTAAGGTCGAGCCACCGCTATCAGAAAGCTATGATCGTCTATTCTATCTACCCCCAACTTAGATGTCCCGATTCAGCTGTGAAAAATGTCAAGTCAAGAATGATAAATCTGAATTCCTCGTTTGTTGAGAAGTTCGTTAGGCGTACAATAGTCGAACGGAAGATTGGTTCGGGAAATTAGAGTTTCAAGTTAAACAGAGAAAGCATGTATGCCCGCAAGCCAGTATTTCGCATCAGTTAGCGGTGTTTTGCGCCGGATCGATCCTTGTTATATTTTGTGTAATGGTACCATTTATTCTTTTTATATATGGGCGCTTGGAGCTTTTTTTTACGTGGTCGACCACAATTTATAATATTTGTTTGGGATATCGTATGGTTATTCGTCGTGGTGTTACGACGTGAGTACTCAATGATATTTCATGTGCTCGCTAATAGCGGCTTTAGTGGCTCCAATTATATAATTAGTTCACGGCAATAACGATCCAAATAGACCGGGTTTACACAACTGCGATTTGATTTTCCGAAATGGGTCTGAACTAGCGGTTTCCTCAAAAGGTCCGTAAAGTTTTGAAACCTTCAACTCTGCGCAATTCGAGCTGGATGTTATCGAAACGTTTTCTTTAGTGCTTTTGGAGATCTAACCCTCTTCACAACGAGCTACGTACTTCAGAAAATACTGATTTAAGTATCTCGTTAACCTCAGCTCTCCTCGACTGAGCCCAGCAAAATAAATGTGTGACACAATCTACACATTAGATCTCCCAGCGAAATTGATATTTAATTTAAAGACGCAACTTGAATCAAAACGATCCAAGGCAAGGCAAAATTATCTACCCGTCCCTAAACAATGAACTTTAGACTGTAATTTGATCTCTTCGCGCGTCCCCGACAACACTCAAATGTCAAAGATATCAACACAATAGGTTATCTGAGTTGACAACGTTTATACTTTGTTCTGAATTTGTTATTTTCATCCGCGGAACCCCATCGATCAAACAGTCTCCCTATGCCTTGACAACCTAGGTTTAGCCGCAACTAAACTCCTGTCTAGCCTAGTCTAAAATCCTAGTGTAATACCACGTCCATCATCGACACCACTCGAAGTTGGTTGTGTATGATTTGAATGTGCTTGTATGTTTAACGACTTGTGTGTGTGGGAATTTCAAAACTCGCTACACGAAGGGAATGAGGAAAGGATTAGCCCGCGAATATCCTAAGAGCTAATCCAGGAACCCTATGGTGAAGGAAAAAGGAAATTAGGGTCGCTCCAAGCCCAGACTCAGACTCAGATCAAATTACCTCTCTTATCTAACGACCCAAGGATAGTTTTGGAATTTGGGTAGGTTGATTTAAAGGATAGGAACCGAGGTATATCTCGGCGCTTCAGACACACACGAAAATCCCCTGTAGCACGCAATCACAAATCTTCCAGTTCCAGACGCGTAAAACAGCAGACCGAACTGTACAGATTACCGAAAGACACGTGTTCCACAGTAGTTTGACGTAAGGACTGAATCCCTTCCTCACCCATGCGCTCGTATTTATAGGCCGCCACACATGTTGAAATGGCGTCCTGCCGCAAACACTGCCCAAGCGCAAGCTTCTTATCACTAACTACACAGGGTCTAATTTCAATCAAACATGCCGTGCACGCCCGCTGTTCTACAATTTTGTGTACGCATAGTTTCTAATTAACCATCGGTTATCACTCAAGTCATTTGATATTGCCGATACACAAAATTTGTCGATCGCTGGCTATAAAGCGGTTGCAATGAATTTAGCCTGACTGCCCGACCGCTAGCGTCTAAGACAAAGATCACTGGGAAGATATTCAAACCCGTGATGTCAGACTCACCACAACGTAATAATCAATCGCAATTGTATATTTGCAGTCAACACATTAGCTTTCTCCGTATAGTTCCATAAGAACCTTCCATTATTTAGTTATTCATAATTTATTCAGCGCGCATCCAAATCGGCTCTGATCCCTACACGTTTCGCAGGAATACGACAAAAAAAACCTGACCCGACCTCTTTTCCCCGAACCAACCACGTTCTCAGGCCCCTTTCTAGCCAACTTACTTCGAATCACTCAATAACCCAAGCGTTAAAGGAACTGACTCTTGTATTCAATGTGTGTACCATTACAGTGCGGCGATGGGCTAGCCCGTCACGCAAAATGAAGTATTAAATGAACTGACTCTTGTATTCAATGTGTGTACCATTACACCCTATTGGGAATTCACAGGTAAATAATACTTTGCATACAATATAAGAATCTGTTCCAAGTAATTTAAATTAGTTAACAAGACAATAGGAGAAATCTCTAGCATACATGAGCCACTCAATATGTCAAAGGGTAAGCCCCACTTAAATATTACCCATCAAAACATCCAGGGGCTACCTAGCAAAGAACTAGTATAAAAATTAATTCAAAAAAATCTGACACTGATGTTATTTGTGTTACAGAACACTGGTTAAAGGAAAATACGATGTCTTTTAACATAAATAATTACAAAATTGTCAGTTGTTACAATAGAAAGATTTGGCGCGAGTGCGCGAGGCGACAGCGACCGGCCATTTGCACCAATCAGAGAGCGCCATTCGATTCATGTACCGACGAGTTAGTCACGTGTATTTGTTTATTGTCGTTAGTGCGTTCGTATTGCAATTATTTCATCTGTAATTAAAATAAAGCATGCCAGTAAGGTTACATGCTCTTTGGCTATAGTAGGTTATTGTGGCTAAATTTCAATTTGGTTATAGGTTATGTTAGAACTTAAATAAAAACAACATTTAATAATATCAATAGTTTTTTATGTGGGTAATATTAGTTAATATTAGTGGCCATAATTTACATATGATGACAATTTTAGAAAAATGTTGACGATCAATTAATGTGGGATTAGTTACATTTTAAATGTAGTGAGTTAAAAAATTAGAAGCTAATAGAATACCTTATTTGATGAAGTTTACTGCTTGAATGCACTTTACCAATTTGGATGCTAAAACATAATCACCATGCTGTATTTAGAGTGGCTTACATAGAGAAGGCAATGTAGATTTTTAAAGGCGAATAATGCTATTAAAAATAAGTCTGTTTTAATTAGCATCCTTTAATAATCACCTCACCGCCTACGATAGCCGACAAGTGTCCTTCAAGCAGAATTATACCTTACTAGTTCAGAATACGGTTGTCCTATCTTTCCAATTGATATGCTTGATGAGAAGGGCTGTCAACCAAAATTAAAGCCTTGCTACTCTTTAATACGGTTATCCTACTAACCAGTAAACATTTACTTTAGACAAACTCCCAAACATTATTCCACGCGTCGTGCGGTCGGCGCGCCGTTCAGCCACAAGCTATATTGCCCCACGCCAGTTCTTATCAAGCGTCGTCCCGCCACCAACTTTAAATTTATGAAAAGATTGACTTCTACGCCATTGTCGTGGCGTCTGGTAGGCAGCGTTTTGTTTAGCAGCAGATCTGCTTTCTGACAAAAGGCCATGTTTGCACAGCACGTTCTACTCAATCGTAATTGAAGGATAGGGTAACCAAAAGGGCATACCGTGCAAGAGTGGCTTTATGTCAGATCAGAGTCCCACAGCGCATGTCACGTAGGTAGGCACGGCGCCATGACTTGCAACGCTCAACGCCCAATTGAATTGACGCAGCAGCGTTGCTCAGTGTCCCGAAATATGCCCGTGAATTTTTTTACCATAGTCAGACGTCAAACGACAACGTCTACTTGGTTGCAGCAACATATTGGGGGACTTTTTGTCCCTAGTTAATCTGACCGTTTATCCTCTACCCATAATTACCACATGCATAATTTCTTTATTGCACACAAATAATACATAGACAAAACTTACATAAAAATTGTGTACAACGGCGGGCTTATATCTCATAAGAGATTTCTTCCAGCCAACCAAATTAGGATGAGAAAGGTCGTTTGCTGATCAGGGGTAGACCACGTGTACACCAATATAATTTACCCACACATCAAAGTTTCATGACTCTAGGTCCAACGGTTTAGGAAGTGTGTTGTCTGTCATTGAGCAGGATTGCATTTTACCTTTATTTTATTACGTTTTATCATATACCCTCTTTACTGCGTCTAAAACCGCACTTTAGACCAGCATAATGTTATACTACTTGGTAAAAACTATTATTCTTCTTAATCTTCTTATCTGAATATTGATAAATTATGACCATAATGTATAAATTTTCGACAAATTATAACATTCAAATTTCGAACGCCGATGCCCCCTAGTTTGTCTGTGAAATTGGTACTACTGAACAAGCATGCCGGTCGAACATGCGCTTCCTGAATACATCAAAGAGAGCTTATGATATGTGTGTAGATAAACTAGTGTATGTAACTGTACATAATTTGCCGAACGCCGATGCCCCCTAGTTTGTCTGTGAAGTTGGTACTACTGGACAAGCATGCCGGTCGAAAATGCGCTTCCTGAATACATCAAAGAGAGCTTATGATATGTGTTTAGATAAACTAGTGTATGTAACTGTACATAATTAGACATTAAAACTCTCGAGCACTCTCGAGTTTTAATGCCCTCCATTATGTACCTGGCACATAAACTACTATTAATTGTCATTTATATTATTACAGAAGAAGACTGCAAATGTCCTACCACATGAACACACGGCATAAAGAGCTTCCGAGGTGTGACGTTCCACTGTGTAGGAAGACATTTAAGACTAATTTCTGGCTACAAAATCATATGAAGTAAGGTTTTAATATAATCTATTGAATAATTCTGAACAGCTTTCATTGTGAAACCGATTTGGTGGATCAATGTTTTTAGCTATACAAATTTATAGGTCGGCCGGCCCAAGAAGTGAAAAATAAAGATCTTTGGTCAAATCGGTTTCATGAGCCCCGTGGTCTAGCTAGCTGCTTTCAAACTCGCTGCTCACGAAGGAGATTCGAATCCGGTGCAAACCATTTACCAATGAGTTAAGTAATTTTACTTAAATACTTTAAGTACATTACATGGACGCGGACGTTCAAGCGGTAATGGAAAACATCGTGAGGAAGCCGACGTATCTCCTTCAAAGCTGCGGCGATGTGCTAGCCCCTGTCACGCGAAATGGGGTACTGATTAACCGACTAAACTGTGCCATTGCCTCTGCCATAATCACAAAATCGGAAAATTCGTGACGCTATAGTTATGTTTACATCGCAGAACGCACACGACAGCAGAGATCCCGCGCCAAAAGTGCCCGATCTGCCACAAAATGATCAACGTGAGAGACATGAAAAATATGCAGAGACACATGAAACTCCACGACGTGACAGAGAAGGAGAAGCAGAAAGAGAAACGGAAGGAGGCGGTCCACTGGTGTCAAGTGTGTCAGATAGGTTTTGCCACCGTGAATACATATCAGCACCACATGAAGTATGCCACAGCACATATACAACCGGATCTACTGAAGTAAGTGTATCAAGTCTTAGTTAATAATGAGTCGGCAATCAGGCCATACGTCCTTTGAATGTAATACCGATTCTAGTTGAACCTATGTACAGTTCGCGACTGGTTGATATAGTCATTTCCTAGCAACATTACATAACAAAGCCTTTGGCGGCCATATGGCGGCCCAGGCTAATTTATGACCATATTATTTAATTATATATTGTTTCCTGACAGCTCAGTTATCAAAGCAGCTTGCCAGATGGCTTCGTTGAATTTGCGGTTCTACCAGTTCAGTTCAGTTCAGTTCAAAGATTTTTATTCATAATAGTACAGAAATTGAGGCTTTGAACTTCACGACCTAATCAAGCAAGTATAATATAACATAAATGTGGTCTGTGACCAGTTTCTGTGATGTCATATTTGTACTTTGGCCCGAATTCTGTTAGTCCCAAGCTCGCGCTTACTCAATTTCATTATTTCGGACCGCAGGGTCAAGCCTCGAAGTCTCTCTCGCCCTCTAGCGACACATTTGGAAGCTTTGGTAACGTCTTTATTACTGTAGATATTTACATATACTTAGCAAATGTCATTTTTTGCCTCTTCTCTAAATTGGACCATTGTGGGAGAGAAGGGCAAAGAAACACCTGCAGATTGATTTTTTGATCTCTTAAATATTGTTTGTGTTTAACTAATACGATTCTTACAATATTAATTGCGCTGGGGTTTAGTCGTGGACAGACTTTGTTGAGCCAAGTGGCGTTTGCGAAGCGTAAGATACGGCGGCCCATACTTGCGTGAAGCGGAGAGTTTCGCATCTGACCGCGATGGGTCAAGAAAACCATCTCGGATGAATGCAAAACCCACGATGATTCCATATTGGCGATTGGATGATTATGATGAGCGATACGGCACAACCGCTATACCGGGGTTCCCTGTGTGACATCGAAAGGCTTTTAACCAATTTTCATTTCATTGACTCCTGCCGCAGCGCAATTCCGGAATAAGCGCGCTTGCAGGAATTGCGGGCGACGGTGTTTTTCACGGATCGCTTTGTTTAGCCATGAGCGGCGGTGCCGTTCTCAAACATACGCTGCTTGACCCATCTGTCAAGATGAAAGAGGCCTTATGATGATACGGCGGCTATCGTAAGTCTGGTTCAAGACAGCCTTAGGGTTACGTATGCAAAGGGCTTGAACTTGAACTGAACTGAACTGAACTGGACACCTTCCCCTCTAGAAGTCTCTAGAAGTCTCTTTCCCCTCTGTCCAGATTCGAATGTCATGATTGCAGCAAGCGTGCCTTCTCCAAGTCTCGCTTGCGAGATCACATAGAGTCAGCCCACCTGAAGAAAGCGGACTATGTCTGTGATGTTTGCAACAAGGTAAATACATTTATCTACACACGTATCATAAACCGTCTTTACTGCGTTTAAAAACCGCACGTTACGACCGGCACAATGATAAACTTCTTGGTAAAAATTCATCTATTATCTGAAATTTGATAAATTCTGACCATAATGCACCGAAATTTGTCATATTATGACATTCAAATTTCGAACGCCGACGCCCGCCTCGTGCCGCCCCTAGTTTGTCTGTGAAGTTGGTACTGACATTTAAATTTCGAACGCCGATGCCCGAAGTTGGTCCTACAGAACAAGCTAAACAACTGCAGAGCCACAATGCCGGTCAAACATGCCGTTCCTGAACACATCAAAGAGAGCTTATGATATGTGTGTAGATAAACTAGTGTATGTAACTGTACATAATTAGGCATTAAAACTCTCGAGTGATATTATTATGAAACTCGCCTTCGGCTCGTTTCATAAACCCGCTCTCGAGTATTAATGCCCTCCATTATGTAGCAGTCACATAAACTACTATTAGATTTTGATTTTGATCAAAAAAATATGTTTTGATATTCATTATATATGTTTTTCTGAACCTATATATCGCTCGTGCCTTTCTACGACACGACGTGGTAGCTATTTTCACATGGGCAGTAGTAGATATCATGTATTTAAAACTAAGCCCACCATTTGACTTATTTCTTGTTTAGTATGGAGTCGATATTATTTTGGCGCGTGTTGATTATTTTTATTTCCTTTCACAATTCATGGTAAAAAGTTGTATGACACACGTGCCTAAGATGATTTCCAACTCGGGTCGAATTATAATAATAATAATAATAATAACGTTTATTTCAGGTAAAGTACCCATATCACAGAAAATGTACAGTACACAGTCATTAAAATGCAATAAAATTAAAATGCAATGACATAAAAATAAAGCAGATATATATCATTCAAAATTGTAAATATGTAAAAAAATAAATAATAAAAAAAGAAATATTAAATATTGAATAATAATATTGAATAATAATTATTATAAATAACTTACTATTTTCTTTTTTTGAGTTTATCTATATATATATATATATATATATATATATATAGATAAACTCGTGTATATATCTGTATATAATTAGGCATTAAAACTCGAGTGATATTAATATGAAACTCGCCTTTCTCGAGTTTTAATGCCCTCCATTATGTAGCAGTCATATAAACTACTATTGTCTATCTATGTCTATCGAGTATCAATCTGTCTTCCTATTATTTATATCTGTCTAACTGAATAAACTCTGGCACACGAAAGCTGACCCTGGAAACAGTCGCCAAAATATAAAAATCTCGGCATTGCAACCCCATATTTACGATCTGACTTAAGGTGAACGCACTCTTGCTCGCGTTGATCTTACCGAACGATACGATTTTTAACTCTTTATTTACATGGAATCTTATGAAATCATGCACACCTACTATTCGAACGATTCGACGCGGGCAGGTGTGCGAGGTCTCATATGATTCCATGCAGGGAATTTCGGGATTCCTTTCGTTCACGCGCTCGGCTCGGATGGGTGTGAGTTCACCTTAATTTAATTGTGACAGTTTTGACGTTTGAAATTTTGCCAGCTTTCTTGTGCCAGTTTTTCTAGCTGTTTAAAGTGTTATCTGATGTCTATATTTCCTGTTACTGCTGACTGTATAAACCAGAAATGACGTAACCCGCCTTGACGCCATGCGCATTACCTCTTGACGGGTGTTCTAACATAGTAAAATTGTGTGCGCAGGCGTTCACAGTAGGGCGTAACCTGCAGAAACACCGGAAGACAACTCACGCGATCCGACCGACGAGCAGGGATCAAGTGTGCGAGCTGTGCGGGAAAGCATTTCGGGTAAGAGCTGCTTCAGTGTCTCTGCTACCCAAAGGGCCAGAAACACAAAACTCCACACGTAGCATTGTAACAAAAATTACGCATTATGACCATAATGTGTAATTTTTCTGCATATTATGACATTCAAATTTCGAACGCCGACGCCCGTCTGCCTGCCGCCCTTGGTTTGTCTGAAAGTTTGTGAAGTTGGTACTGACATTCAAATTTCGAACGCCGACGCCCGCCTGCGGCCCGTTGGTACTACAGAACAAGATAAACAACTGCAGAGCCACAATGCCGGTCAAACATGCGGTTCCTGAACACATCAAAGAGAGCTTATGATATGTGTATAGATAAATTAGTGTATGTAACTGTACATAATTAGGCATTAAAACTCTCGAGTATTAATGCCCTCCACTATGTAGCAGTCACATAAACTACTATTTGAATACGCAAATTAAGATTAATATGCAGTGAAAAAACTATAATTTGATGAAATAACGATAGAAATTTGATAATTGATTTATAATACAAATTATGTAATTAACCTAAAATAGTTTATTTATTCCCAAAAATATTCACGGTTTGTAGGTATAAAAACTGTAAGAGAACATGTAAGAACATTTAAAGTAAAAAGAACTAGTGCGGTAATGTAAATTAAAATGCACTAGAGCGTGCCAAACTCAACTATGAAACTAAATGCGTTGCCATAAATCACTTTGTGAGAAAATAAGTTTAAATTGCTATTTATGCTACACTCGGCGCCACGAATAAAGAGCTCTCGGAGAAACTGGCGGGGATTACTGCGCATGTGTACAGTCGCGGCATAATTCCGAAGTGCGTTTTTAGGGTTAGTGTGAAGGAATGAGTGTTCAGGACTTTCTTCACTTCTATTTTTTCTCTGTTTGATATTTTGTTGATTGGGATATTAGCCGATGTAAATAATGGACTTTGTGTCAAATAAACTATAGGTACTCTCTATTGACAACATTTGTTAACGTCAAGGTTGAAACCTATATATAAATAACCCCCTAGCATAGAATGCCCCTAGTCACTAGGGCCTAGTGAATATAGATACTTGTAGTAATAGTCCTGCACACTCTTTTCTTCCCGCTGACTAATAATTTGTAACAATTAAACCACAATTAAGTTTTTCATCAGACTTCTTCATCAGTATTTCATCAGACTCTTTTTTGATATAACAGTTCACATCGTAAACCATTTTTCTAGCTTGCCTAGTCAGTACTTTATTTTTCGGCATTTTCGACCGGGGCGAAAGATAACGTTGGGTAATATTGTATGCGACTGTACTCAAGAAGCTTCGAGACGTGCTTTCGGTGCGGGCATCGGGAAGCGACTGATCAACGAATCAGGTGCCGGCGCTGACTACCGCCCCCGTCGCTCCTCACTTCCCCGCGCCAAACACTTGTGAAAAGTGACTACTGCGCATTCAAGGACAAAGCTCTTTAGTCGTGGCGCCGAGTATACAAATGGCAACCTTATTCACGAACGAGCGAAGCGAGCTTATGAATCTTAATGCTGGCTTATAATCCGTAATTGAAAAATTTCTAAAACTTTACTCAAATCTAAGAAAAAAACTCTGCGTAAGGCTGATGACGTAGTTAAAGTATAAAAAAGAACTGAAAAGTTGAAAAAAACATGTTAAGTAAAAATAATTAGTGCGGTAATGTAAAATAAAAAGCACTAGTTTGTAATAAGCTCAATTATGAACCTATGTAAATGCGTTGCCATCAAGAATCACTTTACGGATCACAAGTGCGTAAAGTAGGTGATCTCTGACGACTGGCGCTCTTATTCACGAGCGAGCGAAGCGAGCTAGTTTATAATACAGTCAGCGGAGCGCCGTCGATACGGACAGTCGTACGTTGCGCACGCCTCTAAGCGACTTATTAACATAACGCGATGTTATTGTTTAGCAACTATTCCAAGTAAACATACCTACAATGCCTAGGAACCTAATTATTGACGAGTTCTTGACCTTTGTGCAAAATAAGTACAACAAATTGGACGAGCTAAGCATCGTACAGATATGTTCTACGAGTTTCTCGGACGGTGAAATAGAAGAGGGAAAGGCGAAGTTATTCAACGCCCTTCCGGAAGACTGCCGCGGTGGCCGACTTGTGACGAGAAAAGGAGAAGACAAGAGTAAGACGAACATAAAAGATGTGCTCAAGCTCTTGAAGGAAGCGGATCATAAAGATCATCCGATATTCGTGGCCCAGGATCTTGACAAACTCCCACCGGTGACGTTTTAACATGTTGACGTGTCCCGTTTATTAAGGGATTTAGCCTGCATGAAGTCTGAGCTGGAAAACCTACGACATGACGCGGTCTCTAAAACGGAGCTGACAACTTTCGAGACGAAAATTACCTCAGAAATAGCCTCACTTAGCTCGACCATCCGTGCTACGGACAATAGGCAGAATAATACTCCTAAAAATCATTTAGCTGAGAATAAATATACGAACCTAAACAAGAAAAATCATGTGAGCAAGTTAGCTGATCTGTGTACTGATAAGAATACCCCGTTATCGGGAGAGAATAGCAGTAAGAGTAAGCGGCCAATTCAGTTGTTTTCGTCACAACCGCAGGCCGGTGCAAGTGCGAGTGCGAACACAATATCGGAACCGGCATTCCACACACCTACCTACCGTGATGTTACGCTACGACCTTCACTTACATCATTAGAGACGGCGGCGGTAACGCATCGGAAAGTCGAACCTAGGACAAATGTAAATAGACACGATGATAGCTTCATTCGCGTGGAGTACAAGAAAAATAAACGGCCGAAATATAATAAAAATATGATCGGGATGTCGCAAAAGGCGAGTGTTTTGGAAGTAGCGGAGTCAACTACAGCATCTCAAGACTGAAGAAACACATACAGGCTGATAAAATCAAGGAGCACATTCAAAGTCGAGATGTGGAATGTCATAGAGAGCAGCTTCTTGAGCAGAGATACCGGACAAACTTTAACTCGTTTAAAGCTGTCATTCCTACAGAAAAATTAAAAACATTTCTGTCTGTGGACTTCTGGCCTAAAGGTATAAAATATCGTCGCTTTCGAGGAAGGGAAACCAATGATGTGACTAATATTTCTTCGTAATGGATAGTCAGCTTAAGAAAAGTACCAAAACCACCATGGTATCTTTTAATTGTAAAAATATAAAAGATCGGTCCATCATATCCGAAAACTATGTCGGTCGTATGATATTATAGCCCTTCAAGAGACGTGGCTGTTACCTCACGATATTAACTTTGTGAGTACGATAGATGATAACTTCAACTTCTTCGCAAAGTCGTCGGTGGATGCTTCGGCTGGTGTGCTGCGGGGGCGGCCCTTTGGAGGAGTGGCGTTGCTGTGGCGTAAATCCAAGTTCCCTAATGTGTCTATAATAGATACCAACTGTGACAGGATCGCGTGTGTAAGGGTAACTAATTATGATTATTCGTTTCTAGTGTGCTCTGTGTATATGCCTACGGATAGTGCGGAGAACCTTATCGACTTTACAAGCTGTTTATCCCGCCTAAATGCTATAATCGAAGATAGTGACATTCCGGCAGTGTTCATGCTCGGAGACTTCAAACGCCCACCCGAACTCCAGCTTCGGTGATGAGATGGTGAGCTTCTGTGAGGATCAACTATGGGAGTGCGCCGATCACAATATACTGGGCGTGGGTAGCGATACCTATACCTATGTGAGTGAGATTAACGGCGCCCGACGGTGGTTAGACCACTGTCTCACGACAAGCGGCTTGGACTACTGTTGTCTCGACACATGTTATGTACGACGTCACCTGGTCTGATCATTTCCCCCTTTGTATTATTTGTGATATTTTATGTGTGCCATCTGTAACTTTAAGCACAGCTCAGAATGTACTAAGCAAAATTAGGTGGGGTGAAAGAGATGCTAGTCAAACGAAAGCTTATAACTTGTACTGTGATATTAATTTAAATAGTATTAACGTGGAGATGCCTTGTGCTGGATGTGTGGATGGATTGTGTGAACGGGTGAGTGATCATTTTACTTTTATTGACGAAGTTTATTCTAATATAGTTAATGTAATGCAGACAGCGGCCATAGAAAGTGCTAGGGAGTATTCGAATGCACAGAGAGCTAGGAAGAAAGTTCCTGGGTGGAACTATCACGTTAGTGGCAGCCACAAGGTGGCAAGGTTGCATTTCCAGTGCTGGATGGGGGCAGGAAGACCCTCCACAGGTACAATATATGAGCAAATGGATGAAAGTCGAAAACTGTTTAAGAATAAGCTTAAATGGTGTCAAAAAAATGAAGAGCAAATTAAAATGAATATTTTGGCGTTGCATAAGAAAGATAAAAACTTTGTTAAATTTTGGAACTCAACCAAGAAGTTGAATTTTAAGCAGAGTTTACAAGTACAATGTCCAAAAAACTGAGATGATGGTATTCAGGGAAGGCAGAGGTCCGGAGAGGGTGCCCAAGATAGTACTGAATGGCTCGCCGGTTCGGGTTGTAGATCGTTTTAAGTACCTAGGTCACATACTGACGGAGGACCTTCGTGACGATTGTCTTCTTCATAATCTTCTCACGCACCCTTTCTGGGGCGTGGGGAGTCGGGGTCAGGTCGACGGACCTCTTCCCGAAGAATCGCCTCTGTCCACTCCTGTGGACAGGTCATCGGATGGCCCCTGCGGGCGGTGGTCTTGATGTGGCGCTGGTATGCAGTGGGTGATCGCCGGCTAGGCAACCAGGTCGCGTGGCAGGCGGCGGCGGTCGGGCGGGCGCGCGTGGTGCGGCGCCAGTTCGGCGATATGCGGAAGATGTGAAGCATCCGCACGCGCGAACATGCCCTTCGCCAGCCTCTGGACAAACTGGTCCACGGTTTCCCGTCTTAGGTCCCTCTGGATTGTCGCGTTCCTCACGTAGCGGGGGGCGCCGACGATGGTACGCAGAGAGAGGTTCTCTTGGGCTCGGAGTCTCCGTTTGTTCGTCTCCGAGCACAGGGCGTACCATGCCGGAGCCGCGTAGGTGAGGCGGGATCTCACGTAGGTCTTGTAGATCCCGAGCTTCGCCCTCAGAGGGAGGCTGGAGGTGACGATTGTGACATGGAGCGGGAAAGAAGGGCGCTATCTGTCAGATGCAACATGCTCGCTCGCAAGTTCCACAGGTGTAACCAAGATGTTAAAGTCATTCTGTTCAAGGCATTCTGTCAAAACCTGTACACATGTCACCTGTGGATCAACTACACGAGAAAATCCTATAGTGCCCTGAGGATTCAGTACAATGATGCGTTCCGTATCCTCCTCAGGCGGCCGCGTTTCTGTAGTGCGTCGAGCATGTTTGCAGACGCGGAAGTGCCTGACTTCTTCGCTGTCTTAAGATCCAGGGTCGCCTCCGCGTGGGGGAGACTGAGAGGCTCGGGAAATGCAATCGTGCGTGCCGTTTGTGACGATATCTGCAGTTCATTGCATAGACACTGGCTCTCTGTACATATGAGTGCTAATAGAAAATAGTAAGTTATTTATAATAATTATTATTCAATTATTTAATATTTCTTTTTTTATTATTTATTTTTTTACATATTTACAATTTTGAATGATATATATCTGCTTTATTTTTATGTCATTTCATTTTAATTTTATTGCATTTTAATGACTGTGTACTGTACATTTTCTGTGATATGGGTACTTTACCTGAAATAAACGTTATTATTATTATTATTATTATAATTCGACCCGAGTTGGAAATCATCTTAGGCACGTGTGTCATACAACTTTTTACCATGAATTGTGAAAGGAAATAAAAATAATCAACACGCGCCAAAATAATATCGACTCCATACTAAACAAGAAATAAGTCAAATGGTGGGCTTAGTTTTAAATACATGATATCTACTACTGCCCATGTGAAAATAGCTACCACGTCGTGTCGTAGAAAGGCACGAGCGAAATATAGGTTCAGAAAAACATATATAATGAATATCAAAACATATTTTTTTGATCAAAATCAAAATCTAATAGTAGTTTATGTGACTGCTACATAATGGAGGGCATTAATACTCGAGAGTGGGTTTATGAAACGAGCCGAAGGCGAGTTTCATAATAATATCACTCGAGAGTTTTAATGCCTAATTATGTACAGTTACATACACTAGTTTATCTACACACATATCATAAGCTCTCTTTGATGTGTTCAGGAACGGCATGTTTGACCGGCATTGTGGCTCTGCAGTTGTTTAGCTTGTTCTGTAGGACCAACTTCGGGCATCGGCGTTCGAAATTTAAATGTCAGTACCAACTTCACAGACAAACTAGGGGCGGCACGAGGCGGGCGTCGGCGTTCGAAATTTGAATGTCATAATGTGTAGAAAAATTACACATAATGGTCATAATGTGTAATTTTTCAGATAAGAAATGAGTTTTTACCAAGTAGTTTAACATGCTGATCGTAACGTGCGGTTTTTGTACGCAGTAAAGAGGGTTTATGATAAGTGTGTAGATAAAGTAATTAATAACGCGTTTAGTTTTTAGTATTAGTTTTAGTTCAACCTTATATATGAATGATAATCTTTTGTAAAAGTACTCAAATAATGTAAGTACTAAAAAAGGCTGCCAACTGGAGTTAAAGTTAAAAAAAAACTGAAAAGTGCAAAAAATTGGCACTTTCGCATGATTTGGCTGCTCGTTTTAAAACGCTCATTTCGGACAAATGAATTGTAAAGTAGTGTTTAATGTATAATATGAGTAGTATTATATTAGTAGTATTATGATATAAACTATGCTCCTGCTCTAAATAAACTTATCACAACATTTTTTTACAGTACAAGCGAACCCTTCGTGAGCACATGAACATGCACTCGGGCGCTCGCCCTTACAAGTGCGCGGTGTGCGAGGATACATTCAGCTACTCGGCCGCGCTCTACATACACAACAGACTCAAACACCTTAAAATGAAACGCAAGACTAAGAAGACAAAGCGTACGTAAGCCGAAGAATGCTCATCGGATTAAGATACAAGTTCTTAGCCCATCGCAACTGCACACGACGTGTCGCGAGAGGGGGTGAGCGTTTTGTCAGAAAAAAGCCGATTTTTTTGTCAAAATAGGAATCTGAGGTGTACTAAACCGAGCATAGTTACCTAGCGAGTGAACGAGGCAATGTGCTTGCGTAACTGCGCTCGCTCACTCGCCTCGGCGACATGTCGTCTGCAGCTGCGGTCGGCGACGGAATTGCGCCTTTAATCCCAAAGTAAGAAATTTTGGCGGGGGCGTATACCCCGCAGTAGTGGGCAGAAATAAGCTTCATCGGCAGCTTGATACTGATGATGACTGATGAAGAAAGCAAGCGTAAAAACAACGTGGCACGGATTTCCAATTTGCGGCCTTTTTTTTTTGTAATATATCTTTATGGCTATCGATAAATAATAAAATAAATAAGACGATCGACGACGTTTTCAAAACACTTTTTGTTTTAATGTTATAATTTACGAAGAATATTCATATTGACATATTTGACGACCCGAATGGCCGAGTCGGCAGTGAACCTGCCTACGAAGCCAAGGGTCCCGGGTTCGAGTCCCGTTGGGGGCAAATATTTGTTTGATGAGAACGGAGTTTGCACCCTAGTCATGGTTGTTTATCTATATAAGTATAATATTTATCTATATAAGTATGTGTATCGTTGTCTAGTACCCAAGATACAGGGCATCCTAGTTTGGGGCTAGATCAATGTGTGTAAATAGTGTCCAAGGTATTATTATTATTATTATATTCAAAAATTAAGGGAGTGATATTTAATTTGCTCTATAAGTAATCTAAGACTAAGTAATCTAAGACTAATCAGAAATCAAGCTGTTTTTTTGTGGTTTTGTGTATGTGTGTAGTATATCACTACATATAAAACCCGGATTTGCTCGTTCTTCCGATAAATTTGACTATACTATGACAATTATGGATTATTTTGAGTACAATATAGTTATGAAAGTATGAAAAAATGAATATTTAAAATTTTATATTAATTTAATGAATTATCAAGAAGACTATTTATTATATAAGGTGACGTCATATAACAAAATTAACACAAGCAATGATTGGATACAGTTTAGTTAAAGTATTAACACTTTAATTATTCTATTTATGCTTGTGTCTATAAATTCAGGTTTACAAATGTCTTGTGGTAGGCATCAAAATATCTCGAGCTTCAGGAGAGAGAGACAAGCTCTTGAGTTTGTTAATTCTTGGTAGTAAAAGTGTAAGCTTAGTTAGGGTCGGACGACAAAAGGAGATAATGCAATTGGTCAACCCAAAAATACGTTACTTGGGGAAAGTTGTTCATAATTATATGTAGATACTATAATTCCCAAAAATATGGTTGTAACGGCATAAATAGCTAAGGTCGAGCTACCGTTGTCAGAAGCTATGATCGTCTATTCTATCTACCCCAAAAAGAGATGTCCCGATTCAGCTGTAAAAATTGTAAGTTAAGAATGATAAGTCTGAATTTCTCGTTTGTTGAGAACTTCAGTAGGCGTACAATAGTCGAACGGAAGATTGGTTCAGGAAGTCAGAGTTTCAAGTTAGACAGAGAAAGCATGTATGCCCGCAAGACGGTATTTCGAGTCAGTTAGCGGTGTTTAGCGCCAGATCGATCTTTGTTACATTTTGTGTAATGGTACCATTTATTTTTTGTATATATGGGCGCATGGAACTTCTTTTCGTGTGTTCGACCACAATTTATAATATTTGTTTGGGATATCGTATAGATATCCGTCGTAGTGTTACGACGTGAGTACTCAATGATATTTCATGTGCTCGCTAGTAGCGGCTTGTGGTGGTTCCAATTATATAATTAGTTCACGGCAATAACGATCCAAATAGACCGGCTTTACACAATTGCGATTTGATTTTCCGAAATGGGTTTGAACTAGCGGTTTCCTCAAAAGGTCCGTAACGTTTTGAAACCTTCAACTCTGCGCAATTTGAGCTGGATGTTATCGAAACGTTTTCATTAGCGCTTTTGGAGATCTAACCCACTCCACAGCGAGGTAAATACTTCGGAAAATACCGATTTATGCATCTAGCTAACCACAGCACTTCCTCGACTGGGCCCAGCAAATAAATGCTTGACACTACCTACACGTTAGAATCTCCAGCGAAATTTACATTTAATTTAGAGATGCAACTTGAATCCAAACCGATCCAAGGCAAAGCAAAACAATCTACCCGTTCCTAAACAATGAACTTTAGACTGTAATTTGATCTCTTCGCGCGTCCCCGACAACACTCAAATGTCAAAAAATAACAACGTGATAGGTTATCTGAGTGGACAACGTTTATACTTTGTTCTGAATTTGTTATTTTCATCCGCGGAACCTCAGCGATCAAACAGTCTCCCTATGCGTTGACAACCTAGGTTTAGCCGCAACTAAACTCCTGTCTAGCCTAGTCTAAAATCCTAATGTTATACCACGTCCATCATCGACACCACTCGAAAATGGTTGAGTTTGATTTGAATGTGTTTGTATGTTTAATGACTGTGTGTGTGGGAATTTCAAAACTCGCTACACGAAGGAAATGAGGAGAGGATTAGCCCGCGAATATCCTAAGAGCCAATCCAGGAACCCTATCGTGAAGGAAAAAGGAAATTAGGGTCGCTCCAAGCCCAGACTCAGACTCAGATCAAATTACCTACAAGTTCTTATCTAACGACCCAAGGATAGTTTTGGAATTTGGGGTAGGTTGATTTAAAGGATAGGAACCGAGGTATATCTCGGCGCTTCAGACACTCAATAAAATCCACTGTAACACGCAATCACAACTCTTCCAGTTCCAGACGCGTAAAACGGCAGACCGAACTGAATAGATTACACGAAAGACGTGCGTCACAGTAGTTTGACGTAGAGACTGAATAGCCTCCCCCAACCACGCGCTCGTATTTATAGGCCCCACATGTCCGAAAAAAATGGCGTCCTTTGCGTGACACAAACTGCCCAAGCGAAAGCCTCTTTACTATAACTACACAGGGTCTAATTTCAATCAAACATGCCATGCAGGCCTGCTGTCTACAATTTTGTGTATGCATATTTTCTATGATCAACCGTCGTTTATCACTCAAGTCATTTGGTATTGCCGATACACAAAATTTGTTGCTCGCTGGCCATAAAAGCGATTGCGATTAATTAAGCCTTCCCAACCGCTAGCGTCTTAGACAAAGATCACTAGAATGATATTCAAACCCGTGATGTCAAACTCACCACATCGTACCAATCAAACGCATTTGTATATTTGCAGTCAACACATTAGCTTTCTCCGTATAGTTTCATAAGAAACCTTTCATTATTTATTCAGCGCGCAACCAACTCGGCTCTGATCCCTACACATTTCGCAGGAATGCGACAAAAAAACCTGACCCGACCTTGCTTCTCCGAACCAACCACGATCTATGGCCCCTTTTGTCAACTTACTTCGAATCACTCAATAACCCAGAGCGTTAAAGGAACTGACACAGCTATTTCCGATTCTCACTGTACACTGATTGCATTCGTTAAGCGATGTTCCATTACATGGTCAGCTAATTGAATGTCAGTCTCTATAAGTACACTGAGGAGCAATGAAAAAGTTCCAGTGACATAGCACCAAATTACTCCTAAACGGGAAAGGATAGTTAAATGACACCGTCTGCAATATTGAAGTATATTTAACAGCGCATCAAAATATTACCAATTAAAAATAACTGTTTTTAATTTATGAAGCTAGGTTCTATGTTTTAGGAGATATTAAGGTGTTTGTCGGCATTTTGTGGGTGGAACTTTTCATTGCTCGTCAGTGTATATTATGGACGCTAGCAGGCGTATTATATCACGGGTTTATATAGTTTTACAAACCAGGCTGCTGTTTCTCGGCGAAAATTTTCTCCATATGCTTTGCAGTATAACATGGATCTTTTAAATTAAATCTTCAATGCCTGTTGTTCAAGTTGTTTAAGTATGTAACACTTGCCCCTACATATTAGCATTTAAGTTATATATACTGCATTTGGGATTAATAAATGGTTTGAAAAAAAAACTATCACCAATAAATATTCTAGCCGTATTGCCATCATTTGTGGTTTCAGCGCCCTGTTTAACGACGTCAATCTGCAAATTGCATTCATTTCTGAACGATTCTTGAATTTGCCTCTTACAATTCACTAATATGGCTTAAATTTTATTTTCTCGCAGTCAATTGTTTGAAGTAAACTGCGTTTAGATTGTTGATTTCTGAGAGCTTTACTTGACAGATATCGCAGGAAGCAGGTGAAGTGTCAGAAATATCAGTGCCTTCAGGAAAAAATGGATTAGTTGGATGGACTTTTCAGGAGACCGAAAAATGTAATCTTTTATTTTTTTAAACGAAACTTCTTTTATATACAGTTCAATGATAACGCAATTATATAGATTAATTTCCTACCTTTCAACTGATATATACCATGTTTATATAATATTAATAAATATATTTTTTTTGATGGTTTTGTTCAACTATACCCTTGTCAACCACATAATTATGGGATAATTGCAGTTAAAACGAATTTTTCTTACGCCTTTAGGAAATAAAAGTAGTTATACTAAATTTATTTCGTGCGCTTAAGGGCACAATATTGTTTAGCTCTTTTAATATTTTGTTCAGGGCTTATGGTTTCTATGGCAAAAAGGACTAACTCATACCTAACTACCTGAAAATTTTATATCAAAGCAATGAGATCAAAACCAATGCCAAGAGTAACGGAAATTGTAAATTTATTTTCATTAAGTCATCAGTTATTATTGAGGTACCTGTCGTGATGGAATGGCATAAAATAAAATACATACTTTGAATAATATAATTATTAATAAAAAAAAAATATATGCACAATGCGGGATAGGTCCGGGTCTTCTTCGGCAGCCTCTGTCTCTGAAGTGCGGAGGTTTTGGTAAAATGCATGACAATCTCTGTCTATAAACGGAAGGAGTGTTTGAAGGTCTTTCTTCTTCTCTACGCTTCAATTAATGCCGCTAATCGACTATGCCGATGTTGCCTGGGCGGGTGCGAATGAAGAGAAACTGAATAAACTCGAGCGAATTCAGTATCTCGGGATTCGGTTTATCTTCAGACTGTGCAAATTCAACCATTGTTATATAGCAAAGACTTAGGGAGGTTTCCGATTCGCCATTGCAGAGACTCCCACATTCTTTACTATCTGTTCAATATACTGAAAAAACCTCGCTACCCCAACTACCTTCTTGACCGTTGTGAGTATCTATTTTCGAGAGATCGGCACCGGAGATCTCAAACTGTCTCAATTTTAGCCACTCCGCATCATAACAACGCTTCGTATATTGTCACCGTAAAAAAGTCAAAACCGTTACTTGATAAAAACGTTTGTTTTCTCGTAAGTTGGTCAACTATCGACAGATAGTAAACTGTAGCGTACTGATTACTATATGACGCGTTAGTTGATCAACTAACGTTAAATAATAAACTGGTTTAAACTTGAATTGCAGACGAAATACCATGGTTAACACTGCGGTAGCTTAGGTGAAGACTAGAGGGGGCGAGCGCAACGAAGCCCCCGAATATTCTTCGTGTTAGGTTGACATGTAAGCACAACATAAACGTAAATTCTAAACCCTGTCGGTCTGGTTAACTATCTGTCGATATTTGATCAAATGCTGCGTTAGTTTATCAACTAGCGGCTTTGACTATCTGCCGGTGACATATACACTCTGTCAGGTTGCAGGCGGACCGACTTTGGAACGCACTTCCTTGCAGTAAGAACACGGGACAGACAGTCTTTTCTCTTTTAAGCAACATATTAAAGACCACTACTTCTCTCTTTCGTAAAAGTTATTGTATGTATATTATTATACGTAAAGTGTATGTAGTATATATCGGTACTTATTTAGTATTTACTGTTTGTATTTTATGGTATTTGATTTATTCCTAGGCATTTTATTTATACTATTTATTGAGCACTTTCGCTGCTGAAATTTTTGTAAGCAATAAATAATTACGAAAATGGTCGAAACAGAAGTTGGTATCAACAACCAATCGTTGTTGTATCTACACCGACCGTGCGGTCAAAGATCTTTTCTGTGTAATCTTGAATTGACCTTTATTCCATTTTTTTTCGAGAACGTGATACTTTAGGTTTACGGTTAAAGGTTCATATTACTATAATTTTTGTTCACTTAGATGTCCTCTACCCATATTAATGTACCACATTCATTTTGCGCGGATAATATAAAAATAAATACAATAACAATTAGGTGGACATACCAAACTTCCATAAAAGTTGTGTTTTACTAAATTTCGAAGAAACTAAAAGTGTTTTAATTTTATTATTATTAAACATAGTTTAATTTTGTAAATATCGAAATCATATTTAAATCGTAGTTACTCATTTGCCAATATTTACCCAGTGGAATGCAGTGTGCTGGCCTATAAGTGAAAAAAAAATATATAGAATAGTTTAATCACTTTACTTTCATCACAACCTGCCACCCACTCCTTTCCATTCAGAGGGTATAGATTCTAACTTCTAACTATCAACCATAAAAAATATAATTTCTCGCCATTGTCAATACACGCATAAAAATCGAATACTAAAAAACTATTATATCTTCATGGCTAAGGCGATGAAGCCCTCTGTCATTCAAAATTGAGTATTGATTAACTGGCTATAATTCAGTGCCTCTGCTACTCCGTATGGGAAAAATGTATAAAAGAATGCCCGTCACTTTTATTTTAAAATTCGCTTAACAGAACACTATCCTTCTCTTCCATAATAGACGTATGTAACTATATTGTTCAAGTGAGAAGTTCAAGGCGAGAATCCATTCAGTGCACACGCATAGTGTGTCGCTCCGCAATTAACAGAAAAATAAAGTGTTTACTGTAATGTTTTTTTTTTAAAGTACACAATTGAAAAGAGCTGAATTCGATCTCTAATGAATCAAAAACTCAAATCAGTGATTTATAGTAATCCAGTGCAAATATCATCGAGCATCGTCTAAGAAGCGACAGCCAGCGGTCGTTAACGGGCCGCCCCCAAGGCCTTTCATTGAACCCGACAGACTTGCCTGCTCCAGCGCGCTACGCCAATCTCGTTCTTACCCGCCCCAGGCCGCTGACCGCTGGGCCTGCGTCGATGTCCTTAAGCAAGCAACTGCGCAAGACAACGCGCACCACCTCACCACAGTGAGTCATTTACATACAACGCTGACCCGCTAACTAATATCATAGCTTGAAAATGAACTGCGCAGCTTGTAAAGAGTCTATTGAAACCACCGAATTACTAGAATGCCTCGCTTGCCACAGCTCATATCATCCCCAATTTTTGAACATGCCCACAGATTACTATCTGAATAATATTGCAAAGCTGCGTGGAATGTGGCAATGCTCGTTGTGCGTAAACATAAGCATACGTCGGGGAACGAGGTACGACAACACTCCGACGCGAAAGCAATTTAAAGTACACGAGTCTACACACAGCGAGGCCACTGAGGTAAATGACATGTCATGTGATGAATTCTTAGATAACACATCTGTCTGTGATATGTCTTGTGCTAGCACATTCCTGAGCCTTAAGGTGGCGAAACCTAAACCTAATGTAGAAATAACCCCGACACCCCGGTTTCATGACCTTAGAGCAATTCACGAGTATTTTGGACTCAAAACTTATAGGCATCCTAAATAGGAAGTTAAATAAGGTTGCTAGGGCATTATAAAAGAAAATTTGCCTTTCCTGTGCATAACTGAAGGAGGAATTCACTGTGGCAACAAACGCGTTATCTGCCTCACTAACAGCCACAACCGGTGCCATATCAGAAATCGGGCTAAAGATCGAGATCCTGGAGCGAGAAAATGGCAAACTGCGCTTGGAACTCTCTGCACTAAAGAACCAACAAACTTCGGCTGAATTACCTGGAAAACATAGCGACTACGCTGAACTAAATATGTAACTAAATGAAAGTATATAATCGAATCTATCCAACGACATTGAGATGGCAAATATTCCTGAATTCGGAAATGAGTCTGTGGGACACATTGTTCTTGATACCGCCACGAAGCTTGGTTTCAACCTTCGAGAGCACGACATAGTGAGTGCGACTCGTATGGGAGCCGGGCGCGGCCATGACGAGGAACCCCAGCGGGCCAATCATCGCCACATCGTCAAGTGACTGCCCCGGAAGCTTCCTCGCGACCAATTCGTCAACGCAGCTCTTGTCAGAAGAGGAATAACTACTGCCGATATGGGCCTCCTTGAATACCACCCAGACAAGTTCTACATCAACGAGCGGCTCACAAAAATCAACAGGACACTGTTGGCGATAACCCGATCGCTGGAAACTCTACATAGCTGGAGATTCGTGTGGTTGAGGGAGGGATCATGATAAGAGAGCATGAGAATGAGAAATGAGGGAGATATAGCACGAGTTTTCCCAAAGACAGCGGTACCAGAGAAGACGTAGGAAGGTTTTGCTCTTAAACTATACTAACTGTATCTCCCACCACGAAAATAATCGCCTAAAATTGAATAACTATATAATTTTCGTTTTCTTTTTATATACTATAACAATAAACTATTAATAAAGCCTAATTAATTAATCACAATAATCAAAAATAACAATCACAAATCACCTATATGTACAATCAAATCGCAAAACACACACTACCGAAGGGCAACACAATTCATATTTTCGACAATGGTTAGACAAAAGCAGAAAGATTTAAAACTAGGGCTCCTTAACGTGCAATCACTAAACACCGGACAGGATGAACTAATCGTTAGCATGAAAAATTATAAGCCAGATATACTCGCACTCAATGAGACGTGGACTCCTTCACCACTGGAACGAATGTGGCTAGAGTTGCCTCTAGCGGGCATCAGAAAAGTAGTCGTAGGTACCGCATATAGGCCAGAGACTGTTATTGTGGAGCAAGCCATAGACGCACTGTGCGAATCCGTTAGCTGCTTCCGATACTGCAAACACATAATTATCTTAGCAGATCTAAATGTAGACCTGTCTGAGCCCCCTACAGATAAGTCGATAGAGTTGAGATATTTTCTCTCCCAGCATAATTTAAAACAACTGGTAAATGAACCAACGCGCATAACCGAAACGACGGCAACCATTCTTGATCTGGTCATGACGTTCAAGATTAAAAAGCCCACCCAACCACCAAGGTACAGAACAACTCGTGCATTGGGAAAAATTGACGAGGACTTGTTCATGTTGGACCTACTGTCTATAAACTGGCGCGAAGTGAAAGAAGCCCAAAACGTAAATGATATGGTGCATCAGTTTAATAAGCTTATTCTCGAGCTTTTCGATACACATGCACCATTGAAACGCTTTCAAATCAAGCCAACTACGCGACCATGGCTAACCGATACACTAAAACTCATGACATTCATGATGTAACTCAGGGACAAAGCCTTGGTGAGAGCACCTAAAACAGAGTCGGATTCTCATAAGGTCTACTATAAACAATTACGCAACTTGGTCAACGACTCTATAAGAAGAGAGATGACTGCGTTTCTCTCATATTATGTAAACAAGAATATAAACAACCCCAAAAAGCTATGGAAACATCTAAAACGCTCAACAATGTTTGGTGGAACTGAAATTCTGGATTTTCCAGAAAACCTCAGAAATCCCGAAGAAATCAACAAATTCTTTATCAACACTCCAGGAGATCCTTGTGTCAGTGCCGATTTGCTACAGCAGTTCAAAAATACAAAATTCACTGAGTACTGTGTACTTGCAGTACTCGCAAGGAACCAACTCTACAGATCAACGGCCAGTATGTAGAGAGAGTCAACAGTGCGAGGAATCTGGGCCTGGTCATGGACGGCGAAATGCGCTATAAAGAGCATGTGAATCTTAAAGGAAGGAACGCATTCTTCCGACTCAAACTTTGATATAATATTTGTTAATTGTCTAACGGAAGAAACAACGGTGATGCTGACGTAGTCACTTGTGCTCTCGCTTTTCAACAATTGCGACATTGTGTATGGGCCAAGGTTGTCGTAAGAGCAGGCCATTCAAAGAGTTCAAACGCATGTGCCCGGTTTCGCTTAGATGTCCCAAAGCGATCGCATATCACTCCTATTCTCAATAAGCATAACATTTAAAAATGGAGATCCGTAGAAAACTCCATCTTGCCCGTTTAATGCACAGAGTCCTAAAAGCCCATAGGCCGAAATATCTGTATGACAAGTTCGAATGGTGGAGCGACACACAAAAGAGGAGTGCCAGGAACAGATAGGCAAATACACTGGTGAGCAAAAAACACAAAACGGTGGGATTTAGAGGGAGCTTCCGTTTTGCGGCCTCCAAGATCTGGAATGATCTTCCACCACCCCTATGCGAATGTCCCTACCTCTCAACATTCAATTCAGGTCTAAGCTTCGCACTATTCAAACAACAACAAAAACAGTAATGTTTCATAATATGTTTATACACATACTATACAACTACACAAAAAACTGACACATAACTAACGAATTTGAATTTATTATTATTGTATGAATATTATTTTAATGAAATCTATAACTCAATTGAGATTGCTCTTTAAATTACTTTATTTTAAGTTTCCCTTAACTACTAGTAAAGAAGCCCTTACGTACGTATCTATGGATAATTTAATAATGTCGTGCACGTTTATTGCGTTCCGCTTTGTAGTCTGCTATTTGATTTGATAATTATATAAACTACTCTGGACAATGCTTTAAAATATTGTTGATGAAATAATGTATAGAATTACTTAATTATTATTTAATTATTTGTTTTTTATTAACATTTGAAATTGCAATTTATTTTCTACTTATTCGGAATATTAACACCGCAACGAAATAAGCATTTTATAAAAAGCCTTTTTTTCCATCTTGAAGTAAATGCGACTCGCGCCTTTTCTTGATGCTAAATGTTTTGGGAAAGGGACCTTGCTGAGAACCAGCGCTGTGAAGCTAAAGCTCACAGCATTGCTGAGCTTGGTCCTTTTGCCAAATATTATTATTTATTATTTTTGTTTATTATTTAATTGAATGTTTGGCAATTAATGATTTTCTTTCTTTCTTTCGTTGTATTGATGTATATTTTGTAGTATATTTGTCTTGGTATTTTATATCTATGTACTATTGGTAAGTAGTTTATTTTAATTATTTAACGTTATGTACATAGGTTTACCTGTTCTTTAATGTATCCTGTCTATCTTAGGTTTGCTGGAAGAAATATCTTTTTAGAGAAGCTAGCGTTTGTATACTTAGATTCCATTGTTATGTATCAAAATTTTCTATGTTTGTGCAATAAAGTATATATTTGACAACTGTCACTTTGTCATAGCCGTGTTCGTGTTATGTAGGTATTTGTGTAAAATGTTGCCGTTCCGAAATCAGCATAGACAATTTGTATCTTTTTTATATTATGTTTTACGGCCCTGGAAAGACAATTTGTATAAATACTTGTGTTATATACCTTACCTGTGAGAATACGTATTTTTTCATTTCAATCTTTAATTTGTACTTTTTCTTGTCTTGATATTATTGTTTTTGTGAGATTAAAATCTCTACCATCACTCCATTTATGTTTGGTCTAGGTTTAAGTATGCTGCTTATTTAAACCAATTAGTTAAATATCTTGATAATATATTAGAAATTACATAAATATTTATATATAGGTGTATATTTATAGTTTTACATTTAGTTATACATATCTACATAAATTATTTACCTGATATTATCAATAAAAGTTTCTTTCCTGCTCTTCAAACGACTATGTTGACGATTTTCTAAATGCAGAAAGCAACGTCTCCGCTTCGGAAGAACCCCTTTCTGCCAACATTAGGACTGTCTTCGGTGGTGTAGGTAGAGGATAACTTGAACATCGTGCATGTTAATGCACAAAGCATTCACTCCAGCTATCTGGACCTGCTCGAAGCTTTTAGTGATCAATGCGTGGACGGCATTCTTGTCTCCGAGTCATTCCTAAAGCCATCGCTGTCATCTTCCTCGTGCCCCCTTCCAGGTTACAGGCTTTACAGGAACGACAGAGTCGAGAAAGCTGACGGCCTATCTATCTGCGTGCAAAATCCCGTGCAAGGTAATCAAAGCGTCCCCAAGCCAGTACACCGAGTCTGCTGAATATCACTTTCTTGAAATAACTCTTCACCATATAAAGGTCATCCTCGGTGTTCTTTATAGCTCCTCTCTTCGCATCGACTACTTCGATACATTGGAGTCCCTCCTCAATAAACTCTTACCTCTTTCCCGGTGATTTCAACACCTGTCTCATCAAAAACAATTCCCTTTCTAACAAACTAAAGTCCATAGTCGACTCCTTCAATCTGCATATTTTGCCTCTTGATACCAACCCCACTGCTCTCACACTCTCCTAGATATTATGATCGTCTCTAACTTGGATAAGGTCGCCGTACTGGGTCAATTCAAATCTCCTTTCTAGTTTCATGACCTTATCTATCTTTCGTACAAGATCAGGCCTCTCAAGAGCAGTGCAAAATTTCTTAATATTCGTAACCATAGGGATATTGACCTAGAGTCTCTTAGTTCGGTTCGGATGCCTTGTCGATCAACTGATCCCCTGTAATTTATAGCGAGATGATGGACGAGAAAATCGTCAATTTTAATAAGCCTGCGCCTATAAAAAAAAGTCAGAGTGAAACATCTACCCGCCCCTTGGCTAACAGATACTATTAAGCGTCTTATAGCCAAGAGGAACAGCTCCAAGTGTAAATACCGTAAGAATCTGACAGATGACAATTTGTTTTTCTTTCTTCGCAACCGCTGCAACCGTCTCAGTCGTGATGCTAAACGTCGGCACATCCACGAAAGTATTGAAAGCTACACACAAGCTCAGGAGTGGAAGTTTCAAAAATGCTTGGTATAGGTAAGTCTCAGGACCTACATGCTGGTGATATAGATCTCAACGGTCTCAACCAGTTCCTTTCTGCCCCGCCTGTTGTGATGGATCCCGAGGTTAAAAAGCCACTCTTCATAGCCTGCGCTCTAAACTCTTACCCAACACCTCACCATTCATCTTGAGTAATGTTGAAATCAATGCGGTCAAGAAGGCGCTATTAGCAGTCAACTCGAAAGCCGTAGGCGATGACAAAATTTGCCTTAAAATGCTACTGACAATCCTAGACGAACTATTACCAGCTATAACACACGTTATAAACTATTCTTTAGATAATGGCGTTGTCCCCGGTGTGAAAAAAGCACTAGTTATCCCACTACCCAAAACCTCTAGTCCCACCTCTTTAAAGAGTACCGTCCCATTTCAATTTTTCCCATCCTCTCCAAAGTCCTTGAGACCATTTTACATAACCAGCTTTCTTATTACCTCTCCTCAAACAATCTGCTAAACACGTTCCAGTCAGGATTCCGACCGGGTCAAAGCACCGTCACGGCTCTGCTGAAGGTCACAGATGACATCCAGCTAGTCATGGACAGCAAACAGCTTTCCGTGTTGGCTTTTCTTGATTTCAGTAGTACCTTCAACATCGTAGATTTCGACATTCTCGTTGAGCTTCTTAGATCCCTGAAAGTCTCTTCCTTCTCTGCCAGCTGGTTCGACTCTTATTCGAGGGATCGGCAACAGCGTATCAGGTCGGAGGTGACTTCCACTGAATGGTGTGACCTCCTTTCAGGCGTCCCTCAAGGTGGTATTCTTTCTCCTATTCTATTCTCGATTTTCATAAACTCCATCTCGGACATCCTGTCTTCCTCATATCATCTTTATGCTGATATCTGGAGGGGTTGAGAAGCTGGGCTTCATCTTTCGGACTACTGGTCAACCCGAGCAAGTCCCAGGCCATGTTTATAGGTACTATACATTCTCTTAATTTGTTACAGCAAGAGCCCATTCCACCTGTCACTTTTAATGGTATCGCAATCGTATATATCAAAAAGCTAAACACCTGGGTCTTATCTTTGACAACCAGATCTTCTGGTCTTCGCATATCAATGAGGTCAGTCGCCGAGTATTTGCGACTTTTCACTCTCTCAGGAGACTTCAGTACTTTTTGCCTCGACAGACCAAAATCATTCTCGCTCAGTCTCTCCTTCTACCCCTCATCGACTATGCTAATATATGCTGGGTCAGTGCTAACGAAGAACTACTGAACAAACTCGAACGACTTCAAAATCTCGGGATTCAGTTTATCTTCGAGCTGCGCAATTTCAACCATGTATCACAACATCGCAAATAGTTAAAGTGGCTGCCAATCCGTCTTCGCCGGGATTCTCACATTCTCAATTTCCTCTACAACATTTTACTGAATCCACGCTATCCAACTTTCCTACGAGACAGTTTTTAATTTATTTCTTCCAGCAGGCCTCGGAGCAACTCACGAATGTTCTATGTTTACAACTCCACAGCACAACACCGCGTCCTATGAGCACGGTTTTAGACTCCGGGGTCATTCGGTTGTGGAATGCACTCCCTGACACCATCAGGGATAGTCCTACTCTCAATATATTTAAAAGTCGCGTGAAGAAGCATTTAGAATTACAGTTAGTATATAAGTAAGTATTTATTAGCACATTTATATATAATAGTAGCACACAGTCATAAGTTCTGTCACTAATAAAAACTTTTGAATTTAGAACGCTGGCCACAAAAAAGTTTATTGAATTCGAATTTCGAATTTTTCATGAAAATAAAAATGTGTACTTTTTAGAATTTTCCTCATTTTTAAATATGGAGTGGACACTTAAAGAAGACCGTGTCGCAGTTATTGCGTTGCATCGTTGCGGTTACGCGCTAATTCAGATTTTCGACTTACTGAAAATTTTTAATATAAACAAAAGATTCATTTATCGTACCATAGAAGTGGTCGCCCTCGCTCTGTTAGGACTCCAGCAGTGATAAAAGCTGTGAGGGCGCGAATTCAAAAAAATCCCACACGTAAGCAGAAACTGTTGGCCCTTCAGATGGGGTTAAGCAGGACCACGGTGAAAAGGGTCTTAAATGAAGTCTTAGGGCTTAGGGCATATCGAAGAAAAACAGGACATCGTTTGGACGCTCGTTTAATGGACCTGAGACTGAAGAGATGCCGCGCTTTGTTGAAGCGGTACGCGGGAAAAAAGCATCGGGAAATTCTTTATTCGGATGAAAAAAATTTCACCGTGGAAGAGAGCTACAACAAACAAAATGATAAGGTGTACGCACACAGCAGTGAAGAAGCGAGCAACCGTATTCCGCGTGTCCAACGAGGTCATTTTCCATCCTCGCTCATGGTTTGGTTGGGAGTCTCTTATTGGGGCTTAACTGAGGTACATTTTTGTGAGAAAGGCGTAAAAACGAATGCAGTTGTGTATCAAAATACAGTCCTCAAGAACCTTGTGGAACCTGTTTCTCATACCATGTTTAATAACAGGCACTGGGTATTCCAACAAGATTCTGCGCCAGCTCATAGAGCGAAAAGCACACAAGACTGGCTGGCGGCGCGTGAAATCGACTTCATCCGGCACGAAGACTGGCCCTCCTCCAGTCCAGATTTGAGTCCGTTAGATTACAAGATATGGCAACACTTGGAGGAAAAGACCTGCTCAAAGCCTCATCCTGATTTGGAGTCACTCAAGGCATCCTTGATTAAGGCAGCCGCCGATATTGACATGGACCTCGTTCGTGCTGCGATAGACGACTGGCCGCGCAGAATAAAGGCCTGTATTCAAAATCGCGGGGTCATTTTGAATAAACTTTATTACCATTAGAATCTATGTTTTATTAAGTTCATTTTGCTATATAAATGTTTACATAAATAATAAACATGTCTAAATTATTTCATATTGCACATGTGACAGAACTTATGACCTGACTATGTATATTAGTAATTATAGTAATTATGTTTTTTATTTTATTTATTATTATTTATGTAGGTACTCGTTTATTTCATCATATTGTTGTACACTTAGGTCTACCCCTGTTCAGCAATCAACATTTCCCACTTTAACCTGGTTTGCTAGAAGAGATCTCTTATTAGAGATAAGCTCGCCTTTGTACAGTATTTTTATGTAACTCTTTTTATGTCATCTGTGTGGAATAAAGAAATTATGAAATATTTTATTATTGAAAAGTATATCACGCCTCCTATAACTCAGGAGGGGAGGATGCAGCAAGCCTTCACGAAGAGTATTTAATGCGAAAAACTGATTCTCGGGCCCTCCTTGTGAGTAACGGTCATAACTACAGTCGTGAAACCGATTACTGCAAACCGAAGGTTATAAACAAAGTCCATGAACCCAAAGAATTAGAAAGGGTTCTTCTGAGAGCCAACTCTGACACTGATATGATAAACATCGAAGGAATATCAGCAAAAAAAGAGCAGTTGCTGTGCCGGAACAAAAACATTGTCATTCTGTGTGGACAAGAGAACCATAGAAGCCCCGAAGACTGCCGACCCATGATTCCCGTATGAAGGCTTATTGTGGAAAGTTTCCACTGTCAATACGGAAGTGCGATATATTTAAGGCCTGAAATTTACATTCAGACAGCTATAAGACTTCCTCCAACAACATATAAATCCTCACAGTCGAGTTATCTCACTGCACGGTTACCTCAGTTTACAATCCACCTGCTGCTTCTTACCAGTATACCGAAACACCTAACTTCACCTCACAGCAGACCAAATTTATTTTAAGCGATTTTAACAGCCACAGCGAAAACTGGAGCTACAGACATGGTGACGACAACGGAGTCCAAGTAAAGAACTGTGCCAGACTACATTGGTAAATGACCCGAAACAGACACCGTCATTTAACAGCGGACGCTGGAAGTGAGGCTACAATCCCGATCTCATTTTTTCCAGCGGTTTAGTATTGGGAGACTCAATGCCCAGGACCCAACACAGACAACTGTAAAGCCACGAGAAGTCCCCTTCAGGAGGAAATTTAACTTAGCTAAAGCCAATGGACAATAATTCTTAAAATGTCTTGATAAGTTGGTTTCAGACTTACCAGCCAAACCTGAAAACTACCCACAGTTAGTATTCACCGGAAATACATCAAAAAGCCTCAAAAAAGCATATACCACATGGTTGTAGAACAAGATATCCAGCGATATTCAGCGACCTTAAACTCTAAAGGAACAATATTACAGTACGAATGGGATCCCTTCTCCCAACTTACAATATATGTTGGAAATGAACTCCTTCTTGCCATATTTAATAGAAGGAGGGAGCAGTGGTGTGAGTTGTTGGAAAACACAAACTTAACTTCAGGAAACTTAACAATGACCCAGATGTGTCCACTTACCACACAAACGTCACTTCCAACCAGATAGCTCAATAGATGATCTTGAACGGGAGAACCACTTAAAAATCCAAAAAGCTCAAAGTATGCCTAATCCTTAAACTGGAACACGGAAAAGTCTCGGAAATTGATGACACTACGTTGGAACAGATAAAGTAACTTGGTCCTAAGGCGAAACAGTGGCTCCTGGAACTGTATAACATCTGCATCTCTGAAGTTGTGGTGCCTAAAATACAAATAATCGCTCTACTGAAATCAGGAAAAAACGCATCAGATCCTAAAAGCTATTCACCAATATGGCTGCTGTGTCACACTTTCAAGTTATTCGAGCGAATGATCTTAGAGAGAATATACTCTCGAAAAATCTAATCGTGAATCAGGCAGGGTTTAGACAGGGTAAATCGTGTTCCGCGCAGTTTCTTAACCTGACTTTAGCATATTGAAGACGGATTTGAGAGGGGATTAGTAACTGATGTTTGTAGACACAACAGTCTAGTCGCGAAACAATATGCCGTATTAAAAGACTGCAACCTAAAACAGGTCAACTCAAATCGCCGGCTCTTTCAAGGCCAGGACAGCAGATGGCATTTAGAAATGGAGTCCTGTAAGGAAGTGTCTTTGCTCCGGTCTTATTCAACATAGACAAAAACGACCAGCCCATACTAAGTGGATTCAGACATTTCCTATTCGCCGATGACCTGTCACTAACCGTCCAACTAAAATTGTTTGAGGAAATCGAGTCGGACCTAACAGGAGTATTAGGAAGGCTATTCAAGTATTTTAAAGCAAATCAGCTCAAGCCAAACCCAGCGACGAAGCAAGTTTCATCGATTCACTTGAGGAATGGGAGAACAAAAACTTAGAATATATACCAAATCCAATATACCTAGGCGTGACAGTGGACAGAGCACTCATCTATAAATCTCACTGCACTAAACCAATGCAAAAAGTTGCTGCACGAAACAACATGCATCGGCGAATGACAGATAGCACCTGGGGAGCTAAATCCCACACGCTCCGTATAACGGCACTTGCGATGTGTTTTTCAGCGGCCGAGTACGCCAGCCCAGTGTGGAAGAACTCGGCTCACGCCAAGCATGTATATGTCACGATAAATGAAACCTATCGCTTGATAACTGGACGTATAAGACCCAGCCCTAAACCTAAGCTGTATCAACACGCCGGCATTGACGACCCGAATTAGTGACCCTGCCTACGAATCCAAGGGTCCCAGTGTAGTGTATGTGTGTGTGGGTGCATGTAAAATATGCGCACACTCACACATATAATATTTGTCGTCTCGACGCGCGCGCGGCAGAGGGAGGATTCATTCACTGGCTGGGCCGCCACCACAGAGCAATATAAGTAGGCCGCCACCAGGAGCGGACGTGTTTGGACAGTGGTATTACGCGCGCGTGTGGAGCCGATATCAAAGGAATGTACTTTCGATTACGACAGGAAAGGACACTACATTTTGGCGACGAGCTTTAAAACCGTGAGTACTTTAGAAATAAATAAATAAAGAAGGATAGGGTGGTAGAAATTTTGAGTGCAATGTTGATTTCCTAAAATGCGTAATGTTAACCGACACAGGTATTTCATAGATTATAGGAGGTTGTTGATTTAAATCGTCATTGCAATTGAGTTGCTACGCAAGATGTGGTTACTTGGTAGTACTAGGTCTTACTACCTACAATCTAATAACGAATGGAATGATATAATATCGATGATATCATACATTTGTGTAGATCATGTCTTATTTACATGTGACATAAATAATAACAAACGCCTCAAATCGTAGGTAGATTATCGCTAGAAAAATTCCTTAGGGCTCGCTTGTATAAGATCTATTGTTATTTATAGGTCAAGTTATGTCTGACTTATGTCGAGTGTACGGCGTACATTTACCGAAGTAAACAATGTACCTTTATTGATAGATTCATACAATGTTGCAGTATTATTTCTTGAGAAAAATACATGCCTACAATTCTAGTCAGATCAGTGGATTGGTTGGTACACAAACTAACCATTTGGTCAGTAATTATTCATTTCAAATTAAACATAAAAGTAATTAACACATTTATAAAGGATTATGAATCATTCATTCAAACGAGTGAACTATTCCAGTATTACCGGCGTCTACTTCGAAGTTTAATGTCAATTGTCGTAGGTAATGAGTTGACTATGAAGGGTTTTTTATTCAATACGCTTATAAGTACCTACAGGTACCTATGAGAGCACAGGTGTTGTTTACGTTTCCAATCTTAGGAATGGCGAGTTTTATCTTTGTTTATGATACATCCATCTTTTTATTGATAATGCAATATGGAAATAGTATAGGTACTTGATGAATTTAACACCAAGTAGGCACCTACTGGACTACCTGCAAAGGTGACTAACAGATGGCGTCTGTTAGTAGGGGTTTATTAATAAGGGCGAGCACAATTTTGAAAGAATTGAGGGAAGAGTGAAGTCAAGGAATGTACCTATGATGAGACTAACTGGTCATGTGAAGGCGACTGGCTCAAACTATCAACATACTTTCTTTGTCAACAAGAGGGTGACCAATGGCGTTGGCAAACCACCTCACACTAGAAAATTTGAATGTGATGGAGAAGCGGGATCAGTGGGAATACCCATCGGACGCGATGAAAAAGGATTTCGTTACAATTTGGAGGGTCAGAGTTGCAAGAAATATTCTTCAACATACCGGAAGCAAACTTAACAAGTGAAAATGGCAGTATAGACGTGTTTAAGGTAGCGGTAACGAAATTTGATGAATACTTTGCCCCCAAACAGAATAAGCGTTTCGAACGGCACCTATTCAGAAAAATAAAACAGGGAGCTGAGGAGAAATTCGAAAAATATGTTGTGCGACTCAGGCGACAAGTAACCAATTGTCAGTTCAATGATGCGGAAGACCAGATTATTGATCAAGTAACAGAAGGTTGTTACTCAAAAGCATTAAGAAAAAAAAAAACTAAAATCTGAAGATAAAATAACCTTAAGCGAAATAATATTGGAGGCTAAGGCATTTGAAGCTATTAGCAGACAACTAGATGGATTCAATGGAAAAGAACGATAATAAGCGAAAAGAATGTTACAAATGTGGAAGTTGGAATCACTTAGCATAAGACAGCAAATGCCCAGCTAAAACAAAGAAGTGTTTGAAATGTGACAAGTTGGGCATTTCCGCTTGGAAATGCCCAACAAGTATGCTTATACTGCAAATCAAAGTCATCCAAGAGAAAAATGGAAGGTAATCAAGACAATCGAAATTCAGGACCGAAGATAATCAAGAAATGTAATGGCGAGATTAGAAACATAATTGAAGCCCAAAATGAAACACAAGGAGATTGATTATGTATTTAATATGGACGATGACACAACGATAATTTGCAACATTGGTGGAACAAATGTTGATATGCTGATGGATTCGGGATGCAAACATAATTTAATCACAGATAAGACATGGGACGAGATGAAGAAGAATAATGTTAAAGTACGGATCAAGTGGCGAAGCCAAATAAGATGATTTTAGCGTATGGGAGTAAAAGCCACAGTCAACACAGTCTTCTTTGTAGTGACAGGAGGTACCCGGAATCTGATAGGCAAACACACAGCCATTGCGTTAGGAGTTTAAAGATTGGGATTAGCTCTTAAGCTAACCAGGTAGGGCAACAAATCTTTCCTAAATTTAAGGACGTCCTTATTCAAATACCTATCGACGCGGGTGTGAAGCCGGTAGTGCAGCCTTATAGATGAATCCCCATACCATTAGAAGAGAAAGTCGATAAAAAGATACTGAACTTCTTCATAAGGATATAATAGAAAAGGTGGAAGGACCCTCTAGCTGGATATCACCGATTGTTCCGATCCTAAAAGAAAATGGAGACGTCCGACTTTGTGTAGATATGAGACGCGCAAATACAGCGTGAATTATAATGCGTGAAAATCATCCATTGCCAACGATGGATCGGTTACTACAGAGGATTCGAAATGCAAATGTTTTTAGCAAATTGGATATTAAAGATGCCTTCCACCGATTGGAGCTACACCCGGATTCGAGATTCATATCGACATTCATCTCAAGTAAAGGCAACAAGTACAATAGATAAATGTTCGGAATAACATGCGCTCCTGAAATATTTCAGAAAACGCTAGAGCGAATGTTAATAGGATGTAAAGGGGTTGTGAATTTTATAGATGACATACTATATGGTGAGATACAAGATCAACATCATGCAAGGCTGGAAGCAGTAATGACGATTTTAAAAACAAATGAAGTAGTTCTGAGAAACGAAAGGTGCATATTTAAAACCAACAAATTGTAATTTTTAAGACACAATTTATCTGAAGATCCAACCTCTGGAAAAGTATTTAGCTACAATAAAGGACTTGGGGGCCCCTATCACAATTGCAGAATTGCAAAGTTTTATGGGACTCATTAACTATGTTGGGAAGTGGATTCCCAATCTTGCAACCACAACGGAACCTCTGAAAGAGCTGCTTCGGCAGAAATTTGGACTTTGGACAGAGTGAGTTGTGTGGGGAACGTCAACAATCAGCCTTTAACATTTTAAAGGCTGCACTTGGTGACATACCTAATCTTGGATATTATAACGTTAATAACAAAACTCTGGTAATTGCGGATGCGAGTCCGGTTGGCCTTGGAGCTGTCTTGGCGCAAATTAATGACAAGGGCCCACGTATTATCGCTTATGGGAATAAAACTTTGAGTGAATGTGAACGACGCTACTGCCAAACGGAGAAGGAGGCATTAGGACTTGTTTGGGCAGTGGAGCACTTTCATATGTTTTTGTATGGTAAAGAATTCGACCTAATAACCGACCATAAACCCCTAAAGATAATATTCGGCCCTGAATCAAAACCTTGTGCAAGAATTGAACATCGCTGAATTCTTAGATTGTAGTCCTACAAGTTCAAGGTGGTCTACCGACCTGGCAAGAACAACATTGCTGACCCCTATCTAGACTTAGCAAGTTTGAATCAAAATAACCTAACGAAGATTTTATACAAAGTATAATAGAAGACTGTTGCTGTTTCATTGATTGATATTGAAGAACATTCTTAACAAGACCCAGAGATGCAAAAAGTGAAGGAAGGGATATAAAATAACAAATGCGATGAGACTGATAAAAACATATAAAGTCTTTGAAAATGAGCTCTGCTTTTGTGGAGATATACTACTACGAGGAACAAAGATTGTTATTCCGGCACAACTAAGAAGTTGAGTTTTAGCCGCCGCTCATGAAGGGCATCCAGGGATTGTAGCTATGAAGCTCAGACTTAAAACGAAAGTTTGGTGGTTTTAATATGATAACAGATGGTCAAATCTAGCAGGGGATGCACACTGGTATCCGCAACAAATCCACCAAACCCACTCAAAAGGCGAGAACTACCAATCCATTCCTGGATTGATATAGCTATTGACCTTTTAGGACCTTTGCCATCAGGGGACTGTTTGCTTGTGATCATATATTACTACTCCAGATATAAGGAGATTAAGATATGTCGCGAAATTATAAGTAAAGAAATGGTCAGTCTTCTCACTGAAACATTCAGTCGTTTGGGAAATCCTGTTTATATTATATCTGACAGTGGGAAGCAATTTGTCAGCGAAGAGTTCAGGTCCTTTTGCCAAGAAAACACTATCAAATTGTTTCAATCAATCCCATAATGGCCCCAACAAAATGGAGAGGTTGAGAGACAAAACAGAGATATTCTCAAACGACTGAGAATTAGCCAAGCTGAAGGAAGAAGAAATTGGAAGGAGTAATTTTTGGAGTATCTAGCTTTGTACAATGGTACCCCACATTCGGTAACAGGAAAAACACCAGCAGAGTTATTTTTCAGAGGAAGATTAAGGGATGAATTACCCATGATCGACGATGTCGATCACAGAGCGGAGGACATGGACGTAAGGGACAAGAATAAAGAACAGAATGAAAAGGGAAAAGAATATGCATACCGCAAAAGACAAGCGCAGTTTGGAGTTTTAGCACCAGGAGACAAAGTATATGTGAAAAACATGAATAAAACAATTAAACTGAGTTCAAATTTTGAACCTATACCCCACAAGGTAACATCTCGAGTTGGTGGTGACGTCGACGTATTGAATGATAAGACGGGACAGCACCTCAGATGAAACGTTGTGCACCTGAAAAGGATTGAGGAACAATGTAAAGTTGTAGCATTGGAGAATTTCGAAGGGACAAAAGATCAAGGAAATGAAGAAAAAGGAAAGGAGAAAGATGAGGATGATATATAGGGGAAGATTTTAGGAGTGGTAATTGATGTGTAGTTATGTTCACAGTAAAATATTGATTATATCAATGTGAATTACTTCTTAAATCAAAATATAGAAGCAAAAGAAACTGATATTTTTGTAAACAGAGAAAAGGAAGTTAATGATGCAATAAAGTACATAAAGATTAAATTCGAAAGTGGAAGTGAAGGAAGCTACATAATACACATATTTTGATTAGAAACGGAAGTAAGTGAAGCAATAAAGTAAATAAAGATTAAATTTGAAAGTGGAAGTGAAGAAAGCTAAATAATATACATATGTTGATGAGAAATGGAAGTAAATGATGTAACAGATAATTAAAATTTAATTTTGAAGATGGTAGTGAAGGAAGCTAGTACAATAATAGAATGTACCTAATTTGGAATGCGGAAGTGAAGGAAGCTGTGATGTATCACTTAGTAGAATTGTAAGCAAAGAAGTGGAATGAGTGAAGTAAAGTTAACAAAAGTAAGCTGGAAGTTGGAAGTTTTGGACTAATAGACGTAGAATGTTTAATTTCATGTTTAAATTAAAAGAAGGAAGGAATGTAGTGTATGTGTGTGGGTGCATGTAAAATATGCGCACACACATATACTATTTGTGGTCTCGACGCGCGCGCGGCAGAGGGAGGATTCATTCACTGGCTGGGCCGCCACCCGGAGCGGACGTGTTAGGACAGTGGTATTACGCGCGCGTGTGGAGCCGATATCAAAGGTATTTACTTTCGATTACGGTAGGAAAGGACACTACACCCAGGTTCAAGTCCCGGTGGGGCCTAATATTTGTTTGATGAGAACGTATGTTTGTACCCTAGACATGGTTGTTTATCTATCTAAGTATAATATTTATCTATCTAAGTACGTGTATCGTCGTCTAGTACCCAAGATACAGGAAATCCTAGTTTGGGGCTAGATCAATGTGTGTAAATAGTGTCCAAGGTATTATTATTATTATTGCGCCGCCAGACAGACGTCGGGAAATAACTACACGCCTGGAGCAAAGGAAACAACTCAGGGTCAGTCGCCACCCCATGTACCACCACAACCCAGTGACAAAACGTCTGTAGTCACTTCAAAACTTCGACACGACCGAGCCGCTGGAACACAGTACCCCGCAAGAGGCTCGCCTTAAGCTTTAGAGAGAAAAGTTGGTTAGGAACGAGGTAGCTGTTAAGCCGGTTGAACAACTTCCAGCCGGAGGCAAAGAGAAGTGGCCAATATGGAAAATTCTGAATCGATTAGGAACAGGAGTAGCACGCACTAAGTACAACCTACATAAATAGGGATATCTGCAAGGGAGTAAAAAATGCGAATGCGGTGAAACGCAAACTTCAGCAAATTTACTGCAGTGTCCTTTGTGCCCACATACATGCACTCCAATAGACCTCGAAAACGCCACGCCACCAGCCATAGAAGTTGCAAAGTTCTGGCATGAAAAGGGTATTTGAAAAGCCCTCAAAGGGTTACTTTATCACCATCACACGACGAGTACGAACTCAACAACGGCTGAGCTGATTATATTAACTTCTTATATATTGGATTTGACTTTGTCCCGAATTGCAGAAAAAATATTAAAATATTGGAAAAATTCACGAAAAATAATTAAAAAATAATTAAAACTAATTATTTTTTTAAATAAATAAGGTTTGCAACTCTGCGATCTTCCGCTATTGACTGCTCACTCGTCATTGACTGTTAAGCTGTACGAATTTCGCAGGGTCAGCGGGTTTTGCATAAATGTAACTTATTAACTTACGTTACCTTTATATATGTATGTCTGGGGCTGTTTAAGTGGGGTGCTGTAAATAAAAATTTACTATGAATACGTAGAATCAGCCAACATATCAATATACGGCGATAATTATATTTAATAATAATATATTGGATAAAAAAAACTCCGAGTACAAGATATGATCAATCGTAGTAATTAATAGCTTTTAGAATTGAAAATAAGTATCATATTCACCCATAAGATTGCGCAATTACCTGGAAATTAAAAAGTAATAATTCAGTAACTGGCTAACGTGGCCACAACATAATTATGCCTCTGCCACCCTGTATAGAAAAAATGCCATGTTACAACTAGAGATGTATAAAAAAATATTAGGTTTACTAGATAATTAGCCTAGGTATTCTCGTGGCTCTTGTTATAAGTTGTGAACAATTGGCAACTCAAAAAAAATACATACGAAACTTCCTTCCGGACCCGCATTCTATAAAAAAAAACTTTATGAGTAATTTACATCCGATTCGAAGAAATGAATATTGTGTTTAAACATTATCAGAAATAGTTCAGCAGTGAATTTACAAAATGGATTGTGAATTTACAAAAGGTTAGAATCGCAAAATTGCAAAATGTCAGAATCGCCAATCGTCCGTATCGGGTCTGTAATGTCACCACTCCAGATAGACCAGAAGGTCTTTGAGAGTGGAAAACTTAATTAAATTGTAAATTTATGATTTTGAATAAACGGAAAAAAAAAATGTTATTGAATGCATAAACATAATGTTGAAAAAATATCTATAAATCTATATTACCATGATCCAACCTAGCGAACGGGCCACTGGTGTGATATCTGTGGCTGTCCTGCAATTAAAAATAGTGTGGTTGGGAGGCATTTGGCCTCGTAGCCAAATCTTAATATTTAATGTTCTGCCACATCACTAATTGATTAAGGGCGGATTCGACCAAACAAAATTATACTTGGTATAAGTGTTACCTCTAGAATAAATCGGAAAATACTCTGGAGTAAACCTATATCACATTCAGGCACACAGGCAGGCTTTAGGTCCCTAGGTAGGTAAACATTCAAAGTCCGGCTAGCACTGGTCAAGTCACTGGAGTTATCTCCGATCACGATGTCAGGAGTTATGTAACCAGCAACCAAGATTATCATAGGTTGGCATGTTGGTAACTCTATCCGTTAGGAAGACGTTTGTTATTCGGCTGATATTAAACTTTGGCCTACTACGGTTGTCTCACCAGTAGGACAACAAACCACAAGCTCTTTTTCAAATTTTCATAGGGCAGTGAGTGATGTCTTGATGCTGTCTGGATGCTAGATACCGAGGTCAGGAATCCCGCACACAGCTTACTGTTGTTAGGGATCCGTACCCGAAGGGTGCCAAACGGGACCCTATTACTAAGCCTCTGCTGTCCGTCCTTCCATCCGTCCGTCTGTCACCAGGATGTATCTCATGAACCGTGATAGTTAGACAGAAGGAATTTTTAATGATGTATTTCTGTTGCCGCTATAATAACAAATACTAAAAAACAAAATAAAATATATATTTAAGGGGGCTTCTATACAACAATTATTTCAATACAACATACAAATTAAGAAAGCACCTGATTACGTACATGAAAAGTGAAAGTAGCCGTACCAATAACTTTGTAAACATTATTTTGCTAAGTAAAATCCAAACTTTTCACTCCACACCATCCCTTACCATTGTACGGTGGTATGGAACCCTTTGTTCACGAATTAGACTCGCACTTGAGGTTTTATTTTTATAGTTTTTAGGGTGCTAGGTATGATTTCATTTCATGCTGCGCGTGCGATAGCTAAGCGGGTGGTTACTGACCAGAGATTCACCATTACAAAGTATAGTAACGACCTTTCGTTTCTGCTAAAATAATGTATTTTTAATTTAGTCGTATTAGAAAGCATAAGTTCAAGGTATGATACTTAGATAGTGCTGCAGAAACGATGTTATGTAGTAGTGCTTATGTTCAACGACAGATGTCCCTGAATTAAGTACTGGAAGTAACCACAGATGTCACTAAACAGTTTGTGTAAGTTATGTCATCTCAGGATGTCATAGTATTGCCTTATGTATGGATTTGTCCGTACACCTAAGGAATTTTAACTTTCAATACCCTTAAATACCAAAACTTATACACAGCTCACCGTTGCGGTAAACTTCAAAAACCCACGGAAAGAGTTGCCCTGCCGCTCTGAGCTCGCATAAACTACCATAAGTAAAAGGGACACCGTGACATGTCATGGCAGTATTCAGTAGCACTGGAGTAATTATTCCCGTTACTATCGTGGGAAATAATGGCAAACTCTTCCCAGTTAGCCACCTGGCCATGACCTGTGTGTCATTCAATAGATAGGAGATAGACCAAAACAAACAGGCTCCGTCTCCAATTATGGGAAATACGGTGTGAGGCACCATAGTCCCATCAATTTTCAATGATTCAACAGTCATAGTGATAGATAAATCAAGTTAAATTATATTTTAAACTAAGCTTGAGTACAGAAAAGATTTGCACTGAAATACACTCTTTCTCGTTACTCTAAACACAGAATTTAAAGATCCTCACTTTAGAAATGATGGACTTTCATACAAACTGGAAACCCTTATTTTACACCCATAGGGGTAGTATTAAAAAAAAACGCTTAGATACGTGTCCATTGATTTTCAATTGTCAGCAAAATCACAAATTTTGATGATCCGTACTTCAAAACTGACGCACTTTCATACACACTTTAAACCCCCATTTATCCCCTTAGAGATGAAATTTAAAAATTCCTTGTCTAGATTACAAATGAAATCTCTATGCAAATTTTCAGCTTTCTAGGTTGCAGTAGTCTCCAATTATGGGAACTACGGTGTGAGGCACCATAGTCCCATAAATTTTCAATGATTCAACAGTCATAGTGATACATAAATCTAGTTAAATTATATTTTAAACTACACTTGAGTAAAGAAAAGATTTTCGCTGAAATACACTCTTTCTCGTTAGTCTGAACACAGAATTTAAAGATCCTAACTTCAAAACTGACGGACTTTCATTCAAACTTGCAACCCTTATTTTACCCCCTCTGGGTAGTATTAAAAAAAACGCTCAAAAACGTGTTCATTAATTTTCAATTGACAGAAAAAACACAAAATTTGATGATCCTTACTTCAAAACTGACGGACTTTCATACAAACTATAACCCCCCATTTACCTCCTTAGGGGTGGAATTTTAAAAATTCGCAATTATTCCATGTCTTCATTATAAATTAAATCTCTATGCAAAATTTCAGCTTTCTAGGTTGCAGGGTTTAGGCTGGGCGTTGATGACTTAGTGAGTGAGCCAGGCCTTCTCTTTTTATATGTGCAGATTATATCTGGATAGGATTGGAGAAAGATATAAAAGAATTTGTACGTAGATGCGAAAAATGTCAAAAACAAAAACATACTAATCACTACATAAAAGAACCCATGGAGGTTACTTCAACGGTACATACAGCTTTTCAAAGAGTTTTTCTTGACATTGTAGGTCCCCTAAACAGAGATGGTGTTAATCCTTGTTACCTTCGCTACAATGCGAATTAACCAAGTATGTCGAAGCGTGCCCGTTTTTAACAAAAGGTTCCGCTGAGATAGCGAGATCAGGTGTAAATAATTTTTTCTTAAGATACGGATTAGTTTCCAAAATTGCAACTGATCAAGAAGCAGAGTTCATGTCTGCAATGTTCAAAGAGGTTTGTACCCTTTTAAATTTTAGTTAACTAAATTCAACAACTTTCCACCATCAAAGCTTAGGTGCGTTGTAAAACTCGCAAAAAAGTTTGGGAAATTTTCTTCGGGTACAGACTGACAACCACTCTACATCATGGAGCCGTTGGTTAGCATACTGTTTCTCAAATAACACCTCCGTCCATTCGTCAACTGCATACATAGCATACGAATCGGCATTCGGCCGATGTGCCGGCCGGCAAGTATGTCAGTTACCTATTAATTTATGTAAACAAACCGTTGACCCATTATATATCCACGATAGTTACCCACAAGAACTTGGATACCGTTTGCAATTGTCTCAAAAGGAAGCTAGAAGTAATTTGTTGAATAGTAAGTTAGTTCGTAAATCTAATAACGATAAAAATATAAACTCTATTAGGTACCTATTGTTCTAATATGAATAAAAAGTGAAACCGGTAACGAGCTTGATTAGGTTAGCTATTAAGGGGCCCTACTTAGTATAAAAATATGTTCAATCAAATGTAGAGATCATAAAGAATGGTAAACGTGAAACAGTATATAAGAATACAGTCAGTACTCCTATTCTGCTGAACATCTCTTTCTCAAAATTGTTCTTCACCACAACAAGGTCCTCCTCGTCCTTTTTTTATAGTCCCTCTCGTCGAATCGATTATTTCGATTGTTTTGAATCACTCCTCAATGAACTGAAACCACTTTATAACGATTCCCTCGTTCTTGGTGATTTCAAAATCTGTCTCTTTAAAAACAATCCATGTTCTGCTAGACTTAAGTCCATGGTCTACTCCTTTAATCTGCATATTCTGGCTCTTGATGACACCCATTTCCAACCTAATGGCTCTCCCTCGCTTCTCGATATTATGATCATTTCCAATTTGGACAAGGTTGCAATACACGGTCAGCCAAATTCTCCTTTCTCTTATCATGACCTTATCTATCTTTCTTATAAGATAATGCCTCTCAAGAGCGGAGCGAAATTCCTTTATATCCGGAACTCTAAGGATATCGACCATGAGGCTCTTATATCTGATGCCATGTCGATCAACTTGTCCCCTGCCACTACCAGTAAGACTGTTGATAATAAAATCGCCAATTTTAATTCTATAGTCCTGGGTCTCTATGACAAGCATGCACCTACAAAAAAGTGAGAGTTAAACACCTCCCTGCCCCTTAGCTAACATACACTATCAAGTGCCTAATGGCCAAGAGGAATAGAGCCAAGTGTAGATACCGCAAGAATCTGACAGATGACAATTTGCTCTCTTAAAAATGTCTTCGCAAACGTTGCAACCGTCTCTGTCGCGATGCTAAACGTCGGCATATCCACGAATGTATTGAGAGCTATACTCCAGCTCAGCTGTGTAAATTCTTGAGGACGCTTGGTGTAGGTAATTGACGGGACCTTTATGCTGGTAATATAGATCTCAATGGCCTCAATCAGTTTCTTTCTGCCCCACCTACTGTGATGAATCCCACTGTCAAACAACCCACGCTTCAGAGCCTGCGCTCTAAATCCTTACCCAACACCACGCCATTCAACTTAAGTAATGTTGGAATCCATGCGGTCAGGCGTTATTGGCAGTCAACTCGAAAGCTGTAGGCGATGACAAAATTTGCCTTAAAATGCTACTGAAAATCCTAGACGAACTATTACCAGCAAAAACCCACGTTATAAACTATTCTTTAGCTAATGGCGTCTTCCCCACAAAGTGGAAAAAAGCACTGGTCATCCCACTACTCAAAACCTTCAGTCCTACCTCTTTCAAAGAGTATCGTCCCATTTCCGACGACCCGAATGGCCGACAGTGACGCTGCCTACGAAACCAAGGGTCCCGGGTTCGAGTCCCGGTGGGGCAAATATTTGTTTGATAGAACGGATGTTTGTACCCTAGTCATGGTTGTTTCTATCTAAGTATGATATTTATCTATATAAGTATGTGCATCGTTGTCTAGTACCCAAGATACAGGGAATCCTAGTTTGGGGCTAGATCAATGTGTGTAATTGGTGTCCAAGGTATTATTATTTCAATCCTGCCCATCCTCTCCAAAGTCCTTGACACCATTGTCCATAACCAGCTTTCCTGTTACCTCTCCTTAAACAATATGCTAAACACGTTCCAGTCAGGATTCCGAGCGGGTACGCTGTACGGCCGGGTATGCACCTGCACGGCTCTGCTGTAAGTCACAGATAACATCCAGCTAGCCATGGACCGCAAACAGCTTTCCGTGTTGGATTTGCTTGATTTCATTAGTGCCTTCAACAGCGTAGATTTCGACATTCTCGTTGAGCTTCTCACATCCCTGAACGTCTTTTTCTTCTCTGCCAGCTGGTTTAACTCTTATTTGAGGGATCGGCAAGAGCGTATCAGATCGGGGGAGACATCCACTGAATGGTGTTATCTCCTTTCAGGCGTCCCTCAAGGTGGTACTCGTTCTCCTCTTCTATTCTCGATTTTCATAAACTCCATCTTGGACATCCTGTCTTCCTCATATCATCTTTATGCTGATGATCTCCAGATTTATCACCACTTCTCTCATAACGATGTAAACTCTGCTATGGAGGCATTGAACGCTGAATTGGAGGGGGTGAGAAGCTGGGTTTTATCCTTTGGACTCCTGGTTAACCCGAGCAAGTCCCAGGCCATGATTATAGGTACCAGACAATCTCTTAACTTGTTGCAGCAACAGCCCATTCCACCTGTCACTTTTAATGGTACCACAATCGTGTATAGCTATAAAGCTAGAAACCTGAGTCTTATCTTCGACAACCAGCTGTCCTGGTCATCGCATGTCAATGAGGTCAGTCGACGAGTATTTGCTACTTTTCACTCTCTCAGAAGACTTCAGTAATTTCCAACAGAGCGATCCCTTAGGTACGCTGCTGTTTAGTCTGGCCATTTGTGAGGTAGTGGGCTCGCTCTGTTCGCCGCTCCATGTCTGGTATTTAGATGATGGCACGATCGGTGTGTCTCCGGAGGTCGTACTTACTGACATCAGAAAACTGATCCAGGGATTAGGGTGTTGGGGCTTAGCCTGAACAACCAGAAGTGTGAGGTATACTCCTGTTCCGGTCAACTGACGCACGAGATCAGAAATTCAGTTGTCCCAGTGTTACGTATATAAAAAGGGCTGATTTCACGCTTCTTGGTGCCCCAATTTTCTCCGAAGGGATTCCGGGTGTCCTCCAGACAAGAATTAATATTCTGGCGGCGACCAAACCACATTTGAAAAGCTTGTCCGCCCATGTCGCGCTGTCGGAGTTGCCTTTCTCTTGCAAGATTGACCTTTGACCTATACAATCAGGACAGCCCCGATTTGGTTGCACAAAGAGGCCACTTCACGGTATGACGCAGTCTTGAAAGAACTGTTGGAGTGCATCCTCAATGTGGAGATGTCTTCGTCGCAGTGGGTTCAGGCTGCCTTGCCCGTTCGTCATGGAAGTTTAGGTGTTCGGCGCTTACAGGAGGACACTGAGCTTCCCGCCTTTTTGACTTCTTCGTATAGGGTTGTGGATCTTGTCACTAACATCCTTCATTACCAAGGTGACAGTTTCATGGTCCCTTTTGCGGAGGAGGCGGAGAGTCTATGGCGGGCTCGTTGTCCTGTGAGCGATATCCCGGAGCAGAAGGGTAGTCAGCGCGCATGGGATGAGACGATGTGCACGGTGGCTCGCGACGAGCTCATCGCTGGGTGCGTAGGACCGGAACTGGCGCGGATGCGGGCGGTTACAGAACCGGACTCAGGAGCGTGGCTTCATATACTGCCTTCTCCACATTTGGGAACCCTCCTGGACAATGATACTTTGCGCATCTCTGTCGCTCTACGTTTGGGCTGCTCCATCTGCCAGCCGCATTATTGTGTGTGTGGCGCGTGGGTGGACGGTCCGGGCCGTCACGGTCTCCGTTGCCTTAGGAGGGCCGGTAGGTTTTCGCGGCACCATGCTATAAAAGACATTGTTCGGAGGGAGCTCGGTCAACATTCCGTTCGTGCTGGAGCCTCCCGGTCTGTCCCGCTCCGATGGGAAGCGGCCAGAAGGCCTTACTTTGGTTCCGTGGGAGAGAGGGCGCTCTCTCCTATGGGACGCGACTTGTGTCTGCACCTTTGCGGCGTCACATGTAGTTTTGACTACCGCTTCCGCTGGCGCTGCAACAGAATCTGCTGCAAGGCGCAGGCGCACTAAATATGCTACTCTAATGGGGAGTTACATTTTTGTACCTTTGGCTGTGGAGACGACCGGTGTTTGGGGGACATGTGGCAGAGCTTTTATAAAGGAGTTGGGGTGCCGTCTGCGTGAAGGTGGTTATGACTACCGCTCCGGGGCATTCCTTATGCAGAGGATCTCCTTGGCAGTGCAGCGGGGCGATGCCGACTAGTGTCATGGGGACCTTTGGTAGGGAAGTGTCCCGGGGTGGGATTATTTAGTTAAGTTATAGTCGCTAGTTGTACTTATCTTATTTTAGTTTAGCAAGTGTTTAAGTATAGTTTTAAGTTATTGACGAAGCTTCCTGCAGATTAATCAAATTGTAAATTATGTTTTGAACAATGATTAATAAATAAATCATTTTTTCACATAGTCAAAGTTTAGAAAAATAAGTATATAGGTTTTTTTTTATTTCTCGATGGGAGATGAAGCATTTACCTAGGCTCATTAGTATAATAAGCATCTATAACCAATAGACAAGTAGTTCATGTCCAGCAACCTGTGTTATTACTTGTCTCCCAAGCTCCTTCCATACACCATAACGGTATTTTAACAACGTTGGAATTATACCTGAAATAACCCTAAAATTCGTTCAAAAAAAGTCATTCTGTATATATGTTAGTTACTAAGATTTACCTTACACCGGGTTTATACGACGACTGTTGTCTTTGCTAAAAAGTAAAAAAAATATGAATAGGTATATATAAAAATATTTTACAGAAAACCAAATTAAAAATATAAATTTAAAATATTTTGCTATTGGCTTTTTCAGCCATCACTACTCACGTTATTCTCTTCCTCCTAAAATTTTATTAAATATATAAGTAACAATAACTTTAATTAAAGCTCTTAATACTAGCAAAAATAATATAAGTTACCATATTTTATACAGAAAGTCTAGAGCCTAATTTTGAATGTTCAGAGCACTTTCCGGTATAATCAGAAGTATTAAGAACAATGTTTTTCATTTGTCATGTTTATGACCTAGTGACTATGGAAGAAAAACATGACAAAGGGAAAGTGGAACCATTCCAGGATCACCCCTATGTCTGTCCGTCCGTGCGTAAAAAAATAATGTTATAGGGAAATTATTGACAAATGTATGGCTCAATTAGGGACGCACAATTAAGGACCAACCAGATTGTTTTCTCAGGGGTTCGGAATCCTTTGGGCGCGGGTCCGACTCGCACTTGGCCGATTTTGGTTTATTGTAACAGTTCTACATAACAACACTAAAAGACTATGAGCTATTAACTAACTATCATATGTTGTTACTTACAATACTTTCCTCCGGACTCGCATTCTGCGGTGGTTCAAAAATGAACGATAAATCTACTGTATTCGATTGTGTTTGAGTCTGTTGTATACTTTTTTTCGTTCAAGAATATAAGGCTGATTTATATTGAGTTAAGTTTAGTTTCCATATGCGTTAGAAACTTCGTTAACTAGCGATGTATCAAAGGACAATGCCATAAAATCACCAAGCGTCGATCAAAATGATTTAAGGCTAGTATAGAGCATATACAGAAAGTCTTAAATATGCAATTTATTTCTTACAAAACCGTCACCAAAATCTACATCCATAGCAAATTGCGTCAAATTATTGTTGTAACTCGTGAAATTCCTTTGAATACCAACAGTAGAAAGATAACTAACTACATCCAGATATTAAATCACTATTAACCTGTCACATCATCATTTAAGTTTCCGAGGTGGGACCTTCCTTTCATCGCACATATAGTGTGGGACTTGTCTTATCGTGTTTTTTTAATAATCGATTCCACTTCGATATTTGGGCATATTACCAAATGGTAAACCAATCCACACCCAATGAACTTTGGTATTCCTGCGAAACTTCGGTATTCATGGGGTAACTTTGAGTGTTGGTTGGGGTGACTGCTATATGTTAAACTCAATGTATTTATTGCATTCCATCAAATTTATGTGGCATAGGATGTTATGATGATACATGTGTCATTTATGGACCTTGTAAAAGAGGCATTGCAATAGAAGTTACATACTATATTTTTTCTATATCACCGTACATAAATGATTTTAATCGACTTTGGGTTTTAAGTCCATACGTTTAAGAGCATTGTCCAATATGAAAGCCAAAACAAATCCTAACTAATACTGAGGACAGCGTTTTAGTGAAGGCATGAATGAATGTTATTTAAATTTATTTTTAGGATCATATCAGCATCAACTTTTCTCGATTTTCTCAACCAAAATCAGCTGATGTAAACAACCATAATAACATTTCTTTTGAAGAAAAAATAAACTCACTATAAATAACCCACCCCCAAATGACCGGGACGAATGTAGGCTGTAAATAACACACATGAAGAGTAAAATTTACGTTCGGAACAAAATTTAGTATGGTATAGTAGTTTATCTACACACGTATCATAAACCCTCTTTACTACGTTCAAAAACCGCACGTTACGATCAGCATTATGTTAAACTACTTGGTAAAAATTAGTTTCGTATCTGGACAACTACACATAATGGTCATTATGTGTAGTTTTTCTACATATAATGACATTCAAATTTCGAACGCCGACGCCCACCCGCGTGCCGTCCCTAGTTTGTCTGTGAAGTTGGTATTGACATTTAAATTTCGAACGCCGAGGCCCGCCTGCGTGAAGTTGGTAGGTACTAAAGAACAAGCTAAACAAGCTAAACAATTAAAATGACAAAAATAACGTGATGTCGGCTCTGCTAGCGGAAATCCGCCTGTTCCGTTCAGATATGGCAGATATGCGGAGTGAAATGGCCCATCTTCGGAACGAGATTCACTCCATCCGGGAGGACATAACATCCTGCCAATCAAAGATGCTGCTGACTGTTGAGAGGGTTGATAAAGCAGAGCAGTGCCTTGCTAACTTTCAAGAAACCATCAACAAAAAGGATGAAGCCATAAAGTCAATTCGTGCAGATAATGTAAAACTAGTTAAGCAGTGCAATGAACTCGAGTCGCGAATGACGTTTCTTGAGCGCGAAAATTCACAGCAGCAGCAATGGGGGCGCCTCCAGAACCTGGAAATCACAGGTGTACCTGAAAATGAAGGCGAATCCACGACAGGTCTGGTGAAGAAAATAGTATCGCATTTGGGAGTAGAACTAGGCCCCGACGACATCGAGTTCGCACATCGTGTACAGCCGTTCCGCGCGCAAGCCGGCCAGCCGCGCGCGCTCGTCGTGCGCTTCAGGCAGCGACTGACGAAGGATATCGTGTACGCGGCGTCGCGCAAGACCGCACACAGGGGCCCCAACGATACGCACATCGGCCTGCCCGGGAAATCAGATCGTATACACATTAATGAGCACCTGACTTTGCAAAACAAGAAGCTTTTGAAACTTTGTAAAGTCAAAGCGAAGGAAATGTCGTATATTTATACCTGGACAAAAAGCTGTCGTATATATGTGCGGAAAGCCGAAAAAGCCCCTACATACAAATATCCTCAGAAGCGGACTTGAAGAAAATTATAGCCTAAAGTTACTTGCTTATACCTGCACCAATAGGTCTCTCCTTGCCCTCATATATTTACCTAATATTAGTATCTGTTTAATGAATAAATTCTCCGTCATATCATACCAACTACACGCTCACACACAAAAACACAATCACAAACACGCACTATACACATTCATTATGGTTACATCAGAGAGATATCTTAGTACAACATTGAGACTCAACTGTACTGGCGCGCTGAGCCCTCGTTGTCGTTTCGTCCACTTACTCGATTATGACATGACTATTTTTATATGTTCTGACCATTATTATCGGCGAAATTATAAAAGGCAAAAATGATCATCTCAAAATGTTCTACCAGAACGTAAACGGACTACGGACTAAAACGACAACTTTTTACAACAATGTTGCTGCCCTCGATTATGATCTTATTTTTATCACAGAGACCAAGCTTTGCGAGGGCTTTCTTAATGCAGAGTTTGCAGACTCGGAGACGGCTGGTGGTGGTATAATGGCGCTGCGTGCGCCGGCGCTCGGAGCCCGACCGCGGCCCGAGTGGGAACGAGCTGACCACGAGTGTATCTGGCTAACAGTACCTAGGGCCGCGCTCGGCTCTGAGCGAGACTTGCACATAGCGCTCATGTACCTACCGCCGGGCGAGGAGCTACCGCTTTAACTGACGTAACTCAGAAGCATTTAGAAGACTACTTTATGGTGATTGGTGATTTTAATTTGTCTTGTATAAGATGGGATTCGGGCGCACCTGTCTGTATGAAAAAGGGTACCACCGAGTTTCAAAACTCAGCTATTAACATGACAAACATCATGGATTACCTAGGTTTCAAACAACACAATACATTGAAAAACATCTGCGACAGTATTTTAGACTTAGTGTATACAAAATTTTCCATTGACGTACAAAAGGCCACATCCTCGGTTGTCAACGAAGATCGTTTTCATACTTCGCTTGAACTTGGAACTTTTGACCTAAGTATAAAAAACATACCCTGCACCAGGCGCCTTCGATATCAGTATCGTAAGGGTAACTACGAAGCTATAAGTGAACATCTCACTGGATTAGATTGGTCGATTCTGGGTAATGGTTCAGTCGATGATGCGGTCGGTATACTAACAGCAAACATCAAGGAAGCTATTGAGAAATTTGTGCCTAAACTGACTACCTGCGGTTCCCGTCAGTATCCGTTTTGGTACAGTCGCTCCCTCATAAACAAAATTAAGGAGAAGGACAAATGTCACAAAACGTGGAAAAAACACAAAAACCCAGTTGACTATCGCACATTTGCTCTTCTCCGAAGTAGATGTAAGACTGTGCAAGATGAATGTTACCGGGATTATATGAGATTGGCACAGGACGGAATCAAGAGAAACCCAAGGCTCCTATGGTCATATGTGAAGTCTAAAAGGAAGGATGGCATCGGTTATCCTAATAACATGTGTTCAGGCTTCTCGGCACCTAATGACCTCGTAGGGGCCCATCAGCTACGAGGTAGCGTAGCGATCAGTTGCCAAGAAGTGTGAACGTCGGCGATTCACCGAGTTAAGGTAAATGGAGTCGATCTAACCTGGTCTGTGCTTCGGTCCCGTCAACCTCCTGTCTCTCTGCAAGGCCCGGGTGCACCCTAGGCTCTTCTTGGTAGACAGGTTCTTCAGCCAACCAGGTATGACTGGCAGGCCAGCTTCGATGAGCACAGTGTTCCAACACAGGTTATGTTACGTGGGAAAAACCAATCGGCCACGTAAATGCGAACTTTATCTGGTTCGGGGAACCACAACACACTCAGCTATCTAGACAATCCTGAGGGAACCCCGAATACATTCCAGATGGACTGCGATTTAATTTCAATACCCTAACCAATACGCGTTACATTGCGAGGGCTTTTCGTCTGTCAGTTGTCAAAAAACTGCTAGGTTGGCAGCAACGTCAAATTCAAAATGGCCGTTCCGAAACCATCGATCGAATATCGATTTGGAATCGAACAATCATCCGCCCGGACAGGCACCCACCTGTCCCCTAATCTACGGGCAGCCGAGACAACGTTGCTACCGCTCGTTTTAGAACCGAGCCTCCTACTAGAACCTCCGCAGACCGGGGGGTCCCGTCCTTGCCAGGGAACAAGTTAACAATGCGCCCCCTGCGCCAACGTAGCGGCGGTAGGTTAGCATCCTTAACCAGAACGAGGTCACCAACACTAGGGGGGCTGGTTTTGTCAGTCCACTTAAGGCGCTGTTGTAAGATATGCAGATACTCGAGCGACCAACGCTTCCAGAAATTCTGAGTAAACTGCTGCAACATCTGATACCTTGACAACCGATACAATTTCACTCCCTCGAAGGGGTGCTCGGGCAGCGCGTTAAGTGGCTGTCCTATCAAGAAATGGCCTGGGGTCAGAGCCTCCAGGTCATTTGGATCCGAGCTGAGCGGACACAACGGTCGCGAATTGAGAACGGCCTCGATCTTACAAAACAAAGTCGCGAGCTCCTCAAAAGTCAGCGCGGTCTGACCTACTATACGCCCCAAGTGCGTCTTAGCTGACTTAACTACGGCCTCAAAAATCCCACCCCAGTGGGGGCAACTCGGTGGGCTGAAGGTCCACTGTATACCCCGACGGGAGAGGGCCGTTCCAATATCCACGTTATTTACATTCAAAAAGTTGTCTATCTCTCGTAAGTATCGTTCCGCACCGACGTAGTTAGTGCCGTTATCAGAGCGGATCAAAGTTGGAAGTCCCCTTCGAGAAACAAACCTATCCAAACAAGCAATGAAAGCCTCTGTCGAGAGATCAGCAACGAGCTCGAGATGTACCGCCTTGGCGGATAAACAAACAAACACACATGAGCTATACCGGTCCAGCAGAAACCCGGCGTCAGGGTCCTCAGCCTTCTGGGTAACATGCACGGCCGCTCTGGGGCCATGATCCGAAGATACTACTACATGGCTGTGGGGCCAGTCCGATTCTCTCCTGGCAAGCCAGGGTGGTCCCCACCACAAATGGTGTCTAACGAGTTCAGGAGCCCGACATCCCCTGGATGCACAATCAGACGGGTTCAATTCTCCTGGTACATGTCTCCAGGTCAGTGGGACCTCAGACGACACAATCTGGGAGACACGGTTCGCAACAAAAACCTCTAAGTTATGGACCGAAGCCTTCAGCCAGCACAAAACAATCTGGCTGTCCGTCCACGCGTACACCGTATCCTCCAAAACCACTGACCCACGCAACACTGTTAGAGTGTGATTCAAAAGTTTGGTCAAAAGAGCAGCCCCGGACAGTTCCAGTTTTGGAATCGTCATCCTTGTCCGAATAGGCGCTACCTTGCTTTTTGCCAAAACCAAACGCACGTCGACCTCCCCGGTGGAGGTGACGGTTCGCAAATAAACCGCTGCCGCAAACCCTCGTTCAGAGGCATCACAAAACCCGTGAAGGGTTGCCCTGTAATCCCCAGCAGGGACCAATTTCCTCGGCAGCGATACATTATTTATATTGAGGCCCAACCATTTTGCTAAATCATTCGATACAATGCAGCCCTGAGCTCCAGAATCTAATAGGGCGCGAACGTATGTTGGGTTGCCCGCCAAATCCCAAACAAGCACAGAGGCGATCGGTAACACCACCGTCTCCGGTTGGGGGACAACAAATTGTTGGGCCGCAAATTCCTAGCGAGGGCCCCCGGGGCCCCACTCTGCCTGTAACCGATCAGGTATGCAGCTATACGCCAGCGGGTCCCATTGTACAAATGGCCCACGCACCGGTTCCATTCCCAACCTACGATTCCCCTTAAAGGGGGGTGGGCGTGAATTCAACCGTGGCCGCTCCATGAGCGGGGGGGACATCACATGTGACCGATGAGGACGAGGCGACGAGCGGGGCGACATCTGAGGCGGCGTCCGAACCGCATCCGCATAGCTCGAAGGTGTCCCATGCCACCCGCCCGTTACGGCCCGCTGAACACACCCAATGTCCCGCTGAGTCGGATGCTGAGTCGCAACCGAAAACTCAGGGCCCCCCATGTGATGACCCTGGGTGCGGCCCTGCACCCCTGGGTGGCTGCGTGCTTGTGGCCCCATTGCCCGCTGAGTCGGATGCTGAGTCGCAACCGAAAACTCAGGGCCCCCCATGTGATGACCCTGAGTGCGGCCCTGCACCCTAGTACCGCCCTGTGCACGTGGGAACGTTGGCCCCTGAGTTGCGCTCCGAGTCGCAAACGAATTCTCAGGGCCCCATTCCGTGTCACCCTGGGTACGGCCCTGTGGACGTGTGGACGTTGGCCCCTGAGTTGCGCTCCGAGTCGCAAATGAATTCTCAGGGCCCCATGCCGTGTCACCCCGGGTACGGCCCTGTGGTGGCTGTTGGCCGGACCGGTTCATGCACAACGGATTGTTGTGGGCCCCACCACAATATCCGCACATTTTTGTGCGCGTGCAGTCCCTAGCCATGTGTGGCCCGAGGCACAGGAAACACCAGCTCCGCTGCTTGGCCATCCGGCGCCGTCACTCAACCCTAAGTTCCCCGAACTTATTGCAATTGGCCACAGCATGGCCAATCTGCCTACAACATGGGCAGGTCTCACTATGTGGGGTCAATGCACTCACAGTCCCATACGACTGCCGGTTGGTGCGGTCCTTCCTCGTCGGAGGGCCCCTACTCACAGCGCTCCCGGCAGCTCTCTGTGGCTCCGAAGGATGGGTGACCGTCAACCCCAAATTCTCTGCCCGTCGAGCCTCCTCTTCCAAGAATCCGACCAAGTCGGAGAAGGCGGGCAGGTCCTCGGCCGACCTCCCGTGAGACTGTTCGAAACGAGTCTGCACGTCAGCGGGTAGGCGGGAAAGTACAATGTACAGCAGTAGGTACGACCATTCACCAACCGGAAGTCCAAGATTCTCTAGAGCCTTGGTGACGGACAACAACGGGTTCAAAACCTCCGTCTGTATGGCCCCGACCTTGTTCACAACCGGGATACTAAACAAACGGTTCAGTTGGGCATCGGCCAACCTCCGTTTGTTATGGTAACGTCTGACCAACAATTGTCTGGCCGTTTCATAGTTACCCTCCGTAACTGTCAAATGAGCGACCAGCTCCCTAGGCTCACCCCTCAATGCTGCCACCAGCTGAGCCATCTTGACAGACTTGGTAATGTCCGATCGCATGTGCACCAAACTGTCGAACAGATTGATGAAGCTCATCCATTCACCGGACACTCCGTCAAAAGTAGGCATAGTTATGGCCGGTAACCTGGACCCTGAACCCTGAAGCGGCAGAGGTGCTTCAATGTCACCACCATGGCTGGACTCGCGCTGTCTACGTATGTCCGCAGCCTTCTGCGTGATAGCAGCTGCCATCTCCATACATTGGTCGACATCCCCTAGCAACCGTGACAGCCTGTCAGGTGCGCAACCATCAACTGATTCCGCCTGCGCGGACAATTCGAGCACCCTATTGTAAAGTTCCTTAACGTCCATAGACCGCTCCAATACCACATCATGCCTATCTAAACGGTCTATCAGACCGTGTGCGGAGGAAAACCATCTGAGTTCCTTAGAAACACCCTTCTGGATTTCAGATAACGACATGATCGGAACGATACTTACTCACAATTTGCAGTAACTCAATTTTATTGGACCCTCCAGTCTATAACCCAAACGAGGGAACCCTAAACTATAACTTAAACAATGTTGATTTCCTTAAACAATAGGAATCGAGTTTTATATCTATATAAATTCTGTAAATAACAATTTAGTTTCCCTTTATCATTATAACACACACAGATAGTCAATATTAGTTCAAGTTATAAATTGCTATAAACTGAAAACAATGCAATAGCCTGCTATCAATAGATGTAACTGCCTATGTTAACCAAAACATTCTTCAATAGCATTACTAGACCACTAATAGATTGACTAACTGGTAATTCAATGCAATTTTCAATTCAATATCTGTCTATCTACTACCAGCAATAGACCTATAGCTTACAATACTACCAATCTATGTGGATATAGGAACACAACCAAGTTATCTAATAACCGCCTATACCTACAGATTGGTAGTCTCAAATCGTGTCTTCCTGGAGCCCTTGACGGCTGCAAATCTCAGGAAGCCACGCTCTAGCTACCAAAATGTTCAGGCTTCTCGGCACCTAATGACCTCGTAGGGGCCCATCAGCTACGAGGTAGCGTAGCGATCAGTTGCCAAGAAGTGTGAACGTCGGCGATTCACCGAGCTAAGGTAAATGGAGTCGATCTAACCTGGTCTGTGCTTCGGTCCCGTCAACCTCCTGTCTCTCTGCAAGGCCCGGGTGCACCCTAGGCTCTTCTTGGTAGACAGGTTCTTCAGCCAACCAGGTATGACTGGCAGGCCAGCTTCGATGAGCACAGTGTTCCAACACAGGTTATGTTACGTGGGAAAAACCAATCGGCCACGTAAATGCGAACTTTATCTGGTTCGGGGAACCACAACACACTCAGCTATCTAGACAATCCTGAGGGAACCCCGAATACATTCCAGATGGACTGCGATTTAATTTCAATACCCTAACCAATACGCGTTACATTTCGAGGGCTTTTTGTCTGTCAGTTGTCAAAAAACTGCTAGGTTGGCAGCAACGTCAAATTCAAAATGGCCGTTCCGAAACCATCGATCGAATATCGATTTGGAATCGAACAACATGACATATGGCTCTAGGAAGCTAAAGACTGAAAATGAAACTTGTGACGCTTTCAACTCATTTTTCAGTGGTATGTTTAGGTTATCCACATGCTGAGCTGCCGTAACCTTCATGTCAGCAAATTGCAAGTGGCATTACCGTCTCTGAGCAGTATATCTTGAAACTGTTGCGTAATCTTGATAATAGTAAGGGCCCTGGCAGTACCCTTTGCCCACACTAACTACGCGGCCAATTCTCCCAGCTGCCGCCTGCCAAGAACGTACAACACACACTTTGCAGATCTGGACAGCTTCCACCTGTCACGCGGCCAGTTCAGGGGGCACTTAATGCTCCAGCTGAAAGACAGCAAACATCAAATTTGCTGAGGTTTTCTCTCTCATTATACAGTTGCGACTATATGTATATATCTGTATCTATCACTCACACATTGACTTAACACATACATACAAACACACTCCTACACACAAGAGACAACAACCAGGACAAAATTTAGAAATGACAGTTTATTATGTTTATTTTACAATGACTATTTTTTAAAAAATGATAGGAGGATGAGGATGAATGGACATTGCCATGACAACTAGATAAACAACGACATCAAAATATGTCAGATTTTGGTTTCAGGCTCGTAATAGAGAAAACAACAAGAAAACAACGAAGTAAATGAAGTAACAATGAATATAAAAAGGTAGCGCACCAGCGCGCACGAAGCCCGAGATTGCAGAGTTTTGGAGAAAGCCAAATACAAGGTCACCAAAGGTAAACCCCTTCGACATCGATTCAACAGTGCTGATAGTGTGAAAATACGAAGTGAAAATGATTTGTTATTGTGTTCTTATGGTTTAAAACGTTACAGGGTCCTATGCAAATAAAGGTGATACGAAATATCCAGCTGTGAGATAAATGCAGACCATCAAAGCAGACTGGAAAATGGCATGTAAGTAGCATAACACTACAACGTTCTGCATGGAAAAAACCTCAAAAAGACTAATGTAATTACTTAATACCTCTACTTAACGAAACAATTTTCGTGTCATAATTAAATATAGGTATGAGTATCTTGATTTAATTTAACAATCTCGGTTGTTCCTAGTTTATTACTTTTTTATTCTAAAGCATTCTTAATATTAATAAAATAAATGTGTTAGAAACAATACACGAAACTATTTGATTTCAATCAAGGTCAGGTAGGTATAGGAAGTCAAGTGTACCTAACATTATCTTTTTGCATGCCATAGGTACTACGTTTCCTAGAAAAGTGACATAATTACCCTTCTGTCGGATTCAGGTAAAATTACGATTCAATATGGGAGATAGAACAATATTTTGTGAGGTTTGTGATAAGTCGATTAAAAGTCGAGCTTTCTCTGCACATTTACGATCTATTTTGCACAAAAATAATAGCTTGGTGCATATTAGCGCTAATATTTCAAAGGTTGCGAGTGCGTTTAGAAGTCGGATAGCTTCTTATCGAATCCGTTCCAACGAGCAAGTGAATAGTCAGGTGTCTGACAGCAATACTCAACACCCACCTTCAGCAGAAACCCACATACCACCTCGCGAATACATCTGGCACTTACGTCGTTATGTGAAGGAAATACTCGATGCAACAGTTATTTCTCACAGTTCTATAAATGTTAACTTTGAGTTCTTTGCTCAATTTTATTTACCGAAAAATGATGAAACCGACATAAAGTCTTTTGCGACCGAAAATATTGTGATTTGTCAAAATTATGATTTTAATGAAATATTCTCAACAGTTCTGGATAAAATATGTACAAAAATTAGTGAATTTCAAGATCGAGAAAGTGGATGGTTATTTTTGACAAGTCAATATCAATAAATATAATCCACTGCAAGCCTCCAGCTATATTGAAATACCTAAGCACATTAAAAATAAACGAGCTTGTGTCAACTTAAAAAACTTTGATAATTTCTGTTTTATTTGGTCAATAATAGCTGCACTATTCCCAACAACAAAGAACAGTGATAGGTTTACATCATACCCACATTACAGAAATGTTCTCAATACCACTGGTATGACATTCCCTATGTCTCTCTCAGATATAAAAGTTTCGAAAAAAAAATCCGAAGATTAGTGTTAATGTATATGGATTGAATAAAGAAACAATTTTTGGACCTCTTTACAAAACAAAAAATAAGCGACAATTTCACGTTAATTTGCTTTATTTTGAGAAGGGAAACAAATCACATTATTGTTGGATAAAAGACTTGGAAAGATTACTTCATTCATAAATAACAAAAAACTCTAGTAAAATATATTTTTGTGATGAATGTCTTGTCTTTTTTAATGATTGTGAGAAGTTGGAATCTCACATCTGTGGCGGTGTAGCAACCCGACTTCCAACCCCTGAACCTGTACAAAATTCACTCACTATGAAAGACTCCTGCGTTTACCATTCACGATTTATGCCGACTTTGAATCATTCCTAGAACCTTACAAGAGAGCGGTACTGCTACAACAACAACCGTGTCTTTCCTGGGTAGGTTTTTTGCAGCGGTAACCGACATCCACGCGGGCGGAGCCGCGGGCGACCGCTAGTGTTTAATAAACCTCATCGTGAATATTTGTAAGGTTCAAACTCTACCACTGTTCAGAATACAATGACATTCTTAGGTATTCACCGCTGATTTTAAACAGAAATATGCTGAACTGATTATTTACATTTCAACAGTGTTTAATTCCACGCCTCAACCGAACGGGCGTGGAATCTTGAGGGGTGGTTTTCACCAGCACAGGGAGTATCGAAAGTGGTACTGACCTTGACGCCTTGGGCCGGAACTCGAAAGCTCAATTCGAGGCAGGAATGCAGGATAAGGAGCACAATGGGTGGGTGGAGAGGATTCGAATCTTACTCTCGTCGTAGCCCGATGCTGTCGCCGTCGTGTTGCTTGCCGACACGAGGAGTCGCTGGATGCGACGAGTTGGGGACCGAACAACTTTAACCTTCACAACACAAAAAACTCACTCCGCTGACGTAAATCTACTTATTTCCCGACGATTATTATAGTTAACACTCCGACCAGGCCCGACACCTGTGGTAGACAAATATTACTACTGAAATACAGCCAAGGCCCGATCGCCATGTGCTGACATTTTTTCTCACGACAAGAAAGTAACCTCTAACTCGTCATCTCGGTTCTATGCAAGTGACAGCTGCAGTTCCGTTTCCGCTAGTGATGTCCCGATCACTCGCGGTCGATCCGCGCAACGAAAACCGGTGCATTCCGAAGCATAAATATTAAACAGTTACCCGCGCGGACAGGCCCGAACCTGTCCCTAATCAATAGGAAGGCGAGAAAGTGTTGCGACCGCTCTCTTGAGGACCGAGTCCCCCACCTTGACTTCTGCTGATCGAGGCGTGCCATCCCAACCCGTGTACAAATTGACGATCCGTCCTCGTCTCCATCTCAATGATGGCAGGTTCGCATCCTTAATCAGCACCAAATCACCGACTTGAGGGGGGCTCGTCCGGTCAGTCCACTTAAGGCGCTGCTGCAAGATGTGCAAGTACTCAAGGGACCACCGTTTCCAAAAATCTTGAGCCATCTGCTGCAACATCTGCCACCTAGTTAACCGACTTAACTTAACATCACCGATTGGGTATTCTGGCAGGGCGTTAAGGGGCTGACCTTTCAGGAAGTGACCCGGCGTCAACGCTTCCAAATCATTTGGATCCGAACTGAGCGGGCACAACGGACGCGAGTTCAGTGTCATTTTAGTTTTACAGAACAGCGTCGCAAGCTCTTCAAAGCGTAGAGAGGTCTCACCGATGATCCTCGTCAGGTGCGACTTAGCCAATTCAACCGCAGCCTTAAAAATTCCTCCCCAATGAGGACATCCCGGCGGACTGAAAACCCATTCAATCCCTCGTCGGAAGCAAGCCGTACCGATGGCGTCCTGGTAACCGTTCAGGAATTGAGTGACCTCCTGCAGATATCGCCTGGCTCCGACAAAATTTGTGCCGTTGTCCGAACGGATTAATGTCGGGAGGCCCCTTCGTGAGACGCACCGATCTAGACATGCGATAAATGCCTCTGTAGTGAGGTCACTGACCACCTCCAAGTGGACTGCCTTCGTGGCCAAGCACACGAAGACGTACAGGTATGCCTTCACTAATCTGGCGTTCCGTAGCTGTGAAGACTTGACCATGAATGGTCCCGCGAAATCCGTTCCGACACCCTCAAAGGGCCGAATTTCGTTAACCCTATCCGAGGGCAAATCGCCCATCTGGGGCTGCATCGTAGCCGCCTTGGCCCGATAACAAGGCAGGCACCGAAATACGACGCTACGCACTACGCGTCTTCCCGATAGAATCCAGAACTCGCGCTGGAGAAACGCCATCAAGGCGTGGCATCCGATATGCCCATTCCGAATGTGTCGATCCTGTATCAACAGTTCGACCAACTTCCCTTTCCTAGGGAGTAACAACGGGTGGCGAGCCGCATAAGGCAGGTTGGCATTCCGCAGCCGACCTCCTACCCTCAGCAATCCTTGAGGGTCAATAAACGGGTTGAGCCGAGCCACAGCTCCCTTCAGTTGGACGCGTCCGCGTCTCAGAATGTCCAATTCGGACTTAAAGTGCACCGTCTGCACGTTCCGTACCAATGCGAACAACGCATGGTTCCGTTCCCGTGGTGTCAGGACCTGTGTCCGCACCCGTTGCGCCTCAGAATTGCGACAATTCCGCGCAAATCGGAAGATCCAGGCGGTCACATTGACCAGCTTGTCGAGCGAGCTGTACCGTTCCAGCAGGCTGAACTCCTCTTCCGGCTCTGGTTGCGTCGTACAGACACGAGGTAACGCGTGGACTCATTGGCCAATCCGATTCGGCTTGAGTCAACCATTTTGGACCCCACCACAAGGGATGTCCAACCAACTCCGGAGCGTGACACCCACGAGACGCACAGTCTGCTGGGTTCATTTCCCCTGGAACATGTCTCCAGATTAAGGGAACCTCCGAATTCAAAATCTGCGAAACCCGATTCGCCACAAAAATCTCCAGCTTGTGAACTGAAGCCTTCAGCCAGCATAACACGATCTGGCTGTCCGTCCAAGCGTAGACCGTATCTTCTAACGCTATTGACCCACGAAGAACCGTCATCGTGTGGTTGAGCAGACGAGTCAGGAGAGCCGCTCCCGAAAGCTCTAACTTGGGAATGGTCAGGCGAGTGCGCAACGGCGCAACCTTGCTCTTGGCCATGACCAACCCCACATCAACCTCCCCCGAGGAGTCGACCGTACGCAGATACACCGCAGCTCCGTAGCCCTTCTCCGAGGCATCGCAAAACCCATACAGGGTGGCGAAGTATCGTTTGGTGGGGACCAACCTCCGTGGCAGTGAAATCTTATTGATGCCAGGGAGGGTCGAAAAGAACGAGTCCCACTCTGAGCTCAATGACCCGCCGATCGGGTCGTCCCAGTTCAGCTCAGCAGACCACAATTGCTGCTTAAAACATTTGAGCTGAAATGTTACCGGGGTGATCCACCCGTTTGGATCAAATGTCCTAGCCACCGTTGAAAGGACGTTCCGTTTCGTCCAGACCTTCGGGGAGTCCAACTCGACCCGATACGAAAACATGTCTGACACCGGCTGGTACTGGACGCCTAATACCGACAACATATTTGGATTTTCCAAATTTTCAAAAATGTGGGGATCCTGCTGGTAGTCATCCGGAAGACCAGACAGTAACTCTGGAGAGTTCGACATCCATTTCCCGAGCTCGTAACCTCCACCCCGTAGGAGCTCAACTAGCTCGTCCCGACGAGCGAGCGCCTCCTCTACGGAATCTGCACCGGTACAGATATCGTCCACGTAGAGATCCTGCTCCAGGATCGCTGCTCCTCTAGGGAAATTTAACCGTTCTCGATCCGCTAACTCCCGCAGAGTGCGAATCGCCAAATAAGGACTAGACCGTAGCCCGTACGTGTTGGTGTTCAGCTCGTACACCCTGATGGGCTGATCTGGGCTCTCTCGCCACAATATCAGCTGATACCGTCTATCGTCAGGGTGAATGACCGTCTGCCTAAACATCATCCGGATGTCAGCTACAAACACAACATTGTGTCGACGGAACCGTGTGATAACATCCGCGATGTCATGGTTCAACTTCGGCCCTGAATGCAAACATGGTTCAGGTTCATGCCGTTAGATGTTGATGCCGATCCATCGAACACTACCCGTATTTTGCCCTCCGGGGTCCTCAAGACCGCGTGATGGGGCAGGAAGCAGTGGTCTTCACGCTTCCAGTCGATACCCGAAACCGACATGTGGCCGAGCGACTCGTATTCCCGCATGAAGTCGACGTACTTCTGCCGGAAAATCCCGTCACGTTTCATGCGTCGTTCCATCGACAGAAGCCGCGTCTCGGCTGCATGGTGTGAACTGCCCAGCGGTGGGCGATCACTCCGGAATGGAAGACGTGTGAGAAATCGACCTGACCGAAGGCGACCAGTATTGTTCCGATAAAACTGTTCACACTCTTCTTCAACCGGGTCCAACCGGCGGACCGTAGGTGGTTCCTCCACCTCCCAAAACTTCTGTATCACCTCCGAGAGTACAGAACCGAATAAGGGACTATGAGTCGCTAGGCGTGGGGCAGCCGGCATGACCGGACCCATTACCGCAAGGCCCAGTCTGGTGCTGACCGAAACCAGACCAGTCGCCTGCAATACGTGGACACCTGGCACTAACAGGTATCCCAAGGCATCGACACCCAATAAAATGTCTACTGGGCCCGGAATATCGAACTCCGGGTCAGCCAGTGACAACCCAGCGACCAACTGTCGCACCGAGGGCGACAACCGTACGTGAGGGTGTGAGCCCATCACATTAGGCATGACTAATGCCGTGACCGTCAGATTCACCGATGAATCCACCCGTGACGAGAGAGTAATCCGACATACTCCCTTAACGGAACCGGCTTCCGTGTTCCCAATTCCCCGAATGGAATGTGGATACTCCCTTACCGAAATGCCCAACCGTCTTACAAGGTTGCACGAGACTAAGCACCCCTGGGCCCCCGAGTCCAATAGTGCTCGTGCCACACATGATTTGCCGTCCGAACTCCACGCTATCACAGAGGCGGTGGGGAGCATGACCGTCTGTGGAGTGGCGGCACCCTGTAAGTGGGCGGCGTATCCCTAGCGGGAACCTCCGCGGGATCCGAACCCGCTGATACCTCCGTCGGCCGTGGAGTAACTCGGCTGTGGTATCAGCGGGTTCGGATCCCGCGGAGGTTCCCGCTAGGGACAGGCCGCCTACTTACAGGGTGCCGCCACTCCACAGACGGGCCGGAACTCGAAAGCTCAATTCGAGGCAGGAATGCGGGATAAGGAGCACAATGGGTGGGTGGAGAGGATTCGAATCTTACTCTCGTCGTAGCCCGATGCTGTCGCCGTCGTGTTGCTTGCCGACACGACGAGTCGCTGTCCGAATGCGACGAGTTGGGGACCCAACAACTTTAACCTTCACAACACGAAGCACTCACTCCGCTGACGTGAATCTACTTATTTCCCGACGATTATTATAGTTAACACTCCGACCAGGCCCGACACCTGTGGTAGACAATTATTACTACTGAAATACAGCCAAGGCCTGATCGCCATGTGCTGACATTTTTTCTCACGACAAGAAAGTAACCTCTAACTCGTCATCTCGGTTCTATGCAAGTGACAGCTGCAGTTCCGTTTCCGCTAGTGATGTCCCGATCATTCGCGGTCGATCCGCGCAACGAAAACCGGTGCGTTCCGAAGCATAAATATTAAACAAACAGGTTGTCTCTCGTCAAACATGAAGTGGGTTTATTGTATGTTTCTAGCTCAAACAATTATTTTTTCAGGCGATAGCGCCAACGCTAAGCGTTGGGCACGCGGCGCTATCGCTTGAAAAAATAATTGATTGAGCTTTTAGGAGTGTCAATAATATTCACTTAGTCTTTAGTATAGCTCCTTTATTACAGTTCAGCTTTACACGGTACACCTGGGATAACACAGAAGAGACAAGTTACTTAGAACGCGATTACGGAACGACTAACTCGCAAGCAGAGCGCACTCGCTACCACTGTTACATATTGCTGACATAAGCATGTCCCTACACTCATCCCCCTCTTAAAAAACAAAAATTTTACTTGAAATTTTTAACAATTACAAAACATTATGCAAAAACTTACTTGACTGACTGTACTTTGAAACGTCCAATACAATGCAAAAATACCTGATACTATCTGTAATGATTCTGCTGACTCTAAGTTCTGAGCAACGCTGCAATGATAAACACTATTGCAAAACTGTATTCTGATTCTGAATGATGAAATATACCTTCTGTTAATATATATCGTGTTTCATTTGTTATTTATAACAATGCTTATGCCTACATCCGTTTAACAAAACATTGTCTACATGTATTCCTTTCTAATTCAAAGATTAGAAATTACACTTGCAATTAAATACGTTAGTTAAAACTTGTTGGAATGAGTACCTCCTTGGCGTCATACTAAGTACACCATCCCACGAAAGTCCTACGTTGATACTCATTCCAACAATTACACATAAGTTGTATATCAATCAATACGTTATCAAACTTACTTGGGACGAAATACTGTAGTTATACAAAACTGAACTGAGGATAACCCACTTAAGTCTAACATAAAATACTTTAGTACATTCCATATTAACTTGTGTGACACAAAAATAAACGTACACCTATTCATTTTTGTGTCCCCAAGCCAACGATACATACATATGCGGTACATGTGTTTCAATGCCCGACTTGAAATTCAATACATTGCAATACAATACAGTACAATACTTTGCAAATACAATCAATAGAAAAAAAAAACTTACGAGACTACTTCGTAATCGCTACACACTTTGGGATGCTGCATTCATGTCTTTTCTAAACAATTTTCTTAGATGATTCTTGTAAAGTCTGAAGGCCACATACAAATACATAAGCACTACAGCCACTGTCAGCACCATCAACATCACAAAATTACTATTAACTTTTGTTTCTACCTCTGTGATGCGCGGACTCGCGTTATTAGCTCCGTTTTGCGCAATGAGTATTTCCTCGTGCTTGCTTTGATTTCCACCCATTGTGTTCCAAAAAATAGCAATTTTGTTAACTCGATACAATTGATGCGCTATGGGCCCGATAAGTAACTCTTATCAATATTGCGGTAATAATGACGATTTACTCTCGCACAGCTATATTTAAACTATTGACTATTCTAATTAATGGTGCTGACCGCTGAGGTAAACATTTTTCTTACAACAACATCCGTCATTTAACATCTGACAAAATCCGTATTTAAACTATATTATTTTCTATTCAAAACTTATACCTATTGCGTGTGCTCAATTAATGAAGCGCACGGGTCGCTTGACGACGCGGCCGCTACGTGTGCACTTTTCGCTGGCGGGTACTAAATCTGCCGCTGGCTCGAAATTTGAAAAGGGGGGTGGCATGTCTATTGTCTGTTGGTTTGTTTGTCCCCTAACTCTCAATGCTACCCTTGGGTTTCTGCCTAATGTATCTTCGTCTTCCCTAATTAAATACGCCGGTTTAAGCCTGTCTATAGAAACTTGCGTGATTCTGTTGGGCAACTGTATCGAATAATATTTGTCTGTTCTACTTACTATTTTGTACGGTCCGTCATACGGTGGCTGTAAAGGCTTGCGTACGGCGTCATTTCTAATAAATACATACTCACATAATTTCAGGTCCGGATGAACAAACACGGTTCTAGAATTCGAGTGTGAACTGGGCTGGGGCCTATTCTGTGCAATTGACTTACGCAGTGTTTCCAAATACTCATGTTCATCTAACGATCTCTGAGGACTCTGTACATACATTTCACCTGGTAAAGTGATTGTCTGTCCATATACCAGTTCTGCGGCACTTATCCCTGAATCACTACGAATGGCTGTTCTCAACCCAAGCAGGATCGTTGGAAGTTCGTCCACCCACGAGGTCTGCGATAACCTTGCCATTAACGCCGCCTTAAGGCTACGGTGCCAGCGTTCTATCATGCCGTTGCTCTCGGGGTGGTATGGGGTTGTTCTGATTCTACTTACCCCTAACATATGCATCAGTTTTGTGAACAAATCACTCTCGAATTGCCGGCCTTTGTCTGTGGTTATTACCCTGCAATTTCCAAATCGACAAATCCAGCCCTCGTATAGCGTTTTTGCAACTATATCTGCCGTTATTGTTTTCAGTGGGAAAGCCTCAGGCCACCTGGTGAATCTGTCTATAACTGTCAATACATACCTGTACCCTTCCTGAGTTGTCTGTAGCGGGCCAACTATATCGACGTGAATATGTTCGAAACGTTCTTTCTTCTCAAATTGTCCTATCCCGGAGCTGGTATGACGCACTACTTTGGCTCGCTGACAGGCGATACAAGTTTTGGCCCAAAGGCCTACATCCTTATTCATACCTGGCCAAAAGTACCTCTTAGCTACCATTCTCCTTGTTGTCCTAATACCTGGGTGGCTGATGCCATGAATCGCATCAAAAACTTGTTTCCTCATATTTTCCGGGACGTATGGTCTAATATTTTTCTGAGTTACTTCACAATAAATCTTGCTGTCTGAGTTGGGCATGCTACATTGTTTCAATTCATAACTATTTTTATCGCTCGCTTCATTTAGCAGTAATGTAATCTGAGTATCGGCTTCCTGCGCTCTTGCTAAGTCTGCGAAATCGAACACAGTGGGACATTCTATTGTTTCTACACGGGACAAGGCGTCAGCTACAATGTTTAGGTCGCCTTTTATATGTCGTATATCTGTTGAGAACTCACTTATGTATGCTAATTGTCTAATTCTTCTAGCTAATTCCTTGCCGTTGTCGGGCTTTGTAAATGCGAATGATAGCGGCTTATGGTCCGTGAAGATTATCAATGGTCGGCCTTCGATCATGTTCTGGAAATGTTCGATTGATAAGTATATTGCTAAAAGTTCCCTGTCATAGGTACTATATTTAGTCTGAGTACCGGAAAGTTTCTTTGAGTAAAATCCTAACGGTCTCCACGACTTACCATCCCACTGCTGTAGTACTCCGCCGATACACGAGTCAGACGCATCAGACATCAGTGCTAAAGGAACGCCTTCCAATGGATGAGCTAGGGTAATAGCATTTCTAAGGCTCACCTTACATTGTTCAAATGCTTTACTCGCCTCCTCCGTCCACGTTATTCTGGTCTTATCTCTTTTCTTAGTGTTGTGCAGAAACTTGTTCAGTTCCTGCTGTTGTTCCACGGCTCTGGGCAGATGAGATCTGTAAAAATTAATCATCCCTAAGAATCTTCTCAGTTGTTCTACTGTTTGTGGACGAGGAAAATTCATGATGGCCTCCACTTATTACGGAACGACTAACTCGCAAGCAGAGCGCACTCGCTACCACTGTTACATATTGCTGACATAAGCATGTCCCTACAAGCTAAAAAAGGCAATAATCCCCTACTGAAAAGCGATTAAAATTCCTAGATGTTTCAATTACATTATAAGGCTACCGGTGATGGTAGTGCAAAATCAGGTTTTTTTTCTTATTTCCTTACAGCCACACAGACTAATTGCACTTGCAACTAAAAACCCCAAACGAGAGATGTGACAATCTCAAAATTTTTCAAATCGAGTTAAATAAACGGGTTTGAAGTTGCATGCAAACTGAGTTTCAAGTCAAACGGTAAAATTCTATGTAACCCGGGTTATTTTTAATAAACCTGTTGTATAAAAAACGATATTTTTATTGAGATCAACATAGATCTATGAAATATTTTAGTTCACTATTAAATAAATTATCAGCCTTTTCGTTCATTAATTAAAAAATATTTTTTGAAATTACAAAAATTCCTCCGCCCGTGAAAACTGGGTTGAGATAGATTCAAACCGAGTAGCAGGTTGAAGCCGGGTTGGTAATGTGCATTGCAATAGCATTTCACAATAATGTAAACAGAAATGTCAGTTGACAGTTGTCTATGATTGAGCGAGATTTGAGTGTTGTACCTACACTGATGTCAAAGGCATTGATCAAAGAGATATAGTTCGCTGTCGATTTTCGATCGTTTTTTTTCTCTATGTAGTACCAAACCAAGGAGTGTTACTTCTCTCTCTACAAACCCCACAGACCAGATATCGAGATAGACGCAGCAAACACGGTCGAATGTATGAGAACCAACCGTGTAACTTTTTCACTACCTACTGTGATTTCACGAGCGCCTTTTAGTGATGGGTTGACATGTTAATCGCGAAACAGAGTCAAAGGTGCGCCGCCAAATCGATTCAAAATGAGCGCTGCTGCGGGAATCCCCTACCTGCCACGACCACGTAACTACCGCGTTGCCTTTTTGTCAGTAAGCCGGCAGTGTTTCGAGCGGGAGATCGTATCGTAACATCGCACCCGGATATCACATCATAGAGTGTTAAAGTATGTATTTTTCTGTAGTACCTATATACCTTTTATTATTCATGTGTAAATCCGTCCAGCCCCCTTATTCAGTAACTCGAATCGATCTTAAACTGTAGAATAGTATCAGATTTCCCATAGTTATGTACAATCAATTGACACTGCGTTGAAGTTGACCTGGCTCAAGCAGGAATAATAACCAGAGCGAAAAAGTTTTCGAGTTCAGAAAACCTTATGTCATTGTACATAAGAGTCACTGACAGTTCGATTTGCATACTTTTTCGACGCGTAATTATTCCTGCTGGATTAAAGTTACTAATTAAGAGGGCTGACTAGAATAATGTAGGTAAGGTAAAACGGGGAATATTCATAACCAAGGGTAAATAGAAATAACTCTTAGGCCCACTACTTCGTAAAGTATTAGAGAAGAGAGATTTTCTCTATTCTCCCCTGGGTATCAAAATACACTCAGTTTTACTACAGTATTACCTACTTACTTGTTCGGTCTTGTTCTACCTACCTACTTATCGTTTTTTAAATCATTCCTCTGTCTTCTACTCATTCCTCTCTCGAAGTGAATCGATGTTGTATCGACAGAGGAATGAATTACTAATCGATTTTCTATGTAATGCTGAGTTACACGACAAAAGCTTAAATTTTAAGTCATGATTAAACTAATTTAATCACGAGAATCCATTGTGTTCTGGAGATTAAATTAGTTTAATCATCACTTAAAATGAGGATGGGCAAAAATGATCCAAGAGCTGCCACGGATAGATATATTTTTAAAAGCTTTTATTTAACTTGCAATGTTGTTTGTCTGTCTGTCTGTCTGTCCGTCCGTCCGTCCGTCACCGGGCTCTCTGGGGCGAAAGAGTTGAAATTTTCACAGAATGTGTGTTTCTATTGCCGCTACAGCAACATATAATAAACTACAAGAGATTTATGAATTAAAGGGTTTTTTTTTGTACAACCGGCGATATGAACAAAATCCATACTTATTCAATATGATCGTAGAATTCGCCACCCACGGCAGCGTTATTATGGCCGAGCGGGTATCACACCAGACTCACAATCTGTAGGTCCAGGGTTCAAATCCTCGTGAGGGCACTTTTTTTGTTGTTGTTTTTTTGAGCTTATGTTTTTTATTTGTTTGATGTTCCGGAACCCTTCGTGTGCGAGTCCGACCCGCACTTGACCGATTTTTTCTAACATTATACGGTGCAATTCCTGGTTTTGGCAAGCGTATTTAAAAAAAATGAATGCAGTTTTGTTTCTTTTTAAAAATAAAGGTTTTCCAGTAAAATGAGCTAACTAAAGGATTTAAGGTAGTTGTCCTCCAGAGCCCATATTTTTTTTCTCTCGGATGGTCTTTTTTTATGGTAATTATTATTTTGAGAGAAACAATATATCTATCGATTGGTATTATTCTTATCTGTGGCAGCTCTTGGAACATTTTTGCCCATCCTCTTTTGATCGAATTATTTACTTTTTCCAAATTTCTCTTCGATGGAGTATTCTTCGATTCTTGATTTGATCGAAATCGAATGGTTTAAGTTCTGTAATAGAAATGAAAATAATTATGTATATCGTTATTTAAATCAAATTTTAACATAATTAACGGATATATTAGTAATTCTTAACCTCTATTTTATCCTTGGTCTGAAGTATATGTATGGTTGGAAAAGCTTCTTTGGACAATCTGCGTTTCTTGATTGTACCACAGTATTCGTCTCTGTTGAAATGTATGGAACAAATCCTGCTATATTTAGTAGGAAACCAATTTCTTTGTCCAGTGGAATCAATCCATATCCCTTTTAGTATTGGATCCTTTGGAAAACTGAAATATATTTATTATAATTATTATTATTCATAATTCTTTATTGCACATTCAGCGTACAATACAAGGAAAATATGAAATACTAGCTTTAACCTGCGGCTTCGCTCACGTAAAATTCGGGGTAATTTTAATGTCCTCTTTATTAAATATATCAAAATAGATGCCATTTTCCGTAATTAATGTCCCAAAAAACCATAAAAACGACACCCATATTGATACTGCTGATATAGTAGTAGGTACTTCTATGAAGTTTAAAATGAAATAGTCAAACTTATCTCTTCCATTTAAAAACTTTGAACGCCCGTTTTACCCCCTAGGGGGTAAATTTTGAAAAATGATGATATTTTTACGTCAATTTTAGAATTTTAGAATTGTTGTTTTCGTAATCAGCCACCCAATAAACCATTCAAACTATACACTTGTTAATATTCAGACTTTGTCACCCCCTATCCCTCCTTTAAGGGTGAATTCTGAAAAAAACTTAAACATATTTTTACTTATTTATCGAGAGGAGTAAGTATCTGTAAAGTTTCTAACAAAATAGTAAATCTAATCTTATTTTCCCATACAAACTTCGGACACCCATTTCATTCAACCCCTTAGGGTTACATTTTTAAAAATCTTGTCTCAGTGCACCCCCAGACCTCATAAAGAACCAACTTGCGAAATTTGGAATCTCTATACCCAGCGGGTTGGGCTGTGCTTTGATATGTCAGTCAGTCAGTCAGTCACTCAGACTTCTTTTATATATTAACATAAAATGAATACATAACAATCTCACATATACGTTATTCTACTACTAAAATATAGATTGCAATGAAAATGCAACTCAGAATTATCATTCTTCCGTCAACAAAATCGAATCGTCCAGCGATTTTGCAAGAATCGTCGCATTGTACAACACTATCTGATTAAATCGACAGAAAAATGAGCAAATCGACTGTACCATGCAACTGTAAGGTTAACGAAAGTATAGTTTGCTTCACTGTTCATTGAGGGCTACGAAAGAGATATCCATGAATTGTGTAAAGTGGAAGCAGCAGTGGATGAAGTCCATGGGAAATATACGCTATGGTTCAACCTATCTCAGTAACAACGGGAGACGCTACTCGAAATTAAAAATAATTGATTATTAAATAAATTAGGCGAATTTCAGAAATAAAATTACTTACGTATGAAAGGTAACGCCGTTGTTTTCTTTGGAAACAACATTGCTTGAGTTTTTGCAATTCACAACGGCACAGTAAGGCATTTTTATGTTTATTAGTACACGGCTTACATTCGAACAGCCAGAGAGCGACTGAGCCGGGATGAGCGGATTCCGCCTATTAAAAACACGCGAAGTAGGTAGACTTTCGCTGTCTATCTCGATATCTGCAGCCTTATTGCGTAACTCTCTGAAGTTCATAGCGTGTGCTCATACAATTTCATCGATTGCGGGGTATCACCGAAGGCTTCTAGGCTTCATTCAATGAGCTTGGGTTTGGCCTCCATTATGATGCTACTTGCGTGATACCAATTTGACAGATGAAGCTGGTGCAAGGTGTCATAGCTCAGACGACTTACGCCATAAGGCTGCTGGTCTGTGACAAACCCCAAACGGACCGAACTCGGTCTGACATTTCTTTGATTGACACTTTGTTTTGTTTTTGGCTTTTGGAATTTATTTGGATTTTGTATGGTTGGTTTGGTTGGCAATAATTGGCATTCATACGTGTTTAATTTGTGATATGGAAGATATATGTGTTACTTGTCTCAGTAAAGGGCGTCGTCTGTTGCCTGTGCATGCAGTGGAGTGCGCTTCTGTTCTAGGGTTTAACGTAAGTTTTCCACTGTATTCCACAATACCAATTGCAAAAGCCACAAATTTCAGTTCAAAAATAGCGTCATTCCTTTTCCCATATGGTTTGGCAGAGGCACAGATACGAGGAACAAATCAACACAAATATCCAGGTTCTCGAAGAGAAGCTGTCCAATTACAATGAAATATATTGTAAAGTAATTCACACAATATTACAGATATATAGTTCCATAATAGTTGTACTACTACTGGGGCGAGCTAAGGTGGAACCTGGCTCGAGTGATACAGTATGGTTTTACATATTGCTAATTCGAAATCTGGTATTCAATGTTAGGTTTACTCACCGACATATATAGTGTAGACAATGCAAGCACGAATAATTGACAGGGGGCTAGCCAATCGCTGCAGCCACGGAGATTAAAGTTTTTCTCATGATGTTTTCCATCATTGTTAGAATGTTCCATCATCGGGGTGTTCTGCTGAATGCACCCATTTGTGTAACACACTAAACTGACTGACATTGAGTGACAGACAACACACAACTAAAACCTAATATTGATTATGTACATCAAATTTTGATTTAGTAATACGTAATACTGTACTGTACACAGTATAATTTGCCCAAACGTCATTAGAGTCAGGTGCCTTCTTAGTGCGCCTGGGTAGTATATATAAGCATGTGACATTAGCTGGTTTCAGCTCCTTATTGACACTCTGACCACCTAATCTGTTAGACTGCAATTTATTAAGAAAATAAAATTATTTGGCAGGAGTTTGGAGGTAAAAGTAATTCTCACTTCAAACACCTGAAAAAGGAAACTACGTCCAACCGAGTGGCAATATTCAGCAAAAAATACCTGATTAAATATTTCATTCAATTATGAACTATCTGCCTCTAGAAATTTCAATTACATTTGATATTTAGTTAAATGGGTGCTGACAATATTACAGCAGGACCTCTTTAATCCGAACTCCGAAAATTGACCCCCCTTTCGGATTTGTGGAGCCTTTGGATTATAGTACAAAACATTAATAGGGTATTTTTTATGAAATGAAACTTATAAGTAACTAATAGTATTGTAAAATTTTAAATGTATATTCATCTATAAACATTATAATTAGGTACTAAACTTTGTTAAAGAAATCAATATTTTAGTTTGTCTTAAACTTCTTTTTAAGAAAACCCATATTTTAGTTTGTCGGGAGGTATTTAATGACAAATAAAAAGCTTTATAGCCCAATTTACGTAAAAGCATTTTTTCTGGCAAAGGAATGTCTAAATGTGGGTCGTTCGGTTTACAGAGGTGTTCGGATTAGAAAGGGTTCGAATGAAAGAGGTCCTGCTGTATAGATTTTATGTGCTTTGTTTCAGTTACCGATCCCGGGGCCTTTGTGTTGGGAATGTAAAGCGATGCTGACCAAATTAATTGCGTTCCGACAGCAAGCGATGACTGCACAGCAGACTCTGATGATGTTTGGAAATGTTTTTCAGGTATTTTCAATAATCTATTATTTATCTAGTTTAGATTATGAGCAGTGTGGTCTTAAGGCTATGCATTATGGAAATAGTGTTTCCAATAGAACAAACAGCTCTACTTAAACGGAACAGATACAAATGTTTAATTCTATACCAACGGAACTGCAAGACATGCCTTTTAATGTATTATATGTATCATGTATATTGTAAATTACTAAATGTCATTACAGCATTAAAGAATTTTTAGTCTCTAATTCTAGCAATATTCATCATTAATGTGTAAATTAATTGAATTAATTAATTTCCTAGAATGTATATGTAATGTGTTCTTAATTCTTTGTATTTTAATCTTGCTGACATTGAATTAAAAAATTAGGTGGGTACCTCTCTGTTTTATATAACATTGTGAATTGCATTTGTATAGGTATTATATTGCACTAATTGGGTGCTATTTTGCATGACACTACATTGCTAGATTTGCAGTGCCGATAAATTTTTACCATCTGTTATGTTACCACTTCTACACAAAATAAACATATTTGTATTTGTATTTGGTTAGAATGTCTTGGAAGGCAAAAGTATGGAGATGACTTTTTAGCGATACTCAATTTACGTATCTATATTAAATATCGGAACAATAATAATAATATTAAGACTCTATTTTCACAAATAAAAACTTTTATTAACAGTTAAAATAGTAATTTGTTTTTTCGAGGCAGTTAAACTTTCATTTTCAGAAATCGAGTTAAAGTCAAGTCCATACATTTGCTTCCATTACGCTCTAAGGTATTGCGACCACTGGTTATGAGTCAGAACAGCTTGTAAATATTTTTAGTTGTTTTTTTTGCAGTTATGAAAAGCGAAGCTGAAGGCTCTGATAATAGTACTCCTACAGTCTTCACAAAATAAAAGGCCAGGTGGCCCAAACTAAATTCAACCTTATTACGTCAGTGACACGGACGCTTTCACCGGGCCTTTTATTTTTTGGAGACTGTATTACAATCATATTCTTTTAAAAAGTGAATATGAATTAAATAATAAGTTAGTATTTTTTCGTAACATTCTTGTTTTTGATTTGCAGACAGAAACTGACATCAAGACTTTATCAAAACTATCATGGCAACACATAAACATGAACACGTCCCACACTGAATTCTCGCAAGATACTGTAAAGAAAGAAGTCAATTATGAATCTGATAATGATGACGTTAATGACAATGTTGAACAACATGAGACAGTCAGTTCAGAAATTATTAACAAACACACTGTAAATAAAAATACATTAATGGTTTTGCAAAATCCGATAGCGATTAAAATCGAACCTATACAAGTAAAAGTATATTCATCACATAAAGTAAAAGACACTGAAAATGTTGAATCGGAAAAAGCTAAAAATATAGAACCACAGACTGCGAAACCAGATTATACAATCAAAAAATTGTCTTTGGATGAATTGGAAAAGATGAGGCAAGAAGATCGGGTGTCGTGGAGATATGCGAGGGGTCTTCACAAATGTGAGACTTGCATTATTTCTTACACCAATAAGAAAGCATTCGAAACACATCGCTTAACATTACATTCTGAGGTATGGTAGAAAACTGTTATCTATTTTTTATTGGGTAATTTTAGTCAGGTCCAGTATTGCGTCCGTCTCCTTCTCCTTTTCTATGCGAAAAAAGGACAACAACTATTATTTCATTTAGACGACCTCTGTGGCGCTGCGGTTGTGGCTCTGCCTACCACGCGAGAAGTCCCGGGTTCGACCCCCGGCTGGGGATACAGAAAAAAATAATTTCCAGGTCTTGGATGTTTATATGTGTGGGACGTCGCTGTTTCTGGTTCCCACGACACAGGGTATCGTAGTGTGGGGCCAGAAGCAATGTATGCGCCTGCATCTACATATAAATGTTTATGTTTACGTCCGCTGTAGGTCCGTTTTAGCGCCAAACTGCTAACTGTCAGTTTGAACACGCAATTTTTGCATTAAATTGTAGTATTGAAATGTTTTAATAAGCTTGTGGTCTATTCCACATGATATACTTAAAAATGGAAGCGAACATAAGATTAATTCAGGATGCCAAATCTCTGGAATCGGACACTAACTGCCATACCCAGAGCCATTCAATGATTCACTAAGGATTACCTAGTAAACGATTCTTTAGATAGATTTAAATTTGGAATTTGATGAATGGTTCTTTAAATTACTATGAGTTCGGCGGTGAAATTATTACACAAAAGACGAATAAATGTTATCATTTTATGTCATGGTGTTACTGCTCTAAATCTTGTGCGTTGGTTTCAGAATTTCAGCCACGAGTGTAAGATATGTCAACAAAGATTCAACTGCAAAGACAGCATGGAGAACCACTACCAAGTACATTTCACATGCTTCGAATGTTCAGAGTGTAGCTTCCGCCACACACGATATGACCTCGTGATAAAACACTACACTGAGAAACATTGTGGTAGTAAATACCAGTGTAAAGAGTGTCAAATCGTATTTGAGTGAGTATTATTATAAATATTAATTATTCGGTCGTTCTAAGGGCGATGAAGCTCGTTGCCACGCAAATGTGCGACTACTCAAGCGTCCAATGTTCCGATATTGCTAAAATGGCCGCCGCCCATTGTGTTTGGGGAGGCGCGGACTATTTTAGATCGTAATCAATAAAATGAAGCAAAATTCACATGCTACGTCTACTCATTCTCTTTGTCAATAAATAGTTGCACTCAAATAACCTTTTTTCGTATGGCAATAGTATTTAAAAATACGGATTTTAAAGTTAGTGATTTGTTATTGTGGGATATAGTTAACTAGTGGTTCTGTGACAACAGTAGACCTCGCCAGCCTTTATAACCGTTCAATAACCGACACTTTTCCTTTTCTCCTGGCTTGGCAAAGCCATTTCAGAGTTTTGAAACCAACCTATACCTATGTTGGAGAGAAAGTAGAAAAGTCCCATCCCCACCTCTCCTCATCTAACACCCATTCCCTTACCCACAAACCCCACCGTACTAATCCCCCTCCTTACCGAAACCCCCTCACCCAACACCCCTCGATGATGAGTCATCAGAGACAAAATGAGGGAAATTTGAATGGCTGTCGTTTCTAATCTATTGGTTCAAATTGGCTGAATTTTGGGTATTCGCCTATTTAAATTGTGGCCCGAAAACTCAGATCTCTAGCCTTATCTACAACAAAGTAACAAAAGTGCTTCCTCCTCCATTCCCCCTTTTGGATTTTTTTCGCAACATCTTGTGAAGAATGGAGACTTTAGTGTGCCTTTCAAATTTCATTAAAATACGTTGATAAATAACGCTACAACAAACTTCCCCCCTTTCCCCCATATTTTCCTCCAATCAAAAATCATGATCGACAATTTGTCATATATGGCCATGTGATATAATTTTTTCGCCGTATAGCAGTGTTCTTCTTGTCTGACAATGTCGAACAAAAGTTTAAATTCCTTTCATTGGTCTAAGATACGATTAATCGCTGGTTCTATAAATTTCCATCGAGTATTTTATTTATTTAATTTATTCTATGAAATTTTTATAGGCCTGTAATTTGACGGAACAACAATACAAATATGTGCATATGAATATTCATTTATTTAATTTAACGTGTCACCACAGCTATGCTATTTTATGTTTCGACCTGAATAATTTTATTTATAACTTTTCTCTGACTCAGGATACGTTACTCTTTACTGTTACTGTCTGATAAATTTAGAAACTTAGTACCCACATTAATATATGCGACGCAGCTAAAGTCGGTTTAACTAAGATGACATCAGCTGTTTTTATTGAACATACCTACTAATCAGAAACCTGCTTATGTTAAAGGTAAGATGACATGCACCCCTTGTAACGGCATAAATAGCTAAGGTCGAGCCACCGCTATCAGAAAGCTATGATCGTCTATTCTATCTACCCCCAACGATGTCCCGATTCAGCTGTGAAAAATGTCAAGTCAAGAATGATAAATCTGAATTCCTCGTTTGTTGAGAAGTTCGTTAGGCGTACAATAGTCGAACGGAAGATTGGTTCGGGAAGTTAGAGTTTCAAGTTAAACAGAGAAAGCATGTATGCCCGCGAGCCAGTATTTCGCATCAGTTAGCGGTGTTTTGCGCCGGATCGATCCTTGTTATATTTTGTGTAATGGTACCATTTATTCTTTTTATATATGGGCGCTTGGAGCTTTTTTTTACGTGGTCGACCACAATTTATAATATTTGTTTGGGATATCGTATGGTTATTCGTCGTGGTGTTACGACGTGAGTACTCAATGATATTTCATGTGCTCGCTAATAGCGGCTTTAGTGGCTCCAATTATATAATTAGTTCACGGCAATAACGATCCAAATAGACCGGGTTTACACAACTGCGATTTGATTTTCCGAAATGGGTCTGAACTAGCGGTTATCTCAAAAGGTCCGTAAAGTTTTGAAACCTTCAACTCTGCGCAATTCGAGCTGGATGTTATCGAAACGTTTTCTTTAGTGCTTTTGGAGATCTAACCCTCTTCACAACGAGCTACGTACTTCAGAAAATACTGATTTAAGTATCTCGTTAACCTCAGCTCTCCTCGACTGAGCCCAGCAAAATAAATGTGTGACACAATCTACACGTTAGATCTCCCAGCGAAATTGATATTTAATTTAAAGACGCAACTTGAATCAAAACGATCCAAGGCAAGGCAAAATTATCTACCCGTCCCTAAACAATGAACTTTAGACTGTAATTTGATCTCTTCGCGCGTCCCCGACAACACTCAAATGTCAAAGATATCAACAGGATAGGTTATCTGAGTTGACAACGTTTATACTTTGTTCTGAATTTGTTATTTTCATCCGCGGAACCCCATCGATCAAACAGTCTCCCTATGCCTTGGCAACCTAGGTTTAGCCGCAACTAAACTCCTGTCTAGCCTAGTCTAAAATCCTAGTGTAATACCACGTCCATCATCGACACCACTCGAAGTTGGTTGTGTATGATTTGAATGTGCTTGTATGTTTAACGACTTGTGTGTATGGGAATTTCAAAACTCGCTACACGAAGGGAATGAGGAAAGGATTAGCCCGCGAATATCCTAAGAGCTAATCCAGGAACCCTATGGTGAAGGAAAAAGGAAATTAGGGTCGCTCCAAGCCCAGACTCAGACTCAGATCAAATTACCTACCAGCTCTTATCTAACGACCCAAGGATAGTTTTGGAATTTGGGTAGGTTGATTTAAAGGATAGGAACCGAGGTATATCTCGGCGCTTCAGACACACACGAAAATCCCCTGTAGCACGCAATGACAAATCTTCCAGTTCCAGACGCGTAAAACAGCAGACCGAACTGTACAGATTACCGAAAGACACGTGTACCACAGTAGTTTGACGTAAGGACTGAATCCCTTCCTCACCCATGCGCTCGTATTTATAGGCCGCCACACATGTTGAAATGGCGTCCTGCCGCAAACACTGCCCAAGCGCAAGCTTCTTATCACTAACTACACAGGGTCTAATTTCAATCAAACATGCCGTGCACGCCCGCTGTTCTACAATTTTGTGTACGCATAGTTTCTAATTAACCATCGGTTATCACTCAAGTCATTTGATATTGCCGATACACAAAATTTGTCGATCGCTGGCTATAAAGCGGTTGCAATGAATTTAGCCTGACTGCCCGACCGCTAGCGTCTAAGACAAAGATCACTGGGAAGATATTCAAACCCGTGATGTCAGACTCACCACAACGTAATAATCAATCGCAATTGTATATTTGCAGTCAACACATTAGCTTTCTCCGTATAGTTCCATAAGAACCTTCCATTATTTAGTTATTCATAATGTATTCAGCGCGCATCCAAATCGGCTCTGATCCCTACACATTTCGCAGGAATACGACAAAAAAAACCTGACCCGACCTCTTTTCCCCGAACCAACCACGTTCTCAGGCCCCTTTCTAGCCAACTTACTTCGAATCACTCAATAACCCAAGCGTTAAAGGAACTGACTCTTGTATTCAATGTGTGTACCATTACAGTGCGGCGATGGGCTAGCCCGTCACGCAAAATGAAGTATTAAATGAACTGACTCTTGTATTCAATGTGTGTACCATTACACCCTATTGGGAATTCACAGGTAAATAATACTTTGCATACAATATAAGAATCTGTTCCAAGTAATTTAAATTAGTTAACAAGACAATAGTAGAAATCTCTAGCATACATGAGCCACTCAAAATGTCAAAGGGTAAGCCCCACTTAAATATTACCCATCAAAACATCCAGGGGCTACCTGGCAAAGAACTAGTATAAAAATTAATTCAAAAAAATCTGACACTGATGTTATTTGTGTTACAGAACACTGGTTAAAGGAAAATACGATGTCTTTTAACATAAATAATTACAAAATTGTCAGTTGTTACAATAGAAATATTTGGCGCGAGTGCGCGAGGCGACAGCGACCGGCCATTTGCACCAATCAGAGAGCGCCATTCGATTCATGTACCGACGAGTTAGTCACGTGTATTTGTTTATTGTCGTTAGTGCGTTCGTATTGCAATTATTTCATCTGTAATTAAAATAAAGCATGCCAGTAAGGTTACATGCTCTTTGGCTATAGTAGGTTATTGTGGCTAAATTTCAATTTGGTTATAGGTTATGTTAGAACTTAAATAAAAACAACATTTAATAATATCAATAGTTTTTTATGTGGGTAATATTAGTTAATATTAGTGGCCATAATTTACATATGATGACAATTTTAGCAAAATGTTGACGATCAATTAATGTGGGATTAGTTACATTTTAAATGTAGTGAGTTAAAAAATTAGAAGCTAATAGAATACCTTATTTGATGAAGTTTACTGCTTGAATGCACTTTACCAATTTAGATGCTAAAACATAATCACCATGCTGTATTTAGAGTGGCTTACATAGAGAAGGCAATGTAGATTTTTAAAGGCGAATAATGCTATTAAAAATAAGTCTGTTTTAATTAGCATCCTTTAATAATCACCTCACCGCCTACGATAGCCGACAAGTGTCCTTCAAGCAGAATTATACCTTACTAGTTCAGAATACGGTTGTCCTATCTTTCCAATTGATATGCTTGATGAGAAGGGCTGTCAATTAAAATTAAAGCCTTGCTACTCTTTAATACGGTTATCCTACTAACCAGTAAACATTTACTTTAGACAAACTCCCAAACATTATTCCACGCGTCGTGCGGTCGGCGCGCCGTTCAGCCACAAGCTATATTGCCCCACGCCAGTTCTTATCAAGCGTCGTCCCGCCACCAACTTTAAATTTATGAAAAGATTGACTTCTACGCCATTTTCGTGGCGTCTGGTAGGCAGCGTTTTGTTTAGCAGCAGATCTGCTTTCTGACAAAAGGCCATGTTTGCACAGCACGTTCTACTCAATCGTAATTGAAGGATAGGGTAACCAAAAGGGCATACCGTGCAAGAGTGGCCTTATGTCAGATCAGAGTCCCGCAGCGCATGTCACGTAGGTAGGCACGGCGCCATGACTTGCAACGCTCAACGCCCAATTGAATTGACGCTGCAGCGTTTCTCAGTGTCCCGCTTATAGGGCTTATATATCATAAGAGATCTCTTCCAGCCAACCAAACCAGGATGAGAAAGGTCGTTTGCTGATCAGGGGTAGACCACGTGTACACCAATATAATTTACCCACACTTCAAAGTTTCATTACTCTAGGTCCAACGGTTTAGGAAGTGTGTTGTCTGTCATTGAGCAGGATTGCATTTTACCTTTATTTTATTACGTTTTATCATATACCCTCTTTACTGCGTCTAAAACCGCACTTTAGACCAGCATAATGTTATACTACTTGGTAAAAACTATTATCCTTCTTAATCTTCTTATCTGAATATTGATACATTATGACCATAATGTATAAATTTTCGACAAATTATGACATTCAAATATCGAACGCCGATGCCCCCTAGTTTGTCTGTGAAGTTGGTACTACTGAACAAGCATGCTGGTCGAAAATGCGCTTCCTGAATACATCAAAGAGAGCTTATGATATGTGTGTAGATAAACTAGTGTATGTAACTGTACATAATTAGACATTAAAACTCTCGAGCACTCTCGAGTTTTAATGCCCTCCATTATGTACCTGGCACTTAAACTACTATTAATTGTCATTTATATTATTACAGAAGAAGACTGCAAATGTCCTACCACATGAACACACGGCATAAAGAGCTTCCGAGGTGTGACGTTCCACTGTGTAGGAAGACATTCAAGACTAATTTCTGGCTACAAAATCATATGAAGTAAGGTTTTAATATAATCTATTGAATAATTCTGAACAGCTTTCATTGTGAAACCGATTTGGTGGATCAATGTTTTTAGCTATCCAAATTTATAGGTCGGCCGGCCCAAGAAGTGAAAAATAAAGTTCTTTGGTCAAATCGGTTTCATGATCCCCGTGGTCTAGCTAGCTGCTTTCAAACTCGCTGCTCACGAAGGAGATGCGGGTTCTAATTCGAATCCGGTGCAAACAATTTACCAATGAGTTAAGTAATTTTACTTTAATACTTTAAGTACATTACACGGACGCGGACGTTCAAGCTGTGATGGAAAACATCGTGAGGAAGCCGTCGTATCTCCTTCATAGCTGCGGCGATGGGCTAGCCCCTGTCACGCGAAATGGGGTACTGATTAACCGACTAAACTGTGCCACTGCCTCTGCCGTATCGGAAAATTCGTGACGCTATAGTTATGTTTACATCGCAGAACGCACACGACAGCAGAGATCCCGCGCCAAAAGTGCCCGATCTGCCACAAAATGATCAACGTGAGAGACATGAAAAATATGCAGAGACACATGAAACTCCACGACGTGACAGAGAAGGAGAAGCAGAAAGAGAAACGGAAGGAGGCGGTCCACTGGTGTCAAGTGTGTCAGATAGGTTTTGCCACCGTGAATACATATCAGCACCACATGAAGTATGCCACAGCACATATACAACCGGATCTACTGAAGTAAGTGTATCAAGTCTTAGTTAATAATGAGTCGGCATTCAGGCCATACGTCCTTTGAATGTAATACCGATTCTAGTTGAACCTATGTACAGTTCGCGACTGGTTGATATAGTCATTTCCTAGCAAAATTACATAACAAAGCCTTTGGCGGCCATATGGCGGCCCAGGCTAATTTATGATCATATTATTTCCTAACAGCTCAGTTATCAAAGCAGCTTGCCAGATGGCTTCGTTGAATTTGCGGTTCTACCAGTTCAGTTCAGTTAAGTTCAAAGATTTTTGTTCATAATAGTACAAAAATTGAGGCTTTGAACTTCATGACATAATCAAGCAAGTATAATATAACATAAATGTGGTCTGTGACCAGTTTCTGTGATGTCATATTTGTACTTTGGCCCGAATTCTGTTAGTCCCAAGCTCGCGCTTACTCAATTTCATTATTTCGGACCGCAGGGTCAAGCCTCGAAGTCTCTCTCGCCCTCTAGCGACACATTTGGAAGCTTTGGTAACGTCTTTATTACTGTAGATATTTACATATACTTAGCAAATGTCATTTTTTGCCTCTTCTCTACATTGGACCTCTGTGGGAGAGAAGGGCAAAGAAACTCCCGCAGATTGATTTTTTGATCTCTTAAATATTGTTTGTGTTTAACTAATACGATTCTTACAATATTAATTGCGCTGCCTGGGGTTTAGTCGTGGACAGACTTTGTTGAGCCAAGTGGCGTTTGCGAAGCGTAAGATAGGGCGGCCCATACTTGCGTGAAGCGGAGAGTCTCGCATCTGACCGCGATGGGTCAAGAAAAACCATCTCGGATGAATGCAAAACCCACGATGATTCCATATTGGCGATTGGATGATTATGATGAGCGATACGGCACAACCGCTATACCGGGGTTCCCTGTGTGACATCGAAAGTCTTTTAACCAATTTTCATTTCATTGACTCCTGCCGCAGCGCAATTCCGGAATAAGCGCGCTTGCAGGAATTGCGGGCGACGGTGTTTTTCACGGATCGCTTTGTTTAGCCATGAGCGGCGGTGCCGTTCTCAAACATACGCTGCTTGACCCATCTGTCAAGATGAAAGAGGCCTTATGATGATACGGCGGCTATCGTAAGTCTGGTTCAAGACAGCCTTAGGGTTACGTATGCAAAGGGCTTGAACTTGAACTGAACTGAACTGAACTGGACACCTTCCCCTCTAGAAGTCTCTAGAAGTCTCTTTCCCCTCTGTCCAGATTCGAATGTCACGATTGCAGCAAGCGCGCCTTCTCCAAGTCTCGCTTGCGAGATCACATAGAGTCAGCCCACCTGAAGAAAGCGGACTATGTCTGTGATGTTTGCAACAAGGTAAATACATTTATCTACACACGTATCATAAACCGTCTTTACTGCGTTTAAAAACCGCACGTTACGACCGGCACAATGATAAACTTCTTGGTAAAAATTCATCTATTATCTGAAATTTGATAAATTCTGACCATAATGCACCGAAATTTGTCATATTATGACATTCAAATTTCGAACGCCGACGCCCGCCTCGTGCCGCCCCTAGTTTGTCTGTGAAGTTGGTACTGACATTTAAATTTCGAACGCCGATGCCCGAAGTTGGTCCTACAGAACAAGCTAAACAACTGCAGAGCCACAATGCCGGTCAAACATGCCGTTCCTGAACACATCAAAGAGAGCTTATGATATGTGTGTAGATAAACTAGTGTATGTAACTGTACATAATTAGGCATTAAAACTCTCGAGTGATATTATTATGAAACTCGCCTTCGGCTCGTTTCATAAACCCGCTCTCGAGTATTAATGCCCTCCATTATGTAGCAGTCACATAAACTACTATTAGATTTTGATTTTGATCAAAAAAATATGTTTTGATATTCATTATATATGTTTTTCTGAACCTATATATCGCTCGTGCCTTTCTACGACACGACGTGGTAGCTATTTTCACATGGGCAGTAGTAGATATCATGTATTTAAAACTAAGCCCACCATTTGACTTATTTCTTGTTTAGTATGGAGTCGATATTATTTTGGCGCGTGTTGATTATTTTTATTTCCTTTCACAATTCATGGTAAAAAGTTGTATGACACACGTGCCTAAGATGATTTCCAACTCGGGTCGAATTATAATAATAACAATAATAATAACGTTTATTTCAGGTAAAGTACCCATATCACAGAAAATGTACAGTACACAGTCATTAAAATGCAATAAAATTAAAATGCAATGACATAAAAATAAAGCAGATATATATCATTCAAAATTGTAAATATGTAAAAAAATAAATAATAAAAAAAGAAATATTAAATAATTGAATAATAATTATTATAAATAACTTACTATTTTCTTTTTTTGAGTTTATATATTTTATATATATATTTATAGTTTATATATATATATATATATATAGATAAACTCGTGTATATATCTGTATATAATTAGGCATTAAAACTCGAGTGATATTAATATGAAACTCGCCTTTCTCGAGTTTTAATGCCCTCCATTATGTAGCAGTCATATAAACTACTATTGTCTATCTATGTCTATCGAGTATCAATCTGTCTTCCTATTATTTATATCTGTCTAACTGAATAAACTCTGGCACACGAAAGCTGACCCTGGAAACAGTCGCCAAAATATAAAAATCTCGGCATTGCAACCCCATATTTACGATCTGACTTAAGGTGAACGCACTCTTGCTCGCGTTGATCTTACCGAACGATACGATTTTTAACTCTTTATTTACATGGAATCTTATGAAATCATGCACACCTACTATTCGAACGATTCGACGCGGGCAGGTGTGCGAGGTCTCATATGATTCCATGCAGGGAATTTCGGGATTCCTTTCGTTCACGCGCTCGGCTCGGATGGGTGTGAGTTCACCTTAATTTAATTGTGACAGTTTTGACGTTTGAAATTTTGCCAGCTTTCTTGTGCCAGTTTTTCTAGCTGTTTAAAGTGTTATCTGATGTCTATATTTCCTGTTACTGCTGACTGTATAAACCAGAAATGACGTAACCCGCCTTGACGCCATGCGCATTACCTCTTGACGGGTGTTCTAACATAGTAAAATTGTGTGCGCAGGCGTTCACAGTAGGGCGTAACCTGCAGAAACACCGGAAGACAACTCACGCGATCCGACCGACGAGCAGGGATCAAGTGTGCGAGCTGTGCGGGAAAGCATTTCGGGTAAGAGCTGCTTCAGTGTCTCTGCTACCCAAAGGGCCAGAAACACAAAACTCCACACGTAGCATTGTAGCAAAAATTACGCATTATGACCATAATGTGTAATTTTTCTGCATATTATGACATTCAAATTTCGAACGCCGACGCCCGTCTGCCTGCCGCCCTTGGTTTGTCTGAAAGTTTGTGAAGTTGGTACTGACATTCAAATTTCGAACGCCGACGCCCGCCTGCGGCCCGTTGGTACTACAGAACAAGATAAACAACTGCAGAGCCACAATGCCGGTCAAACATGCGGTTCCTGAACACATCAAAGAGAGCTTATGATATGTGTATAGATAAATTAGTGTATGTAACTGTACATAATTAGGCATTAAAACTCTCGAGTATTAATGCCCTCCACTATGTAGCAGTCACATAAACTACTATTTGAATACGCAAATTAAGATTAATATGCAGTGAAAAAACTATAATTTGATGAAATAACGATAGAAATTTGATAATTGATTTATAATACAAATTATGTAATTAACCTAAAATAGTTTATTTATTCCCAAAAATATTCACGGTTTGTAGGTATAAAAACTGTAAGAGAACATGTAAGAACATTTAAAGTAAAAAGAACTAGTGCGGTAATGTAAATTAAAATGCACTAGAGCGTGCCAAACTCGACTATGAAACTAAATGCGTTGCCATAAATCACTTTGTGAGAAAATAAGTTTAAATTGCTATTTATGCTACACTCGGCGCCACGAATAAAGAGCTCTCGGAGAAACTGGCGGGGATTACTGCGCATGTGTACAGTCGCGGCATAATTCCGAAGTGCGTTTTTAGGGTTAGTGTGAAGGAATGAGTGTTCAGGACTTTCTTCACTTCTATTTTTTCTCTGTTTGATATTTTGTTGATTGGGATATTAGCCGATGTAAATAATGGACTTTGTGTCAAATAAACTATAGGTACTCTCTATTGACAACATTTGTTAACGTCAAGGTTGAAACCTATATATAAATAACCCCCTAGCATAGAATGCCCCTAGTCACTAGGGCCTAGTGAATATAGATACTTGTAGTAATAGTCCTGCACACTCTTTTCTTCCCGCTGACTAATAATTTGTAACAATTAAACCACAATTAAGTTTTTCATCAGACTTCTTCATCAGTATTTCATCAGACTCTTTTTTGATATAACAGTTCACATCGTAAACCATTTTTCTAGCTTGCCTAGTCAGTACTTTATTTTTCGGCATTTTCGACCGGGGCGAAAGATAACGTTGGGTAATATTGTATGCGACTGTACTCAAGAAGCTTCGAGACGTGCTTTCGGTGCGGGCATCGGGAAGCGACTGATCAACGAATCAGGTGCCGGCGCTGACTACCGCCCCCGTCGCTCCTCACTTCCCCGCGCCAAACACTTGTGAAAAGTGACTACTGCGCATTCAAGGACAAAGCTCTTTAGTCGTGGCGCCGAGTATACAAATGGCAACCTTATTCACGAACGAGCGAAGCGAGCTTATGAATCTTAATGCTGGCTTATAATCCGTAATTGAAAAATTTCTAAAACTTTACTCAAATCTAAGAAAAAAACTCTGCGTAAGGCTGATGACGTAGTTAAAGTATAAAAAAGAACTGAAAAGTTGAAAAAAACATGTTAAGTAAAAATAATTAGTGCGGTAATGTAAAATAAAAAGCACTAGTTTGTAATAAGCTCAATTATGAACCTATGTAAATGCGTTGCCATCAAGAATCACTTTACGGATCACAAGTGCGTAAAGTAGGTGATCTCTGACGACTGGCGCTCTTATTCACGAGCGAGCGAAGCGAGCTAGTTTATAATACAGTCAGCGGAGCGCCGTCGATACGGACAGTCGTACGTTGCGCACGCCTCTAAGCGACTTATTAACATAACGCGATGTTATTGTTTAGCAACTATTCCAAGTAAAAATACCTACAATGCCTAGGAACATAATTATTGACGAGTTCTTGACCTTTGTGCAAAATAAGTACAACAAATTGGACGAGCTAAGCATCGTACAGATATGTTCTACGAGTTTCTCGGACGGTGAAATAGAAGAGGGAAAGGCGAAGTTATTCAACGCCCTTCCGGAAGACTGCCGCGGTGGCCGACTTGTGACGAGAAAAGGAGAAGACAAGAGTAAGACGAACATAAAAGATGTGCTCAAGCTCTTGAAGGAAGCGGATCATAAAGATCATCCGATATTCGTGGCCCAGGATCTTGACAAACTCCCACCGGTGACGTTTTAACATGTTGACGTGTCCCGTTTATTAAGGGATTTAGCCTGCATGAAGTCTGAGCTGGAAAACCTACGACATGACGCGGTCTCTAAAACGGAGCTGACAACTTTCGAGACGAAAATTACCTCAGAAATAGCCTCACTTAGCTCGACCATCCGTGCTACGGACAATAGGCAGAATAATACTCCTAAAAATCATTTAGCTGAGAATAAATATACGAACCTAAACAAGAAAAATCATGTGAGCAAGTTAGCTGATCTGTGTACTGATAAGAATACCCCGTTATCGGGAGAGAATAGCAGTAAGAGTAAGCGGCCAATTCAGTTGTTTTCGTCACAACCGCAGGCCGGTGCAAGTGCGAGTGCGAACACAATATCGGAACCGGCATTCCACACACCTACCTACCGTGATATTACGCTACGACCTTCACTTACATCATTAGAGACGGCGGCGGTAACGCATCGGAAAGTCGAACCTAGGACAAATGTAAATAGACACGATGATAGCTTCATTCGCGTGGAGTACAAGAAAAATAAACGGCCGAAATATAATAAAAATATGATCGGGATGTCGCAAAAGGCGAGTGTTTTGGAAGTAGCGGAGTCAACTACAGCATCTCAAGACTGAAGAAACACATACAGGCTGATAAAATCAAGGAGCACATTCAAAGTCGAGATGTGGAATGTCATAGAGAGCAGCTTCTTGAGCAGAGATACCGGACAAACTTTAACTCGTTTAAAGCTGTCATTCCTACAGAAAAATTAAAAACATTTCTGTCTGTGGACTTCTGGCCTAAAGGTATAAAATATCGTCGCTTTCGAGGAAGGGAAACCAATGATGTGACTAATATTTCTTCGTAATGGATAGTCAGCTTAAGAAAAGTACCAAAACCACCATGGTATCTTTTAATTGTAAAAATATAAAAGATCGGTCCATCATATCCGAAAACTATGTCGGTCGTATGATATTATAGCCCTTCAAGAGACGTGGCTGTTACCTCACGATATTAACTTTGTGAGTACGATAGATGATAACTTCAACTTCTTCGCAAAGTCGTCGGTGGATGCTTCGGCTGGTGTGCTGCGGGGGCGGCCCTTTGGAGGAGTGGCGTTGCTGTGGCGTAAATCCAAGTTCCCTAATGTGTCTATAATAGATACCAACTGTGACAGGATCGCGTGTGTAAGGGTAACTAATTATGATTATTCGTTTCTAGTGTGCTCTGTGTATATGCCTACGGATAGTGCGGAGAACCTTATCGACTTTACAAGCTGTTTATCCCGCCTAAATGCTATAATCGAAGATAGTGACATTCCGGCAGTGTTCATGCTCGGAGACTTCAAACGCCCACCCGAACTCCAGCTTCGGTGATGAGATGGTGAGCTTCTGTGAGGATCAACTATGGGAGTGCGCCGATCACAATATACTGGGCGTGGGTAGCGATACCTATACCTATGTGAGTGAGATTAACGGCGCCCGACGGTGGTTAGACCACTGTCTCACGACACAAGCGGCTTGGACTACTGTTGTCTCGACACATGTTATGTACGACGTCACCTGGTCTGATCATTTCCCCCTTTGTATTATTTGTGATATTTTATGTGTGCCATCTGTAACTTTAAGCACAGCTCAGAATGTACTAAGCAAAATTAGGTGGGGTGAAAGAGATGCTAGTCAAACGAAAGCTTATAACTTGTACTGTGATATTAATTTAAATAGTATTAACGTGGAGATGCCTTGTGCTGGATGTGTGGATGGATTGTGTGAACGGGTGAGTGATCATTTTACTTTTATTGACGAAGTTTATTCTAATATAGTTAATGTAATGCAGACAGCGGCCATAGAAAGTGCTAGGGAGTATTCGAATGCACAGAGAGCTAGGAAGAAAGTTCCTGGGTGGAACTATCACGTTAGTGGCAGCCACAAGGTGGCAAGGTTGCATTTCCAGTGCTGGATGGGGGCAGGAAGACCCTCCACAGGTACAATATATGAGCAAATGGATGAAAGTCGAAAACTGTTTAAGAATAAGCTTAAATGGTGTCAAAAAAATGAAGAGCAAATTAAAATGAATATTTTGGCGTTGCATAAGAAAGATAAAAACTTTGTTAAATTTTGGAACTCAACCAAGAAGTTGAATTTTAAGCAGAGTTTACAAGTACAATGTCCAAAAAACTGAGATGATGGTATTCAGGGAAGGCAGAGGTCCGGAGAGGGTGCCCAAGATAGTACTGAATGGCTCGCCGGTTCGGGTTGTAGATCGTTTTAAGTACCTAGGTCACATACTGACGGAGGACCTTCGTGACGATTGTCTTCTTCATAATCTTCTCACGCACCCTTTCTGGGGCGTGGGGAGTCGGGGTCAGGTCGACGGACCTCTTCCCGAAGAATCGCCTCTGTCCACTCCTGTGGACAGGTCATCGGATGGCCCCTGCGGGCGGTGGTCTTGATGTGGCGCTGGTATGCAGTGGGTGATCGCCGGCTAGGCAACCAGGTCGCGTGGCAGGCGGCGGCGGTCGGGCGGGCGCGCGTGGTGCGGCGCCAGTTCGGCGATATGCGGAAGATGTGAAGCATCCGCACGCGCGAACATGCCCTTCGCCAGCCTCTGGACAAACTGGTCCACGGTTTCCCGTCTTAGGTCCCTCTGGATTGTCGCGTTCCTCACGTAGCGGGGGGCGCCGACGATGGTACGCAGAGAGAGGTTCTCTTGGGCTCGGAGTCTCCGTTTGTTCGTCTCCGAGCACAGGGCGTACCATGCCGGAGCCGCGTAGGTGAGGCGGGATCTCACGTAGGTCTTGTAGATCCCGAGCTTCGCCCTCAGAGGGAGGCTGGAGGTGACGATTGTGACATGGAGCGGGAAAGAAGGGCGCTATCTGTCAGATGCAACATGCTCGCTCGCAAGTTCCACAGGTGTAACCAAGATGTTAAAGTCATTCTGTTCAAGGCATTCTGTCAAAACCTGTACACATGTCACCTGTGGATCAACTACACGAGAAAATCCTATAGTGCCCTGAGGATTCAGTACAATGATGCGTTCCGTATCCTCCTCAGGCGGCCGCGTTTCTGTAGTGCGTCGAGCATGTTTGCAGACGCGGAAGTGCCTGACTTCTTCGCTGTCTTAAGATCCAGGGTCGCCTCCGCGTGGGGGAGACTGAGAGGCTCGGGAAATGCAATCGTGCGTGCCGTTTGTGACGATATCTGCAGTTCATTGCATAGACACTGGCTCTCTGTACATATGAGTGCTAATAGAAAATAGTAAGTTATTTATAATAATTATTATTCAATTATTTAATATTTCTTTTTTTATTATTTATTTTTTTACATATTTACAATTTTGAATGATATATATCTGCTTTATTTTTATGTCATTTCATTTTAATTTTATTGCATTTTAATGACTGTGTACTGTACATTTTCTGTGATATGGGTACTTTACCTGAAATAAACGTTATTATTATTATTATTATTATAATTCGACCCGAGTTGGAAATCATCTTAGGCACGTGTGTCATACAACTTTTTACCATGAATTGTGAAAGGAAATAAAAATAATCAACACGCGCCAAAATAATATCGACTCCATACTAAACAAGAAATAAGTCAAATGGTGGGCTTAGTTTTAAATACATGATATCTACTACTGCCCATGTGAAAATAGCTACCACGTCGTGTCGTAGAAAGGCACGAGCGAAATATAGGTTCAGAAAAACATATATAATGAATATCAAAACATATTTTTTTGATCAAAATCAAAATCTAATAGTAGTTTATGTGACTGCTACATAATGGAGGGCATTAATACTCGAGAGTGGGTTTATGAAACGAGCCGAAGGCGAGTTTCATAATAATATCACTCGAGAGTTTTAATGCCTAATTATGTACAGTTACATACACTAGTTTATCTACACACATATCATAAGCTCTCTTTGATGTGTTCAGGAACGGCATGTTTGACCGGCATTGTGGCTCTGCAGTTGTTTAGCTTGTTCTGTAGGACCAACTTCGGGCATCGGCGTTCGAAATTTAAATGTCAGTACCAACTTCACAGACAAACTAGGGGCGGCACGAGGCGGGCGTCGGCGTTCGAAATTTGAATGTCATAATGTGTAGAAAAATTACACATAATGGTCATAATGTGTAATTTTTCAGATAAGAAATGAGTTTTTACCAAGTAGTTTAACATGCTGATCGTAACGTGCGGTTTTTGTACGCAGTAAAGAGGGTTTATGATAAGTGTGTAGATAAAGTAATTAATAACGCGTTTAGTTTTTAGTATTAGTTTTAGTTCAACCTTATATATGAATGATAATCTTTTGTAAAAGTACTCAAATAATGTAAGTACTAAAAAAGGCTGCCAACTGGAGTTAAAGTTAAAAAAAAACTGAAAAGTGCAAAAAATTGGCACTTTCGCATGATTTGGCTGCTCGTTTTAAAACGCTCTTTTCGGACAAATGAATTGTAAAGTAGTGTTTAATGTATAATATGAGTAGTATTATATTAGTAGTATTATGATATAAACTATGCTCCTGCTCTAAATAAACTTATCACAACATTTTTTTACAGTACAAGCGAACCCTTCGTGAGCACATGAACATGCACTCGGGCGCTCGCCCTTACAAGTGCGCGGTGTGCGAGGATACATTCAGCTACTCGGCCGCGCTCTACATACACAACAGACTCAAACACCTTAAAATGAAACGCAAGACTAAGAAGACAAAGCGTACGTAAGCCGAAGAATGCTCATCGGATTAAGATACAAGTTCTTAGCCCATCGCAACTGCACACGACGTGTCGCGAGAGGGGGTGAGCGTTTTGTCAGAAAAAAGCCGATTTTTTTGTCAAAATAGGAATCTGAGGTGTACTAAACCGAGCATAGTTACCTAGCGAGTGAACGAGGCAATGTGCTTGCGTAACTGCGCTCGCTCACTCGCCTCGGCGACATGTCGTCTGCAGCTGCGGTCGGCGACGGAATTGCGCCTTTAATCCCAAAGTAAGAAATTTTGGCGGGGGCGTATACCCCGCAGTAGTGGGCAGAAATAAGCTTCATCGGCAGCTTGATACTGATGATGACTGATGAAGAAAGCAAGCGTAAAAACAACGTGGCACGGATTTCCAATTTGCGGCCTTTTTTTTTTGTAATATATCTTTATGGCTATCGATAAATAATAAAATAAATAAGACGATCGACGACGTTTTCAAAACACTTTTTGTTTTAATGTTATAATTTACGAAGAATATTCATATTGACATATTTGACGACCCGAATGGCCGAGTCGGCAGTGAACCTGCCTACGAAGCCAAGGGTCCCGGGTTCGAGTCCCGTTGGGGGCAAATATTTGTTTGATGAGAACGGAGTTTGCACCCTAGTCATGGTTGTTTATCTATATAAGTTTAATATTTATCTATATAAGTATGTGTATCGTTGTCTAGTACCCAAGATACAGGGCATCCTAGTTTGGGGCTAGATCAATGTGTGTAAATAGTGTCCAAGGTATTATTATTATTATTATATTCAAAAATTAAGGGAGCGATATTTAATTTGCTCTATAAGTAATCTAAGACTAAGTAATCTAAGACTAATCAGAAATCAAGCTGTTTTTTTGTGGTTTTGTGTATGTGTGTAGTATATCACTACATATAAAACCCGGACTTGCTCGTTCTTCCGATAAATTTGTCTAACGTTATGTTCTTTTTCCAATATTTTACTATGACAATTATGGATTATTTTGAGTACTAAGCACAATATAGTTATGAAAGTATGAAAAAATGAATATTTAAAATTTATATTAATTTAATGAATTATCAAGAACACTATTTATTATATAAGGTGACGTCATATAACAAAATTAACACAAGCAATGATTGGATACAGTTTAGTTAAAGTATTAACACTTTAATTATTCTATTTATGCTTGTGTCTATAAATTCAGGTTTACAAATGTCTTGTGGTAGGCATCAAAATATCTCGAGCTTCAGGAGAGAGAGATATTACCAAACTCAAGAGGAGTTTGGTAATTCTTGGTAGTAAAAGTGTAAGCTTAGTTAGGGTCGGACTACAAAAGGAGATAATGCAATTGGTCAACCCAAAAATACGTTTCTTGGGGAAAGTTGTTCATAATTATATGTAGATACTATAATTCCCAAAAATATGGTTGTAACGGCATAAATAGCTAAGGTCGAGCTACCGTTGTCAGAAGCTATGATCGTCTATTCTATCTACCCCAAAAAGAGATGTCCCGATTCAGCTGTAAAAATTGTAAGTTAAGAATGATAAGTCTGAATTTCTCGTTTGTTGAGAACTTCAGTAGGCGTACAATAGTCGAACGGAAGATTGGTTCAGGAAGTTAGAGTTTCAAGTTAGACAGAGAAAGCATGTATGCCCGCAAGCCGGTATTTCGAGTCAGTTAGCGGTGTTTAGCGCCAGATCGATCTTTGTTATATTTTGTGTAATGGTACCATTTATTTTTTGTATATATGGGCGCATGGAACTTCTTTTCGTGTGTTCGACCACAATTTATAATATTTGTTTGGGATATCGTATAGATATCCGTCGTAGTGTTACGACGTGAGTACTCAATGATATTTCATGTGCTCGCTAGTAGCGGCTTGTGGTGGTTCCAATTATATAATTAGTTCACGGCAATAACGATCCAAATAGACCGGCTTTACACAATTGCGATTTGATTTTCCGAAATGGGTTTGAACTAGCGGTTTCCTCAAAAGGTCCGTAACGTTTTGAAACCTTCAACTCTGCGCAATTTGAGCTGGATGTTATCGAAACGTTTTCATTAGCGCTTTTGGAGATCTAACCCACTCCACAGCGAGGTAAATACTTCGGAAAATACCGATTTATGCATCTAGCTAACCACAGCACTTCCTCGACTGGGCCCAGAAAATAAATGCTTGACACTACCTACACGTTAGAATCTCCAGCGAAATTTACATTTAATTTAGAGATGCAACTTGAATCCAAACCGATCCAAGGCAAAGCAAAACAATCTACCCGTTCCTAAACAATGAACTTTAGACTGTAATTTGATCTCTTCGCGCGTCCCCGACAACACTCAAATGTCAAAAAATAACAACGTGATAGGTTATCTGAGTGGACAACGTTTATACTTTGTTCTGAATTTGTTATTTTCATCCGCGGAACCTCAACGATCAAACAGTCTCCCTATGCGTTGACAACATAGGTTTAGCCGCAACTAAACTCCTGTCTAGCCTAGTCTAAAATCCTAGTGTTATACCACGTCCATCATCGACACCACTCGAAAATGGTTGAGTTTGATTTGAATGTGTTTGTATGTTTAATGACTGTGTGTGTGGGAATTTCAAAACTCGCTACACGAAGGAAATGAGGAGAGGATTAGCCCGCGAATATCCTAAGAGCCAATCCAGGAACCCTATGGTGAAGGAAAAAGGAAATTAGGGTCGCTCCAAGCCCAGACTCAGACTCAGATCAAATTACCTACAAGTTCTTATCTAACGACCCAAGGATAGTTTTGGAATTTGGGGTTGGTTGATTTAAAGGATAGGAACCGAGGTATATCTCGGCGCTTCAGACACTCAATAAAATCCACTGTAACACGCAATCACAACTCTTCCAGTTCCAGACGCGTAAAACGGCAGACCGAACTGAATAGATTACACGAAAGACGTGCGTCACAGTAGTTTGACGTAGAGACTGAATAGCCTCCCCCACCCACGCGCTAGTATTTATAGGCCCCACATATCCGAAAAAAATGGCGTCCTTTGCGTGACACAAACTGCCCAAGCGAAAGCCTCTTTACTCTAACTACACAGGGTCTAATTTCAATCAAACATGCCATGCAGGCCTGCTGTCTACAATTTTGTGTATGCATATTTTCTATGATCAACCGTCGTTTATCACTCAAGTCATTTGGTATTGCCGATACACAAAATTTGTTGCTCGCTGGCCATAAAAGCGATTGCGATTAATTAAGCCTTCCCGACCGCTAGCGTTTTAGACAAAGATCACTAGAATGATATTCAAACCCGTGATGTCAAACTCACCACATCGTACCAATCAAACGCAATTGTATATTTGCAGTCAACACATTAGCTTTCTCCGTATAGTTTCATAAGAAACCTTTAATTATTTATTCAGCGCGCAACCAACTCGGCTCTGATCCCTACACATTTCGCAGGAATGCGACAAAAAAACCTGACCCGACCTTGCTTCTCCGAACCAACCACGTTCTATGGCCCCTTTTGTCAACTTACTTCGAATCACTCAATAACCCAAAGCGTTAAAGGAACTGACACAGCTAATTCCGATTCTCACTGTACACTGATTGCATTCGTTAAGCGATGTTCCATTACATGGTCAGCTAATTGAATGTCAGTCTCTATAAGTACACTGAGGAGCAATGAAAAAGTTCCAGTGACATAGCACCAAATTACTCCTAAACGGGAAAGGCTAGTTAAATGACACCGTCTGCAATATTGAAGTATATTTAACAGCGCATCAGAATATTACCAATTAAAAATAATTGTTTTTAATTTATGAAGCTAGGTTCTATGTTTTAGGAGATATTAAGGTGTTTGTCGGCATTTTGTGGGTGGAACTTTTCATTGCTCGTCAGTGTATATTATGGACGCTAGCAGGCGTATTATATCACGGGTTTATATAGTTTTACAAACCAGGCTGCTGTTTCTCGGCGAAAATTTTCTCCATATGCTTTGCAGTATAACATGGATCTTTTAAATTAAATCTTCAATGCCTGTAATACGTGCTGTTGTTCAAGTTGTTTAAGTATGTAACACTTGCCCCTACATATTAGCATTTAAGTTATATATACTGCATTTGGGATTAATAAATGGTTTGAAAAAAAACTATCACCAATAAATATTCTAACCGTATTGCCATCATTTGTGGTTTCAGCGCCCTGTTTAACGACGTCAATCTGCAAATTGCATTCATTTCTGAACGATTCTTGAATTTGCCTCTTACAATTCACTAATATGGCTTAAATTTTATTTTCTCGCAGTCAATTGTCTGAAGTAAACTGCCTTTAGATTGTTGATTTCTGAGAGCTTTACTTGACAGATATCGCAGGAAGCAGGTGAAGTGCCAGAAATATCAGTGCCTTCAGAAAAAAATGGATTAGTTGAAAAACGGCACTTTTCAGGAGAGCGAAAAATGTAATCTTTTATGTTTTTAAACGAAACTTCTTTTATATACAGTTCAATGATAACGCAATTATATAGATTAATTTCCTACCTTTCAACTGATATATACCATGTTTATATAATATTAATAAATATTTTTTTTTTGATGGTTTTGTTCAACTATACCCTTGTCAACCACATAATTATGGGATAATTGCAGTTAAAACGAATTTTTCTTACGCCTTAAGGAAATAAAAGTAGTTATACTAAATTTATTTCGTGCGCTTAAGGGCACAATATTGTTTAGCTCTTTTAATATTTTGTTCAGGACTTATGGTTTCTATGGCAAAAAGGACTAACTCATACCTAACTACCTGAAAATTTTATATCAAAGCAATGAGATCAAAACCAATGCCAAGAGTAACGGAAATTGTAAATTTATTTTCATTAAGTCATCAGTTATTAATGAGGTACCTGTCGTGATGGAATGGAATAAAATAAAATACATACTTTGAATTATATAATTATTAATAAAAAAAAAACAAAAAACTTATGCACAATGCGGGATAGGTCCGGGTCTTCTTCGGCAGCCTCTGTCTCTGAAGTGCGGAGGTTTTGGTAAAATGCATGTCAATCTCTGTCTATAAACGGAAGGAGTGTTTGAAGGTCTTTCTTCTTCTCTACGCTTCAATTAATGTCGCTAATCGACTATGCCGATGTTGCCTGGGCGGGTGCGAATGAAGAGAAACTGAATAAACTCGAGCGAATTCAGTATCTCGGGATTCGGTTTATCTTCAGACTGTGCAAATTCAACCATTGTTATATAGCAAAGACTTAGGGAGGTTTCCGATTCGCCATTGCAGAGACTCCCACATTCTTTATTATCTGTTCAATATACTGAAAAAACCTCGCTACCCCAACTACCTTCTTGACCGTTGTGAGTATCTATTTTCGAGAGATCGGCACCGGAGATCTCAAACTGTCTCAATTTTAGCCACTCCGCATCATAACAACGCTTCGTATATTGTCACCGTAAAAAAGTCAAAACCGTTACTTGATAAACTAACGTTTGTTTTCTCGTAAGTTGGTCAACTATCGACAGATAGTAAACTGTAGCGTACTGATTACTATATGACGCGTTAGTTGATCAACTAACGTTAAATAATAAACTGGTTTAAACTTGAATTGCAGACGAAATACCATGGTTAACACTGCGGTAGCTTAGGTGAAGACTAGAGGGGGCGAGCGCAACGAAGCCCCCGAATATTCTTCGTGTTAGGTTGACATGTAAGCACAACATAAACGTAAATTTTAAACCTTGTCGGTCTGGTTAACTATCTGTCGATGTTTGATCAAATGCTGCGTTATTTTATCAACTAACGGCTTTGACTATCTGCCGGTGACATATACACTCTGTCAGGTTGCAGGCGGTCCAACTTTGGAACGCACTTCCATACAGTAAGAACACGGGACAGACAGTCTTTTCTCTTTTAAGAAACATACTAAAGACCACTACTTCTCTCTTTCGTAAAAGTTATTGTATGTATATTATTATATGTAAAGTGTATGTAGTATATATCGGTACTTATTTAGTATTTACTGTTTGTATTTTATGGTATTTGATTTATTCCTAGGCATTTTATTTATACTAATTATTGGGCACTTTCGTGACACGATTTCCTGTAATGCATTGGTTGGCAGGAAGAAAATTATTTTTAAGGAAAAGCTCGCCTTTGAACATGCATTGTCTTTTAATGTAACTGCTGAAATTTTTGTAAGCAATAAATAATTACGAAAATGGTCGAAACAGAAGTTGGTATCAACAACCAATCGTTGTTGTATCTACACCGACCGTGCGGTCAAAGATCTTTTCTGTGTAATCTTGAATTGACCTTTATTCCATTTTTTTTCGAGAACGTGATACTTTAGGTTTACGGTTAAAGGTTCATATTACTATAATTTTTGTTCACTTAGATGTCCTCTACCCATATTAATGTACCACATTCATTGTGCGCGGATAATATAAAAATAAATACAATAACAATTAGGTGGACATACCAAACTTCCATAAAAGTTGTGTTTTACAAAATTTCGAAGAAACTAAAAGTGTTTTAATTTTATTATTATTAAACATAGTTTAATTTTGTAAATATCGAAATCATATTTAAATCGTAGTTACTCATTTGCCAATATTTACCCAGTGGAATGCAGTGTGCTGGCCTATAAGTGAAAAAAAATATATATAGAATAGTTTAATCACTTTACTTTCATCACAACCTGCCACCCACTCCTTTCCATTCAGAGGGTATAGATTCTAACTTCTAACTATCAACCATAAAAAATATATTTTCTCGCCATTGTCAATACACGCATAAAAATCTAATACTAAAAAACTATTATATCTTCATGGCTAAGGCGATGAACTAGCCCTCTGTCATTCAAAATTGAGTATTGATTAACTGGCTATAATTCAGTGCCTCTGCTACTCCGTATGGGAAAAATGTATAAAAGAAAGCCCGTCACTTTTATTTTAAAATTCGCTTAACAGAACACTATCCTTCTCTTCCATAATAGACTTATGTAACTATACTGTTCAAGTGAGAAGTTCAAGGCGAGAATCCATTCAGTGCACACGCATAGTGTGTCGCTCCGCGATTAACAGAAAAATAAAGTGTTTACTGTAATGTTTTTTTTTTTAAAGTATACAATTGGAAAGAGCTGAATTCGATCTCTAATGAATCAAAAACTCAAATCAGTGATTTATAGTAATCCAGTGCAAATATCATCGAGCATCGTCTAAGAAGCGACAGCCAGCGGTCGTTAACGGGCCGCCCTCAAGGCCTTTCATTGAAACCGACAGACTTGCCTGCTCCAGCGCGCTACGCCAATCTCGTTCTTACCCGCCCCAGGCCGCTGACCGCTGGGCCTGCGTCGATGTCCTTAAGCAAGCAACTGCGCAAGACAACGCGCACCACCTCACCACAGTGAGTCATTTACATACAACGCTGACCCGCTAACTAATATCATAGCTTGAAAATGAACTGCGCAGCTTGTAAAGAGTCTATTGAAACCACCGAATTACTAGAATGCCTCGCTTGCCACAGCTCATATCATCCCCAATGTTTGAACATGCCCACAGATTACTATCTGAATAATATTGCAAAGCTGCGTGGAATGTGGCAATGCTCGTTGTGCGTAAACATAAGCATACGTCGGGGAACGAGGTACGACAACACTCCGACGCGAAAGCAATTTAAAGTACACGAGTCTACACACAGCGAGGACACTGACGTAAATGACATGTCATGTGATGAATTCTTAGATAACACATCTGTCTGTGATATGTCTTGTGCTAGCACATTCCTGAGCCTTAAGGTGGCGAAACCTAAACCTAATGTAGAAATAACCCCGACACCCCGGTTTCATGACCTTAGAGCAATTCACGAGTATTTTGGACTCAAAACTTATAGGCATCCTAAATAGGAAGTTAAATAAGGTTGCTAGGGCATTATAAAAGAAAATTTGCCTTTCCTGTGCATAACTGAAGGAGGAATTTACTGTGGCAACAAACGCGTTATCTGCCTCACTAACAGCCACAACCGGTGCCATATCAGAAATCGGGCTAAAGATCGAGATCCTGGAGCGAGAAAATGGCAAACTGCGCTTGGAACTCTCTGCACTAAAGAACCAACAAACTTCGGCTGAATTACCTGGAAAACATAGCGACTACGCTGAACTAAAGATGTAACTAAATGAAAGTATATAATCGAATCTATCCAACGACATTGAGATGGCAAATATTCCTGAATTCGGAAATGAGTCTGTGGGACACATTGTTCTTGATACCGCCACGAAGCTTGGTTTCAACCTTCGAGAGCACGACATAGTGAGTGCGACTCGTATGGGAGCCGGGCGCGGCCATGACGAGGAACCCCAGCGGGCCAATCATCGCCACATCGTCAAGTGACTGCCCCGGAAGCTTCCTCGCGACCAATTCGTCAACGCAGCTCTTGTCAGAAGAGGAATAACTACTGCCGATATGGGCCTCCTTGAATACCACCCAGACAAGTTCTACATCAACGAGCGGCTCACAAAAATCAACAGGACACTGTTGGCGATAACCCGATCGCTGGAAACTCTACATAGCTGGAGATTCGTGTGGTTGAGGGAGGGATCATGATAAGAGAGCATGAGAATGAGAAATGAGGGAGATATAGCACGAGTTTTCCCAAAGACAGCGGTACCAGAGAAGACGTAGGAAGGTTTTGCTCTTAAACTATACTAACTGTATCTCCCACCACGAAAATAATCGCCTAAAATTGAATAACTATATAATTTTCGTTTTCTTTTTATATACTATAACAATAAACTATTAATAAAGCCTAATTAATTAATCACAATAATCAAAAATAACAATCACAAATCACCTATATGTACAATCAAATCGCAAAACACACACTACCGAAGGGCAACACAATTCATATTTTCGACAATGGTTAGACAAAATCAGAAAGATTTAAAACTAGGGCTCCTTAACGTGCAATCACTAAACACCGGACAGGATGAACTAATCGTTAGCATGAAAAATTATAAGCCAGATATACTCGCACTCAATGAGACGTGGACTCCTTCACCACTGGAACGAATGTGGCTAGAGTTGCCTCTAGCGGGCATCAGAAAAGTAGTCGTAGGTACCGCATATAGGCCAGAGACTGTTATTGTGGAGCAAGCCATAGACGCACTGTGCGAATCCGTTAGCTGCTTCCGATACTGCAAACACATAATTATCTTAGCAGATCTAAATGTAGACCTGTCTGAGCCCCCTACAGATAAGTCGATAGAGTTGAGATATTTTCTCTCCCAGCATAATTTAAAACAACTGGTAAATGAACCAACGCGCATAACCGAAACGACGGCAACCATTCTTGATCTGGTCATGACGTTCAAGATTAAAAAGCCCACCCAACCACCAAGGTACACAACAACTCGTGCATTGGGAAAAATTGACGAGGACTTGTTCATGTTGGACCTACTGTCTATAAACTGGCGCGAAGTGAAAGAAGCCCAAAACGTAAATGATATGGTGCATCAGTTTAATAAGCTTATTCTCGAGCTTTTCGATACACATGCACCATTGAAACGCTTTCAAATCAAGCCAACTACGCGACCATGACTAACCGATACACTAAAACTCATGACATTCATGATGTAACTCAGGGACAAAGCCTTGGTGAGAGCACCTAAAACAGAGTCGGATTCTCATAAGGTCTACTATAAACAATTACGCAACTTGGTCCACGACTCTATAAGAAGAGAGATGACTGCGTTTCTCTCATATTATGTAAACAAGAATATAAACAACCCCAAAAAGCTATGGAAACATCTAAAACGCTCAACAATGTTTGGTGGAACTGAAATTCTGGATTTTCCAGAAAACCTCAGAAATCCCGAAGAAATCAACAAATTCTTTATCAACACTCCAGGAGATCCTTGTGTCAGTGCCGATTTGCTACAGCAGTTCAAAAATACAAAATTCACTGAGTACTGTGTACTTGCAGTACTCGCAAGGAACCAACTCTACAGATCAACGGCCAGTATGTAGAGAGAGTCAACAGTGCGAGGAATCTGGGCCTGGTCATGGACGGCGAAATGCGCTATAAAGAGCATGTGAATCTTAAAGGAAGGAACGCATTCTTCCGACTCAAACTTTGATATAATATTTGTTAATGTCTAACGGAAGAAACAACGGTGATGCTGACGTAGTCACTTGTGCTCTCGCTTTTCAACAATTGCGACATTGTGTATGGGCCAAGGTTGTCGTAAGAGCAGGCCATTCAAAGAGTTCAAACGCATGTGCCCGGTTTCGCTTAGATGTCCCAAAGCGATCGCATATCACTCCTATTCTCAATAAGCATAACATTTAAAAATGGAGATCCGTAGAAAACTCCATCTTGCCCGTTTAATGCACAGAGTCCTAAAAGCCCATAGGCCGAAATATCTGTATGACAAGTTCGAATGGTGGAGCGACACACAAAAGAGGAGTGCCAGGAACAGATAGGCAAATACACTGGTGAGCAAAAAACACAAAACGGTGGGATTTAGAGGGAGCTTCCGTTTTGCGGCCTCCAAGATCTGGAATGATCTTCCACCACCCCTACGCGAATGTCCCTACCTCTCAACATTCAATTCAGGTCTAAGCTTCGCACTATTCAAACAACAACAAAAACAGTAATGTTTCATAATATGTTTATACACATACTATACAACTACACAAAAAACTGACACATAACTAACGAATTTGAATTTATTATTATTTTATGAATATTATTTTAATGAAATCTATAACTCAATTGAGATTGCTCTTTAAATTACTTTATTTTAAGTTTCCCTTAACTACTAGTAAAGAAGCCCTTACGTACGTATCTATGGATAATTTAATAATGTCGTGCACGTTTATTGCGTTCCGCTTTGTAGTCTGCTATTTGATTTGATAATTATATAAACTACTCTGGACAATGCTTTAAAATATTGTTGATGAAATAATGTATAGAATTACTTAATTATTATTTAATTATTTGTTTTTTATTAACATTTGAAATTGCAATTTATTTTCTACTTATTCGGAATATTAACACCGCAACGAAATAAGCTTTTTATAAAAAGCCTTTTTTTCCATCTTGAAGTAAATGCGACTCGCGCCTTTTCTTGATGCTAAATGTTTTGGGAAAGGGACCTTGCTGAGAACCAGCGCTGTGAAGCTAAAGCTCACAGCATTGCTGAGCTTGGTCCTTTTGCCAAATATTATTATTTATTATTTTTGTTTATTATTTAATTGAATGTTTGGCAATAAATTATTTTCTTTCTTTCTTTCGTTGTATTGATGTATATTTTGTAGTATATTTGTCTTGGTATTTTGTATCTATGTACTATTGGTAAGTAGTTTATTTTAATTATTTAACTTTATGTACATAGGTTTACCTGTTCTTTAATGTATCCTGTCTATCTTAGGTTTGCTGGAAGAAATATCTTTTTAGAGAAGCTAGCGTTTGTATACTTAGATTCCATTGTTATGTATCAAAATTTTCTATGTTTGTGCAATAAAGTATATATTTGACAACTGTCACTTTGTCATAGCCGTGTTCGTGTTATGTAGGTATTTGTGTAAAATGTTGCCGTTCCGAAATCAGCATAGACAATTTGTATCTTTTTTATATTATGTTTTACGGCCCTGGAAAGACAATTTGTATAAATACTTGTGTTATATACCTTACCTGTGAGAATACGTATTTTTTCATTTCAATCTTTAATTTGTACTTTTTCTTGTCTTGATATTATTGTTTTTGTGAGATTAAAATCTCTACCATCACTCCATTTATGTTTGGTCTAGGTTTAAGTATGCTGCTTATTTAAACCAATTAGTTAAATATCTTGATAATATATTAGAAATTACATAAATATTTATATATAGGTGTATATTTATAGTTTTACATTTAGTTATACATATCTACGTAAATTATTTACCTGATATTATCAATAAAAGTTTCTTTCCTGCTCTTCAAACGACTATGTTGACGATTTTCTAAATGCAGAAAGCAACGTCTCCGCTTCGGAAGAACCCCTTTCTGCCAACATTAGGACTGTCTTCGGTGGTGTAGAGGATAACTTGAACATCGTGCATGTTAATGCACAAAGCATTCACTCCAGCTATCTGGACCTGCTCGAAGCTTTTAGTGATCAATGCGTGGACGGCATTCTTGTCTCCGAGTCATTCCTAAAGCCATCGCTGTCATCTTCCTCGTGCCCCCTTCCAGGTTACAGGCTTTACAGGAACGACAGAGTCGAGAAAGCTGACGGCCTATCTATCTGCGTGCAAAATCCCGTGCAAGGTAATCAAAGCGTCCCCAAGCCAGTACACCGAGTCTGCTGAATATCACTTTCTTGAAATAACTCTTCACCATATAAAGGTCATCCTCGGTGTTCTTTATAGCTCCTCTCTTCGCATCGACTACTTCGATACATTAGAGTCCCTCCTCAATAAACTCTTACCTCTTTCCCGGTGATTTCAACACCTGTCTCATCAAAAACAATTCCCTTTCTAACAAACTAAAGTCCATAGTCGACTCCTTCAATCTGCATATTTTGCCTCTTGATACCAACCCCACTGCTCTCACACTCTCCTCGATATTATGATCGTCTCTAACTTGGATAAGGTCGCCGTACTGGGTCAATTCAAATCTCCTTTCTAGTTTCATGACCTTATCTATCTTTCGTACAAGATCAGGCCTCTCAAGAGCAGTGCAAAATTTCTTAATATTCGTAACCATAGGGATATTGACCTAGAGTCTCTTAGTTCGGTTCGGATGCCTTGTCGATCAACTGGTCCCCTGTAATTTATAGCGAGATGATGGACGAGAAAATCGTCAATTTTAATAAGCCTGCGCCTATAAAAAAAAGTCAGAGTGAAACATCTCCCCGCCCCTTGGCTAACAGATACTATTAAGCGTCTTATAGCCAAGAGGAACAGCGCCAAGTGTAAATACCGTAAGAATCTGACAGATGACAATTTGTTTTTCTTTCTTCGCAACCGCTGCAACCGTCTCAGTCGTGATGCTAAACGTCGGCACATCCACGAAAGTATTGAAAGCTACATACAAGCTCAGGAGTGGAAGTTTCAAAAATGCTTGGTATAGGTCAGTCTCAGGACCTACATGCTGGTGATATAGATCTCAACGGTCTCAACCAGTTCCTTTCTGCCCCGCCTGTTGTGATGGATCCCGAGGTTAAAAAGCCACTCTTCATAGCCTGCGCTCTAAACTCTTACCCAACACCTCACCATTCATCTTGAGTAATGTTGAAATCAATGCGGTCAAGAAGGCGCTATTAGCAGTCAACTCGAAAGCCGTAGGCGATGACAAAATTTGCCTTAAAATGCTACTGACAATCCTAGACGAACTATTACCAGCTATAACACACGTTATAAACTATTCTTTAGATAATGGCGTTGTCCCCGGTGTGAAAAAAGCACTAGTTATCCCACTAACCAAAACCTCTAGTCCCACCTCTTTAAAGAGTACCGTCCCATTTCAATTTTTCCCATCCTCTCCAAAGTCCTTGAGACCATTTTCCATAACCAGCTTTCTTATTACCTCTCCTCAAAAAATCTGCTAAACACGTTCCAGTCAGGATTCCGACCGGGTCAAAGCACCGTCACGGCTCTGCTGAAGGTCACAGATGACATCCAGCTAGTCATGGACAGCAAACAGCTTTCCGTGTTGGCTTTTCTTGATTTCAGTAGTACCTTCAACATCGTAGATTTCGACATTCTCGTTGAGCTTCTTAGATCCCTGAAAGTCTCTTCCTTCTCTGCCAGCTGGTTCGACTCTTATTCGAGGGATCGGCAACAGCGTATCAGGTCGGAGGTGACTTCCACTGAATGGTGTGACCTCCTTTCAGGCGTCCCTCAAGGTGGTATTCTTTCTCCTATTCTATTCTCGATTTTCATAAACTCCATCTCGGACATCCTGTCTTCCTCATATCATCTTTATGCTGATATCTGGAGGGGTTGAGAAGCTGGGCTTCATCTTTCGGACTACTGGTCAACCCGAGCAAGTCCCAGGCCATGATTATAGGTACTATACATTCTCTTAATTTGTTACAGCAAGAGCCCATTCCACCTGTCACTTTTAATGGTATCGCAATCGTATGTATCAAAAAGCTAAAAACCTGGGTCTTATCTTTGACAACCAGATCTTCTGGTCTTCGCATATCAATGAGGTCAGTCGCCGAGTATTTGCGACTTTTCACTCTCTCAGGAGACTTCAGTACTTTTTGCCTCGACAGACCAAAATCATTCTCGCTCAGTCTCTCCTTCTACCCCTCATCGACTATGCTAATATATGCTGGGTCAGTGCTAACGAAGAACTACTGAACAAACTCGAACGACTTCAAAATCTCGGGATTCAGTTTATCTTCGAGCTGCGCAATTTCAACCATGTATCACAACATCGCAAATAGTTAAAGTGGCTGCCAATCCGTCTTCGCCGGGATTCTCACATTCTCAATTTCCTCTACAACATTTTACTGAATCCACGCTATCCAACTTTCCTACGAGACAGTTTTTAATTTATTTCTTCCAGCAGGCCTCGGAGAACTCACGAATGTTCTATGTTCACAACTCCACAGCACAACACCGCGTCCTATGAGCACGGTTTTAGACTCTGGGGTCATTCGGTTGTGGAATGCACTCCCTGACACCATCAGGGATAGTCCTACTCTCAATATATTTAAAAGTCGCGTGAAGAAGCATTTAGAATTACAGTTAGTATATAAGTAAGTATTTATTAGCACATTTATATATAATAGTAGTACACAGTCAGGTCATAAGTTCTGTCACTAATAAAAACTTTTGAATTTAGAACGCTGGCCACAAAAAAGTTTATTGAATTCGAATTTCGAATTTTTCATGAAAATAAAAATGTGTACTTTTTAGAATTTTCCTCATTTTTAAATATGGAGTGGACACTTAAAGAAGACCGTGTCGCAGTTATTGCGTTGCATCGTTGCGGTTACACGCTAATTCAGATTTTCGACTTACTGAAATTTTTTAATATAAACAAAAGATTCATTTATCGTACCATAAAACGATACAATGAAGACTCTAGTGTAGATGACAGGTCAAGAAGTGGTCGCCCTCGCTCTGTTAGGACTCCAGCAGTGATAAAAGCTGTGAGGGCGCGAATTCAAAAAAATCCCACACGTAAGCAGAAACTGTTGGCCCTTCAGATGGGGTTAAGCAGGACCACGGTGAAAAGGGTGTTAAATGAAGACTTAGGGCTTAGGGCATATCGAAGAAAAACAGGACATCGTTTGGACGCTCGTTTAATGGACCTGAGACTGAAGAGATGCCGCGCTTTGTTGAAGCGGTACGCGGGAAAAAAGCATCGGGAAATTCTTTATTCGGATGAAAAATTTTTCACCGTGGAAGAGAGCTACAACAAACAAAATGATAAGGTGTACGCACACAGCAGTGAAGAAGCGAGCAACCGTATTCCGCGTGTCCAACGAGGTCATTTTCCATCCTCGCTCATGGTTTGGTTGGGAGTCTCTTATTGGGGCTTAACTGAGGTACATTTTTGTGAGAAAGGCGTAAAAACGAATGCAGTTGTGTATCAAAATACAGTCCTCAAGAACCTTGTGGAACCTGTTTCTCATACCATGTTTAATAACAGGCACTGGGTATTCCAACAAGATTCTGCGCCAGCTCATAGAGCGAAAAGCACACAAGACTGGCTGGCGGCGCGTGAATTCGACTTCATCCGGCACGAAGACTGGCCCTCCTCCAGTCCAGATTTGAGTCCGTTAGATTACAAGATATGGCAACACTTGGAGGAAAAGGCCTGCTCAAAGCCTCATCCTGATTTGGAGTCACTCAAGGCATCCTTGATTAAGGCAGCCGCCGATATTGACATGGACCTCGTTCGTGCTGCGATAGACGACTGGCCGCGCAGAATAAAGGCCTGTATTCAAAATCGCGGGGGTCATTTTGAATAAACTTTATTACCATTAGAATCTATGTTTTATTAAGTTCATTTTGCTATATAAATGTTTACATAAATAATAAACATGTCTAAATTATTTCATATTGCACATGTGACAGAACTTATGACCTGACTATGTATATTAGTAATTATAGTAATTATGTTTTTTATTTTATTTATTATTATTTATGTAGGTACTCGTTTATTTCATCATATTGTTGTACACTTAGGTCTACCCCTGTTCAGCAATCAACATTTCCCACTTTAACCTGGTTTGCTAGAAGAGATCTCTTATTAGAGATAAGCTCGCCTTTGTACAGTATTTTTATGTAACTCTTTTTATGTCATCTGTGTGGAATAAAGAAATTATGAAATATTTTATTATTGAAAAGTATATCACGCCTCCTATAACTCAGGAGGGGAGGATGCAGCAAGCCTTCACGAAGAGTATTTAATGCGAAAAACTGATTCTCGGGCCCTCCTTGTGAGTAACGGTCATAACTACAGTCGTGAAACCGATTACTGCAAACCGAAGGTTATAAACAAAGTCCATGAACCCAAAGAATTAGAAAGGGTTCTTCTGAGAGCCAACTCTGAAACTGATATGATAAACATCGAAGGAATATCAGCAAAAAAAGAGCAGTTGCTGTGCCGGAACAAAAACATTGTCATTCTGTGTGGACAAGAGAACCATAGAAGCCCCGAAGACTGCCGACCCATGATTCCCGTATGAAGGCTTATTGTGGAAAGTTTCCACTGTCAATACGGAAGTGCGATATATTTAAGGCCTGAAATTTACATTCAGACAGCTATAAGACTTCCTCCAACAACATATAAATCCTCACAGTCGAGTTATCTCACTGCACGGTTACCTCAGTTTACAATCCACCTGCTGCTTCTTACCAGTATACCGAAACACCTAACTTCACCTCACAGCAGACCAAATTTATTTTAAGCGATTTTAACAGCCACAGCGAAAACTGGAGCTACAGACATGGTGACGACAACGGAGTCCAAGTAAAGAACTGTGCCAGACTACATTGGTAAATGACCCGAAACAGCCACCGTCATTTAACAGCGGACGCTGGAAGTGAGGCTACAATCCCGATCTCATTTTTTCCAGTGGTTTAGTATTGGGAGACTCAATGCCCAGGACCCAACACAGACAACTGTAAAGCCACGAGAAGTCCCCTTCAGGAGGAAATTTAACTTAGCTAAAGCCAATGGACAATAATTCTTAAAATGTCTTGATAAGTTGGTTTCAGACTTACCAGCCAAACCTGAAAACTACCCACAGTTAGTATTCACCGGAAATACATCAAAAAGCCTCAAAAAAGCATATACTACATGGTTGTAGAACAAGATATCCAGCGATATTCAGCGACCTTAAACTCTAAAGGAACAATATTACAGTACGAATGGGATCCCTTCTCCCAACTTACAATATATGTTGGAAATGAACTCCTTCTTGCCATATTTAATAGAAGGAGGGAGCAGTGGTGTGAGTTGTTGGAAAACACAAACATAACTTCAGGAAACTTAACAATGACCCAGATGTGCCCACTTACCACACAAACGTCACTTCCAACCAGATAGCTCAATAGATGATCTTGAACGGGAGAACCACTTAAAAATCCAAAAAGCTCAAAGTATGCCTAATCCTTAAACTGGAACACGGAAAAGTCTCGGAAATTGATGACACTACGTTGGAACAGATAAAGTAACTTGGTCCTAAGGCGAAACAGTGGCTCCTGGAACTGTATAACATCTGCATCTCTGAAGTTGTGGTGCCTAAAATACAAATAATCGCTCTACTGAAATCAGGAAAAAACGCATCAGATCCTAAAAGCTATTCACCAATATGGCTGCTGTGTCACACTTTCAAGTTATTCGAGCGAATGATCTTAGAGAGAATATACTCTCGAAAAATCTAATCGTGAATCAGGCAGGGTTTAGACAGGGTAAATCGTGTTCCGCGCAGTTTCTTAACCTGACTTTAGCATATTGAAGACGGATTTGAGAGGGGATTAGTAACTGATGTTTGTAGACACAACAGTCTAGTCGCGAAACAATATGCCGTATTAAAAGACTGCAACCTAAAACAGGTCAACTCAAATCGCCGGCTCTTTCAAGGCCAGGACAGCAGATGGCATTTAGAAATGGAGTCCTGTAAGGAAGTGTCTTTGCTCCGGTCTTATTCAACATAGACAAAAACGACCAGCCCATACTAAGTGGATTCAGACATTTCCTATTCGCCGATGACCTGTCACTAACCATCCAACTAAAATTGTTTGAGGACATCGAGTCGGACCTAACAGGAGTATTAGGAAGGCTATTCAAGTATTTTAAAGCAAATCAGCTCAAGCCAAACCCAGCGACGAAGCAAGTTTCATCGATTCACTTGAGGAATGGGAGAACAAAACCTTAGAATATATACCAAATCCAATATACCTAGGCGTGACAGTGGACAGAGCACTCATCTATAAATCTCACTGCACTAAACCAATGCAAAAAGTTGCTGCACGAAACAACATGCATCGGCGAATGACAGATAGCACCTGGGGAGCTAAATCCCACACGCTCCGTATAACGGCACTTGCGATGTGTTTTTCAGCGGCCGAGTACGCCAGCCCAGTGTGGAAGAACTCGGCTCACGCCAAGCATGTATATGTCACGATAAATGAAACCTATCGCTTGATAACTGGACGTATAAGACCCAGCCCTAAACCTAAGCTGTATCAACACGCCGGCATTGACGACCCGAATTAGTGACCCTGCCTACGAATCCAAGGGTCCCAGTGTAGTGTATGTGTGTGTGGGTGCATGTAAAATATGCGCACACTCACACATATAATATTTGTCGTCTCGACGCGCGCGCGGCAGAGGGAGGATTCATTCACTGGCTGGGCCGCCACCAGGAGCGGACGTGTTTGGACAGTGGTATTACGCGCGCGTGTGGAGCCGATATCAATGGTATTTACTTTCGATTACGGTAGGAAAGGGCACTACATTTTGGCGACGAGCTTTAAAACCGTGAGTACTTTAGAAATAAATAAATAAAGAAGGATAGGGTGGTAGAAATTTTGAGTGCAATGTTGATTTCCTAAAATGCGTAATGTTAACCGACACAGGTATTTCATAGATTATAGGAGGTTGTTGATTTAAATCGTCATTGCAATTGCAATGCTACGCAAGATGTGGTTACTTGGTAGTACTAGGTCTTACTACCTACAATCTAATAACGAATGGAATGATATAATATCGATGATATTGTTACGAGCGTGGGGTTCGTATTTGATAGAAAAACACGAATTAATCCACTAATTAAAACACTCACTTTATTACCCAAATTAGGCACTTACAATTCACACGAACTGTACATAAAATCCACTAAAACACACACACACTATTTCACTAATTATGCACTCACTATTCACACGAAGAGTCTTTCTTTCCGATTATCCTTGTACTAGCACTCGATCGCAGTTAAAATGTAACTAACTCGCGCCGGCCGTCGGCGCCTTTTATATCCCGCGGAGCCGCTCTGGACACATTGTCCACACATATCGCGAATATTCTAGTAAGGACCAGCGTGCGGGCCGAGAACATTCGAGACCATATATGTCTCTCTCTAATGGTGCACTCTCTCTGTCACTCCCTTCTCGAATGTTCCGAGTATAGCTATCTCTTTCTAGTAGTGCTATCTCTGTCACACACTTCTCGAATGTTCCGAGTATAGCTATCTCTTTCTAGTAGTGCTATCTCTGTCACTCCTACCGGATATTTCGCCATATAAAGATTTGTGCTTCAGAGGCCCATAAGGGTCCTGAAAACGCCTGAAAACGGGTTTTCAGGTTATGGCGTCATCTGATAGAGGGTGCCCTGAAACGGACTGAAAACATGTTTCAGGCGCCTGAAAACGACGGCAACTTGGGTGAAATTTCGATCTTTAGATATGTGATAGAGTAACTTCTGAAACGGCCTGAAATGACTTTTCAGCCTGCTGAAAACGCCTCTAAAGCACTGAAATTGACGTTCAAAGTTTTTGACCTAACCTACCGGCGTAACACTATCATACATTTGTGTAGATCATGTCTTATTTACATGTGACATAAATAATAACAAACGCCTCAAATCGTAGGTACATTATCGCTAGAAAAATTCCTTAGGGCTCGCTTGTATAAGATCTATTGTTATTTATAGGTCAAGTTATGTCTGACTGAGTGTACGGCGTACATTTACCGAAGTAAACAATGTACCTTTATTGATAGATTCATACAATGTTGCAGTATTATTTCTTGAGAAAAATACATGCCTACAATTCTAGTCAGATCAGTGGATTGGTTGGTACACAAACTAACCATTTGATCAGTAATTATTCATTTCAAATTAAACATAAAAGTAATTAACACATTTATAAAGGATTATGAATCATTCATTCAAACGAGTGAACTATTCCAGTATTACCGGCGTCTACTTCGAAGTTTAATGTCAATTGTCGTAGGTAATGAGTTGACTATGAAGGGTTTTTTATTCAATACGCTTATAAGTACCTACAGGTACCTATGAGAGCACAGGTGTTGTTTATGTTTCCAATCTTAGGAATGGCGAGTTTTATCTTTGTTTATGATACATCCATCTTTTTATTGATAATGCAATATAGCAATAGTATAGGTACTTGATGAATTTAACACCAAGTAGGCACCTACTGGACTACCTGCAAAGGTGACTAACAGATGGCGTCTGTTAGTAGGGGTTTATTAAGAAGGGCGAGCACAACAAGTGAAAATGGCAGTATAGACGTGTTTAAGGTAGCGGTAACGAAATTTGATGAATACTTTGCCCCCAAACAGAGTAAGCGTTTCGAACGGCACCTATTCAGAAAAATAAAACAGGGAGCTGAGGAGAAATTCGAAAAATATGTTGTGCGACTCAGGCGACAAGTAACCAAATGTCAGTTCAATGATGCGGAAGACCAGATTATTGATCAAGTAACAGAAGGTTGTTACTCAAAAGCATTAAGAAAAAAAAAATACTAAAATCTGAAGATAAAATAACCTTAAGCGAAATAATATTGGAGGCTAAGGCATTTGAAGCTATTAGCAGACAACTAGATGGATTCAATGGAAAAGAACGATAATAAGCGAAAAGAATGTTACAAATGTGGAAGTTGGAATCACTTAGCATAAGACAGCAAATGCCCAGCTAAAACAAAGAAGTGTTTGAAATGTGACAAGTTGGGCATTTCCAAGCATACTGCAAATCAAAGTCATCCAAGAGAAAAATGGAAGGTAATCAAGACAATCGAAATTCAGGACGATAATCAAGAAATGTAATGGCGAGATTAGAAACATAATTGAAGCCCAAAATGAAACACAAGGAGATTGATTATGTATTTAATATGGACGATGACACAACGATAATTTGCAACATTGGTGGAACAAATGTTGATATGCTGATGGATTCGGGATGCAAACATAATTTAATCACAGATAAGACATGGGACGAGATGAAGAAGAATAATGTTAAAGTACGGATCAAGTGGCGAAGCCAAATAAGATGATTTTAGCGTATGGGAGTAAAAGCCACAGTCAACACAGTCTTCTTTGTAGTGACAGGAGGTACCCGGAATCTGCTAGGCAAACACACAGCCATTGCGTTAGGAGTTTAAAGATTGGGCTAAGAGCTAACCAGGTAGGGCAACAAATCTTTCCTAAATTTAAGGACGTCCTTATTCAAATACCTATCGACGCGGGTGTGAAGCCGGTAGTGCAGCCTTATAGATGAATCCCCATACCATTAGAAGAGAAAGTCGATAAAAAGATACTGAACTTCTTCATAAGGATATAATAGAAAAGGTGGAAGGACCCTCTAGCTGGATATCACCGATTGTTCCGATCCTAAAAGAAAATGGAGACGTCCGACTTTGTGTAGATATGAGACGCGCAAATACAGCGTGAATTATAATGCGTGAAAATCATCCATTGCCAACGATGGATCGGTTACTACAGAGGATTCGAAATGCAAATGTTTTTAGCAAATTGGATATTAAAGATGCCTTCCACCAATTGGAGCTACACCCGGATTCGAGATTCATATCGACATTCATCTCAAGTAAAGGCAACAAGTACAATAGATAAATGTTCGGAATAACATGCGCTCCTGAAATATTTCAGAAAACGCTAGAGCGAATGTTAATAGGATGTAAAGGGGTTGTGAATTTTATAGATGATATACTATATGGTGAGATACAAGATCAACATCATGCAAGGCTGGAAGCAGTAATGACGATTTTAAAAACAAATGAAGTAGTTCTGAGAAACGAAAGGTGCATATTTAAAACCAACAAATTGTAATTTTTAAGACACAATTTATCTGAAGATCCAACCTCTGGAAAAGTATTTAGCTACAATAAAGGACTTGGGGGCCCCTATCACAATTGCAGAATTGCAAAGTTTTATGGGACTCATTAACTATGTTGGGAAGTGGATTCCCAATCTTGCAACCACAACGGAACCTCTGAAAGAGCTGCTTCGGCAGAAATTTGGACTTTGGACAGAGTGAGTTGTGTGGGGAACGTCAACAATCAGCCTTTAACATTTTAAAGGCTGCACTTGGTGACATACCTAATCTTGGATATTATAACGTTAATAACAAAACTCTGGTATTTGCGGATGCGAGTCCGGTTGGCCTTGGAGCTGTCTTGGCGCAAATTAATGACAAGGGCCCACGTATTATCGCTTATGGGAATAAAACTTTGAGTGAATGTGAACGACGCTACTGCCAAACGGAGAAGGAGGCATTAGGACTTGTTTGGGCAGTGGAGCACTTTCATATGTTTTTGTATGGTAAAGAATTCGACCTAATAACCGACCATAAACCCCTAAAGATAATATTCGGCCCTGAATCAAAACCTTGTGCAAGAATTGAACATCGCTGAATTCTTAGATTGTAGTCCTACAAGTTCAAGGTGGTCTACCGACCTGGCAAGAACAACATTGCTGACCCCTATCTAGACTTAGCAAGTTTGAATCAAAATAACCTAACGAAGATTTTATACAAAGTATAATAGAAGACTGTTGCTGTTTCATTGATTGATATTGAAGAACATTCTTAACAAGACCCAGAGATGCAAAAAGTGAAGGAAGGGATATAAAATAACAAATGCGATGAGACTGATAAAAACATATAAAGTCTTTGAAAATGAGCTCTGCTTTTGTGGAGATATACTACTACGAGGAACAAAGATTGTTATTCCGGCACAACTAAGAAGTTGAGTTTTAGCCGCCGCTCATGAAGGGCATCCAGGGATTGTAGCTATGAAGCTCAGACTTAAAACGAAAGTTTGGTGGTTTTAATATGATAACAGATGGTCAAATCTTGCAGGGGATGCACACTGGTATCCGCAACAAATCCACCAAACCCACTCAAAAGGCGAGAACTACCAATCCATTCCTGGATTGATATAGCTATTGACCTTTTAGGACCTTTGCCATCAGGGGACTGTTTGCTTGTGATCATATATTACTACTCCAGATATAAGGAGATTAAGATATGTCGCGAAATTATAAGTAAAGAAATGGTCAGTCTTCTCACTGAAACATTCAGTCGTTTGGGAAATCCTGTTTCTATTATATCTCACAGTGGGAAGCAATTTGTCAGCGAAGAGTTCAGGTCCTTTTGCCAAGAAAACACTATCAAATTGTTTCAATCAATCCCATAATGGCCCCAACAAAATGGAGAGGTTGAGAGACAAAACAGAGATATTCTCAAACGACTGAGAATTAGCCAAGCTGAAGGAAGAAGAAATTGGAAGGAGTAATTTTTGGAGTATCTAGCTTTGTACAATGGTACCCCACATTCGGTAACAGGAAAAACACCAGCAGAGTTATTTTTCAGAGGAAGATTTAGGGATGAATTACCCATGATCGACGATGTCGATCACAGAGCGGAGGACATGGACGTAAGGGACAAGAATAAAGAACAGAATGAAAAGGGAAAAGAATATGCATACCGCAAAAGAAAAGCGCAGTTTGGATTTTTAGCACCAGGAGACAAAGTATATGTGAAAAACATGAATAAAACAATTAAACTGAGTTCAAATTTTGAACCTATACCCCACAAGGTAACATCTCGAGTTGGTGGTGACGTCGACGTATTGAATGATAAGACGGGACAGCACCTCAGATGAAACGTTGTGCACCTGAAAAGGATTGAGGAACAATGTAAAGTTGTAGCATTGGAGAATTTCGAAGGGACAAAAGATCAAGGAAATGAAGAAAAAGGAAAGGAGAAAGATGAGGATGATATATAGGGGAAGATTTTAGGAGTGGTAATTGATGTGTAGTTATGTTTACAGTAAAATATTGATTATATCAATGTGAATTACTTCTTAAATCAAAATATAGAAGCAAAAGAAACTGATATTTTTGTAAACAGAGAAAAGGAAGTTAATGATGCAATAAAGTACATAAAGATTAAATTCAAAAGTGGAAGTGAAGGAAGCTACATAATACACATATTTTGATTAGAAACGGAAGTAAGTGAAGCAATAAAGTAAATAAAGATTAAATTTGAAAGTGGAAGTGAAGAAAGCTAAATAATATACATATGTTGATGAGAAATGGAAGTAAATGATGTAACAGATAATTAAAATTTAATTTTGAAGATGGTAGTGAAGGAAGCTAGTACAATAATAGAATGTACCTAATTTGGAATGCGGAAGTGAAGGAAGCTGTGATGTATCACTTAGTAGAATTGTAAGCAAAGAAGTGGAATGAGTGAAGTAAAGTTAACAAAAGTAAGCTGGAAGTTGGAAGTTTTGGACTAATAGACGTAGAATGTATAATTTCATGTTTAAATTAAAAGAAGGAAGGAATGTAGTGTATGTGTGTGGGTGCATGTAAAATATGCGCACACACATATACTATTTGTGGTCTCGACGCGCGCGCGGCAGAGGGAGGATTCATTCACTGGCTGGGCCGCCACCCGGAGCGGACGTGTTAGGACAGTGGTATTACGCGCGCGTGTGGAGCCGATATCAAAGGTATTTACTTTCGATTACGGTAGGAAAGGACACTACACCCAGGTTCAAGTCCCGGTGGGGCCTAATATTTGTTTGATGAGAACGTATGTTTGTACCCTAGACATGGTTGTTTATCTATCTAAGTATAATATTTATCTATCTAAGTACGTGTATCGTCGTCTAGTACCCAAGATACAGGAAATCCTAGTTTGGGGCTAGATCAATGTGTGTAAATAGTGTCCAAGGTATTATTATTATTATTGCGCCGCCAGACAGACGTCGGGAAATAACTACACGCCTGGAGCAAAGGAAACAACTCAGGGTCAGTCGCCACCCCATGTACCACCACAACCCAGTGACAAAACGTCTGTAGTCACTTCAAAACTTCGACACGACCGAGCCGCTGGAACACAGTACCCCGCAAGAGGCTCGCCTTAAGCTTTAGAGAGAAAAGTTGGTTAGGAACGAGGTAGCTGTTAAGCCGGTTGAACAACTTCCAGCCGGAGGCAAAGAGAAGTGGCCAATATGGAAAATTCTGAATCGATTAGGAACAGGAGTAGCACGCACTAAGTACAACCTACATAAATAGGGATATCTGCAAGGGAGTAAAAAATGCGAATGCGGTGAAACGCAAACTTCAGCAAATTTACTGCAGTGTCCTTTGTGCCCACATACATGCACTCCAATAGACCTCGAAAACGCCACGCCACCAGCCATAGAAGTTGCAAAGTTCTGGCATGAAAAGGGTATTTGAAAAGCCCTCAAAGGGTTACTTTATCACCATCACACGACGAGTACGAACTCAACAACGGCTGAGCTGATTATATTAACTTCTTATATATTGGATTTGACTTTGTCCCGAATTGCAGAAAAAATATTAAAATATTGGAAAAATTCACGAAAAATAATTAAAAAATAATTAAAACTAATTATTTTTTTAAATAAATAAGGTTTGCAACTCTGCGATCTTCCGCTATTGACTGCTCACTCGTCATTGACTGTTAAGCTGTACGAATTTCGCAGGGTCAGCGGGTTTTGCATAAATGTAACTTATTAACTTACGTTACCTTTATATATGTATGTCTGGGGCTGTTTAAGTGGGGTGCTGTAAATAAAAATTTACTATGAATACGTAGAATCAGCCAACATATCAATATACGGCGATAATTATATTTAATAATTATATATTGGATAAAAAAAAACTCCGAGTACAAGATATGATCAATCGTAGTAATTAATAGCTTTTAGAATTGAAAATAAGTATCATATTCACCCATAAGATTGCGCAATTACCTGGAAATTAAAAAGTAATAATTCAGTAACTGGCTAACGTGGCCACAACATAATTATGCCTCTGCCACCCTGTATAGAAAAAATGCCATGTTACAACTAGAGATGTATAAAAAAATATTAGGTTTACTAGATAATTAGCCTAGGTATTCTCGTGGCTCTTGTTATAAGTTGTGAACAATTGGCAACTCAAAAAAAATACATACGAAACTTCCTTCCGGACCCGCATTCTATAAAAAAAAACTTTTTGAGTAATTTACATCCGATTCGAAGAAATGAATATTGTGTTTAAACATTATCAGAAATAGTTCAGCAGTGAATTTACAAAATGGATTGTGAATTTACAAAAGGTCAGAATCGCAAAATTGCAAAATGTCAGAATCGCCAATCGTCCGTATCGGGTCTGTAATGTCACCACTCCAGATAGACCAGAAGGTCTTTGAGAGTGGAAAACTTAATTAAATTGTAAATTTATGATTTTGAATAAACGGAAAAAAAAATTGTTATTGAATGCATAAACATAATGTTGAAAAAATATCTATAAATCTATATTACCATGATCCAACCTAGCGAACGGGCCACTGGTGTGATATCTGTGGCTGTCCTGCAATTAAAAATAGTGTGGTTGGGAGGCATTTGGCCTCGTAGCCAAATCTTAATATTTAATGTTCTGCCACATCACTAATTGATTAAGGGCGGATTCGACCAAACAAAGTTATACTTGGTATAAGTGTTACCTCTAGAATAAATCGGGAAATACTCTGGAGTAAACCTATATCACATTCAGGCACACAGGCAGGCTTTAGGTCCCTAGGTAGGTAAACATTCAAAGTCCGGCTAGCACTGGTCAAGTCACTGGAGTTATCTCCGATCACGATGTCAGGAGTTATGTAACCAGCAACCAAGATTATCATAGGTTGGCATGTTGGTAACTCTATCCGTTAGGAAGACGTTTGTTATTCGGCTGATATTAAACTTTGGCCTACTACGGTTGTCTCACCAGTAGGACAACAAACCACAAGCTCTTTTTCAAATTTTCATAGGGCAGTGAGTGATGTCTTGATGCTGTCTGGATGCTAGATACCGAGGTCAGGAATCCCGCAGACAGCTTACTGTTGTTAGGGATCCGTACCCGAAGGGTGCCAAACGGGACCCTATTACTAAGCCTCTGCTGTCCGTCCTTCCATCCGTCCGTCTGTCACCAGGATGTATCTCATGAACCGTGATAGTTAGACAGAAGGAATTTTTAATGATGTATTTCTGTTGCCGCTATAATAACAAATACTAAAAAACAAAATAAAATATATATTTAAGGGGGCTTCCATACAACAATCATTTCAATACAACATACAAATTAAGAAAGCACCTGATTACGTAAATGAAAAGTGAAAGTAGCCGTACCAATAACTTTGTAAACATTATTTTGCTAAGTAAAATCCAAACTTTTCACTCCACACCATCCCTTACCATTGTACGGTGGTATGGAACCCTTTGTTCACGAATTAGACTCGCACTTGAGGTTTTATTTTTATAGTTTTTAGGGTGCTAGGTATGATTTCATTTCATGCTGCGCGTGCGATAGCTAAGCGGGTGGTTACTGACCAGAGATTCACCATTACAAAGTATAGTAACGACCTTTCGTTTCTGCTAAAATAATGTATTTTTAATTTAGTCGTATTAGAAAGCATAAGTTCAAGGTATGATACTTAGATAGTGCTGCAGAAACGATGTTATGTAGTAGTGCTTATGTTCAACGACAGATGTCCCTGAATTAAGTACTGGAAGTAACCACAGATGTCACTAAACAGTTTGTGTAAGTTATGTCATCTCAGGATGTCATAGTATTGCCTTATGTATGGATTTGTCCGTACACCTAAGGAATTTTAACTTTCAATACCCTTAAATACCAAAACTTATATACAGCTCACCGTTGCGGTAAACTTCAAAAACCCACGGAAAGAGTTGCCCTGCCGCTCTGAGCTCGCATAAACTACCATAAGTAAAAGGGACACCGTGACATGTCATGGCAGTATTCAGTAGCACTGGAGTAATTATTCCCGTTACTATCGTGGGAAATAATGGCAAACTCTTCCCAGTTAGCCACCTGGCCATGACCTGTGTGTCATTCAATAGATAGGAGATAGACCAAAACAAACAGGCTCCGTCTCCAATTATGGGAAATACGGTGTGAGGCACCATAGTCCCATCAATTTTCAATGATTCAACAGTCATAGTGATAGATAAATCAAGTTAAATTATATTTTAAACTAAGCTTGAGTACAGAAAAGATTTGCACTGAAATACACTCTTTCTCGTTACTCTAAACACAGAATTTAAAGATCCTCACTTTAGAAATGATGGACTACGGTGTGAGGCACCATAGTCCCATAAATTTTCAATGATTCAACAGTCATAGTGATACATAAATCTAGTTAAATTATATTTTAAACTACACTTGAGTAAAGAAAAGATTTTCGCTGAAATACACTCTTTCTCGTTAGTCTGAACACAGAATTTAAAGATCCTAACTTCAAAACTGACGGACTTTCATTCAAACTTGCAACCCTTATTTTACCCCCTCTGGGTAGTATTAAAAAAAACGCTCAAAAACGTGTTCATTAATTTTCAATTGACAGAAAAAACACAAAATTTGATGATCCTTACTTCAAAACTGACGGACTTTCATACAAACTATAACCCCCCATTTACCTCCTTAGGGGTGGAATTTTAAAAATTCGCAATTATTCCATGTCTTCATTATAAATTAAATCTCTATGCAAAATTTCAGCTTTCTAGGTTGCAGGGTTTAGGCTGGGCGTTGATGACTCAGTGAGTGAGCCAGGCCTTCTCTTTTTATATGTGCAGATTATATCTGGATAGGATTGGAGAAAGATATAAAAGAATTTGTACGTAGATGCGAAAAATGTCAAAAACAAAAACATACTAATCACTACATAAAAGAACCCATGGAGGTTACTTCAACGGTACATACAGCTTTTCAAAGAGTTTTTCTTGACATTGTAGGTCCCCTAAACAGAGATGGTGTTAATCCTTGTTACCTTCGCTACAATGCGAATTAACCAAGTATGTCGAAGCGTGCCCGTTGGTAACAAAAGGTTCCGCTGAGATAGCGAGATCAGGTGTAAATATTTTTTTCTTAAGATACGGATTAGTTTCCAAAATTGCAACGGATCAAGAAGCAGAGTTCATGTCTGCAATGTTCAAAGAGGTTTGTACCCTTTTAAATTTTAGTTAACTAAATTCAACAACTTTCCACCATCAAAGCTTAGGTGCGTTGTAAAACTCGCAAAAAAGTTTGGGAAATTTTCTTCGGGTACAGACTGACAACCACTCTACATCATGGAGCCGTTGGTTAGCATACTGTTTCTCAAATAACACCTCCGTCCATTCGTCAACTGCATACATAGCATACGAATTGGCATTCGGTAAAGTATGTCAGTTACCTATTAATTTATGTAAACAAACCGTTGACCCATTATATATCCACGATAGTTACCCACAAGAACTTGGATACCGTTTGCAATTGTCTCAAAAGGAAGCTAGAAGTAATTTGTTGAATAGTAAGTTAGTTCGTAAATCTAATAACGATAAAAATATAAACTCTATTAGGTACCTATTGTTCTAATATGAATAAAAAGTGAAACCGGTAACAAGCTTGATTAGGTTAGCTATTAAGGGGCTGTAGAGATCATAAAGAATGGTAAACATGAAACAGTACATAAGAATACAGTCAGTACTCCTATTCTGCTGAACATCTCTTTCTCAAAATTGTTCTTCACCACAACAAGTTCCTCCTCATCCTTTTTTTATAGTCCCTCTCGTCGAATCGATTATTTCGATTGTTTTGAATCACTCCTCAATGAACTGAAACCACTTTATAACGATTCCCTCGTTCTTGGTGATTTCAAAATCTGTCTCTTTAAAAACAATCCATGTTCTGCTAGACTTAAGTCCATGGTCTACTCCTTTAATCTGCATATTCTGGCTCTTGATGACACCCATTTCCAACCTAATGGCTCTCCCTCGCTTCTCGATATTATGATCATTTCCAATTTGGACAAGGTTGCAATACACGGTCAGCCAAATTCTCCTTTCTCTTATCATGACCTTATCTATCTTTCTTATAAGATAATGCCTCTCAAGAGCGGAGCGAAATTCCTTTATATCCGGAACTCTAAGGATATCGACCATGAGGCTCTTATGTCTGATGCCATGTCGATCGACTTGTCCCCTGCCACTACCAGTAAGACTGTTGATAATAAAATCGCCAATTTTAATTCTATAGTCCTAGGTGTCTATGACAAGCATGCACCTACAAAAAAGTGAGAGTTAAACACCTCCCTGCCCCTTAGCTAACATACACTATCAAGTGCCTAATGGCCAAGAGGAATAGAGCAAAGTGTAGATACCGCAAGAATCTGACAGATGACAATTTGCTCTCTTAAAAATGTCTTCGCAAACGTTGCAACCGTCTCTGTCGCGATGCTAAACGTCGGCATATCCACGAATGTATTGAGAGCTGTACTCCAGCTCAGCTGTGTAAATTCTTGAGGACGCTTGGTGTAGGTAATTGACGGGACCTTTATGCTGGTAATATAGATCTCAATGGCCTCAATCAGTTTCTTTCTGCCCCACCTACTGTGATGAATCCCACTGTCAAACAACCCACGCTTCAGAGCCTGCGCTCTAAATCCTTACCCAACACCACGCCATTCAACTTAAGTAATGTTGGAATCCATGCGGTCAGGCGTTATTGGCAGTCAACTCGAAAGCTGTAGGCGATGACAAAATTTGCCTTAAAATGCTACTGACAATCCTAGACGAACTATTACCAGCAAAAACCCACGTTATAAACTATTCTTTAGCTAATGGCGTCTTCCCCACTAAGTGGAAAAAAGCACTGGTCATCCCACTACTCAAAACCTTCAGTCCTACCTCTTTCAAAGAGTATCGTCCCATTTCCGACGACCCGAATGGCCGACAGTGACGCTGCCTACGAAACCAAGGGTCCCGGGTTCGAGTCCCGGTGGGGCAAATATTTGTTTGATAGAACGGATGTTTGTACCCTAGTCATGGTTGTTTCTATCTAAGTATGATATTTATCTATATAAGTATGTGCATCGTTGTCTAGTACCCAAGATACAGGGAATCCTAGTTTGGGGCTAGATCAATGTGTGTAATTGGTGTCCAAGGTATTATTATTTCAATCCTGCCCATCCTCTCCAAAGTCCTTGACACCATTGTCCATAACCAGCTTTCCTGTTACCTCTCCTTAAACAATATGCTAAACACGTTCCAGTCAGGATTCCGAGCGGGTACGCTGTACGGCCGGGTATGCACCTGCACGGCTCTGCTGTAAGTCACAGATAACATCCAGCTAGCCATGGACCGCAAACAGCTTTCCGTGTTGGATTTGCTTGATTTCATTAGTGCCTTCAACAGCGTAGATTTCGACATTCTCGTTGAGCTTCTCACATCCCTGAACGTCTTTTTCTTCTCTGCCAGCTGGTTTAACTCTTATTTGAGGGATCGGCAAGAGCGTATCAGATCGGGGGAGACATCCACTGAATGGTGTTATCTCCCTTCAGGCGTCCCTCAAGGTGGTACTCGATCTTCGACAACCAGCTGTCCTGGTCATCGCATGTCAATGAGGTCAGTCGACGAGTATTTGCTACTTTTCACTCTCTCAGAAGACTTCAGTAATTTCCAACAGAGCGATCCCTTAGGTACGCTGCTGTTTAGTCTGGCCATTTGTAAGGTAGTGGGCTCGCTCTATTCGCCGCTCCATGTCTGGTATTTAGATGATGGCACGATCGGTGTGTCTCCGGAGGTCGTACTTACTGACTTCAGAAAACTGATCCAGGGATTAGGGTGTTGGGGCTTAGCCTGAACAACCAGAAGTGTGAGGTATACTCCTGTTCCGGTCAACTGACGCACGAGATCAGAAATTCAGTAGTCCCAGTGTTACGTATATAAAAAGGGCTGATTTCTCGCTTCTGGGTGCCCCAATTTTCTCCGAAGGGATTCCGGGTGTCCTCCAGACAAGAATTAATATTCTGGCGGCGACCAAACCACATTTGAAAAGCTTGTCCGCCCATGTCGCGCTGTCGGAGTTGCCTTTCTCTTGCAAGATTGACCTATACAATCAGGACAGCCCCGATTTGGTTGCACAAAGAGGCCACTTCACGGTATGACGCAGTCTTGAAAGAACTGTTGGATTGCATCCTCAATGTGGAGATGTCTTCGTCGCAGTGGGTTCAGGCTGCCTTGCCCGTTCGTCATGGAAGTTTAGGTGTTCGGCGCTTACAGGAGGACACTGAGCTTCCCGCCTTTTTGGCTTCTTCGTATAGGGTTGTGGATCTTGTCACTAACATCCTTCATTACCAAGGTGACAGTTTCATGGTCCCTTTTGCGGAGGAGGCGGAGAGTCTATGGCGGGCTCGTTGTCCTGTGAGCGATATCCCGGAGCAGAAGGGTAGTCAGCGCGCATGGGATGAGACGATGTGCACGGTGGCTCGCGACGAGCTCATCGCTGGGTGCGTAGGACCGGAACTGGCGCGGATGCGGGCGGTTACAGAACCGGACTCAGGAGCGTGGCTTCATATACTGCCTTCTCCACATTTGGGAACCCTCCTGGACAATGATACTTTGCGCATCTCTGTCGCTCTACGTTTGGGCTGCTCCATCTGCCAGCCGCATCATTGTGTGTGTGGCGCGTGGGTGGACGGTCCGGGCCGTCACGGTCTCCATTGCCTTAGGAGGGCCGGTAGGTTTTCGCGGCACCATGCTATAAAAGACATTGTTCGGAGGGAGCTCGGTCAACATTCCGTTCGTGCTGGAGCCTCCCGGTCTGTCCCGCTCCGATGGGAAGCGGCCAGAAGGCCTTACTTTGGTTCCGTGGGAGAGAGGGCGCTCTCTCCTATGGGACGCGACTTGTGTCTGCACCTTTGCGGCGTCACATGTAGTTTTGACTACCGCTTCCGCTGGCGCTGCAACAGAATCTGCTGCAAGGCGCAGGCGCACTAAATATGCTACTCTAATGGGGAGTTACATTTTTGTACCTTTGGCTGTGGAGACGACCGGTGTTTGGGGGACATGTGGCAGAGCTTTTATAAAGGAGTTGGGGTGCCGTCTGCGTGAAGGTGGTTATGACTACCGCTCCGGGGCATTCCTTATGCAGAGGATCTCCTTGGCAGTGCAGCGGGGCGATGCCGACTAGTGTCATGGGGACCTTTGGTAGGGAAGTGTCCCGGGGTGGGATTATTTAGTTAAGTTATAGTCGCTAGTTGTACTTATCTTATTTTAGTTTAGCAAGTGTTTAAGTATAGTTTTAAGTTATTGACGAAGCTTCCTGCAGATTAATCAAATTGTAAATTATGTTTTGAACAATGATTAATAAATAAATCATTTTTTCACATAGTCAAAGTTTAGAAAAATAAGTATATAGGTTTTTTTTTATTTCTCGATTGGAGATGAAGCATTTACCTAGGCTCATTAGTATAATAAGCATCTATAACCAATAGACAAGTAGTTCATGTCCAGCAACCTGTGTTATTACTTGTCTCCCAAGCTCCTTCCATACACCAAAACGGTATTTTAACAACGTTGGAATTATACCTGAAATAACCCTAAAATTCGTTCAAAAAAAGTCACCTGTATATATGTTAGTTACTAAGATTTACCTTACACCGGGTTTATACGACGACTGTTGTCTTTGCTAAAAAGTAAAAAAAATATGAATAGGTATATATAAAAATATTTTACAGAAAACCAAATTAAAAATATAAATTTAAAATATTTTTCTATTGGCTTTTTCAGCCATCACTACTCACGTTATTCTCTTCCTCCTAAAATTTTATTAAATGTATAAGTAACAATAACTTTAATTAAAGCTCTTAATACTAGCAAAAATAATATAAGTTACCATATTTTATACAGAAAGTCTAGAGCCTAATTTTGAATGTTCAGAGCACTTTCCGGTATAATCAGAAGTATTAAGAACAATGTTTTTCATTTGTCATGTTTATGACCTAGTGACTATGGAAGAAAAACATGACAAAGGGAAAGTGGAACCATTCCAGGATCACCCCTATGTCTGTCCGTCTGTGCGTAACAAAATAATGTTATAGGGAAATTATTGACAAATGTATGGCTCAATTAGGGACGCACAATTAAGGACCAACCAGATTGTTTTCTCAGGGGTTCGGAATCCTTTGGGCGCGGGTCCGACTCGCACTTGGCCGATTTTGGTTTATTGTAACAGTTCTACATAACAACACTAAAAGACTATGGGCTATTAACTAACTATCATAAGTTGTTACTTACAATACTTTCCTCCGGACTCGCATTCTGCGGTGGTTCAAAAATGAACGATAAATCTACTGTATTCGATTGTGTTTGAGTCTGTTGTATACTTTTTTTCGTTCAAGAGTATAAGGCTGATTTATATTGAGTTAAGTTTAGTTTCCATATGCGTTAGAAACTTCGTTAACTAGCGATGTGTCAAAGGACAATGCCATAAAATCACCAAGCGTCGATCAAAATGATTTAAGGCTAGTATAGAGCATATACAGAAAGTCTTAAATATGCAATTTATTTCTTACAAAACCGTCACCAAAATCTACATCCATAGCAAATTGCGTCAAATTATTGTTGTAACTCGTGAAATTCCTTTGAATACCAACAGTAGAAAGATAACTAACTACATCCAGATATTAAATCACTATTAACCTGTCACATCATCATTTAAGTTTCCGAGGTGGGACCTTCCTTTCATCGCACATATAGTGTGGGACTTGTCTTATCGTGTTTTTTTAATAATCGATTCCACTTCGATATTTGGGCATATTACCAAATGGTAAACCAATCCACACCCAATGAACTTTGGTATTCCTGCGAAACTTCGGTATTCACGGGGTAACTTTGAGTGTTGGTTGGGGTGACTGCTATATGTTAAACTCAATACTCAATGTTTTTATTGCATTCCATCAAATTTATGTGGCATAGGATGTTATGATGATACATGTGTCATTTATGGACCTTGTAAAAGAGGCATTGCAATAGAAGTTACATACTATATTTTTTCTATATCACCGTACATAAATGATTTTAATCGACTTTGGGTTTTAAGTCCATACGTTTAAGAGCATTGTCCAATATGAAAGCCAAAACAAATCCTAACTAATACTGAGGACAGCGTTTTAGTGAAGGCATGAATGAATGTTATTTAAATTTATTTTTAGGATCATATCAGCATCAACTTTTCTCGATTTTCTCAACCAAAATCAGCTGATGTAAACAACCATAATAACATTTCTTTTGAAGAAAAAATAAACTCACTATAAATAACCCACCCCCAAATGACCGGGACGAATGTAGGCTGTAAATAACACACATGAAGAGTAAAATTTACGTTCGGAACAAAATTTAGTATGGTATAGTAGTTTATCTACACACGTATCATAAACCCTCTTTACTACGTTCAAAAACCGCACGTTACGATCAGCATTATGTTAAACTACTTGGTAAAAATTAGTTTCGTATCTGGACAACTACACATAATGGTCATTATGTGTAGTTTTTCTACATATAATGACATTCAAATTTCGAACGCCGACGCCCACCCGCGTGCCGTCCCTAGTTTGTCTGTGAAGTTGGTATTGACATTTAAATTTCGAACGCCGAGGCCCGCCTGCGTGAAGTTGGTAGGTACTAAAGAACAAGCTAAACAAGCTAAACAATTAAAATGACAACAATAACGTGATGTCGGCTCTGCTAGCGGAAATCCGCCTGTTCCGTTCAGATATGGCAGATATGCGGAGTGAAATGGCCCATCTTCGGAACGAGATTCACTCCATCCGGGAGGACATAACATCCTGCCAATCAAAGATGCTGCTGACTGTTGAGAGGGTTGATAAAGCAGAGCAGTGCCTTGCTAACTTTCAAGAAACCATCAACAAAAAGGATGAAGCCATAAAGTCAATTCGTGCAGATAATGTAAAACTAGTTAAGCAGTGCAATGAACTCGAGTCGCGAATGACGTTTCTTGAGCGCGAAAATTCACAGCAGCAGCAATGGGGGCGCCTCCAGAACCTGGAAATCACAGGTGTACCTGAAAATGAAGGCGAATCCACGACAGGTCTGGTGAAGAAAATAGTATCGCATTTGGGAGTAGAACTAGGCCCCGACGACATCGAGTTCGCACATCGTGTACAGCCGTTCCGCGCGCAAGCCGGCCAGCCGCGCGCGCTCGTCGTGCGCTTCAGGCAGCGACTGACGAAGGATATCGTGTACGCGGCGTCGCGCAAGACCGCACACAGGGGCCCCAACGATACGCACATCGGCCTGCCCGGGAAATCAGATCGTATACACATTAATGAGCACCTGACTTTGCAAAACAAGAAGCTTTTGAAACTTTGTAAAGTCAAAGCGAAGGAAATGTCGTATATTTATACCTGGACAAAAAGCTGTCGCATATATGTGCGGAAAGCCGAAAAAAAGCGGACTTGAAGAAAATTATAGCCTAAAGTTACTTGCTTATACCTGCACCAATAGGTCTCTCCTTGCCCTCATATATTTACCTAATATTAGTATCTGTTTAATGAATAAATTCTCCGTCATATCATACCAACTACACGCTCACACACAAAAACACAATCACAAACACGCACTATACACATTCATTATGGTTACATCAGAGAGATATCTTAGTACAACATTGAGACTCAACTGTACTGGCGCGCTGAGCCCTCGTTGTCGTTTCGTCCACTTACTCGATTATGACATGACTATTTTTATATGTTCTGACCATTATTATCGGCGAAATTATAAAAGGCAAAAATGATCATCTCAAAATGTTCTACCAGAACGTAAACGGACTACGGACTAAAACGACAACTTTTTACAACAATGTTGCTGCCCTCGATTATGATCTTATTTTTATCACAGAGACCAAGCTTTGCGAGGGCTTTCTTAATGCAGAGTTTGCAGACCCCGACCATTACAATATCTTCCGGCGTGACCGTGACTCGGAGACGGCTGGTGGTGGTATAATGGCGCTGCGTGCGCCGGCGCTCGGAGCCCGACCGCGGCCCGAGTGGGAACGAGCTGACCACGAGTGTATCTGGCTAACAGTACCTAGGGCCGCGCTCGGCTCTGAGCGAGACTTGCACATAGCGCTCATGTACCTACCGCCGGGCGAGGAGCTACCGCTTTAACTGACGTAACTCAGAAGCATTTAGAAGACTACTTTATGTCTGTATGAAAAAGTGTACCACCGAGTTTCAAAACTCAGCTATTAACATGACAAACATCATGGATTACCTAGGTTTCAAACAACACAATACATTGAAAAACATCTGCGACAGTATTTTAGACTTAGTGTATACAAACTTTTCCATTGACGTACAAAAGGCCACATCCTCGGTTGTCAACGAAGATCGTTTTCATACTTCGCTTGAACTTGGAACTTTTGACCTAAGTATAAAAAACATACCCTGCACCAGGCGCCTTCGATATCAGTATCGTAAGGGTAACTACGAAGCTATAAGTGAACATCTCACTGGATTAGATTGGTCGATTCTGGATAATGGTTCAGTCGATGATGCGGTCGGTATACTAACAGCAAACATCAAGGAAGCTATTGAGAAATTTGTGCCTAAACTGACTACCTGCGGTTCCCGTCAGTATCCGTTTTGGTACAGTCGCTCCCTCATAAACAAAATTAAGGAGAAGGACAAATGTCACAAAACGTGGAAAAAACACAAAAACCCAGTTGACTATCGCACATTTGCTCTTCTCCGAAGTAGATGTAAGACTGTGCAAGATGAATGTTACCGGGATTATATGAGATTGGCACAGGACGGAATCAAGAGAAACCCAAGGCTCCTATGGTCATATGTGAAGTCTAAAAGGAAGGATGGCATCGGTTATCCTAATAACATGTGTTCAGGCTTCTCGGCACCTAATGACCTCGTAGGGGCCCATCAGCTACGAGGTAGCGTAGCGATCAGTTGCCAAGAAGTGTGAACGTCGGCGATTCACCGAGCTAAGGTAAATGGAGTCGATCTAACCTGGTCTGTGCTTCGGTCCCGTCAACCTCCTGTCTCTCTGCAAGGCCCGGGTGCACCCTAGGCTCTTCTTGGTAGACAGGTTCTTCAGCCAACCAGGTATGACTGGCAGGCCAGCTTCGATGAGCACAGTGTTCCAACACAGGTTATGTTACGTGGGAAAAACCAATCGGCCACGTAAATGCGAACTTTATCTGGTTCGGGGAACCACAACACACTCAGCTATCTAGACAATCCTGAGGGAACCCCGAATACATTCCAGATGGACTGCGATTTAATTTCAATACCCTAACCAATACGCGTTACATTGCGAGGGCTTTTCGTCTGTCAGTTGTCAAAAAACTGCTAGGTTGGCAGCAACGTCAAATTCAAAATGGCCGTTCCGAAACCATCGATCGAATATCGATTTGGAATCGAACAATCACCCGCCCGGACAGGCACCCACCTGTCCCCTAATCTACGGGCAGCCGAGACAACGTTGCCACCGCTCGTTTTAGAACCGAGCCTCCTACTAGAACCTCCGCAGACCGGGGGGTCCCGTCCTTGCCAGGGAACAAGTTAACAATGCGCCCCCTGCGCCAACGTAGCGGCGGTAGGTTAGCATCCTTAACCAGAACGAGGTCACCAACACTAGGGGGGCTGGTTTTGTCAGTCCACTTAAGGCGCTGTTGTAAGATATGCAGATACTCGAGCGACCAACGCTTCCAGAAATTCTGAGTAAACTGCTGCAACATCTGATACCTTGACAACCGATACAATTTCACTCCCTCGAAGGGGTGCTCGGGCAGCGCGTTAAGTGGCTGTCCTATCAAGAAATGGCCTGGGGTCAGAGCCTCCAGGTCATTTGGATCCGAGCTGAGCGGACACAACGGTCGCGAATTGAGAACGGCCTCGATCTTACAAAACAATGTCGCGAGCTCCTCAAAAGTCAGCGTGGTCTGACCTACTATACGCCCCAAGTGCGTCTTAGCTGACTTAACTACGGCCTCAAAAATCCCACCCCAGTGGGGGCAACTCGGTGGGCTGAAGGTCCACTGTATACCCCGACGGGAGAGGGCCGTTCCGATATCCACTTTATTTACATTCAAAAAGTTGTCTATCTCTCGTAAGTATCGTTCCGCACCGACGTAGTTAGTGCCGTTATCAGAGCGGATCAAAGTTGGAAGTCCCCTTCGAGAAACAAACCTATCCAAACAAGCAATGAAAGCCTCTGTCGAGAGATCAGCAACGAGCTCGAGATGTACCGCCTTGGCGGATAAACAAACAAACACACATGAGCTATACCGGTCCAGCAGAAACCCGGCGTCAGTGTCCTCAGCCTTCTGGGTAACATGCACGGCCGCTCTGGGGCCATGATCCGAAGATACTACTACATGGCTGTGGGGCCAGTCCGATTCTCTCCTGGCAAGTCAGGGTGGTCCCCACCACAAATAGTGTCTAACGAGTTCAGGAGCCCGACATCCCCTGGATGCACAATCAGACGGGTTCAATTATCCTGGTACATGTCTCCAGGTCAGTGGGACCTCAGACGACACAATCTGGGAGACACGGTTCGCAACAAAAACCTCTAAGTTATGGACCGAAGCCTTCAGCCAGCACAAAACAATCTGGCTGTCCGTCCACGCGTACACCGTATCCTCCAAAACCACTGACCCACGCAACACTGTTAGAGTGTGATTCAAAAGTTTGGTCAAAAGAGCAGCCCCGGACAGTTCCAGTTTTGGAATCGTCATCCTTGTCCGAATAGGCGCTACCTTGCTTTTTGCCAAAACCAAACGCACGTCGACCTCCCCGGTGGAGGTGACGGTTCGCAAATAAACCGCTGCCGCAAACCCTCGTTCAGAGGCATCACAAAACCCGTGAAGGGTTGCCCTGTAATCCCCAGCAGGGACCAATTTCCTCGGCAGCGATACATTATTTATATTGAGGCCCAACCATTTTGCTAAATCATTCGATACAATGCAGCCCTGAGCTCCAGAATCTAAAAGGGCGCGAACGTATGTTGGGTTGCCCGCCAAATCCCAAACAAGCACAGAGGCGATCGGTAACACCACCGTCTCCGGTTGGGGGGCAACAAATTGTTGGGCCGCAAATTCCTAGCGAGGGCCCCCGGGGCCCCACTCTGCCTGTAACCGATCAGGTATGCAGCTATACGCCAGCGGGTCCCATTGTACAAATGGCCCACGCGCCGGTTCCATTCCCAACCTACGATTCCCCTTAAAGGGGGGTGGGCGTGAATTCAACCGTGGCCGCTCCATGAGCGGGGGGGACATCACATGTGACCGATGAGGACGAGGCGACGAGCGGGGCGACATCTGAGGCGGCGTCCGAACCGCATCCGCATAGCTCGAAGGTGTCCCATGCCACCCGCCCGTTACGGCCCGCTGAACACACCCAATGTCCCGCTGAGTCGGATGCTGAGTCGCAACCGAAAACTCAGGGCCCCCCATGTGATGACCCTGGGTGCGGCCCTGCACCCCTGGGTGGCTGCGTGCTTGTGGCCCCATTGCCCGCTGAGTCGGATGCTGAGTCGCAACCGAAAACTCAGGGCCCCCCATGTGATGACCCTGAGTGCGGCCCTGCACCCTTGTACCGCCCTGTGCAGGTGGGAACGTTGGCCCCTGAGTTGCGCTCCGAGTCGCAAACGAATTCTCAGGGCCCCATTCCGTGTCACCCTGGGTACGGCCCTGTGGACGTGGGGACGTTGGCCCCTGAGTTGCGCTCCGAGTCGCAAACGAATTCTCAGGGCCCCATGCCGTGTCACCCCGGGTACGGCCCTGTGGTGGCTGTTGGCCGGACCGGTTCATGCACAACAGATTGTTGTGGGCCCCACCACAATATCCGGACATTTTTGTGCGCGTGCAGTCCCTAGCCATGTGTGGCCCGAGGCACAGGAAACACCAGCTCCGCTGCTTGGCCATCCGGCGCCGTCCCTCAACCCTAAGTTCCCCGAACTTATTGCAATTGGCCACAGCATGGCCAATCTGCCTACAACATGGGCAGGTCTCACTATGTGGGGTCAATGCACTCACAGTCCCATACGACTGCCGGTTGGTGCGGTCCTTCCTCGTCGGAGGGCCCCTACTCACAGCGCTCCCGGCAGCTCTCTGTGGCTCCGAAGGATGGGTGACCGTCAACCCCAAATTCTCTGCCCGTCGAGCCTCCTCTTCCAAGAATCCGACCAAGTCGGAGAAGGCGAGCAGGTCCTCGGCCGACCTCCCGTGAGACTGTTCGAAACGAGTCTGCACGTCAGCGGGTAGGCGGGAAAGTACAATGTACAGCAGTAGGTACGACCATTCACCAACCGGAAGTCCAAGATTCTCTAGAGCCTTGGTGACGGACAACAACGGGTTCAAAACCTCCGTCTGTATGGCCCCGACCTTGTTCACAACCGGGATACTAAACAAACGGTTCAGTTGGGCATCGGCCAACCTCCGTTTGTTATGGTAACGTCTGACCAACAATTGTCTGGCCGTTTCATAGTTACCCTCCGTAACTGTCAAATGAGCGACCAGCTCCCTAGGCTCACCCCTCAATGCTGCCACCAGCTGAGCCATCTTGACAGACTTGGTAATGTCCGATCGCATGTGCACCAAACTGTCGAACAGATTGATGAAGCTCATCCATTCACCGGACACTCCGTCAAAAGTAGGCATAGTTATGGCCGGTAACCTGGACCCTGAACCCTGAAGCGGCAGAGGTGCTTCAATGTCACCACCATGGCTGGACTCGCGCTGTCTACGTATGTCCGCAGCCTTCTGCGTGATAGCAGCTGCCATCTCCATACATTAGTCGACATCCCCTAGCAACCGTGACAGCCTGTCAGGTGCGCAACCATCAACTGATTCCGCCTGCGCGGACAATTCGAGCACCCTATTGTAACGTTCCTTAACGTCCATAGACCGCTCCAATACCACATCATGCCTATCTAAACGGTCTATCAGACCGTGTGCGGAGGAAAACCATCTGAGTTCCTTAGAAACACCCTTCTGGATTTCAGATAACGACATGATCGGAACGATACTTACTCACAATTTGCAGTAACTCAATTTTATTGGACCCTCCAGTCTATAACCCAAACGAGGGAACCCTAAACTATAACTTAAACAATGTTGATTTCCTTAAACAATAGGAACCGAGTTTTATATCTATATAAGTTCTGTAAATAACAATTTAGTTTCCCTTTATCATTATAACACACACAGATAGTCAATATTAGTTCAAGTTATAAATTGCTATAAACTGAAAACAATGCAATAGCCTGCTATCAATAGATGTAACTGCCTATGTTAACCAAAATATTCTTCAATAGCATTACTAGACCACTAATAGATTGACTAACTGGTTATTCAATGCAATTTTCAATTCAATATCTGTCTATCTACTACCAGCAATAGACCTATAGCTTACAATACTACCAATCTATGTGGATATAGGAACACAACCAAGTTATCTAATAACCGCCTATACCTACAGATTGATAGTCTCAAATCGTGTCTTCCTGGAGCCCTTGACGGCTGCAAATCTCAGGAAGCCACGCTCTAGCTACCAAAATGTTCAGGCTTCTCGGCACCTAATGACCTCGTAGGGGCCCATCAGCTACGAGGTAGCGTAGCGATCAGTTGCCAAGAAGTGTGAACGTCGGCGATTCACCGAGCTAAGGTAAATGGAGTCGATCTAACCTGGTCTGTGCTTCGGTCCCGTCAACCTCCTGTCTCTCTGCAAGGCCCGGGTGCACCCTAGGCTCTTCTTGGTAGACAGGTTCTTCAGCCAACCAGGTATGACTGGCAGGCCAGCTTCGATGAGCACAGTGTTCCAACACAGGTTATGTTACGTGGGAAAAACCAATCGGCCACGTAAATGCGAACTTTATCTGGTTCGGGGAACCACAACACACTCAGCTATCTAGACAATCCTGAGGGAACCCCGAATACATTCCAGATGGACTGCGATTTAATTTCAATACCCTAACCAATACGCGTTACATTGCGAGGGCTTTTCGTCTGTCAGTTGTCAAAAAACTGCTAGGTTGGCAGCAACGTCAAATTCAAAATGGCCGTTCCGAAACCATCGATCGAATATCGATTTGGAATCGAACAACATGACATATGGCTCTAGGAAGCTAAAGACTGAAAATGAAACTTGTGACGCTTTCAACTCATTTTTCAGTGGTATGTTTAGGTTATCCACATGCTGAGCTGCCGTAACCTTCATGTCAGCAAATTGCAAGTGGCATTACCGTCTCTGAGCAGTATATCTTGAAACTGTTGCGTAATCTTGATAATAGTAAGGGCCCTGGCAGTGACGGTATTCCACCACTTCTTGTATCTCGATGCGCTGGATGTCTTGCCGCACCTGTGTCTCTAGTTTTTAATAGATCGTTTCACGAGGGTACTTTTCCAGACCTGTGGAAGTACGCGCGCATTGTGGCAGTCCACAAAAAAGGTTTCAAGTTGCCGGTTGAGAACTATAGGCCGATATCCATCTTAAACGTTTTTAGTAAGGTCATGGAAGGTGTAGTGCATGAACAAATATACGACAATATCTCACGCAGTGAGCAGCATGGCTTTGTACGTTCGAAATCTACAACAACCAACCTGGCTTTATTTGTGAATGGGGTTCTAAGAGGTATGGACAACGGAGGTCAGATAGACGCAGTCTATACTGACTTCGAGAAAGCGTTTGATAGAGTGGACCACGTCATACTGATACGCAAGCTAGAAAGACTTGGAATACAGGGGGATCTGCTTCGCTGGACCGAATCATATGTTAATAAAAGAAGTCAGGTAGTTGTGATCGGAGAGACTAGGTCTGACCGTACCTGCATACCATCCGGCGTACCCCAGGGTTCTATCTTGGGCCCTTTACTTTACGTTGCGTACCTGTATGATATCGGACACTGTTTTAAGCACTCAAATTTCCTCTTGTACGCTGACGACAAAAAAGTCTTCATGAATATTAAATCCTTACAAGACTGCGTCAGATTGCAGGAGGATTTGAATCGCTTGTCAGTCTATTACGATATTAACAGGATAAACGTTAATGCAGTTAAATGCAATGCCATCTCCTTCACCAGGCGTACTAAGCCAATCGTCCACACTTACCTACTTAACAACATCCCAATCCAGAAGGTGATCTCCGTGAGAGATCTGGGTGTCCTGCTGGATCCCAAGCTAACCTTCGAGAATCACATAGCGGCAATCACTAAGAAAGCCTATAGGAACCTTGGATTTATCTTAAGGGTGAGCAAGCCCTTCACGGATGTGAGCTGTGTGCGCATACTATATTATGCCTATGTTCGAAGTGTTCTCGAGTACTGCAGCACTGCCTGGAACCCACAGTATGCAGTGCACGGGGACATGATAGAGCGCATACAGACCAAATTTATTAGGCACCTAAACTTTCGCGGCAATTTTGTGAATGATGACTACACTGCATCGTGTCATCACCACAACCTCCACAGCCTCAGGGACCGGCGTAGTATCTTGGACATGCAGCTCCTTCACAGCGTCTACCACGGCTATGTTGATTGCCCCGAGCTGGTTAACGAGCTGCTACGACTTAGGGCACCTACTACTCGAACCCGACACGCTGTCTCTGCACTCCTACATGTACCCTTTGCCCACACTAACTACGCGGCCAATTCTCCCAGCTGCCGCCTGCCAAGAACGTACAACACACACTTTGCAGATCTGGACAGCTTCCACCTGTCACGCGGCCAGTTCAGGGGGCACTTAATGCTCCAGCTGAAAGACAGCAAACATCAAATTTGCTGAGGTTTTCTCTCTCATTATACAGTTGCGACTATATGTATATATCTGTATCTATCACTCACACATTGACTTAACACATACATACAAACACACTCCTAAACACATTCCCTTCCCATTCCTATTGGACTGTACCCGGTACTTCTAAATTGTTTTATAAATTGTTTAAGTTCACTGCCATTTTATGATCGGCCTAAAAAATGAAAGCCTTTAATTGGCCTATGACTAGTTTAAGTTCTTTGTTTATATTATTTTTGAATTTGTGCTGTAGGCTTAGTTAAATAAATAAATAAATAAATTGCAGAACCACAATGCCGGTCAAACATGCGGTTCCTGAACACATCAAAGTGAGCTTATGATATGTGTGTAGATAAACTAGTGTATGTAACTGTACATAATTAGGCATTATGCAGCAGTCACATAAACTACTATTATGTGACTGCTACATAATGGAGGGCATTAATACTCGAGAGTGGGTTTATGAAACGAGCCAAAGGCGAGTTTCATAATAATATCACTCGAGAGTTTTAATGCCTAATTATGTACAGTTACATATTTATCTAAACACATATCATAAGCTCTCTTTGATGTGTTCAGGAACCGCATGTTTGACCGGCATTGTGGCATTGATCATTGCTCTGCAGTTGTTTAGCTTGTTCTGTAGAACCAACTTCACATACAAACTAGGAGCGGCACGCAGGCGGGCGTCGGCGTTGGAAATTTGAATGTTATAATTTGACAAATTTTTGTACATTATGGTCCTAAACTCCTAATGTACAAATTATCAGATAAGAAATGAGTTTTTACCAAATAGTTTTACTTATGCAGGTCTTAACGTGCGGTTTTTAGACGCAATAAAGAGGGTTTCTGATACGTGTGTAGATAAAAGCTTTTTTAATTACTAATGCTCTTAATGAAAGTTTTAACTCGATATGCGGGAAGTAAATGCGATTTTACATTATGGGGGTAAGTAAATTTTAAAATCGAACAAGGCTTCTTTTTTGTTTTTGGGACAAGACTTGAGGCAAGACCCCGGCAAGACGCTTAAAATAAAAGACACTGAAATGGTTTCCTTTTTAAACTTTTTTTGGACGGGTCGCGTTTTTGAACCTTGCCCATGGTAATAAAATTGAAAACCTATGACGGAAAAGCGGCGTTATCTAACGCCGGTGGTTTTCAAGAGGTTAATTGGTTTCCTTTTTAAAAAGATCAAACTGTGTATAAAATGAGCGCCACGTAAATCTATCGTATTAGTATTGCACTCGGGACATCAATTTACAACCTCAATATATAAGCACTCTCACTCGCTTCGTTAGCTCATGCACTCAAGTATCTTGGTTATAATTGATCACTCATCTACCTTGTATAATCCACTATAAACAGGTACAAAAAGATCGTTAGGTAAAAAACAAAAATAATTAAGAAAAGATACAAAAAGGCACATGCTACGTTATTATCCGTCAAAACACCATGTAACCATGTCGAAATATGCATTGGCATGTCATTTCGTGCCAGGGTTCCAACAAACAATGGGATATACACAGTCAGGTCATAAGTTCTGTCACACAATAAAAACTTTTGAATTTAGAACGCTGGCCACAAAAAAGTTTATTGAATTCGAATTTCGAATTTTTCATGAAAATAAAAATGTGTACTTTTTAGAATTTTCCTCATTTTTAAATATGGAGTGGACACTTAAAGAAGACCGTGACGCAGTTATTGCGTTGCATCGTTGCGGTTACGCGCCAATTCAGATTTTCGACTTACTGAAAAATTTGAATATAACCAAAAGATTCGTTTATCGTACCATAAAACGATACAATGAAGACTCTAGTGTAGATGACAGGTCAAGAAGTGGTCGCCCTCGCTCTGTTAGGACTCCAGCAGTGATAAAAGCTGTGAAGGCGCGTATTCAAAGAAATCCCATACGTAAACAGAAACTGTTGGCCCTTCAGATGGGGTTAAGCAGGACCACGGTGAAAAGGGTGTTAAATGAAGACTTAGGGCTTAGGGCATATCGAAGAAAAACAGGACATCGTTTGGACGCTGGTTTAATGGACCTGAGACTGAAGAGATGCCGCGCTTTGTTGAAGCGGTACGCGGGAAAAAAACATCGGGAAATTCTTTTTTCGGATGAAAAAATTTTCACCGTGGAAGAGAGCTACAACAAACAAAATGATAAGGTGTACGCACACAGCAGTGAAGAAGCGAGCAACCGTATTCCGCGTGTCCAACGAGGTCATTTTCCATCCTCGCTCATGGTTTGGTTGGGAGTCTCTTATTGGGGCTTATCTGAGGTACATTTTTGTGAGAAAGGCGTAAAAACGAATGCAGTTGTGTGTCAAAATACAGTCCTCAAGAACCTTGTGGAACCTGTTTCTCATACCATGTTTAATAACAGGCACTGGGTATTCCAACAAGATTCTGCGCCAGCTCATAGAGCGAAAAACACACAAGACTGGCTGGCGGCGCGTGAAATCGACTTCATCCGGCACGAAGACTGGCCCTCCTCCAGTCCAGATTTGAGTCCGTTAGATTACAAGATATGGCAACACTTGGAGGAAAAGGCCTGCTCAAAGCCTCATCCTGATTTGGAGTCACTCAAGGCATCCTTGATTAAGGCAGCCGCCGATATTGACATGGACCTCGTTCGTGCTGCGATAGACGACTGGCCGCGCAGAATAAAGGCCTGTATTCAAAATCGCGGGGGTCATTTTGAATAAACTTTATTACCATAAGAATCTATGTTTTATTAAGTTAATTTTGCTACATAAATGTTTACATAAATAATAAACATGTCTAAATTATTTCATATTGCACATGTGACAGAACTTATGACCTGACATGATATTGGGTGATTGTTTATAAATATTGTCAGAAATTAAAGAAGAGCCCATCTCAAGCAAAATACCTCAGAAAACCCTATCCGGAAATTAATGGGTTTCGTGTAATTATGTTTTTTTTCCAACACTTGTCATAAAGTTATTAATCACGAAGCAAATGACTAACTTTGGGTTACACTCTAGTTTTTGTTTGATTGCTAATAATTCCGTAAAATGGCTTAAAGAAAAAAGACCCTCTTAATTTTGATGCAGTGAGCCCATCAACTCACGTGGTGAGAAAACTTAAGCATGTTTTTATTTTTATAGCAGCAATTTTGTCAAAAATATATTATGGAACTGAGGGTGGAAATTGATTAAAAATTACTTGTTTAATCAGCTATACAGCTATTTTGTTTTACACAATTTTTAGAACATATTTTTTTTTTCAATAATTGAAAATATTGAAAAGGTGGAGAGTACTCTAGAACGAACAAGGCTCACTTTTGTATGGAGAATTCAAAATGCAATAAATATTAAATCTCAAGTTGTTTTTTGTTTTCCATGAATTCAACCAATATATTTGATCCTTTAGTTGACCTTTATGCCCCGCCACCTCCATGGATTATTTGACAGATCATGCGTCATTTCACTGATATGGGTGCCGTCTAAGACACTATCTTTCCGTTTGCTTTGCTTTTTTATCGAACTTTCGCATGTAAATAAAATTTATTCCGAGATATTTAATTGCACTTACTCGTTATTCTGCTCAAAATCCTGTCAACCAAAATACGTATTAAGCCCGTTTTACCCTTCAATATGTACAGTAATGAGCAGATGTCAGAATTAGGTAGAGTTATTTATGTAATTATACTGATTTAATACAGCGAAGGAATAAAGTGGATATGCCTCAAATCCCGCGATTAATTTTAAAGAGCAGAAAAAATCCTTTGTTTTATTAAATAAAAAGTTATTTAATTTTACACAATTTAAACCATCACGACGCGCGATGTTGTCACGTTTGTAGTTTGCACAACATAGCTTAAGAAAACAATAGCGGAAATGCGGAGCACTCCCCGTTTAACGAAATATACTAGATTTTGTCTCTTTCTACCACATTCAAACTTTCTAATGGCAATAAATCGGTTAACTCATTCCTTACCTCAGTTCGTGGAATGCGCTCGCTTGTTTCCTGTTGTGTTTTGTGTGGTGAATCCTGTTTGACCCTAGCTTGTTTATTGGATTCTGGGCTCTACTTGATACGACTATTTCGGCACGCATTAACGAACTTTGATTTGGCCTTACTTTATTGGATGATCGGATATTTGATATTGGTGATATTTGATATACTTGGGAAGTTTCAGAAAAAGTATTTTTGAAGGCACCACAAAGAATTAAAATCTTTAAAAAAATCTGTCCGGATTTACCTTTACCTCCTGCACCTGTAATTACTAGATGGGGTATTTGGCTTGATGCAGTATTCTATTACGCTAAGCATTTTGATGAAATTAAGTCTGTGTTGAATAGTCAAGAGGCAAAATCAATAGAGAATGCTATAAACATTTTTAATAATAACGACAACATGAAGGATAAGAAAGGAAGGAAGTGTATATATTTGTTAACCTCACCTCAGATGACGTTGAGCGATATGTTTTAATGTACAAATGGATTTTAACTGTTTGTAGAAATTCATTGAAGCCAGAAAATACTGAATATCTAATGGTTATATATTTTTATTCTCATAAAAGTTATATAGTAATGTCGCAAATGAACACTTCAAATCTTAGTGGTACTTTGAATGAATCGGATTAGGAAATTGATTCTGATGGGCCGATTGAATAAGCAAAAGCTCACGAGTCCAGGCTAGAGCAAAACTATTTGCTCGTTTTTATAAAAAAAGGCAAAGTATAAGAATTAATGTAAATACTAATATATATTGTGTGTTAATTATCTTTGTTTTATTTGTCTTATATATCTCTGAGGTTTTTATTATTATTTATTCGTAATATAATTGACCACACGGGATTGTCCATTAGAAATCCCGGAAGTATCCATATTAATATCATCATAATTTTGATGCAAGTACATAAATAACTCTACCTAATTCAGACCTCTGGTAATGAATTAAAATATCAGTCATTTAAGTAATAAATAGCGTCCAAACGAGACGAGTAAGTAGTGAAAAGTTGTCCGTGGCCGCCAGTATTTGCTCTACAAAACTCGTCTAGGTGCCGGAAAGTAAGTTGGTGGAGTATGGGAATGGAAGACGCGAGAAAGGGGGCTAATTCAAACTAGACAAGCCTATAAATAACTTACTATTTAACTCGTTTTGTGGGATGCAACCTGCGTGTGCATGTACGCACCATCCCACATCAGCTCAACTATGGTAACCCCGGGTGCTGCTGCTGAGTCGGCAGCGCGGAATAAATGCATTAAATACGCACAGCTAATGGGAAGTTATCTGTTTGTTCCTTTGGCCATGGAGACCACAGGGGTGTGGGGTTCGCAGGATAGGGCCTTCGTCAAGGACATTGGGTGTCGTTTGAGGGACCGAGGATTTGACCACCGCTCCGGATCGTTCCTGTCAGAGAGGATCTCGCTAGCTGTGCAGCGCGGTAATGCTGCCAGTGTAATGGGCACGTTTGGTGCGGGCGTTTCTTGGGGCGGTTTATTTGTATAGATATGTATTTCGTTTCTTATGTTTAGTTAGGATTTATGTCATTGTATTTTATTGTAGTTATAGGTACTAGACCTTAGACTGTCTCCTTCAAGTTATGTGTGCTCGTTTTGACGTTCAAAAAACAATAACAACATAACTCGCCAATGACGGAAGCCTTAGAATGGAACCCATCCGTATAGCATCACGCATGCCTCACATTTGAAATTTTAAACTAGATTTTCATATGGAAATGATTTCTTTATGCTGAAACTTACTGCAGATGTCATTGCCAGCACAACTGAGATCACAAAGTAAATCAACATGATTTTATTGATGACGACGACTGTGGTGATTCAATATTCAACCGAACAATAACTAAATAACCCACAAATACGACTTTATATAATCTTATAAGTGAGTATAATCATTATTTCTAACTACACCTAATTGGCAGATAATTGAAAAAAACTACATTTCTATTAATGTTTCTAAACCCATTTTTGGGAGGTGAAAGGTGACACAAGATTTGCATTTAAAAGGTTGCGTATGTTTGGGAAAATTTGGTATCTTGGAAAGTCAATGGTCACAATTGGCCAAAAACACGACAATGGATTTGACAGTTTCTCTCTCTTTCTATTTTATGTTGATATGATGTTTTCAGACCAATATTCCCTCTCTCTTGCTTAGGCTATTATTACTTTGGCCAACTTTTATAAATTATCAACGAATCTTAGCCCCGTTCCGCTCAGATGTATGTGGAGGACGATATACAATGCCTTTCATAATGATTACGAAGTTTTCATAAATTTTATCAACTCTACGTGAATGAACAGTATGTTTATAGCAATACAATGGGGAATAATTTAGTGACATGAAAAAAACGTGACATACCATTACTCGCGCAAAACATGCAAAAAATAATAAGAATTGGATACGACATCCGAATAAATTCATTAAGTACATCCAACATGGTAATTAATTGTTGAATGATTTATGACATGAAAAAAACGTGAAACGGGCATTAAAAAAATAATAAGGAATGGAAACGCCATTCGAATAAAATCGTCATGTGCGAGGACTCACAGAAGGAGGCATCAGAGATACAAGTCTGTTACCAAGAAACCAGAATTTATGGTCATGCTCACTAAAATGTATTTTCTTGCGGCGGCTCTGTGTAGCGGGTTGCTCCCCTCCCTCAAATTTGGCGAGGGGGTGATGGCTGGTGCACAAGACATACTCGTGAACGGGCGCTGCTTGGGGGGACTGGTATAGTCTGGTTTCTCATAAGTAATGTTCATTACAGCTTGTCTTTGTTCTTATTTATTTATTTATTTTGTTAGATTTTTATATTTGTAAGTCGATCACATTATTTTTTTTTTATGTATATGGGACTTAAGTAAGTGTTTGACTTGTAAAAGTTCATTATTTTGCCTACTTGCAATAAATGATTTGAGTTTTGAGTTTTCGAAAGCATATAAACAACTTCTCTTATGGGGACCACCTTATTTTTTTATTTTGTGTAGTTAATTCAGTTTTACCGTAACGGTAACAGAAATATACAACCCACCAAAACATTTTCATGTAAAAAATATAGCCAAGAAGTTAGGGCTGTACAGTTAGGGCGTGTAGAGTTAGAAGCTTGGCTCTACTTGAGATCTGATAACTTTTTGTTTCCCTCTTCTTGGCTACATTTTTTACATGAAAATGTTTTGGTGGGATTTCATTTCTTTTTGTAAGTTGCATAAGATCAAGGATGCATATTAATAAGGGAAGTCTACACTATATGTGGCTTGTAGTGTACTTTCAGGATTATGAAAAGCTTCTAACATGACATCTTTTAGTGGCTGACTCGTTAGAATCTGATTACAGTTCTTCGTCGGGCGGGGATTAAAACTTGGTTTCTGTGCCCTCGCTATCGCAATTGAAATGCAGTTCGTTTGTAAAATCCGGGGCCTAAGGTGTCACCATAAGTAATAAGTACTGTTTAGTAATATTCTAAAACCTGACGAAAGTCCCCTAGGAAAACCCATACAAACTTCCAGCCCATTATTTAAAGAGTAGGTGATTTATTTCTAGTCTGAAATATGTAAAGTTAATAATAATAATATAGCGTCACGCCTTTTCCATACGGCAGGTGGCAGAGGCACAAATGTGCACAATTTCAGCCAGTGTTTGAATTCTCCATTTTGCGTGACAGGGGGCTAGCCCATCGCTGCAGTTATGGAGTATTGAAGGTTAGGTAAAGTGATTATTTATAATAAGCAGTCACTGTATAAATTTTCAGACCTCGGGGTTGAGGGGTGAAAAATCCAAGTTTTAAGATTTTGCGGTTGTTTGTGTGCTAATACTAGCCTACATACCAAATTTCAGCTTTCTAGGACTTCAGGAAGTGCCCTAAAAGTTTTGTTGATCAATAGTGAATGAGTAAGTCAGTGATGAAATCGGGGTTTTTTAGATAGCAATAAAATCTAAAGTATAAGAGCTATGCACCTGAAACTTTTTAAAGTTTAATGTGTCTATTATTGACATCATATTCCGAGAATTTCGTCGATCTGGTATAATCAAAACCCAAGTTCTGAGAGTTCAAAATAACGACGAAGCGTTACGAGAAAAGGTGGGTAGTGCCCCAGTGCTTCGCGCTCTTCTTGGCGGGGGCACTTCCGTGCCCCCAGATTCTGTGAAAACATGTGTTAAGGTTTTTCATCCAAAATAAAATAAAATATTGACCTACATATTGAATTACCACCATTACCGTCTGTGACAGCATTGGCTATAAAACTTTATAGCTATAATACAATTAAAGATACTGATAAGACAATAGACCAATGAGGAAGCGTTGATTAGTACAAATAAGCAACTTAAATAATGTAAGGATTCACTTTTTCTTAGCCCGGTCGAAAGAAAGGAAATTTTATAGATTATCAACATACTCAAACGTACTAAATCAGCACGTTTAGATGGCAAACCGAATGATTTTGTGAAAAAAAAACTAAATATTAGGTCCTTACATATGAAATTGACGTTTTGCATGGGAGGAACATAAAGTCGTTTTTTTTTAAATATAATATATTTATTTAATCAAATTATGTACTATTGCTACTTTTGCCATCTCATAGGTAGTTCTTAGATCCCTTTACTAAAAAAAACATTCGGGCGGGAATCAATAACATCTTTGAAGGCGGTTTGGACTGCCCCATCGGAGTTGAATTTTTTCCCTTTCAAGAAGCTATCCAAATTTCGAAAAAAATAGTAATCTGTTGGAGCAAGGTCCGGAGAGTACGGTGGATGTCTTTGACATTCCAATTGAAGCTCCTCTAATATGGTAGCCGTCTGTTGTGCAGTGTGTGGTCTAGCGTTATCATGAAGCAGCAGCGGCCTAGAGCGATTGACCAGCCTCGTTTGTTTAGCAGCTAGCTTTTCCATCATGATTTGCAGTTGCTGACAATAGACATCTGCCGTAATCGTCTGGCCAGATTTAAGAAAGCTGTAGTGAACGACACCAGCACTAGTCCACCAAACGCTCACAAGTAACTTTTTTGGAGTCAATTTTCGCTTGGGGCGTGGTTTGGCTGGTTCGGCAGGGTTCAGCCATTGCGATGAGCGTTTCCGATTATTCTACAGGATCCACTTTTCATCACAGGTAATTATTTGATTTAAAATCCTTTCAATATTGTGCCGGGTGAGTAATGCAACGCAGCAGTCAACTCGCGTTTGTTGATTTGCTTCACACAGTTCGTGAGATACCCACTTTTCAAGCTTTTTCACCTTCCCAATTTGCTTCAAGTGCATTAAAACAGTTTTATCACTAACACCGCAGCCTGCAGCTAACTCGGACGTGGTTTGCGATGGATCCGCTTTCACAGACTGGATCAGCCTTCAATTCTTCATTATCAACTTTGGTCTCCGGCCGTCCACGGGGCTTGTTCTGCAGGTCGAAATTTCCAGAACGAAAACGTTGGAACCAAAAACGCACTGTGTTTTCTATTGCGGCACCGTCGCCATACACATCATTAATCCTTCGAGCCATTTCTGCAGCACTGGTGAAACGGTAGAACTCATACTCGTAAATAACGCGATATTTCAAGTTTTCCATTTTGTAAGCTGAGTGACGCAATAAAAAAAAACAATTGAGGAAAAAACAAATGAATAAATTAATAAAATAAAATACCTGTATAAATTTGAATTTGGAATTCCTAACCACAGAGGAGATATTTGAGATCAAAGTGGCCAGTACGGCGAAACGCCAATTTCATATGTAAGGACCTAATATATATAATGGAACCTCTCATTTACTTGTATCATGTAACTGTAGCATAAATCAGGGAATATTACCAAAACCGTACAAAAAGGTTGTTATCATACCTCTTAACAAAAACGGTGATGATGATCAATATCAAAGTCCAATAGGTCTGATAGCAACGTTACAAAAGGTCCAATAAAATGTTACAATGAAACAACTTGTTTTCTTTCTTAGAGGCTTAATATCATTTAAGTGATAAGCAATTTCCTAATGCACTAACCATGTTTAAGACAATTTCGTAGAATATACCAACTGGAAGACACCTCAGTCAGGGCCTATTTGCCAAGCTTTGACTTTTTTCTTGGACTAAGCTTAGGCTTTTGAAACCGTCTCAATTTCACTATCGCTGCAGATACTAGAAATGATTGGTCTCAGAGGTCTGGCGATGCATTTGATTAAAAGTTACCTCCACGATGCAAGCTGTCAAAGTTATTTCAAATCTTAGTTAATTCAATACCGTTAATTTTGGACTGCCACCTTGGTAGCGTTCTTGGCCCAGTGTTATTCTTAGTATATATGCAACGACCTCTTGTAATGTTTAATTTTCAGGCGTGAATTAACGCCTCAGTGATAGACAATTTATTCCATTCCTCGTCAACTTATTATGTTGGTGTCTTAAATTAATCTTATAATATATGGTCACTTCAACTTCCAGTTTCGTTTTCGTTTTCATTCCCCTCGTTTTTGGCGGTTGGCAACATCGTGTAGTGGTATTGATCTGTGGGGTATCGAATTCTTAAATTCATCACCGGAGCCTTTATTACTTCTTCTAATAAGCCGGCGAGCTAGCGGTTTCGTATTTTATTACTTTACAATGTAAAGTTTACATAACCTAAATAATAACCTATGTAGCTGTAATCACAGCAACGGTAAGTACTTAACCCTTTCGCTCTTTAAAACCGGGTTATGTGTCGAGTGTTTAGCTAAAAGTAATGTTCATATTTCAGCTTTTATTGAATAACAGCGTAATGCGCTAAGAAACCCGTGTGCCACGTCCTACACGGATTTTTCGGCTTCCGGAGTCGACATTGGTTACATCAGACTGTAAGCAAGGCCATTTTCCTCCAAAAGGAGGTGCTTTGCACGGGCCTAGCAATAGGCCGCGTCATTCATCCGTCGAGGTGTCAACGTGCGAGCGTAGCCGCTCGCCCCTGGCAACTTGGCTCGACCACACCCGCAGCTAAGCGATGTAAATTTACCATACCTAAGAATAAGTACTACTAGCGTCATCAACCAAAGACCACCGAACAACCCGACCTTAAATTTAAATCGTTTTTAAACTCTTGTTTGAATAAAGTGTACAGGTTACTTTTTAGTTTACTTTCTTTATACCCAGCTCAGGGAAAAAAAATAAAAGTATTACAGTGGCGCTCGTAAAGAGTGTTGTTGTTTTACTAATTCCCTCTTTGAGTGGTCGATGGAGCTAGGTAGTGCTTAGGTGGTTAGTTCTACATCATTTTGTGTATATTTTGTGTATAAAGTACCCGTTTTATATCTTACCCTGTGTTTTTTTTAATAATAATAATAATATTTATTCACCATTGTAGGGACATGCTTATGTCAGCAATATGTTACAGTGTAGCGAGTGCGCTCTGCTTTCAATTCAGTCGTTCCGCCGTAGCGTTCTAAGTAAATTGTCTCCACTTGTGTTTTCCCATGTGTACCGTGTATGTAAACTGAACTGCAATAAAAGCAATAATCGAGACTAAGTGAATATTAATGACACTCCTATATTGGTGACCCTAGACTTTATTCTGGAATCAATGCAGTAATAAGTGTATACCTACCTACGAACGAGCGGCGACAGGACGACTCCCGGCTAAGTAACCACGACTTGGCCGGAGTTTCAACGTGGAACAAGACAAGGCCGGAACCACCGCCGGATCCAAATGGCGTCAATTTCGATGTTGGCAAGAATCCCTGAATTCTGGCAGGAACAGCCGCGTTTATGGTTCGCGCAGTTCGAGGCGATAGTCAGCCCCCAGAAACAAGGTGACAAATACAAATACCAACTGGCAGTGTCAAAGCTAAGTAGGGATGCATTACAACATTGCTCAGACATACTTTATACACCACCAGCAGAAGGGAAATATAATTCAATCAAAGAAAGGCTTCTCAAGGTTAACAAAGAGTCTCAATAACGACAATTTCAGCGTCTGGTCGGTGAAATGGATTTGGGATCACAGAATCCCACGCAGCTGTTACGAAAAATGGTTACGTTAGCAAGGAACTACCAAGCGAGTGATGAAACAGTTCATAGATTATAGATAGCACTACTACCGACGTCTGTAAGAGCGGTGTTGACAGCGAGTCAAGATCAGACATTGGAGAACCTGGGGACAATTGCAGATAAGGTAGTAGAAAACATAACAAGTGTTAACAAGGTAGCGTCGGTTAGCAGAAGTGCAGCAAACTTCGCGATGCAGGAGATGATGACAACTATGAATAAATTGGTCCTGGAGATAGCTACTCTGCGCGGCGAGATACGTGGCAGGTCACAAACAAGGTACCAGAGTAGGGGCAGATCAGTGTCAAGGGGCAGTTCGCCAACACCTAACAGAACTCCAGAGAGTCCGGACTGGCTCTGTCGGTACCATTTCCGGAAAACTAGAAGCAGCGGCCTTAGGAGATGGAGCAAATACCGTTCTGCCGGAAAATCGTCTCTGTGTGTACGATCGTAAAAACGCGTTGCGGTGGTTAGTGGATACTGGTGCGAACATTTCAGTTATTACAAAATCAAAAGTGAACAAACATTTGCGACGTGGAATTGTATCTTATAAACTATATGAGGCAAACGGTTCGGAGATACAAACGTACAGAACTGTTACTTTAGAATTAGATTTAAAATTAAGAAGATCATTGAAATGGGTGTTTGTAATTGCCAATGTAAGCAAACCAATCTTGGGGGTAGATTTTTTAGAGCATTATAAGCTGTTAGTTGATGGAAGTGGGAAATGATTGTGCGATAAAATTACTGATTTAAAAACAACAGGAATTTTGGTTGATGACGGGGCTACTACAGTAAGCACTTTCGATGGCGGAAACCCCTGTAGCGAAATTTTGGCTAGATACCCAGACATAACCAAGCCTTTTAACCTAAAATATGACACTAAACACGGGGTACACCATTACATTGATACAAAGGGTCCAACTGTCCACGCAAAGGCGAGACGTTTACCCCCAGATAGGTATGTTAAGGTCAGGGAGGAATTTAGGAATATGCAAGAATTAGGTATTTGCCGTCCATCGAAGAGCGAATGGGCAAGCCCGCTTCACGTCATGCCCAAGAAAGATGGGCAAATCCGACCCTGTGGTGACTACAGGTAGCTGAACGCGGTGACCAAGCCGGATCGTTGCCCCATCCCAAGATTGCAGGACTTCACATATGGTTTGTTTGTTTGAAAAACTTTTATTCATAAGAACTTAAAAACTACACTATATAGAGCACCCCAAACAGCATTGCTATTTCTCGGGGTAGGTATACACTCTTTTATAGATAATTATAAGTACCTAACAATACCAAAGCCAATAATTACAAAATGACAATGATGAGATTAGTTAACACTTACACATTATAAAAATAAACAAAGCTAATCAACAAACAAATTAACGCTAAACAGTAGGTATTGTACTAAAGAGAAGGTAATTAACGGTAGGTAATTAATTAATTCATTAGTAAGTTTAATTATTACAGTTTACAATTGTTCTAAGAAATGATTTTTAAGCAACTTTTTCATCTTTACAAATTTATATGGTATGACACTTTTAGTTACATCACTCATTCTATTGAAAATTATAGGTACTATATATTGTTTTGTTCTTTTCCCATAATTGTTATTTACTTTAGGTACAAAAAACTTTGCCTTGCTTGCTTGCCTAGTTTTTATCTTGCCTATGAATTGTGTTTTATAAGTAGTTGACCAATACTCCTCTTTCGCTATTTCAAAAAGGTATTTTTTATCTACTGGTAATATCTTACAATGTTTAAATAGGCTTTCATAATTGTCTCTAAACTTATTTTTAATGTGTTTATCAACTAACAGTTTTAGAAAGCGGAGTTGAAGTTGTTTTATTTTGTTTATGTACGTTTTAAAAGATGAGCCATAAATAACAATGCCATATGATATCAACGAGTCTACCAAGGCAAAGTATAGACAATAAAGGATTGATCGGGGTACAAAATATTTTAATTGGTTAAATTTCCTTAATAATATTCTTAATTTATCAGTTAGACAGCAAATATGTTTTTTAAAGTTAAAGTTACTATCTATAATAATGCCAAGATATTTACATTCATAAAATTGAGTAATCGAGGGACATTTACAGTTCAAATGATTCATGTGGAGACAATCATAGCTATGACCTTTAATTATTATTTTAGTGTTAGGGTCCTTTTTTTTTTGGGTAGAAGAAATACACATAACATTTGTCTTTTTTACATTGAGTATGATGCCATTATCATGTGCCCAGCGAGTTATGTTGTCAAAATCGTCCTGTAAGCATTGCTGAATTACATTTTGATCCTTATGACTATATAAAAGACATGTGTCATCGGCAAACATATATATTTTACAATGGTTTATCACATTAGGCATGCTATTAACGTATATAATATAACAGGCGGGACCGGTCACTGACCCGGTTGCCACACCATAACGGACGTCCTCGCACCTTCCCGTGTAATTAATAACTTTAACTGTTAGTTTCCGTTGAGACAAATATTCTCTAAACCAAGCGCGCAGTTTGCCCCGAATTCCACAGGTCTCCATAGACTTCAGAAGGACATCATGATCTAGCGTATCAAATGCCTTCCTGAAGTCTATGAAGATAATAATAATAATAATAATAATACCTTGGACACCTTTTACACACATTGATCTAGCCCCAAACTAGGATTCCCTGTATCTTGGGTACTAGACAACGATAACACCGACATGATGTTTATTATTTAAATAATTATTTATATCATTAGCAAAATTAGACAACAGTGAGGACGTGCTTTTCCCTTTTTGGAATCCAAACTGGGAATGTGCGATGACGTCATGCTTAGATAAGAAACGATGGATTTGTCCAGTTAAGGCTTTTTCAATTATTTTATTGATACATGATAAGATCGCAATAGGCCGATAGTTCGTGGTTTCACTATGGCTACCACTTTTATAGATTGGTCTTACTATTGAAATATTCAGATGGTCAGGATACTTATATTGTTGTACAAAAAGGTTTATCATTTTCGCAATTAATGGCCCAATAGCAGTCTTTATGTCTTTTAAATCAGATAGCCTTAGTTGGTCAAATCCAGGGGACATATGGATATCAAGTTGTTCTATGATTTTTATCACTTGAGAAGCGGTAACCCTAGTGAAGCCCATGGAAGCATTTACAGTCTTACTATAATTTTGTCTATTTAACAGCTTCGTGTTACAATTATGTTCTGCTTTCAATTGCACAACCTCCGTAGCAAAGGGGTGGGCAAAGTTAGCACATATAGACTGTATATCCAATTTGGTGCCCATATGTTGCATAATAACCTCATCTAAGGATTTCTTATTACGTCCTAATCAAATGTTCCCATACTTTTTTACTGTTACCCTTACATTGTTTTAATAATTCTTTCCTATGAAGGTTTTTAGACTTGGACTTTCAGGTAAGATTTTTTTTCGCATATTGATGCAAATAAGGCATTCCTCAGGACGTCGAAAAAACGGCAATAATCACCCCATTTGGGCTGTTCGAATTTCCCAGAATGACGTTTGGCCTATGTTAAGCAGCCCAGACTTATCAAAGGTTCATGAATGACGTAGTATTAAAAGGCATATAACAGATTAAGTGCGAGGCTACCAGGGCATCGAGTACCAAAAAATCGCACCTATTCTGTTACATTGATGACGTCATTATATTGGATCACTGTGTGAAATGCCATAATGAACACCTAGATGTGGTTTGCCAAAGGTATAGTGAGTGCGGGCTAACCATCAATAGGGCAAAGTGTGAATTTTCAAAAGACTAAGTAGAATTCCTTGGTTATGAAGTATAGACGGAGGGTATCAAACCCCTCCAAAGTAAAGTGGAGGCCCTCATGAATTTTGCGCGCCCACAAACAGTAGATCAACTGAGAAGATTCTTAGGGATGATTAATTTTCACAGATCTCATCTGCCCAGAGCCGTGGAACAACAACAGGAACTGAACAAGATTCTGCACAACACTAAGAAAAGAGATAAGACCAGAATAACGTAAGGACGGAGGAGGCATGTAAAGCATTTGAACAATGTAAGGTGAGCCTTAGAAACGCTATCACCCTAGCTCATCCATTAGAAGGCGTTCTTTTAGCACTGATGTCTGATGCGTCTGACTCGTGTATCGGCGGAGTACTGCAGCAGTGGGATGGTAAGTCGTGGAGACCGTTAGGATTTTACTCAAAGAAACTTTCCGGTACTCAGACTAAATATAGTACCTATGACAGGGAACTTTTAGCAATATTCTTATCAATACAACATTTCCAGAACATGATCGAAGGCCGACCATTGATAATCTTCACAGACCATAAGCCGCTATCATTCGCATTTACAAAGCCCGACAACGGCAAGGAGTTAGCTAGAATAGTTAGACAATTAGCATACATAAGTGAGTTCTCATCAGATATACGACATATAAAGGGCGACCTCAACATTGTAGCTTGTCCCGTGTTAAAACAATAGAATGACCCACTGTGTTTGATTTCGCAGACCTAGCAAGAACGCAGGAAGCCGATACTCAGATTACATTACTGCTAAATGAAGCGAGCGATAAAAATAGTTATGAATTGAAACAATGTAGCATGCCCAACTCAGACAGCAAAGTATATTGTGAAGTAACTCAAAAAAATATTAGACCATACGTCTCGGAAAATATGAGGAAACAAGTTTTTGATGCAATTCATGGCATCAGCCACCCAGGTATTAGGACAACTAGGAGAATGGTAGCTAAGAGGTACTTTTGGCCAGGTATGAATAAGGATGTAGGCCTTTGGGCCAAAACTTGTATCGCCTGTCAGCGAGCCAAAGTAGTGTGTCATACCAGCTCCGGAATAGGACAGTTTGAGAAGAAAGAACGTTTTGAACATATTCACGTTGACATAGTAGGGCCGCTACAGACAACTCAGGAGGGGTACAGGTATATATTGACAGTTATAGATAGATTCACCAGGTGGCCTGAGGCTTTCTCACTGAAAACAATAACGGCAGATATAGTTGCAAAAATGCTGTACGTGGGCTGGATTTGTCAGTTTGGAAATTGCAGGGTAATAAGCACAGACCAAGGCCGGCAATTCGAGAGTGATTTGTTCTCAAAACTGATGCATATGTTAGCTGTAAGTAGAATCAGAACAACCCCATACCACCCCGAGAGTAACGGCATGATAGAACGCTGGCACCGTAGCCTTAAGGTGGCGCTAATGGCAATGTTATCGCAGACCTCGTGGGTGGACGAACTATCAACAATCCCACTTGGATTGAGAACAGCGATTCGTAGTGATTCATGGATAAGTGCCGCCGAACTGGTATACGGACAGACAATCACATTACCGGGAGAAATGTATGTACAGAGTCCGCAGAGATCGTTAGATGAACATGAGTACTTAGAAACACTGCGTATGGCAATGGCTCAGAATAGGCCCCAGCCCAAGTCACACTCGAATTCTAGAACCGTGTTTGTTCATCCGGACCTGAAATTATATGAGTATATATTTATTAGTAACGACGCCGTACGCAAGCCTTTACAGCCACCGTATGACGGACCGTACAAAGTGGTAAGTAGAACAGACAAATATTATTCGATACAGTTGCCCAATAGAATCTATTAATCTGCTCATTTTCATGAGGTCAGGGAAAACTCCGTTTGCTATACAACTATTGAATATGATTGCCATGGTATGGTGCAATCACATCGATTACTGATTTAACCACGTTAACCGACATGCCCCATAAATCTTCAGTCTTTTTCATGCTAAGAAGTTTAAATGTTTTAAATATAGTTATAGAGCCTATTGGCTTGAAGTTAAAGCCATCCTTGTTTTGGGGCACATTTTCAACCAAGTAATCTAAAGACTTTTCAGAAGAGGATGGTAGTGTTTCTGTTGTTATTATTGGTATGGTACTGAAGAACTTTTCAAATGCGTTAGCAACGTCCTGGTTTGATGAGAGTAATTGGTCGTTAACTTTTAAATTAAAACTAGATTCACTAGACCTAACTTTGCCTGTCTCTTTTTTAATAATGTTCAATGTAGTTTCAATTTTATCGCCAGAAGCTTTGATTTTATTGTTAAGATGTAGGCACTTGGCTTTGTGGCAGTCTTTCCTGAAATTTTTAGAATAATTTTTGACAAAGACGTTAAACTCAGGACTGTGATCATAGGATTTTTGCTCATACAATTCATATAGTCTGGACCTGCTCTGTCTTAAATCCTCTGTTGGCCATTCAGAGAATTTTGATTTGTTGTCCGTTCTCACTTTTGTCAGATTGAAAACCTTTTCAAATTCCGCAGATACAGATTTGAAGAAGCTGGAATATTATGTGTTCGGATCTTCACACTAAGGTGTTAACGGTAGACTTGACACTAGTCCACTACGAACTTTTTCCATTTTCTTCAAAGTTACTGGTCTACACAATACTTTAACGGGCTTTTTACCATTACTTTCTTGAAATATTACAATCTGACCAGTGTGGTCTGAACTTAATGCCTTAACTATTTGTTTATCGTGAATACTACATTCACAGAATACGTTATCTAGACAAGTAGCGGAGGTAGCCGTTATTCGTGTAGGCTCCAGAAAGACATTGAACATATTGTAAGACTTAAATACTGCTAGGATCCTAGTGCGAATAGAGTGGTTTGCGGTGTCTAGTAAATCTACGTTAAAGTCGCCGCAAACTATGATGCGTTTGGATTTGTTTCTGGATGCAAGTTGAAGAACTTGTTCCATCACTGACTCAAAGACATCAAAATCTCCTTCGCCCCGTCTGTACACACTAGCAATACTATATTTTTCCATCTCAACACACGAGATTTCAGCATTCATTTCACTAGAAAGACTAACAATATCCTTTCGTTCTTTACACTTAAAACCATCTTTTACTAAAATTAAGGAACCACCTCTAGTTTTAGTCCTTCTATTGAAACAGCTGATCACTTTATAATTTGGTATGCTGAACTGCATTGCACACTCTTGCAACCGGTGTTCTGTCATACTTTCTAAAAAAAAATCTAATTCTAGTTGTTTGCCAGAAAAGCCCTGGCATATTTTGGTGCATTACCTTTAAGCCGTGCTTTTCTGTTGTCGCTTGCGGCAGTTTAAACATACAATAGTATCGTTTGTACTTATTGCCTTGTCAGTAGTTACATGTTTCTTAGTACGTGTACTAATCGTTGTGGTGACCGTTATACAATTACTTACTTCTGTTATACTGTTTATAACAGATTCTAAAATAAATGAAGCTAAAGACTTAGCTATTACGTCAGTGTCAATTTTAACAATAATAACTTTGATGTCCTCACTGCGTCCGTCAGTGATGTATTTACAAATTAATAGATTTGTGTCAAAGAATAAAAATTTTGTATTGCGTACAGTCATATTCCGCCAGGATACGTAATTTTGCGCTGTGACAGAGCGGACGGCCGAAAGCAAGGCGGCGCGTGTCTCGTGGCCACATCGCGGTTCGAACTTCGCAGAGTCGCTGTGCCGGGTAATGTGAGTGTCGATATTCGGGTCGGTCGAGTCGATATTATATGTGAATGTCGGGATCATTCATTTGAACTGGTTGCTGGGGCGTATAGTACAGGTGATCTTTCTGGATATCTCGGGGGCCTTTGATAACGCCTAGTGGCCGATGATTTTGCTGAAAGCGAAACGTGGAGGCCTACTCCCTAAAATATATAAGGATTACTTCACTAACCGCCGCGTAGGGCTATTATCGGTCCGCTGGTGGAATGGAAGGTCTCCACTATGGGGTGTCCTTAGGGTTCCGTGGTGAACCAACGCTCTGGAATGTGCTGATGGACGACGTGCTGCGATTGCTATTGCCTGCATGCACTATTCTCGTAGGCTACGCAGACGACGTGATTATCCTGATAGAGTCCAACTCTCGATCCTCAATCGAACGCTCGGCCTCTAGGGTGCTTGGAGGCGTCTCCGAATGGGGCGGCAGAAACCGCCTGAGCTTTTCTCCGGTAAAATCACTCACTATGACGTTAAGCGACCGGATTTGGTGCTCTTGACCAAAGCTTATCGTTCATGCAGTACAGCGGCCCTACCGGTACTGGCAGGCAAGCTGCCCGCTGACCTGGAGCTCATCCGCGCCGGCCATAGTGATGAGGCGCGGGAAGGTTGCACTGAGACGGAGATCAGAGCGATAGAACGCCAAACTCTGGGGGAGGTCGTTGCACAATGGCAGGGACGCTGGATGAATGAGACGAAAGGTCGAGAGCTATACCGTTTCTTTCCGGACGTGACGGCTCGCCTCAAGGCCTCTTTTGTTGAGCCGGACTACCAAACTTCGCAGATATTATCGGGACACGGGTGCTTCAGGAAGAGACTGCATGATATGACGTTATTCCCGATGAGTGTATGTGAGTGCGACATAGAAGATGAAGGTATGCATCATGCTCTTTGGGAATGCCACCATACGAAGACGAACGGAAGAGAATGTTATACGGAATCACTCCAGAGGATGAAGGACCAGTCTACTACGAGGACCCAGTCTCGTCAAAGGCGAACTTCCAACGGCTACACCAGTTTGCGCACGCGTGGTGTAACGGCATAAATAGCTAAGGTCGAGCCACCGCTATCAGAAAGCTATGATCGTCTATTCTATCTAACCCCAAAAGAGATGTCCCGATTCAGCTGAGAAAATGTCAAGTCAAGAATGATAAGTCTGAATTTCTCGTTTCTTGAGAAGTTCGTTAGGCGTACAATAGTCGAACGGAAGATTGGTTCAGGAAGTAAGAGTTTCAAGTTAAACAAAGAAAGCATATATGCCCGCAAGCCGGTATTTCGAGTCAGTTAACGGTGTTTTGCGCCGGATCGATCCTTGTTATTATTTGTGTACTGGTACCATTTTTTTTTTTGTAAATATGGGCGCTTGGAACTTCTTTTACGTGGTCGACCACAATTTATAATATTTGTTTGGGATATCGTATGGTTATTCGTCGTAGTGTTACGAGATGAGTACTCAATGATATTTCATGTGCTCGCTAGTAGTGGCTTTAGAGATTCCAATTATATAACGTGAACTAACACGGCAATAACGATCCAAATAGACCGGGTTTACACAATTGCGATTTGATTTTCCGAAATGGGTCTAAACTAGCGGTTTCCTCAAAAGGTCCGTAACGTTTTGAAACCTTCAACTTTGCGCAATTCGAGCTGGATGTTATCGAAACGTTTTCTTTAGTGCTTTTAGAGATCTAACCCTCTCCACAACGAATATGTACCTTGTTAACCTCAGCTCGCCTCGACTGAGCCCAGCAAAATAAATGCGTGACACAATCTACAAGTTAGATCTCCCAGCGACATTGACATTTAATTTAAAGATGCAACTTGAATCAAAACGATCCAAGGCAAGGCAAAATATCTACCCGTCCCTAAACAATGAACTTTAGACTGTAATTTGATCTCTTCGGGCGTCCCCGACAACACTCAAATGTCAAAGATATCAACAGGATAGGTTATCTGAGTTGACAACGTTAATACTTTGTTCTGGATTTGTTATTTTCATCCGCGGAACCCCATCGATCAAACAGTCTCCCTATGCCTTGACAACCTAGGTTTAGCCTCAACTAAACTCCTGTCTAGCCTAGTCTAAAATCATAGTGTTATACCACGTCCATCATCGACACCACTCGAAATTGGTTGTGTGTGAATTGAATGTGTTTGTATGTTTAACGACTTGTGTGTGTGGAAATTTCAAAACTCGCTACACGTAGGGAATGAGGAAAGGATTGACTCGCGAATATCCTAAGAGCTAATCCAGGAACCCTATGGTGAAGGAAAAAGGAAATTAGGGTCGCTCCAAGCCCAGACTCAGACTCAGATCAAATTACCTACAAGTTCTTATCTAACGACCCAAGGATAGTTTTGGAATTTGGGGTAGGTTGATTTAAAGGATAGGAACCGAGGTATATCTCGGCGCTTCAGACACATACAAAAATCCACTGTAACACGCAATCACAAATCTTCCAGTTCTAGACGCGCAAAACGGCACACCGAACTGTTCAGTTTACCGAAAGACACGTGTACCACAGTAATTTGACGTACGGACTGAATCCCTTCTCCACCCACGCGCTCGTATTTATGGGACGCCCCACGCCCCGCAAATACTGCCCAAGCGCAAGCTTCTTATCATTAACTACACAGGGTCTAGTTTCAATCAAACATGCCATGCACGCCCGCTGTTCTACATTTTTCTGTATGCATAGTCCCTATAATCACCCATCGGTTATCACTCAAGTCATTGGTATTGCCGATACTCAAAATTTGTCGATCGCTGGCTATAAAGCGGTTGCAATTTATTAAGCCTGACTGCCCGACCGCTAGCGTCTAAGAAAAAGATCACTGGAAAGATATTCAAACCCGTGATGTCAGACTCACCACAACGTAATAATCAATCGCAATTGTATATTTGCAGTCAACATATTAGATTTCTCCGTATAGTTCCATAAGAACCTTCCATTATTTAGTTTTCAATAATTTATTCAGCGCGCAGCCAAATCGGCTCTGATCCCTACACATTTTTCAGCAATGCGACAAAAAAAACCTGACCCGACCTCTCTTCACCGAATTAACCACGTTCTCAGGCCCCTTTCTTGCCAACTTACTTCGAATCACTCAATAACCCAAGTGTTAAATGAACTGACTCTTGTATTCAATGTGTGTACCATTACAGTGCAGCGATGGGCTAGCCCTCTGTCACGCAAAATGAAGTATTAAATGAACTGACTCTTGTATTCAATGTGTGTACCATTACAGCCCCCTCCTAGACCTTGAAACACTGTTTATCTCAGTTAAACATGGCGCAAGGATCTCATTACCACAATGCTAACCCTTGCTTTGTCCATATCTACTCTATATGCACGGACATCTCAAATCATGTACACAGACCGATGAATCTGTCAATTATGCATATAATATTTACACAACTCGATTGAGCTCTCTCCTGTCTTATCTTATTTATCTACCTAACTATACAACCTCGCACATCCGCACCTTATCCTAATTTTTATTACTATATATATATATATATATTTTATTTCCTTTCTAAACCATGTAAGATCCTTAAATCTACAAGGTAGTTACTCAAATTTACAGACTAAAGCTTACTTATATAACTTTTATACACTATCTTATTTGTCTACGCCCTTGTTCGTCCTCACATAATACCTGGCTATATTTATAGTATTGTAGTTACCCAATATCTTATTTGAAACCGGATCTACTAAAGTATAACAGTTCGGATATACCACTGCCGAAATAACATAAGGCCCTTTATAAAACAATGAAAATTTCCGCATGATTTTATGTTCTTTATTTGAACGCACAAAAGTCTTAATTTTCACATAATTACCTATACGATAGACTTCTAACTTACGCCGTTTGTCTGCCTGTCGCTTACGTCGTTCACTAGAAATTTTAGAGTTCCCTATCGCTGCATTCTGCACCTGTTCCGTATCTCGCACACTATGACCTAATAACCATTCATCGCCTAATTCTTTGTCAATGGTTAACGGTTCCCGCCTACCAAACGCCAACTCATTGGAAGCGAATCCGGTGCTCGTGTGTTCGATATTATTGTAGCAATTTTCAATGTCCAGTAACGCGTCGACCCAATTTCGATTACTTCCGCCGCAATAGGTTTTAATTAGTCGACCTAGCTCACGATTCACTCTTTCTACGCTATTAGAATTTGGACAATACACCGACGTATGAGTGACCCGAATCCCTAGCTGTTTGAGACCAAATTCCCAAACTTTCGATATGAACTGCGGCCCTGAGTCTGTGATTATAGTCTCGATAGGTATTTCCCTATGAAATCTCTTTGTACAAGCGAACACGCTCCTACATGTTGCTTTCCGCATTGGATACAATTTTATTACCTTACTGTACACGTCTTGAATCACGTATATATATTGATATCCGAATTTACCTACGGGCAATGGCCCATAAAGGTCCGAGAAAACTTTCTCAACCAACTTTTCCGCCAACACCGGTGTACAAGGACCAACGGTATTGTTAGTACTTGGTTTGACCTTTTGACATATGTCACAACTTCTTATCACCGTGTTAATCACCCTATTCATATGAAGAAAGTAATTTCTGTCCTTCATCAGTGCTAATATTTTATATCTGCCATAGTGACCTATTTCTTCATGTATGTGTAATATTAGTTCCTCCTGTAATGATTCCGGAATCACTAACAACCGTACGTTCCGCTTCGGCACGTGAAAATATAACGTATCACCTACTAGCTTGTAATTATCAATCCCTCTCGTTTCCGCATCTACCACTCCACGTCTGACACAACCGCTAATTCGATTTAACCGCTCATATTCGCTTTGTAATCTCGCAATGTCCCGTAAACTCGAAATAACACTTGCGGTATTCGATGCCTGAAACCAGAATATTCCCGGCTGAACATTTATACTGACTTTCATACATCCATGACCCGCTATTTGCCTGCTTAGCGTGTCGGCAATTTGATTGTCAACCCCACGCACATACTCTATGTTGTAATCGAATTGCTCCAAAAACATAATCCACCTAGTCACGCGTGCCCCCAATAAAGTCCACGACTTAATGAACGTCAAACTCTTATGATTTGGTCTAATAACAACCTTTCCTCCTCGCATATATATCTCAAATCGCTTTAAAGTATATATGACCGCATACATTTCCTGTTCGCTTACAGACCATCTCGTTTGAGCTCCTCGAAATGCTTGCGAATAAAAACCTATAATTCGTTCCTGGCCCAAATCATCTAATTGATAAACGTAACCCCCAATTCCTATAGCGCTGGCGTCGCATTCAACATAATACGTCTTTCCCGCCAATGGCTGACTCAATGTTATACTTTCTGAGAATTGTTTTTTTATCTCGTCAAAAGCACTCCAAACGAAATTGACTCCAGACCGTAATAAATAGTATAATGGTTGCGTTGGCCAAAATTTTTTATGAATCTCCGAAAGTAATTTATGAACCCCAAAAACGCTCTCAATTGCCTGACAGTTCTGGGTGATGGATACAATTTGAGTGTTTCTACTTTGTCCGGGTCCATCTGTAAACCTTGTGTAGACAAAATATGCCCCAATAACTTGACTCATTTTTTTAGTTTGCATGTGAAGCCCGCGTCTTTCAATTTACTCAGAACCGTGTCCACTTGAGACAGATGCTGATCGATGTCACCCTCAGTTAAAATCCCCAAATCGTCAACAAAATTTACACAATATGATCTAACCTCTGGCCCTAGGATTAAGTCCATCGCCCTCGAAAATGAACCCACACTGGTTTTCAACCCCTGAGGTAAAACGTTGTAAAATTAACTTCTGCCTTGATATACAAAACCCGTATATCGTTTAGATTCGTCTGATAATGGTTTAGAAAAGTACGCATCTTTAACATCGATGACCGCTATGTAATTTAACCTGTGACCCGACTGCAATATCTCACTCATTAAAGGTGTAGTTTCAACTTCCCCAACCATTCCCGTTTAATTGTCGCGCATCGAGTAATATCCGAACCTCCCCTGACTTCTTTAGTGCACAAGTCAATGGACTGCTGAAATCCATAGATTGCCTGCTAATAATACCTATCTGTTCCATTTCTTTCAATCTTTTTGTTACTTTATCGCGATACGCGAACGGTATGGGATAGCTTCGTTTTACGAAAGGCGTTTCATCTCTCATTTTTATCTCATGTATATATTTATTTGTCCGACCTACCCTATCGCTAAACAACTCTGCATGTTTATTTAACACCGGCAATAACTTTGTTTTGTGATCAACAGGTATTGATGAATTATTCACATATTCCTCTATCATATTTCTACTGGTATCTTGGTCCTGTACTTCCATTGTACAACAACAAGCTTCCTGATCGGGCCCCGTACCTAATGGTATTTCACACATACGCCCGGCGCTTCGTATAATTAGCCTCTTATTTCCCTCACACATTAAACTGGCTCGCGTCTGTTGTATAAAATCAAACCCTAAAATTAAATCTTTAGGCACCCTTGTTAATACTAGCATTGGAGTATCGATAACGCATTCACCTATTGTTAATGGTAACGTGACTAACTTATCCACCTTCTCTTTACTGACCCCAAACGCACCTGTGATTCTCAAACTTGGGATCGGTATTTCCGTTGGTTTTCCCAATTGCCTGCATACTTCATCATACACTCCCCGACTTATTACACTGACTTCGCTCCCCGAATAAATCAAACTCCTTACAACAATATTTCCAATACACACATCTATCTCAGGTAATGTCAATGTACTACATAGATCGCGTCCACACTCAGTCGAATCGTCGTCTCTGAATATCGTATGTAAACGCCTGTCATTCCGGTCTCTACAATCCAAGCTCGTTTTTTCATCTAAACACACGGCATATCCATGCGCTTTATGCGCTAGTAATTGAATAAATTCATTCACATCCACGATCGAATCCAAATTACTCAAATCATACAGTCTATGCTCTCTTTCAATTTGATCGGCTGTCGATCTAAAGCGTAATAAATATCTGAGCGCGAACGACCCGCGCGAGTCCACTAGTTTTTTGAATTCTGATTTATCGCATTATTCCTGTCACTTGAACTTTGCCCTGCCTCTGTATTACCTGAACTATCATTGCCCCTTTGGAACTCTATTGCCTTGAAACTAAGCTGAGGCTGTCTACCTCTACCGCGAAAATAAGCGCGAGCGCGCGTCCCATATTCGTTTCTTGCCTTTATTCCCGCGTTATAATTATTCCTACGACTCACCGCGTTATATCGCATCGTATTTACTCGCAAAGCACGATATTGCCCTCGCATGTAGCTATTCCGATTTACATTGTTCGTATTTATTGTCTTCGATCTATGCAACGCATTTAATCCTCCATCAATATTCCGTTCTAATTGTCGAAGAAACTCGACCGCGTCTCGTATCGTCATTGGATCCTTTCTAGCAAAAAACGCTACTTGAATATCGCGCGGCAACTGTCTGAAAATCGTGTTGATCTTCTCCGTATCAGTAAACGGTATCGTTAGCTCATATATGCTATTCAATTGAGAAGCAAAGAATTCTTCCATACTTTGACCTTTCTTAGAATCGAACTTCGCGGTTAGGAATCTTTGTTTAATTAATTCCTGTTCATTATCTCCCCAGAATAGCTCTCTGAAATCTTTTTCAAAATCCGAATAGGTTCGCCATGAGTCTCTGTATATGCTCATTCGAACTTTTGCAATTCCTACCAAGCTATCCGTTGCCCATATCAACGCCCTCGCACTATTTCCCGAGATTTTGATATAAGCCTTTAGATCTCTTAAGAAAATCATCGGATTTTCCGAACTCCGCCCATCGAATTTCGGCAACTTCTGTGTCATTTTCACTATGCATGTTTGACGTTTTTCTACCGATTGTTCAAACGTCTCTAATTCTTGTCTGTCCGTCTGTCTGTCCGAAGTCCTACTAGCAATACTTGCACTTGAACCCCGCTCCAAACTGTCTAATCTGCTCACTATTTCAGATAACAATTGAGTCACCTGTCCTGACGCCATTCCATTATTAAAACCACTTGTCTGCGAAAGTGAATCGTCTTGTACAACCCGACTAACGTTTTTTTTAGGCCGGCCCATTATTTCTCAATACTAAACCTTCGACTTGTTCGATGAATTGTGAAAACAATGCCCTTTTTTTTTTGTTGTTGCTTATTTATCTTACTTACAAAACTGAACTGTTTAAAATCGTTTCTACGTTGTGTTATTTTTAAAAAGTAACGCGTTAGACCTTGATTCTTTTAGAATATCTAGGTATTGTACTCTAGAATATCCTTCGGTCTCGGCACCAAAAAATCTGTAACGGCATAAATAGCTAAGGTCGAGCCACCGCTATCAGAAAGCTATGATCGTCTATTCTATCTAACCCCAAAAGAGATGTCCCGATTCAGCTGAGAAAATGTCAAGTCAAGAATGATAAGTCTGAATTTCTCGTTTCTTGAGAAGTTCGTTAGGCGTACATTAGTCGAACGGAAGATTGGTTCATGAAGTTAGAGTTTCAAGTTAAACAGAGAAAGCATATATGCCCGCAAGCCGGTATTTCGAGTCAGTTAACGGTGTTTTGCGCCGGATCGATCCTTGTTATTATTTGTGTACTGGTACCATTTATTTTTTTGTATATATGGGCGCTTGGAACTTCTTTTACGTGGTCGACCACAATTTATAATATTTGTTTGGGATATCGTATGGTTATTCGTCGTAGTGTTACGACGTGAGTACTTAATGATATTTCATGTGCTCGCTAGTAGCGGCTTTAGTGATTCCAATTATATAATTAGTTCACGGCAATAACGATCCAAATAGACCGGGTTTACACAATTGCGATTTGATTTTCCGAAATTGGTCTAAACTAGCGGTTTCCTCAAAAGGTCCGTAACGTTTTGAAACCTTCAACTCTGCGCAATTCGAGCTGGATGTTATCGAAACGTTTTCTTTAGTGCTTTTAGAGATCTAACCCTCTCCACAACGAGTTAAATACTTCGGAAAATACCGACTTATGTACCTCGTTAACCTCAGCTCGCCTCGACTGAGCCTAGCAAAATAAATGCGTGACACAATCTACACGTTAGATCTCCCAGCGACATTGACATTTCATTTAAAGATGCAACTTGAATCAAAACGATCCAAGGCAAGGCAAAATATCTACCCGTCCCTAAACAATGAACTTTAGACTGTAATTTGATCTCTTCGGGCGTCCCCGACAACACTCAAATGTCAAAGATATCAACAGGATAGGTTATCTGAGTTGACAACGTTTATACTTTGTTCTGAATTTGTTATTTTCATCCGCGGAACCCCATCGATCAAACAGTCTCCCTATGCCTTGACAACCTAGGTTAAGCCTCAACTAAACTCCTGTCTAGCCTAGTCTAAAATCCTAGTGTTATACCACGTCCATCATCGACACCACTCGAAATTGGTTGTGTGTGAATTGAATGTGTTTGTATGTTTAACGACTTGTGTGTGTGGGAATTTCAAAACTCGCTACACGTAGGGATGAGGAAAGGATTAACTCGCGAATATCCTAAGAGCTAATCCAGGAACCCTATGGTGAAGGAAAAGGGAAATTAGGGTCGCTCCAAGCCCAGACTCAGACTCAGATCAAATTACCTACAAGTTCTTATCTAACGACCCAAGGATAGTTTTGGAATTTGGGGTAGGTTGATTTAAAGGATAGGAACCGAGGTATATCTCGGCGCTTCAGACACATACAAAAATCCACTGTAACACGCAATCACAAATCTTCCAGTTCCAGACGCGTAAAACGGCGGACCGAACTGTTCAGTTTACCGAAAGACACGTGTACCACAGTGATTTGACGTACGGAGTGAATCCCTTCTCCACCCACGCGCTCGTATTTATGGGACGCCCCACGCCCCGCAAATACTGCCCAAGCGCAAGCTTCTTATCATTAACTACACAGGGTCTAGTTTCAATCAAACATGCCATGCACGCCCGCTGTTCTACATTTTTCTGTATGCATAGTCCCTATAATCACCCATCGGTTATCACTCAAGTCATTTGGTATTGCCGATACACAAAATTTGTCGATCGCTGGCTATAGAGCGGTTGCAATTTATTAAGCCTGACTGCCCGACCGCTAGCGTCTAAGAAAAAGATCACTGGAAAGATATTCAAACCCGTGATGTCAGACTCACCACAACGTAATAATCAATCGCAATTGTATATTTGTAGTCAACACATTAGCTTTCTCCGTATAGTTCCATAAGAACCTTCCATTATTTAGTTTTCAATAATTTATTCAGCGCGCAGCCAAATCGGCTCTGATCCCTACACATTTTTCAGGAATGCGACAAAAAAAACCTGACCCGACCTCTCTTCCCCGAATTAACCACGTTCTCATGCCCCTTTCTTGCCAACTTACTTCGAATCACTCAATAACCCAAGCGTTAAATGAACTGACTCTTGTATTCAATGTGTGTACCATTACAGTGCGGCGATGGGCTAGCCCTCTGTCACGCAAAATGAAGTATTAAATGAACTGACTCTTGTATTCAATGTGTGTACCATTACAGTGGCATGAAAAGAGATATGGCTGGGAATTTGGCTAAAAAGTTAAATTACATGCGGAATCGGCACCGAGCTCACACCTTTTGTGAGTGTCACATCACTAGATGGGTGCGACGCTGCTATCTTTTCCCCCGCGCCCCTGAATGGGGAGAGGCGGGAAGAGGCCAGGCGGAAGGCAAAGAAGGCCGGTCCAGCCATGTGGGGGACGCACAGAAATAGCTGCGGGTTACTCTTGTAACCCGCAGCTATTTGCTCCATGCAAATCTTACCCGTTGGCTTGCTCCCCCGCGTTTGCCTCATTATGACATGAAGTCAGAATGAGGTTGGGTGGAGGTGGGATATGTCCTGGTTGCTGGGGCGGTGTACGTACAAAACAAATTGTTATTGATATTGTGCTGTATCTATATACCTCCGAACACTGAATTGAATGAGTATATGATCATGTTTAGAATAATAGAACAATATTATGATAAGTATAGTAGTGTAATAGTTTAGGTGATTTTAATTTATTTTCTTGTACTGTGGAAATACGAAATTATTACGAAAACTTCATGATATACAGTGGGTTCAGACAGGGTAACGCCGTGAATAATTGCCACAATCGTCAATTAGATTTAGTTCTGAGTTAGTTTTAGAATGGTTGTGGTCCGTGCGTGAGGGTGAGCGTGGCAGACATGGCTTTATTACAAGTGGAAAGTACCACCCGCCACTTCTTATAGATGTAATAGTGGAGATGAGTGGTCGATCGCGAGCGCATCTCCGATACCCCACTGATAACTCGAACGGTGACTCATCGCGTAGTGAACCAACAGGTTGGAATTTTAACAAAGCTGCGTTTTATTCGATGTACTCGGCAATAGCGCAAATTGACTGGGCACCATTGTACAGTGGCACTAATGGAGAAAGGTGTTTGGATTATTTTTACACCACCTTAAATAGTATTTTTGATGATTATGTGCCGAATAATATATGTGGTACTTTAAATTACAAGTATGTATATCCCAAGTAGGGGAAAGGAGCTGCTGAGCATGCGCTGAGACATGATGATACTTAGTACTATCATCTCTTGGTGACTGATCAGTAGTTCCAATTCCAAGTTCACACCTCCTCGTGGTCCCTACCGGTAACTATTACACTCGACTCTTTATAGTCTTGGGTGTAATAGGCTAACGTGACGGGAAGACTCGCCAAGTCGCACTGCTCCGCGTGGCGTTTTACGACTAAAAACCCTCCAATCAACATGAATAGTGTCAACAAAAAACGGGCCTCAGTCCCTAGCGACCCTACTATCCCTGGTTACTGCGGCTACTATGGTAACGGTAGGGTAGAGGCTGCTAAGAATCCCTGGAAGAGATCCGGCCGCAAACCGACGACTTTGACCCTGGCGTGTTACAACGCCAGGACGCTGACAACGGACGAACGACTACACGAACTGGAAAGAGAAGTGGAGACTATCAACTGGGACCTAATAGGACTGTTAGAGGTGCGCCTAAGAGGTGAAGACCTCATTAAACTAAACTCTGGCAACCTGTTTTACTTCAGAGGTCACGACGATTCGTCATACGGAGGAGTGGGTTTTCTTGTCAACCGAAAGATAACACCATCTATTCAAAACTTTAAGAGTATCTCCACACGCGTCTGTTACGTCACCATAAGGCTAAATGAACGCTACTCTCACAAGATGTACGCACCTACCTCCAAGAAAGACGCCTACGATGAGCTAGAAAAATTCTACATAGACGTAGAAAAAGCTCTCGCTGAAGACCTGGCGCATAACACTACCATCATTGGCGACTTCAACGCAAAGATCAGGCAACCACTTGGACAGGAGAAGTCAAATTTGGACTTGGCACACGCAACCAGCGGGGCCAAACCCTGGTTGATTTCCTCGAGCAACACCAAATGTACGCGATGAACACTTTCTTTAAAAAGCGTCCTTCGAGGAAATGGACCTGGGTAAGCCCCGGCGGTAAGACCAACTATGAGATCGACTATGTAATAAGCTCACAAAAGAACATAGTTAGCGACGTTACAGTCCTCAGTTACTTTAAGGCCGGAAGTGACCATCGTTTAGTTAGAGCGACGTTCAGATTCAACTTAAGTAAGGAAAGAAGCAAGCTAATTCAGTCACAGAAGCGATATATGCTTAAAGATGTGAGACACCTGCAGAAGGAGTTCGAACTGGACTTGAAGAACGCATTCGAAGGACTGAAAGAGTTGAATCTGGGCGTCGACAACCTAAACGCAAAGTTGTGCAAGTCCGTGCTAGAGACAACTCAAAAACACCTGGGCGGAGTCAAGACCAAACACGAAAAGTTAACACCAGAAACTATTGCACTGTTGGAAAAGAGAAGAGATATGCGTCAGATCACTGTCAGAGACCATCAAAACTTAAATTTATTAAATAAACAAATTCAAAAGGCTATCAGAAAAGATATTAGGACACACAAAACTGAAACAATACAGCGTACAATAAAAGAAAATAGGGGACCTAAAGTATTTAACAAACGAACTAAAACGGGGAGGTCAGAAATTATTAAATTAACAGAGAAGAACGGATCTACAGTGACGCACAGAGAAGGCCATAGTTGAAGAGTTCTACACGGAACTGTACAGATCTAGTGCAACGGAGCCGGTCACCACAGACGGCGACCCCAGAGCCAGCCCAACCGAATGCCGAAGTGAGCAAATCCTGCCTCCCATTCTACACTCTGAAATAGAATGGGCCATGAGGCAAATGAAAAAAGGATAAATCTCCCGGCGAAGACGGTGTAACGGTTGAGCTTCTGATAGCCGGTGGTGACCATGTACTTGAGGTCCTTGTAGAACTCTTCAATAAGGTATGGGTTTTATGGAGCGTCCGTAGTGAATGAGTCTAACACACGGTCACAAATATATCACCATTTATTAGCGTGTTCTCTACAATTTCTTTAGGTTGTACGTGCTAGTTAAATCAACTTATATTATAAAATACAATGAGCAATTAAATGGCTAGTCTGACCGAGAGAAAATCTGTCTCACTCTGTGTGTCGTGAAATTGACAGTCCTCAGTGTTGCCAACCGTTCCACAGATTATTAATCTAAAAATAGGCGTGCCACAGAGTCGCCACACCACCCCCCTACGGAGAGAAATAAACCTACAAAAAATATATATATATAAGACAAATTAGTCAAATGTTTTGAAACGAACACGTCTGCCAGACCTTGTGGTATATGGCTGTTTGGGTTGGGATGACGATGGCGGAGCTGTGGATGGTGCTGTAGATGGTGAAGGTGAAATAGAAGAATGCTGTTGAGAAACAGATGGCATAGCAGAAGGCGGCTGTTGAGGAGAAACAACAGTTGAGGGTGTAGGAACTGGTGTAGGAACATAATCCAAATTCTGCAATGAAGTTTGTTCAATGTAGGCTGGTTTGATCCTATCGACGCTGACAACAACAGACTTACCCTTGATATTAATAGTAACCGTTTTGCCATCTCTGGCTCGGTCAATAACTTGATAGGGGCCAGAGTAAGGAGGCTGCAAGGGGCGTCGAACAGTACCGTCTCGTAAGAAAATGTGTGACGATGTGGCCAAGTCCTTGAATACAAAAGTTGCAGGTTCGGTGTGACGCGAAGCTGGGACAGGTCGAATGGAAGCCATGTGTCGACGAAGTTTAACGACAAAATCAGCAGGATCCTCGAGCTTGTCCGGTTCGGTTGGAGGAACCAGCAATTCGCCGGGGAGACGCAACGTTTCCCCATACATCATTTCTGCAGAGGTCGCTTTCAAATCTTCTTTGAAAGCTGTGCGCATGCCAAGTAAAACGAGAGGGAGAGCCTTAACCCAAGAGTCGCCGTGGCACATTAACGATGCCTTTAACTGTCGGTGGACACGCTCAATCATCCCGTTCGCACTCGGATGGTATGCCGATGTGCGAATGCGCTTGGTGGCAAAATTGTGCATAAGTCGGCGAAACAGATCGGACTCGAATTGAGCTCCTCGGTCTGTAGTAATAACCGAAGGCACGCCAAAGCGCGGGACCCACTCTCTTGTAAAGGTGTCAGCAACTTCTTCAGCTGTGATGGTACGCATAGGCCAAACTTCGGGCCATCTGGTCACTCTGTCAATCGCAGTCAGGCAATAACGATACTCGGAACAAACTGGTAACGGGCCAATGATGTCCGTATGAACATGCGAGAAACGACCAGATGGGGTGTCGAAGGTACCTAAAGGTGCAGAAACGTGTCTCGTCACTTTGCAGCGCTGACACTCTTCACAAGTGAGAGACCACTCTTTGCAATCTTTGTTCATATTAGGCCAGACATACCGTTCGGACACGAGGCGAGTTGTAGCTCGGATGCCCGGGTGACTTAAGCTGTGCAGCTTATCGAACACACTTCGGCGCAATTCTCGTGTGACGTATGGTCGAGGTCTGCCAGTCGAAGTGTCGCAGGTCAAATAAATATCAGTACCTGGGATGGGAACTTCGGTCAATTTGAGGCTAGAGCCTTTAGTCCGAAGAGTTTTAAGTTCCTCATCTGACTGTTGCGACTTTGCAAGGATCTCGTACTCCTGATCTAAGGAGATAGCGTCAACGCGCGACATAGCGTCGGCTACGACGTTGTCTTCTCCCTTAATATATTTGATGTTAGTCGTAAACTGACTAATAAAAGACAGCTGGTTTAGCTGTGCAGGAGGGAGCTTTTCTCGACGTTGTACGAAAGCGTACAACAGAGGTTTATGATCAGTGAAGATTGTGGCCTGCTGAACTTCGAGGATATGACGGAAATGTTGTACACTTTCGTACACCGCCAAGAGCTCTCTGTAATAAGTAGGCCATTCGGACTGGCGAGGGGTCAGTTTTTTACTGAAAAACGCCAGTGGGTACCACTGACCGTTGACTTCCTGTTGCAAGCATGATCCAATATGCGCACTCGAAGCATCAGTAAAAAGGCCAAGTGGTGCATTACATACAGGATGCTGTAGGAGAGTGGCTTCCGAGAGGCTGCGCTTGCAGGCGTCAAATGCTTGGTAAAGGTCATCAGTCCACGGAAAGGGCTTTGCTCCTTTGCCATGGGTTGAGACTACAGCATTTATTAGAGGGGCCTGGAACTTTGCGGCTTGCGGGATAAAACGGCGGTAATAATTTAGCATGCCGAGAAACCGTCTCATGCCATGCACTGTTCCAGGTGGAGGAAAATCTAGGAGGGCTTGTACGCGTTCCTGAGGAGGGCGGGTGCCTTCAGCGTTAATAAGATGGCCTAGGAAAACAACCTCTTTGGCACCAAGGACGCACTTTGAAGGATTTATCACAACCCCGTATTCCTGGAACCGCTCGAAGAGCAGACGAAGATGCTTACGGTGAGTATCCTCATCTGGGGAAAATACCAGCACGTCATGGATGTAAGGGAAACAGAAATCGAGACCCCGTATGACCTCGTCGATAAAACGTTGGAACGTTTGACCTGCGTTGCGCAAGCCAAATGTCATAAAGGGAATCTCGAAGAGGCCAAACGGGGTAACGATGGCCGTTTTCGGAATATCACCTTCGAAGACGGGCACTTGATGGTAAGCTTTTACCAGGTCGATGGTGCTGAATATTTTAGCCCCAGAGAGGCTATGGGTAAAATCATTTATGTGGCGAACTGGGTACTTGTCCGGGACAGTCCGGGCGTTTAAACCACGGTAGTCGCCGCAAGGACGCCACAATCCATTTTCCTTTAGGACCATCTGTAGGGGAGATGCCCAATCACTTTTGGAAGGTCTGGCCACCCCACAACGTATCATGTCCTCAAATTCCTTCTGGGCTGCAACAAGTTTGTGTGGAGCCAAACGACGAGGACGACATGAAACGGGGGGTCCTTCGGTGGTCTTAATGTAATGCACAGTGTTGTGTTTTACAATGCGAGGTAAACCGAGAGGGCGCGTAGTATCTGGGAACTCAGAAAGCACTTGTGCGAAAGTTGAGTTGCCACAAGAGACGGCCTTGACACTGTCCTGAGAGATGTTGGCTGCAATAGCAGAAACAAACAGGTTAGAATTGCCGTCAACGAGGCGCTTGTTGCGGCAGTCCGGCAAAATATTATAATGGCTGAGGAAGTCGGAGCCAATAATGGGACTGCTAACATCGGCTATTACAAAGTTCCAAAGAAAATCTCGGCGCAAACCTAAGTTGAGGTGCAAGGAAATATTGCCATAAGTTTTAATGGAACTGCCATTTGCTGCGTTAAGTTCATAGTCCGTACTGGTAAACCGTCCATTAAGAAGCCGCCTCGGGAAACAGCAGAGGTCTGAGCCAGTGTCAACTAAATACTGGTACTTGGACTTCTGGTCCGTGACAAAAATTCTTGTCAAGCGGCTAGGTTTAGCCAAATCAGTCGCCGCTACTACTGATTGGTCCTCTCGTTTCCCTGCTGTGAGGGCCAGCTGCAAGGTTTTATGCATTTGGCCGCTTTGGTATTAAATTTTTTATGATACCAGCACAGTTTAGGGGCACCAGGTGTGGAGGTGCGGGAGCGACGGTCAGCAGCAGATGCGGAGCAACTACGTGAACGTCCAGGTCGGTTGTTGGTAGAGAGGGAAGCAACTTGTTTGCTCAATTGATCGACCTGCTGTACCAATGTTTCTAAGATGGTGGATGAAGTTGACGGAGCAGCGCAGGAGAGAACTTGGCTGGGACCAGCTATTTCCATAACCTTGTCAGCCAACTCTGCGAGCTTATCCAGGTCAAGCTCCATCTGTGATGCTAGAATAGCTTGTACTTGTTGAGGGAGGCGGCGCATCCACAGTTGTCGCAGAATATTCTCATCTGACAAGTCATTGCCAGAGAGCGAGCGGAGGTGGCGAAGAAACTGGGATGGTTTTCTATCCCCTAGTTCCTCTTCACCAATGAGGTGACGTACCCGCTGTTCTTGGGACATAGAAAGTCGCCTGATTAATTCCTCCTTCAACTTTTTATATTTGGTGCCATCAGTTGGAGGTGATGTGATTATGTCCTCGATTTCACCGGCCAATTTTTGGTCGAGCTGCGAGATGACATAATTGAACATTGTAGTATCAGCTTTGATACCTGACAACTCAAACTGGTCCTCCACCTGGGCAAACCACACCGCTGGCTTGTTGGGCCAGAATGGTGGTAATTTCACAGAGACTTTGAATGTCTCCGGTTTCTTATCCAATTCCAGCATATTATTGAGAACAGCTTTCTCAGCCTTTAGCTTTTGAATGCGTGCAAGCAATTCTTCAGTCATTGTTAATATTTACAACTTATACTAAAGAACCAGCAGACGTGCATGCAAAAAAAAAAAAAACCGGGGTGAGACGAGGACACAAAAATTAAATAAGTAAGTAACATGTACAATAGGCAATAACACCACAAATAATTGTCAGCCTAGAACTTATAACTAATTAGTAAAAATTAAAATTAAGTTTTATATGTACAATTTTTTTTACAAAATTTTGTTTTAGTGGTTAAGATTAGAACCAAACAAACGAAAATGCACGGTGAGGAGACTTAATTAATATTAAATTAGTACTGCATATGCTCAAAATGCAGAAAATTAACCAACCTATTAACCAAAAAATTAAAATTAAATTCAAAATATTCTGGGCAAAATGCAGCACAAATCAGTAAAATTACTGTCCAAAATAGTCTTTAATACACGTTTAAATGTAATACCAGTCACCAATAAAGTTTTGAGAGTACTCACGGACCGACGGACACAGGAGTTTGTCGTAACTTACGAAATGTGTATCCGAACGCAACACCGGTAAAATCGATTTTCGACAAATAAGCCGCGCCGCGCACAACATTATCGGTCTGAAGTTGGAGCGAACTGTCTCTTGTCAGGATAGTTCTGCTACTCGACACAAGGCGGCGGCACCGGTCACGTTTTTTGAATTCGAACTATCAATTCTTGAAATTTTGAGACGAAAAATTGCACTGAATTCGATGAATGCGATATGATTTAGTTTCAGCACGACGAAAAAAAAAAATTGTAAACACTGTCCAACTCGATGTTCCCATACGAAGATATCACGAAGGAAACAATTCACAAGCGGCGCCGAGGCAAACCTGTTTTATCTTGTTAGCGGGCGGCGGCCGGTATGTAGGTAGGTTTCAGATTTCAACCTTGGATGGTTCGTAGCCGGCTTGGTACACGCAGGATTGATGGAATGTAGTTTGCAATGGTGCAATGACGATGACAAAATCACAAGATTCACTTCAATTGCGTAGAAATAAGTCCGGCGGGAACTCGAAATCACGTCGGGGTCACCATTATGGGTTTTATGGAGCGTCCGTAGTGAATGAGTATAACACACGGTCACAAATATATCACCATTTATTAGCGTGTTCTCTACAATTTTTTTAGGTTGTACGTGCTAGTTAAATCAACTTATATTATAAAATACAATGAGCAATTAAATGGCTAGTCTGACCGAGAGAAAATCTGTCTCACTCTGTGTGTCGTGAAATTGACAGTCCTCAGTGTTGCCAACCGTTCCACAGATTATTAATCTAAAAATAGGCGTGCCACAGAGTCGCCACAAAGGTACTTCATGGCGGAGTTTCACCCGAACCCTGGAAGAATGCGGTAGTGACCATTCTGCACAAGAAAGGGGATATAACCAAACTGGGAAACTATCGCCCGATAAGCCTCCTCCCGCAGATCTACAAGATCTTTACCAAAGTGCTGTGCAAAAGGATCACCCGCCACCTCGATGAATGCCAACCCATCGAACAGGCAGGCTTCCGGAGCAGATACTCCACTATCGATCACAAACACACTGTGAAGCAGCTGTTGGAGAAATCACAGGAATGGAATCGACCCCTGTGTTTCGCCTTCATTGATTATGAGAAGGCTTTCAACAGTGTCGAACACTGGGCGGTCTTTCATGCACTCCATCGTTGCCAGATCGACGCCCGATACGTGGATGTCCTCCGGGAGCTTTACAAGTCGGCAACGATGCAAGTGCGGATTCACAAGCTGACGAACCGCATTAGCATCGAACGAGGGGTGCGCCAGGGAGACACCATATCACCTAAGCTCTTTACAGCTGTCTTAGAAGACATAGTAAAGACGCTTACATGGGACCAGCAAGGCATAAACATCAATGGTGCATTCCTGACGCACCTCCGCTTCGCCGACGATATCGAGGTCGCCGACAACCCTGGCGACCTCGAAAGCATGCTTCAAGATCTTTATAGTGCTCCTCTTAAAGTTGGCCTGAAGATGAATATGTCCAAGACTAAGTTTACGATAAACATCTCTGACGGCTCATTGTCTATTGTCATGTCATTGTCTGAAGCAGCTACTAGCATCAACAAGCAGTAGGCTGACTAATCTTTTCACCACGATGGCCATCCGTAAGATCCAAGCTCGCAATATACGGCCCTTATCAGGGCCTGCCTTGACAGTTCTCTCTATTAATATAGAGGGCTTCTCAGCGGACAAAGCAATTTTACTTGCTGAGCTGTGCCATATAAATAAGACTGACGTTTTGTGCGTACAAGAAACGCACCGAGGCCCAGACAACCCGAGGCCGGATATAATGAATATGACCCGTATCATCGAACGACCTCATCTCAAGTACGGCAGCGCGATCTACACCAAACCTGGTACGCACGTGAAGTCCACCCACCTAACAGACGACAATAATGTGGAGATACTGACCGTGGAGCTGTCGGACGCCACTGTAACATCCGTATACAAACCCCCCAACAACCCGTTCCAATTCACAGCGACACCCAATTTCGGTAACACGATAACCAGAATTGTCAATGGAGATTTCAATAGTCAATAGATATCGAGGTCGCCAGGGTTGTCGGCGACCTCGATATCGTCGGCGAAGCGGAGGTGCGTCAGGAATGCACCATTGATGTTTATGCCTTGCTGGTCCCATGTAAGCGTCTTTACTATGTCTTCTAAGACAGCTGTAAAGAGCTTAGGTGATATGGTGTCTCCCTGGCGCACCCCTCGTTCGATGCTAATGCGGTTCGTCAGCTTGTGAATCCGCACTTGCATCGTTGCCGACTTGTAAAGCTCCCGGAGGACATCCACGTATCGGGCGTCGATCTGGCAACGATGGAGTGCATGAAAGACCGCCCAGTGTTCGACACTGTTGAAAGCCTTCTCATAATCAATGAAGGCGAAACACAGGGGTCGATTCCATTCCTGTGATTTCTCCAACAGCTGCTTCACAGTGTGTTTGTGATCGATAGTGGAGTATCTGCTCCGGAAGCCTGCCTGTTCGATGGGTTGGCATTCATCGAGGTGGCGGGTGATCCTTTTGCACAGCACTTTGGTAAAGATCTTGTAGATCTGCGGGAGGAGGCTTATCGGGCGATAGTTTCCCAGTTTGGTTATATCCCCTTTCTTGTGCAGAATGGTCACTACCGCATTCTTCCAGGGTTCGGGTGAAACTCCGCCATGAAGTACCTTTGTGGCGACTCTGTGGCACGCCTATTTTTAGATTAATAATCTGTGGAACGGTTGGCAACACTGAGGACTGTCAATTTCACGACACACAGAGTGAGACAGATTTTCTCTCGGTCAGACTAGCCATTTAATTGCTCATTGTATTTTATAATATAAGTTGATTTAACTAGCACGTACAACCTAAAAAAATTGTAGAGAACACGCTAATAAATGGTGATATATTTGTGACCGTGTGTTATACTCATTCACTACGGACGCTCCATAAAACCCATAATGGTGACCCCGACGTGATTTCGAGTTCCCGCCGGACTTATTTCTACGCAATTGAAGTGAATCTTGTGATTTTGTCATCGTCATTGCACCATTGCAAACTACATTCCATCAATCCTGCGTGTACCAAGCCGGCTACGAACCATCCAAGGTTGAAATCTGAAACCTACCTACATACCGGCCGCCGCCCGCTAACAAGATAAAACAGGTTTGCCTCGGCGCCGCTTGTGAATTGTTTCCTTCGTGATATCTTCGTATGGGAACATCGAGTTGGACAGTGTTTACAATTTTTTTTTTTCGTCGTGCTGAAACTAAATCATATCGCATTCATCGAATTCAGTGCAATTTTTCGTCTCAAAATTTCAAGAATTGATAGTTCGAATTCAAAAAACGTGACCGGTGCCGCCGCCTTGTGTCGAGTAGCAGAACTATCCTGACAAGAGACAGTTCGCTCCAACTTCAGACCGATAATGTTGTGCGCGGCGCGGCTTATTTGTCGAAAATCGATTTTACCGGTGTTGCGTTCGGATACACATTTCGTAAGTTACGACAAACTCCTGTGTCCGTCGGTCCGTGAGTACTCTCAAAACTTTATTGGTGACTGGTATTACATTTAAACGTGTATTAAAGACTATTTTGGACAGTAATTTTACTGATTTGTGCTGCATTTTGCCCAGAATATTTTGAATTTAATTTTAATTTTTTGGTTAATAGGTTGGTTAATTTTCTGCATTTTGAGCATATGCAGTACTAATTTAATATTAATTAAGTCTCCTCACCGTGCATTTTCGTTTGTTTGGTTCTAATCTTAACCACTAAAACAAAATTTTGTAAAAAAAATTGTACATATAAAACTTAATTTTAATTTTTACTAATTAGTTATAAGTTCTAGGCTGACAATTATTTGTGGTGTTATTGCCTATTGTACATGTTACTTACTTATTTAATTTTTGTGTCCTCGTCTCACCCCGGTTTTTTTTTTTTTTGCATGCACGTCTGCTGGTTCTTTAGTATAAGTTGTAAATATTAACAATGACTGAAGAATTGCTTGCACGCATTCAAAAGCTAAAGGCTGAGAAAGCTGTTCTCAATAATATGCTGGAATTGGATAAGAAACCGGAGACATTCAAAGTCTCTGTGAAATTACCACCATTCTGGCCCAACAAGCCAGCGGTGTGGTTTGCCCAGGTGGAGGACCAGTTTGAGTTGTCAGGTATCAAAGCTGATACTACAATGTTCAATTATGTCATCTCGCAGCTCGACCAAAAATTGGCCGGTGAAATCGAGGACATAATCACATCACCTCCAACTGATGGCACCAAATATAAAAAGTTGAAGGAGGAATTAATCAGGCGACTTTCTATGTCCCAAGAACAGCGGGTACGTCACCTCATTGGTGAAGAGGAACTAGGGGATAGAAAACCATCCCAGTTTCTTCGCCACCTCCGCTCGCTCTCTGGCAATGACTTGTCAGATGAGAATATTCTGCGACAACTGTGGATGCGCCGCCTCCCTCAACAAGTACAAGCTATTCTAGCATCACAGATGGAGCTTGACCTGGATAAGCTCGCAGAGTTGGCTGACAAGGTTATGGAAATAGCTGGTCCCAGCCAAGTTCTCTCCTGCGCTGCTCCGTCAACTTCATCCACCATCTTAGAAACATTGGTACAGCAGGTCGATCAATTGAGCAAACAAGTTGCTTCCCTCTCTTGAAACGCCTCCGGAACGGGACTATAGTAGGTTCGATTGCAGCGTTTACTTCACAGAAGATGGGTCTGTGTTGGGTGCGTGGGATCGGCCGTGCAACTCGTTTTCGGCATTGGGAGCTAATGTTTGAGCTAGCGAAGATTAAGTCTGGGTTGTATCCCCTTTTCCATCTGCCACTGTTGAAGGATGCCGGTAGCTTTGGGTCGTGGATCAGTGCAAGGTTATTGGCCTCGCTCCATTCTTCAACGGCTTCTCCATTTCCGTCCGTTTCCCTGTACCCCCATGCGACGCTATGACTATTGAAATCTCCATTGACAATTCTGGTTATCGTGTTACCGAAATTGGGTGTCGCTGTGAATTGGAACGGGTTGTTGGGGGGTTTGTATACGGATGTTACAGTGGCGTCCGACAGCTCCACGGTCAGTATCTCCACATTATTGTCGTCTGTTAGGTGGGTGGACTTCACGTGCGTACCAGGTTTGGTGTAGATCGCGCTGCCGTACTTGAGATGAGGTCGTTCGATGATACGGGTCATATTCATTATATCCGGCCTCGGGTTGTCTGGGCCTCGGTGCGTTTCTTGTACGCACAAAACGTCAGTCTTATTTATATGGCACAGCTCAGCAAGTAAAATTGCTTTGTCCGCTGAGAAGCCCTCTATATTAATAGAGAGAACTGTCAAGGCAGGCCCTGATAAGGGCCGTATATTGCGAGCTTGGATCTTACGGATGGCCATCGTGGTGAAAAGATTGACTAATCTTTTCACCACGATGGCCATACTCTGCGGCTGAGTACATCTGCCCTGTGTGGGAACGTTCAACGCACGCAAAGCTGGTCGACGTGGCATTGAACGAGTCATGTCGATTCATAACGGGCTGTCTGAAACCCACACTAACCGACAAGCTGTACCAGCTAGCAGGAATAGCCCCCCCGGAGGTTCGGAGATCTGTCTCTAGCTCGGTTGAAAGGTCAAAGTAGACACATGACAGACGGCATCCCCTGTTCAACCGTGTACCAGCCAGGCCCAGGCTGCGTTCCAGAAAAAGCTTCCTGCACTCAGTGCAGCCGCTAAGTCAACCAGCTCAAACTACACGCCTCGCCAGGTGGCAGTCACGACTGAACCCTACAGACCCGAGCAACTGCGTGAAAGAGAAACTAGCTGAAGGATACAAGCTCAGCTGGCCGATCTGGAAATCTCTCAACCGTCTCAGAGCTGGAGTGGGGAGGTCCAGAGCTAACCTGGCGAGGTGGGGCATCATCTCGGAACTAGACACGGCGTGCGTCTGTGGATACCCGAGACAGACGATTGCGCACATGACTGGGTGCCCTGCGTGCCCGACAACCTGCACGGACGAGGAGCTGTATAAGGCTACCGAGCGAGCTATTGCGGTTGCGGCCTTTTGGGCCGCCCGTATCTGAGATGACCGTCGACTCGAAAAGAAGAAGAAGACGGCTCATTGTCCAACATCACTGTCGGAAATGAGACGCTAGACTAAAGGTGGTTGATCATTATGTCTATCTTGGACACATTCTATCTTTTGGTAGAGAGTACCAGGCGAAGGAGGTCTCCAGGAGAGTCCAACTTGGATGGGCGGCATTCAAGAAACTTGAGAGAATATTCAGGGATCGAAAGATGCCGCAATGCCTGAAAACCAAACTATTCGACCAATGTGTCCTGCCTTCCATGACGTACGGTGCCGAAACATGGACGCTCACAAAGGAAACGGTGAAACGAATGAGAGTAGCCCAAAGAGCCATGGAGCGTTCAATGCTAGACATCACACTCCTAGATCGAGTCCAAAACGTCGAGATACGTCGACGGGCGAAAGTCCAAGATGTCGTAAAACATATCACTAGACTCGAGTTTAAGTGGGCAAGGCACTTGGCGAGGCGAGGTGATGACAGGTGGAGTAGATCCCTGACCGAGTGGTCGCCAAAGGAAGGAAGAAGGAGCGTGGGTCGGCCGGCAGCCAAATGGGTCGACGATATTACTAACATCGCGGGGAATACCTGGATTCGTCTGTCACAGGACCGGAGAGGTTGGCACAAATTGGAGGAGGCTTATACCCAGCAGTGGGCGGAAAAATGCTGCCAATGAATGATGATATCCCAAGTGGTACACTAAATAAATGATTCGGGAAATTAAACTAAAGGGTGATTTACATAGGAAATATAAAGGTAGTAAGTCAGACACGGATTACTACATATTTTCTAGGTGCAGAGCGAGGGTAAAATCTTTGATCATGCTAGCCAGGGAACGGTACAGTGATCTGGTAGAAAAACACATGTGGGAAGACCCAAAGGCCTTTTGGGGATACATGAAGTCTATGAGAGGTAACAGGTGCCCCCAAAACATTATTAAAGAGGGGAAAGTGTTATCTGCTGAAGAGATTGATCGGGAGTTTGCAGATTACTTCCAATCTGTATACAGTGTGGACCGAGCCAAACTGGACGTCGATGAAGCCATGGCTGAGTCAGGTGCCAAGGCGGCGCGTGCAAGTGGACCGGCTACTCCTAGGGCAGGTGCGAGATGCTCATAGGTGACTCAAGCTGAAAAGGTCGGCGGGCCCGGATGGCATCCCTTGCTATGTTATTAGAGACTGTCGGGAAGCGTTAGCACAGCCACTGACATATATTTACAAGAGGTGTCTGGAGCAGGTGATTTTTCCAGAGCGTTGGAAGGTGACCAGGGTAGTACCGGTACCGAAGGGCAGGGCAAGTCCAAGTGTGGAAAGATACAGACCAGTAGCTATTCTTTGCACGCCTGCAAAAGTACTTGAATCGGCGATTCAGAAAGCATTATTAGCGTAAGTGGACTCACAGCTATCAGACGCCTAGCACGGGATCAGGAAAGGTCGTAGTACATGTAGTAATCTGCTAAATCTTATGGCCCAAGTTATCCCAGTTGTAGACGGCGGAAGACAGGTAGATACTGCATACTTCGATTACAAAAAGGCATTTGATTTGGTAGATAACAATGTGCTCCTGAAGAAACTTGCGGATTTAGGTTGTACTCCACAATTACTTAAGTTTTTTAAAAGTTATATGAGTGACAGAAAACAATATGTGGATTACGAGGGACACCGGTCAGAACCATACTTTACTAGGTCGGGGGTAAGTCAGGGAAGCACTTTGGGGCCGTTGAAATTCACAATAATGATAAACGACCTACCTAGACAGGTAAAAAGTGCACTTTGTTTATTGTTTGCGGATGCTGATGCTGATAAGCTGTCCTTGGCGTTAGGTAGTGATGATGACTGCGTCGAAAGGGACAGCTGCTTTAAAAACATTATATAATGCACTGGTTAGGTCACAGCTAGAATCAAATGCAATAATATGGGCTCCACACGAAACAAAATATCGTCTCATGTTAGAGCGGATACAAAATAAGTTTGTGCGATATTTGTACCTACCATTAAATTATCCCACACTTTTTATATTGGGTATGGTAAGCTACAATTAGCTCAGAGTCATAAGGGATGTAGCTCTTGTATCATATGTGTATAAGGTACTGGTGGGTAGAACGTGTGATCCCGTGATGCTGGGCGAGGTGAGCCTGTGTGTGCCAGATGGGTACGTAGAGCGCTGCCGCCGGCCGCCGCTGCTGCTGCAGCCGTACGCGTACTAACGTACGCGGGGGGTCGGGTGTCGACTATGCTTTTATGCTGCACACGCAGTACAATTAGCGATAAACCGAACAACATCTTGGTACATGCCAGGCCAGAAGTAACGGAGTTTTAGCCTTTTATATGTTTTCGCCGTACCTAGATGGGCTGCTGTAGGAACCGAAAGATTAGCGTGCATTATCTCATTATGGGGATCACCTCCTTCCATTCGAATTCGGATATCAAAATATTTTTTATTTTTGTATGCCGATACACGCGACCGTCTTTTAATTGAAAATTAGGCACCGACCCTAGTTTTGCCTTATATTTCTTATGTAGATTTAAGTAAACAGGTTTCTGATAAGTCTGTTCAATAAAAACAGCTGATGTCAAGTTGAACTTGGGTAGACCAACAAGAGCTGCGTCGCATATATTATAAGTTAACAATGTAGCTACTAATTTTCTATATTTATTAAACAAGTACAACGTATCCTGAATTAGAGTAAAGTTAAGAATATTATTACTCATGTCGAAATATAAAATAGCATCGCTGCGATGACACATTAAATTAAATAAATGAATATGCATTCTATGCACAGATAAAATTGCAGTCTAAATTTGCATTTACCTACTATGTAAATCTAGAAGTGTCTCAACACTATTATTTAAATCATTCCGACTAATGTTTGAATGATTTCCCACCATAATTACAATAGTGCTGAACTCATCATAGATACCTCGGTTTATTATCTTCACAAGATCTGCAAATTAACTATTTTTACAGCAAATGTTTGTTACTTTTTGATTAAGCCGGTCATGTAGTAGAGGTCCAAATCCTGCACCTAATTTGTCGGAGATCAATAGAACAATATTTTGGTAGTTCGCGGTCAACGAGTGGAGGTGAGTGGTGGGACACACGTGTTGGAGTGCGGTGTGATGCACGTGCCAGTGGGTGGCACGGCATTCGCGGAATGGAGCGTTGCAACGCGCTTAACAGCGAGTGGCGTGGCCCTCGGACAGCGGGCAGCGTGACACAAACCTCAGCAGGCAGCGCGACACTCACTACGCTCGCATTGTTGAGCTGCGAGGTACCTCCTCCTCTGCGACGGCGACGTTGTTTCTTGGTCGGTACAGCGGTGGACGCTACAACACTCACGTTTATGGGGGTCAAAAACAAAGGTTTTGACGTGGGCTCATCCTCCTTTCTGGTCTCATTCTCCTCGTCCTCCTCGGCGTAGCTGAATTAACTCACAAGTCGCGGCTTTGAGAACTTTTGGAAATCGTTCAATATCGCTCCTGACGTATTATCTTTATAAGGTAATGATTGTTTATTGTCAGACGAATATTAATTCCCTTCATTCTAAGGTGAGATTTTTCAAGGATTAGAATTCTATTGTACTAAGATCAATTTCAAGCTGACAATATTCTTAAGGAATTTAAAATAATTTCCTTTGAAGAGAAAGATTTAGGGAGGACCCATCTGCTTACCCATACTATCGACACGGGTGACGGAAGACCCATAAAACAGCGCCATTACATGCTATCTCCTTCTGAGCTCGATGAGTTGAACAGGCAGCTCGATGAAATGCTTGAACTGGATGTTGTCGAACCAAGCAGCAGCCCAAGGAATAATCAGGAAACTATGGCACCTAAAGCAGATAGTTCCCTACGATTTTGCCTAGACAGCAGGAAATTGAATAAGGTGTCGAAACACGATGCTTACCCTTTACCCTTAATTAACCAGTTACTTGATCAACTCGTAAATGCCAAATTTATATCATCGTTAGACTTAAAACCAGCCTTCTGCAGCAGATAGGTTTGATTCGCAGGCATCCAATAAGAAGACCGCCTTTACAGATCCTGCTCGTGGCCTATTCCATTTTAAAGTAATGTACTTTGGCTTAACTTCCGCGCCGGCAACACAGCATCTCCCGATGGACATCCTATTTGGTCCGGAGTGGTCGTATCTTTATTTACCTAGATGACATCATAATAGTTTCCGAGTCGTTCACTGCGTCTTACCTTATTACGTACAGTACTGGAACTATACCTTACTATAAATGTATTAAAATGTAACTTCTTTCGTAGGCAACTTAAATATTTAGGCTTCGTGGTGGGTGAATACGGTTTACGCACAGATCCCGACAAAGTCACAGCAATTATCGAATTCCCTATACCGACATCTCGAAAAGATGTCAAACGTTTTCTTAGCACCGCATCTTACTATTGTCGTTTTATTAAGAACTTCAGCAACATAGCAGGGCCTCTTAACCAATTAACCTAAACTCGGAAAGGCGCTCCACCTATTCATTGGTTACCAGAAACTGACAGAGCTTTCAATCAACTGACGGTAGCGATGACAACTGCACCTGTTCTAGCCTGTCCAGACTTCTCCTAATCATTCGCGGTACATTGATACGCGTCAGACTTTGGAATTGGTGGAACCTTGACTCAGGACTTTGACGGTGAAGAGCTCCCCCTGGCGTACTACACTGTGAGAGAACCACTTGCTGTCGTCAATGTTGTTGAACAATTTCGGCCGTATCTCGAAGGGGACCGTCAATTTAAAATAATAACGGACCGTTCGAGTTTAAAATGGTTCCCTAACCTTAAAAATCCTACAGGACTACTCGAGAGATGGGGTTGCCGTCTTTCAGTCGAGCACCGTCGTGGTTCGGAAAATGTCGTGCCTAACGACTTATCAAGAGTAGTCCCGGTACATTTAATCGATACCAGCGTTATTACGGATGCGTGGTACTTAAATCTACATAAGAAATATAAGGAAAAACTAGGGTCGGTGCCTAATTTTCAATTAAAAGACGGTCGCGTGTATCGGCATACAAAAATAAAAAATATTTTAATATCCGAATTCGAATGGAAGGACGTGATCCCCATAATGAGATAATGCACGCTAATCTTTCGGTTCCAACAGCAGCCCATCTAGGTACGGCGAAAACTTATAAAAAGCTAAAACTCCGTTACTTCTGGCCTGGCATGTACCAAGATGTTGTTCGGTTTGTCGCTAATTGTACTGCGTGTGCAGCATAAAAGCATAGTCGACACCCGACCCCCAATTTCATGGGAAGCGCAAAGCTTTGCTGTCGTCCGTTTCAGTGCATAAGTCTGGACTTAGCGGACCCTTACCACCTTCAAGACAATGTCCTGTTATGCTTCTACAATACGATGTAGGTCTATAAAGGACTAGTATCCAGGACTGTACAATATAATCTAAAATAAAAACGGCAAAGTGCGAGTTGACAAAAAAGTCATAACTTTTTCATAATTTATTATTTTGGAAATATATTGCAATATTAAGTCAGAAAGTTACAATATAAAAAAAATTGCTAAAAAAATAAATACGGTTAGTTTATTTTTATTTCTCATAAACTATTATTAGATTATTATTTTTACCTACACACGTATCATAAACCCTCTTTACTTACAAAAACCGCACGTTACGATCAGCATAATGTTAAACTTCTTGGTAAAAAGTAAAATTACAAAACTAGACTTTACTAGAGTAATTATATTATAGGAAATCCTAGCTTATATCCTTGGTTGGTACATGTTATTAATGACGTACAGAAGACTTCGTGCGTGATGAATATAAATATACCTTATCTGTGACGGTCGTCAACTTATCTTAACATTACGTGAAAATATGACTAACATAGTCGACCGGCACACTGCGAGCATATGTTGGCGATCTGAAAGGCATTCGGCAACGAGAATGAGGTCAATCGCAAACCTGAGCTGCGACATGTGTGCCCCGTTAACGTTGACGCCTCTCTCACTCCAATCCAACGTCTTCATAATGTCCTCCAGAACGTTGGTGAATAGTTTGGGTGAGAGAGTGTCCCCCTGTCGGACACCCCGGTCGATAGACATGGAGTCGGTGTTCCTATGCATGAGCACCTGCATTGTCGCGGTCCTGTACAGTTCCCGGAGAGGTCATATCGCATGTCAATGCCGCAGCGATGGCGGGAGTGGAATACGGCCCAGTGCTCACGCTGTTGAACGCCTTCTCATAATCGACAAAGGTGAAACACAAGGGCCGGTTGAATTCTCTGCTTTTTTCCATCAGCTGCTTGACCGCATGGATATGATCCATTATTGAGTAACCCCTCCGGAAAAATTAGAGTCCAGACCCTTTCTGTATTCAGATGCAATCTTCAAACAGCTTTGATCACATCCGAATTTTGGGCAGTGATCACTTATTTCATTGAGTTGAGGCAAAAAATATTCAACATCAACCAGCCTAGGGCCAATTAAATCAAGCTCTTCCGCAGCCTGTACTTGCTTCTCAATTACAAGGGGCAGAAGTGGTGAACTCGGTGCAATCTGAAAAAGAACAGGTAGAAAAAATATCATAAAGTAAGTAAAAAATATACATTTGAATGATACTCACGAACTCAGAAGAAGATTCTTCTAGCATCTGTGGCTCTGCCTGAACAGAAGACGTATTAGGTTCAATCTGAAAGAAAACGCAGAAATATTGAATTATGTGTAAATTTTTAATTGATTCAAAAAAGTTTTCAATTGGGGTGTTAGAATGTTTATGATGTTTGTTACCTAGAAGTTGGTATTATTTATGAACCAATTTGAATAAATATTTTTCTTCTAAAACAGGAGACCTCCAGTTTAGTCCCATTTTAAAAAATATAGAAAACCGTTGAGTTGTTTTGGTTTAAAATAAAAATAACTATAATGTTAGCGGCTTCGGCAGGCAGCCGTGGGGCGGGCAGCAGCGCGCCTATATAAAGCGAGGCGCAGACCGCGTGCGAGGCACTTGCCCAGTCGTCGTGAAAGATTCAACACCTCGCCATTATTGTTGTCACACTGTCCGATATCTTTATTCGTTTTGATAATTGTTATTAGAGTCCATTTCTGTTCAAATTATAATCAGTCAGTTTCAGTGTGTTTCTTTTTAAAAAATCATCTCGGCCTCTGGTTTCTAACATCAGTAGTGGGATACGATTCCTGTGATTCTATCTCACACGCCTACATACATTTTAAATTGTACGAGTGAAAGATGTCGGATTGTGAACAACGTCGTAGCCGCCGTGAAAGTAGTCATTCACGTGAACGACCTTTTAATGTGAAAAGTGAAAACGATACAAGGAGCGTACTCCTGAAGGCCAGTTGCGACAGGAAATGTCTGCGATCTTGGCGCGTCACTGTGCGTTAGAAAAACGCAAAATAGTTGGACCCGTGGCTCAATTCTACCCGTCGATGGCGCCTCCCGCAAACAATTTTGGCACGCGACCCACTGCCGCCGCCGCCAGCATGGCGTCATGCACCTGAGTTGGCTCGATGCGTGACAATCTACACTTCCGCACGTGCCTCGAGTCTGCGGGCCTACTGGGGCTGTGTCGGAAAGTATTCATACAAACGTGAATACTAGCGAGGTATTTATGCTGACAAAAATAGTTCGATGGCAGAACAATTTTTGGATGCGATTCGGGCGATTGGTATCTACGATGAGATCTAACCATCATTTTTACATCTATAGTTTTCATAATATTGAGGATTTGTGCGAGAAGGTAGATCGCGCCTTATCACAAAACAATTGGAGTGACTATGGATGATTTCGGCGATAGTGCAGTGCCTTGTTACTGATCCACACATTAGAATAGCAGCCACAGACACAAAACTACATCCAAGTAACCTAGTAGATTTTGCTCAATCTATGTCAAGCCTAGGGTGCATAAAAATATTCCGTCTACCGTTCGTACTAGTACGTCACAAAGTATGATCCCCACGAAAGGCAGGACACAGGCAAGCTTCCTGTAATAGGCAATCTAGGAAGAATACATGGGGAGGTTCGAGTACTTCAATATACAGTGGTTCTAATAATAATGTCCCTTCCTAGCGAAGGATATTGAATGTTTTGGCAGGCATGACTATTAGCGAGGGTCAGGTACGGCCAAGCCATGATAAAGTTGTGATTTTGTTCAGAAAACTGAATGCATTGCTGCACTCACTCGGAAAAGAATTAATTTCAATTAGAGACCGGAATAGCAGGTTTCGCGCGAAGATATGGTGGAGTTTCCTACTACAGTAAGTTATTACAAGGTGTGGAAATAAAGTACGCTGCGAGCTCTGCAGCATTAGAGGCCCTATGTTGTGGGTGTAGGCTTCACTATTGTAACTGACTACATTGAGTCGACAGCGTGCAACAGAGTTGCTCGTTGCCAATCAGCGGCGACAGAATGCGCATGCTAATGAAGGTCGTAAGGAACCTAAGACGTTTTCTAATGGTGACTTTGGTTTTGTCTATAAAAATTCGCAGAGTGCTGGCAAGCCTGGACTCCGAGCAACGCTTACAAGGTCGTGCAGGAGCTGCCTCACCACCGCTACGAGCTTGAACTGCTGACGGGTACAGCAGCACATGGTGCTGTGGCGTGGCGAGTGGACACCAGACGCCTACGCAGCTTTCTTCGAGGGCGTCGGCGAGCCGTAGCGGATAAAGGATGCAATGACTCGGCAGCGGGTGTTCCCGGCTATATGAGACGGTGCAACCGTCTGCAGATACTAATCTGGCGTGACTTTTGTCACGGGGGCTATAGCAAGCGGAAAATTGGGCCTCTGCTATAAGCCTGGAGGCCGTGGGCCTGGAGATTGAGTACCTGGAGGCCGTGGGGCCTGGAGGCTGTGAGCCTGGTTTAGTATAACATTAGCACTCAAATATGTGCTTAAGTTATGCAGTGTTGGCGAGGAGAGTGGTGTCCCGAGACGTGTGCCGCTTTCTTCGAATGTGAGAGCCCATAGATTTTTGATCCACATGGTACTGTGTCACTGTAATAGGAAAGTACATAATTGCAAACTCCCTTAACCTATCTTGTTAATTATCCCTTTCGTAGACTTATTCTCTTACTTATGTGTGACTACAGACTTACTGACTACCTTTATGACATTATGTGGTGATCACTGTGTGTTCAGGCTTCTCGGCACCCAATGACCTCGCAGGGGCCCATCAGCTACGAGGTAGCGTAGCGATCAGATGCCAAGAAGTGTGAACGTCGGCGATTCACCGAGCTAGTAATTATGAATCTATCTGACCTGGTCTGTGCTTCGTTCCCGTCAAACTCCTGTCTCTCTGCAAGGCCCGGGTGCACCCTAGGCTCTTCTTGGTAGACAGGTTCTTCAGCCAACCAGGTATGACTGGCAGGCCAGCTTCGACGAGCACAGTGTTCCAACACAGGTTATGTTACGTGGGAAAAAACCAATCGGCCACGTAAATGCGAACTTTATCTGGTTCGGGGAACCACAATACACTCAGCTATATAGACAATCCTGAGGGGAACCCGAATACAATTCCAGATGGCTTACGATTTAATTTCAATACCCAAATCAATACGCGTTACATCGCGAGGGCTTTTCGTCTGTCAGTTGTCAAAAAACTGCTAGGTTGGCAGCAACGTCAAATTCAAAATGGCCGTTCCGAAACCATCGATCGAATATCGATTTGGAATCGAACAATCACCCGCCCGGACAGGCACCCACCTGTCCCCTAATCTACGGGCAGCCGAGACAACGTTGCTACCGCTCGTTTTAGAACCGAGCCTCCTACTAGAACCTCTGCAGACCGGGGGGTCCCGTCCTTGCCAGGGAACAAGTTAATAATGCGCCCCCTGCGCCAACGTAGTGGCGGTAGGTTAGCATCCTTAACCAGAACGAGGTCACCAACACTAGGGGGGCTGGTTTTGTCAGTCCACTTAAGGCGCTGTTGTAAGATATGCAGATACTCGAGCGACCAACGCTTCCAGAAATTCTGAGTAAACTGCTGCAACATCTGATACCTTGACAACCGATACAATTTCACTCCCTCGAAGGGGTGCTCGGGCAACGCGTTAAGTGGCTGTCCTATCAAGAAATGGCCTGGGGTCAGAGCCTCCAGGTCATTTGGATCCGAGCTGAGCGGACACAACGGTCGCGAATTGAGAACGGCCTCGATCTTACAAAACAATGTCGCGAGCTCCTCAAAAGTCAGCGCGGTCTGACCTACTATACGCCCCAAGTGCGTCTTAGCTGACTTAACTACGGCCTCAAAAATCCCACCCCAGTGGGGGCAACTCGGTGGGCTGAAGGTCCACTGTATACCCCGACGGGAGAGGGCCGTTCCAATATCCACTTTATTTACATTCAAAAGGTAGACTATCTCTCGTAAGTATCGTTCCGCACCGATGTAGTTAGTGCCGTTATCAGAGCGGATCAAAGTTGGAAGTCCCCTTCGAGAAACAAACCTATCCAAACAAGCAATGAAAGCCTCTGTCGAGAGATCAGCAACGAGCTCGAGATGTACCGCCTTGGTGGATAAACAAACAAACACACATAGGTATGCCTTGTATTGCCCCTTCTGGGTAACATGCACGGCCGCTCTGGGGCCATGATCCGAAGATACTACTACATGGCTGTGGGGCCAGTCCGATTCTCTCCTGGCAAGCCAGGGTGGTCCCCACCACAAATGGTGTCTAACGAGTTCAGGAGCCCGACATCCCCTGGATGCACAATCAGACGGGTTCAATTCTCCTGGTACATGTCTCCAGGTCAGTGGGACCTCAGACGACACAATCTGGGAGACACGGTTCGCAACAAAAACCTCTAAGTTATGGACCGAAGCCTTCAGCCAGCACAAAACAATCTGGCTGTCCGTCCACGCGTACACCGTATCCTCCGAAACCACTGACCCACGCAACACTGTTAGAGTGTGATTCAAAAGTTTGGTCAAAAGAGCAGCCCCGGACAGTTCCAGTTTTGGAATCGTCATCCTTGTCCGAATAGGCGCTACCTTGCTTTTTGCCAAAACCAAACGCACGTCGACCTCCCCGGTGGAGGTGACGGTTCGCAAATAAACCGCTGCCGCAAACCCTCGTTCAGAGGCATCACAAAACCCGTGAAGGGTTGCCCTGTAATCCCCAGCAGGGACCAATTTACTCGGCAGCGATACATTATTTATGTTGAGGCCCAACCATTTCGCTAAATCGTTCGATACAATGCAGCCCTGAGCTCCAGAATCTAATAGGGCGCGAACGTATGTTGGGTTGCCCGCCAAATCCCAAACAAGCACAGAGGCGATCGGTAACACCACCGTCTCCGGTTGGGGGGCAACAAATTGTTGGGCCGCAAATTCCTAGCGAGGGCCCCCGGGGCCCCACTGTGCCTGTAACCGATCAGGTAGGCAGCTATACGCCAGAGGGTCCCATTGTACAAATGGCCCACGCGCCGGTTCCATTGCCACCCTACGACGCCCCCCGAAGGGGGGTGGGCGTGAATTCAACCGTGGCCGCTCCATGAGCGGCCACGGTTGAATTCACGTCGGACATCACATGCGACCGACGAGGACGAGGCGACGAGCGGGGCGACAACTGAGGCGGCGTCCGAACCGCATCCGCATAGCTCGAAGGTGTCCCATGCCAGCCGCCCGTTACGGCCTGCTCAACATACCCAATGTCCCGCTGAGTCGGATGCCGAGTCGCAACCGAAAACTCAGGGCCCCCCATGTGATGACCCTGAGTGCGGCCCTGCACCCCTGGGTGGCCGCGTGCTTGTGGCCCCATTGCCCGTTGAGTCGGATGCTGAGTCGCAACCGAAAACTCAGGGCCCCCCATGTGATGACCCTGAGTGCGGCCCTGCACCCCTGGGTGGCTGCGTGCTTGTGGCCCCATTGCCCGCTGAGTCGGATGCTGAGTCGCAACCGAAAACTCAGGGCCCCCCATGTGATGACCCTGAGTGCGGCCCTGCACCCTAGTACCGCCCTGTGCACGTGGGGACATTGGCCCCTGAGTTGCGCTCCGAGTCGCAAACGAATTCTCAGGGCCCCATGCCGTGTCACCCTGGATACGGCCCTGTGGAGGCTGTTGGCCGGACCGGTTCATGCACAACAGATTGTTGTGGGCCCCACCATAATATCCGCACATTTTTGTGCGCGTGCAGTACCTAGCCATGTGTGGCCCGAGGCACAGGAAACACCAGCTCCGCTGCTTGGCCATCCGGCGCCGTCCCTGAACCCTAAGTTCCCCGAACTTATTGCAATTGGCCACAGCATGGCCAATCTGCCTACAACATGGGCAGGTCTCACTATGTGGGGTCAATGCACTCACAGTCCCATATGACTGCCGGTTGGTGCGGTCCTTCCTCGTCGGAGGGCCCCTACTCACAGCGCTCCCGGCAGCTCTCTGTGGCTCCGAAGGATGGGTGACCGTCAACCCCAAATTCTCTGCCCGTCGAGCCTCCTCTTCCAAGAATCCGACCAAGTCGGAGAAGGCGGGCAGGTCCTCGGCCGACCTCCCGTGAGACTGTTCGAAACGAGTCTGCACGTCAGCGGGTAGGCGGGAAAGTACAATGTACAACAGTAGGTACGACCATTCACCAACCGGAAGTCCAAGATTCTCTAGAGCCTTGGTGACGGACAACAACGGGTTCAAAACCTCCGTCTGTATGGCCCCGACCTTGTTCACAACCGGGATACTAAACAAACGGTTCAGTTGGGCATCGGCCAACCTCCGTTTGTTATGGTAACGTCTGACCAACAATTGTCTGGCCGTTTCATAGTTACCCTCCGTAACTGTCAAATGAGCGACCAGCTCCCTAGGCTCACCCCTCAATGCTGCCACCAGCTGAGCCATCTTGACAGACTTGGTAATGTCCGATCGCATGTGCACCAAACTGTCGAACAGATTGATGAAGCTCATCCATTCACCGGACACTCCGTCAAAAGTAGGCATAGTTATGGCCGGTAACCTGGACCCTGAACCCTGAAGCGGCAGAGGTGCTTCAATGTCACCACCATGGCTGGACTCGCGCTGTCTACGTATGTCCGCAGCCTTCTGCGTGATAGCAGCTGCCATCTCCATACATTGGTCGACATCCCCTAGCAACCGTGACAGCCTGTCAGGTGCGCAACCATCAACTGATTCCGCCTGCGCGGACAATTCGAGCACCCTGTTGTAACGTTCCTTAACGTCCATAGACCGCTCCAATACCACATCATGCCTATCTAACCGGTCTATCAGACCGTGTGCGGAGGAAAACCATCTGAGTTCCTTAGAAACACCCTTCTGTATTTCAGATAACGACATGATCGGAACGATACTTACTCACAATTTGCAGTAACTCAATTTTATTGGACCCTCCAGTCTATAACCCAAACGAGGGAACCCTAAACCACAACTTAAACAATGTTATTTTCCTTAAACAATAGGAACCGAGTTTTATATCTATATAAATTCTGTAAATAACAATTTAGTTTCCCTTTATCATTATAACACACACAGATAGTCAATATTAGTTCAAGTTATAAATTGCTATAAACTGAAAACAATGTAATAGCCTGCTATCAATAGATGTAACTACCTATGTTAACCAAACATTCATTAGCATTACTAGACCACTAATAGATTGACTAACTGGTACTTCAATGCAAATTTCAATTCACCTACAATGTACCTAAGTTGAGTATCTACTATTCTGAGTCACATCTCAGTACAACTGGTCATTTAGGGAAAACTGTAATATCTGTCTGTCTACTACCAGCAATAGACTTATAGCTTACAATACTACCAATCTATGTGGATACAGGAACAACACCAAGTTAGCTAATAACCGCCTATACCTACAGATTGATAGTCCCAAATCGTGGGTTCCTGGAGCCCTTGACGGCTGCAAATCTCAGGAAACCACGCTCTTGCTACCAAAATGTTCAGGCTTCTCGGCACCCAATGACCTCGCAGGGGCCCATCAGCTACGAGGTAGCGTAGCGATCAGATGCCAAGAAGTGTGAACGTCGGCGATTCACCGAGCTAGTAATTATGAATCTATCTGACCTGGTCTGTGCTTCGTTCCCGTCAAACTCCTGTCTCTCTGCAAGGCCCGGGTGCACCCTAGGCTCTTCTTGGTAGACAGGTTCTTCAGCCAACCAGGTATGACTGGCAGGCCAGCTTCGACGAGCACAGTGTTCCAACACAGGTTATGTTACGTGGGAAAAAACCAATCGGCCACGTAAATGCGAACTTTATTTGGTTCGGGGAACCACAATACACTCAGCTATATAGACAATCCTGAGGGGAACCCGAATACAATTCCAGATGGCTTACGATTTAATTTCAATACCCAAATCAATACGCGTTACATCGCGAGGGCTTTTCGTCTGTCAGTTGTCAAAAAACTGCTAGGTTGGCAGCAACGTCAAATTCAAAATGGCCGTTCCGAAACCATCGATCGAATATCGATTTGGAATCGAACACTGTGCAATGTGTATCAAAATATCTAGACGGCGATTGGTGATACCTTGGGTGATTTTTATTATGCTGGGCCTTACCGTGGTAGGCACTTTCTGGGTATGCTCAACTTAATGCCTCTACCTCTAAATGCTGTTTTGTTTATTTTGCAGTATGGGATTGCGCTACCTACCGGACCGGTGCGGTCGTTGCATTGAGTGCACCCGTATCCGTCGGTGCTGAACAGTGTTTATGGCAAACTTAGTAGTTGTAAGTCCCACACTGTGTCGGTTACCGGGGTGACAGTTGGGACGCCTTCTGTTCACGTTGATCGAGTCGAGCTCAAACGGGTTGCGACGGTCTACAGCCTGAGCCTCGGCGCGACGGCCCTTGCTGCCTCGCTGCCAGTTCCTGAGCCTCGGTGTGACGGCCCTTGCTGCCTCGCTGCCAGTTCCTGAGCTACGGCGCGACGGCCCAAGCTGCCTCGCTGCCAGTTCCAGAGCCTTGGCACGACGGCCCTTGCTGCCTCGCTGCCAGTTCCTGAGCCTCGGCGCGACGGCCCTTGCTGCCTCGCTGCCAGTTCCTGAGCCTCGGCGCGACGGCCCTTGCTGCCTCGCTGCCAGTTCCTGAGCCTCGGCGCGACGGCCCTTGCTGCCTCGCTGCCAGTTCCCGATCCACGGCGCGACGGCCCTTGCTGCCTCGCTGCCAGTTCCAGAGCTACGGCGCGACGGACCTCAGCCTCACTTCGGGCGCCACTTCGCACGCTACGCTACTTCTGGTTACCACGTATCACGTAGGAGTGTTATGAATGACATAAAGGAAAGAAGTGTTTGCCAATCTCTGAAGAGTGGTATTTTTAAATGGTGATGATTGCCATAAAGGAAAGGAGTGTGTTGCCGATGTCTGAAAAGTGCTATTTTTAAATGGTGTGTTAGAGTGACACTATGAAAGCGTTGAAAGAAGCTGAGTGATAGGGCTATGCTCGCATAATAGGTTCTGATGTCGACTGTAATTTCAGATGACATTAAAGACTTTGGCTGCCAACCAGATGACTCCGGGGCCTGATGAGCTGTCTGCTAACGCTAAGTTGCTTGCCGATGACGACCAGCAGCCGCGGGCTCTCCAGATGCCGCGCGCGCCCTAGCAGCAGCGCGCGCCCCAGCAGCCGCAAGCGCTCCAGATGCCGCTCGCGCCCTAGCAGCAGCGCGCGCCCCAGCAGCCGCGGGCGCTCCAGATGCCGCGCGCGTCCTAGCAGCAGCGGGCGCTCCAGCAGCCGCCAGCCCAGCCGCGCGCGCTCCAGCAGCCGCCACGGCCGGCGCCCGTTGGCGGGAGAGCGCGAGCGCAGCCGCGCGCGCCCTAGCAGCAGCGCGCGCCCCAGAAGCCGCGCGCGCTCCAGTAGCCGCGCGCGCCCTAGCAGCACCGCGCGCGCCCTAGCAGTACCGAGCGCCACAACTGTGCTTGTGCCCCATGAGCCGCAAGACAGCGCTTCACCTTCTACGAGCCGGAGCCAGCATTGCTGTCCTACCGAGCGCCAATGCTGTGCTTGTGCCCCATGAGCCCCAAGACAGCGCTTCACCTTCTACGAGTTGGAGTTAGCGATCTCAATGCCGATGCCGGAGACTGAACTGAGAGCCTTCTGTCCTCTGTCATTGGTGTTGTGGTGCATGAATGTTGGTCTGTTTATTCTATCTGGGGCTATTGGTTTGTGATTTGAATAAAATCATAAATGAATTTGCTTCAACTTATCTATTTTCAGTTCATTTATTGTGTGGCTATGGGCAACTAAACAAAACCTTAACAAACTAACACAGGTAAAACTGCTCGCAACCACTGTAATTTGTAACGTTGCGTAAATATGTGTGGTTTCAGATCCGACTGATGAAGAAGTTGATCCAAGCGGTGTGCGAGACTTTGATCAACCGGGTCCCTCGTCTGCACCAGGTCAGCCTGGATCAGCATCTGGGCCCTGTTCAACGCCTGATCTGCCTGAGAGTCCTATCGAGGACGCCAGGGTGTCAGGAGAGGCCGTGTTAGCGGCTTCGGCAGGCAGCCGTGGGGCGGGCAGCAGCGCGCCTATATAAAGCGAGGCGCAGACCGCGTGCGAGGCACTTGCCCAGTCGTCGTGAAAGATTCAACACCTCGCCATTATTGTTGTCACACTGTCCGATATCTTTATTCGTTTTGATAATTGTTATTAGAGTCCATTTCTGTTCAAATTATAATCAGTCAGTTTCAGTGTGTTTCTTTTTAAAAAATCATCTCGGCTTCTGGTTTCTAACAATAATGAAATATATCATCAATATATACAAAATTATATACTTGAATATATACATATTCAAGTATAGATTTATATATATATATATTAGACAGTGATATATATATATATATATATATATATATATATATATAAGTATATATATAGATATATATATATATATATATATCACTGTCTAAAAAAGCTCGTAGAGAAAGCATAGGAAGCGACCAAAAGATGAGTTATAATTATAATATAAAACATTCACTCACAAACGGAAAGATCATCAAGTTGGATTTGTTATATCGCCCAAGACAACCCTGCGAAAGTAAAGTTAAATAATAACTTAATACACTTGTTGCATAATATATCAGTTTTGTCTTGGGCACGTACTGTTAGGCGGCCCGTTCTAAGTGTCTTTTTTAAAAAAAGATTTTAATTAGCTGGAAAGGATTTATTAGATTCACAGTACAAATTACTAACAACCCTCATTTAATTATACCGCGAGGCGAGCTATGCGCCTAGACCTAAGCAACCCGATGAATTTTGTGTCGGAACAGACTGGAGCCCATGCGGCTTCCCCTTTTTATAGCCCCGGTCAAACCGCGTGGTGCATTGTGGAAAATTATAGTAAAAATGATGATTAAACGGTTATACGGAACAATACCTGGACATAACACCTCCCCTATAAGATGGAGCTTCATCCCAAAGATGACGCGGAATCAAGATAAGAGTTTAACATTAAACAATACACAAAAGAAATAGTAAAAGTATACTAACTTATCCTAATTATGAGCTAAGTTCCTGTTACTGACATCAAGTTGAGAGTCTGCAATGTAAACTAATGATCTGATAGGTTTATCATCTTCATCTTTGGCGTTATGCCTTACAGATTTCTTAGTATTAAATTGATTGTATAACTGAATGCAACAACTTGAGTTTGGATTGCAACAGAAGTATTTATATACTTTATAACAATAATACAAAATTATACACGTAATTATACAGTAGCTTAACCCGGAATAGTAGTGGTCATATTTTAAAATGTGTGATTCGCTTTCGGCTTTATTAATTGCCCTCTCTAAGTCATTTAACTGACGTGAAGCGTGTTTCAGTGAATCAAAATTTATGTTTTGACATCGAGATCGGAGTGAGCAAATGAAAAGACTTATTTAAAACATGTTTGTTACAGCAATCATCTTCGGTTATGATAAAATCGGATTTGATTTGATTTGAAAAGTATGTACAGTGGTAGGCATAAGTTGTGTGGTTTTAGAAAAGCCAATACAATCTTTAGATAGTTTCAGGATACCTGTGCCTGAAATTATAGAGTCTGACAGGATATCATTACATTTCACAGATAACTTATTATTTTTTGATTGTACAAATATCCATCTATTGTTAGTTAGTTTTTTGCCAAATGTCTCCATAGATAAGTTTTGGATTCTTCATCACATTCTTTTGGTAATGACAGAGTTATTTCGGTAATGAGTCTAGTTTCATTAGATGGATTCGTTATACAAGAAAAGGTAGATACAGCAGGACAAATAGAAAAATAAAACCTTATAATTTTACAATCATTGAGGTTATCTAACATAGCATATTTCAGGTTATCTTCAGTAAGTGCAAGATAGGCTTTTGTAGGTTGAATAAGAGCAAATGTGATAGGATAATTTACGTTATGAGGAGTTCGTAAAGGAATGACCTTATAGGACATGTACTTTATCGAAGAGATAAGAGGGATTTACATTATAAAAACAATCTTCCTGTTGTAATACTATGAAGTTAGTTTAGAATGAATTTGATTTTGATTGATGATTGATGCAATGTATGTATATTTTCTAGATTTAAAGAGACTGGGAAGTCTAGCCTTTGTTCATAAGGTGACTATTTTTTTATAGTTGATTGTACAGATAAGTAGAACTTAAAATAGAAGGGTACATTAAACTTAGCAAACAAGATAGCATTTAATATAGTATCTAATAGTTCCGAAAGAGCAAGCAGTGAGCTTTCTACAATATTAACTAAATTATTAAGTTTAGTAAGTTGAACCAACTCGACATTATTCAAGGTGGTTTGCACTAAGATGTCATTAAGTTTATTTATCTGAGAGTTTAACCTTTTTTTCTTTTCTTTTTTTCAAACCTAAATATCGTAGAATTAAAAGAATTAATAGAGGACTTAACTAAATGTATGTTGTCTTTCATGAGTTTGAATAGCTCTTTTTCGCTATTCTGACAAGTGTTGATAGCGGCATCATACTTCCTAGCATCATCGTCAGCGTCTAGGGAGCTGAAAAAGAACTTTGAGATTTCTCCGCCAAACTCTAAAGACTGTTTAGAGCGGTTTGGTACATTTTCAGAGATAATATGAGATAACGACTTTGCTTTGACATAATTAGATTCAATCAATACTTCAATAAGGCTGAAAATATCTTTACAGCGGTTAAGGGGACGGAATCGGGGAAATTTTACAAAAAAACCGTTTTAATTTGATACAAAATTAACTAAAATAGCTATGAAAATTTCTTTAATAATAATTCTAAGTAATTCAGGTATTGTCAAAACCCTTCCAAATAAATATTTTTGAATTCTTAGCGCTATTCCAATTTGTCAGAAAATCAAAAAATAAATAAATTTAGACCTCATTTCAATAATTATTTCTATCGAGCGAAATTCCTCCAGTCGCGTTCCTGTTATTACAAAATCTAGAAAAAGGGCCAAAAATTATTATATTAATATATTTAACTTGGAACTTCTTTTAAACAGCAGATAAATAACTTCAAAAAGTGTCGATTTTGTCGATATATTACCTTAATTTCGTAGCGTTGAATTTTGTTGCAAAGAAGAGACTTTTTTAGTAAAAAATTTTCAAGATGTGGAAATTTCTTCAACTGAGACGATATCCACATGGGTTACGACTTTCCAAAAGTGTATTGTTGTTGCAGGGTCAAAGTATAGACCAGGACTATGGACAATAGGTCCGATTTCGTACTCGGTGACAGCAGCATGACAAATTAATAAACTGAAAAGAAAATGTATGCTTTCAAGTCACATCAGCGTGTTTGATCAAGTTGGTTGTTGGTGGTTGGTTGATATTTCACATGTTTTCTGCCTATAGCTAGGGTCATAACGTTTTCCGTTAACCTTGATAATTTTATATTGTCCTTTCCAAATTGGGGACAGCGATTTTCGTAGTCGATGATGATGTTTGAGATAGACCATGTCACCTGTTTTAAAAGTGACGTTATGAGTAGATTGATCATAGTGAGCTATAGAAGTGTTTTTACTTTTTAGTATATATTCAAGGGATCTTTCCCTACTGAACTTCATCCTAAATTGCAGGGCTCGGACGTATTTGTCATATGTGACAGATTTATTAGTTTCATAAAGAGAACTAGGAATAGATGGTTTATGACCATAGAGTAGTTCAAACGGCGTGAACTGCGTTGTATTATGTGGAGTGGTATTATAGGCTAAACGGCTGTGGCGAGGAAACAATGCCAATTATTTTGATTGTTATTGACGCAGGATTTGAGATATTCTTTGAGAGTAGCATGACTACGTTCTAGGGCACCGTTTGTTTGTGGATGATAAGGGGTAGAAAATAGGGGTTTGATTTTTAAGATTTCGGTAATATTTCGGAGGTAAAACATGTTTCTAAATCTGTTAGTTTTGGGAATGCCAAAAAGTGACATGAAGTGAAGGTTTCGGGCTACTTCTTCACCTGTGGAGGAAATCATGGGATATACACATGAAAACTTGGTCAAGTCGTCCTGAAGAGTTAGGATTAATCGGAATTTTTGGAAGCCAGCGTCGGGTAGTTGGCCGATAATGTCGAGAGCACAGACCAGATATCGAGATAGAAAGCGAAAGTCTACCTACTTCGCATGTTTTTAATAGGCAGATTCTCATCTCATCTCGCTCATCCCGGCTTATTCGCTCTCTGGCTGTTAGAATGTAAGCCGTGTACTAATAAACATAAAAATGCCTTACTGTGCCGTTGTGAATTGCAAAAACTCAAGCAATGTTGTTTCCAAAGAAAACAACGGCGTTACCTTTCATACGTAAGTAATTTTATATCTGAAATTCGCCTAATTTATTTAATAATCAATAATTTTTAATTTCGAGTAGCGTCTCCCGTTTTTACTGAGATAGGTTGAACCATAGCGTATATTTCCCATGGACTTCATCCACTGCTGCTTCCACTTTACACAATTCATGGATATCTATTTCGTAGCCCTCAATGAGCAGTGAAGCCAACTATACTTTCGTTAACCTTACAGTTGCATGGTACAGTCGATTTGCTCATTTTTCTGTCGATTTAATCAGATAGTGTTGTACAATGCGACGATTCTTGCAAAATCGCTGGACGATTCGATTTTGTTGACGGAAGAATGATAATCCTGAGTTGCATTTTCATTCAATCTATATTTTAGTAGTAGAATAACGTATATGTGAGATTGTTATGTATTCATTTTATGTTAATATATAAAAGAAGACTGAGTGACTGACTGACTGGCTGACATATCAAAGCACAGCCCAACCCGCTGGATGGATTCTCGTGATTAAATTAGTTTGATCATGACTTAAAATTTAAGCTTTTTTCGTGTAACTCAGCATTACATAGAAAGTCGATTAGTAATTCATTCCTCTGTCGATACAACATCGATTCACTTCGAGAGAGGAATGAGTAGAAGACAGAGGAATGATTTAAAAAAAGATAAGTAGGTAGGTAGAACAAGACTGAACAAGTAAGTAGGTAATACTGTAGTAAAACTGAGTGTATTTTGAAACCCAGGGGAGAATAGAGATAGCTCCCAATCTCCCTTCTCTGATACTTTACGAAGTAGTGGGCCTAAGAGTTATTTCTATTTACCCTTGGTTAACAATACACCCCGTTTTACCCTACCTACATTATTCTAGTCAGCCCCCTTAATTAGTAACATTAATCCAGTGTAGGAAGCAGGAATAATTACGTGTTGAAAAAGTATGCGAATCGAACTGTCAGTGACTCTTATGTATAATGACATAAGGTTCATGTTTTCTGAACTCGAAAACTTTTTCGCTCTGGCTATTATTCCTGCTTGAGCCAGGTCAAATGCAACGCAGTGTCAATTGATTGTACATAACTATGGGAAATCTGATACTATTCCACAGTTTAAGATCGATTCGAGTTACTGAATAAGGGGGCTGGACGGATTTACACATGAATAATAAAAGGTAAATAGGTTCTACAGACAAATACATACTTTAACACTCTATGATGTGATATCCGGGTGCGATGCTACGATACGATCTCCCGCTCGAAACACTGCCGGCTTACTGACAAAAAGGCAACGCGGTAGGTACGTGGTCGTGGTAGGTAGGAGATTCCCGCCGTAGCCTTCAAACGCCGCCAACCGTAGAGATGTTGAATGTTAACCACGAGAAAATGAAAAACTGAGCCTCATCCCACGGGCTGTTGGTTAACCCGATGAAATCGCAAGCAATGATTATTGGAGCCGCTTTCTTTATAACAGAAACCTATAGTTCCTGTAACTTATAATGATACTACAATTAAGTACACTGCTAAGGCTAAAAACCTCGGGTTTGTTGGTCTCCACATGCCTGCGAGGTCAGCAGATGGGTCTTTGCGTCATTCCATTCCCTCGAGCGACTTCAAAACTTCATGCCGCGCCAGACCATAACTACCATAGTCCACTTGCACAGTCCCTTCTCCTGCCGCTAATCAGCTATGCTGATGTTGCTTGGGCGAGTGCGAAAGAGAAACTGAATAAACTAGAGTGACTTCAGTATCTCGGGATTCGGTTTATCTTCATACTGTGCAAATTTAATCATTGTTATATAGCAAAGAGTTAGGGAGGTTACCAATTCGTCGTCGCCGAGACTCTCACTTTCTTTATTATCTGTTCAATATCTTGAAAAATCCGCGCTACTCCAACTACCTTCGTGACCGTTTTGAGTATCTCTTTTTGGGAAACGGCGTCGGAGATCTCACACGGTCTCCTTTTATCCACTTCGCGGCATAAAAACACTGCGTATAAACACTCTGTCAGGTTGCGGGCACTTTGGAACGCACTTCCTTGCAGTATACGAGACAGTCCCACTCTTTTCTCTTTTAAGTAACTTATTAAAGACCTTTAATAAGTTTCCTGAAGGTCTTTCGTAAAAGTTATTGTATGAATATTATTATATATAAAGTGTATGTATTATATATCTGTACTTATTTATTATCTACTGTCGGTATTTTATGGTATTTTATTTATGCCTAGGCATTTTATTTATAGAAGATATTGTGCACTTTTATGATACTATTTCCTGTGTAAAGGCGAACTTATCTTTAAAACATATTTTGTCATGAAAACCACTCTAATGGTTTTCATGACAAAATATGTTTTTAAAGATAAGTTCGCCTTTGTAGTAACTGCTGAAATATTTGTGTGCAATTAAGAATTATGAAAATGGTCAAAACAATCTTAGTTATATTAATTTGGTTCCGCGTACAACAAATCGTTGCAAACAACACCGACCGTGCGGTCAAAGATCTATGTTCTGTGTGATCTTGAATTAATGTTTACTTCAATTATTTTCGAGAACGTGACACTTTAGGTTTTCGGTTGGGGTATCATATTACACGTCATTTTTGTTCGCTTAGATGTCCTCTACCCATGTAAGTATACCACATTCAGTTTGCGCGGAAAAATTAAATTCAAACACAATTCGGCTAGCCTTTAGAAAGACCGCAACTCGAATGGCCACAGTGTTTCTAACGGCTGGGTACCTTAGGGTAATAGTAATATTTATACAAAGTTTTCACCGTCGGAGTTAATTAGTTAACGAGATATTATTTATAACATTTTTTTTTTATGAACGCTGCCATAACAAATTTTACGAGGTATGAACGCATCCTATTTTATATTGAATTTGGTTCTTTCTATGCTAAAAGCGTGTGACAATGCTTGTTTACCGTTATAAGTATGTCTTGATGAAGGTTGGTAATAGAAGATTTAATAGCGTGTACTTATTATTTACTAGACTGTTAGGTTTGTACAGTACGAGTTCTTATGTACGACTAAAGGTAAGAATAAAGAGTATAGGTTTAAATAGAGTATGCACACCTAGGAATAGGTGTGTGTGCGTGGGCACGCTACAGTCCCTTTCTCCCCCCTTAGAGAAGACTAAAATTGTTTTAATATTATACAAAAATAAAAGTTATTCGTCTATAGACGTTTAAGGTGAGTTATAAAAATCTACATTATCTATAACAAATAAGTTTAAAAGTAAAAGTGAATTTTAAAAAACAAAAAATTCAAATAAGTTTTATGACACTAAACAGGTTAAAAATAAGGTTAAAAATAAACATGTTGAAACAATAGGTAGTTGAAGTAAATTATACATGTAATACCGTAAAAAATGTTTGTTTGATTGTTGATTGTGAACTGTCACTGTTTTACACTATCACATTATGGTTCACATGTTGCACTGGTGCACTAGACTGCCTCGGTATCGGGATCGGCAGCGACGGTAATTGCGGCTGTGCATATGCATATGCAGCCACGGCGGCGGTGGTACGATGTGTCATCATCTTGTTTATCCTATGATCGACGGCTGCCTTGATTCGGATCTTGCAGTATCGCCAGACCAAGTATAAAGTGCCGAGGGAAACTGCTGCGCTAACGAGGGTTACTGCGGCTAGCGACATCTTTCCGTCTGATGTCCAAGATTCTTCGTATTTGGCTCGCGCGGATGCAGCTACTCCAGTCTGAGCAATAAATGTGGTTTTGCTTGGAGGATTGCCCATCTTCGTGTAATATCTTGATGTCTGTTCAGGTCAGAAAACGTGCTTCGAATGATCCATGAAACCAATAGCTGGTAGTTAAATATTGAAGCGTACAGTCTTCCTGACTGTGCGACCATACCTTGTTACGACCGGTATCGACGTTTCGTTAATAGGCTCCGATGAAGTTGCAGTATCATTTTTGGTTGCCGTGTCGTTAATGGGCTTCCGTGTGGTCGCACCATCGGTTTCGGTTGCTGTTTTGCGAACCCTGCTAACTGGATCCGTAATGGACGTATCATCAGTAATTAAAAGATAAGCTGGCTTGAGTCGATCGAGTGACACCGTTACAAAGTTACCCCTGATGTCTACTTCGTAAAATTTCGGGTGTCGCGATACGACTCTAAATGGTCCTTCATATGGTGGGACTAACGACTTTCGTGCCTCATTTCTCACGAAAACATGAGATCTGGAATTTAAAACATTATGTATATAGACGTTATCATGATGCCTGCCATGAGACCTGTAATTCGGAATGGAATTGAGCGTTTGAACCAAGTCTGATATGAAATCGCAAGTGTTTACCGATATTTCTGATTTGGTGAATAAGTCGCCTGGCAACCTGATGTTTTTACCATACAAAAATTACGCAGGGCAATAACCTAGATCTTGCTTTACGGCTGTTCGTAAGCCTAGAAGGACTACAGGTAATTGTGGCGACCATTGCGTGTTGTCCGTACATTTAGACATTAGAGCGGCTTTTAAAGTGCGATGAAATCGTTCGACCATTCCCTTAGCCTTTGGGTTGCACGCTGTTGTACGAATGCGTTCAATTCCGAGTAGTTTTAAAAGTTGCGTAAATAGCTGTGATGCGAATTGCCTGCCTTGGTCTGAAGTTATTTTTATAGGACAACCAAAACTAGCTACCCAGTTTTTTATGAAAACCTTCGCTACTGTTTCGGCTGTAATGTCTTATGTATTAATAAAATATTTCTTCCTTTCAATATGTAAGTGAAGTCTAAAAGTTGCGGCAATGGGTAACGGTCAGGAATAGTTTGCGCATTTAGCCTACGATAATCACCGCAGGGTCTTGTTTCCTGGCCGTCCTTCTTATCTACGCATACAAGAGGATTCGCCCACGGACTATTTGAGGGTCTACAAATGCCTAATTGCATCATGTTTTCGAATTCTGCTTTGGCCATTTTATATTTTTTTGGGTTGAGTGGACGTGCTCTTTCGTATGCTGGTATAGATGTGATGTTGGATGTTGTGTTTAGGGTCTTTTTTTAAATTTTCCGTTTTGGTAATGTCGGGAAATTTTTGTAGTATTGCGTGATATTCGTTGTTGATGTCGACGAAACGAATGCTAGGCTCAGTACTTTGTGAAAGACATGTGGTACGTGAAAAATGAGTAACCTTATCTATGAGTTTCCGTTTAACAAAGATGAAATGATCCTATCCGAGGTCACAATTTACGACTGATACAACTACTGCCGGGAAACAATAGTGGCGAATGTTATAGAGAATCAAAAAAACCACGAACAAATTGGTGGTCCCGACAGAGTTGTCGAGATCGATGAAAGCAAGTTTGGAAGGAGGAAATATAACCGTGGCAGACAAGTGGAAGGCCATTGGGTGCTGGTAATGATCGATAAAACAACAAATGAACTCAGATTAGAAGTGTGTCCCAATATTGCGAGGATCGCAGAGGTATTAATACCTATTATTAAAAAACTTGTGAAACCAGGCACAACAACCCATACAGATTACTGGAGCGCCTATGATGCCTCGCATCGAAAGCCAATGGTGCCATTTAAAGAAGCGGTTCAATAAAGTTAACCATTAAGGAAACTTTGAGGATTGGCTAATAGCCCACCAATGGTGGCACACTTGCTGAAAAATCACATTGATCCTTTTATAAATTTAATTAGAACTATAAAGAAAGTTTATAATAAATAGACAATATTTATATATTGTATTATTTAATGAATAAAAAAATATGTGAATTAATATTGTTTTAATTCCAAATCTTAAAAGTTAGTGTGATTCTAAAATGAGCAAGGCGATCCCATGTAGTTTCACAGAACCAAGGTTGCTATAGGTCACTTCTGTTTGAATACTAAAGGTAGGTTTTTTAGGTCACAACGTTGAGAACTACCGGGAGCCGAGCGAAGCGGAGTGGATCAAGGCGACCCCATGTAGTTTCACAGAACCGAATTGGTGGCTATAGATCACTTTCTGTTTGAATACTAAAGATGGGTTTGTTAGGTTACAACGTTGGGAACCACCGGGAGCCGAGTGAAGCGAAGTGAAGTGAGGCGACCCCATGTAGTTTCACAGATTCGAATTGGTTGCTTTATATCACTTTATGCGTAAATACTAAAGATAGGTTTGTTAGGTCACAACGTTGAGAACCACCGGGAGCCGAGCTAAGCGGAGCGGAATGAGGCGACTTCATGTAGTTTCACATAACCATATTGGACGATGTAGGTTTGGATTCTAACTTAAAACTGAGAATGTTCTGCTTCAGTACTATAAACTTCACTAGGTAAATTTGAAGGTCAATGACCTCGTGTTCAATGAACATTAAACTGCCAAAAGAGCAAAATTGTCATTTTTCTGCAAATAAATCTATAACGTTCAAGGTCAAGGTCAATGACCAATGTTCAATGAATTAATTACGATTGCTAAGAATATGTAAATATCTACAGTAATAAAGACATATTGAATTTAGAATTTGGAACTTGATCTAATTTCAAGATCGGTGACCTCGAGGTCAATAAACTTTGCACTACAGCTGACATCAAAAATTCTGAAAAATCTGTCGTTTCCCCACCCTAATATTCCCACATCCCCACGTGTCCCAAATGCTAGAAATGGCGATAAAAAAAAAACTTGAAAACTAATAATTTCTGACGGTTCACGTATTTTCCAATCGTCTTAGAATACTCTAATAATGCATAGAACAAATCAGCATAAGCATCTGAAACCGCGGTCTTTCTTAAGTCCTTCCTACAATTCCGCCAGGTGGCCAGACTTCCATAAAAATGTATACAGGATGTTTTTGTTGAATTCCCATAACTTAAGGGTTACATTATTGAGTCTCAATAAAAAAACATTGTTTATTTATTTATTTATTTAACTAAGCCTACAGCACAAATTCAAAAATAATATAAACAAAGAACTTAAACTAGTCATAGGCCAATTAAAGGCTTTAATTTTTTAGGCCGAACATAAAATGGCAGTAAACTTAAACAATTTATAAAACAATTTAGAAGTACCGGGTACAGTCCAATAGGAATGGGAAGGGAATGTGTTTAGGAGTGTGTTTGTATGTATGTGTTAAGTCAATGTGTGAGTGATAGATACAGATATATACATATAGTCGCAACTGTATAATGAGAGAGAAAACACATTTGATGTTTGCTGTCTTTCAGCTGGAGCATTAAGTGCCCCCTGAACTGGCCGCGTGACAGGTGGAAGATGTCCAGATCTGCAAAGTGTGTGTTGTACGTTCTTGGCAGGCGGCAGCTGGGAGAATTGGCCGCGTAGTTAGTGTGGGCAAAGGGTCCATGTAGGAGTGCAGAGACAGCGTGTCGGGTTCGAGTAGTAGGTGCCCTAAGTAGTAGCAGCTCATTAACCAGGTCGGGGCAATCATCATAGCCGTGGTAGACGCTATGAAGGAGCTGCATGTCCAAGATACTACGCCGGTCCCTGAGGCTGTGGAGGTTGTGGTGATGACACGATGCATTGTAGTCATCATTCAAAAAATTGCCGCGAAAGTTTAGGTGCCTAATAAATTTGGTCTGTATGCGCTCTATCATGTCCCCGTGCACTGCATACTGTGGGTTCCAGGCAGTGCTGCAGTACTCGAGAACACTTCGAACATAGGCATAATATAGTATGCGCACACAGCTCACATCCGTGAAGGGCTTGCTCACCCTTAAGATAAGTCCAAGGTTCCTATAGGCCTTCTTAGTGATTGCCGCTATGTGATTCTCGAAGGTTAGCTTGGAATCCAGCAGGACACCCAGATCTCTCACAGAGTCCACCTTCTGGATTGGGATGTTGTTAAGTAGGTAAGTGTGGACGATTGGCTTAATACGCCTGGTGAAGGAGATGGCATTGCATTTAGCTGCATTAACGTTTATCCTGTTAATATCGTAATAGACTGACAAGCGATTCAAATCCTCCTGCAATCTGACGCAGTCTTTGAAAGGATATATTCATGAAGACTTTTTTGTCGTCAGCGTACAAGAGGAAATTTGAGTGCTTAAAACAGTGTCCGATATCATACAGGTACGCAACGTAAAGTAAAGGGCCCAAGATAGAACCCTGGGGTACGCCGGATGGTATTCAGGTACGGTCAGACCTACTCTCTCCGATCACAACTGCCTGACTTCTTTTATTAACATATGATTCGGTCTAGCGAAGCAGATCCCCCTGTATTCCAAGTCTTTCTTTAGCTTGCGAATCAGTATGACGTGGTCCACTCTATCAAACGCTTTCTCGAAGTCAGTATAGACTGCGTCTACCTGACCTCCGTTGTCCATACCTCTTAGAACCCCATTCACAAATAAAGCCAGGTTGGTTGTTTTAGATTTCGAACGTACAAAGCCATGCTGCTCACCAGGGATATTGCGTGAGATATTGTCGTATATTTGTTCATGCACTACACGTTCCATGACCTTACTAAAAACATTTAAGATGGATATCGGCCTATAGTTCTCAACCGGCAACTTGGAACCTTTTTTGTGGACTGCCACAATGCGCGCGTACTTCCACAGATCTGGAAAAGTACCCTCGTGAAACGATCTATTAAAAACTAGAGACACAGGTGCGGCAAGACATCCAGCGCATCGAGATACAAGAAGTGGTGGAATACCGTCACTGCCAGGGCCCTTACTATTATCAAGATTACGCAACAGTTTCAAGAAACACACTCCGCAGACCACACGGCTAGGTACACGAGCGCTATGTGCAAGTCTCGCTCAGAGCCGAGTGCGGCCCTAGAGACTTAGAGACGGTAATGCCACTTGCAATTTGCTGACATGAAGGTTACGGCAGCTCAGCATGTAGATATGAGCTGGCTGGTAACCTAAACATACCACTGAAAAATGAGTTGAAAGCGTCACAAGTTTCCTTTTCAGTCTTTAGCTTCCTAGAGCCATATGTCATGTTGTTCGATTCCAAATCGATATTCGATCGATGGTTTCGGAACGGCCATTTTGAATTTGACGTTGCTGCCAACCTAGCAGTTTTTTGACAACTGACAGACGAAAAGCCCTCGCAATGTAATGCGTATTGGTTAGGGTATTGAAATTAAATCGCAGTCCATCTGGAATGTATTCGGGGTTCCCTCAGGATTGTCTAGATAGCTGAGTGTGTTGTGGTTCCCCGAACCAGATAAAGTTCGCATTTACGTGGCCGATTGGTTTTTCCCACGTAACATAACCTGTGTTGGAACACTGTGCTCATCGAAGCCATATGCCATGTTATTAGGATAACCGATGCCATCCTTCCTTTTAGACTTCACATATGACCATAGGAGCTTTGGGTTTCTCTTGATTCCATCCTGTGCCAATCTCATATAATCCCGGTAACATTCATCTTGCACAGTCTTACATCTACTTCGGAGAAGAGCAAATTTGCGATAGTCAACTGGGTTTTTGTGGTTTTTCCATGTTTTGTGACATTTGTCCTTCTCCTTAATTATGTTTATGAGGGAGCGACTGTACCACAACGGATACTGACGGGAACCGCAGGTAGTCAGTTTAGGCACAAATTTCTCAATAGCTTCCTTGATGTTTGCTGTTAGTATACCGACCGCATCATCGACTGAACCATTACCCAGAATCGACCAATCTAATCCAGTGAGATGTTCACTTATAGCCTCGTAGTTACCCTTACGATACTGATATCGAAGGCGCCTGGTGCAGGGTATGTTTTTTTTATACTTAGGTCAAAAGTTCCAAGTTCAAGCGAAGTATGAAAACGATCTTCGTTGACAACCGAGGATGTGGCCTTTTGTACGTCAATGGAAAAGTTTGTATATACTAAGTCTAAAATATTGTCGCAGATGTTTTTCAATGTATTGTGTTGTTTGAAACCTAGGTAATCCATGATGTTTGTCATGTTAATAGCTGAGTTTTGAAACTCGGTGGTACCCTTTTTCATACAGACAAGTGCGCCCGAATCCCATCTTATACAAGACAAATTAAAATCACCAATCACCATAAAGTAGTCTTCTAAATGCTTCTGAGTTACGTCAGTTAACGTCTCTATAAAGCATTGTACGCGAAGCGGTAGCTCCTCGCCCGGCGGTAGGTACACGACCGCCCTGGCTGGACAAGTGGCGGACCGCGGTGAACGTCGGGAAGACAACAGCCCTGTTGACCACCCGCTCCCGCCGTCCGACCCCGCTACAGCTGAGGGGCCGGGACATCGAGTGGCAATCGACGGTGAAATACCTCGGTTGCAACATCGACTGCTCGCTGCGCATGGTCCCGATGGTGCAACACTGCATCAACCGGGCCAAAGCCGCGCGGGCAATGTTCCGGCCTGTCCTGTCGTCCAGCCTGCCTCTGAGAGCCAAGCTGCGGGTGTACAAGGCATATGTGCGCTCGCGGCTCACCTACGCGGCTCCAGCATGGTACGCCCTGCTGTCGAATACCCAGAAGGCACGGCTGCAGCGGTTCCAGAACATCTCCCTGCGGGTGATCTCAGGAGCCGGGCGGTACGTGCGCAACACCACCATCATGAGGGATACCCAGATGCCCACCGTGGAGAAATTCGTCGCGCGGCTGGCACGGCGCATGTACGATTGCGCCGACAACAGCCGCCACGCACATCTCCACGACATTGCTCCGCATCACGCACGTCCACCTGAAGGCAGACCACTCCCAAGAGAGTTGCTGCTCATCCCACTATCGCCAGTGTAAGCCCGCAGTAGAGGGCGAAAGCACGGCACAGTGAAGAAGAAGAAGCTCCCGCACCGTTGTCGCCAGTGTATGCCAATAGACGGTGAAAGCACAGCATAACGAAGACCACGCGAGGCCCCTGACAAGTAGGGGCCACCCAAGACCGGGGGGGACGTTACCCCCCGAGTTGACGCCGCGGGCATGAGGCGCGAGAACACACTCCGCAGACCACACGGCTAGGTACACGAGCGCTATGTGCAAGTCTCGCTCAGAGCCGAGTGCGGCCCTAGGTACTGTTAGCCAGATACGCTCGTGGTCGGCTCGTTCCCACTCGGGCCGCGGTCGGGCTCCGAGCGCCGGCGCACACAGCGCCATTATACCGCCACCAGCCGCCTCCGAGTCACGGTCACGCCGGAAGATATTGTAATGGTCGGGGTCTGCAAACTCTGCATTAAGAAAGCCCTCGCAAAGCTTGGTCTCTGTGATAAAAATAAGATCATAATCGAGGGCAGCAACATTGTTGTAAAAAGTTGTCGTTTTAGTCCGTAGTCCGTTTACGTTCTGGTAGAACATTTTGAGATGATCATTTTTGCCTTTTATAATTTCGCCGATAATAATGGTCAGAACATATAAAAATAGTCATGTCATAATCGAGTAAGTGGACGAAACGACAACGAGGGCTCAGCGCGCCAGTACAGTTGAGTCTCAATGTTGTACTAAGATATCTCTCTGATGTAACCATAATGAATGTGTATAGTGCGTGTTTGTGATTGTGTTTTTGTGTGTGAGCGTCTAGTTGGTATGATATGACGAAGAATTTATTCATTAAACAGATACTAATATTAGGTAAATATATGGGGGCAAGGAGAGACCTATTGGTGCAGGTATAAGCAAGTAACTTTAGGCTATAATTTTCTTCAAGTCCGCTTCTGAAGATATTTGTATGCAGGGGGCTTTTTCGGCTTTCCGCACATATATACGACAGTCTTTTGTCCAGGTATAAACATACGACATTTCCTTCGCTTTGACTTTACAAAGTTTCAAAAGCTTCTTGTTTTGCAAAGTCAGGTGCTCATTAATGTGTATACGATCTGATTTCCCGGGCAGGCCGATGTGCGTATTGTTGAGGCCCCTGTGTGCGGTCTTGCGCGACGCCGCGTACACGATATCCTTCGTCAGTCGCTGCCTGAAGCGCACGACGAGCGCGCGCGGCTGGCCGGCTTGCGCGCGGAACGGCTGTACACGATGTGCGAACTCGATGTCGTCGGGGCCTAGTTCTACTCCCAAATGCGATACTATTTTCTTCACCAGACCTGTCGTGAAGAATTGTCGAAGAAACATCTGTTCTAAAATGCATAGAAACGGAGAAATGTTTTTTTTTTGTAATCTACTGTACTTTTTTTTCTGCATTGCAACGAGCCCTTATTTTACAACCATGCCACATCGATCTCATTCATTGATTCTGCGGGTGCTCATCAGTGGTGCCAACTGCACCGTAACTACGGTGAAAACACCGTAATTAGCATAGATCTACTAACTACCGTAGGAATGTAGCAAAAAACACCGTAATACGCACTGAAGGATTTCAAGGTCCTATTTATCCTATTTTTCAGTTATAGGTTATGACAAAACGAGAATAAAAGCGCCAACATGAACACCGAAAGTCGGTGTGTGTGATAGAGAGAGATTAGAGCTAAAATCTTCGATAGTGTCATGTCCGGGTTTGGAGAGATTTTCGGATTTCGGGAATTCCCGTAACGAAGACTGATTTAATCTATCTATCTAACTAATATTACCTACACCCTACAATCCGCCGTTCCCTTGTTATCGTGTGGTGGCTCTGTACTACCTACTAAAAATAGTCAAGTTAATTTTACCGCATTTAGAACTAATACACCGTATTCAGGAGAATCTACCGTATTTTTAGAAGAATTCTACCATCCGCTAGATTACAGGGTTGGCAACACTGGCGCTCATCAACTTTCACCATGCATACTTCTTTCCAATTCAATTTCCAAACCATTGCGTACTTGGTGCAAGTTACATTAATTTCAATCCATACTGAGCAGGCGATGTAGTCAATTTTACTGCACGCACACATCAACACCAAACCAATACAGCCATAGCTTACAAAAGGACAGTCGGATGTCACATTCACTGCTACGCTACCTAATAGTCTCATCCATCTCTCTTCCGCATTTTTATTAGTCGAGCGAATGTCATGTAAACAAACAAATGCGTTTGTATAGCGCAGGTACAGTCGATTGATTGTATTATTTTCATGGATCGAATTCCCAGCATCATGGTGATGGTACCGAATAACCGATTTGGGTTGCATTCCCAAAGAGTGAAAAGGAGTCTGAAAAGCGGAGTCTTAGTAATAGGGTCAATTACTAAGACTCCGCTGTCTGTCTGTCAGCAGGCTGTATCTTATGAACCGTTAGTTAGACAGTTGAAATTTTCAGATATGATGTATTCCTGTTGCCGCTACAAAGAATACTAAAAACAGACAAACATACCATTAAAAGGGGGCTCTAATGCAGAAAACATGATTTTTTTAAAACAATTTTTGCTCTAAATAATGGCAATAGGTAGACAAGGGACTTACCTTGTACACCTTACAAGTTGTTTTGCCAATTAGTTTTGGAACCCTTCATGCTTGCCTCGTACGCGGCCGATTTTTATTTGATTTTGTCGATTTTTCAACCGTCAGATAAGGCCTAACGAGAGAATAACGAAAAAGCCTTTATTTTGTTCCATCCCCAGATAAACAGTCAGATAACTTTATTTGACATTTCACACGTACAAATTCTGTCAAATTTCTAAGATAAACTGGCAGACAAATGTTATCTGAGGATGGAAAAAATCGGCCGTTATTAGTTAAATTGATTATTTTTTATAAAATGAAAAACCTATCTTTACTATTTATTTTCACAAACTTGTCTTCTGCCACAGATTACTTGTTAGTTGTACCTTGTTGTTTAATTACGAGTAACAAATCTAAAGAACATCAAACAATTTGAATAAAGCATTAACAAGTATTTCGTATCTCGCTCAACTGTACCCGCAGGAGCGCAACCTATGAACAAACAAGCAAACGGGTGGGAAGCGATTTTATGGTTTTCATATTAAGAACTATTTTTCAACGGCGATTTATTATTTTTCGTCCGTTTTTGTTCGGGTGTGAGTTGAAACTACTTAGCTTGTGTGTGACTGTATGTGTGTGTGACTTGTCGGCGGATCCTTTGAGCGTTGAGTTATGTTGGAGTCTTTTCGGAGCGTACACGAGCGTTTTTGAGTTTGTTATTTTGCGATCAGAAAGGTTTTCTCGTTGAACTGTTTTCGGGCATTGGAGCTCGTTTTCTACGATGCCGCGTTACAATTATCCGCCGGAACATCATACAGACATACATTTCGTATATGGTTTCTGCAACGGGAATTCTGCAGCAGCTGTAAGAGAGTACCAGCGTCGTTATCCGGCCCGTAGGTTACCTGATAACCAAACATTCATTAACGTAAGTTTATACCTATTTGATAAAATTAGATAATGATACGTTCAGTATGCCAAAGATGAAAGCAGGAGGAGGCTAACGATGAATGGATAAATGTGGTGGTAACACAAGAAATAATGCTGATGATAAAAAAATAATCTACGTATATTATTTGTTACAGATGCACAGACATTTCGGGAGTCAGGCATCAGATACACTCCTCATGAAAGAGTTATCAACCCGTTAATCAAGAAAGATTAATAATGAATTTGATAATAGAGGATCCCACAATATCAACAAGACGTGTGGGACGTATAGCAGGCGTCTCCCATAGTTTGGTGTGGAGACTTTGGAAGCGGTATGGTTTGCATCCATATCACTATCGCAAAGCTCAAGGACTACTACCAGCTGACAATTTTGCCCGTATGGCATATTGTCAGCGGGTAAATGAACTCCTCATGGAAAATCCGGTCTTCATATCAAAAATTTTGTGGATGGATGAAGCCCAATTTTACCAGAGCTGGAATTTTTAATTCCAAAAACCAACATGAGTGGCAAGAAGAAAACCCCAAGCAAACATGGGAATCTTCTCACCAAAGAGAATTTTCAATAAACATGTGGGCTGGAATTCTGAACAATCAACTGATTGGTCCAATTAAATTACCGCGAAGATTAAACTCAGAAAATTATTTACATTTTCTGCGAAACATTGAAAATTTGGAGCATTTCGAAGACATCAATCTGGAAACACTACGAATAATGTGGATCCAACATGACGGTGCACCTGCACATTATGGAATTGAGGTCCGTAATTATCTGAATAATAATTACCCAGGACGCTGGATTGGTCGCGGAAGTCAAACCCTGGCATGGCCAGCTCGCTCACCCGAATTAACGCCTCTCGATTTTTATGTTTGGGGTACATTAAAAAGTAAAGTTTACGCTGAAAAAGTTTTAACCAGAGAACACTTAATGGAAAGAATAAACCGAGTAGCAGACGAAATGAGAGCTGTGCAAATAAATTTAAACAGACACATTCGCGAACGTCTCAATTTATGTTTAGAGTTTAATGGTGGACACTTCGAAAATGAAATAAATTAGTTTTTTTCTACTTTGTGTGTTTTTTTTACTCTTTTGTGTGTAGTGCTTCATACATTTCCCCGTAATTATAATGTAATAATGTTGTAATGGGTAGTTACTATTGTATTTCTAATGCGGCCTGCACATTTGATATGCATATGTACTTACTTAAAATCAAATAAGTAACCTTAAACACTGATAAAGGTTTTGCTGATACCTATTTAGAAGGGTGTGTTATGATATGAAACATAAACGATTCCAAATAATGACGGCTCCGTAATTAATTGCACTAGCGATAGAGATTTGCTTTCCGTTCAGTAGGACCAAAATGTGCACGCCTGGGCAGATCTGACTTGTCACGACCTGTCGTTACGCGCACGTGGGGGTGTTCCTGACTGTGTGATGCCCTCGCCAATGAAAAGTAGACCCCCAATACCGCTAATAGTTCTTATCTCAATGGTATAGGATTGATTATTGACTGTCACACCTTACCGAAACTGTCACTAGTTGCTTGTTATTGTTTCGAGCGAGCCGCATACTCACACACACACGCACAAGTAAGACTAAAGCGTAAACACAAAGACACCACAAGTAAGAAAAAAGGGTAAACACACACAAGTAAGACAAAGGTAGATATGCGAGTCAGCGCAGTAGCAAGAGAAACATGATCTTTTATTAAAAGCGCGGGAATTTCATTTTCATTGATTGGTGAGTTCCGACATTGCGACGTTGCCGGACGTCAGTAAAGGACTTGTTATAGCGAGTATTGAAAAAATATTGAATTATTTTGTATGAAAAATGCAAAAAGTTAAAAAATCGAGTAATTAAAAAACAAGTTTTTACGTTCGATTTCTAAAGGTGGTCTTATCAATACCCTACAGTTATGGGAATTCAACAAAACACCCTGTATAACAAAAATAAAAGTGCTTATTTTATTGTTAATGAAACAAACTTTAATTTTGTAAATATCGAATCCACGTTTAAATCGTAGTTACTCAGTTGCTAATATTTACCCAGTGGAAAGCAGTTTTTTGGCCTGTTCAGGCTTCTCGGCACCTAATGACCTCGTAGGGGCCCATCAGCTACGAGGTAGCGTAACGATCAGTTGCCAAGAAGTGTGAACGTCGGCGATTCACCGAGCTGAAGTAATTGGGGTCGATCTAACCTGGTCTGTGCTTCGGTCCCGTCAACCTCCTGTCTCTCTGCAAGGCCCGGGTGCACCCTAGGCTCTTCTTGGTAGACAGGTTCTTCAGCCAACCTCCTATGACTGGCGGGCCAGCTTCAATGAGCACAGTGTTCCAACACAGTTTATGTTACGTGGTAAAAACCAATCGGCCACGTAAATGCGAACTTTATCTGGTTCGGGGAACCACAACACACTCAGCTATATAGACAATCCTGAGGGAAACCCGAATACATTCCAGATGGCCTGCGATTTAATTTCAATACCCTAACCAAAACGCGTTTACATTGCGAGGGCTTTCGTCTGTCAGTTGTCAAAACTGCCAGGTTGGCAGCAACGTCAAATTCAAAATGGCCGTTCAGAAACCATCGATCGAATTTCGATTTGGAATCGAACAATCACCCGCCCGGACAGGCACCCACCTGTCCCCTAATCTACGGGCAGCCGAGACAACGTTGCTACCGCTCGTTTTAGAACCGAGCCTCCTACTAGAACCTCTGCATACCGGGGGGTCCCGTCCTTGCCAGGGAACAAGTTAACAATGCGCCCCCTGCGCCAACGTAGTGGCGGTAGGTTAGCATCCTTAACCAGAACGAGGTCACCAACACTAGGGGGGCTGGTTTTGTCAGTCCACTTAAGGCGCTGTTGTAAGATATGCAGATACTCGAGCGACCAACGCTTCCAGAAATTCTGAGTAAACTGCTGCAACATCTGATACCTTGACAACCGATACAATTTCACTCCCTCGAAGGGGTGCTCGGGCAACGCGTTAAGTGGCTGTCCTATCAAGAAATGGCCTGGGGTCAGAGCCTCCAGGTCATTTGGATCCGAGCTGAGCGGACACAACGGTCGCGAATTGAGAACGGCCTCGATCTTACAAAACAATGTCGCGAGCTCCTCAAAAGTCAGCGCGGTCTGACCTACTATACGCCCCAAGTGCGTCTTAGCTGACTTAACTACGGCCTCAAAAATCCCACCCCAGTGGGGGCAAATCGGTGGGCTGAAGGTCCACTGTATACCCCGACGGGAGAGGGCCGTTCCAATATCCACTTTATTTACATTCAAAAAGTTGACTATCTCTCGTAAGTATCGTTCCGCACCGATGTAGTTAGTGCCGTTATCAGAGCGGATCAAAGTTTGAAGTCCCCTTCGAGAAACAAACCTATCCAAACAAGCAATGAAAGCCTCTGTCGAGAGATCAGCAACGAGCTTCGAGATGTACCGCCTTGGTGGATAAACAAACAAACACACATAGTGTAGCGGCCCCAGGCTAAGGTCGTAGCCGCCGCTAACAGTAGCTATGATCGTCTATTCTATCTATCCCAAAATGAGAGGACCCGATTCGGCTGTAAGTTTTGTAAGTAAGAATGATAAGTCTGAATTTCTCGTTCGTCGAGAAATCCGTTAGGCGTACAATAGTCGAACGAAGTTTGGTTCAGAAGTTACAGTTTCTAGTTAGACAGAGAAAGCATATATGTCCGCGAGCCGGTAATTCGCATCAGTCAGCGGTGTATTGCGCCAAAACGATCGTTGTTATATTTTATGTGATGGCACCATCTGGTTTTTGTATATATGAGCGCATTGGAACATCTTTTGTTTTAGTTTTAGTTTTAGTTTTAGTGATCGATCACAGTTATAGTATAGATATCCGTCGTAGTTTTACGACGTGAGTACTCAATGATATTTCATGTGCTCGCTCGTAGCGGCTTGTGGTGGTTCCAATTATATATTTGATTCACGGCAATAACGATCCGAAAAGACCGGTTTACACAATTGCGATTTGAGTTCCGAAATGGGTTCTGAACTAGCGGTTACCTCAAAAGGTCCGTAACGTTTTGAAACCTTCAACTCTGCGCAATTTGAGCTGGATGTTATCGAAACGCAAGCATTTTTGTTTTAGGATATCTTACCCACACCATAGCGAAGTGCATAATTCGATAAATACCGAACTATGAATTCCACTAGCCGCAGCACGTCCTGGGCTGATCCAAATCATATATACCGACTCAACTTACACATTAGATATCCAGCGAAATTTACATTTAATTTAAAAATGCAACTTGAATCCAATCTGACCCAAGGCAATGCAAAACACCTACCCGGACCTAAACAATGAACTTTAGACTGTAAATTGATCTCTTCGCGCATCCCCGATAACACTCAAATGTCAAAATATCAACAGGATATGTTATCTGTGTTGACACCGGTTTAACTTTGTTCTGAATTTGTTATTTCCATCCGCGGAACCTCATCGATCAAACAGTCTCCCTATACCCTGACAACCTAGGTTTAGCCGCAACTAAACTCCTGTCTAGCCTAGTCTAAAAACCTAGTGTTATACCACGTCCATTATCGACACCACTCGAAAATGGTTGAGTTTGATTTGAATGTGCTTGAATGTTTAACGACTGTGTGTGTGGGAATTTCAAAGCTCGCTAGTCGAAGGAATGAGGAGAGGATTAGCCCGCGAATATCCTAAGAGCCAATCCAGGAACCCTATGGTGAAGGAAAAAGGAATTTAGGGTCGCTCCAAGCCCAGACTCAGACTCAGATAAATTGACTTAAAAGTTCTTTCCTAACGACCCAAGGATAGTTTTGGAATTAGGGGTAGGTTGATATAAAGGTAGGAACCGAGGTATATCTCGGCGCTTCAGACACTCACGAAAACCCACTGAAACTTCGCAATCACAAATTCGTATAGTTCTGACGCGTAACACGGCAGACAAAAACTGTTTAGAACTCGTGAAGACGACTGTCGCAGTAGCTAGACGCTGAGACTGCATGCTCTCCCCTCCCAGACCCTCGTATTTATATGCCCCACATGCGTCCTTTGCAAATACGCTCTGCCCAAGCGAAGCTTCTTATCACTAACTACACAGGGTCCAATTTCAACCATGCCATGCAGATCCGCCGTTCTACAAATTGTGTGTACGCATATTCACTATGATCAACCGTAGGTTATCACTCAAATCATTTGGTACTGCCGATACACAGAATCTGTTGATCGCTGACCAATAAAAGCTTGTTGCGATTAATTAAGCATTACCCGACCGCTAGGTGCGCGTAGCAAAGACCTACCAGAATGATATTCAATCCAGAGGTGTCAGACCCTCCATCTCATACCTCAATCGCAATTGTATATTTGCAATCTACATAATAGCTTTCTCCGTATCGTTCCATAATAACCTTTCATTATTTAGTTATTCATCATTTTATTCAACGCGCAGCCAAATCGGCTCTGATCTTTACACATCTCGCAGGAATGTGACAAAAAAAACTTGACCTGAACTGAAATTCCACGAATGAACCCACGCGTCTTTTTTTTTTTTGCGAACTTTGCCAGTAAGCAACGCAAAACCCCCAAACGTTATCTGAACCGATTCTCGTATTCAAAACAGCGCGGCGTTGGGCTAGCCCTCTATCACGCAGAATGAAGTATCTAATGTACCGACTCTCGTGTACCATTACAGCCCCCTCCCAGACCTTGAGACACTGTTTATCTCAGTTTACATGGCGCAAGGATCTCATTACCACTATGCTACCCATACTTTGTACATATCTACTCTATATGTTCGGACATCTCAAATCATGTACACCGACCGATGAATCTGTCAATTATGTATATAATATTTACACAACTCGATTGAGTTCTCTCCTGTCTTATCTTATTTATCTATCTTACTATACAACCTCGCTTACCCGCAATTTATCCTAATTCGTATTACTATATATATACAAATTGGGTTTTTTTTTTTTTTTTGTTTTTTTTTTTGTTTTTGTTTCCAAACCATGCACGATCCTTAAATCTACAAAGTAGTTACTCAAATTTACAGCTTACAGCTTAATTATATAACCTTTATACACTATCTTATTTATCTACGCCCTTATTCGTCCTCACATAATACCTGGCTATATTTATAGTATTGAAGTTACCCAATATCTCATTTGAACCCGGATCTACTAACGTATAACAGTTAGGATATACCACTGCCGAAATAACATAAGGCCCTTTATACAACAACGAAAATTTCCGCATGATTTTATGTTCTTTATTTGAACGCACAAAAGTTTTAAGTTTCACATAATCACCTATACGATAGACCTCTAACTTACGCCGTTTGTCCGCCTGTCGCTTACGTCGTTCACTAGAACTTTTAGAGTTTTCTATCGCTACATTTCGCACCTGTTCCGTATTCCGCACACTATGGCCTAATAACCATTCATCGCCTAATTCCTTGTCAATAGTTAGCGGTTCCCGCCTACCAAACGCTAACTCATTAGGCGCAAAGCCTGTGCTTGTGTGTTCGATATTATTATAGCAATTCTGAATGTCCGGTAACACGTCTACCCAACTACGATTACTTCCGCCGCAATAAGTTCTAATCAGCCGACCTAGCTCGCGATTCACTCTTTCTACGCTATTAGAATTTGGACAATACACCGACGTATGAGTGACCCGAATCCCCAGCTGTTTGAGTCCAAATTCCCAAACTTTCGATATGAACTGTGGTCCTGAGTCCGTAATTATAGTTTCGATAGGTACTTCCCTATGAAATCTCTTTGTACAAGCGAGCACGCTCCTACCTGTCGCTTTTCGCATTGGATATAATTTTATTACTTTACTGTACACGTCTTGAATCACATATATATATATTGATATCCGAATTTACCTACGGGCAATGGCCCATAAAGGTCCGAGAAAACTTTCTCACCCAACTTTTCCGCCAACACCGGTGTACAAGGACCAACGGTATTGTTAGTACTTGGTTTGACCTTTTGACATATGTCACAACTTCTTATCACCGCGCTAATCACCCTACTCATATGAAGAAAATAATATCTGTCCTTCATCAGTGCTAATATTTTATATCTGCCGTAGTGACCTATTTCTTCATGTATGTGTAAAATTAGTTCCTCCTGTAGTGATTTCGGAATTACTAGCAACTGTACGTTCCGCTTCGGCACGTGAAAATATAACGTATCACCTACTAGCTTATAATTTCCAAAACCTCTTGTCCCCGTATCTACTACATTACGTCTGATACAACCGCTAATTCGATTTAACCGCTCATCTTCGCTTTGTAATCTCGCAATGTCCCGTAAACTCGAAATAACACTTGCGGTATTCGATGCCTGAAACCAGAATATCCCCGGCTGAACATTTATACTGTCATTCATACCTCCAGGTCCCGCTATTTGCCTGCTTAGCGTGTCGGCAATTTGATTATCAGTCCCTCGCACAAATTCTATGTCGTAATCGAATTGCTCTAAAAACATAATCCACCTCGTTACGCGTGCCCCTAATAAGGTCCACGACTTAATGAACGTCAAACTTTTATGATCAGTTCTAATAATAACTTTTTCTCCCCGCAAATATATCTCAAATCGCTTTAAAGTGTATATAACTGCATACATTTCCTGTTCACTGACCGACCATCTAGTCTGGGCACCCTTGAATGCCTGCGAACAGAACCCTATAATTAGTTCCTGGCCCGAATCATCTAACTGATAAACATAGCCCCCAATTCCTATAGCGCTAGCGTCACATTGAACATAATATGTTTTTCCCGCCAATGGCTGACTCAAAATTATACTTTCTGAGAATTGATTTTTTATCTCGTCAAAAGCACTTTGCATCTGCGCACTCCAGACGAACTTGACTCCAGACCGTAATAAATTGTACAATGGCTGTGTCAACGTTCCAAAATTTTTTATAAACCTCCTAAAGTAATTTATGAACCCCAAAAACGCCCTCAATTGCCTGACAGTTCTGGGTGACGGATATAATTTAAGTGTTTCAATTTTGTCCGGGTCCATCTGCAAACCTTGTGTAGACAAAATATGCCCCAATAACTTGACCTTTTTTTGTGCGAACTCGCATTTTTTTAGTTTGCATGTGAAGCCCGCGTCTTTCAATTTACTCAGAACCGTGTCCACTTGAGACAAATGCTGTTCGAAGTCACCCTCAGTTAAAATTGCCAAATCGTCAACAAAATTTAGACAATATGACCTAACCTCTGGCCCTAGAATTAAGTCCATCGCCCTCGAAAATGAACCCACACTGGTTTTCAACCCCTGAGGTAAAACGTTGTAAACATAACTTCTGCCTTGATATACAAAACCCGTGTATCTTTTAGATTCGTCTGATAATGGTATAGAAAAATACGCATCTTTGATATCAATAACTCCTATGTAATTTATCCGGCGCCCGAATTGCAATATCTCATTCATTAAAGGTGTGGTTTCAACCTCCCCGACCATTCCAGTGTTTAATTGTCGTGCATCTAGCAAAATACGGACCTCTCCCGTTTTCTTTAATGTACAAGTCAATGGACTGCTGAAATCCGTAGATTGCCTGCTAATAATACCTATAAATTCCATTTCTTCCAAACGTTTTGTTACTTTATCGCGATATGCGAACGGTATGGGATAGCTTCGTTTTACGAAAGGCGTTTCATCTCTCATTTTTATCTCATGTATATATTTATTTGTCCGACCTATCCTATCGCTAAACAACTCTGCATGTTTATTTAACACCGGCAATAACCTTGTTTTGTGTTCTACAGGTATTGATGAATTATTCACATATTCCTCTATCATATTTCTACTGGTATCTTGGTCCTGTACTTCCATTGTACAACAGCAAAAATCCTGATTAGGGCCAGTACCTAATGGTATTTCACACATCCGCCCGGCGCTTCGTATAATTAGCCTCTTATTACCCTCACACATTAAACTGGCTCGCGTCTGTTGTATAAAATCAAACCCCAAAATTAAATCTTTAGGCACCCTTGTTAATACTAGCATTGGAGTATCTATAACGCATTCACCTATCGTTAATGGTAACGTTACTAATTTATCAACCTTTTCCTTACTGACTCCAAATGCACCTGTGATTCTCAAACTTGGAATCGGTATTTCCGTCGGTTTTCCCAATTGACTGCACACTTCTTCGTACACTCTCCGACTTATTACGCTGATTTCGCTCCCCGAATCAATCAAACTCCTTACAACAATATTCCCAATACGCACATCTATCTCAGGTAATGTCAAAGTACTACATAACTCGCGCCCACACTCAGTCGAATCGTCGTCTCTGAATATCGTATGTAAACGTCTGTCATTTCGATCTCTGTAATTCGATCTAGATTTTTCATCTAAACACACGGCATATCCGTGCGCTTTATGCTCTAATAATTGAATAAATTCATTCACACCCACGTTCGAATCCAAATTACACAAATCATACAATCTATGCTTTTTTTCAATTTGATCGGCTGTCCACCCAAACCGTAATAAATATCTGAGCGCGAACGACCCGCGCGAGTCCACTAGTTTTTTGAATTCTGACTTATCGCATTATTCCTGTCACTTGAACTTTGCCCTGCCTCTGTATCTCCTGAACTGTCATTGCCCCTCTGAAATCCTATTGCCCTGAAGCTAGGCTGAGGCTGTCTCCCTCTACCGCGAAAATAACCGCGACCGCGCGTCCCAAATTCGTTTCGCGCCTTCGTTCCCGCGTTATAATTATTACTACGACTTATCGCGTTATAACGTAACGTATTTACCCGCATAGCTCGATATTGCCCACGCATGTAGCTATCCCGCCTTACGTTATTCGTATTCATAGGTTCCGAACCATGTATCGCACTTAATCCTCCATCGACATTCCGTTCTAAATGCCGAAGGAATTCGACCGCATCCCGTATGGTCATAGTCTCCTTTCTAGCAAAAAACGCTACTTGAATATCACGCGGCAACTGTCTGAAAATCGTGTTGATTTTCTCCGTATCAGTAAACGGTATCGTAAGCTCATATATGCTATTCAATTGAGAGGCAAAGAATTCTTCCATACTTTGACCTTTCTTAGAATCAAACTTCGCAGTTAGGAATCTTTGCTTAATTAATTCCTGTTCATTATCACCCCAGAATACCTCTCTGAAATCTTTTTCAAAATCCGAATAGGTTCGCCATGAGTCTCTGTATATGCTCATTCGAACTTTCGCAATTCCTACCAAACTATCCGTTGCCCATATCAAAGCCCTAGAACTATCTCCCGAGACTTTAATATAAGCCTTTAAATCTCTTAAGAAAATCATCGGATTTTCCGAATTCCGCCCATCGAATGTCGGCAACTTCTGTGTCATTTTCACAATGCATGATTGACGTTTTTCTACCGATTGTTCAAACGTCTCTAGTTCCTGTCTGTCAGTCTGTCTGTCCGAAGTCCTACTAGCATTGCTCGTGCTGGAACCCCGTTCCAAACTGTCTAATCTCTTCACTATTTCAGATAATAATTGCGTCACCTGCCCTGACGCCATTTCACTTGTTTGCAAAAGTGAATAATAATAATAATATTAATAATAATAATACCTTGGACACCCCCTACACACATTGATCCAGCCCCAAACCAGGACTCCCTGTATCTTGGGTACCAGACAACGTTATATATACTTATATAGAGAAATATTATACTTAGATAGACAAACAACCATGACTAGGGCACAAACAACCGCTCTCATCAAACAAACATTTGCCCCACCGGGATTCGAACCCGGGACCCCTGGTTTCGTAGGCAGCGTCACTACCGACTCGGCCATTCGGGCCGTCAACCCGTGCTATCGTCTCGTGCTACCCGACTAACGTTTTTTTTTTCCTAGTCGTAGCTCGTCTGAAAACAATGCCCCTTTTTTTTTTTGCTTATTTCTTATTTACAAAACTGAACTGTTTAAAATCGTTTCTACGTTGTGTTATTTTTAAAAGTAACGCGTTAGACCTTGATTCTTTTAGAATATCTAGGAATATCTAGGTATCAGACTATCTAGGATATCCTTCCGTCTCGGCACCAAAAATCTGTAGCGGCCCCAGGCTAAGGTCGTAGCCGCCGCTAACAGTAGCTATGATCGTCTATTCTATCTATCCCAAAATGAGAGGACCCGATTCGGCTGTAAGTTTTGTAAGTAAGAATGATAAGTCTGAATTTCTCGTTCGTCGAGAAATCCGTTAGGCGTACAATAGTCGAACGAAGTTTGGTTCAGAAGTTACAGTTTCTAGTTAGACAGAGAAAGCATATATGTCCGCGAGCCGGTAATTCGCATCAGTCAGCGGTGTATTGCGCCAAAACGATCGTTGTTATATTTTATGTGATGGCACCATCTGGTTTTTGTATATATGAGCGCATTGGAACATCTTTTGTTTTAGTTTTAGTTTTAGTTTTAGTGATCGATCACAGTTATAGTATAGATATCCGTCGTAGTTTTACGACGTGAGTACTCAATGATATTTCATGTGCTCGCTCGTAGCGGCTTGTGGTGGTTCCAATTATATATTTGATTCACGGCAATAACGATCCGAAAAGACCGGTTTACACAATTGCGATTTGAGTTCCGAAATGGGTTCTGAACTAGCGGTTACCTCAAAAGGTCCGTAACGTTTTGAAACCTTCAACTCTGCGCAATTTGAGCTGGATGTTATCGAAACGCAAGCATTTTTGTTTTAGGATATCTTACCCACACCATAGCGAAGTGCATAATTCAATAAATACCGAACTATGAATTCCACTAGCCGCAGCACGTCCTGGGCTGAGCCAAATCATATATACCGACTCAACTTACACATTAGATATCCAGCGAAATTTACATTTAATTTAAAAATGCAACTTGAATCCAATCTGACCCAAGGCAATGCAAAACACCTACCCGGACCTAAACAATGAACTTCAGACTGTAAATTGATCTCTTCGCGCGTCCCCGATAACACTCAAATGTCAAAATATCAACAGGATATGTTATCTGTGTTGACATTGGTTTAACTTTGTTCTGAATTTGTTATTTCCATCCGCGGAACCTCATCGATCAAACAGTCTCCCTATACCCTGACAACCTAGGTTTAGCCGCAACTAAACTCCTGTCTAGCCTAGTCTAAAAACCTAGTGTTATACCACGTCCATTATCGACACCACTCGAAAATGGTTGAGTTTGATTTGAATGTGCTTGAATGTTTAACGACTGTGTGTGTGGGAATTTCAAAGCTCGCTAGTCGAAGGAATGAGGAGAGGATTAGCCCGCGAATATCCTAAGAGCCAATCCAGGAACCCTATGGTGAAGGAAAAAGGAATTTAGGGTCGCTCCAAGCCCAGACTCAGACTCAGATAAATTGACTTAAAAGTTCTTTCCTAACGACCCAAGGATAGTTTTGGAATTAGGGGTAGGTTGATATAAAGGTAGGAACCGAGGTATATCTCGGCGCTTCAGACACTCACGAAAACCCACTGAAACTTCGCAATCACAAATTCGTATAGTTCTGACGCGTAACACGGCAGACAAAAACTGTTTAGAACTCGTGAAGACGACTGTCGCAGTAGCTAGACGCTGAGACTGCATGCTCTCCCCTCCCAGACCCTCGTATTTATATGCCCCACATGCGTCCTTTGCAAATACGCTCTGCCCAAGCGAAGCTTCTTATCACTAACTACACAGGGTCCAATTTCAACCATGCCATGCAGATCCGCCGTTCTACAAATTGTGTGTACGCATATTCACTATGATCAACCGTAGGTTATCACTCAAATCATTTGGTACTGCCGATACACAGAATTTGTTGATCGCTGACCAATAAAAGCTTGTTGCGATTAATTAAGCATTACCCGACCGCTAGGTGCGCGTAGCAAAGACCTACCAGAATGATATTCAATCCAGAGGTGTCAGACCCTCCATCTCATACCTCAATCGCAATTGTATATTTGCAATCTACATAATAGCTTTCTCCGTATCGTTCCATAATAACCTTTCATTATTTAGTTATTCATAATTTTATTCAACGCGCAGCCAAATCGGCTCTGATCTTTACACATCTCGCAGGAATGTGACAAAAAAAACTTGACCTGAACTGAAATTCCACGAATGAACCCACGCGTCTTTTTTTTTTTTGCGAACTTTGCCAGTAAGCAACGCAAAACCCCCAAACGTTATCTGAACCGATTCTCGTATTCAAAACAGCGCGGCGTTGGGCTAGCCCTCTATCACGCAGAATGAAGTATCTAATGTACCGACTCTCGTGTACCATTACAATAGGTACGCCTTGTATTGCCTAGCGGTACGCAATCGTGAACTCTTCACCATAAACGGTCCTGCAAAATCCGTACCAACACCTGAAATCGGTCTGACCTCATTCACACGATCAGGGGGCAAGTCCCCCATGAGAGGTTGCATCGTGGCAGCCTTAAGTCGATAACAAGGCATGCACCGAAACACGATGTTCCGTATGACACGGCGGGCAGATAAGATCCAAAACTCCCGCTGGAGCGTGGCCAACAACGCGTTACAGCCTGCATGCGCGTTTTTAATATGACGATCAGTCACCAGCAATTCAACTAACTGTCCCCCCTTGGGGAGCAGAAGTGGGTGACGAGCCGAATACGACAGATTCGCATTGCGCAATCTTCCTCCTACCCGAAGTAACCCGGTCGAATCAACAAAGGGGTTGAGACGCGCGACGGCTCCCTTCAATTTCGAACGTCCACTTCGTATAATCTCCAATTCTGCTTCAAACTTCGAGGACTGTACCAAGTACGACAATTTCGAGCGAATCTCCTAATCCAAGTGGACACGTTTATCAACTTGTCAAGTGAGCTATACCGGTCCAGCAGAAACCCGGCGTCAGGGTCCTCAGCCTTCTGGGTAACATGCACGGCCGCTCTGGGGCCATGATCCGAAGATACTACAACATGGCTGTGGGGCCAGTCCGATTCTCTCTTGGCAAGCCAGGGTGGTCCCCACCACAAATGGTGTCTAACGAGTTCAGGAGCCTGACATCCCCTGGATGCACAATCAGACAGGTTCAATTCTCCTGGTACATGTCTCCAGGTCAGTGGGACCTCAGACGACACAATCTGGGAGACACGGTTCGCAACAAAAACCTCTAAGTTATGGACCGAAGCCTTCAGCCAGCACAAAACAATCTGGCTGTCCGTCCAAGCGTACACCGTATCCTCCAAAACCACTGACCCACGCAACACTGTTAGAGTGTGATTCAAAAGTTTGGTCAAAAGAGCAGCCCCGGACAGTTCCAGTTTTGGAATCGTCATCCTTGTCCAAATAGGCGCTACCTTGCTTTTTGCCAAAACCAAACGCACGTCGACCTCCCCGGTGGAGGTGACGGTTCGCAAATAAACCGCTGCCGCAAACCCTCGTTCAGAGGCATCACAAAACCCGTGAAGGGTTGCCCTGTAATCCCCAGCAGGGACCAATTTCCTCGGCAGCGATACATTATTTATGTCCGATAGCGAGGTGAACATTCGCGTCCAATCAGTCAACAAATCACCTGAGAGGTGGGTGTCCCAGGTCAACTGAGCCGCCCATAGCCTTTGCATAAAACATTTGAGAGCAAAGGTGACTGGAGAAATCCATCCATTCGGGTCGAACGTTCTCGCAATCGTTGACAGTACTGACCGCTTCGTCCAGGCCTTCGGTGTTTCTAAAACCACCCGATAGGTAAACTCATCATGGACGGGCCGGTACTGAATTCCAAGCACTGACAACATGTGAGGGTTGGCAGGATTCTCAAAAACGTGCGGGTCTCGTTGAAACTCATCTGGGAGACCAGCCATCAACTCAGGGGAGTTGGACATCCACTTGCGTAGTTCATAGCCGCCTCGTTCCAGCAATTGAATGAGCTCGTCACGTCGGTCCAGAGCTTCCTCTACACTGGCTGCCCCTGTGCAGACGTCATCGACGTACAAATCTTGCTCCAGGATAGCGGCGGCTCTAGGATAGCTCACACGGTCACGCGACGCCAACTCGCGCAGGGTACGCATCGCCAAATACGGGCTAGACCGTAACCCATACGTGTTCGTGTTTAACTCATAGACCTTGACTGGCTCGGCCGTGGACTCACGCCAAAGTATCAACTGATACCTTCTGTCAGCCGGATGAATTACCGTTTGCCTAAACATCATCCGAATGTCTGCGACAAATACAATCTGGTGCCTCCGAAAGCTCGTGAGAATATCCGAAATATCACGACTCAACTTGGGTCCCGAATGTAGACACTGATTCAGGGACATCCCGTTCGAGGTAGGTGCTGAGCCATCAAAAACAACTCGAATCTTGCCGGTAGGGGTTCGTAGGACGGCATGGTGTGGAAGGAAACAATGATCCTCAGATCTCCAGTCCACACCCGATACCGACATGTGTCCTAACGACTCATACTCCCTCATGAAATCAACATATTTTTGTTTAAATACGGCGTCCCTTGTCACCCTACGCTCCATCGACATCAATCTTGTCTCAGCCATCTTCCTAGATTCTCCTAGTGGCGGTCGATCGGCCCTGAAAGGCAGTCGAGTTACAAAACGACCAGAACGAAGGCGACCAGTACTATTCTGGTAAAACAACTCGCACTCTTCTTCGTCTGCGTCGACTCGACGAACGGTGGGAGGTTCCTTTATCTCCCAGAAACGTTGGATAACGTCTGACAACGCTGAGCCAATAAGTATGCCATCTGACTCGGCAGGCCTAACCATTGGCAATGCCGGACCCATGATCACGTGATCAAACTTAGTATCCACAGCAATCAACCCGTCCGGCTGAAGAACTCGCTGATCCGACAACAGAAACCTACCCAGAACGTCTGCTCCCAGTAGCAGGTCGACCGGGGCTGGAGGGTCAAAATCGGGATCCGCCAACTTGAGTCCTGATGTCAAGAATCGAACGGCCGGATTCAACTTCACCAAGGGGTGTCTGCTCATGACATGCGTCATTACTAAAGCTTGCACGGATGTTTTTGTCAAAATGTCATAACGTGGAGAGAACGTGATCACCGATTGACCAACTACATTCGTAACCGTAACGTTCCCCACGCCCCGTATTGATTTATTATACCTATTTACCTTGAGGCCCAACCATTTTGCTAAATCATTCGATACAATGCAGCCCTGAGCTCCAGAATCTAATAGGGCGCGAACGTATGTTGGGTTGCCCGCCAAATCCCAAACAAGCACAGAGGCGATCGGTAACACCACCGTCTCCGGTTGGGGGGCAACAAATGGTTGGGCCGCAAATTCCTAGCGAGGACCCCCGGGGCCCCACTGTGCCTGTAACCGATCAGGTATGCAGCTATACGCCAGAGGGTCCCATTGTACAAATGGCCCACGCGCCGGTTCCATTCCCAACCTACGATTCCCCGTAAAGGGGGGTGGGCGTGAATTCAACCGTGGCCGCTCCATGAGCGGGGGGGACATCACATGTGACCGACGAGGACGAGGCGACGAGCGGGGCGACAACTGAGGCGGCGTCCGAACCGCACCCGCATAGCTCGAAGGTGTCCCATGCCACCCGCCCGTTACGGCCTGCTCAACACACCCAATGTCCCGCTGAGTCGGATGCTGGGTCGCAACCGAAAACTCAGGGCCCCCCATGTAATGGTCCTGAGTGCGGCCCTGCACCCTGGTACTGCCCTGTGCACGTGGGGACGTTGGCCCCTGAGTTGCGCTCCGAGTCGCAAACGAATTCTCAGGGCCCCATGCCGTGTCACCCTGGGTACGGCCCTGTGGAGGCTGTTGGCCGGACCGGTTCATGCACAACAGATTGTTGTGGGGCCCACCACAATATCCGCACATTTGTGTGCGCGTGCAGTCCCTAGCCATGTGTGGCCCGAGGCACAGGAAACACCAGCTCCGCTGCTTGGCCATCCGGCGCCGTCCCTGAACCCTAAGTTCCCCGAACTTATTGCAATTGGCCACAGCATGGCCAATCTGCCTACAACATGGGCAGGTCTCACCATGTGGGGTCAATTCACTCACAGTCCCATATGACTGCCGGTTGGTGCGGTCCTTCCTCGTCGGAGGGCCCCTACTCACAGCGCTCCCGGCAGCTCTCTGTGGCTCCGAAGGATGGGTGACCGTCAACCCCAAATTCTCTGCCCGTCGAGCCTCCTCTTCCAAAAATCCGACCAAGTCGGAGAAGGCGGGCAGGTCCTCGGCCGACCTCCCGTGAGACTGTTCGAAACGAGTCTGCACGTCAGCGGGTAGGCGGGAAAGAACAATGTACAACAGTAGGTACGACCATTCACCAACCGGAAGTCCAAGATTCTCTAGAGCCTTGGTGACGGACAACAATGGGTTCAAAACCTCCGTCTGTATGGCCCCGACCTTGTTCACAACCGGGATACTAAATAAACGGTTCAGTTGGGCATCGGCCAACCTCCGTTTGTTATGGTAACGTCTGACCAACAATTGCCTGGCCGTTTCATAGTTACCCTCCGTAACTGTCAAATGAGCGACCAGCTCCCTAGGCTCACCCCTCAATGCTGCCACCAGCTGAGCCATCTTGACAGACTTGGTAATGTCCGATCGCATGTGCACCAAACTGTCGAACAGATTGATGAAGCTCATCCATTCACCGGACACTCCGTCAAAAGTAGGCATAGTTATGGCAGGTAACCTGGACCCCGAACCCTGAAGCGGCAGAGGTGCTTCAATGTCACCACCATGGCTGGACTCGCGCTGTCTACGTATGTCCGCAGCCTTCTGCGTGATGGCAGCTGCCATCTCCAAACATTGGTCGACATCCCCTATCAACCGTGACAGCCTGTCAGGTGCGCAACCATCAACTGATTCCGCCTGCGCGGACAATTCGAGCACCCTATTGTAACGTTCCTTAACGTCCATAGACCGCTCCAATACCACATCATGCCTATCTAAACGGTCTATCAGACCGTGTGCGGAGGAAAACCATCTGAGTTCCTTAGAAACACCTTTCTGGATTTCAGATAACGACATGATCGGAACGATACTTACTCACAATTTGCAGTAACTCAATTTTATTGGACCCTCCAGTCTACAACCCAAACGAGGGAACCCTAAACCACAACTTAAACAATGTTGTTTTCCTTAAACAATAGGAACCGAGTTTTACATCTATATAAATTCTGTAAATACAATTTAGTTTCCCTTTATCATTATAACACACACAGATAGTCAATATTAGTTCAAGTTATACATTGCTATAAACTGAAAACAATGTAATAGCCTGCTATCAATAGATGTAACTACCTATGTTAACCAAAACATTCATTCAATAGCACTACTAGACCACTAATAGATTGACTAACTGGTAATTCAATTCAATATCTGTCTATCTACTACCAGCAATAGACCTATAGCTTACAATACTACCAATCTATGTGGATATAGGAACACAACCAAGTTACCTAATAACCGCCTATACCTACAGATTGATAGTCCCAAATCGTGCCTTCCTGGAGCCCTTGACGGCTGCAAAACTCAGGAAGCCACGCTCTAGCTACCAAATTGTTCAGGCTTCTCGGCACCTAATGACCTCGTAGGGGCCCATCAGCTACGAGGTAGCGTAACGATCAGTTGCCAAGAAGTGTGAACGTCGGCGATTCACCGAGCTGAAGTAATTGGGGTCGATCTAACCTGGTCTGTGCTTCGGTCCCGTCAACCTCCCGTCTCTCTGCAAGGCCCGGGTGCACCCTAGGCTCTTCTTGGTAGACAGGTTCTTCAGCCAACCTCCTATGACTGGCGGGCCAGCTTCAATGAGCACAGTGTTCCAACACAGGTTATGTTACGTGGTAAAAACCAATCGGCCACGTAAATGCGAACTTTATCTGGTTCGGGGAACCACAACACACTCAGCTATATAGACAATCCTGAGGGAAACCCGAATACATTCCAGATGGCCTGCGATTTAATTTCAATACCCTAACCAAAACGCGTTTACATTGCGAGGGCTTTCGTCTGTCAGTTGTCAAAACTGCCAGGTTGGCAGCAACGTCAAATTCAAAATGGCCGTTCAGAAACCATCGATCGAATATCGATTTGGAATCGAACATGGCCTATAAGTAAAAAATAATATATTTATAATAATTTAATCACTACTGCATCACAACCTGCCACCCACGCTTTTCCATTCATAGGGTGTAGATTCGAACCACCTTAACTGTCAAGCATACAAAATATATTTTCTCGCCATTTTAAATTTACGCAAAATATCTTACTAACTAATAAAACCGGTCAAGTGCGAGTCTAAATCGCGCACGAAGGGTTCCGTACCACCGTTCAATGGAAGCGATGGTGTGGAGTGAATAGTTTGGATTTTACACAGCAATATATTGTTTACGAAGTTATTGGTGCGGTTACTTTCACACTCCATGTACGTAACCAGGTGCATCCATAAGTTTATATGTGGTATTGAAAGAATTGTTGTATGGGAGCCCCCTTAAATATTTCTTTTATCCTGTTTTTTAGTATTTGTTGTTATAGCGGCAACATAAATACATAATCTGTGAAAATTTCAACTCTCTAGCTAGCTAGGTTCTTGAGATACAGCCTGGTGACAGATGGACGGACGGACGGACGGACGGACAGCGGAGTCTTTTATTTTATTTTTTTATTTTATTTTATTTTGTTTGGAAAACTTACAGCTATAACAATTTAAAATATATGGGCAAGTGATTAAGACTAAGCCAATTAAAAGTTTCCACCTATGAATGGACAGAAGAATACCTAAAAAATCTTAATATTACAGTTCATTTTTAAGTATATAAGCTGTTTATCTATCATTAACTAATACAGGTTTTAGACTTATTTATGTGGTTCACTATAGAAAAATGTGATTTAAATTATATAATAAAATGGTTTCATTCAATATTACTGATTCGAGTTACGCCTTTCGCCGAAGAATTGTTTGTTAATAAAGTTACGGAAAGTAGATGCCTTTTCATGATAAACATCACAGTGTTCTGCGTAGTTATCGTTATATAATTTCCCTACTCTGAGCATGTATGCGTTTTGCCTGTAGTTAGTTTTAGTCATTGGGATATACAGTTTGAGAAGATTTCTTCTCGTGGATCTAATGGCCGGGACGACAATCTTCAGTTTGCTTAATAGGTCGGGAGCGTCAATGATACCCTGTGCTATGGCAGATAGAAAAGTCAGGTCAGCTGAATCTCTACGCAAGGTGAGTGGTAGAAGATGTTGTTTTCTACAACTTTCTTCGTAGTTGGTTGAAGTTATATTAAATCTATAAGATAGGCATCTCAGGAACTTTTTCTGTATACGCTCTATCTGGTTTTTGTATACGTTGTACCTTGGATTCCAGACCTGCGAGCAATATTCAAGTTGACTTCTTACCAGTGTGCAATATAATATTTTGAGTGTTTTCGCAGATCTGAAATCTTTGGAATTTCTCAGTACAAAACCAAGCGATTGAGAGGCTTTATTGACAATTTTACTAATATGTGAGTCAAAGATCATCTTGCTGTCCAGTGTGACTCCCAGATCCCTGACTTCTGTCACACGGTTGAGTATTTGTGAGTTAATAATATATTGAGAAATGGTTGGACTGAGTTTTCTTGTGAAGCTAATTACGCAACATTTGTTCACGTTGAGATCAAGCTTGTTAAGTGAGCAGAAATGTTCAAGGGACCTAAGGTCGTTTTGTAGAAGTTGAGTATCGTTTGGTGAGTTGATAACCCTGTATATTTTCATGTCGTCTGCAAAGAGAAGACCTTTTGAGTTTTGGAAGCAGCGGTCGATGTCGTGAATAAAGATTGTGAACAGAAGGGGGGCTAATATGGATCCTTGGGGAACTCCTGAAGGGATCGTGATAGCCGCAGAAGTGTAACCGTTGAGTACTACTGCTTGACTACGGTTATCAACGTACGATGAAAACCATCTAAGCAGATCACCACGAATCCCAGCAGAGAGAAGTTTGGACAGAAGGATGCGATGATCAATGCGGTCAAATGCTTTGGAGTAATCTGTGTAGATCGCATCCACCTGTCCTCCCCCCTCCATGCCCTCAAGTATATCCTCCACGAAGAGTACTTCGTTGGTTGTTGTCGATCGCCCTTGCATGAAACCATGTTGAAGAGGACTAAAAGTGTGTTTGAGCGCATTATATGCTTGCTTGTAAACTATTTTTTCGAATATTTTGGCAAAAACACATAGCTTCGAAATCGGGCGGTAGTGTTCTACTTTATTCTTAGAGTCCTTTTTATGTATTGGTGTTATCAATGCGGATTTCCAGACGATAGGTACGATACATTCTTGTAAAGATCTTTTAAAAAGTAAGCAGAGTGGTTGTGATGTACTATTCGCGCATCTCCTAATTAGTATTGGGTGAATATCATCCGGCCCAGGACCTTTGTTGATATCTAATGTTTTTGATAGCTTGTAAACGTCACGTTCAAGGACTTCAATTGTATGAACGTCCGATGCTGATGTGGATGAGCCTATGTCGTAAAGATCAGCGTGGGGACTTGCGCTACTAGAGATGCTATTGTTTTCTAGGTAGGTAGATGCGAAGAAATCGGCAAAAGCGCCACATATCGCCTCTCCGGTGTCATAGGTATGGACACCATGTGTCATAGAACGGGGGTATGCATTAGTCAGTTTCCTGTTCTTCATGTAGGCCCAGAAAACTCGTGGATTATTTTTTATTGAGTCTTCAACAGCTCTCATGTAGTTAGTGTAGCATTCTGATTCGATTGTTTAACAACGGTCTCTAAGTAGTACGAAAGTGTTTTGGTCTGCCAGGTTACCGTACGTTTTGTATTTTTTGTGATATTTGTATTTTTCTTTCAGACTTTTTGTCAGGGCTGATGTATACCAAGGCGGGTATTTGCCTTTCTTTATTTGTTTATGAGGAATATATTTATTTCTTAGCTTAATCAATGTGCTGTTGAAAAGGTGTACGGCGTCATCGACTGAGCCTGAAGAGAGAGTAACCTGCCAGTCCAGTTCATCTAGCTCTGAGCATAATGAATCATAGTCACCGTGATTGTAAAGATATTTCTGTCGACTTTTCGGTCTGAGTGTTTCGAACTTGATAAAGTGAGGTTTTATCATAAGTGGAGGATGATAATCGTCTACTTTACTCAGTGGCTCGAGGGATTTGGTCACATCCACGGTGTCATTAGCAAGAACAAGATCTAGGATTTTATGTTCATGATTTGGGATGGCATTAAATTGTTTTAAGTCGCACATCGTCATTAGATCGATTAGTTCAAGATGATTGTCAGTGCCGGAGTGAATAGGGGTTAAGTGATTGTTAACAAGATGGGGCGTCCAGGTGATGTTGCTCATGTTAAAATCGCCCAATAAGATAATTTTGTCATCGGGGTTTTCGCATGACACTTGGGTGACTTGAGTTGCGTGGTTAGATAGCTGATCGCTAAATGTTAGGCCTAGGTTTTCTTTGCATAGGTATAGAGCGCCTAAGTGGAGCCTAGTCTTATTACTTTTGTTAGTCTTAAATGTAATACTCACCCATAGATCTTCCGCGCTTGAGCACCAGTCTTTGCGTTCGACGACTTGGAGTTCAGACCGGACAGCTATGAGAACACCGCCACCCACGCTCTGTTCTGTGGCTTCATAATTGCGATCCCTTCTAAACACTGAATAGTCGCTACTAAATAATTCCGCGCTATTCACACTATCAAGCAGCCATGTCTCGGTTAACACTATCACGTGATAGTTAGAAAATAAGTCTGTGTTACGTCTAAAGTCTGTAGTTTTGGTACGCAATCCTCTAACATTTTGGTAATAAATGTTAAGCATTTATGCCCAACATAGCGGTACCACTGAAGGGTACCTAAATATGCTAGATAGGTTTACTGTGAGTATGACTATAGTTAGTAATCTGCAAAGGTAGTTTTCTGTTAGAGGATCGCATTTGTATTGAGCAGGCTTTGTGACGTAATTATAGGTAGATAGTGTGTAGCCGAGTTGTTTATTAATTTTTATTGTAGGCATGGTCGTCATGTAGTAGGCAGGAAGAGTATTACTTGCAGTTTGCGTCTGGTTGTTAATAATATAGGTGTAGCATAGTGTAGATAGGCTTTTATGTTTGTAAGTATTTAAACACATAAGGTGAAAGTCATGGGAAGTGTTTATCGCATCAGCTGTTCGTGGTTGGTGACTATTAGGTCTATTAAGGGTGATTGGTGAGCGTTTAATAGGTGTAAATTGTTTAGCGAGGTAGCGGGATGAGGCGGCGGCGGCGGCGGCGGCGGCGGAGGCCAGTATCGATAACAAAGCGGTTATGAGTGGTAAGATAGCATAGGCGTTGCCTAATGAGTTAGCCATTATATGTTTGCAGTACACTGCGGTTGAATTAACATTATTAGGCATGAAAGGCAACAGGTTCAAATGAGTATAGGTGTCGTCGTTGACAGGCTGGTGTCGAAGCAGTAATAATGTATGTGACGGCCAGATGGCATGATAAAAGTAAGTATCTATAATTAAGGTTTGTTTACTTGCAAATGGGTACATCAGTGGCAGATCCGTTGGGCATAACAATGGTAATTGAAGTTCTATTAGCACAATGACAAGAACAATACACATAAACACTGACTGTCAATTCACCATTTTCTGTATGTCGTCGTCGGAGTTGATGATGTGTATCTTGGAGGTTTCATTTTTTCTTGCCTGGATCCTACCGTTCTTTGTCCAGACGAATTTCCAGCCGTGGAATTTTGTTGCTTCTTTAGTTTTTGTAAGGAGTTTCTTGTTTTCGGGCGTCAGGTGTACATTTATATGGACCTTTGAGTCACATGCGAAGCCGAGGCGTGATGCAGTCAGGTCCTTGAATTTCTTTGCTGCAGCTAAGAAATCCTCCTTGATATAACGGTTCAAGAAGCACGCTATAATTGGCTTGCAGTTTGTGTAGGACCGTGTTCTAGTAATAAAGTTGATCTGTTCGCGTTGTATGGGCTGAGAGATCATTTTGCTGATTGTGATAATGATGTCCAGTAGATTTTCTGAGTCTGACATTGGGATACCCTTTATTTCGATGTTGTTAAGTCGGTTCCATTGTTCCCTATCGCGTTTTTCAGTAGATATTAGGGCTATTTTTTCTTGAAGCTGATGGAGGTCTTGTTTACATTTCTCCGGGCGATTCTCAAGGTGGGTAAGCCGTTCTTCAATATCTTCAGTTTTATCGTGTAAGTGTGACACTTCGGTCGCAGTAGCAGCCAGGCTTTTTTCGAAAGTTTCCATGTTGGTCTTTATTTCAGCTACCGATGATACCAGGTGCGGAAGTGACTGCAGGGCTTGGTTAATCATGAAAATACCCTGACGTAGTTCTTGCAGCGTTGATTCTATTGTAGGGGTTACAACCGCTTGAGTAACGTGGCTGGAGACGGTGTTTGGTGATGCCGAGGAAGACGAGTCCACTGGTGTTCCGGCGGAGACATTTGTACGGTTGGGGTCAAAGGTCTTGCAAGGTTTGCAGAGTAAAGTGGCTAACCTCGCGCCGAGTTTACGGTAGTTAGATTCGGTTATTTGGGCACACTTAAAACAGTATACTTGTTTGCACTTGGAGCACTGTGCTCCATCGGTAAAGTTGATGTTACAAGTGGGACAGGTATTCATTTTTAGCTTAGGTTAGACGCGCTGCGTCGTACGCCGGGCGAATTGATATCGGTCGGGTGGGAGCGAGCAGTGATCTCGAGACACGTGTGAACCGTACGGCGCGACGGAGCGAACTGAATTATTAATAGCGAAGCAACTGAGTAACTTAAGGTTACATTTTAACTTTCATTTGATAGCTAATAATTCTGTAAAATGGCTTAAAAAAAAGACCTTCTTAATTTCGATGCAGTGAGCCCATGCCATGCCTACTCACGTGATGAGAAAACTTAAGTAAGTTTGCATTTTTATAGCAGCAATTTTGACAAAGATATATTACGGAACTGAGGGCAAAAATTTATTAAAAACTTCCTTGTTTAATCTTAGCTATCCACCAAGGTAGGTATTTTGTTTTATTAAAATATTGAAAAAATGGAGAGCCCTAAAACGAACAAGGCTCACTTTTGTATGGAGAATTCTAAATGGAATAAATAGTCCTAGTTTGGGGCTAGATCAATGTGTGTAAATAGTGTCCAAGCTATTATTATTATTATTATTATTATTATTATTATTATAACATTTCAAGATGTCTTTTGTTTTGCATGAATATATCCAATATATTTTATCCTATAGTTTGTAGGAACGTTTATGTCCCGCCACCTCCATGGATTTCTTGACAGATCATGCGTCACATCACTGAGATGGGCGCTTGGCCTAAGACACGATTTTTTCTTTTGCTTTGATAATGTTGTAAAAGCAACTTTTTACAACTTCAACTTCAACTTTTACAACATTATCTAACTTTCACAGTTAAATAAAATTTATTCCGAGATATTTCATTACACTTACTCGGGATTCTGGTCAATATCCTGTCAAGCAAATCCCGTATTAAGTACGTTTTACAGTTCAATATGTACAGTAATGAGTTAAAATATCAGTCAGTTAAGTAATCAATAGCGTCCACACGAGACGATTGAGTAGTCATAAGTTGTCCGTGGCCGCTAGTATTTGCTCTACAAAACTCACTCGTCTACGTGCCAGACAATTAGTTGATGGAGTTATGATACATTATGATACTGATTATTGATACATTGGTTAATTCCACGCCTCAACCGAACGGCGTGGAATCTTGAGGGGCTGGGTTTTTGCCAGCACGGGAGAAAAAATCTTGATTGTTACTTTACCTTGCCATCGTAGACCGGAAATCGAAAGCTCGATTCGAGGCAGGAATACGGGATAGGAGCACAAGTTTGGGTAGGAAAGGGAATGAATCTCACTATTCGCTGCCCGACGCTGTCGCCGGCGTGCTGCCTGCCGACACGAGGAGTCGCCGTCCGATACGACGATGTCCAATCACAACACGGATCACTCAACCGCTGACGCGAATCTACTTATTTCCCGACGATGTAGATGATTAACACTCCGACCAGGCTCGACACCTGTATTAGACAATTGTTACACCGAAATACAATCAATGGCCCGACGCCTGAGCAGACATGTTTTTTCTCCCGACAAGAAAAAATAACCTCCAATTTTTCATCTCGTTGGTACGAGTGACAGCTGCGGTTCCGTTTCCGCTAGTGAACAACGCATGGTTCCGAGTCGCGCAACAAAAGGAGGTGCGTTCCGAAGCATAAATATTAAACAGTCACCCGCCCGGACAGGCCCGAACCTGTCCCTAATCAATAGGAAGGCGAGAAAGTGTTGCGACCGCTCTCTTGAGGACCGAGTCCCCCACCTTGACTTCTGCTGATCGAGGCGTACCATCCCGACCCGTGTACAATTTGACGATCCGTCCTCGTCTCCATCTCAATGATGGCAGGTTCGCATCCTTAATCAGCACCAAATCACCGACTTGAGGGGGGCTCGTCCGGTCAGTCCACTTAAGGCGCTGCTGCAAGATGTGCAAGTACTCAAGGGACCACCGTTTCCAAAAATCTTGAGCCATCTGCTGCAACATCTGCCACCTAGTTAACCGACTTAACTTAACATCACCGAATGGGTATTCTGGCAGGGCGTTAAGGGGCTGACCTATCAGGAAGTGACCCGGCGTCAACGCTTCCAAATCATTTGGATCCGAACTGAGCGGGCACAACGGACGCGAGTTCAGTGTCATTTCAATTTTACAGAACAGCGTCGCAAGCTCTTCAAAGCGTAGAGAGGTCTCACCGATGATCCTCGTCAGGTGCGACTTAGCCGATTTAACCGCAGCCTCAAAAATTCCTCCCCAATGAGGACATCCCGGCGGACTGAAAACCCATTCAATCCCTCGTCGGGAGCAAGCCGTACCGATGGCGTCCTGGTTACCGTTCAGGAATTGAGTGACCTCCTGCAGATATCGCCTGGCTCCGACAAAATTTGTGCCGTTGTCCGAACGGATTAATGTCGGGAGGCCCCTTCGTGAGACGTACCGATCCAGACATGCGATAAATGCCTCCGTAGTGAGATCACTGACCAACTCCAAGCGGACTGCCCTCGTGGCCAAGCACACGAAGACGCACAGGTATGCCTTCACCAATCTGGCGCTCCGTAGCTGTGAAGACTTGACCATGAATGGTCCCGCGAAATCCGTTCCGACACCCGCAAAGGGCCGGACCTCGTTAACCCTATCCGAGGGCAAATCGCCCATCCGGGGCTGCATCGTAGCCGCCTTGGCCCGATAACAAGGCAGGCACCGAAACACGACGCTACGCACTAAGCGCCCTCCCGATAGAATCCAGAAGCCGCGCCGGAGAAACGCCATCAAGGCGCGGCATCCGATATGCCCACTCCGAATGTGTCGATCCTGTATCAACAGCTCGACCAACCTCCCCCTCCCAGGGAGCAACAACGGGTGGCGAGCCGCACAAGGCAGGCTGGCACTCCGCAGCTGACCTCCTACCCTCAGCAATCCTTGAGGGTCAATGAACGGGCTGAGCCGAGCCACAGCTCCCCTCAGCCGGACGCGTCCGCGTCTCAGAATGTCCAGTTCGGATCCAAAGTGCACCGTCTGCACGCTCCGCACCAATGCGAACAACGCATGGCTCCGCTCCCGCGGTGTCAGGACCCGCGTCCGCACCCACTGCGCCCCAGAACTCCGACAATCCCGCGCAAATCGGCAGATCCAGGCGGTCACATTGACCAGCCCGTCGAGCGAGCTGTACCGCTCCAGCAGGCCGAACTCCTCCTCCGGCCCCGGCCGCGTCGCACAGACACCAACCGTCAAGGCGCCGTTCGCCGAGGCAACGCGGGGACTCATTGGCCAATCAGATTCGGCTTGAGTCAACCATCCTGGACCCCACCTCAAGGGATGTCCAACCAACTCCGGAGCGTGACACAATCGACCTGACCGAAGGCGACCAGTATTGTTCCGATAAAACTGTTCACACTCTTCTTCAACCGGGTCCAACCGGCGGACCGTAGGTGGTTCCTCCACCTCCCAAAACTTCTGTATCACCTCCGAGAGTACAGAACCGAATAAGGGACTACGAGTCGCTAGGCGTGGGGCAGCCGGCATGACCGGACCCATTACCGCATGGCCCAGTCTGGTGTTGACCGAAACCAGACCAGTCGCCTGCAACACGTGGACACCTTGCACTAACAGGTATCCCAAGGCATCGACACCCAATAAAATGTCTACTGGGCCCGGAATATCGAACTCCGGGTCAGCCAGTGACAACCCAGCGACCAACTGTCGCACCGAGGGCGACAACCGTACGTGAGGGTGTGAGCCCATCACATTAGGCATGACTAATGCCGTGACCGTCAGATTCACCGATGAATCCACCCGTGACGAGAGAGTAATCCGACATACTCCCTTAACGGAACCGACTTCCGTATTCCCAATTCCCCGAATGGAATGTGGATACTCCCTTACCGAAATGCCCAACCGTCTTACAAGGTTGCACGAGACTAAGCACCCCTGGGCCCCCGAGTCCAATAGTGCTCGTGCCACACAAGATTTGCCGTCCGAACTCCACGCTATCACAGAGGCGGTGGGGAGCATGGCCGTCTGTGAAGTGGCGGCACCCTGTAAGAGGGCGGCGTGTCCCTAGCGGGAACCTCCGCGGGATCCGAACCCGCTGGGACCCCCGTCGGCCTGGTAACTCGGCTGCTGATATGCCACCGGTGGCATATCAGACCGTATGTACATCAGGGGGTCCCAACCCGCATAATAGGCCCCTCGCTGTCCCGGTACCCGACCATACCGGACTGTGAACGGTGTGCCCGGTGGCCAACGTGGATGGAGGGGGGAGAGCGGATCCAACCTGGGGCGCTCTAGGAATGGGGGCGACATCCGACTGTTCGCCTCCCAGAGCGACGGGCAGGGTGGCGCAGAAGGTGGTGGGCTCCCAGCCTTCGCGCCACTCATAGGTGCCATCTGACACCCGCCCGTAACACGCGGTGAGCCAGCGGCCCGAAGTCCTCGCTGACCCTGGACAGCGGCGACCGAACCCCGGCTATCCCGCCTGTTACCCCCCGCGCTGCCCCCTTCCCCTCGGGGGGGGTCCCGTCCGCGGGTACACCAGTCACCCCGTTGGTGACTCCCGTTGCCCGGAGGGGGACTGGGTCCGGCCCTGGTTGGGCCCTGTGACCGACCAACCTGAGTCCGGCCCTGGTGACCGTCCGAAGGGCCTGACCGGTTCAGGCACAACACGATGTGGTGCTTGCTACCGCAGCACTCACAGGGGGACGCGCGTGAGCACTCGCTCAGCGGGTGCGGCCCCAAACAACCGAAACACAATCGGTGGCGGAAGACTACCTTCCTGCGGGCAGCTACCCCGAGCGCCTTAAAGCTGGCGCAACTGGTCACCTCATGACCGGCACTGTCGCAGTGCACACAGCCGTCACCCGACGGCGCGGTATTCAAAACGCCAAATTGTTTTGACCGCCCACCCCCCCGTGGGGGCGGGGGGCGCGGCCCCTCCCGCATCCGCGCGGGTTGGCGCTGCACACTGGCCTCCGTATCCAATGTGTCGCATCGCCTGCATTCACCCTCCAAAAAATCCGTTAATTGGACGAGCGTGGGCAGTTCCGAGCTACTGCCCCCATGCAGCTGTTCAAACCGACTTTGAACAGCTGCAGGAAACCGTGACAAAACCATATACAACACGATATATGACCATTGGTCTACCGGCAGACCAAGGTTCTGAAGGGCCTTAGTGGCCACCAGCACAGGGTTGAGCACCTGTACCCGGATGTCAACATCCCGGGTTACTCTTGGGATGCTAAACAGCTTCCCCAGCTGCGCATCAACCAACCGCCGTTTGTGCTGGTAGCGGTCAAACAATATGGACCGGGCTATCTCGTAATTGCCTGCCGTGACCGTTAGGTGACCGACCAACTCCTTCGGTTCACCCCGCAGTGCCATCAATAGTTGGGCCAACTTGTAGGCGTTGTCAAGGTCGTCCCGACCGTGGACCAAACTATCGAAAAAATTGATGAATGCCGGCCACTCATCAATTGCCCCACCGAAGGCCGGAATCTCCAGGTGTGGCAGCCGTCCAACAACACCCTTAGGGGGCGGGTCTCCACTACCCTCCCCGCGGTCATTCCGTCGCGACCGCTTAATTTCTCCGCGCGACGCTCGATGTCGCCCAAGCACTCCATCGCTTGGTCAGCATCCGCGCAGAGCTGCTTCACTACAGCCACCGAGGCCTCATCCGTAAGCCCGAGGGCTTCAGCCTCCGCAGCCAGCCGACACACCTTCCCGACGCGTGTCATTGCGTCCTCCACACGCTTGAGCAGGACATCGTCCATGTCAGGTCGCTCCACATACTTGTGAGTATGGGCGAGCCATCTCATCTCCTCACGGACACCATACCGCAGTACCCTCAAGGGCGAAGGTGCCATGGTTACCGATTCAATTGTTTCTGGTCCTATGCTTCACTACCGAACTAAGCACAGCCAGAGACCAGCACTTGCCCGTCAGCGCTGGGCACAGAAATTAAAACTAAGTTGTAAAAACCAAGGCAACCACTAAAACAATCAAATCCTAAACAATAGTTAATATGGTCGCCCTGTGGACATACACCTTATAAATATACACTCTAAATCAATTAGAGAATGCCACCATAAAACACAATACAAAATTAACCCACAAAACTTGATTATGAAAACAATACAAAATAATAAGTGGTGGCTCCGAGACTATAAACCTAAACAATATAGCACCCTAAACCACACTGGATTCCGAAATCCAAGCCATTTTTAATATAATGAAGGAAGCTGTGACCTTCTAGAAGTGGCCCCTCCGATATGACCCACACTTCTACTGAGGTCAGCAAAATCAGCTCAATACCCCTTAAATAGCCTGACCCTGCTCTGTAAACCGAAATAACACTGCAGTACTATAGAACCCGACGTTCTACCGCAATAAAATACAAAATTCATTATAAAAAATTACAATGTCAACAAATAAAATCAAATTAATAATGTCATGTATACATTTAAAAATATTAGAATAGATATGTCAACAATGAAACACTAAAAATAAACTAAAAATAAGACATTCATTAAGGAAAAGTCATCTAATATATACAGACATTTCTTAAGTAAATATTGTTTTAGATCTGTTTTAAAAATACTTGCCGATTCTATCATATCATCTTTGCGCCTCGTATTTGGCCTTCATACCTTCTCATCTGAAGTTTCCAGCCTATCCAGCTGCTTGTAAAAATTGGTCAACAATACGTATATGTATAAAGAAGGAACGGTTAAAACACCCAGCCTAGCGAAATGGTCCTTGCAAGATGTCCACGGTGGAATTCTGACGATAGTGCGTATTGCCCTTTTTTGCAAGACAGACGCTTTTGTAAGGTTGTACTTGTAGCTGCTACCCCAAAACTGGACTGGACTCTACTTCTACTGAGGTCAGCAAAATCAGCTCAATACCCCTTAAATAGCCTGACCCTGCTCTGTAAACCGAAATAACACTGCAGTACTATAGAACCCGACGTTCTACCGCAAGTAATACAATCTAGGTACTTCGCAGAATGACTGTTCAATCTTTTATGCGCACAAACAGTAGTTTCCGACTACAATTTTATAATAATTGTTAACTAAATTGACACTTATACTTTCACTAACTGAAAATGAAATTTAATTGTGGTATACCTACCACAGACTCATTGCCGACTTGCCGGCCAATCTGAGATATTCTGTTCTCCCAACTACAATGTGGCAAAAAAAAACAACCCTACAACCGTCCGTGAATCGGTGATTTCCCACTAGGAAAACCGCGCCTGCTACCAAATGGTTAATTCCACGCCTCAACCGAACGGCGTGGAATCTTGAGGGGCTGGGTTTTTGCCAGCACGGGAGAGAAAATCTTGATTGTTACTTTACCTTGCCATCGTAGACCGGAAATCGAAAGCTCGATTCGAGGCAGGAATACGGGATAGGAGCACAAGTTTGGGTAGGATAGGGAATGAATCTCACTATTCGCTGCCCGACGCTGTCGCCGGCGTGCTGCCTGCCGACACGAGGAGTCGCCGTCCGATACGACGATGTCCAATCACAACACGGATCACTCAACCGCTAACGCGAATCTACTTATTTCCCGACGATGTAGATGATTAACACTCCGACCAGGCTCGACACCTGTATTAGACAATTGTTACACCGAAATACAATCAATGGCCCGACGCCTGAGCAGACATGTTTTTTCTCCCGACAAGAAAAAATAACCTCCAATTTTTCATCTCGTTGGTACGAGTGACAGCTGCGGTTCCGTTTCCGCTAGTGAACAACGCATGGTTCCGAGTCGCGCAACAAAAGGAGGTGCGTTCCGAAGCATAAATATTAAACATACATTATGGTCATAATGTATCAATATTCAGGTAAGAAAAAAGTTTTTACAAGTAAAAAAGTTTTTACCTTTATGCAGATCGTAACGTGCGGTTTTTGGACGCAGTTAAGAGGGTTTATGATACGTGTTTTTACCTATTTTAAACTTGATTTTTGTGTGGAAATGATTTCTTTATGCATTACTGCATATGTCGAACTTACTGAATCCGCAGATGTCATTGCCAGCAGAGCTGCGATCACAAAGTAAATCAACATAATTTTATTGATGACGACGACTGTGGTGCTTCAATATTCAACCAAACAATAACTAAATAATACCTACAAATACGACTTTATACTATCTACAATCTAATGAGTGAGTATAATCAATATTTCTAACTACACCTAATTGGCAGATAATTGAAAAAAATCTACATTTCTGTTAATGTTTCTGAGCCCATTTTTTGAGGCAAGAGGTGACACAAGAGTTGCATATAAAAGTTACGAATGTTTGGGAAAATTTTGGTGACTTGAAAAGTCAATGGTCACCATTGGCCAAAAACATGACTATGGATTTGAAAGTTTATCTCTCTCTTTCTATTTTATGTTGATATGATGTTTTTCAGACATATATATGCAATGCCTGTAATACAGATTACGAAGTTTTCATAAGTTTTATCAATTCTTCGCGAATGAACAGTATGCACATAGCAATTAATTGGTGAATAATTTAGTGACTTTAAAAAAACGTAATCTTGCCATTACACGCGCAATGCATTAAAAAAATAATGAGGAGTGTAAACGCCAACCGAATGAAATCGTTAAGTACATGCAACATAGCAATTAATTAGTAAATAATGTATGAAATGAGAAAACGTGACTCACTCGTGCATTCAAAAAATAATAATAAGGAGTTAAAACGCCATCCGAATAAAATCGTCTTATGCAAGGACTCACAGAGGAAGGAATCAGAAAGCAGAATAAGTAACTTCTCGTGTATGGGGACCGCCTTTATTATATATTTTTTATTTATTAAATACCATCCATTTTAGTTTTCCTTTTAAAATTAAATTAAATATAGACCTAATATATTGAATTAACACCTTCATCGTCTTTGCAGCCTTGAGTATAAAACTTTATAGCAAGAATACAATAAAAGATACTGAAAAGACAACAGCAATGAGGAAGCGTTGATTACTACAAATCAGCAAATTAAATCATCTAAGGCTTCAGTTTTTCTTAGCTCGGTCAACAGAAATGAAATTTCACAGATTATAAACACACCCAAAAGTACAAATCAGCAAGTTGTGATGGTATACCAAATTAATTTATGAAAAACAAAAACTAAATATACATAATGGAACCTCTCTTTTACCTATGTAACTGTAGCATAAATCAGGGCATATTCCAAAAAGCACAAAAATGGTTGTAATCATAGCTCTAAACAAAAACGGTGAGTCACCAATTATTGTCAGAAATCATTGTCCAAGAAAAGGTTACAAAAAAACAGCGTGTTGGTTTTGTTGGAGGCTTAATATCTTTTAGGTGATAAGCAATTTGGCATCCGCCAATCTAAATCCACTAACCATGTTTTAGATAATTTCGTAGAATACAAAAATTTGAACACTTCCATGACAGACCATATATTATGCCAGTTACTCAAGATAATCTTATAATAATAAATAAAACGTTCATCAAATACATCTTGCAAAAGAAAATATGGGTTAAAAACACCAAGTAAGTAAATTTGGTCTGAACGCACCCTTATGAATAATTCAGCATACTTTTAATGAAACCGTAGTCTGCATCCGGCATTATACAAATTCATATTCTTTAAGACAGTCGGTGCATCCGTTGAGTTTCCGATTTGTCAGAATTGCCCGAATGTTGCCGTTCTGAGACAATTAAAAGTAAAGCAGTATAACTGGGTGGAAATTGTTATTACATTTTCTCGACCACTTCATTTATCAGACTACTATTCAACTCAGAACAGCTATTTACATATATGTACTTTTTAAACTTTCTATAAAATAAACCATACGTCATACAGGGTTATTTTTGGACAAACGTTCATATGATTTAAGGAAGAAATAATATGGTTAAACAAAATACTTAATTATAGAAAATATTAAATTTCTGAGCGTTCAGTCCGCGAGCCGGGAGCAACCGAGAATTATAATAATGGTGGGCTAGCTCATCGCCGCAGCTATGGAGAATCAAGGTTTTCTCATGATATTTTGATCATCGTTAGAACTTTCGTATAATTCATTGTACAATAAAGGAAATAAGTTCCTGACTAGAGTAGGAAATTAACCGTTAAACCCAAAAGTGCACAGTTTACTGCTCGCGCACATTTATTACCTGAGTAAGATCACGTCAAAACCAAATGCGACTGAGTACGTAAGTTCACGTCAAAATCAATGGCGCATGTAAGAAAAGGCGTTTCGTATATTATTTATAACACACATAGTATAGTGAATATTTTTATAACATTTTATAATTAAGTTAATCTTTAGCCTTTCTCTATTTCTTTGAAAGAAAGTTACAAGTGACATGAACTATTTTACCGTTCTTAATTTTATTTCCACGGCTCCACAAAATGCAGTTGTGTGGGTTGATTTGCTTACGCATGCAGGGGTGACTGGGAAGGGAAAGAAACGTGGGGCGCGTGTTGGAAGACAAAACACAAAACATGTTCTGGTTTCACTCTTTTCGCTGTATTTTGCATGCGCCTCCGCATTGCATTTAGATACATAGTTAGTTCTCCCAAAACAAATAAAATATATTTTTCTCTAAAATTTCCAAAATATAGAGAAGAATAGAATATAATATACGTTTATTTACTGTATCAACACACACAAACAGGATAAAAAAGTCGATCATAAAGTGGGCGTCAAGAGTGGCGTGGTTGCTCTATGTGCGCACGCCGCGACAGCAAAATGGCCCAGACTCAGGATAATTTCAACAGGTGGCCAGTGTAAATGAAGTTGGTGTGTGTTAAATTCGATGCCAAAATAAATGTATAGAAATCAAGTGTGATAGTGATAGATATATATCTACTTGTAGAAATAATAGGTTATTGTTGTAATTAATAATGGATGATTTAGCCGGAATTGTAGTTAAAACATCATGGGATCAAATTACACGAGTATTTATATCGACATTTCTCAGATTCCCGTAGTAACCATATATTTTTTTATTTCTTTATACAAAAATTTACATAGTTAGGTATTATGACAAAACCACTGGGGTTTGTGTGTGGTGTGATCTACTCATTAATTATCGTTTTTAAGTAAGCAATAGGATTATTTTAAATATTTCTTAAGAACTATTCCGTCTTTCTTATTTTTCTGTAAAGTATGATTTGAATTTATCTTTGATATTAATTTGACTGATCGAAGTCCCTAATGTCGGGAGGTAAGGTGTTTATTAATCGCGTCATCATGTATGAGCTTGTCCGCCGGCGATAGCAATTGTTTGCGCGCTCAGTAACCAGTTTACCTTGCGCCATTCGCCTGGTCAATACCTGTATTGAAAATCACCCTGGTGATTGATTTTATGACTGTCTTTGTAGTCAAAGAACTGCTCTTTTTAAAGAGGCAATAGTTGACTTTGTCAGTGACTGCTAGTACTCCACAGTGCCTAAAAGTCGGAGATCATCGTCGTCGTGATTGTTTTTGATCTGAGCTGGGGCAATTATTTTAAGTAATCTAGTCTGTAGTTTAAGGATTAAGCTATGTTATGTGCTATGAGTATATAATCTATAATAATAAAAAATAAATAAATAACTATAATCAGGAAATCCATATTTAGAACTCTTTAACAATCCACGAGGAACTAAAAAAGCAAATATAAATTAAACTCAATTAGTTACGATAAAATATGTTGAACCCAAACCCCTGACCACAACAGGTTAACCCGCACATGTGTGGTTAAATGTGCACAGTTCGTTTTTAACCAATCGGTTATATATGGCCTTAATTCTCTATTCGTGAAGGGCGAGCGTGAAACCATTAGGCTCGATTCACATGGCATTATCCTCCACGTTTTAAAACCAAAAACGTCCAGTATATGTTTAACTGAATAAACAGAGGCGCAAACATTTTCATGGAACCATTTACCCGGCGTTTGTACGTATACTGGACGCATTCGGTTTCAAAACGTGGAGGACAATGCCGTGCGATTCGAGCCTTAAACCACGGAGCCCTTTACTACACTACAGAGTTATTTACTAGACCACGGAGCTCTTTACTAGAGCAAGGAGCTCCTTACTAGACCACGGAGCTATTAACTAGACCACGGAGCTCATGTCTACACCAGGGAGCTCTTTACTACACTACGGAGTTATTTACTAGACTACGGAGCTCTTTACTAGATCACGGAACTCTTTACTAGAGCACGGAGCTCCTTACTAGACCATGGAGCTATTAACAAGACCACGGAGCTCATGCCTAGACCAGGAAGCTCTTTACTAAAGCCTGTTTTTTTATTTAACTGAAAAAATAATAATAAAGCATATACCATTGTTAAATATATAAATGTACTGAGTAGTACGTTTTGAACCGTAAATAAAGGAATCGTGTCACCAAAAACCATACCTATTCCAAAGATTTTAGTGTTATATAACTTAAACAAGAAAATAATTTAATAAAACAACAACATAGCACTCATGATTTTTTCTCGAAATTTAAATGGTATAAATTTGTTTTTACGTATTGACCACATTGTGTTGTGAGGCCGGTCCATACTGATATATATACTCTCGATGCGAGCGCCCGCAATTCCTTTGCTTGAAACAAATTCTCGTTAATCCAAATCTAGTTTCTTTCTGTCTGAGTTTTACCCATAAATGTCTATAGCCTCACTAGTGCTCCTTCTAAACTAAATTGACTGTATAATGTCGTGTGTTCTAAGAACTGTCCGTTCTCTGAGCTTCGGCTAGTATATGTTCGATCGAAGATCGTGCTTTTAATCATCTCTGCTTCGCATTGCTAGCTGACGCAATCAGGCATGGATTATTAATACCACAAACCGAAAGTCACTTTAGCAAGGATTTAAGATCAAACAGACTAAATTTATGTCATATGTTAGCCCGACGATTTCTCATTTCCGATCGAGCCGTTTCACGGATTTCTTCTCGCTGCTCTTGTGTTTGAGAAACACGAACACACGTCATACGAACGCGGCTCTGTTCTCGTGCTATTTCTTCAGTAGATTGACTCTGACTCGCCATGTTTCGCAGCCTCCGCAGCCTAGCTGCATTACGGCTTTGTTGGGAAAGATTCGATCTTCTTGGTCGCGGCATTGTTTCTTAATTGCACACCATTTTGCCACAAAAGTTCACAAAACTCAAACAAACTATAACCCACCGGTAACTTCAAGTAACAAAATCAAATCATACCTAACGTACGCACGACGAAATACGAAAAATAAAAATTTCAAATGACAGTCATGACAGACAGGCACTTTTTTTTCAACAAACAGCGGGTCCTTGTTTTTTACGTCCTCAACTATGAGGTGATGTAGCGATTCTCCTAATCTATCTCTGACCTTTTTATTCTTCTCCTGTGTCCTGCATCCTATTACTATCTTCCTATCCTTCACTTTAAGCACCTTCTCCACTTGCACCCTGCCCTCTGTAGCGTCAACTACTCGCCTATCCCTCTCCAAAATCTCCTCTAATGACTCTTCTTCATTCCACGAGGATATTACTACTCAGTTATTTCAGAGGCGAAGACGCCGTTCAATAATAAAAATAAAAATGTTGTGTAATAGCTAGTAGATGTTCGTCCAGAATTATCAAAAGAATTTTAAGGTAAAGTTTATCATCACATATAATGCTTTCGAGTGTACTGCTAGTATCGCATTAATGACCACCTCGATTTCACCATTGCTCAAGTTTCTCGTAATGATGTAAACTCTGCTGTGGAGGCACTAAACGCAGATCTTGAGGGTGTAAAAAGCTGGGCTTCATCCTTCGGACTCCTGGTTAACCCGAGTAAGTCCCAGGTTATGATTATAGGTACAAGATATTCTCTTAAACAGTTACAGCAACAGAATATTCCAGTTGTTACTTTCAATGTTACCACCATCATATATGCGATAAAGCTAAAAACCTGGGTCTCATCTTCGAAAACCAGCTGTCCTGGTCATTTCATGTCAACGAGGTCAGTCGATGAGTATTTGCTACTTTTCACTCTCTCAGGAGACTTCAATACTTTTTGCCTCTACAGACCAAAATCACTCTTGCTCAGTCTCTTCTTCTACCGCTCATCGATTATGCTGATGTCTGCTGGGTCAGTGCTAACGAAGAACTACTGCACAAACTCGAACGACTTCGATTTCGGGAAATTCGGGATTCGGTTTATCTTCGGGCTGCGCAAATATGACCATGTATCACAGCATCACAAAGAGTTGAAGTGGCTTCTGATCTGTCTTCGTCGGGATTCTCACATCCTCAACCTCCTCTACAACATTTTGCGGAATCAAACGCTATCCAACCTTCCTACGATACCGTTTTCAACTTGTTTCTTCCAGCAGGCCTCGGAGGACCCACGCAGTTTCCATGCTTACGAACCCACAACATAACACCGCATCCTACGAGCACGGGTTTAGACTCCAGGCCATTCGGTTGTGGAATGCACTCCCCTGCACCATCAGAGATAGTCCTACTCTCAATATCTTTAAAAGTCGCGTGAAGAAGCAATTCCTATCTCTTTAGAAATATAGGTAGTATTTATGTATTTATAATTTATGTATGTGTATATATATCTATAAATATATAAAACAAAGTCGTGTTAGTTCGAACACTTATAACTGAAGAACGGCCAGACCGATTTTAGTGATCTCTTTTTCTTGGATTCTTCTCCGCTCCGAATAGCAGAATAAGTAATGAAATATCGGATAAATTATCGAATAATAATTGTAAAGAACATTAATATTACGTTAGTCAACAGCATGAAGAGCCATCTGTTGACAAAACTACGCCAAATTTTAGTTACATCTGTTGACATGTAAAATAAACCTACCACTTTCAACCAGTGGAGCCACTGTCGCAAAACAATTTGATAGTTCAAGAGAATGAAAGGACTACAATCGAGAGCCGTAAAAGCAAAAAAGAAGTGCGTGTCTGTCATGACTGTCATTTGAAATTTAAATTTTTCGTCTTTCGATACGTAGTATCTTATTATATGTCTGTGTTACTTCGTCGTGCGTACGTTACGTATGATTTGATTTTGTTACTTGAGGTTACCGGTGGTTTATATTTTGTTTTGGTTTTGTGAACTTTTGTGGCAAAATGTGCAATTGTGCAATTAAGAAACAATGCCGCGACCATGAAGATCGAATCTTTCCCAACAAAGCCGTAATGTGGCTAGGCTGCGGAGGCTGCGAAACATGGCGAGTCAGAGTCAATCCACTGAAGAAATAGTACGAGAACAGAACCGCGTTCGTATGACGAGTGTTCGTGTTTCTCAAACACAAGAGCAGCGAGAAGAAATCCGTGAAACGGCTCGGTCGGAAGTGAGAAATCGTTGAGCTAACATATGACATAAATTTAGTCTATTTGATCTTAAATCCTTGCTAAAGTGACTTTCGGAGGTTTACAGATCACATGGTTCTGGCCAGCCCTTCAAGACGGCCCTATCTTTTATTTCTGATACTAATTTTAATGTTATGATTCCAGGTGAGGAAACTACCAAAAAAGTTAGCTCAATGAATTATTACGCATATCGTTTGATGATTCGTCAAAATGCTGACAATTATCTGCTGAGATTTCTTCGATTGCTTCAGCAATACTGCGTCGACATGTATGTCAAAATGGAAACGGAGTGACTTACTTTCATTCGGTTGAACCAAGCCAAACTGCGTTCGGAGCAGTATATCCATTTACGAGATGCAGTTTGCACTGAAGGAGATGCAGCTAATGTTGGACGATTGACTATTTTATCGGCGACGTACACTGGTAGTCCGCGTCATATGCATGAAAATGCGCAAGATGCAATGACAAATGTTCGTCATTACGGTCGGCCAGATCTATTCATTACCTTTACCCGTAATCCGAAATGGATAGAAATTCAAATGCTGCATCCGGGACAAACTTCAAGTGATCGGCACGACATCACCGCACGTGTCTTAAAGCAAAAATCCGGTCACTAATGAACTACATTGTTAAGTAACGCGTCTTTGGGGATACTCGATACGGGATGTAATCGAATGGCAAAAAAGAGGCTTGCCGCATGCACACATTCTTATTTGGTTTGTTGAAAGAATTCGACCTGAACAAATTGATGATATCATTTCTGCAGAAATTCCTGATCCGGAGACCGATCCAGACCTACATGATGTAATAACTACGTATATGATTCATGAACCATGTGGCGCCATCAACCCCCTATCTCCGTGCATGGTCAACGGCAAGTGTTTCAAACGTTATCCACGAAAATTAACGGCAGAGACCATCACTGGCAACGATGGATATCCACTATATCGGCGTCGATCAATCGATGATAACGGTCGAACTATCACAACGAAGGTGAAAGGAAATGATTTCGTGATCGACAACAGTTGGATTGTTCCATATTCGCCACTTCTTTCCAAAACATTCAAAACACATTGCAACGTGGAGTATTGTAATTCGGTGAACTCAATTAAAGACATATACAGATATGGCGGTTTTTGGCATCCAAACCTCCAATACGAACGATGACATCACGCGCTATCAAGTTGGTAGATATGTGAACTGCAATGAAGCAATTTGGCGTATATTCGCATTTGCTATTCACGAACGTCATCCCACTATTGTAAATTTGGCGGTGCATCTGGAGAATGGTCAACGAGTATATTTCACGGCGTCGAATGCTGCACAACGTGCTATGGCACCTCCTCCAGAGTCAACATTGACGAGGTTCTATGAGATTTGCCAAAATGATCCGTTTGCACGAAAGTTGCTGTACTATGAGATGCCACGTTATTACACTTGGAACGCAGGATCGAAGAAATTTAAACGTCGGAAGCAAGGCGACGGAGTTCCTGGTCATCCGGATGTGCGTTCTACTGATGCTCTTGGTCGTATTTACACAGTGCATTCGAAGAATGATGAATGCTTCTGTTTGCGATTGTTGCTGATGAATGTTCCTGGGCCAACATCATTTGAATCACTAAAAACAGTTAATGGTATAGTGTGCCCAACGTTTCGTGCTGCATGTCAAGAGCTCAATTTGCTTGAAAACGATACTCATTGGGATAAGACAATCGCTGAAGCAATTATTTCTGCATCTCCAAGTCAGATACACACATTATTTGCGATCGTCATTTCGACGTGCTTCCCATCTAATCCACTTGACCTTTGAAATAAATACATAGATAACATGTCAGAAGACATTTTACACCGAATTCGTGTAAGTTCAAGAAATGCCGATCTTAAGGCGCGAATTCAAAGAAATCCCATATGTAAGCAGAAACTGTAGGCCCTTCAGATGGGGTTAAGCAGGACCACGGTGAAAAGGGTGTTAAATGAAGACTTCGGGCTTAGGGCATATCGAAGAAAAACAGGACATCGTTTGGACGCTCGTTTAATGGACCTGAGACTGAAGAGATGCCGCGATTTGTTGAAGCGGTCGCGGGAAAAAAGCATCGGGAAATTCTTTTTTCGGATGAAAAAATTTTCACCGTGGAAGAGAGCTACAACAAACAAAATGATAAGGTGTACGCACACAGCAGTGAAGAAGCGAGCAACCGTATTCCGCGTGTCCAACGAGGTCATTTTCCATCCTCGCTCATGGTTTGGTTGGGAGTCTCTTATTGGGGCTTAACTGAGGTACATTTTTGTGAGAAAGGCGTAAAAACGAATGCAGTTGTGTATCAAAATACAGTCCTCAAGAACCTTGTGGAACCTGTTTCTCATACCATGTTTAATAACAGGCACTGGGTATTCCAACAAGATTCTGTGCCAGCTCATAGAGCGAAAAGCACACAAGACTGGCTGGCGGCGCGTGAAATCGACTTCATCCAGCACGAAGACTGGCCCTCCTCCAGTCCAGATTTGAGTCCGTTAGTGTTGCCATATCTTGTTATCTAACAAGATATGGCAACACTTGGAGGAAAAGGCCTGCTCAAAGCCTTATCCTGATTTGGAGTCACTCAAGGCATCCTTGAATAAGGCAGCCGCCGATATTGACCTGGACCTCGTTCGTGCTGCGATAGACGACTGGCCGCGCAGAATAAAGGCCTGTATTCAAAATTGCGGGGGTAATTTTGAATAAACTTTATTACCATAAGAATCTATGTTTTATTAAGTTCATTTTGCTATATAAATGTTTACATAAATAATAAACATGTCCAAATTATTTCATATTGCACATATGACAGAACTTATGACCTAACTATGTATATTAGTCAAGTTAGGAATGACAGCGCCAGATCGTGGAATGAATGACGCATTTAATCGAGAATTGCAACGGGAACGTGAATATGATCGACGAGATTTAGGCCAATCAGTTCAAAAGAATGTACCGCTGTTGAACAGCCAACAAAAACAAGTGTATGACACATTAATGAAGGAAATATATGATGGAAATGGGGCCTTATATTATTATTTCCTGGATGCCCCAGGTGCAACAGGAAAAACATTCCTCATGTCATTGATATTGGCCACTGTTCGTGTGAGATCCGACATTGCGGTAGCAGTTGCTTCTTCTGGAATAGCGGCCACATTGATAGAAGGATGCCGTACAGCTCATTCAGCGTTAAAATGGCCACTAAACCTTCAAAGCACTGAAGAACCGACATGCAATATTGCGAAACACTCAGCAAAGGCCAAAGTTTTAGTAGCATTAAAAATCATCATCTGGGATGAATGCACGATGGTACCATTTTTACAATTTGTATAAAAGGGATCAAACTGGCTCGATAGCCATTACGCTAATCCTAACTATATAAGTAGATCAGTCGCTGGCCGAAGCCTAAGGTGAAGTGTGTCACATTGACTTTTTACATCCAATCCTCTTTCTTTTTTTCATTATAAATTACGTAACAGTGTCAAAGTGAACACCCACTCTAAAGAGGCCCGTATACAATATTATCGCATAGACAAATACCGAACCTTACAGTACCATCGTGCATTCATCCCAGATGATGATTTTTAATGCTACTAAAACTTTGGCCTTTGCTGAGTGTTTCGCAATATTGCATGTCGGTTCTTCAGTGCTTTGAAGGTTTAGCGGCCATTTTAACGCTGAATGAGCTGTACGGCATCCTTCTATCAATGTGGCCGCTATTCCAGAAGAAGCAACTGCTACCGCAATGTCGGATCTCACACGAACAGTGGCCAATATCAATGACATGAGGAATGTTTTTCCTGTTGCACCTGGGGCATCCAGGAAATAATAATATAAGGCCCCATTTCCATCATATATTTCCTTCATTAATGTGTCATACACTTGTTTTTGTTGGCTGTTCAACAGCGGTACATTCTTTTGAACTGATTGGCCTAAATCTCGTCGATCATATTCACGTTCCCGTTGCAATTCTCGATTAAATCAAAGGGGATCTGAAAATCTGCTCAAGAATACTCCAAGCAATTGCTGAGAATCCGTAATGGTCATGTTCTTGTCGACGAATTGAGCGGATTGATTTCGTTTCCTCAAAATTTTTGCGATATCGTGTCATCGGAAGACGAACTCATCAACCAAGTGTTCCCGAACATCATCGCTAACCACAAAAACAAAAAGTGGTTGAGTGATCGAGCAATTTTGGCGGCTAAGAACAAAGATGTGGATAACTTAAATGTCAAAATTCAGAATCAAATAGTTGGTACGCTGCATTCATTTAGATCTATTGAGTGTGTAACAAACGAAGACGAAGCCACCAACTATCCAACTGAATTTTTAAACTTCTTGGATGTGCCTGGCTTGCCACCGCATAATTTACAACTCAAGGTTGGTTCGGTAGTCATCATGCTTCAAAATCTAAACCAACCAAAATTATGAGTTTGGTGATAGGAAAAATGATGGTGAACGTGATACACGCGACGATATTAAAAGGTAAATTCCAAGGTGAGGAAGTTCTGATTCCTAGGATTCCAATGATACCAACCGATTTACCCTTTGAGTTCAAGCGAATTCAATTTCCGATCCGTCTTGCATTCGCCATGACGATTAACAAATCACAAGGCCAATCCTTGATTGTTTGTGGTCTGAATATAGAAACTTCATGTTTTTCTCATGGTCAATTGTACGTACGTGGCATGTTCACGTGTCGGCAAACCATCCGCTTTATTTGTTCTTGCGCCGGATAACAAAACTAAAAATGTCGTATATCATAAAGTGCTTGACTAAAGATTTATTATAATATATTGAAGCTAATAATATGCAGTATCGCAATACTTTACTTATCGCAAAACTTTAACAAATGAACGTAAACGTGCAAAATTTAATTAATTTTTATGGTTACTGTATGAACGAAAGATGAACGAAATAGACTGAAGATGTATAAAATAAGATTATTGTATACTTAGTAGTTACTGGTGGGTACTATTGCCATTTAAAATTATGTGAATATTTAACATATAAATACATGTCAAGCAATTAAACATTTCTGAACTGTATTTTGTAATATTTTCTTAAATTGATTTTATGACGTTAATGAAATCCAAAATTACGGTAAAAATTGAAAAACTTAATTAAGGTAGCGTAAGTAGCGATTAGCGTGCTATCGCAATTAGTGTGTTTGGTGCAAATGGCCGTTAGTCTTGCTAAAGTTAACACGACATTAATTGACTGTTAGGGCGTATTCGGGTAGAACGCTGGCTACCAGCGCCTGCTACCTGCGCAGACCGGCGCCAATATGTGCTGGCAGTCGGCGCTGGTAGCAAGCGGTCTACATGAATACCTACCTAGGCGGTACGAAGTTCGCCGGGTCAGCTAGTACAAATATATTTATATATAATATTTATTTATATTTAGGATGTATATTTTACCTATGTAGTTTATTGAGTTGTAATTTAAGGTATGTTGTACACATAGGTCTACCCGTGCTCTGTGATTAACCTATCTCATCCTGACATGGTTTGCTGGAAGAGATCTCTTGTTAGAGATAAGCGCGTCTTTGTACAGTATTTTAATGTATATCTTGTCAATATAATTATTTGTGTGCAATAAAGAAATTATGAATATTTACAAAAACACTAAGAACACGTATATTTTGCCTATTCTCTACGTTGTACCACTAGAAACTCCCACAGAATTATTTTTATCTCTTTTTTAAACAGATCAGGTTTGACTAAATTACAGAAAACATGATAAATGTTTGTGCACTAGCAAGCTAGTCATACATATACCTACATAGGAAAAGGAAATACACTTTCAGTCTTTTCTTAAAGTAAAATTTAGGAACTATCCTAATAGCCCAGGGAAGTGTGTTCCAAATTCTGATTGCACATAACCTATGAATGTTCGATAGCAACAGTGTTATGCCGAGGAGTTGAAAGAAGAGACACCGTGTGGGATCTCCGATTGCTATCCCTGGGGAAAATAACTCAAAACGTTCTCGAATATATGTGAGGTAGTGGGGATTTCGCAAAACATTGAATAGATAGGAGAGAATGTGCATATCATAGCGAAGACCGATCAGAAGCCAACCCAGCTCAGTGTAATACTGGGAGACATGGTCATACTTACGCCGCCCTTAGACAAACCGAATCCCGAGGTTTTCAAGTCGTTCGAGTTTGTTCAGTTGTTCTTCGTTCGCACTGACCCAACAAATAACCGCGTAGTCTATTAAAGGTCGTAGAAGGGACTGAGCAAGGGTGATTATAGTCTGCCGTGGCAGAAAGTAGTGCAATCTTCTTTATCGCAGATGGGGTGGCAGAGGCACGGCATAGCCATTTAAAACCGAATAACATGTATTTTTTCCAGTTGGGATGGCAGTTCCTGCCATAGGTGTTCCACCTATCCAGTTACAGTGTCGAACATCATCATCATTGGCCACAGCATCTTTAGTAGATGGTTGTTGCAGCGCTAGTGGGTTGATAGGATCCCACATGGTCATTGATATATATAGCCCCTATTGCGGCTCGGCATTTCTTGCCACATCGATTTCATTCAAATCGCGAATCCGTTGGAAGAGATAAAGCACAGCGAAGCTTTTTCTGCTTTATTTTCACCAGCTAGTCTTCGTCGTGCATGGTGACCTCCCGATTTTGATTTCATGGCGCCATTCAGGTCTTATTTCGGCACGATTTTCCTAGCAATCGGTGAGAATTCCAAAGGTTATCATGTCCCACTTGCAGGAGTTTTTAAACCGTAGCATTGAGCGCCCGCCCTACGGGTCTCTTCGCATTTGCTATCTTGCTTCCACGCCAAGTATTACTGAGTACTTGGCGTGGAAGACTCTCGGGGGGCATTCGATATACGTGGCCAAGCCAACGCAATCTTCGTTGTTTCAGTATGGCGGTGATGCAGCAGCACCTTGTCTTTGATAGAACTGCCTCGTTGCTCATTTTGTCTCTCCAAGTGACTCCAGGTATAGTCCTCAGGCAGCGCATAGGGAAGGCATTAAATTTGCGTTCTTGTTTTGTGTAAGTAAGTAGTCCATATTTCCGAAGCGTACAACAATATACTAAGAACGTAGGTCTGGTATACAAGGACTTTAGTGTGAGTGGTAAGCTTGTTATTTCTCCAGACGCGTTCAAATAGCTTTCCAAAAGCGGTTGATGCTCTGCCAATCCGAGTATCTATCTCCTTGTCGTTTTATTGTGAGGAGGTGGTGGTAGAGCCAAGATAGCGGAAGTGTTCCACGACATCAAGGATGGTACCGTCGAGTGTGATTTTAGGAGGCTGACTTACGCCCTGCACCATCATGACGGTTTTCTTGGTGTTTACGCTCATAGAATACAGATGATAGGCGTTACCAAAACTCGTCACCAATTCCGCTTTCAGAGTTTTTCGACTAGTGCGAGCTCTCAGGCAATTAAAACTATACGCTTCAGTAGATTAATGTTTTACAGTCTTCCGTCCTTTCTTGTATGCAGATAATGGAGCACTGATAGAAAAAATTCAAATAGAAGCTAGTACGCAGCCTTGCCTGACTCCGAGGTTAATGCCGAAGGGCGTTGATCTTTCTCCATCAAATATGACAGAACCGTCTGCATGCCTGAGATGCAGTTATGAGAGCACGGACATGCCCATCATCCATGATCTCCTCTCGACCTCTCCGACTGTATCCCCAAGAATGTCGAGTCATTACGTGAGGAGCCATTTTGGTTGAAGGGCCGCCGACTCGTTCTGGTTGGACCTTAATGTTGCCTAGGGTACCCCAGATCCGTTGCCTCTTCCACCTGATCCGCCGTACCGATGCCTTCCATTTCTTCCTTCTCAGCCGTTGAGGTCTTCACCCGTAACCCAGGGCACGGGTTACGCGATATACCCCGCAGGACTGGGTCCCTGCCCGAACTTCCGTCTCCGGCCCGTGAACCGTCCCACTCCGGCCTACTGGAGTTAGGGGTGCCCACCCCCGCAGCTTGGACGCGCCGGACAGGAATTACCCCGGTGGGTGATAGAGAGGGTGACACTAATCTTGTGTGATGTTAGTCCAAGACCAAAGTATCGACCAGCTGTTGCATAACTTGTACGGTGGATCGCGTAGCGCAGATAAAGCTAACCCACGTCTATACATACAGTAGTTAAGGTTATTTTTATTTACACGCTATATGATCGTAGCATTACTGTATTGCTACCTACTATGGTGTTTAATATAAGGAAACTCTCGATCTAATGGGTATTGAGAGATTTATGGAGAAAAGATTGGCGTTGGAATGACAGTTGCTTTAATTGGATTCTTTAAAAAATGCTCTTAATCGTCTGTTTTAGCTAAATTGTCTTAATACTGCACGAGTCTGTTGATCGAGGTCGAGGAATTTTATCGAAATAAGTCGTTAACGAGCTAAGAGTCTTACACATCTAGTGAGCACTTTTACAGCAATCAGAAAACTTTGCTTTGAGACGAATCCAACGACATTTCATTTGTCAAAAACTGATAAGCCCACAGATATCGAGAGATAGGTTGAGGGGCATGGCACGTGCGGACAAATGTAGCTCCGACAGGTTAGATATTAAAAATTCTCGGTAGTCACCGGGCGACCGCAGTGACGAATTCATTTCCGTTGTTTTTTGAAAATGCTGACCTGTGCAATACTCACGTGCTAAAATAAAAGCGAGATTGTGAACTCCAAGAACGCCGGTGTCACATGTCACTTGTAAGTCTCATTCCAACTATTATTTCTTCTTAAAACACAAGAAATAAACATTATTACGAAAATAAATCATTCGCGGAAAATTCGTCACGAATTGACATTAAAGTGACAATATCATGTTGTTCTCGCTAAGTTTACTATACATTGCTTGTTTTGTATCTTAATTTCACTACTTATTGTCAAACCAAAACGCAATGAATATTTCACACTTATCTAAGTACGAAAGCAAAGATGCATCGTGATACGGAGGCGAACTGTTACACGCACACAGAGACGACATATAGTGATGGGGATAGTGATAGGAGAATTACGTTTTTGAATCGATAGATTTTATCATTCCGCAATTACTAATATAGTAAATGTAGTAATATAGTTATTTTATTGCTCATAATACATAATAAGCAAGTTTATTGTTAGTTATTCCAATGATTGCCAAACAGGCAGTTTAGATTTTAAGTTTGTTTAAAACCTCGCCCGACGAAGGATAATGGGGTGTTATAAGTATTGATCGGAAATTTCGATGCTTTCAGTCAGGTCCGAAGAGTTCACAGTTATTCTACCTTCAGAAACCTCTTTGCGTCTCTTTCTAGCTGTAAGGATTCTGTTAAAAAAGAAGAGAGGCAAAGGGGTCTCGTATGTCGTATGTCGTATAAATATGTCGTATTTACAAACAATTTACTATTTTATTTATAGAACCCGGCATTGTATACGACTGTCTATACCAGTGTCTATAAATTATAATCGATCGATGATACACGCTGTCCTTGCATTGTCCCAATACTAGCTCGACTAGCTACTACTACTACTACCTGCGGTAGTGTGGGTGTGTTCGGACGATAGGTGCATGATATTGCACTGACCAATAAAAGCGGAGGGATTGATGTACGAGTGGTGTAAATGTATGCGTGTTTTTAGTTTTCGGCGACACTGGTTCCAATACAAGCTTAGCGCCAAGGGCCTATCTCTCGATATCTGTGGATAAGCCGCATGTGTACGTACTGAAGAAACGGTCACTACTCACAAATTGATCATCATCAATTATCATTATTTACCACGCCGATATCGTCCGTCCATCGGGATATATACACAACTATAAACACGCTTGTAAAATATTACCCTCCTTCTGGCGTTTTCCGGTAAAGAGTTCAGTGAATTGCGACTCCTTCGAGATGTAACTCTTTTGTGTGAAATATTCGATGAGCGTGGTGCAGTTGATCAGAACTCTCGGATTTATGTAGTACGTGCTTAGTCTTTAGACTGTGGTCCAAGTTTGTTGGTAAAGCGTTCTGTAAACGTTTTTTTAGCTTTACAAAGTTGCAAATAGTCATCACATGATCACAATATCAATTATTTAAAAAATAATAAAACCCGTTTATTTCTAGCCATATGGATCAATTCTCTTAGTATCTTTGTAGAAAAACGCAATGAACGAGAGTGGCATGGGATTGGAAAAAAGTGCTTCGGGAGAGGCCTATGCTCAAATATATCAGCCACTTATCCACTATTCATGTCGATTGTACTATTTGTAGCCTATTAAACTATCTTTGTCATTGGTGTTTGGTTTCCTGATTAAAGCCTATGGTTCGAAAGATAGAAGGTGATTTAGCGCTTATCTCTGAATAACTTAAATCTGTAACGTAAACTTAAAAAAAAAAAAAGAACTAAGTGTTTTTCGGGTTTTCCGGAGCGTTCCTGATCCAAAGGATCTCACTCGCCATGCAGCGCGTTAATGCTGCCAATGTGAACCTTTGGGTCGGGCATGTCCTGTGGCGGTTTATTTGTTGTTTTTTTATTAAGTTCAGTTTTTGGTTTTCTTCAGATGGAACAAATCTCAATTATACAGCACTCTCTCTCAGTCTCTCTCTCTGTCTTTTCTCATTTTCTTCTCTCAACGCTCTGCTCTCATTATAAACCACATAGTACATCGGATTACCCAAAGGGCAAGGCGGGATCAGCCAGAAAATTGAACAAAGCGACAAAATGTGCGAAGATATTATTTTATACCTAATAATATTAAGTCGCGTAGAGCCAAAAAAAAGTCTGCTGGGTTATTGGAGAAACCTTACTTTTTTGTAATGAAGGATTGAAGAGACGTTATGTATTAAAAATCAAATATGAGGAGGATATGCCCAAAAAGGCGGTAATTTTTTTAATGCGGAAATCTTATCTTTTAGATAAGCCTCCTGCACCCACTGTTAAGTAATAATAGAAAGATGGTTCGATCATATCATAAATGATATTAATTATCGTTGCAATGGCAAACCAGACATAGACAACACTACATCTTGCCCTTACAAAGAAAAGGGGATTCATAAAACGAGCGAATAAAAAACTAATTGAGTGGATGAACAGCAGAATACCTGAAATTAGCGAACAAATTACCGAATAGCGCGACAGAACTACCGAATGGTTAAGCCAACGCGTATTGCCTTAATAAACACTTCGCTCAGCCCCCTTTATCCTTCGTGTCAGGATGACCTTGCAACTTGCAACTTTTGTTACTCGAATTAAAGTTTTTCAAGATGCTATTTTTCAGATGTCAGTAATTTTGTCAGATAAATCCAGTATTTCTCGTCGCGCCCAGTTTTTTGCGAATTTAATTATTTGTGTCAAACAAAATAATTGTTATTGTCAGTAACGTTAAAATTCACCACCTAAATAAAAACTTATACAAATATAACACCATCTACAAACAAATAGAGATTAGGCAAAAATATTTACCTCATAGAGAAAATAAAGTGAACTAACTAGTAAAAAACCGACAAAGTGCGTGTCGGACTTCACACATTTAAGGTTCCGTAATAAACTAAGAATATAAGCCAAAATTATTAAATAAGGTAGGTACTCACTTCACTTACACCTGATACACCTAGCCAAAATAGGGGGGACACAATTTTTTCCACTTTGGAAGGATCTGTCTCTTTGACGAATTATTTCGAGGAATAATTATTTCAGTAACCTCAACGTCATTTTTAAAGACCTATCTACAGACACCCACACATATAGGTTTGATGAAAAATCAATTTTGATGAAAAATCAAAATCAATCATACCAAGTTTCAACTGTGTAGTCCTGATAGTTTTGGAATAAAGTTGATGTGACATACGGACGGACAGACGGACAGACAGACATGACGAAATTAAAAGGGTTCCTTGTTTCTCTATGGAACCCTCTATAAAAAATCAATCGGGAAGAACAACAGTTCTTCCCGATTGATTTTTTATATTATTTTTTGTGAAATACATAATCTGCATGAAGTTAAAATGAAATAAAGTAGTAAAGATAACCGTAGGGTGAGTGTGTGTACTATGGTACTATACGATAACTTTATTAGAATAGACTATAACCTCAATATGACTAGTTTCGAAAATCTGGAACAAAGAGAGAACTAACGTTCTACCAATTAGCCATCCCATGTTGGAATAATTTGGTAAAAATGACACACACCCAAACAGAATACTAAAGTAGTAGTGAATAAATAATAATACCTTGGACACTTTTTACACACATTGATCTAGCCCCAAACTAGGATTCCCTGTATCTTGGGTACTAGACAACGATACACATACTTATATAGATAAATATTATACTTAGATAGATAAACAACCATGACTAGGGTACAAACATACGTTCTCATCAAACAAATATTTGCCCCCACCGGGACTCGAACCCGGGGCCCTTGGCTTCGTAGGCAGGGTCACTGCCGACTCGGGCATTCGGGTCGTCTGTAGTAGTAGTAGTAGTAGTGAATAGCAATCAAAGCTACAGGTGCAATTTGCATTGCAAGGAGCTAGAGACATGTGCCGTATTAACACAAAAAACATTAAACAGCGTTTAACCTCAAAACATGTTACAGAGAAATAGCTGCGCCATCGATAGCCGGTCAGATGACAAACCATAAATAAATCATAAGTTTTCCACTCTTTTACCAAGCCATACGGTTGAAAATATCCGGCGCGGTAAAACCAGGTTCACGTTATGTCAGGAGCGATTTTCTCATAACGAATGTAATATGAGCAGCGTGTTCCAAAAAAAAGTTTTCCTTCCTAAAGGAAATATGCAACGGGTTTAGTGGCACGTTCGAGAGGCAAAATACTACCCTCATTCAACCCCATAAAACAAAGGTTTCGACATAACCCCAAGTCATACAGAGACTACGAGTCTGCTAATATGTTTTTGCTAAAGAAGGGAGTTTCAATCTCATATAAGTCTCAGTGTATATTCTAGAGTACAATACCATCCCGTACAGGAAAAGTGCTATGTTTGATTTATTTTGTGACGGTTTTCGTTGCATACCAAGTATTTATTTATTTATTTATTTATTTATTGATACTAAACCCACAGCACATGACAATTTAAATATAAATTAACAATTATACATTGCTAAGGCCAATTACGGGCTTTCATTGTTTAAATCTAGACTTATGGTATTAGTTGCGTGCAGAAAATATTTCAAGAAATTTTACTTATTAAACTAACTTAACTTTAACTAAATTAAACATTATCTTGATTTGGTAGGATTGTGTGGTGTAAGTGTGTGGGTCTTGTGTATGTGTACCTGTGTGTTGTCGTGGCAGTGTGTGGTGTGTTGGTTGTGTTTGAATTTGCATTTTTATGTGAGAGAGTTTATTTACAACTGTCCTTCAGTATTGACAGAATCTGCTTTTTAAATATAGACTTTGAGAGATGGAATATGTCAACGACGGAAAAGCAATTATTGTATGTACGTGGCAGTCTGCAGCTGATGGAGTTGGTGGCGTAATTAGTGCGCGCGAATGGTATGTGGAAGAGAGAAGAGACAGTTTGGCGGGTGCGAAAAGATGGCGTATTCAGTCTGAGTAAGGAGTTCACCAGGTCAGAGCAATCAACCTGGCCACGACAAGTGTTATACAGCATCATCATATCGAGCAGAGTACGACGGTTCTTGAGGCTTACGAAGCCATGATGTTCGCAAGAACTCTCATACTCCTCGCTCATGAATCTGTCACGGTAATTCAAATGCCGTAAGAACCTTTCTTGAACACGCTCAACTTTGCTTATGTATATGTTGTACTGCGGGTTCCATATAGTGCTGCAATATTCTAAAACACTTCTGACGTAAGCAAAGTAGAGGTTCCGAACACAACTCAGGTCAGTAAATGGTTTGCTAACCCTTAAAATAAACCCTAACTTTCTAAAAGCTTTGTTTGTGATTGACTCTATATGCTCTTCAAAAGTTAATGTAGAATCCAGAATTACTCCTTAGTCCCGGATAGAATAAACTCTTAGGATAGGCGTTTTATTCAGGTGATAGGTGTGCAGAACGGGTTTGATTTTTCTGGTGAAACTAATAATGTTGCACTTGGAAACATTGACGCTTATTCTGTTCTCTTTATAGTAATGTAACAGACGGTTCAAATCCTCCTGCAAGTGAGCGCAGTCTTGTGCAGACTTAATTTTACAGTAAACTTTTTTGTCGTCCGCATACAGTAGGAATTTAGCGTGTTGAAAACAGGTCCCTATGTCGTAAAGATAAGCGACGTACAGTAATGGACCCAATATTGAGCCCTGCGGGACACCAGATGGTATAGTCATTAGATCCGACCTGTGCTCGCCAGTACAGTAAAGTCCCTGCTTTATTGAAATTAATTAATAGGAATGTAGCTATTGGAAAGCTTTATTTTGAAAGCTCAAATTACAGTCGAGGAAAAGCTGCAACAATATATAATGGAGAGAAATTATAAAGGAGACTTTATAAATAATAATAAAAACTGAGGAATAAGGCTTGCTACCGCTTTATGTAAACATCTACCTACCAAAACTTCGAGATTACAAAACCCCTTATCCCATATCAAAAGCTCGATGTTTACTATACACTGGAGATACACAAACGGACAAACAGATACCTACATACAGACAGGTTCCTTACGGCTTATGTTTAAACGATGACCAATAACGCACCTATTTTACTACCAATACATTTGAAACGACCGCGAGAACTAGTAAATGACCACCAAATTGCGTTTGGATAAATGATCACCAAACTTCTTTTTATGTTTTGTGTAGTTTTGTTTAGTTTTTAGTTTTAAGTATTTTTTGTTGTTCTTACAAGTTCAACCTAACACGAAGGATAAACATCCTTCACCTAAGCTATCGCAGTATTTTGCCCTGATATTTTCTGCAACTTTTGGTGATCATTTATACCCATTTTGGGTAGGAAAAAAATATTATGGTGATCATTGTATTTGTTGCCGTTCCTTATCAATCAACTGCCCGTTTTTCCTAAACTATTATATGTTTAAATAATTAAGAAATAGTCATTGATATAGTATTGTATATTCACCCCATTTAATGGAACGTTAGGTGTCATCACAGTATCACTGCCAAGTATCCTCTGATCTGTCACGTCATTACCGCCACGTTTGACCATTGACGAGGTCATTATTAAGGCGAACATACACATTTGGCAGTATCGTCAAAACTCCAAGCTCAAATGTGTGAACGGTGCGTTGGGAACGGTGAGTTTGGAGGGGCTTGGAGGTGTTTGTGCTTGCCGTTTGTATAGATTTTTGAAGTTTATCGCTGACATAGCGCTGACGGTATCGCTTGTAAGTACTAGTATTTGATGGTTTGGCGCTTGCCGCAAATGTGTATTTCCGCCGAGAATAGGAACCGACAAGGACCTTTTGTCAGCGATTTGACGTTTCGGTGTTGGCGCTGCAGTAAATGGAAGGATTGCGTTTAATTTGTCCCTTTGCTCCGATCCGGCTGTTACAGAAAAATGTCTTATGTGAAATAGGAACGGCCTTCGGCCAACCAATTTCTACGGAGAGTTAAAAAAGTAGTTATGATAAACTGGGTTTCAAATGACAAGTTAGAAAAATCGGTCAAGTGTGAGTCGGACTCCAACAATAATGCTTCCGTACCATCGTGCAAGAATAACCGCGAAAAACACGTCTCTATTATGGGGACCACCTTTAGCGAAATTACATGTAATTTATTATTTGTTGCTGAAGCGACAACAGTAATACACATACATACAATATTTCTACCTATTACGGTTCATGCGACACAGCTAGCTGACTGACAGACGAACGGACAGAGGAGGCCTAGTATTAGGGATCCGTTTGGCACCCTTTGGGTACCGACTCCTAAAGAGTATCTGTTTTGACTAGTCAATGAATACCTTATTGACATTGCTATGAACATTTCCATCGCCTAGTATTTAATCAATGGCTACTGGCCGCTAACAATTAGTCCTGATTTTAATCAGCTGCGAATACGACAATTATTATTAACGCATGACTAACCACGAATTGGTCGCCATTGAAATCACATGTGCCGATAATTAGTCAATGCTTATTCAAACTGTATTGTCAACCTAATCGCTGCTGACTGCTAATTGGTATTAAAGGCTCGGATCATTTTGCAATTCATTTAGAGAATATTGAATAACCGGTTAGATATGGGCATAGCCATAGATTGTGTCACATAAGAAACTCCTTCATCTTGACGCATTTAACCTCCTCCTGGGAAAAGGTGGGTCACAGCTGCGCTTTGATTTATTCCACACTCCTGTTTGTGTGCCTGTCACACTAGCCCATCGCCGCTGCTTGGAGATATGAAGGTTTTCTGACTATGTTTTATATCACCGTCCGTATAATGTACTCAGGATAAAATACTTACACTGTTCTAGAACATGGTCTGGTCAGCACCGGTACTCGAACTCAAATCTCCTGCGTGAAAAGTGAGCATGTTTCCACAAGACCACGGACGCTACATTTTCATATCAACTTTTAATGTACATTCATCAATTTCTCAGTTTTTCAAGTCATATCTAGGTATGCTTAGTTCGTGGTTTACTGTTCTTCTCTGTTCGTAATTTATATCAAGGCAATGATTTTTCACTGATAATTCACATAGCGATTCTCAGCCCATTACTGTTCACACAATAAATTAGGTTTTGAAACTAAGTAATCATAATCTAAAATCTTAATTAAATATATTCACTGGAGACACATAAAACATTATTTTTTGCGAAAAAAATATGTTTAAAAACAGCCGCCGCGCCTAATGCTGTCAAACATGCCAACAGACTAATTCATGACAAGATTATTATTTTTCACACAAGGAAAGAACGGGTTCCGTAGATAAACTACTTTTTGGTAACATAAAACAAACATTAAATAAAATAAAAAAATTGTGGATGTTATGTAACTTAAAGAAATAATTTATCATATCAAAAAACGACGAAGCTCTTCGAGAAAAGGTAGTAGCGCCCTTGCGCTTCGATTTGCTCGTCTTGGCGGTGGCACTAACGCGCCCCCAGATAAAGGCATAAACGGACATAGTCTTGTTTCACTAGGACAATGTGATTCTAATCACAATTGTCAAATTAAATATGACTACCCGAGGGCAAATCTAGTTAACCCCTAATATCAGTTAGATATATCAGCATTTCTCTATGCCTACCTAAGGCCTTGGTTGGTTTCTTTATTTACGTTGTACGTGGCGGCGTCTGCGCGTTCAGCGTCATCACGTTAATAACATAATGATAGTGTATAACATAATAATAGTCATTAACGCCAACGTGTTGTAAAAACTGCATCAGTCATTTCTATAGTAAGCATTGTGACGCGGCGTGCGGCGTGATGAAGTAGGCAGCCTAAGGCAGCAACTAGGAGACCAAGGCTCCAGTGCTAGGCTCGTTACTAGTTTAACTAGGGCTTATGTTGAATCGATAACATTTACATAAAGGCACATGCTTCTACCCCCAGTAGGGTACCCCGTGGTGTGGGAACTATAGTAACAACGACGTCACAAGTATGTTAACATCAAAAACCTAGCGATTTGTTTTTATTCATCCCCAGCCGGAATTCAAAACCGGAACCTCCCGCTTTGGAAGTACAGCCTCGACCACAACACCACAGAGGTCGTCCGATTGATCTGACTTCAGTTTGATGGATTTGATCACTTTAAACAGCTAGGACTATTGACAGTTCCATCTCCATATCCGTTCCATATCCATTCTGCTATCTGACCTTGCTAAACAGTTATCTAATCTAGAAACAGCAGATGATAAAATAAAAATATTAAAAACTAGACGTCAGGACGTTTGTGTCGATACAATTCGGCCAACTATGCGAATTGCAGAGCATAGTTCCAAGTATCAAGCCGTAAAGCTGTATAATTCCATACCTTCTTATAAATTAATTGACAACAGCACAAAATTTAAGGCTGAACTAAAAAAATATTTCTTAGAAAACTGCTTTTATTCTGTGAATGAATTTTATAATCGACATTAATTATGATTTTCGAACTTGTGGACCTTGATGGCTTTTAATTTTAATTTTTAACATTTGAAATATATATCAATCACTAAACTTTTTAACATAATAATTTAACTTCTACTACTACTAGATTAAATTAAAGTGTTGTAAATAGTAGTTAGGACTCTGGTGTATTAATGTTCACATACAACTATATTGTTTTATAAATAAATGATTATGATTATGATTATGATTATGATATTTCGTCGGCAGCCGGTTTTTTTTCTCGCGGTTTTGTAGTTTTGACTATACTGAAAACCTCTTGAAATAGAAAGAAATAGTTTTTCTTAAAATAAAGTTCAAGAGAGTACCAATCAGAAGCGGCTACTGTTTATAAAATGCTTTAGGTGTTTTGAACCGCGATTATTAACTCCATTTTTTTCCTGCGGAACCCTGCTACTGTGTTGGCACCTAAACTTGCTTGATAAATATATTGAGGCGATATTATCTCTCCATATATTACAATGCCCGGACAAGATGTTAATCTCTGAACGTTAATTGACAGTTTGAGAAACATTGTTTCGGTAAGCTTGGGTCGGCTTAAGTTCCAGTGTTAGTTTTCGGCTCCTTCGGCTTTTATGCGTTATAATGACTGTGGTTGTTTTTAGTACTTACACGTTTTGTATGAAGCTGCTTCTCAGTAAGGAAAAGTAAAACAATAACATAAATATATAAAGGCAAAGATATTGCATCGGGCCAGCGAAGTCATAAAAGAAAAATATAAGTAAATGTGAAAGAAGAAAGAAAGAAAGAAGTCAATAAAGGTGGTGCTTGACGCCGCTTGTGGGTCACCCCTGGCACTGACTGAAAACCAGCGCTAAGGCGTTTATCTTAGCATTATGCTGAGTCAGCTGCCATTTTGCAGCTGCTAAGGCGAAAATACGGCTTATATCAAACGTATGTGGTTGAACTTTCTAAATGTAAGCGCCTCCATCAGCTGCGATCAAACGTTTTCTTTCCTCTCTTTCCTAAAGAAAGAGGCATAGAAAACGTGCAAAGTGTTTCTTTGTAAAAGTTAAATAAACTAATTTGATGAAATTCACTTCACAATAACGGTAGTTCCAAATGATTGATGGCCTTTAAAAATTGACCTTTATATTTCTGTTACATAAACCATTCACACTTATTTTACAGTCTATCCTGATATCGTTGTTGGCTATTTCCCAAATTAGTTTTATTTCTTTCCGGCTTTGGCCGAAAGTCAAACCGCTATTGGGCATCAAGGGCAATCAATCTGAGGTAAGAATTGATCCGTGCCATGTTTGGATGCGGTATGTTTGTAGATAATTATGAAGATTTGTTATCGGTATCGATGCCATACAAAGTTGAGTTTCATTTAATATAAATGAAGGTAGCAAAGAACACTTTATTTAAGCTGCCCTAATTGGCCTTTTGGTACCTAACAAAAAAGGGGAAAACTACAAATTCATATGTGACTAGCCATTTTGGAGATTGCTTGTGTGTGCCTCCCTCACCCTATTTAGACAAAGATATTACGTAATGTGTAATGCAGTCTGCCGAGGGTTTTTATCTACATATCTACAATATCAAATGCATGTCGTAGAATAATAACAATATACCTATAATATAAAATCTATGAATATCAAGATAAACATGTAAGTGACCGTATAAAAATACCTTTAGGCATTAAGCCGTACCTAACCTTAGAAAAGTTTGACAACCTCAGAAAATTCCTGATTCCGGGTAACATTTTCTGTCGAAGATAAGTTTATTACAAATGGCCGCCCTGAGGTTTGGCTTGTCGTGAAATTGAGATATTCTGTGATATTCCGGCCCCTTTGAGGCAAGCCCGATGTTCAAATTCTGTCTTTAGAATATTAATCTGGGTTGGCTCTATTCCCCACTTTTTCATTGTACGACAAAGGCCCGTAATCTCAGGTCAACGATTATGTTCAATATTAAATATCTATGGCATGTCCATGTACGTATTACGCAAACAGGACTGAGTATGGTGAACAAATAAACGTGGTGACAAGGTGTCATTCATTTAGGGACTTCAGTCGAATCGGATTCAGGGAATAAATTATTTCATCTAAATAGTTAAGCGCTAGGCCGTTCGCTTCGAGTTTGCCGTAACCTCCCGCTGCTCTCACCTGCATCCCGCATAGGGACTGACATGCGTGCGGGGATGCATACACATGAAAGCTAAAACAACTTTGGTTCTTTATGTACGATTTTGATCATTCCTTCATTAATATGCTATAACAATTAGCTAAGAGTATACGTCCCGGCTTTGTGCCACCTCCGGCCACCACGGCAAGAACTTGTCGAAGTCAAGCCGTCTTGTGGGTGCCACAGGGGCCACAGGGTGTCAGTGGAGATCTTCGCTCTCCTGTCTGGATGCATACGACTTGAGCTATAGCCCCTACGCAAACCAGTAGTTTACCTGTAGTTTCGAGTGTTAGATACCGAAAACAATTTTTATTACATACATAATACGAAACAGAGTAACTTAAAGATCTCGCAAGTAGGTACATATTTTATGTTCTATTTTATGCTTATACTTATTGCTATCGCTAATTATATATAAATGTTGAAGGTCGTTCGGAAGTTTGCTGACCATATCTGGCAAAAAGTACATTTATGTTCTAGTTCCATAAGTATTATTATATCTAGGTAACGTAAATGAGGGTATATACAGCTAAGGTTACGTCATCTAGAAAGACGTTCCTTTTTAGGGTTCCGTAGCCGAAGGGTGCCAAACGGGACCCTATTACTAAGCCTGCGCTGTGCGTCCGTCCGTCCGTCTGTCACCAGGCTGTATATCAAGAACCGTATTAGTAAGACAGTTGAAATTTTCACAGATGATGTATTTCTGTTGCCGCTGTAACAATAAATACTAAAAAACAGAATAAAATAAATATTTAAAGGGGCTCCCATACAAACATTCTTTCAATACCAAATACAAACTTATGAATGCACCTGGTTACGTGGAGTGTGAAAGTAGCCGCACCAATAACTTTGTAAACAACATTTTGCTATGTAAAATCCAAACTATTCACTCCACACCATCCCTACCATTGAAAGTTGTTACGGAACCCTTCGAGCGCGAGTTCGACTCGCACTTGACCGTTTTTTCTTTCAAATGTATGTGCCTGTATGTAAATGTTTATGTTATACAAAACTACACAGATAATAAGAAATACTTGTTCAGATTAAAAAAATAAATGTGTTACATAAATAAACGAATTATTGACCTCTTTTATTAAGTAACTAAAATCAGTTAACCTCTTTTGGTTAACTGATTTTAGTTACTAAATAAAATAGATGTCATTAGTGCCAAAGTTAGTGCCATTTTCGATGTTTAAGTTTGTATTGTTAGGATCTTTATTAAATTTTGTGACGTCGCTATTTCTGGTTCCCATGACACAGAGAATCCTAGTGTGGGACCAGAAGCAATGTATTTGCCTGAATATATATATATATATATATATATATATATATATTTATGTTTATGTGAATAGAACTAGTAATCTTATAGTTTTCTTCATAATTCATAATTTCTTTATTGCAGAAATAATTGAAAAAACGGGAAGCACATAAAATAGTGTACATAGGCGAGTGATCTCTATTAAGAGTTCTCTTCCAGCAAACCAAGTTCCGATGAGAAAGATTGATTGTTGAGCAGGGGTAGTCCTATGTGTACAGTACAAAAATAAACTATATATACTAATTCTTACCTAAATCGAATACAAAGCCTATCTTAATACCAAAATATGATAAAGATATATTGGTTGCTTACCTATGAAATTGGCGAATTTTTCTTACAGATTCAGGAGTTCATAATTCGAGTAGTTCAATAGCTATTTCCAGTTTTTTTATTGTTTTAAAATTAATTTCAATATTTTATATCTAAATGTTACTTCAAAATCAGTGCCTCCTAAATTTCATCCATTTTCATAATAATGTTCGTAATATTTTTTTACAGCTGACACTTTTGAAAAATTATATAAAATTTTCTGTTAGCTAAATGTTGTATCATTCATACACACAAAGTTCATAAAATTAGGATCTGTCATTCCTAAAAAAAATACAAAAATGTTTGTACTGAAAATTGAGTTAACTTCAATTTCTCCATACAAAACGCCAATTTCATATGTAAGGACCTAATATATTATATATACTGATACTATAGATATCTATTAATAAATAAAAACAAACTAAATCAAAATCAAAAATATTTTATACGAATTAAGATTTTTACAAATCATTGAGTGCCGTTCACTACCAGTGTATGTATATTTTGTACTTTTCTTTTAAATATATAAATAATCATAGATAACTCATAATTACAATCTATTCCGCTGATTTGGAACAAAGTTGACCAGACGTTTTTATCATCTAACTAAGTAATCATTAATTAGGAAACTGGCGAAATGTTTTTTTTTTATATCAATATTATTTGTGTAAAAAAAATTATTCGCCAGTTTTCTAATTAAAGAGAGACAAGACGTGCAAAGAAAAGGGAAACAGAACGAACCATTCTCGATAATATACATAGTATTGATACCGCAAATTTCAGTATTCAGTTCCCAAAAGTGAGAGGCCATTTATCAGATTAAAAAGTAAATTAGGTGGTCCTGTTTCTCCCGATGCCATACCAAGTTATTTAAACATTTTAATTTGATCATTATCTATCGACCTCGGATAAAGGATAAAAGGGGCTTCGCTTCACTCACCCCCTTTACCCTTCAGCTAAGCTACCGCAGTGTTTTACGGTTTTACATACATTACCGGCTGCGCATTGGGTACTACATTAGGTCCTTACATATGAAATTGGCGTTTTGCGTTGGAGGAAAATAAAGTCGTTTTTTTTTAAATATAGTATATTTATTTAATCAAAGTATGTACAGATGTAAACTCCATTTCAATAGCATTTCATAATAATGTAAACAAGCCAATTTACACACGATTACGCCGTAACTACTTACATTTGAATATCAATCCTGAACACATTCACATACCAAAGAATCATTAATGGTTCTTACATCATTTCGAGACCAAGTAACTCCCCTAAGATAGTTATTTTCTTGCAAAATTATCGGACGACGAATATTTCAATAGTTTGTAAAAAGTCATATTATTTTTTTACTCATCAAAGCGCATCAAAGTCTTATTGTCTTTGGAAAGTAAGTGTGGTTCATTCTTTTGAATCGATCCGATTCGATCGATCAATCGGTTTGATTGATTGATTTGTTGAATGTTGTTGTTGAATTGTTGATGAAAAGAATAATGAAGAACTTAAAGAAGATCTAGCTACCGAAGGAGGAGGTGAACCTAAAAAAGTGAAAAGAGGAAATATATATTTAAAAAAAAATGTTACTTCATTCACTGTCCCTGTCCTGTGTCAGTGGGTATTGTTCCGAGTTCTCTGCGTTTTTCCATTTCCAGTAATTATCGACGACTTTGCTTCTTGTATTTTGGATTAAGGACATTTTCTTTGCGATTTGGTTGGATTTATTATTGAAACGACGACATCTGCTTATAATCACGCATAAAAGCACAGTTACTCACAAAATTCGTAAAGGAAAAGAATAGAACAAAATATGTCGATGATCTCGCCGCATCTAAAGGAGTAACTGTGTTGTGCCTTCCTCCATATCACTGTGAGTTAAATCCAATAGAACTGATTTAGGCACAGGTCAAGTCTTACGTAGGAAGAAATAATAAATCTTTTAAAATGGCAGTAGTAAAAAATTTGCTAAAAGAAGGATTGGCGAGAGTCGGAGCAGACCAATGGGCAAAATGCGTCGGTCACGTTCAAAACGAAGAGGATAGGATGAAAAAATTAGACGGCCTTATGGATGTGGCTAGCGACGCTGTAACTCAGCCTTTTATTATAAATGTGACCGATGATGACACATCAAGTGATGATGAATCTGTCACAAGCGAATGACGCGCGTCAGGTTGGGATATTTCTCTATCTTCGGTTATTTTCTATTCTACTAAATTTTCTAAAACAATTTAATTAAGTTTTTTAGTATGATGCTAGAGCTCGTCTAAGCTAAAATTACGCGCCCCACTCCTTGGTTTTGTACTAGTAATAGAAAAAAATCGATCGAAAATCGACAGCGAACTATATCTCTTTGATCAATGCCTTTGACATCAGTGTAGGTACAACACTCAAATCTCGCTCAATCATAGACAACTGTCAACTGACATTCTGTTTACATTAATATGAAATGCTATTGAAATGGAGTATAGTGAATAATCCTTTCCTTTCGTATTTTCTCGGAAATGTTCGTTTTTGTCTTACTACTTCACCGCACTCAGTACTCATCGAGACAACGTAGGGAACGGTCGCATTGCAAGAGGAAGTATCTATATAGAGTAGTTAATACCACAGAAATATTTTGTTGATATTTATGTTAGATTTTGTGATAAACTTCATGAACTCGTGTATTAATGCAGGCCACCTATATTTTTTTTGACTTTACATTTCACTCTTGTCTGTCATTTTTGTAAATAATAAACATTGATTTAATTCGATCCACATTAACAATTTATAACAGACATGCCGAAAGCACTAAAAAAAGGGAAACGTGCCGATCTAAATCGGCAAGCCTGCGAAGTTATTTTCAATATTTATTTATATTTCTTAACTGAAAATGATAAATTCAAACATACCAACTATACTGCTTACTTTTGTAAAGTCCAAAAACGAGTTTCGGAGGATAGTGGAATTTCTCAACGAACAGTAGGTAAATAAAATATTTCAAAAAGAATACATAAATCAATCCACCTCCAATAGTCCGAAGTCGGCAAAGTTGGGTAGACCAAATAAATTATTTTGTCTAGGTCTTGACGATTTTGACTACAACGTTATACGCCGATTAGTGTATAATTTCCATTTGATATACAAACAAGTACCTACAATTAAAGCCCTGAAGTCCAAGTTATCCGAAGCCATACATTTTAAGGGATGTGACTTTACGCTAAGAAAAATTCTTAGAAAAATGGGATTTCGGTATAAAAAAGTTGAAAACAACAGAAAATTACTTATCGAGAAAGATGATGTTCGTTTAAAAAGAGCAAAGTTTTTAGCCGCGATAAAAAAGTACAGATTGCAAGGGAGAGAGATTGTTTATATGGATGAAACATACATCCATACCTCACATTTGACAGGTAAAAGCTGGGCTGACTCGTCAGAAAACGGAGTGAAACAGTTAATTTCTAAAGGACAACGTCTTATAATAGTGCACGCTGGTAGTAGAAAAGGGTTTATACCTGGGGCATTGTTAATGTATCAGTCTACTGATAAAACAGGTGACTATCACAACGCGATGAACAATGAAAACTATGAAAAATGGCTTCGCAATCAACTCATTCCAAACTTAGCTCCACATTCGGTACTAGTAGTAGATAATGCTGCATATCATAATAAGTACGTAGAAAAACCTCCTAATTCAAATACCAGGAAGCAAGAAATGATTGATTGGCTATCCAAACCTAACGTTCCGATTGATCCGTCATTAACAAAACTTGAAATATATGAAATTATTTGCAAGTACAAACAAGACTTTGTAGAATATATATATATATATATAATATAGATAAACTTATGAACAAATATGGACACAGCGTACTAAGATTGCCACCATATCATCCTGATTTCAATCCGATTGAAAACATATGGTCTCAAATAAAGGGATACGTATCCAAAAGAAACATCAGTATGAATATGACTACTGTGAAACAATTGGTACAGGAAAAGGTTAATATGATTGGTTCCGATGTTTGGGCCAAAGTATGTGACCACGCCATCAAATGCGAAAACGAGTACCGAAAACACGAACCTGAGTTGGAAAATTATATGGCTAGTTTTGTAATCACCGTTCATGAAAACTCTGACGATGATACACCAGAAAATAGTTCTGATTCTGACTGTGATATGGAAGTTAGAAGTATTGTTTCGCATCACACTGTCCACCCCGCTCCTCCTCCTCTTATCCCGCTGTCATAATCGAAGTCATTCATCCAATCAGAAAATCATATTTATTTATATTAATTTCTCTGCTGGTTTGTTTTGTTTTATGTTGAGGCGTCTTTTTTGTTATGTCATAGTATTTTTAATTAATTTCAAAAATTTATTGTTATAAAAAAGGTCTGCAAAATCCTACTGTAGTTTTGACTTATAGTTAGACTTTTGGGGTTCCAATCCTTATAGAATCATTAGATCATCCCAACCGGAATTTGGTTTTTATCAGTGCGTTTTATTGAAATAAAACGTCCTCAGTAACTAGTTATATTTTTGTTTACCTAACGAATTCTTTATATGATAAAATCGTGGTGGTTTTAACATCTCAGTGTAATATAAGTCAAACGGGCAATTTGACATTTGACATTGATAAATAAAGTATGCGATTTATTTGATACCTACACGTAATTTAATAATACAGTAATTCATAGACACATCGGCACCATTCGGGTGTTATCGTTGTTCCGAGTTTTGCCGATAGGAAAGGATTATTCGCTACATCTGTACCATTGCTATCTATACACTTTTGCCATCTCATAGGTAGTTCTTCGATCCCTTTACTAAAAAAAACATTCGGACGGGAATCAATAAAATCTTTGAAGGCGGTTTGGACTGCCCCATCGGAGTTGAATTTTTTCCCTATCAAGAAGTTATCCAAATTTCGAAAAAAATAGTAATCTTTTGGAGCAAGGCCCGGAGAGTACGGTGAATGTCTTAGACATTCCAATTGAAGCTCCTCTAATATGGTAGCCGTCTGTTGTGCAGTGTGTGGTCTAGCGTTATCATGAAGCAGCAGTGGCCTAAAGCGATTGACCAGCCTCGGTTGTTTAGCAGCTAGCTTTTCCATCATGATTTGCAGTTGCTGACAATAGACATCTGCCGTAATCGTCTGGCCAGATTTAAGAAAGCTTTAGTGAACGACACCAGCACTAGTCCACCAAGCGCTCACAAGTAACTTTTTTGGAGTAACTTTCACAAGTCAATTTTCGCTTGGGGCATGGTTTGGCTGGTTCGGTAGGGTTCAGCCATTGCGATGAGCACTTCCGATTATCGTACAGGATCCACTTTTCATCACAGGTAATGATTCGATTTAAAATCCTTTCATTATTGTGCCGGGTGAGTAATGCAACGCAGCAGTCAACGCGCATTTGTTGATTTGCTTCAGTAAGTTCGTGAGGTACCCACCTTTAATTTTTCACCATCCCAATTTGCTTCAAGTGGATTAAAACAATTTTATCACTAACACCGCAGCCTGCATCTAACTCGGACGTGGTTTGCAATGGATCCGCTTCCACAATAGCCTTCAATTCTTCATTATCAACTTTGGTCTCCGGCCGTCCACGGGGCTTGTTCTGCAGGTCGAAATTTCCAGAACGAAAACGTTGGAACCAAAAACGCACTGTGTTTTCTATTGCGGCACCGTCGCCATACACATCATTAATCCTTCGTGACGTTTCTGCAGCACTGGTGCCACGGTAGAACTCATACTCGTAAATAACGCGATATTTCAAGTATTCCATTTTTGAGTGACGCAAGAAAAAAAAACAATTGAGGAAAAAACAAATGAATTATAATTTTAGAAACACAAATACATGAGTAAATAGCTGTATAAATTTATATTAATCCTAACCATAGAGGAGATATTTGAGATCAAAGTGGCCAGTACGGCGAAACGCCAATTTCATATGTAATGACCTAATATTATATATAATACCTAGGCAAGTATAAAATGAATAATATTTCATAGAGAACAATTAAAAAAAATAACCTACTCAAAATGGGTAAATGCTACTCAAAATGGATAAATCATCATCAAAAGTTGCAGAAAATATCAGGGTAATGCGGTTACTTTGGTGAATGGCAAAAAGGGTGAGCTAAGCGAAGCCCACTTTATCCTTCGCGTTAGGTTGAACATGTAACAACAACAAAAAATACTTAAAACATAAACTTAGGTACAAAAAACATAAAAAGATGGTGATCATTTATCCAAACCCAATTTAGTGGACATTTACTAATTCTGGCGGTGGTTTCGAATTTATTGATAGTAAAATAGGTGCGTTTTTGGTGAAAGTTTAAACATAAGCTTATTTCATACATTACCTGCACGTTTTAGGCATTTTATGTATTGCCTGGGGATACAAAGTCAAAGTCAAAGTACTTTGTTACTGTAGATATTTACATAAACCCATATTTTTTGCCTCTTCTCTACATTGAACTACGGATTGATTTTTAGACCTCTTTTAAAAATTGGATGTGCTTAACTAATACAAATATGAAGTATGAAAATTTTTATTTTATGATTAATAAGCAGGAATAAATAATTACAAAATTAGTTGAGCTAGATTAACCCCATACAGTCCCATCATTTAAGTAATCTTGAGCATAGTAATATCCCTTTTTCGAAATTGTCGCTTTAACATGCTTTTAAATTGCTCAAATAGCAATTTCAAAATCTCCAGAGGTATCTTACTACACTGACCCTTCAAAGAATAGCTAACCCTCGCACATAGTCTGTGATTATTTCTTATGTTTGGAAAATGTTGTAAGGTTCTTGGTATCTAGGTATGATCTTTGTAGATACAACGCTTTATTTCTAACTCCGTAGTGATTATTTTCATTAATAGCGTAATGATCAACACAAACAAATGCCTTCGACAGATCGCAAAAAACTACGGTAGCATCCTGTACGGCCTCCCATGCAGAATAAATATGCGATATAAGGGTAATACCTGCATCCGTAGTCGATTTACCCCTAGTGAAACCGTATTGTTTGGCGTGGAGTTGTTTTATACGGTTGAAGTGTGAGAGCATTTGATTGAGTACAATCTTTTCAAATATTTTAGTTAGTGCTGGAAGAACAGATATTGGTCTGAAATTTGAAGGATCACCCTAATCTCTCGACTTGAATAGAGGTATCAGTTTACTGTGTTTTATGAGGTCTGGGAAAGATAAGATAAAATAAGCGTTTGTTCAGACGTCACAATACACAAAATAGAACACAAATAATACCAGAAGTAAACTTATGGCCAGTACATTCAGAAATATTATAAATTTTACGGAAGGGATTGAACAAACTAGGAAAAATAAAACAAGACTAACCTAGCGTCACGTAATCTATCTCCATAGCTGCAGCGATGGGCTATGCTCCTGTTACGCAAAATGTACTATTGAAAAGCTGGCTAAATGTGGGCACAATTGTGCCTCTGCCACCCCGTAGGTTGCACGAACGACGCTATAAGTAAGTAACAGTGTGATTAAAAGTAACCTTACTTTGTTACTCCACCTCTTCATGTGATTAAAATAATTCCCCCTTTTAGGATGCAGTCTTTACTGCATTGTTTTAAAATTGCAGTAAAGACTGCAGTATTTTGAATAAAAACCACGCGAACCCCATAATTTTGAACAGAATGAAGTAAGCTCGAAAAATCCCGCTTATTGTTTTCAAAGTGGTTTCGAATAAAGGGTCTTTTAGAACCCCATTGAATACCGTTTTGCGTTTTTTCAAATAACGGATTTACAATGGTAGGGTTAAACTTTTTTTGTGTTTGAGTGGCAAAGGTGTTATGATTGAATTGTATGATTACATGGTTCGCTCTTTTATTTGTATTGTTGTTTTGAGAAAAGGTGGTTGGTCAGTTCGTTGTTAATTTAGGGTTTTGTGAAAAAGATTCTTACTTCTGATAACATATTGAACGAGGTTGTTAGTGTGTAATTTGATACAATTTTATTCCTTGAATTCGTTCGAAAAACCACCCGCTCTGAATTTATTACATATTATGTATTGAGTCAAAACTGTGCAGTTGATTATCGTTTTACGAGTATTTGTGGATCCGGCTCTCTATCGCCGTGTTTTTTACCTAGGAAGTATTTGTACATGGTTGGTTTCTGGCCTCGGCCAGTTACCTTTAAAGTAAAGCTTTTTAATCTTTATAATTAAATGTAAATAAAAGTGCAACAGAAAAATTGGTTTTTGTTCTCTTGAAATTTAATCAATATGCTGTGTGTGCAATAGTGCTGCACCAAGCGATGCAGAACTAAAGATGCTTTCGTAGCAACTCTGATTTTGTTCCACGTTTTATATTAGTACTAGTATAATATTATGTAACTGTGTTAACGCATAGCAAATAAAAAATACAACGTTAAACATCAGCATATTATGTATCATCAAGATAAAATTAATCAGAGAACAAAATATAAAAAATATAAACGTTAATTACAAAAACAATATTTGGAAAAGGCTATTATTTAATCGCACATCAAAAATACCGATTTGCACACCAAAAGAGAATCAGCAAAAACACTTTTTAGGTTTTAAATATTTTATGTGTACTCAAGTTTATGTTTTAAGTATTTTTTGTTGTTCTTGCATGTTCAACCTAACAGTTACAACATTTCAATCAGAACGCGTTTATTTCACACGAGATGTCATTTAAACCGATTGTGATCGGTGATGATAGAAAACAAATCTTCTAGATGGCACGTTACTACATGTGGGAATGTCATGTTACAACTTATCGGTGTCTCTAAATTTTTCATGAGACATCGCGGTGTGGAACCTTATGCCATGGTAATACAATACAAAACCTATAACGGGTTTTATCCGTAGGCCGGACAAAAACGCTCAAGCGTATTTGTGACAAGCGTCAATTTGACGACTACTCTCAGGAGGATTCCCTCACAATAATCATCATCATCCTCTTATTTATTCATATAGATATATTTATTTATTTATTCATAATGACATATTAAAAATAACAAGATATACATGCTTGAACACCACCTAAACCACTGAGGTTTGTGTGTGGTGTAATCTCCTCATTGTACAGTATTTATGGCTATATCTAAATCAGTGTAAAAGTCAGCTATACTCAATTAAAGTTTAAAAAAGTAGTCAGTATTGTGTCTTAATCTAAACCCTGGTCCAATTCTTCTTACACCGCCGCTAGGTCCAAATCTTGTGAATCAGCGCGGAATGGTCCGTTTCGATAAGCTCCTGCCAACCCATAGGTCCCCGCTTGGTATGTCTGGAAACGCGGCGGAGTGAAATAGAAATACATGGGTTAGTTCATTAAGCCTATAATAGAATAGAAAGTACTTTTATTCACACACCACAAAAATAGTAGTATTAGTAACAAGCGGGCGTCAGGCCAAGTGGTGGTAAAAGGGCCCAGAATCAGCTACAGGGATAAATAGATACCTAGATTAGATACCATTAATCAGTGGTTTTCAACCGATGGGTCGCGGGATTCGATAAAGAAGTGGTATGCGCCGCCCCTCATACTATAACTTAATTGTTCGTTACTCGACTCGCAAGCCGTGTAAAATTTCAGCGGAAGATCGCCGCCCGCCATGATAAATGTATTTTCACTTCTCATGCTAGAAAAGTCCTTCTTTATGCTGGATGTAGGTTGCATAAAATCTCATTTTATGCAGTAGTGCATAAAGTGTTGTCCTCATCTAGACCACAGATTGATAATCTAGACTAAGACAATTGCGACATTCAGCCCGACAGACGAGGTGACTGCATTAAATAATTTTGTTATTTTAGTATATTTACTTTAATTTATTTGCATTCTATGTTGCATAGTAAAAAAGAAACTAAAAACTAATAAAAACAAGTATATTTAATAAAAACATTAAAAATCCAAGCATGACTCGGACATTATCGCGTGCGACCTAAGCTGAAAATGACATGCAGAAAATTTAAAAACAAAAATTAAAAATACAGTGGCGGGAAAGAGACTAGTTTTTGACTTTTATTTAGTTGTTTTCTTTGCAAAACCTGTTGTTTTACGAAAGTTAATTAATATGTCGTCAAGTGAAGAGGAAATCATGCTTACGCCTAACACACTAATGGAAACAAAAGCGATATGAGTTTTGAACAGACAATGCCGCCTGAATCCAAGCAAATTTATCTTAAAACGTATGAAAATTTCATGCTCTGAAGAAGCGGCAAACAAGGTAATACATTCTCAGAAGGTATTTTTTAAATTATCACTGTTTCATTTTCTCGCCATCGAAGTGAAAAGCAGGGTGTATAACTCGGTCATAAACCTACAGGTTAAAGAGTTGCTATAAAAAGCTTATTCGTACCGGCATCTTAGCGCACTGCACGCCGTCCTTGTCTTTGTTGGCCATGTTGGCAGCATTGTACTCAGCCTCCAGCCCAAATTGCTGGAATGGAGAACCGTGGAAGACGGTTATTGATGATGGAAAAAAAACAATAGGTTTATGTTCAAATTAAATTATATTTCATAAATAGATAGATTGTTATTTAGGTGGCTTATGTGTAAAAATAGCAACTGATTATATACCCTAGGAACTTACCTTAAACCTAAGTTTATAATAATAATCTTGCAATGCCCTTGCAGGGCGCAAGTTTTGGTACTAAACCTTAATTTGTCATCTTTGTACTACATAGTAACAATGAATTATTATGATTATGAGCAGAGGACGGAATGTTCATAGCAAAATTAAAACGTCGTCGTTTGACCACAAAACAAACGTCAAAATCCATACATACATTTGTTGAACTGGAGTTTTTTTTAATAAGACTGAATACGACTATACTTTTTACCCTTGTTCATAAAGGCGTAAAAAGTAGCTAAAAAAGCTCCGTGTAGCACACGGTTGGGGCGTCGCCGGTATATTTCCTCGAACTTGGCTTGACGCACTGCCACAGGAAATGTGGGTGTATGCATAAGGGGAGCGAAGGAGGATTGTGGCTAGAGAAGGGGCTTGTACCCAGCGGTGGGTTGATGTGGGTTGAGCATGATACTAGGGGATAGATTCTGACTCCCATGCTAGGCTAGCCTGTGTCATGGGGAATAGAAGAGTGAGGTACTAGAGTCTGGCAAACGAAAGCGTGACCTGAGAAAACGTGGTAGAATTAATAAAACCTCTATGTGGTATCACTAACATAAATCACTACACTCCGTTCAGTTATTCAAAAGATCTTTGCCTCTCTTTCTGCTGTACGGAAGCGTTACAGCTAGAAAGAGAGACAGAGGTTTAGAATAACGGAACGGAGTGTGACAATCTATCACTTTGTCGTTTGACTGCCTTTGACAGCATAATATTGTTGCCATATTGAAACTTTTAAGAAAACTCCAGGTCACGCTTTCGTTTGCCAGACTCTAGTAACGTAGAAGTAGATAGATTATGTATGTATGACATATTTATCTATCTATACAAAGCTCCAGAGCTAGGCCGCGGACAGACACGCAGACGGACGGACATGGCGATACAATTTATTTTTATTTACTTATAACGCCAACAGATAATACGTGTTTTCTTAATATCACACCTCGAATTACACTTTTTAATAAATAAATAAATAAAATTACACGGGGACAACAAAAAAAAACAATTTATACAAAGTTAAGTATTTTCTTAGATAAGAAATTTTCAAGCTGAAACCTAAAATAATGTTGTCATTACAAATATCGAAGTCAAGTTTGGTAGGGACCAGAATAAAGTGCATTATATGAGCGAATGATTCTAGTAAGCGGTGGGTTTATGCCTAGGTTAGTTTTCCAAAATAAATAAATAATCTATAAGATTCCTTTTTGACAATGGAACCCTAAAAATTAAAGCCAGGATTTGAACCTGCGAGCTCACACTGATAAGCTGAAATTCTGCTGCTGAACGAATTATTTAATTAATGTACAAAGTGTTAATAAGTAGGAAGAATCACAAAGCATCTTGGAATCCCAAGACTTCATAAAACCCATCCATACGACAATCAACCTACCTTCAAAATGTCCTCATTAGGGTAATGGTCGCCAGGTCCCGTCTGCACGAAATGCTTTAGCACCTTCCCATCCTTATCAACCAGTAAAGCACCCCCTACCTGACCCCAGTCGCCCTTCAGATTGGTGCCCAGACCTTTCCAGAAAAAAAAAAGAAGAAAAAAAGTATGAACTTAACCTTAATGTTGTAAATGTTGCAGATTGTGATTTCCCGCTGAAACTGATGAGTCTTTGCTAAACTGGTAGCTGGCTACTCAGAACTGTTAAAAGTCTGATTTGTTTGATCGTCTGTGACGCTGACACGCTGTGACGTAATAAGTCGGTTAGTACTCTAAACTACGGTTCTATAAAACCCGTATTATGCGATATCGATATTTGACTAGCCTTTTTGTCCGCAGTTAATTTAACATGTGGCTTGACTACCCACTCAAATACCCAATCAGAGAAATTGGCCAAGTGCGTGTTGGACTTCCCACATTTAGGGTTCCGTAAGTAGTGTAGAATATAAGCCTAAAAATGATGGAATTTTAAAGAAAATATTTATAACATACCTATAGGTATTTGTTGGTGTCACCAAAATTATCATAAACATTATCACCAAATTTAAATTCACAGGTCAACGAGAAGTTAACAATTTCTTCGGTAATTTTTTTGTAAGAAAACTGTCTTTGGTGACTTCTCATTTCTTAGTTTCCCAATAAAAATGCAGTATTTATCTTCTCAGTTATTTTTTACGAGCTCCCCTTTAGCTATAGCCCCCCCCCTTGAAATATAATCTGCCCCGTTGAATAGCGTTTTAAAATCAATGTGAAGGAGATTCACGCAAACCTCCTGGCCCTCAATTGTCGTGGTCGAACAGATATCGAAACGTTAAAAAATGGCCAATGGCCGTGGGTATTTCAACGCATCTTAACAGAGCGTCACGCCTTTCACATACGGGGAAACAGAGGCACTCAATACCTCATTATTTAGGAGGCGAGCCCATCGCCGCCGCTAAGAAGATATTAAGGGTCCACGCAGACGGACCACAAAACGCCGCCACAAAACCTTTTTCAAGGACAAGGTCGCTGAACGGCGTTTGTGGTCCGTGCGGGTGGCAAAGATACGTTGCGCCTACGTCTAGGCGCAACGTATCTTTGCCACCCGAAAGAATATAAAAGGCGTTTTAGGTTTTTGTTTGTATAGCAAACCTCATCAACATGTGTGTCCTGCCTATCCTAACCTACGACGCTCAGACATGGTCACTGACTGAACTCAAGGTTTGCTATTGAGCCATGGACCGCAGCATCCTGAGTGTTCGTAGGAAGGACCGCATAAGGAACACCACACTGCGCCCCGTAACTGGCATCGCTGATGTGTGTGCACAGACCGCCGAGCTAAATTAGTATGCACCCAGACAGATGGGTGAAAATTGCGACGGGTGCCACAGGAGGGATATCGGCGTAGAGGCAGGCCTAAAAGGAGACGGCGGCGGGGCGACCTCGAGAAGTTTCTGGCGCAGTCCAGGGAAGTGTAGAAGAAAAAAGGGGAAGCCTTTTATCAGCAGCGGAACATCGGAATAGCTACGATAAAAAGTGGTCAAGTGCCAGTGGGACTAAGGGTTCCGTACCACCGTACAATGGTAGGGATGGTGTAGAGTGAATAGTTTGAATTTTACGCAGAAAAAGTTTTACAACGTTAACGGCTACTTTCATACTGCATTTATAAGTTTGTATGTGGTTACGGGTAAAATAAAACCTTGGCAATTCCGGGTAGGTTTTCCTGTAACTTAAGGCTTAAGTTCTAGTTCTGCGCTTTCCGAAATTTTGGACTCTGTAGTTTCGGAGATAAGGAGGGCAATTTTTTGCATTTTTTTATCATAACTTCTGAAGTTGCAATATTTTTTCATATTAGCCTTGAATTATATTGCAGTTATCAGGATAAGTATTTTTGCAGAAGATTTCAAGACACTATCTCTTATAGTTCCTGAAAAAGTGCCTGTGACAGACAGACGGATGGACGAACACACGAGTGATCCATCACGCCTTTTCCCATGTGGGGTGGCAGAGGTACAGTCGCACCCACGGTTAGTCAGTTAGTCACTTTAACATTGAAAATATTGGCATACAGGCACATACATTGCTTTTGACTCCACACTAGGATACCCTATGTCGTGGGAACCCATATCCATACCTAGGGGGTTTTCTTTCTATACCCCCAGCCGGGATCGACCCCGGGACCTCTCGCATGGTAGGTAGAGCCACAATTGCCGCGCCACAGAGGTCGTTTATACCTACCCCATTAGATATCCTATGCCGGTACCTAGTTTCTCAGTCAAGATTGCATTGTAAATACCTACGCTATTATATAGTTCATTAAAGTTCCTTAGAATTATCTAGAAGCCGATTTTTAAGTGCATTTATTCGTTTCCAAACACGATATAATTGACCAAGACCTTGATAAACTTACTTACTACCTATCCACTCAACAGTGATGCATGCACCTTCTCTTTTACCGGTTTTAAACTTAATTAGAAATGCATAAGGTTCAAAATCAGGAAGCCCACAGGGGCCTCCCATTGATGAGTGCGATTTATTTACCAGACTTTTTACACATACAGATAGAGTTCAAATTACCTAACCAACTAGCCGTCATTGTTGAGCAAAGGGGAATTATAAAACGATCGAATAAAAAACGAATTAAGCGAATGATCACTGAGCGAATGGCTATGAACAGCCGAAATACTTGAAATGAGCGAAAAAAAACACTAAATTGAGCATTTTTTTCTGATACTAATAAAATTCAAAACGAGCTGTCAAAAAGTGGGCATTTCAGATATTAAAATTCTAACCGTGCGACCAAATTACTAAGTGAGCGACTAGAAATACAGAGAGGGCAACTTCAATAATGGAACACAGAAAGCCAATATTGGCTAGGGTAGGTAATTTGTGGCTAAATTTAAATTGGATTATAGGTTAGGTTAGAACTTAGAAGAAGCAACCCCGGACAAGAGCGGAGCGTATGCAAAGAAAATTTTTATTTTAAGAAACTCAAATTAATGTTTGTAAGTTTCTGTTCTGTTGATTTCTCCTCACTCGCAGTCAGTCGCTCACTTAGTAAAACAATAACTAACAATATTATTTTTGTCACTTAAAACTTTAATTTACAGTCACTCGTTTAAATACTACCCTTAACGGATAACGAAATACATTTTTGAAGTTTAGTTCAGTTCCATTCAGCTGATCACGAATTCAAGTTATTTTCCATGGGGAAAGTTTTTTCATAGTGTTGGGCACTACCATTCTCTAAACTTGGTTAGTTACGCCTCGCCGCACACGGACCACTAAACATCTTCACGAAACGCCGCCACTTATGGCGAACAGTGACAACAAGTGACCACAGACCTCCGACCACGCGCGCATTTAAATATTTCATATTTCATGTTTTATTGTTATTTTTCTCCATGTATGTCTGACTTGTAAAAGTGCATTATTTTTGCCTTCTTGCAATACAAAATTTGAGTTTGAGTTTTTTTTTGTCTTGGATGGTAAGGGGCCTTTTGTGGCGACGTTTTGTGGTCCGTGTGCGTCGAGGCTTATGCAAAATTCACCCTATACATTTCATTTTACAACATAAAAATATCGTCATGCCATTTCCAATATGGTGTTTAGACAGTTAATCTGTAGGTACTTAATTTTGTTTGACAGGGGGCTAGCCAATCGGTGAAGCTTTCTATAGTACGCGACAGGCTGGGATGGCACCCGGGGAAGACATGGTACAAGTGTGTTTGTCGCCCCTCGTTGCCTATAAGATTAGCCGTCCACTTCATTCGCACGTTAACCCACGAATACACTCCATAGTGGATTTTGAGGACGATAGGTAAGTCACAATTTACTGAAATCATAATTTATGATGTTTTCTCGATTGCCATCCAAACTTGTCGCGAACTAAACATACAGCGACATACTAGAGTCCTTTTTATTTATTACTGTAGATATTTACATATACTTAGCAAATGTCATTTTTTGCCACTTCTCTACATTCTCTACAGTGGGAGAAGAAGTGCGTAGAAAACCCACAGATTGATATTTAGATCTCTTTTAAAAATTGGTTGTGCTTTAAAAATATTCTTTATCAATTATTATGATTATTAGCAGGAATAAATATTTACTAAATTATCAACAACAAGGTCTGTGTTGAGCTAGATTAACCCCATACAGTCCCGTCATTTAAGTAATCTTGAACATTGTAATATCCCTTTTTCGACAAAGTCGCTTTAACATGCTTTTTAAATTGCTCAAAAGGCAATTTTAAGATCTCCAGAGGTATCTTGCTGTAGTAAAGAATGCACTGACCCTTGAAAGAATTGCTAACTTTCGCGAGTCTATACCGGGGCGCAAGTAGTCGGTGATTATTTCTTAGGTCAACATTACAGCTATCGCTAAGTTTGGAAAATGTTGTAAGGTTCTGGCGTACATACATTATATTTTCGAAAATAAATTGAATAGCTACAGTATGCCAATTTATTTCAAAAGCTCTCTTAAGGAGTCTGTTCGTTTTAAATTATAAATTGCTCGAATAGCTCTTTATGTAAAATAAAAATAGTTTAAATATCCGCTGCTTTCCCACACAACAAGATACCATAGGACATGGCACTATGAAAGTTACTAAAATATGTTAGCCTAGATGTAGCCAAATCCGTGTTTTGTCTGACGTTCCTAACAGCGTAAGCTGCAGAACTTAATTTACAAGCTAATTTATTTATGTGGGGTCCCCACTGCAATTTGCTATCAAAAGTTATTCCAAGAAACTTTGTATCATTTATTACTTCTAACGTGTTGCTGTCTAACACTAAACTGGTCTCAACTTGCCTGACATTTTGAAGTGAGAATTTGATACACTTGGTTTTACCAGCGTTTAACAATAATTATTAACTGTGAAACAATTCAAGGTTAAAGACAAAACAGCATTAACATCATTAAAATCTTCTTTTTGTGATTAAATTTTGAAAACCATTGAAGTATCATCAGCAAAGAACACACTGAAAGTGGTACCTGCTTGGACAACTTTTCACATAATTTAAAACGAGGATGCAAGGATGAGGTGCTTGTCTACGGCCTTTAGGATCACACTGCGCAATTTCTAAAATGTCCTGTTAATAAAACATGCGTAATTGATCATTGGAGAACTAAAAAAACGGTTTTTAGCCAGAAAAACTTGTTAAAATTAAAAAAAACATCTAAGATGTTTATCATTTTCAGAATCGTACCAATCAAGTTATCTAAATAAATTATAATTCATAATTCATTTATTAATAACGTAAGTTACAGGTTAATAGAATAATTAAATTAAATAACATCACAAAAGACAAAAAGTAAAAAATTCAATCGATAAATTAAATTAAATTTAAAGTCAAATTATGTCAAGTAAGTAATAGATTTAAATTTAAAATAAATTCGATAGAATAATTAAATTAAATAACATCATAACAAAAAGTAAAAAAAAACAATCGATAATTGAAATTAAATTTAAAGTCAAATTATGTCAAGTAAGTAATAGATTAAAATTTAAAATAATTCATATTCATCGAAATTAATTAAATGTCAAGGAATTCCTCAAATGTGTAGAAGGCTTGGTCGAAAAGCCAACGCTTCAGGCGCGATTTAAAAATAGTGGGAGTGGGTGCATCGGTTATGTTGCCAAAAAGAGGGTTATACACTGCTGGACCCATGACGTGAGTCATCTTCGATGACTTTTCCAATTTGCGGGGCACCGACGCGAGTTTGTGACCGTGGCGTGTTGCACGTCCGTGGGTGTTGTAGTGCGTGCGGAACGAGTCAAGGTTCTCACGCGCGTAAATGGCTACCTGCCGAATGACGAGGGACGGCAGCGTTAGGATCCCGAGCGCTTTAAAATGAGGCTTCGCGAAGACGTCCCGGTGGACCTGGACGATAGCACTCATGGCTCGTTTCTGCATCCTAAATTCCCGTTCCCTGTCCGCTGCGCGGCCCCACAGTTCTGCCCCGAACTGCAGCAGTGAGTGTACTGTGGCAAAGTAGCATGCTTGCACTACGTCGCGCGGCACTGTGCGTGCCAGCCGCCGCAGCGCGAAACACGCGCCACTCAGTCGCGCACACAGTCGGTCCACGTGCCCGCCCCACGTGAGGCCGCGGTCTAGCTCGAAGCCTAGGAATGTTGTAGCTTCCACCTGCTCGACCGCACTCCGCCCACGTGGACGTTAAGCTGGACGAGACGACGGCCTGACAGGTCGAAGTGGAGAAATTGGGTCTTTTTTAGGTTAAGGACGAGACCATTGTTGCGGAACCAGTGAGACAGTTTAGTGATCGTGTGGTTTAGGCTTAACTCAAGGCCCCCGATAGTTTTATTAGTTGTGACACCTGCCACGTCGTCCGGGTACATGTACAGTTCGCTGGAGGTCATCGCCTCCGGCAAGTCGTTGAGTAGGAGCGAGAACGAGATTAAGAGAACAGGGAGTAACTGTGCTCAAACAACAGAAATTGGGTGAAATAGTCACAATAGAGGACCGATCACCCGCCTGTGTCAAGAAGGCGTCCCCCGTTATCATTCATGTATACTATCTGTGAGCTGTAGACCTCGCTAGCGACACAGGAAATATTTATTTTTTTACTCCCTCACATCCCGACCTATTGAAGTTTATCGCATGAACAAGTGGAATTACTATAAAATCAAATAACCTGACGGCATTTTCTTTCAATACCACAAATAAAATTATGAATGCACCTGGTTACGTACACGGAGTATGAAAGTAGCCACACCAATAACTTTGTGACGTCACGTCTCGGACATTGAAAATTTTCCAAAAACTGAATCGACAAAAATACTATAATTTTAGCATACGATTTCACAGGCTGTTATTTTTATGCGGCGATGTAGCTAAAAACTTACAGCTCCTTTTTAATTCGTTGAAAATGGTTTGGAAAAAATAAATCCGGTCAGATGACATACGAAAGCAATTTTGCCTGAAAAGGAGATAATTTGCTCGCTCGGTCAGTAAACCACCACATACCCATATTGCGCCCTTTAGATAGGGCGGCTCTGGACTGCTTCCAGAAGAGAGATGTGATGATGGAGACCACATTGAACTTTTTATAGCCCATTGCATGGTAGGTGGACATGTTCTCGACGCAGTAGAGCTCTGGAAATGGGAGAATAATACTCTATTAACAACACAGTCTGTGGTACGTTCTTCGCCCTCTGTTCCACCGTGGTCTAACAATGTAGAGAAAAGCCAAAAAAATGACGTTTACTATGTTTATCTACACCCGTATCATAAACCCTCTTTACTGCGTACAAAAACCGCACGTTACGATCAGCATAATGTTAAACTACTTGGTAAAAACTCATTTCTTATCTGAAAAATTACACATTATGACCATAATGTATAGTTTTTATACATATTATGACATTAAAATTTCGAACGCCGACGCCCGCCTTCGTGCCGCCTCTAGTTTGTCTGTGAAGTTGGTACTACAGAACAAGCTAAACAACTGCAGAGCCACAATGCCGATCAAACATGCGGTTCCTGAACATATCAAAGAGAGCTTATGATATGTTTGTAGATAAACTAATGTATGTAACTGTACATAATTAGGCATTAAAACTCTCGAGTGATATTATTATGAAACTCGCCTTCGGCTCGTTTCATAAGCCCACTCTCGAGTATTAATAATGCCCTCCATTATGTAGCAGTCACATAAACTACTATTATGTGATATATACAGTAATAAATACATTTTTAATGTGACTGACTATTAATAAGATACTTAAATATAATATTTTTGATTTTGTTGATTTCTTCAAAAAGCGCTAAATCAATTTTGATAAAATTTGTATGGGACCACCTCTGAAGTATGACCTACCAAGAAAACAAGAATCATCAAAATCGATTCATAAACGAAAATTAATCGCGTAACAAACAAAAAACCTTTCAAGTGCGAGTCTGACTCGCTCACGAAGGGTTATCTATAAAAACGGCAAAAAAAACACGCTTGCTAAAATCACTAATATCAATATTCCGTGAATGTTTCCAACGTCTACCTGTTGCCGTTATCAATATTGAGCAAAAAAAAGCAAAAAATTCACGTTGGTTGTATGGGGGCCCCCCTTAAATATTTGTTTTATTGAATTTAAATATTTATTTATCACGGTTATGAGATGCAGCCTGGTGACCGACGGACACAGAGACGAACAGACGGACAGCGGAGGCTTAGTAATAAGGGTACGGAACCCTAAAAAATATAGTCGAATTCAAAATACGGTTAGAAATAAAATAAATGCATGTTTTTTTGCAGTTCACGAAGTGCCCAGCGATCAGACGTAAAATTCAACTCAACGCACCTCCGTCAAAGAACTTGCTCTCCAGAAACTTCTTCGAACCTTCCTCTTCCACACCAATGCCGATAAGTCGAACATTGTTGCGACGAAGCACCGGGGCTATCTCACTGAGCTGAAACATTACACACAACATATACCTACATAATTATCATCAGAGGGGTTCGCAGGTTAGGCCTTTATGAAGGACACTGGGCGTCGTCTGAGGGACCGCGGTTTCGACAACCGCTCTGTGACCTTCCTGGTTCAGAGTATCGCTTACTGTGCAGCGCGGTAACGCAGCTAGTGGTGTAATGAATGAGCACCTTTGGACCGGGCGATGCTTGGGGCGGTGAGTCTATGTAATTAATTGGTATAGTATGTATTATTTAATTTGTTTTGATTAAGTGTTCTGCGATTTTTTGTCATGTATTTCATTTAAAAGAACAGAGGTCAAAATGGGCCCGGATTGTAGCAATTTCTAACCCACTTTAAAATGAAGAACTCATTAATGTTATCATTATATTATAAGGTAGCAAGACTAATTAATCGAATAAAAAAAGTTACAACTGTTTCGAAAATCCAGTACCTTAGTGATATTTCTGTCAATTTCTATGGAAGTTTAAAAGGTTTACAGTCAAATGAAAAATAAAAAAGCTTTTTGTTGTTTCGTAATCGGTCAAGACCTCCCATATAACATATCTTTCCCCAGACGGAGTGGCAGAGATATACTATGGCCTTTCAAGTCACTATAACTTGTTTTTTCTCAGATGAGGTAGCTGAGTCACATAATATAACCACCTTCCTACGTTCATGACTCTCAGCAGTCACTATTTTTGTCAGTTTTCACTATTAAGGTTACAGTTGTCACAACTGGGACTATTTTTGACAGCTGTCACTGATTAATTTCAACATTTTATTGTAAGGCAGCAAGACTCGCATTAATCAAATAAAAAAGTTACAGTCGTTTCAAAAATCTAGTACTCATAAGAAATATGATCCAATGATTTTCATTGGCTTATTTAATTATATGTTGCCAGTGGGAATGCACTTTTCTCTTGTTTAAGTAACCTTTTGTTAGAAAAATTTACACTTTAATGATTATATGTATAGTCTAAACATGTATTTTATGAAAACACAGGTTTGGATTTGATAACGTATAATCAAATTCGAAGTCGTAATTATAAAGGCCGCAATTAAACAAATCATATCGATATCAAGAAATGGGAGTAAAACAAAAAATATCGAAAAACAATACATAACATCTTTTATGTAATTCTGTCTCTCAAGAGACACAGCTTACGCTAATTATAGAGACAGGTTATTCCAACCATCCCGTACAATATTTGTTTGCGAACTAAATAAATTTTACTTTACTTTACTTAAGTCTTGTTTGAATTTGATATTGAGGCCTCGTCATTTGTCATTCGACGGCCTCAAACTAGCAAACTGCCTTATTATAAAATGTTGAGATTATCATTTAAAGCAGGGTTAAAAAGGGTACCTAGTATTAAATCGCACATCAAATATATCCTCGCACACCAAAAATGTTCAACAAAATCACTTTTTATGTTTTAAATATTTTATGTGCATTCAAATTGTATGCTCCTTTTGCTCTTACACGTCAATCTAACATGAAGGGGATAAAGGGGGCTACGCTTTGCTTACCCCCTTTACCCTTTACCTACCCTGGTTCCCTGACCTGCCACTTTTCCCTGATATTTGAGGTGCAAATCAGTATTTTAGATTGGCAATTAAATATTTCCCGTAAAAATATGCTACACTCTGAGCCCAGGATCCATACAAAGCTGCCCATCGTTCTTTTGATTTCTCACATCTTGTCAAATTATTTCTTTCTTTCTTCAAAATGCATCATTCAATACATCAGTCCCGGTGGGGGCAAATATTTGTTTGATGAGAACGGATGGTTGTACCCTAGTCACGGATGGTTGTACCCTAGTCATCTATCTAAGTATAATATTTATCTATATAAGTATGTGTATTGTTGTCTAGTACCCAAGATACAGGGAATCCTAGTTTGGGGCTAGATTAATGGGTGTAAAAGTGTCCAAGGTATTATTATATTATTACTATTATGCATCACCGCCAAGGTGTTTACAGCATCGCTACTTCAAGCGCCCGTGAAGAGCTGTATGCTGTATAAGCTCTCTCAGTTTGGAATACATTGTGAAATTATGTGCACATTAAACATATCCGATTATAGTCGGCTAATGACCCATATCAGACATAGGAAATAGCAGGAAACTAATGAAATCGGGTCGCACAGATCCGAGTTGAATGGCGAGGACCTGAGGAGGCCGATACTCAACAGTGGGTTCACTGGCAGGCTGTTGAAGACGCATTCTCATTCGCCCTGTATAACCTAACCTTGTGTACGACAGACAATATCATATAACGAGGCTATCAAAATAATTAGTCGTAGTTGACTTAACTACCCCTGATTACATCTAAATTGCCTTTCGACCGAGCCATCCAGATGTTATACCTCACATAGTTTGAATTGAAAAACCAACTTTGAATTATTTCTTTTAGACACATAATTCTTTTACGTCTCCACGAATAAGAAAGGGCCTAATATGGAACCTTGTGGAATGCCAATTTTTACTCCCGATCCATCGGATCCATCGCTTTATTTCTAACTCCGTAATAATTTTATTTCATTACCGGAATAGGGCCCCTGTAGTCTTGAACCAATATTAAACTGTAATAAACGTAGCCCATTAATATTCCCACCGAGAGGCACATGCCTTTACCCGGATACGAGTAAGATTCCACCGCGCTGGCTCAGTGCGGGTTGATGGAGGGGTTTTGCGACCACTATCACGTAGCGATAGTAGCCGGGACCCACAGCTTGACGTGTCATCAGAAACACTGAATCTATCTATATCTCGATATCTCATTGGTATGTACCAATGAGATAATGACCATGTGGTCAGGAATCGAACCTGCATCTTCTGTATGAGAAGCAAGCTTGAAACCCATTAGACCACGGAGCTCTTTTAATTATTAAACTGCGGTACATTACGTTTTTTGGGTGAAATTTCAATGTGGAAGATTACGCAAAACTTTTTGTTTAGAGGGAACTACGTGTCTAGGCTTGTATGGATAGTGACAATTCATATTATTTATTTCACAGAAAATATAAAGGTGCAGACAGTTAAAAGAAATGTTACAAGAAAAGGCGAGCTATATAAGGTGTCTTTCAAAATAAAATATATACCTCAACTAAATAAAATACAAAAGATAGCATACATATATTTAAACTATCATATATCATCGGTAGATATTCACATTCAATCTTTTCTTAAAAATGAAATTTGGGGGACTATCCCTAATAGGCCAGAGAAGTGCGTTCCACAGTTTGATTTCCCTTAAACTTAACGAGTGTTAGTAGGCGGCAGTGCTATGCCGAGGAGTTGGAAGCAGAGACACCGTATGAGGTCTCCCAGTGCTATCGCTGGGGAAAAAATAATTAAAACGTTCTCGAAAATATGTGGGATAGCGGGATTTCGCATAATATTGAACATAAGGGGAAATAATGTGCATATCATGAAGACGGATCGGAAGCCACCCCAGCTCCTAGCGATACTGGTAGACATGGTCATATTTGCGCAGCCCGAAAAAAAACCGAATCACGAGGTTTTGAAGTCATTCGAGTTTTTTCTACCCGGCAAACATCCGCGTAGTATATTATAGAGTAGAAGGGACTGAGCAAGGGTGATTTTAGTCTGGCAATTAATTTTTCTGATCAACGAACCTCTTTGCTTACTTACTCAAACACCTCCCAGCGCCCTCTACATGGAACTAATTTAACAGATTTCTTCCCCGTTACATATTTTATTGCGTAAATGTTATCCAACACCATTTTACCACTCCTCCCTAGGAGGGAACCTACATATGGGGGGCGTTAGGCTTACCTCCTTAGCCCACAGCCGACACAGCACGCATCCCCAGCGGCGGAAGAACACGACCAGCGCCGTCTGCTGGTGCCAGAAACTCTTCAGTTGGACCACCTGGGGGCAAATAATTAAAGAAATGAACATAAATGTTGCCCATTATTGTCCACACCGAGGGGCATAGGCCTTTACCTGGATACGAGTAAGACTGAGCCATACTCCACCACGCTGACTCAGTGCGGTTTGGTGGAGGGGTTTTGCGACTACTGCTAACAAGTAGCGATTGTAGCCGGGACCTAAAGCTTCACGTGTCATCCAAAACATTGGAACGTCGAATAATGTAATTTGTAACACGAATTTTACTGGCCTAGCTCAGAGATGGGTCTTGGGAAATACTCGGTTTGGCAGGTGACGAATCAGTTTGTTATAATAAGCGCCAGCATTCCTGTTTAGGAGAAGGAATACATTTTTTTATGAATGGACAACCTTGATTTGGCACCCTGTCCGATGTAGACTGATTCGGGTCATTAAAAAGATGGTCTTGACACAAGTAAGTTAAATTTATTCCCTACTAAATGCAGGCAAATACAGTTAAAATAGTTACATAGTAAATTAAAGTTATGTTTATACACTAATAATAAAGGATTGTATCTTCCCCTACGAATACTGATGAGATGATATTCTTATGTAATACAGGAATAATCCATCGTTGAGTCGGCCCGGAGGGATAAAAGAATGACAGAGTTACCTTCTATCTTAGAGTAAGGGGTAAGTTAGGATATGTGGAGTGTATCGGTATGACAAGTCCTGCTTCACCGGGACCGCCAGCTAAACTGCAGTGACAAACGTCTCACATGGAAATACAGGTAAGCAGCTTGATACCCCTCGGAACCACCTTTTCATCAAGAAAGTTGTTCATCCACGAAGAAGGGCAAAAGTTCAGATATCACCGAAGGAAAACTCCTGTAAGAAGAAGGACCCTGAGAGGTGTTACATTTTGCTTAGAACCAAATATAGTCTTCACATAGTTATTTCTCCAGTAAATTTATGAAATTCAATTACTCACCACTGCGTGGAATTTGTAAAGAAGTGTTCCAGATTTCGGCATCAACAAAATCTTGTATTGAGACGGGCTCACTAACAAGTGCTCTGCCGAACTGGTATTCTGAAATTATTTATTTTATTATTATTGAAGATGAGCAATCCTCAATGCCTGGTTACTTACATGTGCCGGGAAAGCAGCCAAAATGTACTTGCATGCACGCTCAGCGGCAAGGACTTAGACTGGAACTATAGAATAAATTGAATGTCAACTCTCGAATACGCAAAGCGTTAGTTTTCAAGGGATCAGAATGATACGGACTTTGGAATCTGACCTGCTTGCTATGAATTCGAGGATCAAATCTCAGCGTGGTCGGAAGCTCCAGCTCAAGTCAAGAGAAATGTCACAATTCGTTTTCTTTAAAAACCCGTTCCGTCCGTTTGTTCTAGGAATCTTGTTTGACTACTCGCCATTTAATCAAAGTACTGCGGTAGCTTAGGTTGAACATGTAAGAACAACAAAAAATCTTACAACATAGAAAGTGTTTTTGCTGATCCTTTTTTGCTGTTTTTTGATGTTTAAAATCAGTATTTTTGATATGCGATGAAATACTAGCCTTTCTGAAATATTTCTGTTTGAAGATGTAAAACAAAAATCCCACCAAAAACATTCTGTAAAAAACAAGCCAAATCTCGATGGAGCTGCTTCTTTATCTCTAAAAAGTAATGAAATCTAGACAAAGTTGTGCCAAGTCTAAGGTTCCTTACAGCGATTTCTTTATTATTATGGTTAATGTTGTGTGACTTGGCCGTTGAACATTCTTTATACGTTAGTGAGTACAAGAGGCTATGAAATGAAAAGGCTTAAAGGAACGTGCAGCAGAAGAAATAAGACTCGCCTCTATCGTACGGAACCATGGGGAACCATGGCCATGGGGAACCAAATGACACAGACACAGCCCCAGGCCGCGCTCGAACCTTGTTCCTAACAGGCCCCAACCTCCGCAAGGAAGACAGGACCGGGACACAACAGACCAAGTGCGCCGGTAAGCACCGAAGCACAGACCATACCACAGGTATAATCGGGTACGGGGGGGGGAGGGGCGTCCATCCGAACGGGCGACTTAGCCCGAAACTATATATGCTCAGGCAGCGAAGTCGCACCTGAACATAGTGGTCATCCCGAGGGACTGGCGCGAGATGACGGCAATATAGTGCACCGCACTCAGGATCGCACTGGAGGATAAAAAGAAGGAAGCGGCGTGTGACGAAGAGAGGGACATAATCCCACTATTCGTGCACATGCCGCTTCTTCTGAAGCAAGGTAGCCTGGGATTCGCCAGCCACGACCAGGAAACTGTGTCGTGGCTGAGAGAGACGGCAGAGAGACAATTTAGAAACCCAAGGAACCAAAAAAAGCGAGTACATTACACTACTTACAAAAGAACTAACTCTCCAAGGAACTCACGAAAAGCTTCTTCTATTTCCTCTAATGTCCCTAATTAGAGGAAATAGAAGAAGCTGTCGAACACCTAAACAGGACAATCATCAGTAGTTACAATAGGTCGTAGCCTCTTATAACTGCAAAACCAACTAAATACAGCTGGTGGAGCAGCAAGCTAAAGAAGGCGCTAAAAACATGCGGCACCTATTCAATAGGGTCAAACACTACATACAAAGCTGGAGGAAGACTAAAACCTTCCAACTAAAAAGGAACCGGTTTAAAAAGCAAACCAGAGAAAACTTCGGATAATCTTGGAGAAGCACCTGCAACTCCATCAAGTGAGAGTCACAGGCTTTCCAAATGAAAAAACTTATAGGAAAAGACCCGCAACACCAGCTCGGATCAATAAAAAAGTTACAAAAGACGAGATGGAACTCTGTAGTGTTCTGCTGCAGACACACTTCCCAGACAGAACAACAATATCTGAGGGAGAAATAACAAATGCAGTTATACTAGACACTGAGCTCACATGCAACCCTACACCAGAGGTATGGGCAGGAGCAGAGAACCTGATTATTGAAGAAAAAGTGAGCTGGGCAATAAAATCGTTTCTTCCATACAAATCGCCGGGACCCGACGGCATAATCCCAGCCCTCCTAGAATGGGAGAACAAGCTGGTAAGATCGTGACTGGTAGCCATATACCGGGCGTGTATAGCATTTAGCTACATACCAAAAAGCTGGAGAGTGGTGTTCCTTCCAAAACCGGGAAAGAACGAATACACATAACCAAAATCCTTCAGACCAATAGGCCTGACATCTTTCCTTCTAAAAACGAAAGAAAGATTGTGTGATGGACCTATGGGTACAAACACCATTCAGCCAAACCATTATGCATACCAAGCTGGGAAATCAACGGAAACAGCGCTACACGCGGTGGTTAGGAAAATAGATATCTCTATTTTAAAGTAACAATCATGCCTAGCGGTGTTAATAGACATCGACAAAACCTAACTTCAGTAGTATTAGAACGGAGCTAGAACAACGAGGGACTATTTCGCACCTGATACACTGGATAAACAAAATGCTGGAATCTAGGATGATCTCCTTGTCCATCTGCGATAAAATCAAATGCAGAGCAGTAATGGGCTGTCCTCAGGGGGGATTACTATCCCCACTCTTGTGGGTAATAGTAGCCAACGACCTCGTAATCAAATAAAGCTCGAAAGGCTTTTACACGATAGCTTACGCTGACGACGTAACGATACATGTAAATGGCCTATCTATAAACATTTCAACGAACTCAAATAACAATGCCTAACATAGAGACATGGTGTGATAAACACAAACTCTTGGTAAACCCAAAAAAAAACTGAGATGGTATTCACAAAAAAGATCAATCTCGGCAACTTCAAGCTGCCTAAGCTCTTGAAGTTGAAGTTAAAACACTAACCCTTACTAAAGAGGTTAATTACTCAGTATGTATCAGTATTATTACTATGTATGGCTTGACAGCAAACTAAGCTGGAATAAACAACTAGACGCAACTATGAAAAAAGCCACTTTTCCAATGCAGAAAGATGGTGGGCGATAAATAGGGACTAAAACCGAAGATATTATGTCGACGAATGTACATGGTAGTAGTCAGACCAATAGTCATATAAGGCTGCTACTAAGCAGCCTTAGCCTTATGTGACTATTGGTCTAACATGGTACATGGTAATAGATACATTGGTATGGTGGCAACGCACAATTTAAAGCACAACCGAAGTACACCTACAACAATTCCAGAGGATGGCATGTGTAGCTATCGCAGGCTGCATGAGGACAACACCATCAGCAGCCCAGGAAATTATACTGGCAATACCACCATTAAACCTCATTGTGCAGCGGGAAGCAAAATCTGCGGCCCTAAGACTGTACAATACGGGACAATGGAAAGGTCAACCAGTAGACAACTGTCCCTGAACGTGTTACTCGCACCATTTTAGCAAAGGCACTCAAACAAGTCCCTGAAGCCCTATAGGGACAGAACGCATGAAAAAACCTTTATTTTTAACATAAAATATGAAGTCAGGGTAGAAATCTGCGCCACCACCAACAACCACTAACAAAACCCAAACTCATACTGGAGTGTCACGAGATACTCAACAGACTGGGTGAGAACAATAAAGTTAAACTACTTAAGACCAAGGATACTGTGAGGTGGACAAGCTAGCCAAAGCAGGGGCAAGGAGGACAGTGATTGGCCCTTCACCTTTCGCATTGCTCTCAGCTGAGGCAATAAGAATAAAACTCAAAGCAGCCACAGCTAACCAACATAATAAGATATGGGAAAAAAGAGTTGACTGCCAAAATCACCAAATTATTTCATAAAGAATATAATCATAAATTCACGAACTACATGATGAGATTGCTATGCAGTAAAATTAAAAATACTAACTGGCCTGATTACAGGCCACTATACAGTTAACACACACTTGAAAATTACAGGTGCAACAGACAGCTCCCTATGCAGGGGATGCATGGAAGTGGATGAGACCGTGGAGCATATGCTGCTTGCGTGCCCATCCACCATTGAAACCAGGACGGCAATCCTGGGTGAAACGACAACACCCTCGGAGCTCCTAGAACATCCAGGGTTCCTACTCCAGCTTGTGCAGGAGTTGGGATGGCTGAATTAGAAGAGTGGGTGCAGGGGATATGCACAAAGAAGAAGTAGAAGAAGAACCACCTCTATCAGCCAGCAGTGTTTATATTGTAACAACTGACAATTTTGTATTTATTTATGTTAAAAGACATCATAATTTCCTTTAACCTTTTGACTGCCGTACATCAAATACAAAATTTGTCAAACACATGTTTGCTATGCTAAGCAAAGTACAACTAAGGAATCTTTCGATATAAAATTGTGTCGGCTTTAGCCGATATGAGGCCATTCTCACGACTTTCAGTTGTTGGCCAGTGACAATGGGGCAGTCAGAAGATTAACCAGTGTTCTGTTACACAAATAAATTCAGTGCCAGTATTATTAAGAAATAGTTTTAGAACAATTACATGTTTTGAAGTGTGACCATTTATTTTTGCAGCCAAGTGCGAGTCGAACTCGCGTACCAAGGGTTACGCACAAATCTCAAATTTCATGATTCTAGGTCAATGAGAAGTACCCTATGGTTTTGATTCCCATGCGAGTATAAAGTAAATTAAGCAAATTTTCGGAAAAATCTCCATTTCTTTTGATTGCATTGACCTAGAAGTTTGTTTTTTACAGCTCCAAGGGACCACAGACCTAAAAAGATAATTAATATTAATTTCACTGTTGCTAATTATGCAAACCATTTGTCTGAATTGGCAATTTTTTTCACCCATGACGGGACGGAGATGGTATATGCGTTTGGGGTGAGAGGATGTTTGTGCAAACCAATGTTGCCATTTTTCTCAAAAACTACTTGTCCGATTTTAATGTGGTTTTCAGTGATAGGTTTAAGTTTGATTGATGCATGTTTTTAGATAGGTGTTACTGTGACAAATCACCAGGGGGCGCTGCAGTAAACATTTATTGGTGCAAAATTACAACTACGAGTCCGATTTTGATGCCGTTTTTCAGTGATGAGTACTGGTTTGATTGCTGCATGTTCTTAGATAGGTGTTTCGATGACTACTCACCAGGGGGCGCTGTGGTAAACATTTGCTTGTGCAAAACTAAAACTATTCGTTTGATTCTGATGCGGTTTTTTTTAATGGGTTTGTGGTTGATTAGTGAGGGTTCATAAATAGGTTACTGTAGAAACTCACTAGGGGGCACTGCAGTGATATTATTTATATTAGCTACTAAATATTAAAGAAACTCGATAGAACTTTCTCGATAACATTACAGTGAGGCCTCACTTGTGCGCTGCGTTGCGTCGCGTCGTTGATTTTCCATACTTTTGACAGTGGCATGTCACGATTGAGATTGAGATTGAGATCTGCCAAGATTGAGATAAGGAATTTCCCAAAGATAGAGCCCAATGAAGACAAAGTGTCGCTCTCGAAGTCACAAAGAAAATCAGCTCTACCCTTGGAATAAATCTATTCAGCTCAAATTCGTGACGTCTACCGAGGCTACGCCAAGACAAACAAGTTAAAGCCAATAGTTGTTGAATTTACATCTGTTGTCATGAAAGAAAGTGTCCTAAAAGGGCTCAAAAAATTCAATGACAGGAAGACTAACGAGCATAAGCTCAACACAAGACACCTTGGGTATGACGGGCCGGCAAGTGCAGTTTATATCTCGAAGTGCCTTACCCCAAGAACAAGACGGCTGCATTTCCTCGCCCGAGATTTCGCCAAGTCGTACGACTATGAGATCTGCTGGATATCCTACAGCAAAATATATTTGCGAAAGGCGGATGGCCTCCCCTTCGTGAGAGTGGACGATGTGTTAGTCCTTGACAAACTGAAGGAAGATTCTACCCTAGTTAAGTGACTAGTTTTTGTCATCACTGCAATTTATAGTTTTTGTATCACTAACACGTGTATAAATGTTAACCCCTTAATGCATGGCCTGATCCGAAATGGATCGCGATTTTTAACCTTATTGCTTGGTAATAAAGCTCAAACCCTATGAAACCATACATGGGTGAGTATGCAGTAAAGGGTTAAGTTAAATTTTATTAACTCTTTCACACTCCAATACACTTACAGTGTACAACATTTTCTCCTTATAGCCCCACTTAGTCTACAATTTTATGACAAGCTTTGTATGCTTCTCGTCCGTTGTAATTTCACTTTCCTGATATGTTGTAACGGGCCCAGGGCTAAAGGTCGTAGCCGCCGCTAACAGTAGCTATGATCGTCTATTCTATCTATCCCAAAATGAGAGGACCCGATTCAGCTGTAAGATTTGTAAGTAAGAATGATAAGTCTGAATTTCTCGTTCGTTGAGAAATTCGTCAGGCGTACAATAGTCGAACGAAGCTTGGTTCGGAAAGTTACAGTTTCAAGTTAGACAGAGAAAGCATATATGTCCGCGAGCCGGTAATTCGCATCAGTCAGCGGTGTATTGCGCCAAAACGATCGTTGTTATATTTTATGTGATGGCACCATCTGGTTTTTGTATATATGAGCGCATTGGAACATCTTTTGTTGTAATTTTAGTTATAGTTTTAGTGATCGATCACAGTTATAGTATAGATATCCGTCGTAGTTTTACGACGTGAGTACTCAATTATATTTCATGTGCTCGCTCGTAGCGGCTTGTGGTGGTTCCAATTATATATTTTGTTCACGGCAATAACGATCCGAAAAGACCGGTTTACACAATTGCGATTTGAGTTCCGAAATGGGTTCTGAACTAGCGGTTACCTCAAAAGGTCCGTAACGTTTTGAAACCTTCAACTCTGCGCAATTTGAGCTGGATGTTATCGAAACGCAAGCATTATTGTTTTAGGATATCTAACCCACACCATAGCGAAGTGCATAATTCGATAAATACCGAACTATGAATTCCACTAGCCGCAGCACGTCCTGGGCTGAGCCAAATCATATATACCGACTCAACTTACACATTAGATATCCATCGAAATTTACATTTAATTTAAAAATGCAACTTGAATCCAATCTGACCCAAGGCAATGCAAAACACCTACCCGGACCTAAACAATGAACTTTAGACTGTAAATTGATCTCTTCGCGCGTCCCCGACAACACTCAAATGTCAAAATATCAACAGTATATGTTAACTGTGTTGACACCGGTTTAACTTTGTTCTGAATTTGTTATTTCCATCCGCGGAACCTCATCGATCAAACAGTCTCCCTATGCCCTGACAACCTAGGTTTAGCCGCAACTAAACTCCTGTCTAGCCTAGTCTAAAACCTAGTGTTATACCACGTCCATTATCGACACCACTCGAAAATGGTTGAGTTTGATTTGAATGTGCTTGAATGTTTAACGACTGTGTGTGTGGGAATTACAAAACTCGCTACTCTAAAGGAATGAGGAGAGGATTAGCCCGCGAATATCCTAAGAGCCAATCCAGGAACCCTATGGTGAAGGAAAAAGGAATTTAGGGTCGCTCCAAGCCCAGACTCAGACTCAGAATAATTGACTTACAAGTTCTTTCCTAACGACCCAAGGATAGTTTTGGAATTAGGGGTAGGTTGATATAAAGGTAGGAACCGAGGTATATCTCGGCGCTTCAGACACTCACGAAAACCCACTGAAACTTCGCAATCACCAATTCGTATAGTTCTGACGCGTAACACGGCAGCCAAAACTGTTTAGAACTCGTGAAGACGACTGTCACAGCGGCTAGACGCAGAGACTGAATGCCCTCCCCTCCCACGCTCTGGTATTTATATGCCCCACATGCGTCCTTTGCAAATACGCTCTGCCCAAGCGAAGCTTCTTATCACTAACTACACAGGGTCCAATTTCAACCATGCCATGCAGATCCGCCGTTCTACAAATTGTGTGTACGCATATTCACTATGATCAACCGTAGGTTATCACTCAAATCATTTGGTACTGCCGATACACAGAATCTGTTGATCGCTGACCAATAAAAGCTTGTTGCGATTAATTAAGCATTTCCCGACCGCTAGACGCGCGTGGCAAAGACCTCTAGAATGATATTCAAAATAGAGGTGTCAGACTCTCCATATCATACCTCAATCGCAATTGTATATTTGCAATCAACATAATAGCTTTCTCCGTTCCGTAATAACCTTTCATTATTTAGTTATTCATAATTTTATTCAACGCGCAGCCAAATCGGCTCTCATCTCTACACATCTCGCAGGAATGCGACAAAAAAAACTTGGCCTGAAAACTTCCACGAATCAACCCACGCATCGGCTCTGTTTTTTTTTTTGCTAACTTTGCCAGTAAGCTATGCAAAACCCTCAAACGTTATCTGAACCGATTCCCGTATTCAAAACAGCGCGGCGTTGGGCTAGCCCTCTATCACGCAGAATGAAGTATCTAATGTACCGACTCTCGTGTACCATTACAGCCCCCTCCCAGACCTTGAGACACTGTTTATCTCAGTTAACATGGCGCAAGGATCTCATTACCACTATGCTACCCATACTTTGTACATATCTACTCTATATGTTCGGACATCTCAAATCATGTACACCGACCGATGAATCTGTCAATTATGTATATAATATTTACACAACTCGATTGAGTTCTCTCCTGTCTTATCTTATTTATCTATCTTACTATACAACCTCGCTTACCCGCAATTTATCCTAATTCGTATTACTATATATATACAAATTGTTTTTTTTTTGTTTTTTTTTTTTTTGTTTTGTTTCCAAACCATGCAAGATCCTTAAATCTACAAAGTAGTTACTCAAATTTACAGCTTACAGCTTAATTATATAACCTTTATACACTATCTTATTCATCTACGCCCTTATTCGTCCTCACATAATACCTGGCTATATTTATAGTATTGAAGTTACCCAATATCTCATTTGAACCCGGATCTACTAACGTATAACAGTTAGGATATACCACTGCCGAAATAACATAAGGCCCTTTATACAACAACGAAAATTTCCGCATGATTTTATGTTCTTTATTCGAACGCACAAAAGTCTTAAGTTTCACATAATCACCTATACGATAGACCTCTAACTTACGCCGTTTGTCCGCCTGTCGCTTACGTCGTTCACTAGAACTTTTAGAGTTTTCTATCGCTACATTCCGCACCTGTTCCGAATCTCGCACACTATGGCCTAATAACCATTCATCGCCTAATTCCTTGTCAATAGTTAACGGTTCCCGCCTACCAAACGCTAACTCATTAGGCGCAAAGCCTGTGCTTGTGTGTTCGATATTATTATAGCAATTCTGAATGTCCGGTAACACGTCTACCCAACTACGATTACTTCCGCCGCAATAAGTCCTAATCAGCCGACCTAGCTCGCGATTCACTCTTTCTACGCTATTAGAATTCGGACAATACACCGACGTATGAGTGACCCGAATCCCCAGCTGTTTGAGTTCAAATTCCCAAACTTTCGATATGAACTGTGGTCCTGAGTCCGTAATTATAGTTTCGATAGGTACTTCCCTATGAAATCTCTTTGTACAAGCGAGCACGCTCCTACCTGTCGCTTTTCGCATTGGATATAATTTTATTACTTTACTGTACACGTCTTGAATCACATATATATATTGATATCCGAATTTACCTACGGGCAATGGCCCATAAAGGTCCGAGAAAACTTTCTCACCCAACCTTTCCGCCAACACCGGTGTACAAGGACCAACGGTATTGTTAGTACTTGGTTTGACCTTTTGACATATGTCACAACTTCTTATCACCGCGCTAATCACCCTACTCATATGAAGAAAATAATATCTGTCCTTCATCAGTGCTAATATTTTATATCTGCCGTAGTGACCTATTTCTTCATGTATGTGTAAAATTAGTTCCTCCTGTAGTGATTTCGGAATTACTAGCAACTGTACGTTCCGCTTCGGCACGTGAAAATATAACGTATCATCTACTAGCTTGTAATTTCCAAAACCTCTCGTTCCGGTATCTACCACATTACGTCTGATACAACCGCTAATTCGATTTAACCGCTCATCTTCGCTTTGTAATCTCGCAATGTCCCGTAAACTCGAAATAACACTTGCGGTATTCGATGCCTGAAACCAGAATATCCCCGGCTGAACATTTGTACTGTCATTCATACCTCCAGGTCCCGCTATCTGCCTGCTTAGCGTGTCGGCAATTTGATTATCAGTCCCTCGCACAAATTCTATGTCGTAATCTAATTGCTCTAAAAACATAATCCACCTCGTTACGCGTGCACCCAATAAAGTCCACGACTTAATGAACGTCAAACTTTTATGATCAGTTCTAATAATAACCTTTTCTCCCCGCAAGTATATCTCAAATCGCTTTAAAGTGTATATAACTGCATACATTTCCTGTTCACTGACCGACCATCTAGTCTGGGCACCCTTGAATGCCTGCGAACAGAACCCTATAATTAGTTCCTGGCCCGAATCATCTAACTGATAAACATAGCCCCCAATTCCTATAGCGCTAGCGTCACATTGAACATAATATGTTTTTCCCGCCAATGGCTGACTCAAAATTATACTTTCTGAGAATTGATTTTTTTATCTCGTCAAAAGCACTTTGCATCTGCGCACTCCAGACGAACTTGACTCCAGACCGCAATAAATTGTACAAGGGCCGTGTCAACGTTCCAAAATTTTTTATAAACCTCCGAAAGTAATTTATGAACCCCAAAAACGCCCTCAATTGCCTGACAGTTCTGGGTGACGGATATAATTTAAGTGTTTCAATTTTGTCCGGGTCCATCTGCAAACCTTGTGTAGACAAAATATGCCCCAATAACTTGACCTTTTTTTGTGCAAACTCGCATTTTTTTAGTTTGCATGTGAAGCCCGCGTCTTTCAATTTACTCAGAACCGTGTCCACTTGAGACAAATGCTGTTCGAAGTCACCCTCAGTTAAAATTGCCAAATCGTCAACAAAATTTAAACAATATGACCTAACCTCTGGCCCTAGAATTAAGTCCATCGCCCTCGAAAATGAACCCACACTGGTTTTCAACCCCTGAGGCAAAACGTTGTAAACATAACTTCTGCCTTGATATACAAAACCCGTGTATCGTTTAGATTCGTCTGATAATGGTATAGAAAAATACGCATCTTTGATATCAATAACTCCTATGTAATTTATCCGGCGCCCGGATTGCAATATCTCACTCATTAAAGGTGTGGTTTCAACCTCCCCGACCATTCCAGTGTTTAATTGTCGTGCATCTAGAAGAATACGGACCTCTCCTGTTTTCTTTAATGTACAAGTCAATGGACTGCTGAAATCCGTAGATTGCCTGCTAATAATACCTATCAATTCCATCTCTTCCAAGCGTTTTGTTACTTTATCGCGATATGCGAACGGTATGGGATAGCTTCGCTTTACGAAAGGCGTTTCATCTCTCATTTTTATCTCATGTATATATTTATTTGTCCGACCTATCCTATCGCTAAACAACTCTGCATGTTTATTTAACACCGGCAATAACCTTGTTTTGTGTTCAACAGGTATTGATGAATTATTCACATATTCCTCTATCATATTTCTACTGGTATCTTGGTTCTGTACTTCCATTGTACAACAGCAAAAATCCGGATTAGGACCAGTACCTAATGGTATTTCACACATCCGCCCGGCGCTTCGTATAATTAGCCTCTTATTACCCTCACACGTTAAACTGGCTCGCGTCTGTTGTATAAAATCAAACCCCAAAATTAAATCTTTAGGCACCCTTGTTAATACTAGCATTGGAGTATCGATAACGCATTCACCTATTGTTAATGGTAACGTTACTAATTTATCAACCTTTTCCTTACTGACTCCAAACGCACCTGTGATTCTCAAACTTGGAATCGGTATTTCCGTCGGTTTTCCCAATTGACTGCACACTTCTTCGTACACTCTCCGACTTATTACACTGATTTCGCTCCCCGAATCAATCAAACTCCTTACAACAATATTCCCAATACGCACATCTATCTCAGGTAATGTCAAAGTACTACATAACTCGCGCCCACACTCAGTCGAATCGTCGTCTCTGAATATCGTATGTAAACGTCTGTCATTTCGATCTCTATAATTCGATCTAGATTTTTCATCTAAACACACGGCATATCCGTGCGCTTTATGCGCTAATAATTGAATAAATTCATTCACACCCACGTTCGAATCCAAATTACACAAATCATACAGCCTATGCTTTTTCCCAATTCGATCGGCTGTCCACCCGAACCGTAATAAATATCTGAGCGCGAACGACCCGCGCGAGTCCACTAGTTTTTTGAATTCTGACTTATCGCATTATTCCTGTCACTTGAACTTTGCCCTGCCTCTGTATCTCCTGAACTATCATTGCCCCTCTGAAACTTTATTGCCTTGAAGCTAGGCCTAGGCTGCCTGCCTCTACCGCGAAAATAACCGCGACCACGCGTCCCAAATTCGTTTCGCCCCTTCGTTACCGCGTTATAATTATTACTACGACTTATCGCGTTATAACGTAACGTATTTACCCGCATAGCTCGATATTGCCCACGCATATAGCTATCCCGCCTCACGTTATTAGTATTCATAGGTTCCGAATCATGTATCGCACTTAATTCCCCATCGACATTCCGTTCTAAATGCCGAAGGAATTCGACCGCATCCCGTATGGTCATAGTCTCCTTTCTAGCAAAAAACGCTACTTGAATATCACGCGGCAACTGTCTGAAAATCGTGTTGATTTTCTCCGTATCAGTAAACGGTATCGTAAGCTCATATATGCTATTCAATTGAGAGGCAAAGAATTCTTCCATACTTTGACCTTTCTTAGAATCAAACTTCGCAGTTAGGAATCTTTGCTTAATTAATTCCTGTTCATTATCACCCCAGAATACCTCTCTGAAATCTTTTTCAAAATCCGAATAGGTTCGCCATGAGTCTCTGTATATGCTCATTCGAACTTTTGCAATTCCTACCAAACTATCCGTTGCCCATATCAAAGCCCTAGAAGTATCTCCCGAGACTTTAATATAAGCCTTTAAATCTCTTAAGAAAATCATCGGATTTTCCGAATTCCGCCCATCGAATGTCGGCAACTTCTGTGTCATTTTCACAATGCACGATTGACGTTTTTCTACCGATTGTTCAAACGTCTCTAGTTCCTGTCTGTCAGTCTGTCTGTCCGAAGTCCTACTAGTATTGCTCGTGCTGGAACCCCTTTCCAAACTGTCTAATCTTTTCACTATTTCAGATAACAATTGCGTCACCTGCCCTGACGCCATTTCACTTGTGTGTGAAAGTGAATTTTGTGCTACCCGACTACCGTTTTTCCTAGGCCGGCCGGCCATTATTCCTATTAAACCGCCGTAGCTCGTACAAAGAATTGTGAAAACAATGCCCCTTTTTTGCTTATTTCTTATTTACAAACTGAACTGTTTAAAATCGTTTCTACGTTGTGTTATTTTTAAAAGTAACGCGTTAGACCTTGATTCTTTTAGAATATCTAGGTATATCTAGGTATCAGACTATCTAGGATATCCTTCCGTCTCGGCAACAAAAATCTGTAACGGGCCCAGGGCTAAAGGTCGTAGCCGCCGCTAACAGTAGCTATGATCGTCTATTCTATCTATCCCAAAATGAGAGGACCCGATTCAGCTGTAAGATTTGTAAGTAAGAATGATAAGTCTGAATTTCTCGTTCGTTGAGAAATTCGTCAGGCGTACAATAGTCGAACGAAGCTTGGTTCGGAAAGTTACAGTTTCAAGTTAGACAGAGAAAGCATATATGTCCGCGAGCCGGTAATTCGCATCAGTCAGCGGTGTATTGCGCCAAAACGATCGTTGTTATATTTTATGTGATGGCACCATCTGGTTTTTGTATATATGAGCGCATTGGAACATCTTTTGTTGTAATTTTAGTTATAGTTTTAGTGATCGATCACAGTTATAGTATAGATATCCGTCGTAGTTTTACGACGTGAGTACTCAATTATATTTCATGTGCTCGCTCGTAGCGGCTTGTGGTGGTTCCAATTATATATTTTGTTCACGGCAATAACGATCCGAAAAGACCGGTTTACACAATTGCGATTTGAGTTCCGAAATGGGTTCTGAACTAGCGGTTACCTCAAAAGGTCCGTAACGTTTTGAAACCTTCAACTCTGCGCAATTTGAGCTGGATGTTATCGAAACGCAAGCATTATTGTTTTAGGATATCTAACCCACACCATAGCGAAGTGCATAATTCGATAAATACCGAACTATGAATTCCACTAGCCGCAGCACGTCCTGGGCTGAGCCAAATCATATATACCGACTCAACTTACACATTAGATATCCATCGAAATTTACATTTAATTTAAAAATGCAACTTGAATCCAATCTGACCCAAGGCAATGCAAAACACCTACCCGGACCTAAACAATGAACTTTAGACTGTAAATTGATCTCTTCGCGCGTCCCCGACAACACTCAAATGTCAAAATATCAACAGTATATGTTAACTGTGTTGACACCGGTTTAACTTTGTTCTGAATTTGTTATTTCCATCCGCGGAACCTCATCGATCAAACAGTCTCCCTATGCCCTGACAACCTAGGTTTAGCCGCAACTAAACTCCTGTCTAGCCTAGTCTAAAACCTAGTGTTATACCACGTCCATTATCGACACCACTCGAAAATGGTTGAGTTTGATTTGAATGTGCTTGAATGTTTAACGACTGTGTGTGTGGGAATTACAAAACTCGCTACTCTAAAGGAATGAGGAGAGGATTAGCCCGCGAATATCCTAAGAGCCAATCCAGGAACCCTATGGTGAAGGAAAAAGGAATTTAGGGTCGCTCCAAGCCCAGACTCAGACTCAGAATAATTGACTTACAAGTTCTTTCCTAACGACCCAAGGATAGTTTTGGAATTAGGGGTAGGTTGATATAAAGGTAGGAACCGAGGTATATCTCGGCGCTTCAGACACTCACGAAAACCCACTGAAACTTCGCAATCACCAATTCGTATAGTTCTGACGCGTAACACGGCAGCCAAAACTGTTTAGAACTCGTGAAGACGACTGTCACAGCGGCTAGACGCAGAGACTGAATGCCCTCCCCTCCCACGCTCTGGTATTTATATGCCCCACATGCGTCCTTTGCAAATACGCTCTGCCCAAGCGAAGCTTCTTATCACTAACTACACAGGGTCCAATTTCAACCATGCCATGCAGATCCGCCGTTCTACAAATTGTGTGTACGCATATTCACTATGATCAACCGTAGGTTATCACTCAAATCATTTGGTACTGCCGATACACAGAATCTGTTGATCGCTGACCAATAAAAGCTTGTTGCGATTAATTAAGCATTTCCCGACCGCTAGACGCGCGTGGCAAAGACCTCTAGAATGATATTCAAAATAGAGGTGTCAGACTCTCCATATCATACCTCAATCGCAATTGTATATTTGCAATCAACATAATAGCTTTCTCCGTTCCGTAATAACCTTTCATTATTTAGTTATTCATAATTTTATTCAACGCGCAGCCAAATCGGCTCTCATCTCTACACATCTCGCAGGAATGCGACAAAAAAAACTTGGCCTGAAAACTTCCACGAATCAACCCACGCATCGGCTCTGTTTTTTTTTTTGCTAACTTTGCCAGTAAGCTATGCAAAACCCTCAAACGTTATCTGAACCGATTCCCGTATTCAAAACAGCGCGGCGTTGGGCTAGCCCTCTATCACGCAGAATGAAGTATCTAATGTACCGACTCTCGTGTACCATTACAGCGTATTAAAATTCTTAAATTTACTCTGCTAATTCAAAATAAGTATAATATATCAAATTACTTTAAAATGATATATCAAAATCAATCTTTCTCGCAACCCGATCCCTATGACACTTGTTTATTTTACTCATCCAGAGCTTGATACTATTATAACTGACGAGCTTGATAACATAGTCGTATCGGAGTCAAGGGCCTGTGAGGTCGAAGAATATAAACATCAGCTGCCAACTCTATCAACTTGCCTCACTGTAGTTTCCCAGAACATTCGCAGTATTTCGTGTAACATGAATGGATTCCTGGTATGGCAAACGAGGCTTAATTTTGAACCTGATGTCATAATACTGACTGAATGTCGTTTATCGAGCTTTATAGTTATTCCCTACTTGCAAAATTACGTTCATTATGCCACTATGTTTAACCACCTACAAAATGATGGCGTCGTCGCATATATTAAAGACGATCTAAAAGTTATTGTTGAGGAACCGCAATGTTCTGGGGCAAATTGCCTCTTAATCAAAATTGGGATTGAAACTTATAGACGTTTCAATCCCAATATAGTATAGACAACTATAGAGTTGTATATATATATTGTTGTGGTATATCCCAAACGTATAGACAACTTTAGAGTCAATTTATCGCTCTCCTTCGGAAGTCAATGTGGATCCATTTCTTGACTCGTTAAATTCTATCTTAGGTACACTAAATTCGTATAATAATATTTCTATAATAGGCGAAATTAACATAAACAGTATGCAGGATGTCACAGTCACTAGAACTTTTAACTATCTAAATCTGTGTGCCTCTCACGGTCTCCTTCCAGCGCACACTTTGCCTACGAGATTAGATAAAACGTGTCTAGATCACGTTATGCTAAAAACAAAAAACCGCGCTATAACCCTAGTTGCAAATTCCAGCTTGACCGACCACAGTCTTGTTCTTTTGTCCCCCGACAGCAAACAAAAAAGAAAACTCAGCCAGACCACTGTTACTAGGCTAAATTATAACGGATTAAGTTCTGACTTACTTAGCATCAACTTGCAACCAATATATTCCTCATCTGACCCTAAATCTGCTCTCAACTACCTTATATCGTCTGTCCAAACAGCAGTTGATCATCACACATCTACTAAAAAACTCTCATGTCGTTTCAAAGTAATCAAGCCATGGATCACACCTGGAGTTAACGATGCATGCGAAATAGAGATAGATTACATAAGAAATCAATAATTTCGTACAAGAGGTATAGAAATTTCTGTAACAATCTGCTCAAAAAACTTAAAAAGTATCATGAACAGAAAGAGCTGGCAAAGGCTGGCAATAATTCCAACCGACTCTGGGCAACCATAAAAGGGATCACCAACACTTCTACCTCAAAGAACTCGGCAACTGAGTTGCTGGGTTCTACAGACAATCAAAATGCTACCGACAATGTTAATAAATTCTTCGCTGATGTTGGTAAAAATCTCGAAGATAAAATAAACGCTATGGGTTCATCACAGTTTCCAGTTGATTCAACTCTCCCCACGTGAACCCCCAACACACTCAAATAATTTGTCCTATTAGAGACTGATATGGGTGAGGTTGGGAGATTGATTTCTGGGTTAAAGAATGTCTGCGCTGTTGGCTGGGATAACATTTCAAACCGTGTTTTTTTTTTTTTAAAGAATTCTTTGTCCCTCCTCTAACTTATATTTTCAATAAGTGTCTGACTCAGGGAATCTTTCCCAAATCCCTTAAGCGATCGGTTGTAATCCCTGTACATAAAGCTGGTGACAGAGACCGTGTCAACAACTACAGGCCTATCTCTATTTTGCCTTCTATATCTAAATTACTGGAGCGAATTCTAAACTCTCGACTTACTGACTACCTTGAGAGTAACAGTCTCCTTTCAGAAAACCAATTCGGTTTTAGAAATGCGCTATCCACCAGTGACGCAGTTCATGGAATCACTGACTACGTGGTTAAGAAACTTGACACTGGACAGAAGGTTTTAGGGATATTCCTTGACCTTGCTAAGGCGTTCGGTACGGTCTCTGTTCCCATCCTCCTCGGAAAACTGCAAAGACTTGGCATCCGTGGGGTCCAATTGAAACTTTTTGAGGGGTATTTGTCTGGCCGTACTCAATCTGTAAAAATAGGGGATCACTGTAGAGGTGAACTGCCAATATCTTTCGGGGTACCTCAGGGCAGAATCTTGGGTCCTACGCTCTTTTTAATTTATATCAATGAGCTCTGTGACGTTATTCAACCCCAAAGAAAAGTTATAACATATGCTGATGATACAGCTCTTCTTTTCTCTTCCAATACTTGGGTGGAGACTTATGAGGTTGCCCAGGCTGGCTTTGATAAAGTTTCACTTTGGCTTTATAAAAACATTTTAACTTTGAATGCCGACAAAACAAAGTACATAACTTTCTCCATTAGGAACACTCACTGTACCGACGGCCTGATACGTGCACACAACTGCTCACATCCCACTGGTGGTACCTGCTTATGCCCAGTCCTCAAAAAAAACCCCACCATTAAATACCTTGGTGTTGTTCTAGATCAAAATCTAACTTTTGGTCCACATATTCAGCTAGTAGCATCTAGGGTGCGTAAACTCATCTACATCTTTAGAATACTTCGCCATGTTGCTGATGCGAGATTTTTGAAACTGGTTTATATGGCACTCTGTCAATCTATGCTCTCCTACTGCATCACCCCATGGGGTGGTGCACCTAAGACTTCAATACTTCAAATAGAGCGTGCCCAGAGAGCTGTTATTAAGGTCTCTACCTTCCGTCCCCGCCTTTTCCCCACTGTCTCTCTCTATAACTCCTGTGACGTTCTTACGGTAAGGCAGTTGTTTGTATATCACATTATTCTGAAACAGCACTCATCTATTATCTTTGACCCATGTATTATCCCCATGCGGCGCAAGGATAGGTTTTGCCTGAATACAAATTTAATATTCCGCACATTTTACGCCTATAGGTTTTTCTGCTTCCTCAGTCCCTTTCTGTATAATAGAATTAATAAAATTGTTGACATTTATGCCGTACACACACATGATCTTAAAAAAAAAACATATATTAAACCCTGCAAGCACTCAATTAGGAGAAAACTGAAGAGTTACTTTTGACAAATAGGTAGCTCTATCATAATCAGTGTCATATTTTTATATTTAATATCAAAATTATTACACATAAAATTACAATTACATATAATTATTATATATATATATACAATTCCATACAATTAATATCTAAGCGCCACTTAAGCTTGTCCTTTTGCGAATGTTTTTGGTCCACGATATATAAACCTAAAGGTAAGAAAATATGGAGAGATATCCCAACAACTTAGCCTACTACTTATTTCAATTAACCTAATAAATTCAAGACGAAGTACGAAAAATATGAAACTAAAAATCAGAACCAAAAATCAATACTCGTGAATAACTAATGATGTTATGTGGAGGGATATTCCAATTAACCTAACCTAACCTACTTACTTATTCAAATGAAAATAAACATTCAAAAAATAATGCTACAACTATCACAAACACAACCAAATTTAACCATAATTTGGTAAAACCGAAACTATAGCACGTATTATATATATACTACTCAAAAGAAAATAGGGGCCACTAAGTATTTTGATTGCTACGTGAAAAATATAGTAAACAGTAATGTATATTTATTACAATAACATGTAACAAGGCTTTTGTTTTAACTTATGCTAATAACCATTTAATTGTGTAGTCAATTGTTTCACTTATTTCAATTAACATGAAATAAGTCCATTGTCAACAGCAAAAACTAAACAGAAACTCTTTGCAAAACAAAACAAAAACTGACACAAGCTGTTTTTTTAATGGTTTAGTAACGGGTGTGATCTCCTCTCCTGTTTTCACACACCTGGAGCCTTGAATGCATACTCTCGATTAAGTTTCTGATGTATTCATCAGGTATCTCTTCCCACACACGTTTCAGAGCATCCATTAGCTGTTGCTGGTTGTGAACCTCTTGCTCATGCTCCCTAACCCTTCGTTTTAATTGGTCCCACATATGCTCTATTGGATTTAAATCCGGACTACACGCTGGCCATGGTAGGACACGAATATGGGAGTCATCCAGTACAGTCTGAGTGGCCCGAGCTGTGTGTGGGCGGGCATTGTCATGCATTAACCAGAACCCTGGCCCCACTCTCTGTGAGAATGGAATCACATGAGGCCTGATGACTTCATCGATGTACCGTTATGCAGTTACTGTGCCTTGATTTAAGAAAACCAGCTCAGTTTTGCCTTGTAATCTAATCCCAGCCCAAACCATCACACTAGGACCTCCAAAGCGGTCAATTTCCTTGATTCAGATATCGGAAAATCTATTATCCTGTCTCCATACTCTAATCCGCCGATCATCACTGCAAATCTTCACTTTACACTCATCTGTGAAGAGCACCATACCCCATTGATTCATGCTCCAATCTGAATGTTCGCGGCAAAAACTTGAACGATTTCCACGTCGAAACCTAGATAAAGGAATTCGTACTACTCGGCGTCTGGACCTTTGCTGGTCTTCATGCAGTCGATTACGTATCGTTTGGTCACTAACACGAGTCCCCGTTGTCAACCGTAGGCGATTTTGTAACTTACGTGCCGTCACAGAGCGCTCTCGACGGGCACTCAATCGTATGTAGCGATCCTCTTGTGCCGTAGTCGCTCGCACCCTACCCGATCCAGGCCTTCTTGCAACACTGCCAGTCTCTTGGAACCGATCCCACACATTTTGGATGGCTCGGCGAGAGAAACCCAACGAAAAAGCTACAGACCGCTGTGAATGACCTTCAGCAATCTATGTAACGGCTCTGGTGGCAGTAATGGTATCCATATGCCTTCGTTGACGTGGCCTTATTAACAAAAGATGTTAAAAGAAGCAAAAGATGGACAGAAATAGTTTTTTACCAGAGTAAAATTGTGATTCCATCTGAAAGGAATTTGACCTGAAACACGTTGTTTTTATTTGCTTCAATTTCTGGCCAGCTGTAAGACTTAAACACCAGCATTAAAGAGGTTGGATACTGAAGGAGGCCGGACATCATTAATTAGTCACTTATTAATTAGTTTACATCTAAAAATTTACTCAAAAACAGAAATATGTAAGTGGCCCTTATTTTCTTTTGAGTAGTATATAAATATGAAGTACAATTTGCATAATACGTATGCTTGCTCTCTAAAAAGTTTGATATAAAAAAAACTTTTTTTTTTTTTTAAAACCCGCGACGGTTAAAACGTAGTTGAAAAAGGATAAAATTATTTTGAAACCCCCGGCTCAAAGAATTTATGCTATGAACTTAACAAAAAAAACAAGAAAATCTGTCGGAGGCTGCTATTACTTTTTTTTTCTAATTTTATGATTAATAATTTAGAATCTGTGTAATTTCAAAATTGAATTTTCTTGCTGCTATTAAATGAACTTGTTTGGCATGTTTATAGTAACTTGGTTATTTTTTCATATTTAAAATAGAGATTTTAAATAATTCAAAGGAAAGATATTTAAGAAACAACTACAAAGAAAAAATATTATATCTGCTTCTTCAAGCACAACGATCATGAAGCAACTAATGGATATTATTTAAATACATCTAAAATTATTAAGTTATTGTGTGTTCATACTTTCTCCAAAATGTAAGAAAGTACATATCTTCAAATTTAGACATAACTATTTACGGTACCTCCTCTCCTTTACCAGTTTTAGATTGTGCAAGCAAGAATATCACGCACTTTCAAACTATTCATCACTCCACCAAGCAATGCATAATAACTTGAAATTGATAAGTTCCTAGTCACAGAAATAGTTATGTATATTCTTACATTTCCATCGGGCAGGCTCTTCACAGTCTTTTCGCCAATAACGTTCAAATCGACCGACATATTCGTTTCACCGGTTTTATTCTGCCTTTTGTTAACTAAAACAAAAAAACCGCCTTTGATTTTCTTACTGTTTTTCGAATGAAATTAAAATTTAACTAAGCGATGTTCGTTTCACTTTGCTGACAGACCGCCACAGACTGTATAGGGATACTACCAGCCCGCCGATAGCTTTCATGACCATGACCTCGCATGACATGACAGCTGATCCAAGTGGGAGACAGACACAAGACAATTCAAATAAACAGGGGGCTAGCCCATCGCCTCAGCTATGGAGTAATGAAGGTTTCCTCACGATGTTTTCCGTCACCGCTAGAACTTCCGTATGATGTATTTAAGATAAAATAATTATCTCATTGGTTAGGAATCGAACCTGTATCTCCTGTGTGAAAAGCAAGCGTGAAATCCATTAGACCACGGAGCCTATACAGTACACTACACCATTACTAAATTATTAACTAAATGCTATAGCTATTTTTAGTAGGTAGTTATGTAAGTCATCAGAAGGTTTATTTTCATTGAATTTTATGGGGAAAGATAGAAGGTGATACCTTCCTGTCTGAGCTGTATCACCATCATGCATCTCTAAGGCCAATCACGGTGATACAGTTTCATTTGTGAGTAGGACCTATCTTAATCCCAGAAATAAGTTTAAATTATAGGCATGTACCTAGCCGAATTTCGAGATGAATCAACTAGGTCGAATAACTTGATTATTTTCACTTGACTTGACAAGAGGGTCCCGATCGATTTCTTATCCGTAATCCATATTTATGAGAGAGAAAAAAAATCTACCATTTTTTTGTAAAATTAGCGTCTTAGAATGGGCCGACTGTCAAATTTAGAACAAGTTAGACAAGTACATAAAAAATACTGAAGAAAGAACCTTATTTCTCTCCCTAGTGCACCTTTTGTCCATATTTAACAGAGAACATAGTTATCCCACTAATATTATAAATGCGAAAGTTTGTGTGTGTGTTTGTTTGTTACTCTTTCACGCTGAAACGGCTTGATGTTTATAATTATATTCTTAAAATATAATATACTACTACAGCCATAAATAACGCTAAAGTTAACGACAAATGTCTTAAAACATAAATTGTAAACACTCTTTTAAATATCTGCCTTATTATAGATTTAACGTAGATGAATGATTGATGAATTTTATAACATAATTTAAAATAATATTTTTAATTCAGTCATTTCTGTGTTCTATTTTTGATGATGCGGTCCAAGGTCCAAGGTATATTTGCTACCATACAACGTATTGAACACATACTTAAACTAAATGTCAAATCTACATGAAGAAAACATAAATAAATTTGTCAAGTGCAATTCTCAACTGAGCTTCTGTGAAATATTTGATTGCCATGTTCTAAATAAAGCGATCTACTCGTTTACCAATCTGTTCGTGTTGTTCTATGAACTTTGTTTTCCTTTAGTTTGGGCATCAAATATTGTTGCGAAATAATGCGCGAACTTCTTTGGACATTTAGACTTAACGCAACACTCAAAAATAAAAATATATTTTAACAAAACACACAACGGTTAAAAATAGCAATACTAGGATTCCCTGTATATATTGGGTACTAGACAACGATACATGTACTTATATGTATAAATATAGATAGATAAACAACTATGACTAGGGTACAAATAAACAAAGAAAAACATAACATATCGTAAAACAAAATATGCATAATAAAATGTAAAGGACTAAAGATGACAGGGCCCGAAAAAATAGCACAAGCAGTAAATAAATATTTTATTGCTACTAAAATCATATTTTAAAACAACAAAACTAAATGATCTGAGAATCATTGCACCAATTCTCAGCCACTTGAATAACCTCTGCCTACAACACAGTGACTTTTCGGATCACCGCAAGACGTTCGTTGTGAAAACACTTTACAAAAAAGACGAATGGGAAGACATGAGCAACTACAGGCCTATGGCGCTGATAGCAATATTCTCCGAAATATTGTAGAAAGCCATTTATGAGAGGAGGTATCTTTTTTGAAAACCACAAAATATTGGTTGAGAATAAATATAAGCTTCAGAAAAAAACCTGAGTAAGATCATGCGGAACATTAACAGTGGCAAACCAGTCACATCAATATTTATGGACCTGAATAGGTCGTCTATGTTGACCAAAAATATTATTAAATAAACTCCTCATCAAACCCTACTTAAATAATAGGCAACGATTGATCCAAATTACTCAAATATGCTAGGGCATATAGGGCTTGTTGTTGTATTGTTGTATTGTGACTTAGGAGTCACAAAATGGAAATGAAATATTTATCTGCGTCTAGGGAAATAAAATGTAGAGTTCCACAAGGGAGTGTTTTGGCCCACTATAGTTCTTAGTATAGATTAATAACAACCAAAATTGTGTGAATCATCCGATGGCTCTTTTTGCTGATGATAGCACCGTAACATTAATAGGACACAACCTAAATACACATGAATCTGACATTTAATAATGCCTTGATAAGTTTAATAAAAAGTTTAAATAATAATATTCTTTTAATAAATATGAATAAAACAAAATTTAGGAAAGGACGTAAAAACGATACCACATACAAACTTGTAAATTACCTGATTACATAAATACATGGAGCAAAAACCAATAACTTTGTAATTAACATTTTGCTGTATTTCATTAAAATAAAGAAAAAACCTATTCACTCCATACCATCCCTTCCATTGTGCGGTGGTAAGGAACTCTTCATTTGCGAGCACGAATCGCACTTGACCGTGTATTTCATTTGATGTATTTTATTTCTTCTCCAATATAGAGAAGTGGCAAAAAAATAAAGTATATATAAATATCTACAGTAATAAAGACATTTGGAATTTGGAATTTACTTGTTTGCCTTTGCGCCTATAATAAAATTGATACAAATTTTATTGGAGAAGTCGAAAAGTTTTAAAAAGCCGGTCAAGTGCGGGTCTGATTCGCACACGAAGGGTTCCGTACCATTTTACAAGAAAACTTAAGCACTAAAAATAACAAGAAAATACTTGGATTTGAACCCAGAACATTCAGATTGCGCAATTGCGTCATCATGTTGTTTCGATAAGTCACGAAATTTACGATTTCAAATTTCGATTATATTGAGATTTAACTGAGCCTGGTGGCGCTAGTGTAGTCTTATAAATCTCTGACGCCACCTAGGGCATTATAACGTACAAAAAACAGGCAGCCGTCTCTGTCTAAGCAAGCAGCAAACAGGGCTAACGCCATCTGTGATTTTTTGTTCGGGTTGGCTAGACCTTGTATTATTACTTGCTTATTCATAAAACATATCAAACCTATGATAGCTAAAATGTGCTCTGTCCTTTTCTCACAAACACTAATTTCAAAGTGATAGACAAAGACAAATGAATTATAATGGCATTATAGTTAAAATAGGTTTATTGATAAGGCGGTAAAGTCTATCATTCTCTAGTAGGTTGTATTATATAAGTATTATATCTGACTCGTATGATAGTTTTTATTGTAAGCGCAGATCGTCCTCCGCTCATCCATCACCTCTTTTAAACATCTTGTTTTGGTGGAAGAAATCTCTTGTTAGAGAAAATCTCGCCTTTGTTTTATTGTACTAACAATAAAAAAGCGAAATAACGAATGCATACGTGTTTTCAGCTTAAGGTTGCTAGTAGCCTATGAAATTCCTATCTATACAGGGTGTCTCATTTAAATCGGTCAGTATGGGAAAGTCTGAAACTATAAGACATACGAAGATCTGTTCTTAGGCACCATGTCATCGAATTTAATAATAAGAAAAACTGCATTCATACATTTGAAAAAAAACTGTACTCAGCTCGGGAATCGAACCCGGTTGTTTTGAAAAAAAATAAACATAGACTATTTCTATTTAGATATCAATTGTGTAAGTCTTAAGCAGTAAACGGCTCTATGAAACATGATGTCTTAAATGAATAAAATGCATTGTTTTCACATACTTTAATTTATTTTAGTAGGTGTTCGAAGAGACCTCCGTTACAATATTTGCCACTTTGTTTTAGGGCAACCTTTCTTCCGTTTAATAATGTAGTGTAGATACTATGCACAAATGATTAAAACTTTTCATTATCGTTTAGATGTTTAAAGTCTGGCCGCTGAGAGAATGCGATCCTGAGAGCTCAAAACCCATAAATATTTGACATTTTCATTGAAAAATATTGCTTTTCATGTACGCATTAAGAAAATCTCATAATCGCATTCTAAAAACGACTGAATTTGTAATCCGAATAAACAAAGACAGCTGCTTCCAACTAAGCCTAGAAATCTAGATCTAGTCTAGATTCTAGATAACTTCAAATTGACCTGTGAGCCAATTTGCCTTTAATGGAACACTGCTGCTAAATGTATTGCTTTTGGTTCGCAATCAAGACCATGTGTGTTGTGAAAGATTTACTGGTTCAGTTGAGCTACACGGAGAGAAAATCTGACAAAAATACAGTAATTATTACTAAAGTATTTCTAAATCCGAGGACAACAAATGTCCTGTAATAATAAGTAATCGAATTTTGGAAATGCAGTTAGTAAATATTACATGTAACGTTTTTGTAATTCCAAGTGTTTCGTATTTAGTATTTACTATTTCATGATGACGTCATAAACAAATACTAACTGTTTTGTAATTTTAAGAGTTCAATTGTTATATCGGAAATGATGACGACATAGACAAATACTAAGTGTTTTGTAATTTTAAGAATTTACTAGTAATATCAGAAAAGATGACGTCATAGACAATACCAACTGTTTTGTAATTTCAGGAGTATGCGAGTAATATCGGAAATGATGACGTCATAGACAATACTAACTGTTTTGTAATTTCATGAAATTATTAGTAATATCAAAAATGATGACGTCATAGACAGTACTAAATGTTTTGTAATTTCAAGAATTTATTAGTAAAATCGGAAATGATGACGTCATATGTAAATACTATTTTTTAGTGAATTTTAGTGCTGTAGTTTTAGTAATGTATCTAGTTTAGTACCTAGTTATAAGTAAAGACCTATACAGGATGTTATAACAGAGACATCGCGAGAGTCTTTAGGGGTGATTCTATCCGTCATTGTAAGTAATTTTTGTGCAAAATGACGTATAGATTCACCTTTTAAATTAAATATAAAATAAATATATATCTCGACACCTCTGTTAGCACATCTAGTATAGGTCTTTACTTATAATAAGGTACTAAACTAGATAAATTACTAAAACTACAGCACTAAATTTCACTAAAAATTAGTATTTACATATACAACACTAGGTATAGGTGTTTACTACTACAATGTTTAAAGAAATTAAATACTGATTTAACTTTTATTATTTTATTTCTATATAAACCATAATTAATTAACATAAACATACTTAACATTTACTTAACTTACATTAATTAACATACTTAAAATCTATTTTGCTTTTTACACTTTTTTTTAAACACTGAAACTATATGATAAGAACACACAACCGACAACTTGATTTTTTTAGCACATACATGGTTACGAATAAATTGGGCATTAGTTGTAGGTACTAAACAATCAAATTTTCTTTCTTTTTATTACGTAATTTTTGACCGCAACGTGTCACCCGGAGCGCTTGCAAACTTGAAATGGCAGACAATTGGTGCAGTGTTGTTATCGCAAAAATTTGAATTGCCGTATCTTAAGTTTCAAATTGCCGTATTTGTGGGAAAAAAACACAACATTGCCGTATTATTATAATGATTTAAGAAATGTTTATTTTATTAATTGCCGTATTTCATAATAACGGTAGTGAAAACCCTGCCGTATAATCTCAAAAAAAGTCATGGAATGCCGTATATTACGGCAATTGCCGTATGAATAATAACACTGAATTGGTGCCTGTGTGTGTCGCGAGCTTGGATTACAAAATGGTTACTTGGAATTACAAAACAGATTAGTTTTTATTATTCTAAGAAATACGTTAGTAGTTTCAAGTAAATCATATGTAAATACAAAGATGTGCTTACTTGGAATAACAAAACATTATAGTTTTATCATTATAAGAAATACGTCAGTAATTTTAAGTAATTCATATGTAAATATTAAGATGTAATTATTAATTGTTACAAACGTTTGTAATTTTGCCTTGTACTAAAATAATTTCTTAAAACTATGAATGAGCTTTTTAAAAGATACTAAATGGGTTTGCAGTAATTACAAAACTTTATCAATATTTACTATAATTTGCGATAACCACGAAATTTTGTAGTATCTGACATTGACTAAAACCGACTTTAAGGAATTACAAAAAGGTATTGCTTAAAATCATTAATATTTGTAAAAACAGCAAAACTTTTGTAAGTCATATTTAAACTTAGTATTTGCGTCAAATACAAAACAGTTTATTAATTTCTGGTGGTGTCTTTTTTCTCCGTCTACGGTCGTGGGGCTTTGTGTATTTGCCAAAAGCTTTCCTAATTACTCCCTGCAATTCTTAGGACAGACGTCAGCAAGTGCATTCATAACTTTGTCATAAAATAACTGTCACTTACGAGGTCTACAGCTCACAGAGCCACTAGTAAATAATGTGAAGTATTAACGGGACCATAGACAAAGTATGGCGAGCGATAATACTTTACATTTTGGGAAATACCCCGCAGACTGAAGCCATCTTCAGAGCCAGTCGCAACATGCAAACGGCCCGTTCTGACGCTCACATTATTTTGTCACAAAACAAGTTACGGACATCCTTTCTGGATAAATAAACACACCTCTAGATTTTCAATGCTCTCTATGAGATAAGGGTCGTATTAGAACTGGAAGGGCAATTCAGCTGAAAGCTAAGATTATTTATAAAATACGCTGGGTTATTTAAAAACGACGACGAGAAGTTTCAAATACCGGGCCCCGCAAACTCTCCGAGTGAAAATAGATTTTCGATCTATGTTAATTAATATTTTTTATTGCACAAAAAAGGCGACTTATGAGCACAGGCGTGTTTATCCCTGAAGAGAGATTTCTTGTAGCAAACCTAAGCAGGACAGGAAAGTTTGTGTATAAGGAGAGTCATAGTGCATAATAAAAAACTATATATCACTAATACTAAACTAAAATAAAAATAAACAAAATAATAATGTATTAAATAAAATTTATACTATAAAGCATAACTACAATAGATGATCTCCATAAATATCAACTATAAATCATATGGAACGGATCAGATGGTAGCTATCACGGAAAGTGGAGCATTTATATCATAATTGATATAAAAAAAAACGGTCAAGTGCGAGTCTAAATCGCGCACGAAGGGTTCCGTACCACCGTTCAATGGAAGCGATGGTGTGGAGTGAATAGTTTGGATTTTACACAGCAAAATATTGTTTAAAAAGTTATTGGTGCGGTTACTTTCACACTCCATGTACGTAACCAGGTGCATCCATAAGTTTGTGTGTGGTATTAAAAGAATTGTTGTATGGGAGCCCCCTTAAATATTTCTTTTATCCTGTTTTTTAGTATTTGTTGTTATAGCGGCAACATAAATACATAATCTGTGAAAATTTCAACTCTCTAGCTAGCTAGGTTCTTGAGATACAGCCTGGTGACAGACAGACGGACGGACGGACAGCGGAGTCTTAGTAATAGGGTCCCGTTTGGAACCCTTCGGGTACGGAACCCTAAAAAACGATCTCGGAGATTCTTCACCCTCCTTTCCGACAGAAGTAAAGATAACTAATTAATCAAGAATTTTGAAAATTGTTTTATTTTTAATACCTTTATTGTAGATACATGTATACATACGCCTGGCTCAGGGACGATAGATTAAAACATTAAACGTATTCCAAAGACAACTGCTCGTCCTGGTAGTGACCATGGTGGTCAGCTCCCAGGGCCTTCTATTTCAAGAGATACAAAATAACCCGAGAATACTTCCAGTAAAAATGGAATGGCTTTGTTGAACAAAGACTATTTATTGGATGGTCGCAAAACACGTCGACTTACAGCCCCTCGCAGACTCGTTGTCGAGGAAGGTTCTATGAGCATCCGAATTAAACAATTTAATTAGTAGTTTTGATAAAAATAATATTACTTTTGATTTTATTGGTCTTAAGGTTCATTTAGATTATATTAAGAAAGTAATTATAGAAAAGGTGGAACAGGTGGAAATGATGAAGGGAAATAATTTAATGCGTCTGATGGGATTTGAACCTGTGGTCGCTTGACTCGTTGATAAAAAGTATACACGGAGCGGCCGCCGCCGTAGCCAAAAAAACCAGCCGTTATGCACTAGTACGAAAATATCCCATCACATATGCATAATCAGTTGTGTCAGCCTGATATCTATGCACAGTAACTTGATTCCACAAAGCAATAAGGAGAAAATGGTGCGATAGTACAAACAATGGTTAACTCGACTTTTACAGGGCAGCATGCATTCATTTTTCAAACACGACAGTCATAACTATTGCGATAACTATACCACGATTTCAAAGTTAATCATTCATCAATCACATTTCCTCAGTCATGCACATTATTGAGTGTACAAACTAATTTCATAATGCATGTTTTATTAAAAAATATACGTATTTGTTCTTTTTATAACACAAATTCAATATTAACTACAAAAATAAAGTGTACATACAAGAAAATTTATTACACGTATTTAACTCATATCTGCAAATTTCAATGGCACAGTTGTCTAAGTACTTACTCTGCTGGAACTTCAATATGTCAGATCCAGCTGGTAGTGCTCCAGAAAAGAGGGACACAAAGGATGTTTTTTTGATGGAAAACAAAGTTTCGTCACAGTAACTACTTCAAAGCCAATTTCCTTGAGTTCTTCAGAAAAGGTGTCTTTGAAATAAGCAAGTAAGCCCTTAATCACGACTTTCGACACCCCTTCGTCAATTCTTGAGAATGTGAGTAACACTAAATTGACACTCGGTTTTGGCAATTCTTAGCAAATGTTTCGATGAGGCTCTTCACTGCACCATGGTTCCAGTTGTCCTGTATCTGGATGATTATTGGTGGAATTATTTTAGGATTCTTTCTTGGTAAAATTGCAGTCCGTAGACGTTCAGACAGCTTCTGGCTGGTATAATCAACATAAAGACTGCTAAAGCGGTTGGATGTCGAAACTCTGGGGTTATCAGCGGCTTTCCCTGTGGATAGCTGGGCATTCGGCAGCTTTCCAACCTTCTTGGTCTTATTTATCGCGTTTTTTGCCGTTGAAACTTGAGGTAGAGGGGCTTCTGATCATGTATTTATCTATTTGATAGTATTTTAGGATCAATAATATCGATATCGATTTAATCAGCGGACGATACGTGTCCTTACTCCCTACGACACCGGGAGAACCGGTAACCTATTATAGCCCGATGGACAACACGTGTATTCGGTGAGAACGCTTGACAGTGAATGAATATGAAAATAAGATAGCGGGTATGTGATTACCAGATCATCCTAAAAGGGACGATTTTCCGTCTCTCAAAAAGATCTCAAAAATAAAGTTAATCTGATCAAAGCGGTAAAATCGGTCATCAATTAACAAAAATGAGGATGCACTGATCAAAATGTTTTTCTACCTAACAATCCCCCCTTACCTGTTACACTCTGTAAAAAGTGTAAAAACAGGACAACCCTACGTTGGCGAAATATTTAGGGTTGACAACTGAAGTTGCCGGGCGCGAAGTTTAAATTACTCACTTACTGTTTCGATACTTTATGAGAGAAAGGGTATTTCTTGTTTTGTCATAATGTAGTAATGAAGTTAATAACTGTCCTATGGCTGGGCACCCCGACAGTGGAACTAAGAATTTCAACTTGAACTTACTTTTAGAGAAATAGGATATAAAAAAAGGCTCTTCGGCGATGTGACTAATAAATAAATATCAAATACATAAATTCAGATCCGGTGCGAAATTGTAAAAAAATATATCGTGATAAACAGATTTTGCGATAACTTCGGGGTACTTTTCTATAGAGCAAAAATAATAAAATCATGTAAACGTTCAAGAATGTCAGCTGACACTCATGATCAACAAGCCAGTGTAAGAAAACCAATAACTGCTTCTATACTACTATTTTCCTTAACTTGGATTTACAAAAGCGTAATTTGGCCTACTGCGACGCCTTAACGTTGGCACAAATGTGGGCCTCTAATATCCAGATTGGAAAAATTGAGGACGGAATACAATAACGTAGAGATAAACCACGATAACATTGCGCGTAAATGACAATACAAATGACTCTCATGAATACAAGGTTAATTTCATAACACAGGCGCGAATCTATCGTAGCTTATCTTTACCTACTTGTAAAATCATAAGTACCTATGCTGGGTTTTAGTGCTTTACATATGCAGCACGATCGTCACGCGACTTTAAGTGTTGCTGGCGCACTTATGCACCCAATCTTTATTCAACAAATGACAGACTATCATCAAAATCAGGAACAACAAGTTTCTGTTACATTTATGTTGTTGCACCGTTGGACTCCATTTGTGAAACGAAGCGTGCCACCCAGTTTCGCGCGTTCTTTCTGGTGAAGGCAATATAAAAGCGCACTAAATAACCTTTCTGTTACATACCTGTATATCCATTTTTCACAAAACGTAAGTCGAGTAGGGTTGCCCCCATCATCGGAAACGATGGGTCGCACTCGTCTTTTGATAAGAACAACCCTAACTGAGACGGAAACAAAGTTTGATTACTACAAAATAACGAATCGACATCGAAAGTTGCGAGCGAATCATAACTTTTGATGCGACTTTTGGCTGTTTGATGGAGTTCCCGGGCCTTGTGAAAAACTTATGCGAGGTCGTTCAGCTGTCACGGTTTCGCGCCAAAAGTGATCATCTGCTTACTTAGCCAGCCACGTGCTAATGTACTGCTAACTTGGGTGAACTCAAATGTCCGCTGTTTTTTTTTGCGAAGGCCGAAAACTATGTATATAGTAAATTTCTAGAATGACTAACGTGACGCTGATTTACGCTGATTTTATCAAAGTTACCGAATGAAACACTTTTTCTTTTTTCCTCAAAATGTTTCGTCTAAGATTAATTGAATTAGGATGAGACATCCTAATTCATTTAACACATCACCATTAAGACTTTTTATTCCAGCTGCCTTCGTACTTTTTTTTATAACTTGAATTATTAAGGTACGGTACCCTAAAAATCTAATAAAATCTGCAGTAGTCTACTAATTTGTAATTGCCAATTTATACAGGATCTAACTCTCCCACAGCCTCAATTATTCCACTTCAAAGAAGTGACAGAAGCCATTCACCCTTTGTAAAAAGTTGTAAGGATGTAATCCTTTTCGTTTCTTCTTTTAATCGATTTATTTGTCGACAAAATCGACTCAATTGATGTCCAACTGACATCGGTATCCCATAACGAAGCGACTCCCGCTTCATTTCTTTTTTTACTTATTTATTTCGTCCTTTTTTCTTGCCAGAGGTAACAAATTAAAATTTGTTGCTTCCTCGATATGCACAAGGTTTTGTTTTTTTACGGTTGATTTAAAAAGGCTTCAGATTTGTTTATTGTTTAAGTATTATCATTGAGTTTAGTTGGCTACTACAGAGGGCACTGCAATTAGAAAAGTGCGCCTTTTCCCATACGGGGTGGAAAAGTTTGTGTGACAGGTGGCTAACCCATCGCCGCAGCTATGGAGATTGCAGGTTTCCTCTCGATGTTTTACTAACACATGCACGGTTATTCTTAGCCTGTGACGCTGCGGTTGTGGCTCTGCCTACCATGCGAGAGGCCCCGGCTTCGATCCCAACTGGGGATAAAGAAAAAAAACCCAGGTCTTGGATGTTTATGTGTCGCTTTTTGGTTCCCACGACACAGGGTATCTTAGTGTGGGGCCAGATGAAATATAAGTGCCGGTGTATACGTTATGTGGCAGAGTCACAGTTGTTTGTGCCCATAATGCTAACCGATTTCAATGGAGGAAAGATGACTGACATTTCAAAAACCAAATTGTGCGGAACGCTGTCCCTTATAGAGTTTTTTTGTTATTATTATTATTTGACAAACAGATTTAACAATCTTAATACGAATACTTACGACCCGAATGGCCGAGTCGGCAGTGACCCTGCCTACGAAGCCAAGGGTCCCGGGTTCGAGTCCCGGTGGGGGCAAATATTTGTTTGATGAGAACGGATGTTTGTACCCTAGTCATGGTTGTTTATCTATCTAAGTATCATATTTATCTATATAAGTATGTGTATCGTTGTCTAGTACCCAAGATACAGGGAATCCTAGTTTGGGGCTAGATCAATGTGTGTAAATAGTGTCCAAGGTATTATTATTATTATATTTTTATGAATTTTTCATTTCACTCTTGTAATAAAGAGGTTCTGATACACGGGCTTACGCCAAGTGCTTATCTACTAAAGATCACGGTCCTTGCCCATGAATTTCCGTACAATTCTACATGTATTTAGTATTGTTGCTTTTTGAAGAAGTATGTGTGTGGATCTGGGTATATTTAGTGTTTTGAGACTAGTGTGTAATGTGTATGGGATGACTCCTATAATACAATAATAACCATCACAATTATAACCTCCTAAATACCTTTGCTGTACCATCCGTTTGTTCGATATTTATCTACGGAATCCTCGCCTGTCTCTTCATATTCGCCTGTATGTTAATGTTTATGTTATGTTATGTTATTCTTGAACTCGACGTTTTAGTTTAGTTTTGATTCTGTGATGGGTCCCTATTTCAGGTTAATAAGCCGTTCTATTTTTTAAATTGTTTTCATAAAAGTTCTGTGCTGTAAGTAGTTTGTATGTAATTGCAGTGCCCTAACAGCGTTCACTGTCGGGACCTCCACTTGTAACATCTTTATAACCACAATGAAGCCATAAATGATGTTAATTTGAATTTGAATTTGAATTCCACCTTCCTTCTAACTACGCATAAACATCATATTGCGTGGCTATACAATACATTTCTAGGTTATAAAGCTACAATGCTAGGTTTGTAGTTAGACGACTTCTGCTGTCCAAGGACAATATTTCAGTAGAGCGGAAGAAGCAAAATCTGGAGCAACCAAGTAAATGGGGCTTTAATTTGTAATCCGGAAATAGAAACAATTTACAATATAAAGGTTTAACAACTGTGATAAATCGTATACTTAGGGGTAACTCTCATTTTATGTGGTTGGAGGGTTCCGCAATATAAACAAATCTCAAATCTTAGCACAAATTCTAAATATTAATATACACATTACACTAATTAGCACTAGCAACTGAATTTAAAAAGCCATATCACAGACATAATTTTAACATTAAACTTATTTTATAAACTTTTTTAGATTGCACCATAAGCCAATATAAAAACGATAAATTTAGCGTCAAGCCTTTTCGTTTCCTTTTTGTTTTTAAGGTTCCGTACCCGAAGGACCCGAACGAGACCCTGTTACTAAGGCTCTGCTGTCCATCCGTCCGTCCGGATCCGTCCGTCTGCTTGTCTGTCTATCCGTCAGCAGGTTCTATCATATGAACCATAATAGACAGAGTGTCGAAACAAACACAAAATGTGTATTTAAAAAAATAATGATCTGACGCAATTAAAAAAATTAAAGAGGGTCTCCATACATGAGACCTGATCTTTCTTGGGCGATGGAAAGAAAACCTTAGTGTTCGAGTCCGAATCGCACTTGGCCGGTACCCTAGTGTGGGGCCAGAACCAATGTAAGCACCGGTGTATAAATGTTAACGGCCGAGTCACAGTTGGTTGTGCCCATGATGCCCACCGATTTGAATGGAGGAAAGATGACAGCGTTTTAAAAACCAAATTGGTCAGAACGATGTACCTAATAGAGTATTTAATGTCATTGTTATTATTATTTGACAAGTAATCTTATATACAAAAAATACATTCATAAAAATAAACCCCTAAATGCCTTTATTTTTTACCATCCGTTTTTTTTCATATTAATCTACGGAATCCTCGCCTGTCTCTACCGATTAGCCCTTGACCGTTTTTTTATACCAAAGGAAATCTTGAGTAGGATGAGAGTACCTTACGGGTAATTAAAACCCGTTTCACCGGTTAGAAGACCTATATGTCTGTCAAAACTTATATTTCCTGATAATAAAACTAAGGATCATTTGTATCTAGAACTTCTCAGTGGGTAGTCAATAAAATAGCATAACGTATTATTACAACTTAGAACTAAACTATTTTCCGGTGACGCTGATTGCGAATTAAACCTTTAGGGCCCGTAATACTAAATCGCTCTCAGTTTTGAGAACTATCTCAAGCGCGTGAAAATGACAGATTTGATATGGCGGAACCGTCATCATGACATTGCTGACGTAATTCTCAGAGCTGAGAACGTTTTATTAAAACGTGCCTAAGGCCTAAGTCCATAAGGACTCCTTCCCATTAAGACAATGTTCATAATGACAAGTTCCCATTTGGATAAAATTCCAATTCGACAACTTCCTCACATGTCAAATTAGCACAAATATAAAAAAGCTGACGAAATGGGAAGCATGGGTGGCAGTTGCTCATGTCCGAGGGAAATACTTGGTTCCTACAGCCCTTCACGTTCTCCCGGGTAGTGCTAAGGAGCAACAAATTATTCTCAAGATATTAATGTCCAGGTAATTAATTAATTCCCAGCTTCTCGATAGAGAACTTGCGCAAATTATGACCTTTCAAATACACTTGACACTGGCAAAATTTACCTCGAAAGAGGTTTCCACGCCTGTGGGAGGTTCTAGCCACGGGAACTTTTCTGATGCAAGAAAACGCCTTGTTATTAATAATACTAATATTTATTCGCACCACGCGTGCATACTTTGCAATAGAGATCGAGGAAGAGAAAAATACAATAAAATATACAATGTTGCTATAAACTAATACTGAAATAATACTACGTACATTGGTGTTGGTGTTGCCAACAACGCCAAGTTAAATGAAGAAAAAGAAGAAGAAATGGGAAGTGTGAAAAGGGAACTAAAGACCTATACCTAGACCGTCATTGAAACCGGAGGCATCGAATAAGCCTTACACAAGTATAGCATGACCACAGTCAATGTTGCATGATTTTCGAGACATCGTCACTAAAATTCTCAAATCCGAGCATTATGGAGAACCGGACATAATTAAAATTGAGAATATGCCTTGTGGCTCAGTACTTATATTCCTTATTTCGCCACTACAAAATATACTCTTAAACTAATATTTGCATACAATTTTTACTGAATTTACTGCAAAATACGTTTTAAAAATACCTTTCCGTGAAAGAACGACAATGCAGTCATAAATTTAAAATTTACTTTTTTTTAGTTTCTGGACACTTATTATTGTGTAGTAGTCAACAGCTCACGGAATACAGTATTTATCTGAAAGGTGTTGATTTTATTCAAGTAACAAAGCTTGCATTACTGGATAACAAAGAATATATATATATATATATATATATTATTTCACGCCCATTGCCCTTGCCTAGGTAGATAGATATTTACCTAAGTTAATGTAAACGGAGTATTTAATACTGTCAAAAATGTATCACCTGATTTTCATTTGGTAGAAATGTTTTTGAACCTCTTGTTTTAATGTTAAATTATGTTTAAACTGCATTAAATACGAGTACTTGTCAAACTGTAACCTTTTGCCTTTTGCCAACTTTTAAACGGCTATAAATTGTTGCCTTTAAAGGAGAGCACACGAGAAATAAGGTGTAAACGACCGGTGCTTTAAAAGAGGTTTGTGATCATAAAACACCTCCTTTTTCAACAATGTACCTCGCCACTTTGTGTTCGAATTCTCTGGGGTGGAGGTGAATAATGGAGTATTGAATAACTGGCCACTATGCCGCCCAATATTGGAAAAGGATTTCCGTTCTATGGAGGATATTAATCCTTAATGAATTGAAAATTTTTAACGCAGAAAAAGATAAAATAAATCCAGGCCGTTTAGTTTTATTTTAACAGGCACGCACGCCTATCCGCTTTTGCAGTCAAGTAAAGAAAAAAAATGGAAAATAGAATTAAAAAAACAAAACATCAAAACGCGAGCTGTCATAAACATACGGCGTGAGGTGGCAAAGTGTGTAATTTTAATCAATAAACGCTCGTGTACGCTACTTAGCTGTGGTTACACAGAATTGATGGTTAATGTGTTTTGCCTTCGGACGGGGTGTGTATACTTTTAGGGACATTTGGGAAATCTTGTTTGAGAAGACTCCGCTACCAAAGCCATCTATTGAAGAGCGAATTTTGGATTTTTCGGCAGTTCCCTTTAGGTTTTCCAAATTGTATGCTCCGTAAGAACTTTTACAAGACGTCGACGAATAGTTTTAAAAAAGAAAAAAAAATGGTCCAGTTTTTGCGAGGTTTGCGCTTACTAGCACATTGACGATAAATTTACACATATATATTGATTGATTGCGAAACCTTCATTTCACCATTGCTGCGGCGACGAGCTAAACTCTTTATATTTCGGTGCGGAAGGTGTCATTATTGTGACTTCTGTATGGCACGAGACTTCAGTGCGGGATCGGCATAACATTTAATAACGAGGAACAACTCAGTAAAGCGACTGTGAATACGGCGATAAGCTAGTCCCCTAACAAGCAAAGTGGAGTCTTGAATTACTGGCTGAAGGTGGGTAATACTGTGCTTCTGCCACCCCGTATAGGAATAGTCGTATCGGTTTGTTCCCAACGGTTTATTGAAACCTTCCCAATTTGACCACTTATCTGAGTGTTTATAAAGATACCAATTTCAACGCGTGGTCACCCTAATCAACAATAATAAGTACTGTCCGTCTTCTAAAAGCGATTGATGACACTTTAATTCGCAAAATTATAAGTTTGCAAAGCGATGTTAAATATACCCCCTGTTAACTATATCCTTGCAACGATCTACTTATCATAAACTGGTTGTTGTTAAGTGGAGCTTTATTAAGAGGCTATAATAAATAATGAGAACAATTTAAATGATCACCAAAATATTTTTTTCTTACTAAAAATGGGAAAATGTTCACCAAAAGTTGAAGAAAATATCAGGGCAAAATACTGCGGTAGCTTAGGTGAAGGGTAAAGGGGGTGAGCGAAGCGGAGCCCGCTTTATCCTTCGTGTTAGGTTGAAGATGTAAGAACAACAAAAAATACTTAAAACATCAACTTAAACATAACATAAACATAAAAATAAGTTTGGTGTAAATTTATCCAAACACAATTTGGTGATCGTTTACCCATTCTGGCAGTCATTTTGAAATTATTAACAGTTTTTTTTTTGTAATCGTTTAAACACAAGCCAATCACAAGCCAAGCACATCATGTTTAATTTACATAACTTTAATGAATCTGAAGTTTACTGGTACCCCAAACAGGGTGGCGGGGGCACGGTTGTGCCCACTTTTAGCCAGATATTCGATGCTTCATTTTGCGTGGCTGGGTGCTAGCCCATCGCCCCGGAGCCATGGAGAAATGAAGGTTACCTTACGATATTTTCCATCACCGTTAGAGGTTCCGTATATACTCAAGACTAACGAAAGAACGAAATCATTAAAACACAAATTTCTAGATAATATTATGTTTTTCGATCATGGATTTAACAGCATTTGGGTTAGTATTTTGACAATTAGTAGAATAATTCCACCGGACCGAACGAAACTTTAGATTAACAAAAGCTTTATCTCAAATAGCTTAATAAATATCAATTTTAGAAAGTTTAAATTGACATTTCGACAATTTTGCTCGGTGAAGCGAAGAATTATCGACGATAGATCAAACGAAAGTAATCTCTAAACCGTTCAGATAGGTTTAATGAAAAAAAAAATTGTCTCTCATTTTATTTGTTAAGGCAGATGATGGATTGCTAGAAAAATGTGGGAGTTACATTTTTTTAAAGATATTTTTGGGATTCCGTACCTCAAAAGAAAAAAGGCAACCCTTATAACATTGTTGTCCGTCTGTCCGACTGCCTTTCTACAAGAGCCTTTAAAACATCGACGTACCTAGTAGGAATTAATACAATTATTTGAGTGGTTTCATAAACATGTGAAAAAATTAAACTTCTAGTTCAACGCCATCAAAAGATACACCGTTGAAGCCGAAAATTCACTATATTCCATTGATACTTCCAAAAAAAATCAAAAGCAAGTTGACCAAGAATCATGTAAGAAAAGAAGCAAGGTGTTATATCACAAGTAAAGGAAAACTTCGTTATGGTTCTATCACAAAAATAAAAACAAATCGTGGAAGCACAGTACAGGTCATCGAAGTGAAACTCGTGCTCAGAATATTTGTTGTCTGCGGCAGAAGATAATTGACCGCCTTTTAGGCTTTGCCGCAAAAAACATATATAAAAGATATATATAAATACGAATTGGTCAGAAGTCTTTGACCTATTCAGTTTTAACCAGAGTATGAAAAATAAATAAAATTGCACTAGTTTTGTTCGGAGTATTTCGAACTTAAATAAAATAAAATAAAATAATTTAATTGATTCCAAAATCAGTTGATGCTAAAAAGCATTTGAAAATCAATGCGCTTTTAAAAAAGCCTTTAACCTTTAACTTTAACCGTCACATATTCTTAAGCCCTCGTCTGTGGATATGGTGGAATCCACCAATATCAATTAAAAAGCAATTTTATAAATTACCCACTGATGAGAAATTAAATAAATTTTACCCCCCCATCAAAAATTCACGACTCACAACGGCACCTAAGAAGTTCACTTAAAAAAATGTACGGAACTCTCGGTCCGCGAGTCTGACTTGCACTTAGCAGGTTTTTTATTATTTTCGGCCTGTCGTTTCCTATTATTTCCTTCATTTTCACAGATTTGTAGAATTCAGTTTTGGGTGAATAAAGGGTACTTAGTAGATTTTTTTATTATTTTCGGCTTGTCGTTTCCTATAAATTCCTCCATTTTCACAGATTTCTCGAATTAAGTTTTGGGTGAATAAAGTCTATATACTGTACTATATATACTGTACAAATTCACTTCCACATGTCGCTGCACCGTTGAACAGTGTCCCGGAACATGCCCCGCGACATTTTATCATTCCACACCGTGCATCGTTGCAGTGACACGCTGCTGCGACGTTCTACAGCGACATTTTGGAAGCTATTTATTTTTAAATTTTTCTTTATTACTGTAGATATTTACAAATACTTAGCAATCGTCATTTTTTGCCTCTTCTCTACGTTGGACCACTATGGGAGAAGAAGGGCGTAGAAACTCGTAGAAGTTTTGTCCCCAGTGTCTCTCTTTGCTGGGGAAGAAGAAAACGTCACGGCTTTTTCCCACATGAGGCGGCAAAGGCACAGGATTGCACTCAGTAGTTTCAGCTTGAAATTATAAGAAAACTGATCCACCCATTCTAACTTTCGCGTTAGGGCGACTGCAGGTCTTGTGCAACAGACTGCTGATAGACGCTGTAGTTTACACACAACTTAAGCAGCAAGAATATAAAGGTAAACTATATAAGAATATCCGTTGCTAGCGGGGTGGTAAACTGGTGATAAAATATGTCTTATGCCGTTTCTGTTGCAGAATTATTTGAATTCTTGTGATGTGGAAGAGCTCCCATTACACTGACTAAGGTGTTTATTATTCCAAATCGCGAAATGACGTCATACAATTTTCGCCTTTGTGCTGTAATTTGTCGTCATGTGGTAACATTCCACCCATTTTAAATACGCAACGACCACAATTAAATACACTTGTCCTTTAAATGTGACAAGAAAATCAATGTGTAATCTGTGAAATTATCGCGGTGTAAAAGGCCATCGGGCAATCGGGGAGTGGCGCGGGGAAGGTCTCCGCATATACTTCACACTCAGCGGCCAACTGTTCCAGCGAAGCATCGATACCGGGAAACCAAAACCAATGCCTTTTCAAACGATTATTTATTTATTTATTGGTTTTAGGAAGACTAACAGCTATAATAGAAAAGACAATTAGAAATAACAGAATAGCTAACGAGCTAATAACAAGTCTCCACCTACATAAAACTAATATATAGCTAAATTACCCAGAATAAAGGTTTAACAAGTATGTTTAAAACGAAAAAGAATTAGAGAAAAATGTTGCAGGATAACGAATAAAATAAAAATTTAGTCATTTGTGTCAGTCGGTATTGACAAAAAATTGTTGAGAAATCCTGCGACGGGAAGCATTAGCTTTGGCACAAAATAAATCTAAGTTAAGCTCAAGGGGTAGGCGGTTAAAACTATCAGTTGATCTTATAATGTAGGAATTACGTCTGTAATTGGTTCTCACACACGGCGTACATAGCAAGGGTCTTTGTCTTAATCTAAGAGCATCAGGACGGAGTTGCAACATAGATAATAGTTCAGGACAGTCAATAGTGCCGTTGCCTATGTTCATGAGTAGTGTAATGTCATTTACTTCGCTACGCTTCTCCTGTGGTAAGAAGTGGTAACACCTTCAACTGTCTAAGTAACCTGTAGACGTTATGTGGGCTTTATAGTCCAAGTATTTTAAGAACCTTTTTTGGATATTTTCAATACGGAGTCTGTACATGTTATATTGGGGATTCCACACTTGGGATGCGTATTCAAGATGAGTTCTAACATAAGCGCAATAAAGTATTTTTATCGATTTTAGTCCTCGAAAACTGCTACAAGATCGCAAAATGAAACCCAGCGACTTTGATGCTCTCGCAATAATTCCATCTATATGCTTATCAAAAAGTAATTTCCTAATTAATTTCCTATTAATAAGAATATAAGGTAAAGCGTAATAAACTATTTCTATATACATATATGACACCGTAAGATTGTCAAAACCGTTAGTTTATAAACTAACGCAGCAGTTTGTAAACTATCGCCAAATTGTAAACTAGACCGACAGTGTATAGAATTTACGTTTCTTTTGTTCTTACATGTCAACCTAACACGAAGACTATTCGGGTGGTTCGCTGCGCTAGCCCCTTCTAGTCTTCACCAAAGCTATCGCAGTGTTTTCCCTGGTATTTCGTTTGCAATTCAAGTTTAGACCAGTTTACCAATAAAATAAAATCTAATCAAAAGTCTTTATTACTGTAAATACTTACATATACTTAGCAACCGTAATTTTTTGCCTCTTCTCTACATTTGACCACTGTGGGAGAAGTAGGGCCTAGAAACTCCCACAAATTGACGGTAGAGCTCTTTTTGAAATTGCTTGTGCTTGACTAATACAAATATAGGTATAACAATATTTATTACTATAATTAATAAGCAGGAATAAATAATTGTTATATACCAGCCCTAACATTACGTCTCAACCCTAATACTTACGCACTTACACGTGCCGTGTTCTTATCACGCGCTCATTCAAGCTCTCAATGACCCTTTACTAGCAACATAGTATGTTATTATCACTCCTTTTATAAAGCCGCACCGACCAATTAATATTTGAATTTGACAACTCAGATAAGAGTTAGAATACTGATTACTACAATGTAGAATAGAAGTCCCTTTGTACAAGACCAATAAGGAAATCTCGGGTCATGAACATGATACCCAAATTTTGCTTTGATGTCCCCTATCACGTCGCCTAAAGTACGTCCTTAAAGACCCCATTGTTCTCCCCCGAAAAACATCGTTATCTTTTGAGTATATAAACTGTACGCACAGGCCCTTTCGTTAGAGAGAAGCACCAACCACTCTGAGTAGCAGTCGCTCCCTATACTCGCGATCGTAACTTACCTTCGTACCCCAAGTCGCGTCCCCAGTAGACTTTTTCCTTCTAACGAAAACTTGTTATAGACTAGATAGTTTGTAGGGAAATAAAACTCCTTAAAATTCTACGAAGTCTTTATTATCTTGTCCTCGTCGAACCCTGACAGTCGAAGGATATAACAAGATTTTTGGTGTCAGAAGTGGGATACTTAACTAGAACTCCTCGATGAGTCTAGGCGACTTCTAAGTCCTTGTGAGTACTAATCCACCAACCGATTTTCAGAAATAGAAGAGATACTTTCGTCTCCTATAACGGACAACGACGACATAGAGGAATCCTTGTTCCTAGAATCCTACAGGAGGTACGTATACCTGGAACAACAGGACGACTTACCTGCCCTAGGAGAGCCGGATTCGAGACACTGGGACGAGCTGCTTCGACTGGGAAACCTGCTGCCGCCACCGCCCAAGCACTACGACAACTACCTGTAACCAGCCAACGATGATCCACGTAGCTGGATTGCTGTAAGTGATTTCAAGTCTTCTCTCTCCACTTCAGCGTGCTGCCCTGCGCATCTGTTCTCTAGTTACAATAATCTGCTAGCGATTTTTTTATCTATTAATTGTTATTGTAATTAATTGTAATTTACCTGCGAATTTTTTGTCTCACCTTTAAAATGGCCCAAAGCAGTAACGATATCCAAAGCAACCATAACGTGCTTAACATTGGCACATTATTGAAATTCATCAATTCCTACGATGGGAACCCTGATGATTTGAGCTCTTACCTCTCGAATTGCGATAGAGCTTTCTCTCTCGCCCAAGAGGATAAAAAACCAGTAATTTTCGCATACATCCAAAATAAACTAACCGATAAAGCGCAGTACACCTGTGCTAACACTGTATTCGGTGAATTTAAAGACCTTAAAGAATTTTTAAAAACACGTTTCGGCAACCGGAAACATCAAACTCATCTGCTATTAGAACTGCAAAACTGCAGACAGTCTCCGAATGAGACTGTTGCACAATACATTTTAAAAATTGAATCTTGTTTAAAGAAATTACTTTCATCAATAAAACAATCGTGCACTAATAACGCTCTGCTAGCTGGACAAGTGGAGAGTACAAACCAACTAGCCTTGCATACCTTCATTATCGGTGTTAATTCACAAATATCAAACATATTGCGTTCTCGCGAACCTGAAAGCCTCAATGAAGCTTTCAATATTGCTCTTGAGGAGGAGAAATTTAATATCCTAGTAAATTCAAGGAATAAAGTTTGCAATAAATGCAACAAACCAGGCCACACCTCGTTTAATTGTCGCCGCTTCCCAAATAACTTTCCTAACCGAAATAGACCTATTTACAATCTGAATCCACAAGTTAAAGTATGTAAATATTGCAAAAAGGAAGGGCATCTCGTAGAGACATGTTTTAAATTACAAAATAGACAAAGTACGAGCAATGCTCCTAGAACTCCCAATAATTCCCCGCGACATAATAATAATATAAATCAATCGGGACAAAGACCTAACGTAAATACTTTAAACTCCCAAGAACTCTCGGAGAGTGCCGCTCCGACGAGTCTGGAAAATGCGATTCAGGCACTATCTTTGTAAACGGAAACGGAAGCTTGCATATTGAAATACGCTGTATCGATTCAGCTACGGGACCTAAATTGAGATTATTAATAGATACTGGAGCCAGCATGTCTATTATACAAGCGGAATGTTTAAATAAAACAATAGAAGTATTTACTCAAAAAACTGTTACTATTACTGGCATTACGAAGTCCGCTAATACGGTAAAAACAATTGGAGCCGCTAAAGTACGTTTAGTTGCAGACCCATTTATTGTCGTGCCACATACATTTCACGTGATTCACGATCCCGCGAATATTCTACTAGAATATGATGGTATACTTGGAAATGATGTCTTTACAACACATGGGTGTATAATAATTTTTTATATTATGAAGTTATTTATGGATATAGGACCGAGCTTACCCCTATTAACAAAGGACAAATTGAGACCCAAGGTGGTATATAAATTAAATGCACGGAGTGAAACTATTTTGAAAGCTAATATTTTAAACCCCGAATTTAGGGAAGGTCTTGTTGAAGATGTAAAAGTTTTAGACGGAGTTTACTTATCTAATGCCATCACAAAGGTTGATGAGCAAAATCAAGCATATGTTTCTATTTTAAATACCTTAGAAAAGGAAGTAATGATTAAACAATTGGATATTGTTTTGGTGCCTATGAGCCCTATCACTCAGGAAATGGATGATTCACGTATTCCGGAACCTAGTGATTCTAAAGACTTCACTCGTGAGGCCGATTCTTCGCGTGTCGGACCTAGTGACTTCTTTATCGAAAATATTAATATTTTTAATTATAATCACTCCGATCGAATTCAACAATTAAAAAATCAGCTAAGGACTGATCATTTGAACGAAGAAGAGAAACGTTCCTTACTCGAGTTGTGCAAAAATTATAATCAAATATTTCATTTAGAGGGAGATAAATTAACGAGCACTAATGTTTTGTGCCATCAAATTATAACAGAATCGAATGCTCCCATTCAAACTAAAACTTATAGGTACCCCGAAGTACATAAACAAGAGGTTAATACTCAAATAAGTAAAATATTGCAACAAGGCATAATAAGACCTTCAACTAGTCCATGGTCTTCACCCCTTTGGGTAGTCCCCAAAAAAAAAGATGCATCCGGAAAAGTAAAATGGCGAATAGTAATTGACTACAGAAAACTGAATGACGTAACTGTAGGTGACGCATATCCCCTCCCTAACATCACTGATATACTAGATCAGTTAGGACACTCTTAATATTTTACAACCCTCGATTTAGCGAATGGGTTCCATCAAATTAAATTAGATCAAGAAGATATCCCTAAAACTGCATTTTCAACCCCACAAGGCCTTTACGAATACGTAAGGATGCCTTTCGGATTAAAGAATGCACCAGCAACATTACAAAGACTTATGAACACAGTTCTAAGTAGAATACACGGATTATACTGCTTTGTTTATCTAGATGACATAGTAATCTACGCGAATTCCGTTGAGGATCACACCCTCAAGCTTGAATCAGTTTTCAAAAGATTGCAAGAAAACAATCTTAAACTGCAACCTGACAAGTGCGAGTTCATGCGAAAAGAAGTAGCCTATTTAGGTCACGTCATCACTAACCAAGGCGTATTGCCAGATCCAGAAAAAACAAAAACAATAGAGCAATTTCCAGTACCTAAGAAACAAAAGGATATAAAATCATTTCTAGGTTTTGTTGGATACTACCGTAGATTCATAGAGAACTTCTCTAAACTTACTAAACCCCTAACAAGGCTATTAAAAAAGGATAACCCTTTTATTTGGACAAATGAGCAACAAGAATCATTTGATACCCTTAGAAAATTGCTAATCTCACCACAGATACTTAAATATCCAGACTTTTCAAAAGAATTTGTATTAACCACGGACGCAAGCAATTTTGCCATTGGAGCAATACTTAGTCAAGGAGAGATAGGAAAGGACCTGCCAATAGCTTATGTTTCTAGAACTTTAAATAGTGCCGAAGGAAACTATAACACGACGGAAATGGAACTACTAGCCATTAAATGGGCTGTACAGCATTTCCGCCCATACTTATACGGAAGAAAATTTAAGATTGTTACTGATCATAGACCACTTACCTGGTTGTTCAACTTTAAAGACCCAGGAAGTAAATTAATACGCTGGAGACTTCAACTCGAAGAATATGAGTATGAAATAATCCACAAAGCCGGGAAAATAAATTCAAATGTTGATTGTCTATCGCGTATAGCAATTAATACTATCACTTCACTTGAAACATCGAATATGGAAACCTATAACGACTTACAAACATTCCTAGATTCACAGCAAGAATTTGTTATTGAAGACTTCCTCGAGATAGATGAATTATTATTTAATAAAAAACACGATCATATTGCTTACTTAACAAATATTACATTGGACGAAGAAAATTTATATGCAATCGAAGCATTTAATTTAAGCCCAAATATTGACTTGTTGATGTCATCGAAAAAGGAACTTTACCAAATATTAGTATCCGAAACGGAAAATCAAACAATATATCATTGTATTGCTAAACAAAACCATTATGATAAGATTTCTTTGAAAGAATTATTCTTGACATTAAGAAACTAACGAAACGAATTGAAAAAAAAAAAAAGTCAAATCAATATTTTTACCAAACTTTAAAGATGCTTATAGCTCTTTTCACATTGACAAAGTAAAACAAATAATTTTCTTCTTATTCAGAAACTTGAAAATTAAGATCAGACTATGCCATAACAAAATTACCACACCAGATATCTCGCTTATCCCTACCATACTTAAAGAAAACCATAATGGTACTGCTTCTGGACATAACGGCATTGTTAAGATGTACCTTAGAATTAAATCTAAACACACCTGGCCCAATATGAAGAAGGACATAATCGATTTTGTAAATAACTGTAAATCATGTCAATTGAACAAAACTGTTCGGAAGAAAAATAAATCCCTTATGATTATTACGACGACTTCTGTAGCTGCATTTGAAAGAGTAGCAATGGATATAGTAGGACCCTTACCTGTCACTGAAGACGGAAATAGGTTCATACTTACCATCCAAGATGACTTAACTAAATTCTCTCAAGCCTTCTGCATACAGAACCATGATGCTGAAACGGTCGCAGAAAAATTAACATTGTTTATCTCATACTTCGGATTACCAAAATCCATTCTTACAGACCAAGGTTCTGAATTCATGTCAAAAACAATGAAAGAATTAGCAAGAGCTTTTAAGATCAAACAATTAAATTCAACAGCATATCATCCACAAACTAATGGTGCTTTAGAAAGGAGTCATGCAACTCTTAAAGACTACCTTAAACAGTATGTTAACGAAGATCAGAACGATTGGGACAAATACGTACCCTTAGCTATGTTCTGCTATAACACCAGCACACATTCAAGTAGTAACTTCACCCCTCATGAATTAGTATTTGGACAAAAACCCACATTACCAACTTCAGTTGTTGAAAAGGAAAACGAAAACGATTATGATACTTATGTCAACAACCTTAAATATAAATTAAATAAAATTCAGAAAATTGCTCGAGAAAATTTGATAGGTAACAAAGAAAAATCAAAACTCAGATATGATACCAAAATAAAAGTACCTAATTATACAATAGGAGATTATGTTTTACTATCCTCAATATCAACAAATAAACTTAAATCCATTTGGAAAGGCCCATATGAAATAATTTCAATCAATAAGAATATAAACAATGCTACCATCAGAGGACAGAACGGAAAATTTACTAAAGTCCATTTTAATAGAATGAAACCGACATCAAAACCTAAAGAAAAACGTGTGATTTCAGGTTACTCCTTGCGCTCGCGAAATCGGTTGAAATAAAACCTATAAACAAAAGCCCCGGACTATACTTCGACAGAATCGGAGCAATGAAGACTCATGTAGACGATTGGAAATTAGTAACGTTCAAGAGCATTGACAATATACCCAAGTCCATTGGATTCTTACAAACACAATGTAAATATACTAAAGTACATTGTAATGACTTAGAAGAGTATAGCGGAAGCTTTAAAATCTGCACTCGTAAATTGAAAACCAGTCAGAAAAACCTACTGAAGGTAACAGAGTCATTTGAATCGTTAGCCCATCTAACTGGGACACATCGTAGAAGCCGACGTGGATGGTTTGATGGAATAGGAACCGTTCTTAAAACAGTCTTCGGAACGATGGATTCAGACGATGCAGTTTACTATGACAATGTCATTAACAAGGTAGTAGAAGACGACAAAGAATTGTACAGAATTATGAAAAGTCAAGTACAAGTGACTCAATCCGCCATAACAAATTTTAATAATACCATATCCAAACTCAATTCAAACGAGAAAGCTTTAAATCAGAACTTTTTAACTATGAAAAAATTCGTTAACGACCTGAATACTAACCTATCCATAACTGATATTAGATCGATCATGAATACGCATTTTGGCGTTATTGACGGAATGATAGAGGACTTAACAACAGAAGTAAATACGATTGTAGAAGCTATACTATTTGCAAAACAAAATGTTCTGTATCCCAACTGAATTGACCACTAATCTAAAATCACTGAAAACAGGAAAACAATTTCCTTTAACCCTTACGGTAGAAGATATTCACCTTTTAATCGATATATCCCCTCTTAATGTGTTCTATATAAATTCTAAATTAATCTTCATCCTCAATATACCTCTAGTAACACCAGAGGAATTTGAATTATACCATGTTTATCCATTACCTGTTCCTCATAAATTCAAGGATTTAACTTTCGCCCTAGTACAACCTTCTAAAAGATATTTGGTTATTACCACCAACAGACAATCTTATGCCCAATTTAACTATCTAGAACAATGTAAAAAGCTTTCCCCTGAACATTTTATATGTGATGGAATAAATGAATATTCTTCTCACTCTAACCCTTCTTGCGAATCTCAATTGTTAACTAAAATCTTAGATTCTCTCCCAAAAGAATGTATTACCAAATTTATGTATGGAGAAGTTGAAATTTGGCAAAAACTAACAAATAATAGATGGATTTATATCTATTCCAATCCTACGAAATTAACCGTAGATTGCCCACCGAAACAAATAACAGATTTTAGCTTAACTAATACTGGAATACTGAGCTTAGATAAAGATTGCAAAGCATATGCAAATCTTATTCAATTAATGGCTACAGGTGACATCATCACCAATTATACTTCGCCAGATATTAACATTGACTTAGTACTGGACGAATGTTGTCATGATCTAAAATTAAATAAGACTCAACACCTTTTTACCCCAAACAATATAGGTAACATCCAACTGGATGATCTAAATCTAGCTTCTGTAAAGTTGCATTCAATAGAAGAACAAATTACTACTCAACAAGAGCAAAACTCTAAATACAATTTCAAATCTGGAGTTCATATACCATACTTACTTTACACGATATGTGCCTTTGTATTGTTTTACCTTTTATGGAGGTTCTGCAAGATTTTCCAACTCTTTAATTTATTACGATCCTCACATAATCCCGGAGATGGAAGAGGATGTTGTTGTGTCCAAATATTTAATCAATGCAACACTAGGAGAACTAACAACCGTATTGAACCAGCAGTAGAATTCCATAGAGTTAACCGTTCAGATTTAATATAAGATGACGAAGATACTCCAAAACCTTCACCATTAAAAGTTAAAAGAACTCCTAGTATGGAATCAAAGGCCAAATATACGTATAACATGACTAATTAACTAAACCGAGACATTAAATTCATTGTGTATAAGGTTAATTTATGTAATAACTTCACTTAGATTTTAATCTCACCTCATTTACACTAGAATAAATTGAATAGATTATGACTAGAATAAGAAAATATAATATTGAAAATGAGATTCTTTTACTCACCCTTAGAGATTTTAGACTAAGATTGGAATCAATTAAAGGATTTAATATTATTGTTTTTCACTACCTCAACTTTAGAGTAAATATTAGTAAATAACTTACCTTATAATTATAAGCTATAATTGTATAACTTTGTATAATCAACTATTTTTCTTGTGTAATCTTTTAGACTAGTTCATCTACCATTTACTTTAATACTGTTTGATAATACTGTTACTGTTTACTGTTTAATTTACTTTACTTTAATTTTTATTTAAGATTTATACTTTTGTAAAGAAGGAAAAGGAATTGACTAAACAAACCCTTTTAGCTATTGTTTAGTTCTCGCCTGGGAGGTGTTATATACCAGCCCTAACATTACGTCTCAACCCTAATACTTACGCACTTACACGTGCCGTGATCTTATCACGCGCTCATTCAAGCTCTCAATGACCCTTTACTAGCAACATAGTATGTTATTATCACTCCTTTTATAAAGCCGCACCGACCAATTAATATTTGAATTTGACAACTCAGATAAGAGTTAGAATACTGATTACTACAATGTAGAATAGAAGTCCCTTTGTACAAGACCAATAAGGAAATCTCGGGTCATGAACATTGTGCCAGCCATCCCTTATCATCACGGACTAAAGTATCGTCGAGATAAGTTATTGGCTGACACAGAAAATCGACATCACGTACCGGTTTTGGTACGTGATGATTATCGAGGACGATTTATATATAAGAAGAGTTATTTGTTAAGTAAAACTAGACTGTAACTGAGCATATTCCAAGCCTTTTATTCCGTCTCCCGTAGGTTGCCACAACGTTGGCAAAGTGGTGACCCCGACGTCTGAATATCAAGCAACCTTCGGTTAAGCAGCAGCATGTCGTCGCCTGTGAAACAGAACCCGTGTGCAGCTACCCTAGAAGTGCAAGCAATCAGCACTTCGTCTAAAATCGCAGACTTCTGGAAGGACAAGCCCCGGTTATGGTTCGCACATTTTGAAGCAGTAACCACCCCCCAGAAGTTAGGTGACGAATCCAAATTCCACCTAGTCCTTACCAAACTAGCCAAAGAGGAAATCGAACAAGCCAGTGACATAGTGATTTCCTCATCAGACAGCGGAAAGTACCAGAAGTTAAAAGACAGATTGATTTCGACATATGAAGAATCCCCGCATCGCAAATTCCAGAGATTACTCACGGACACCGACCTCGGAGACAGAAAACCGTCACAGTTATTAAGAAAAATCAAGGAGCTTAGGGAAGGTCAAATCAATGACGAAACTGCAAAAATGTTTGGCTAAAACAATTACCGACCTCCTTAACCTCAAAACTTTCGGCAAATAAAGAGAAAGGAATTGACGATTTAGCCCAGATGGCCGACAATATTTACGAAGTCTCGAGCTTCGAACAAGTTGCTGCGCTAAGCAGGGTCGACGACCCAGTAACGCAACTAACTGCCGAGCTAGCGAAAGTAAAGATTGAGTTAGCTGCAATTCATAATAACAACAATCGTCGGCAGTTTTATCGCAGTAAGCCATTCTCAAGTTCACGGTCAGGAAGCCCGTTTCCATTCCGGAGAAACTCGAAGTTATGCTTTTATCATTCACGTTTTGGCAAGAGAGCTTTCAAGTGCGAGGCTCCGTGTTCCTGGAAGCAACAGGGAAACTAAAGCGGGCATGCACTGAGGCGGAGCTGTATGCTTTTTCACAATTTCATCGCCTATTTATCACAGACAAGAAGACTGGAGAAAAATATTTTATCGATACTGGCGCGAACATATCTGTACTTAAACGCAAGCTGAAGCATTCCGGGAAAACAGATTACTCATTACATGCTGCCAACGGTTCAAAGATCAGCACATATGGAGAACGATGTTGTGCCCTTGAACTCGGGCTTCGAAGAACTTTTAAATGGAACTTCGTGATCGCCGATGTCAATACCTCTATCATTGGAGCAGATTTTCTGGAGCATCATGATTTATGGGTTGATTTACGCAGAAAAAGGTTGATTGACAACACTACCAAACTATCATCCAGAGGTAGAACCATAATAGCAAACCAAGCCACTTTAAGTACCATTGATGGGAGTCTTGTTATCGCAGACTTACTTCGGAGATATCAGCGCATCACCGTACCCGCATCTTTGAAGATTAGTCCCAAGCACAACGTTCAACATTTCATAGAGACGCAAGGCCCTCCGGTCGCTTGTAGAGCCAGGCCTCTCCCTCCAGAAAGGTACAGGACGGCTCAAAAGGATTTCCAGGACATGATGGATATGGGAATATGTCGACCGTCAAACAGTTCATGGGCCAGTCCTTTGCATATGATGAAGAAGAAAAATGGTGAATGGAGACCATGTGGAGATTATAGAGCCCTGAACAATATAACAGTCCCTGACCGGTATCCACTCCCACGGTTACTAGATTTCACTTACATTCTCGAGGGGAAACGCATTTTTAGCAAAATCGATATCCGGAAAGCATATCATTGCATACCAATGGCTCCAGAAGATATTTCCAAAACAGCCATCATCACCCCCTTCGGTCTTTTCGAATTTCCGAGAATGACATTTGGACTTCGGAACGCCGTTCAGACTTTTCAACGATTTATGGACTCAATATTCAGACATAAAATATCTTCACAACGCGGCGGAGCATCTTATCAAGAGCCAAAGGATGAAAACATATCAGATTTCACATTTTGTTTCGTCGACGACATCCTTTGTGCATCAGAAAATGAAGAGCAGCATTGCAAACATTTGGAGATAATTTTCAAGAAATTAGATGAACATGGTCTTACAATGAATCTGGAAAAATGCGAATTCATGAAGAAGGAAATAGATTTTTTGGGGTATCATGTATCCTGTAACGGGATTTCCCCCACTCAAGAAAAACTTGAGGCTATAACCAACTTTCCTAAACCAGAAAAGGTGAACATGTTGCGAAGATTTTTGGGTATGGTTAATTTCTATAGAAGCAGCATCCCAAAAGCGGCATTTTATCAAGCAGAGTTGAAGAAATATTTACATGGCTGCAAGAGGAACGATAAGAGTGTAATTAAATGGACCAAGACAGGGGAAGAGTCTTTCGAAAAATGCAAGGAGCTTATGAAAAATTTAGCAAGTTTATCTCACCCTGCTAATAATGCATCCATCTCGCTTATGACTGATGCTAGCAATGACTGCGTGGGCGTCGTTTTGCAACAAAAGGAGGATGGTGAATGGAAACCCCTCGGATTTTTTTCAAAAAACCTGACACAGACGCAACAAAAATATTCTACGTATTATCGAGAGCGTTTGGGTATCTACCTAGCTGTGAAGCATTTCCAAAGACTCGTGATAGGACGAGATGTTACTATCTACACAGACCATAAACCAATCACTTTCGCATTTTCCAAAAAACCAAATATTGATGACCCACCTCGGAGAATTCGTCAACTAGACTACATATCACAGTATAGCACAGACATAAGGCATATTAGCGGATCAGACAACGTGGTTGCAGATGCCTTATCAAGGGTGATCGAGGAGATAATCACTCCTTCAGAAATTGACTTCGAGGAAATGGTCGAATTTCAACGCACGGATGCAAATCTTAAAGAGCTTTTCAAGAAATCAAATCTGACATTATCCAAGTTTAGTGTGCCCGGCAGTAATTCCCAGCTAAATTGCGATACCTCAACCGGGCAACCGAGACCGTATGTTCCTGCAGTATTTCGGAAGAAAATTTTCGACGCGATTCATGGTTTGAGTCATCCAGGAAAACGAACCACACGAAAAATGATTTCAAAAAGATTTGTTTGGGATAACATGAACAAGGAAATAAACGAGTGGTGTAAACCATGCCTATCATGCCAGAAATGCAAGGTTACTAGGCACACTATTTCACCTATCGGCACATTCATGCCCGCTCATCGTTTTGAGCACGTGCATATAGATATCGTCGGCCCCCTACCTACAAGCCAAGGTTACAGATTTCTGCTGACTATGATTGACCGTTGCTCTTCTTGGCCTGAGGCATTTCCCTTGAAGGAGATTACTGCGGAAAAAATCGCTTCATGTTTATTCCAAGGGTGGATCTGCAGATTTGGCCCCCCCCTCCGGCTTTCCTCGGACCGTGGAAAACAGTTCGAATCTGAGCTTATTAAATCCTTGGCCAGGTTAATGGGAACGGAAAAATTACGAACAACAGCCTACCACCCGCAATCCAATGGAATGGTGGAGAGATGGCATCGTTCGCTGAAGGCGTCTCTCATGGCAAGGAACAGTAAGGAAAATTGGGTAAAAGAATTACCAATCGTCCTTCTTGGCCTAAGAAGTTGTTTACGAGACGACATGGGTTTGAGCGCCGCGGAAATGGTTTATGGAGAAACAATAAGGCTTCCCGGGGAATTCTTTGGTGATTCTGGCTTGCGATCAACGTATCACGACTACGTGCAAGATTTGAAACAACGAATATCAAAAAACTGCTCCGTTCCGAGGAGAGAGAATCACCAAAACAAGTATTTCATCCACCCCGAGTTAAGCTCCTGCTCTCACGTTTTCATCAAGAGAGAAGGTGTCGCCAAAGGTCTGATTCCTCCTTATGAAGGGCCTTACGAAGTTCTACGTCGAACGGCGAAATATTTCGTCATCAACAAGAACAACACCGACGACACATTTTCGATTGATAGATTAAAGCCAGCTTTCCTACCAGCAGATCAGCCGAGTTCCATCACGTTCCCGCAACCAACGAGCAAAGCGGAAGACTCAGTTGTCGAGTCAGCACGACCAACAACGTCCAAGTTTGGTCGAAAGTACAAACAAACGTTGAGATTCCAACTTTGATGACGGCACTCGTTTGGTATAAATAGCGAATTGGTAAATCATAGAGTATCATTCGCTATTCAGTAAACCAGCAGGAAACGCAACGAAACCACCATGGGCGGATATAACTCCAAGGAACAACTAACCATGACCCAAAACAACGGGATACAAGACGCCACCAAATTGACGGAAAATATCGCCGAGCGGAGGTGATAAAAGAGTTCAACGGTCATCGGGAGATGATTCTTGCGACGCTCGGGATCCTCACCATACTAGCGGCCATCGTGTTCTTCATGGTGGCCAACCGTTTTTTTAACGGAAGAGTTGGCGCCGCACTCGGGAAGAGGGGGATTACCTCAGCCTAGCTAGTCGCAATGTATAGTATTATTTAATTTAAATGTTTTCGTGCTTTGTTTTTTTTACTTTTCCATTTATCGTAATTTACTCAATATTGCCTTTTTGTAAGGGGGGGAGTATCTGTGCCAGCCATCCCTTATCATCACGGACTAAAGTATCGTCGAGATAAGTTACTGGCTGACACAGAAAATCGACATCACGTACCGGTTTTGGTACGTGATGATTATCGAGGACGATTTATATATAAGAAGAGTTATTTGTTAAATAAAACTAGACTGTAACTGAGCATATTCCAAGCCTTTTATTCCGTCTCCCGTAGGTTGCCACAACGTTGGCAAAAACATGATACCCAAATTTTGCTTTGATGTCCCCTATCACGTCGCCTAAACCTTAAAGACCCCATTGTTCTCCCCCGAAAAACATCGTTATCTTTTGCGTATATAAACTGTACGCACAGGCCCTTTCGTTAGAGAGAAGCACCAACCACTCTGAGTAGCAGTCGCTCCCTATACTCGCGATCGTAACTTACCTTCGTACCCCAAGTCGCGTCCCCAGTAGACTTTTCCTTCTAACGAAAACGTGTTATAGACTAGATAGTTTGTAGGGAAATAAAACTCCTTAAAATTCTCGAAGTCTTTATTATCTTGTCCTCGTCGAACCCTGACAGTCGAAGGATATAACAATAATTAAAAAATAATTAACCCCAAGGACTGTGTTGAGCTAGATTAACCCCATACCCCATACATACGAGGCTGACATTTAGGCGTCAGCCTCGGCTACTCTATCTAGGGCCGTGGGTTCGAATCTGAGTTCTTACCTTCCTAGAGGATGACTTCCTGAAGGTGCGGCTGGCAAGGAAAGAGGGATTACTCAAGGTTCAGAGTTATATTCAAAAAATCTTACGGTACACAATTGCTAAGGGGCCGTTATAGCCTAACCTACATAACCTGGATACATAGACACCGGCTTCGCGCTCTTCCACGACTGTGTCTCTTTCCGGCGTAAGGGTGAAGGTATACGACCTGAACGCTGGCAGCGAGATGCAGCTTCAATGGGCAGTCCTGGCAGCGTGGGTCCTCCACTCGGGCAGCAGCTACTGATGAGGACCGGGCTCCAAAATGCAGGGCTTCGCCTTGTACCAGGGTCGACGACAATGCGCGACGTCCAAGTGGCTCGCGTCGAACTGTGGTGTCTGTCTCGAAGCGGCCCGCGCTCCGCTTGCAAAAACATGGCCGCTCGCGCGTCTCGCGACCTTCAACATGTTTTCGCGTGATCTCTCTCAGCCAATCGCCGAGCTTGATATCAAATAGGAGGGCGACTGCCCCTCACGCCGCCGATATCTACATCACGCCACTGTTACGATGTCGGCGAATACGGGTACCAACACAGGGTACTACAATACCCCGATGTAGGTGAATACGGGTACCAACACAGCATACACAAGTCCCATCATTTAAGTAATCTTGAACATTGAAATATCCCTTTTTCGACAAAGTCGCTTTAACAAGCTTTTTAAATTGCTCAAAAGGCAATTTCAAAATCACGGAGGTAACGCTTCATATCGTAAGCAGTACGCTACAGTTTACAATTTATCGATAATTTGTAAACTAACGAGAAACAAAAAAACGTTACTACGTATACTAACGGTTTTGACAATCTTACGGTGACATACATACGAATGAACAAAGTTATGTAGTCAAGTAAGGCAGTTTTCTTGCTTGACAGGTTCGCACTTAATGTAGCCGTATTGTATTTAACTCTTTCGTGGACTGTAACCGAATGTGGGGCCAAGACATAATATCCGAGTACGTTTTGGACACCATAATTTTGTATGAGAAAAATTTAAATGCTAGAGAAGTCGTGTTCATTTGAAAGTACTATTAGGTATGCAATTGTGACACGAATGTTATAGAAAAAGATCGCTATAGTATTAAACTGAGAGAGCAAGCGAGGCAGAACTATCTCCTGTCTGGATTGCTCCTTGCTATTTTTCTGTGTTCAAAAATAGTTTAATATGACATTATCCGAACCCATAGTGACACAAATAGTAGCGCTACCTATAACTGCAAGGAAAATGCGAATTCTGTATAAGTTCCGTCCACAGTAATTATATAGCATTTGACGCAAATAGTGATAAGTTGTATTTAAACTGTATTTAGCGCCTGCCGTATTGTATTTAACTCTTTCGTGGATGGTAACCGAATGTGGGGCCAAGACATAATATCCGAGTACGTTTTGGACACCATAATTTTGTATGAGAAAAATTCAAATGCCAGAGAAGTCGTGTTCATTTGAAAGTACTATTAGGTATGCAATTGTGACACGAATGCTACAGAAAAAGATCGCTATAGAATTAAACTGAGAGAGCAAGCGAGGCAGAACTATATTCTGTCTCGGTTGCTCCTTACTATTTTTCTGTGTTCAAAAATAGTTTAATATGCGACCTGTAATTATCCGACCTGTGGAAGTACCCATAGTGACACAAATAGTTGCGCTACCTATAACTGCAAGGAAAATGCGAATTCTTTATAAGTTCCGTCCACAGTAATTATATAGCATTTGACGCAAATAGTGATAAGTTGTATTTAAACTGTATTTAGCGCCTGTCAAAACTCTGTAGCTCAATTCTCTATCTCTGACATCTAGAATTTTCGATTGCAATCTCTGTCAAATTTGTATTTTGAAAGATGCTTACTTCCAATTGACGTTTGACCAATCAGAGCGCGATTATCGGTGTCAGGAGCTGTCATCTAAAGCGATTGTCATATTTTGTAAAGCAGGGGATACTGAATGATATTTTGGCAGCTTTCCCCGAATGGACCACCAAAATTATTGTTAATTTGGCAAATCTCCCCGAATGGATCTCTGACACAAATTGGTACAGTAATATCTGTAAGAGAAATGTTTCAACCGAACAGTTTTTATTGAAGTTTGTACAACAAATAAACTTTACTCTGTACATTACACAGCTTCGCAATGTTTCGCATTCCACGTCGTCGAGAAAGCGAGGAAGTATGTTTTGGAATTCCGGTATGTGGGTTCCGCAGTGTTATTTTTTTTGTCCAAATGGCTTTTTGTATCAATGGGAACCGTAAAATGGGATGAGTAGAGATTCAGGGGTAAATAGAATGACTCTTATAGAAGATATTTTCTGCCGAAAATTATTTTCTCACTGGCTCGATATGTTTTTGATACGGTATATTATTTGATATTGTGTGTGTGAGTGAGTGAGTAAAAGATATTGTAAGTGAGCAGGCACAAGCGCGTTGGAGCTGGCGGGGGGAGACTGGGCGGGGGAAGTCGGCCACCACCACCACCACCACGCCCTGGACGTTCCGCACCGCCTGCACTGTCCCCAGGAATCTTCCTCGCTGCTCCTGAACATTCGCGCGTTGCTCTGCATTCATCCCCATCATCCGCCCCTAATCTGATGACGTTATCAGTATTGCTCCAGCTTCCGACGATACCGGCACGCGTAGGTGTGTGAGGTTTCACAGGACTTCATATAAATAATTTTAAAATCCGATCTGATCGATGCTGCTGATAAGTGTGCGTTCACCATACAAATTCTGCGCAGAGGCGCATGTGCGCCCGATACAGAATCTGTACCGAAACGACCGGGTCTGAAAACTTCCATTTTATTACATGCTCTCGGTAAAGAATCTGTACAGATTCCGTCCCGAAACAAGTCACAAAACAAGTAAAATATCATACTCGCGCTGACATTTGCTTAACGAGAGTCAGCGTCAGCAGTAAGACGTCAAACGTTGAGATGGGAGTTATGCATCTCGGCCCAAGAAACAACATCCTACTAAACTGACCTAGTGACGCCGACGCTAGCGTCATTGGCATATGAACATGGAAGACATTTCATGCTAGTGACTTTAGTTCCCTTTTTAGCCACCGGGTCAGATGTGTTTGTGACTCTGTAGATACATATGATAATAAAAATATAAGAGCCAATAGTTGCCGAGGCGATACAGGTAATTTTGTATAATTATGCAAGATTATACTAATCTTTGAATAAGATAGCATTTTGCATTTCCCGCTGCCTGCAGAACTCCACAAACTGGAACTTTGTTGTTCGCCCGCGATGTTCTTTTGTATTTACTTCCTTTTTTTGTTTCGTAGGGATACCACCGACGAGGGGTGGAACTTCCAATATCTGTGCCGTTATTGCAAATGTTATTTACGCCCTGTCGCGGAGGCTGCTTGGGAAAGAGGTCACCTATAGGATAGACTTTTTTCATCTTCTTGAATTAACATTAACATTATACTATTCAGGCACTTCTTTTCATCGTACGCACCTCCCCTTTTCGAGAAGTCCCCGTTATGCGCCTAAGAGCTCTTTCACATATTTTACATTTAAATACAAGCGCGTACATTGCTTCTGGCCCCACACTAGGATATAGGAGGATAGGAGAGAACCAGAAACAGCGACATCTCTCACATGTAAACATCCAAGACCTGAGGTTTTTTTTCTGCCGGGGAACGAACCTGGGACCCCACGAATGGTAGGCAAAGCCACTACCACAGCGCCACAGAGGTCGTCTAATATACATATAAGCGTTTAACCCTCTCAATAGCCATAAAAAAAAGCTACAAAATACCAAATTGTTATGGCGGCCAGCCACATTACCGATTATTTTATATTTTTAATTTACTCAGTCAGTCGACCAATCAAGTGTGAGATACCAGAGAAAAGGTATGTTTATCCTCATTTCCGCTAAGTATTACCGGTACTAAAAAATAATAGTGGGTAGTAGTAATTATTTTATAAAAATAAATATAAATATTATTCCATGTCCTCATTAGGTGTTCATGCGCGAGTGGACGGTAGGTAAATTAAAATGTAATGCAAGTCCATACTAGGTGTTCATAAGTGAGTGTACAGGTTAAGTCGCGCGTCAGACGCGCTCCAGCGGAAGCTCTTCACATTACAGCGTCTGCAGCGCATCTCAACCGCGAAGCTGTCGCTAGCGTTTGTCGCGCTGCAGACGCTAGCGTTTGTCGCGCTGCAGACGTATCATCGCATTTTGAATTCCACAAGGCAGATCGAGATTGAATTTCGTGTAAGATTTATCGGTATCGAACATGGCGAAGGTAATTTGAAACGTCCGGCACATGCACAGATATCGAGAGATAGGTTCAGGGTTGTGGCACGCGCAAAAACTCTAGCCCCGATTGTCTAGACATTAAAAATTCTCAGTAGTCGCCGGGCGACCGCAGTGACGAATTCATTTCCGCTGATTTTCGAAAATGCCGACCTGTGCAATACTTAAGTGCAAAAGTAGAAGCGAGATTGTGAACTCCAAGAACGGCGGTGTAAAATATCACTTGTAAGTCTCATTCCAACTATTATTTCTTGTTAAAAAACAAGAAATAAACATTATTACGAAAATAAATAATAATTCACGAAAAATTCGATCATTAAAGTGTCGTCGTCGTCGTCGTCGATCGTGATGTTGTTCTCGCTAGGTTTATTATCCATTGCTTGTTTTGTATCTTAATTTCATAACGTATTGCCAAGCTATGAATATTTCACACTTATCTAAATACGAAAGTAAATATGCATCGAGGTAAGGAGGCGAACTGTTAAACGCACGCAGAGACGACGTATGTGTGATGGGGATAGTGATTGATAGTGAGAATTATGTTTTTGAATCGACAGAAAGAAATATATTTTCACCAATTCGAATAAAATCCAATGGATAATCATATAATATTGCTAAGCAAAGCTGTAATGGAAAGATATACAATATAAGACTGCATTACATAACAAAAAATTCTACGCCTAAATTGTCAAAACGGCAAGTTCTTAATAAATATTTGCATTTTTCTGGTCAATAGGTTGTATTGTACTATTTAGGATTTTACAGAAAGGGTATATATGCCGAAAGGCGGTTGTTAAGTACATCATTCTGAACATCTTTCTCTATGAAAACGATTTGATTAGAGCAACATTATTATGCTCTTTTCATTACGTTTTGGGCCGAGCCGTCAGCTGATTTATATAGGAAAGTAAAAAATAACGTTGCTCTGATCAAATCAGATTCAGTGAGAAAGTTGTTCAAAATCATGTCCCAAACAACCCTTTTCGGCTTGGCACCCTGTGTGTAACAGCCTGTATAGATTGAAATAGGTATTTCTAGTAAAATAAATACGTCATATTAACAAACAATGTATTATTTTATTTATATAACCCGGCATAGATACCACTGTCTATAAATTATAATCGATCAATGAAACACGCTGTCCTTGCAATGTCCCAATACTAGGTCAGCTAGCTAGTGTACCTGCGGTAGTGTGGATGTGTTCAGACGATAGGTGTATGACCACAGATATCGAGAGATCGGCCCTTGGCGCTAAGCTTGTATCGGAACCAGTGTCGCCGAAAACTAAGAATACGCATACATTTACACAACTCGTACATCAATCCCTCCGCTTTATTGGTCAGTGCAATGTCATGCACCTATCGTCCAAACACACCCACACTACCGCAGGTATACTAGCTAGTCGAGCTAGTGTTCGATCGATCGATTATAATTTATAGACACTGGTATAGACAGTCGTATACAATGCCGCGTTCTATAAATAAAATAGTACATTGTTTGTAAATACGACATATTTATACGACTTCGACATATGAGACCCCTTTGCCTCTGTTCATTTTTTCAACAGAATCCTTACAGCTAGAAAGAGAGACAAAGAGGTTTCTGAAGGTAGAATAACTGTGAACACTTCGGACCTGACTGAAAGCATCGGAATTTCCGATCAATACTTATAACACCCCATTATCCTTCGTCGGGCGAGGTTTTAAACAAACTTAAAATCTAAACTGCCTGTTTGGCAATCATTGGAATAACTAACAATAAACTTACGTACTAAGAGTAATAAAATAACTATATTATTACATTTACTATGTTAGTAATTGCGGAATGATAAAATCTATCGATTCAAAAACATTCTATCGATTCAATTCTCCTATCACTATCCCCATCACTATATGTATCACGATGCATCTTTGCTTTCGTACTTAGATAAGTGTGAAATATTCATTGCGTGTTAGCTTGGCAATACGTAGTGAAATTATGATACAAAACAAACAATGTATAGTAAACTTAGCGAGAACAACATGACATTGTCACTTTAATGTCAATTCGTGACGAATTTTCCGCGAATGATTTATTTTCGTAATAATGTATATTTCTTGTGTTTTAAGAAGAAATAATAGTTGGAATGAGACTTAAAAGTGATATGTGACACCGGCGTTCTTGGAGTTCACAATCTCGCTTCTATTTTTGCATGTGAGTATTGCACAGGTCGGCATTTTCGAAAAACAACGGAAATGTATTCGTCACTGCCCGGTGACTACCGAGAATTTTTTAAATCAAACCTGTCGGAGCTACATTTGTTCGCACGTGCTACGCCCCTCTCGATATCTGTGTGTATGACATTGCACTGACCAATAAAAGCGGAAGGATCGACGTAGGAGTTGTGTAGATGTGTGCGTGTTCTTAGTTTTCGGCGACACTGGTTCTGATACAAGCTTAGCGCCAAGGGCCTATCTCTTGATAACTATGGGCACATGCGTTCGCAAACTGTTCTAACACCGAAAGATCGCATCGCACGCGACTACGCGGCGTTTACGGTACGACGAGCTCGCAGCGCTACAAACGCGCGACTAAAACGCCTATTTGGAAAGAGTTGTAAAGGCGTTTGATGGCCTCAATTTATCTAGCATAAGCATACTTCGAATACGTTTGTAATATTTATATGTTAAATTGATATTGGACGCGAATCGTCCCGACGAAACAAACAGGGGCTGATTTTAAAAGGATATGTATGATAGAAATAGATAACGCCTAGACCCAACACAGATTTCAAGATAATAGAGGAAAAGCTGTGCTCACCTGAAAAACGCTATCCTGGCTCATTCCACACCCCCCACCGTAGCTCGTCCGAACACTCAGAATGAATCGTCACTTTCGAAGTCAGGGATGCGTCCGACACGCTCGCGACGACAACAGCCTGACCGCAACTGGCTGTGTCCTTTGCAGAGGTCGTTCCAACGGTTCAAGCCAACATACAGAGGCACAGCCGCGTTTTCATACTACCCGAAATTGGTTGGGCAGTTGATATATTCTTGGAAATAAGACCAGAAGTGATTTTTTTTTTAAAATTTAATCACTACTACCTAAGGAAATTCAACTCAAAATAGAATTATTTGACAACAATTTAATTTACACCATTTAACAGTTCATCCAAACGACCAAATTAGAAATTATTACAAACCAAGCAAAGCAATCACAAAATGAACACACAACACTATAACCTCACAATTACGTTAACACTAAAATCGATAACCAAACCGGCAGAGTGACGACCTAATAGCACGAAAAATGAAGCGAGAATGTGTCGGTACCGGCGGGGCATCGCCTTTTATAGTCTCTCCCCTCTACTATTAATCTTCCCTCCAACACGGCCTTTCCTGACGGGAGGCCGTCCTTGGGCTCCTTCCTCTCTAACTGTGATGGTCGGTATCCAAGATTGGCATGGAAGATTCTTCGCTGCCGGATGGGGTCTCGGGCGGCATAGCAGATTCCTCCGTCAATCCCTGCATCCCGGACGATCCAGGTTGGGGCTCGCTAGCGTCAGTCACCTCGACTACGGGAGGCTGGGTGACGCTCGAGGAGGACTCCTCGCTCTCGTCGTCTGCATCTGCACAGAACAAAAACCAAAGCACAAAAACTTGTTCACTCAATTCAAAACAAAGTAAGGAAACTACTTAATAGGTAGGTGCGTTAAAACAGCAATACGGTAAGCTAGCTAACCTAGCCTAGCCTAAACACAACGGTGATCGGTACAGATATCAGTTTGTTCTATAGAACAAACTGATATCTGTACCGATCACCAGGGGCAGTTCCCGTCGGGGGAGTGCCGCCTCACGACTCGTTAGAGATCTACGCGCACTTACGTGAGACATAACTTTGCGCGTGTGAACCGGTTCCACATAAAAGAATGTTTCAACCCAAACCTTTAATAACCCATGGACAGTGCTTCCTATACAAGCACCGCACACATGCATACACCACGACTCGTCAGAGACAAACCCGTGGCATGACGCTGCGTGTACAAATGCTCCAGGACCACGTATCTGAGGGTCTCCAAGACAGTGTCCGAGCATACAACGTCAAGCACGTTCCACATACCAGAATCGCATGTCTGAGCGCACTCCAAGACAGCATTCCAGAACATAAAACGTACTTTATACTGGAAGTACATCTGTCAGCCAAGACAGCTTACCCAAGTACACGGACTTCAAGATAGAGGCTATCCAGACTGCAAGGTAAAACCTCCATCGGCTGTGTCCACCCCATGCGTAAACATATCACACTAACAAAAATAACAGGACACCCAAAAAAAAATACTTTCTTGAGAACATTATCTTTAAGACAGACAGAGGCCCCGGCACAGGCGTGTGTTGCAAAAATATTTGAGCAGAATTCTTGGCAAGCCGAAATAATCAAATTCACTCACCACTAAAGAAAGCAGAACAGACATCAGGAGTCCATTCTCCATGCCACGGCATCATATATTCCGCAGCTGCTTGCGTTAACTTCCCATATGAGCCTGCCAGGAGCTGAAGCTCATAGCGACAATGAGGCAGGATCTTCATCACCCGGTAAGGCCCTCGCATACAGGAATCCAGTTTCCCTGTCGCCTGGGCTTGTTTTCTGACAAAAACTAAGGAATTAAGTTCAAAACCACGAGGTGCCTTGCGACCTTTGTTGACATAAGCATTTTGAGACGCTTGATTTGAACGAAGACGTTCAGATACTCTCTGGCGACTCATCTCCCGGAGAGCTTCCCTGTTTGGGCTGGATCCCTCAATGGCCACATCACGTATTAAACTCCGAATGAGCGGCGTAGCTGCATCAATGCCAATCAATAGGTTCAGAGCCGAACATTTTGTTGTCCTATGCTTGGTGATATTGAGGACCAGCTGTAGCTTCCACATAACGGTTGGCCATCTTTGTTCGCGATAATTGCACTCAATTCGCACCATATTGAGCACGGTACGGCAGTAGCGCTCCACTTGCCCGTTAGATTGATGCATCTCGGGAGTTATTAGATGCGTATCGCAGCCCATACCGTGAATCCAGTCGAGGAAGTCTGCACTTTGGAACATCCTACCTCTGTCAGCTACAATTAGCTTGGGCGTTCCAAAAAGTGATATGAGGTTGGTAACATGGCGCTTCAACTCGTCTGACTCTTGCCGAAACATAGGATATAACAAACAGTACTTAGAAAAAGCGTCTATTAAAATAAGGACATAACGATAGCCATCAGCTTCTGGTAAAGGTCCTAACACATCCATATGGACCGTCTCAAAAGGCACATCTGGTTTTTCCCATGAGTGGATGGGTTGTAAAGGAGCACGGGCTACTTTCTTATGGGAAAGGCACACCAAACAGTGGGTTATATATTTCAACGCGAAAGCTCTCAACCCTGGAAACCAGAAGTGCTTCATGATCAAGTCGACCGTTTTGTCTACCCCAGGATGGTCATGTTCATCGTGGAATATTCTCATAAGACTCAGCCTATGACCTTTCGGAATGTAGCATAACAATTTTGGATTTTCACCAGTAGTTATAAACTTAAAATACAAGATATCAATTTTTACAACATATTGGGTAGGATCCAATTGTCCGTCCGACAATCTCTGCCTAAGAGACAGAGTCTCTTCGTCAGAGGCCTGGGCAATCCGGGCCCAATTCTGAGGCTTCTGGACAGTAACAGTATTTACCGGATTACGGCTGAGATAGTCAGCATGAGACAAAAGGGAACCCTTACGATAATCCAAGGAAAAATCAAAATCTTGCAGGTATACCCACCACCGGGCCACTCTAGGTAATAAGTCCTTTTTCCTCTGAGTGAGTTTTAATGCATTGCAGTCAGTGACCACGGTGAAGCGTACCCCTACAAGATAGTGCCTAAAGTGCTGGAGAGCTTTGACCACTGCGAGCGTTTCCAGCTCATACGAGTGGTATTTGCTCTCAGCACCCTGAGTAAGTCGGCTAAAATAAGACACCACGCGTTTACGATTACCCTCATGTACTTGAATCAAAACAGCTCCATAACCAATAGAACTCGCATCTGTATGGACCTCTATTGGTAACGAAGGGTCGTAGATGGCTAGTACCGGCTCACTCGTCAGACATTCTATGATGTGCTTTCGAGCCGCCCGTTGTTCTACTCCCCAAGAAAAGTTAACGCCCTTTTTAGTTAGCGCGGCTACGCATGCAGTCTTTTGGGCAAAGTTGGCTATATAGCGTCTAAAATAACTGGCTAGGCCCAAAAACTGACGAACTTGTTTTACATTTTGTGGCTCAGCTGAGTCAATCAAAGCTCTCACCTTCTCATGGCTCGGCCTAACCTGACCTTCACTGATTGTTCGTCCCAGGTATTCTATCTCTGTCGCTAAAAATGAACACTTCTTCAAGTTAATCGAAAAACCGGCGCTAGTTAATGTGTCAAGGACCTTACGAAGCAAAACAAGGCCTTGGTCTACCGTTTTACTTAAAATAAGGACATCATCGATGTAGACCAGGATATCGCCAGATTCGATGAACTCGCGAAGTGTTTTTGCGATAATCCGCTGGTAAACGACAGGAGCGTTTGCCAATCCATAAGGCATTTTTAAATAATTATAATGTCCTTCAGAGGTAACAAATCCTGTGAGCGGTACCGAATCTTGATCCAACGGGATCTGGTGGAAACCAGTTGCCATATCCAGCCTACTAAAAAATTTGTTACTTCCTAATCGATCTATGTGGTCATCTATTCGCGGCAGATCTATTTTTCTATCTTTCACCGTGACCTCATTGAGCTTACGGAAGTCAACACACATTCTGTCCGACCCGTCTTTCTTTTTGACGAGAAGAATAGGACTTGCGTTCTCAGAATCGGACTCCTCAATAATGCCCTTGTCCAAAAGATCTTTAATAATTTCGCGAACGCGAAGCGTCTCGGCATGGGACAGTCTATATGGGCGATAGTAAACAGGAGTGTTGGAGTTAAGTTTTATTGACATACACCCTGTCTTGACAGTTGAGGTCGCAGTACCAGAAATGAAAAATTTTGAAAAGTGATTTACTATTTCTAACAGTTTTTGTAACTGGTCATCAACAAGAGGCGTGTTAATTGGAATAGAAGGCTCAGATTGAACTGCCATCACCGTATCCGTGCTACGTTCAACCCTCGTAAGCCGCTGATAATCCTTGGTGCGAACATACCTAACACCTTCCCTATTCAAAACATCTGTACCTAATATGACTGGAGTGTTCATGTACTGGGATGGTACAATGAACAAGTCTACCTCGAGAGTCAACCCATCAAACTCAATTGGCAATCTTACATAAGACGTACTTTCTACTTCCTGGCTACCCAACCCCTTGAGAATCCGAAAAGCAGGCTTAACTGAACAATTAAAATGTTTCAGCAAGGATGACGACATAAGTGAAATGGTCGAACCGCTATCGATCAAAATATCTACTGGTACATCCTGAATGACAGCCACTACAACGTCACTATTGGTGGAAGTAACTAAAACCTTACAGAAATTAACTGTCTCCTTATTTGTCGCTTCAGATCTCTGTTTGGCAAAACAAGTATCGACCCAACTTCTTGCAGAATGAACAAGGTTCAGACCTAGTCTGCACAAAAGCAGGCCTAGAAGACGCAGCACTCGAAGTACTCGACACCTTACTTAACCCCTGATCGATCCTAGGACGCTTAGAACAATTAGCCTGCCTATGACCTAGTTGGCCACACGAAAAACATTTAATATCAGCAGAACTTCTTTTTCGTGACGAATCTGTGGTTTGCTTACTCTGAGTACTATTAAACGCAACCGAACGCGGAGCAGAGCTCTTCGAGGTACTAACGGGCTTAACATAAATCGAGAAAAATTCAATTAAATCATTTGGCATTAATTTTGCATTAGTTGCCGACGCTCGAATATTCGGATCACTAATGCCGCGTATAATTATTGCTGAAATTAACTCGTCACTAAGACCCCGCACTATACGTAACCGAAGCAATGCCCGGCGTGCATAATCCGCATATGTAGGGTACTTGTCAGAATTCGTATTAATAACCTCGGCCAAAATATTCGCGATATCAGGTGTCTTCGGGCATAACGGCTTAAACTCCTTCTTAAAGTTTGTCCAGGAACGATCATTTGACACCCACTCGTTTAACCATGATCGTGCGTCACCCTTAAGACAGTTGCCGATACGCGAAAGGCATTCATAGTCATTCCACTTGTTACATGATTTTGCACAATCCACTTCCGCACACCAATCATCAAAATTGTGCAAATTCGGATCGAAATTCGAAATATAAAAATGTTGGCTTGACCTGCCCGCATAATTAATAGCGCATCCACAATGCGATCGGTAACCGACGAACGTTCCGGGGTTGACCTTGGATTTTGAGAATTACGTTCCGAATCGCGAGGTGGCGATCTAGATCTGTAATGCAAACGCGACGGACCACGGGTAGGCGATATGAGCCAATCCTGTGAGTGTCTCTGACTTCGATCGCGAGGAGGAGACACGCACCTATCCCTTGACCGCGACTTGCGCCTACTTGGCGACACTAACGTACGCGTAGACCGCGCTGGCGACGGGAGACGTGCACGCGAACGTGACGATGTTCGCTGACGCCGCGGTGGTGACCTATCTCGACTCTTATCTCGATTTCTCGAACGAACCACTTGTACATTAGGACAAACCGACGCGGACGAAGCCCTAACCTTTTCTTCTAACATCCTAAGACGAAGCATTAGAGCTTCCATCTCAGAAGACCGTTCACGGCGCCTACTATCACGTCGGTCGCGACTATTGCGGCGATCATCGTCGCGATACGGGCTACGACTATCACGGCGGGTCACACTGCGACCACGCCCGTGATCCGACATTCTAATTTACAAGGATTCGAACAATAACTTTGAATTTAGAGTACTTGAGGTAAGTACAGAAGAAAATCACACACAAATCACTAGAATACAAACTAACTGCCACAAAAATAAATGGAGGAAAAAAAAGGAGGACTCACCCTTGACGACAACGACGACTTGCAATCCACACTCGCACGCGTTAGCAAGTAAAAATAAAAAATAACGAAATCGAGGGTAGATGAAGTTAAATGGTTATTCAAATCATAATCCGATAAAATCACATGTAAAACTAAGCAAGTGGGCAAAAGATTTCGAATCCCACTTCTGATCTTGGAAATAAGACCAGAAGTGATTTTTTTAAAAAATTTAATCACTACTACCTAAGGAAATTCAACTCAAAATAGAATTATTTGACAACAATTTAATTTACACCATTTAACAGTTCATCCAAACGACCAAATTAGAAATTATTACAAACGAAGCAAAGCAATCACAAAATGAACACACAACACTATAACCTCACAATTACGTTAACACTAAAATCGATAACCAAACCGGCAGAGTGACGACCTAATAGCACGAAAAATGAAGCGAGAATGTGTCGGTACCGGCGGGGCATCGCCTTTTATAGTCTCTCCCCTCTACTATTAATCTTCCCTCCAACAATATATATAAAGAAAAAAAAGATATTGATATTATATATTGATAAGTAGCACCAGGGGTAATGAAAAATACCGCGTGCTACTACCAGACTGGATAGTATAGTACTAAGGGAAAAATCAACCCCTTGGTACCAGAAGTACCACCGGTAGTACCACGGATATGAAGTGCAGGTGTGCAGGGCGAGTAATTTATATCGAAGTAAATAGTTATAGTAAGATTAGGAATTAGCTGAGCAGGGCCTGCATACTAAATAACAGTTAGCCCAGGCAGCTGTAAATTACAATTTTTACCTACGACGGACGGTACGGAACGGAGGAGATATATGCGTTTGGGCTTAGATAAACCTACATATCTCCATTGCTGAGGTGACAGGCTGGAACCCTGTCACGCAAACTGGAGTATTTAATACCTGTCTAAGCATGCGTACAATTGTGCTACCGCAATCCCGTATCGTATAAGACTATAAAGATAATTTTAGGATTTTCAGGAAGTGAAAGATTAATGGTTACCTCGTCTATTCGCATCATCATGTGTGTACTTCTGGGAGGAAAAGACCTGACGGTTACACCCTGTATAGTAACAGCGATGCGATGTCGAATTCTAATCTACCCTCAATAAACTAGTGTGGGATATCATACACGGACTACGTATAAAACTTAAAAAACCGGTCAAGTGCGAGTCTAAATCGCGCACGAAGGGTTCCGTACCACCGTTTAATGGAATCTATGGTGTGGAGTGAATAGTTTGGATTTTACACAGCAAAATATTGTTTACAAAGTTATTGGTGCGGTTACTTTTACACTACATGTACGTAATCAGGTGCATCCATAAGTTTGTATGTGGTATTGAAAGAATTGTTGTATGGGAGCCCCCTTAAATATTTCTTTTATCCTGTTTTTTAGTATTTGTTGTTATAGCGGCAACAGAAATACATAATCTGTGAAAATTTCAACTCTCTAGCTAGCTAGGTTCTTGAGATACAGCCTGGTGACAGACGGACGGACGGACGGACGGATGGACAGCGAAGTCTTAGTAATAGGGTCCCGTTTGGATCCCTTCGGGTACGGAACCCTAAAAAATGGACTCTTACTTATTTAACAAACGGGATCCTAACACCGACTGGATTGTTTCTTCGTGGGACACTGAACTATGCCCTTTCATCTTCTTTCATTGCCTCACCCTTGTGAGGGTGGTTCGGCAGTCAAACCATCAGGACTTCATTTTCCTGCTGGTTCGACGATCAGAGGGACGAGAAGTCGTATTTTTATTCTAGATGGGGTGGCAGACACGGCGCGATCACCGACCACCACAACCATAGACAATGCTAAGGATGTTAGCCTCAAAATAGTGATCTCAAAGTGAATAACGATCGGTTCGATCTGAATAAAATGAATAAATAAATGTAGCCAATTATTGTCCCCACCGAGGGGCTTTTACTAAGAGAAAGATTGAGCCTTATTCTACCACGCTGGCTCAGCATGGTTTGGTGGAGGGGTGTCGGGCTAGTGGCCGACCCGACTGACAGGATTTTTCGAGCTGTCCTAATAAGAATATCTGAATAATTTGCCATTTTTACTTTTAAGAATATAAATTGTTTTGGATATGAACTTTAAACAGTAACAATAAACTTTTTTGGTGTTCCATTTAATACTGTTTATTTATAATCCCATGCACTGATTTGTCAAAAGAAAAATGTATTTTTTAAAGGACATAATCCAGTTTACTCGTACTTGCAGAAGGACAAAGTATTATTTGTGTAAATAATGACAATCCGTTATGTACATACGTCACCTAAATTGTTACAAACGATCTCGTATTGCATGATAAACTGGGGAGCCAATACGTAAGTTGTTTTTTTTGGGTACCTTCGTTAATATTCCTATAGGCTACTAAGGTTCCACGGTCTTAGTTTTCTTATATGGTTATGGTTTGAGATATTTATTTCTCAGAAATAATACATATAGACAGGCGCGCGAGGGATAGGTACTTAGGTATTAATAATGTTGAAAAATAACTTATTTTACAGATTTTGTTTCAGGTTGTAAAGATGGTAAACAGATGGTAAAGAACCGTTAACTATCTAAATCTAAATAATTCTGTTTATGTTGAATGCTGTTTAGAACGTCAACCATGTAATATAAATTAATAAATCGGCATAGTCGAATTATGAATAAATGTGATTAAACAATAAGGAAAAGATCTATCGTATCAACACAAAATCACGCAAAACTATTGATAGGATATATTAATTATTTCTCGTACTTGGTGGAAAATAAGCAGAAAAGCGGAACCCGGTGCATTTTTCTTCAAAAAATCTCTCATTCCCACAGTTCTGCTTCAATACTCAAATTGATAGATTTTCGCTTCGATTGCAAGCGACGACGCTGTTAGTTACGTTCTATATTTATTTATTTCATCCTGCGAAATATTATGTATTTCTTTTATTCTTTTCGTGTGACCACGGATGAAAATGATTGCTTGGATAAATTAAGGAGCTTGAAATTCCGATTTCTTTTATACTCACTCTCACCAGGGCTTCTAAGACATTGTTTTCTGTTATCGGATTACAGTACAATTGGGTGGGAGAAACTTAATTTCAAGTAATTCGAAGCATTTTGTATGGAAGCATGGAATATCCGCCCTCTTCCGGAATTTATTTTCTTTCACGCGCGATGCATTCAGCGTGGTATCGATGTTTGAGAATACTCAATTCTTTACTTCCAATCTCGCTTACGTGACACTTTAGGGTACCTACCATATTACTAGTAAATCTTGTTTGTATAGGTCTTCAAAGTCAAAGTCAAAGTCAAAGTACTTTATTACTGTAGATATTTACATATACTTAGCAAACTAAATTTTTTTGCCTCTTCTCTACATTGGACCACTGTGGGAGAAGAAAGGCGTAGAAACTCCTAGAGATTGATTTCTCTTTTAAAAATTGGTTAACTATTACACATATGAAAAATTTGATTATTATGATTAATAAGCAGGAATAAATAATTACAAAATTATTAACAGCAAGGTCTGTGTTGAACTAGATTAACCCCATACAGTCCCGTCATTTAAGTAATCTTGAACATTGTAATATCCCTTTTACGACAAAGTCGCTTTAACATGCTTTTTAAATTGCTCAAATGGCAATTTCTAATTTCTAATCTAATTTCTAGCTACAGTTTGTATGTTAATTTCTTTAAAAAACACTCTTAAGGAGTATATTCGTTTTAAATTATAAATTGCTCGAATAGCTCTTTTCTGTAAAATAAAAATAGTTTGAATATCAGCTGCTTTCCCCAACAACAAGATACCATAGGACATGACACTATGAAAGTAACTAAAATATACTAGCCTAGATACATCCGTGCTTTGTCTGATGTTCCTAAAAGCGTAAGCCGCAGAACTTAATTTACCAGCTAATTTATCAGTCTCGGTACGTCACCCGGCACGCCAGGTCGTCGCATACGCATACGCTCCGCGAACTACCCACGGCAATAAAATTATGGCGAAATGCGTTAAATGCAACAAGTTAGTGTCGAAGAAGAACCCGGGATTGCAGTGCAGCAAGTGCAGTAAGTGGCTACATGCCACCTGCGCCTCGATTTCTTCAGAGCAGCTGAATACACTTGTTGGCACCGACTCAATAGACTGGAAATGTCGTGGTTGCGTTGGTGCCGGCCGGCCAAAGCGGCTGTCCGCCATTTAACCCAAAGGCGATGAAGAGGATGTTTTAATGGACACGGAGCAACTGGGACTTCCTAACGAATTGCGGAACCAAATCCTAGCTGACATAAGGCGTGAAATAAGAGAAATTATCCGTGACGAGCTCCAGCGAACGCTGAAGTTCTACTCGGATAAGATCGACGACTTTCAAGAAAAAATCGATGACTACGAGGACAAAATTCAAACTATAACTCACCAGTACAACGATATTAATAACAAATATAAAAACATAAATTTAAAATACGAGGCAACAGAACAGAGGATCAACCTCCTGGAACAGAATCTCATTGTAAATAACTTGGAGATATGTGACATCCCAAGAAAGGACAACGAGAACCCGCATGAAGTAGTTACGAAGATTGCAGTAAAAATTCACCAAAAACCCAATGACATCATCAACGTTTACAGGAAAAGCAGCCACCCAACATCCACGCAAAAACTCATCCTCCGCTGGTAGTGACTCTTCGAGATGGAATGCGGGGGCACTGGCTGGAGGCAGCGAGAAGCACTACCGTCACCGCGTCTGACCTGGGGCTCGAGGGTGAGTCCAGGGTCTATCTCCGTGAGGCCCTCACTCCTGCTACCGCGCATCTGCTGTGGAAGGCCAAAACCGACCTTAAGATGACCAACAAGTTTAAATATGTGTGGTGCAAGCGTGGTGTAGTGCTTATAAAAAAGGCTCACCTTTAGCGGATGACCTACTCACTGGGGCGTCCAAACTTTTTTAGCATCATGCTGGGGTCATTTGATCATATTTCTGAAAGTTTCAGGGTGCGGAATTCAATAGTTTTTAAGATATGATTTTTTGAAAATCTGAAAATACTTTGTAAAATTATGTAACGCAACGCAAATAATATGATTAAATCTTGTCTGTGGTCAAAATATATTACCTAAATTTCGTTGTACGCATATTTGAAAAGATGAGAATTCTCTAAAAAAAGGAGGAAATGTGGAATCTTTTTTTAATAATACCTATTTTAATAAAAACGTTCATTTAACTTGCAATTTATGTTTGTTTATTTATTTTACGTCAATCAAAGTTAATTTAGTATTTCTTTCGTAAAATATCACTTTTGATAATAAAAAGGTTGTAATTTTTGTTTAAAACGGAACACATTTTGTTGGGGCGTTTTGCCGCGTTTTTGGTTGGGCGGCAAAGTAGTAGTCCCTTTTCTAGTAGTTTCGCGAATGTTCTATTTTCTTGTTCTCTCGATATTTACAAGCAAAAACAACTGGCTAGAGTAGGTTATTGTGGCTACTTTTCAATCGGGTTATAGGTTATGTTAGAACGTTGAGGAAGATAAACCGGAGCGGAGCGTATGCAAACAAAAACTATTGGCTAGAGTAGGTTATTGTGGCTACTTTTCAATCGGGTTATAGGTTATGTTAGAACGTTGAAGAAGCTAAACCGGAGCGGAGCGTATGCAAACAAAAACAATTGGCTAGAGTAGGTTATTGTGGCTACTTTTCAATCGGGTTATAGGTTATGTTAGAACGTTGAAGAAGCTAAACCGGAGCGCAGCGTATGCAAACAAAAACGATTGGCTAGAGTAGGTTATTGTGGCTACTTTTCATGTAAATTTTGATGATAGCATTATGGAGCATTTGTGGAGGAGAAAGGTGTCGAGGCAGAAAAATGACCCTTTCGAAGAAAGCAACTAGGCATTTCCGCGCGGGGGGGGAGTAGTAGGGGGGGGGGGCATCTACCGCCTTCCCTCTCCCCCCACTTAAAGATCAAGGTCAGTCTAAATTTTGTTTTAATTTAACAACATAACCTTAAAACTTTAAATAATCATATCTCAGAAACTAGGCATTTCCGCGGGGGGGGGGAGTAGTAGGGGGGGCATCTACTCCCCTCCCCCATCCCCCCCTCCCCCCCTCAGGGTCAACAAAAGTAGGTCATCCGCTAAAGTCCTTCCATAAAAAAAGATGATAGTGAAAAAGCCATTGTTGTGAAGTGTGTACAGTATGTGGAGAAATGGTCGCGCGACCGTGAGTAAACTTCGCCCTCTTTGTACTATATCAAACTATAATATAAATAATAATTAAAAGAGCTTGATACAGACAAAAGTATTTGTGAAGGAACATTTAGGAATTGGAATGCATTTACCCAGTCCATTCCATTTAATAATAATAGTATTTTAACCTTACATGTCAACATACGATCTTTATTAAAAACTTCTCGCATTTGGAATATATTGTATCAGATAGCCGTATCAAAATTGATCTTATAGTTTTAACGGAAGCTAACATAAAAGAAAACTGTAAATCCTTTTTCAACTAGATAACTACACAATGTATACAAACTTAAGACTACATAAAAAGGGTGGTGGTGTCATACTGTTTGTACACAATAGCCTTAACTTCATTCAGACAGAACGAAATTCCTTGTACTTTGAATCTATTATGGGTGAAATTGTTAATGGCGATAACTACAAGATAGGTATTTGTGCCATCTATAGACCGCCCGATAAAGACCAAAAACGATTTATTAGAGATATAGGCACTTATCTTAAGAAATACTGTACTCGCCAAGATCTTTTATTAATAGGTGACATAAATATCGACCTAAAGTTAGATTCACAAACAAAAACAAATTATATTAATGAAATGTGCATAGCTGGATTGGAATGTGGCATAAGTCAATACACCCGCGTTGAAAAAAAGGCGACCTAGTAACAAAGTCCTGTATTGATCATGTATTCACGCGAAGTTTGAAAGGACGGTCAGTGCACATAGGCGTAATTACACAATCATTAGCCGATCATTATATAACAGCTTGCGCCTTTGTGTGCGTGGAATCGTTGCCACGACCCCCACCATGCGTTAAATACAAATTGGACAATGACCTAGTTCATAAAGAGCTACAGATGATTGATTGGAGCCCAGCGCTCAATTTCATCAATCCAAGCGAAATTACGAACTTTATTACAGACAAATTTGATAATTTATATGTATAATAAATATAAAATTAAAATACATATAATGAATACAAGTAACAGAAAAATATGTAAATGGATAAATAATAAAGCTAAAAATATGTGTAATAAAAGGGATGTACTATTACAACTTTGGAAAAAGGATGAACAAAACATGCAAAAGCGTCTTCACTATAATACGTACAGAAACAAGACAAATAAATATTTAAATTCACTAAAACATGATTACATAAAAAAAGAAGTCACGGAAAATTTCAAAGATTCAAAAAAAATATGGAAAATCATTAACAGAATATGTGGAAAAATAACAAAATCAATTGATGAAACTATTTTAAAATCATTTAAATTACCAAAATAAACCCTTGCCAAACATTTTGCAAAGGAATTTCAGTCGAATGTAAAAAATATTACAATTACTTGCGACACCCCTATATTAAATCCAAATAGCTGTTGTAGTGAACATAAGTTCACTTGACAATTCATACACACAGGATGTAATATGTTCTGTTGTAGACAAAATAACATCCCAATTGCCACAGCAGGAATATAAACCAAATAGTTTCAAAATACCAAATGACATTATGTTGGCTGATAGGGACTTTTATACTCCTGGGGACATTTCTATGTTACTGGCGGCTGATGTGTTTTTTAATGTTATTTTACCAGGTCAACAGAGTCTGGGGCCAGGCAATCCAACCTTACTCGAAACCAAATTTGGCTATGTGGTGGCGGGAGAAGTTTCTGATGTAATGCACTGTATGCCACACAACCAAGAAGAAAGTCTCAATGACTTAATGGAAAGATTCTGGGAGGTGGAAACGGTGCCACCTGTCACACCAAAGGAAGCAAGCTTGCCTCCAGATGTCAGCAGTATGCAGGTGTCGGAAGCTGAATTATGTGAAGCAGACTTCAAGTCATCAGTGCAGTTGATTAATGGTAAGTTCCATGTAAAATTACCTCTATGCGCCCCAGCAGAATCCTTAGACCTTGGCGATTCCTACTCTATTGCTCTACAACGGCTCAATAGCTTGTATAAAAGGTTTATGAATGATCACAACCTAATGGTTGAGTAATCAAAGTTTATAGATGAATATATAAAGCTTGGCCATGCCAAAAAATATGATATTGAGGAAAGTTCCATACCCTTTCACTCACATTTCTTTCTATCGCACCATGCAGTGATAAGACCTGAAAAACGGTCCACTCGCTTAAGAGTGGTTTTTCATGGTCTGGCCAGAATGCTTGACAAAAAGGTGTCCATAAATGATTTTTAATACAAGGGTAAAATACCCCAACGAGATATGTTTGACATATTACTGGAATTTAGAACATATGAGTATGTGTTTCTAACTGACATTAAAAACATGTTCCGCTGCATATACATTGATGAAGCACAGAGACACCTACAAAATATATTATGGAAAGAGTCAATGAACTCACCAGTTATTTGTTTACAGCTCCAGACTGTCACGTACGGAATGCGGAGTGCCAGTTACCTGGCAACGAGGTGCCTGGAAGAGCTGGCCCAGAGATACGGAAACGACTTCCCGCTCGCCGCAGCTGCATTGCGTAATAGTACGTACTGTGACGACATACTTTGTGGGGCCCAAACCCTACCAAAGGCCATAGAGGTAAGGGACCAAATTATCAATTTACTACAAAAAGGAGGCTTCGATTTGCACAAATGGACGGCTAACCATATAGAATTACTGCAGGGCATCCCGGCCAACAAGCACCACTTCGATGAGGTCGAAATGAACAAAGATCATGCATTCCTAAAGGCACTGGGCATTTACTTTGATGTTAAATGTGACCAGTTTAAGGTGAGCTGCATGCAACCCGTTAATCAAGCCATTACCTGGTCAAAGAGAATGGTTTTGAGTTATGTTGGTACTCTTTTTGACCCATTGGGATTGATTGGACCCATTGTTTTAAAGGCCAAATTGTTCATACAAATTCTGTGGCAAAGGGGACTGGCTTGGGATGATACTTTGCCCAAAGATTTATAAAAAACTGGTTAGACTTTTATAGCGGCATTTGTCATATGGAGCCCATTTATATTGACAGAAATATATTGACAAATAATGCGACTGATGTTCAACTTGTAGGGTTTTGTGATGGATCTAAGTCCGCATATGGTTGTGCTGTATGGTTGTGTATGTAAGAGCCTGCCATGGGGATGAAATTCATGTCAACCTGCTGTGCGCCAAGTCACGCGTCGCGCCACTCAAATGCAAATTGAGCATTCCAAAAATTGAGTTGAGCAGTGCTTGCTTGCTTGCACAGTTAATCACCAAGGTGAAGCAGATCATAAAGGTAGAAAAGGTAATTCTATTCACAGACTCCATGGTAGCGTTGGCATGGATTCAATCCAATCGTGTCAAGTCCGATGTATTCGTTTGCAATAGATCAAAAATTATAAATGAACTGACCCCATCATATGCCTGGCGCCATGTACAGGGTGTTGATAATCCCACCGACTGTCTATCACGTGGGGCTTGTCCAAAGCAGTTGGCACTCAACTCAACTTGGCTCCACGGACCATCATTTCTGAAAAACTCTGCATTTCAGGTAGAGAATAACGATTACAGTACAGTCACGGATACAGATGTCAATTCGACAAACCTGCACCATGTTGTAGTGGGGTGCCACACTTTGGACCAGCATAATCAACTTTCAACTTTTGAAAATTGTTCAAGTATGATAAAACTGCAACGCATTGTTGCGTACATTCTTAGATTTTATAACAATTGTAAAAGTAAAAGTAACAAAAATACTTGTGACCATTTGACAGTGACAGAATTGAAAAAATCATTGATAAAAATAATAGTTTGCGTTCAAGGTTTACACTTCAAACACGACATCGAATGTTTACAGGCAAATAAGCCTATAAAATCTAAGCTTATGTCACTGTCAATCTTTCTCGATGCGGAGAACGCCCTGCGCGTTGGCGGGCGGCTCCACAACGCTAATGTACCGTTTGAGCAAAAACATCCACTAGTGCTGCCCAAGAATTGTCATATTACAAATCTTATTGTAAGGCAAGAGCACATGTTTTTGTTGCATGTTGGGCCTAAGATGACTTTTTTTTAGCTTATCAGCCAGATACTGGATCATGAATGGACTTAATGAAGTCAAAAAGAATTTGGTCAAATGTGTCAAATGTTTTCATTTGAAAGCTAGGTCATCTCAACAATTAATGGGAGCTCTACCGCGTGATAGAGTCAACCAAACAGGCGTGTTTAAAATTACTGGTATTGATTACTGCGGCCCTTTTGATATAAAAAACTCGCGCAACCGCAAGTCACTGATTGGAAAAGGCTACGTAGCTCTATTTGTATGTTTCGCGACTAAGGCCATACACATGAAGCTAGTATCCGACATGACTTCCGACTCATTTCTCGCTGCACTAAAACGTTTCATAGCGCGCAGAGGTCTTCCCACACAGATTTGTTGCGACACTGCCAGTATATTTAAAAAGGCTGCGACAACCAATTGAAAGCTTTATATGATCTAAATAGAAATGATGAACACCGCAATACAATTTTAAGATACGCAACTCAACGAGGTATAGATTTCAAATACATCCCGAGTTATTCCCCTACATTTGGAGGATTATGGGAAGCGGGCGTAAAAAGCGCTAAATATCATTTCCGTAGAGTCATAGGCAAGGCTATATTAACTTATGAACAGTTCAACACCGTCATTGTAGAAGTGGAGGGAATATTAAACTCAAGGCCACTAACACCCTTGACCAACGATGGCCAGGATTTTAGTTGTCTCACCCCGGGCCACTTTAGTTAGTTAGTTAGTTAGTTCAAAATTATTGGAAAGTATGGCAAAAATGCTACCTAAATCAGTTACAGAATAAACCAAAATGGAGGTCACAAGTCAAAAATTTAGAAGCCGGACAATTGGTCTTGATAAAGGAAAATACCGCGCCACTAGAGTGGCCACTGGCACGTTTTATTAATGTCTTTCCTGGCAAGGACAACATAGTAAGAGTTGTAGAGATTAAATTACCTAATAGCCACACCAAGTGTATGGCTGCTAATAAAGTTTGTCTCTTGCCAATATATGATTAGAATTTAGTTGTACACTAGTTTAATGAAGGCAAATCAGTCTGTAATTCACAATTACTTCAATCTTGAGTTCCTTAGCACCATTATTTGTTTGTATTAACTTGGGAAACACTTACAAATTACCTACCTTATTTTCACAGTTATAAAAGCGCAGTTCAGCATATGCATGTAATTAATAATTATTATAAGAAGGATTTTGAAAGATAGCCATTGGGCAAACTTGATGTGCATACAAAGGGTGTTTCCATAACGATGTAAATAATCAAAAGTAAGTTCAAAGAGCCTGACTGAGATATATAAGACTTGTTTAATTTAGGTATAGTAAATATATTAATATATAAAGGTTGCCTCAATCTAGTTCATAGGTATAACTTCGCACATGTTACCTTAAGTGGCTGGATTATGTCTTATATTTACCGCTATGCGGTGGTATTGTAAAGCTTAAAAAATAGAGCAAAGAATTTGCATTTCTTTCCCTCTGGGCTATGTTTTGGCAACATTAACATTAGTTACTGTGGTAGTTTTAAGCCTAAGCTGGCAACACTCTCTTCTGTCAACGACTTTGTCTAGCGCATACGCGCTCCGTCTTTAACAATCGCCAATAAATATTATATTAGAAATTCGTGCGGTTTAATTGCTAAATACCACTCCCGAACACTACGAAAGAAACCCTGATATTGCAATGCGACTAAATCTTGCTACGAATGAGGTAATACACAAAATATTACAACATCTAAATCACAACAAAAGTTCGGGTTTTGAGGGGATTCGGGCAAGTCATCTCAAATACATAAATAATGACATAACCCCCGTTATAACCCACCTCATTAACAGGTGCATTGCTGAGTCAGTTTACCCAGATAAGCTCAAAATCGGAATCATCCGGCCAATCTATAAAAAAGGGTCGCATAGTGTGTATAATAATTATAGGCCTATAACTATTTTATCTTGTATTGATAAGATAGTTAAGAGGTATTTCGGTAATGAAATATCACGTTATCTCGAGAAAAATAAAGTCATAAACAAATACCAATTCAGCTTTCAAAGGAACCGAAGTACCTCTCAGCTGTTATGTCAATTCACTAATCAAATAAATAAGCATTTAAACTATAAGAATCATACTGTGGTTATATTTATAGATTTTAGTAAGGCGTTTGATACCCTACGGTATTAAACGTTATTTACAAAGCTCCAGCAGAATGGTATTCAGGGCCCTTTACTTGACTGGCTTATGGATTATCACTTCAATAGAAATACAATGGTCAAGATAGCTGATAGCTATAGTAACAAAATACCTACTGATGTGGGCACTGCCCAAGGGTCCATTTTAGGACCAACTGAATATTTATTATATGTAAATGATATGATCAATGTTATCAAAGATGGATCTATTTATCAATTTGCTGACGACACCTGTATTGTTGTATCACATAAGAACTTATCTACGGCTGAATACATGATGCAGAATAATTTTAACTTACTGTGTAAATGGGCACACGATGTGGGACTAGTCATTAACGCGGATAAAACAAAAGCAATGCACATTCACTCTTCGCATAACAAAACCTCATATGTACCCACCATCGTCGCTCACGAGCATACGTGCCTCCATCTAAACAACATACGGTGCCAATGTAAAAACATAGATTATGTACACCAACATATGTATATAGGTCTTATAATTGACCATAGGCTCAATTGGGGACCTCATATTAACTATGTTTGTGATAAACTTCGCTCATTTGCAAGCAGATTAGCTATACTAAAATATAAACTACCTTATTCAATATTAAGAACACTTTACCTTGCTCTTGCTGATAGTAAATTATAATTATACTATTAGCAAGATATAATAATTAGTTACGGATTAAGTAGTTATGGAAGAACCTATAAAACTTATCTTATTAATATATATAAATTACAACTAAAATTGTTAAAAACTATTGTACCTAAAAAAACTAAAATTTTGTATGAAAATAATGAAATTGGATTATTTCAACATAGTAACATTCTACCTATTAACCAAAAAGTAAAGATTGCTATTCTTAAGGAAGAGTTTAACTGTATTAGCATATTAAATCCTAAGATTCGCTATAAACCTCTAAGAAAATTAAGTTGCACTAAAAAATATATCTTACCCAAGTTTATTAATTTGTATGGAAGAAGAACTAGTGAGTATCTTCTCCCAAATATACTAAATGATATGGATGATGATATCACACAAACATACCTAAAAGAAAAAAACTTCATGTCATATCTCAAAAAACATTTTGCTAATAGTGGTGACTGTGAGTATATATTATAAGTTTATGAGGTATTTGTTTTTCCTTGTATGTGCTCATAGATACCACTATCACCTTGATGCAAGCCTGTTATTATTTTTGTCTCTGTTGCTATGAATTATCAATTATTGTTAATTAAACATACCAAATTTTACTCCTTTTCTTGTATATGTGGATCGCGGGCAGCCCTCACATGCGGGCAGGCGGGAGCGTGTTGTGTGTGCGGACCGACCACGAACACCACCTAATGTTAGGAATAGTTATGGATATGGGCAGCTTACTTGCCTGGAATGATTACCTATTATTTTTAATTTACAAATAAAATTTATATAAGTTCCGAACTCCCAATCACTGATAAATCCTGAGGGTTTTTGTGATTGTTGCATGTATGTGATTAAGTTAAGCCTATGAAAATAAAAATACTTAAAAAAAAAAAATGTGGGGTCCCCACTACAATTTGCTATCAATGGTTATTCCAAGAAACTTCGTATCATTTACTAATTCTAACGTGCTGTTGTCTAAGAGTAAACTGGTCTCAACTTGCCTGACATTTGGAAGTGAGAATTTGATACACTTGGTTTTACCAGCGATTAACAATAAATTATTAACTGTGAACCAATTCAAGGTTAAATATAATACTTCTTTAACCATCTATGACGAAACTCCTTAAGGGTCTATCGAGGGCAGACTGCAAACTGTCCAATGGCTGCTCAGGCCGACGCCTTTGCAACGAAGACGCTAGCGCGCTGTAATGGTACACGAGAGTCGGTACATTAGATACTTCATTCTGCGTGATAGAGGGCTAGCCCAACGCCGCGCTGTTTTGAATACGAGAATCGGTTCAGATAACGTTTGGGGGTTTTGCGTTGCTTACTGGCAAAGTTCGCAAAAAAAAAAGACGCGTGGGTTCATTCGTGGAATTTCAGTTCAGGTCAAGTTTTTTTGTCGCATTCCTGCGAGATGTGTAGAGATGAGAGCCGATTTGGCTGCGCGTTGAATAAAATTATGAATAACTAAATAATGAAAGGTTATTACGGAACGGAGAAAGCTATTATGTTGATTGCAAATATACAATTGCGATTGAGGTATGATATGGAGAGTCTGACACCTCTATTCTGAATATCATACTAGTGGTCTTTTGCTACGCGCAGCTAGCGGTCGGGTAATGCTTAATTAATCGCAACAAGCTTTTATTGGTCAGCGATCAACAGATTCTGTGTATCGGCAGTACCAAATGATTTGAGTGATCACCTACGGTTGATCATAGTGAATATGCGTACACACAATTTGTAGAACGGCGGATCTGCATGGCATGGTTGAAATTGGACCCTGTGTAGTTAGTGATAAGAAGCTTCGCTTGGGCAGAGCGTATTCGCAAAGGACGCCATTTTTTCAGACATGTGAGGTATATAAATACCAGAGCGTGGGAGGGAAAGGCACCACCGCCCGCAGGGGCCATCCGATGACCTGTCCACAGGAGTGGACAGAGGCGATTCTTCGGGAAGAGGTCCGTCGACCTGACCCCGACTCCCCACGCCCCAGAAGGGGTGCGTGAGATGACTATGATGATGATGGGAAAGGCATTCAGTCTCAGCGTCTAGCTACTGCGACAGTCGTCTTCACGAGTTCTAAACAGTTTTTGTCTGCCGTGTTACGCGTCAGAACTATACGAATTTGTGATTGCGAAGTTTCAGTGGGTTTTCGTGAGTGTCTGAAGCGCCGAGATATACCTCGGTTCCTACCTTTATATCAACCTACCCCTAATTCCAAAACTATCCTTGGGTCGTTAGGAAAGAACTTTTAAGTCAATTTATCTGAGTCTGAGTCTGGGCTTGGAGCGACCCTAAATTCCTTTTTCCTTCACCATAGGGTTCCTGGATTGGCTCTTAGGATATTCGCGGGCTAATCCTCTCCTCATTTCCTTTCGAGTAGCGAGTTTTGTAATTCCCACACACACAGTCGTTAAACATTCAAGCACATTCAAATCAAACTCAACCATTTTCGAGTGGTGTCGATAATGGACGTGGTATAACACTAGGTTTTTAGACTAGGCTAGACAGGAGTTTAGTTGCGGCTAAACCTAGGTTGGCAGGGCATAGGGAGACTGTTTGATCGATGAGGTTCCGCGGATGGAAATAACAAATTCAGAACAAAGTTAAACCGGTGTCAACACAGATAACATATCCTGTTGATATTTTGACATTTGAGTGTTGTCGGGGACGCGCGAAGAGATCAATTTACAGTCTAAAGTTCATTGTTTAGGTCCGGGTAGGTGTTTTGCATTGCCTTGGGTCAGATTGGATTCAAGTTGCATTTTTAAATTAAATGTAAATTTCGCTGGATGTCTAATGTGTAAGTTGAGTCGGTATATATGATTTAACTCAGCCCAGGACGTGCTGCGGCTAGTGGAATTCATAGTTCGGTATTTATCGAACTATGCACTTCGCTATGGTGTGGGTTAGATATCCTAAAACAATAATGCTTGCGTTTCGATAACATCCAGCTCAAATTGCGCAGAGTTGAAGGTTTCAAAACGTTACGGACCTTTTGAGGTAACCGCTAGTTCAGAACCCATTTCGGAACTCAAATCGCAATTGTGTAAACCGGTCTTTTCGGATCGTTATTGCCGTGAATCAAATATATAATTGGAACCACCACAAGCCGCTACTAGCGAGCACATGAAATATCATTGAGTACTCACGTCGTAAAACTACGACGGATATCTATACTATAACTGTGATCGATCACTAAAACTAAAACTAAAACTAAAACTAAAACTAAAACTAAAACTAAAACTAAAACTAAAACAAAAGATGTTCCAATGCGCTCATATATACAAAAACCAGATGGTGCCATCACATAAAATATAACAACGATCGTTTTGGCGCAATACACCGCTGACTGATGCGAATTACCGGCTCGCGGACATATATGCTTTCTCTGTCTAACTAGAAACTGTAATTTCTGAACCAAACTTCGTTCGACTATTGTACGCCTAACGGATTTCTCGACGAACGAGAAATTCAGACTTATCATTCTTACTTACAAAACTTACAGCCGAATCGGGTCCTCTCATTTTGGGATAGATAGAATAGACGATCATAGCTACTGGTAGCGGCGGCTACGACCGTTGGCCCTGGGGCCGCTACAGATTTTTGGTGCCGAGACGGAAGGATATCCTAGATAGTCTGATACCTAGATATTCCTAGATATTCTAAAAGAATCAAGGTCTAACGCGTTACTTTTAAAAATAACACAACGTAGAAACGATTTTAAACAGTTCAGTTTGTAAATAAGAAATAAGCAAAAAAGGGGCTTTGTTTTCAGACGAGCTACGGCGGTTTAGTGTTCAGGATGGCCGGCCGGCGTAGAAAAAAAAACGATAGTCGGGTAGCACAAAATTCACTTTCGCACACAAGTGAAATGGCGTCAGGGCAGGTGACGCAATTGTTATCTGAAATAGTGAATAGATTAGACAGTTTGGAAAGGGGTTCCAGCACGAGCAATGCTAGTAGGACTTCGGACAGACATACTGATAGACAGGAACTAGAGACGTTTGAACAATCGGTAGAAAAACGTCAATCATGCATTGTGAAAATGACACAGAAGTTGCCGACATTCGATGGGCGGAGTTCGGAAAATCCCATGATTTTCTTAAGAGATTTAAAGGCTTATATTAAAGTCTCGGGAGATAGTTCTAGGGCTTTGATATGGGCAACGGATAGTGTGGTAGGAATTGCAAAAGTTCGAATGAGCATATACAGAGACTCATGGCGAACCTATTCGGATTTTGAAAAAGATTTCAGAGAGGTATTCTGGGGTGATAATGAACAGGAATTAATTAAGCAAAGATTCCTAACTGCGAAGTTTGATTCTAAGAAAGGTCAAAGTATGGAAGAATTCTTTGCCTCTCAATTGAATAGCATATATGAGCTTACGATACCGTTTACTGATACGGAGAAAATCAACACGATTTTCATACAGTTGCCGCGTGATATTCAAGTAGCGTTTTTGCTAGAAAGGAGTCAATGTCTATACGTGATGCGGTCGAATTCCTTCGGCATTTAGAACGGAATGTCGATGGGGGATTAAGTGCGATACATGGTTCGGAACCTATGAATACGAATAACGTGAGGCGGGATAGCTACATGCGTGGGCAATATCGAGCTATGCGGGTAAATACGTTACGTTATAACGCGATAAGTCGTAGTAATAATTATAACGCGGTAACGAAGGGGCGAAACGAATTTGGGACGCGTGGTCGCGGTTATTTTCGCCGTAGAGGCAGACAGCCTCAGCCTAGCTTCAAGGCAATAGGGTTTCAGAGGGGCAATGATAATTCAGGAGATACAGAGGCAGGGCAAAGTTCAAGTGACAGGAATAATGCGATAAGTCAGAATTCAAAAAACTAGTGGACTCGCGCGGGTCGTTCGCGCTCAGATATTTATTACGGTTCGGGTGGACAGCCGATCAAATTGAAAAAAAAACATAGACTGTATGATTTGTGTAATTTGGATTCGAACGTGGGTGTGAATGAATTTATTCAATTACTAGCGCATAAAGCGCACGGATATGCCGTGTGTTTAGATGAAAAATCTAGATCGAATTATAGAGATCGAAATGACAGACGTTTACATACGATATTCAGAGACGACGATTCGACTGAGTGTGGGCGCGAGTTATGTAGTACTTTGACATTACCTGAGATAGATGTGCGTATTGGGAATATTGTTGTAAGGAGTTTGATTGATTCGGGGAGCGAAATCAGTGTAATAAGTCGGAGAGTGTACGAAGAAGTATGCAGTCAATTGGGAAAACCGACGGAAATACCGATTCCAAGTTTGAGAATCAGAGGTGCGTTTGGAGTCAGTAAGGAAAAGGTTGATAAATTAGTAACGTTACCATTAACAATAGGTGAATGCGTTATCGATACTCCAATGCTAGTATTAACAAGGGTGCCTAAAGATTTAATTTTGGGGTTTGATTTTATACAACAGACGCGAGCGAGTTTAATGTGTGAGGGTAATAAGAGGCTAATTATACGAAGCGCCGGGCGGATGTGTGAAATACCATTAGGTACTGGTCCTAATCCGGAATCTTGCTGTTGTACAATGGAAGTACAGAACCAAGATACCTGTAGAAATATGATAGAGGAATATGTGAATAATTCATCAATACCTGTTGAACACAAAACAAGGTTATTGCCGGTGTTAAATAAACATGCAGAGTTGTTTAGCGATAGGATAGGTCGGACAAATAAATATATACATGAGATAAAAATGAGAGATGAAACGCCTTTCGTAAAACGAAGCTATCCCATACCGTTCGCATATCGCGATAAAGTAACAAAACGTTTGGAAGAGATGGAATTGATAGGTATTATTAGCAGGCAATCTACGGATTTCAGCAGTCCATTGACTTGTACATTAAAGAAAACAGGAGAGGTCCGTATTCTTCTAGATGCACGACAATTGAACATGGGAATGGTCGGGGAGGTTGAAACCACACCTTTAATGAGTGAGATATTGCAATCCGGGCGCCGGATAAATTACATAGGAGTTATTGATATCAAAGATGCGTATTTTTCTATACCATTATCAGACGAATCTAAACGATACACGGGTTTTGTATATCAAGGCAGAAGTTATGTTTACAACGTTTTACCTCAGGGGTTGAAAACCAGTGTGGGTTCATTTTCGAGGGCGATGGATTTAATTCTAGGGCCAGAGGTTAGGTCATATTGTTTAAATTTTGTTGACGATTTGGCAATTTTAACTGAGGGTGACTTCGAACAGCATTTGTCTCAAGTGGACACGGTTCTGAGTAAATTGAAAGACGCGGGCTTCACATGCAAACTAAAAAAATGCGAGTTCGCACAAAAAAAAGTCAAGTTATTGGGGCATATTTTGTCTACACAAGGTTTGCAGATGGACCCGGACAAAATTGAAACACTTAAATTATATCCGTCACCTAGAACTGTCAGGCAATTGAGGGCGTTTTTGGGGTTCATAAATTACTTTCGGAGGTTTATAAAAAATTTTGGAACGTTGACACAGCCCTTGTACAATTTATTACGGTCTGGAGTCAAGTTCGTCTGGAGTGCGCAGATGCAAAGTGCTTTTGACGAGATAAAAAATCAATTCTTAGAAAGTATAATTTTGAGTCAGCCATTGGCGGGAAAAACATATTATGTTCAATGTGACGCCAGCGCTATAGGAATTGGGGGCTATGTTTATCAGTTAGATGATTCGGGCCAGGAACGAATTATAGGGTTCTGTTCGCAGGCATTCAAGGGTGCTCAGACGAGATGGGCTACCAGTGAACAGGAAATGTATGCAGTTATATACACTTTAAAGCGATTTGAGATATATTTGCGGGGAGAAAAAGTTATTATTAGAACTGATCATAAAAGTTTGACGTTCATTAAGTCGTGGACTTTATTGGGGGCACGCGTAACGAGGTGGATTATGTTTTTAGAGCAATTCGATTACGACATAGAATTTGTGCGAGGGACTGATAATCAAATTGCCGACACGCTAAGCAGGCAAATAGCGGGACCTGGAGGTATGAATGACAGTATAAATGTTCAGCCGGGGATATTCTGGTTTCAGGCATCGAATACCGCAAGTGTTATTTCGAGTTTACGGGACATTGCGAGATTACAAAGCGAAGATGAGCGGTTAAATCGAATTAGCGGTTGTATCAGACGTAATGTAGTAGATACGGGGACAAGAGGTTTTGAAAATTACAAGCTAGTAGGTGATACGTTATATTTTCACGTGCCGAAGCGGAACGTACAGTTGCTAGTAATTCCGAAATCACTACAGGAGGAACTAATTTTACACATACATGAAGAAATAGGTCACTACGGCAGATATAAAATATTAGCACTGATGAAGGACAGATATTATTTTCTTCATATGAGTAGGGTGATTAGCGCGGTGATAAGAAGTTGTGACATATGTCAAAAGGTCAAACCAAGTACTAACAATACCGTTGGTCCTTGTACACCGGTGTTGGCGGAAAGGTTGGGTGAGAAAGTTTTCTCGGACCTTTATGGGCCATTGCCCGTAGGTAAATTCGGATATCAATATATATATGTGATTCAAGACGTGTACAGTAAAGTAATAAAATTATATCCAATGCGAAAAGCGACAGGTAGGAGCGTGCTCGCTTGTACAAAGAGATTTCATAAGGAAATACCTATCGAAACTATAATTACGGACTCAGGACCACAGTTCATATCGAAAGTTTGGGAATTTGGACTCAAACAGCTGGGGATTCGGGTCACTCATACGTCGGTGTATTGTCCAAATTCCAATAGCGTAGAAAGAGTGAATCGCGAGCTAGGTCGGCTGATTAGAACTTATTGCGGCGGAAGTAATCGTAGTTGGGTAGACGTGTTACCGGACATTCAGAATTGCTATAATAATATCGAACACACAAGCACAGGCTTTGCGCCTAATGAGTTAGCGTTTGGTAGGCGGGAACCGTTGACTATTGACAAGGAATTAGGCGATGAATGGTTATTAGGCCATAGTGTGCGAGATTCGGAACAGGTGCGGAATGTAGCGATAGAAAACTCTAAAAGTTCTAGTGAACGACGTAAGCGACAGGCGGACAAACGGCGTAAGTTAGAGGTCTATCGTATAGGTGATTATGTGAAACTTAAGACCTTTGTGCGTTCAAATAAAGAACATAAAATCATGCGGAAATTTTCGTTGTTGTATAAAGGGCCTTATGTTATTTCGGCAGTGGTATATCCTAACTGTTATACGTTAGTAGATCCGGGTTCAAATGAGATATTGGGTAACTTCAATACTATAAATATAGCCAGGTATTATGTGAGGACGAATAAGGGCGTAGATAAATAAGATAGTGTATAAAGGTTATATAATTAAGCTGTAAGCTGTAAATTTGAGTAACTAGTTTGTAGATTTAAGGATCTTGCATGGTTTGGAAACAAAAACAAAAAAAAAAAAACAAAAAAAAACAATTTGTATATATATATAATAATACGAATTAGGATAAATTGCGGGTAAGCGAGGTTGTATAGTTAGATAGATAAATAAGATAAGACAGGAGAGAACTCAATCGAGTTGTGTAAATATTATATACATAATTGACAGATTCATCGGTCTGTGTACATGATTTGAGATGTTCGTACATATAGAGTAGATATGTACAAAGCATGGGTAGCATAGTGGTAATGAGATCCTTGCGCCATGTTAACTGAGATAAACAGTGTCTCAAGGTCTGGGAGGGGGCTGTAATGGTACACGAGAGTCGGTACATTAGATACTTCATTCTGCGTGATAGAGGGCTAGCCCAACGCCGCGCTGTTTTGAATACGAGAATCGGTTCAGATAACGTTTGGGGGTTTTGCGTTGCTTACTGGCAAAGTTCGCAAAAAAAAAAGACGCGTGGGTTCATTCGTGGAATTTCAGTTCAGGTCAAGTTTTTTTGTCGCATTCCTGCGAGATGTGTAGAGATGAGAGCCGATTTGGCTGCGCGTTGAATAAAATTATGAATAACTAAATAATGAAAGGTTATTACGGAACGGAGAAAGCTATTATGTTGATTGCAAATATACAATTGCGATTGAGATATGATATGGAGAGTCTGACACCTCTATTCTGAATATCATACTAGTGGTCTTTTGCTACGCGCAGCTAGCGGTCGGGTAATGCTTAATTAATCGCAACAAGCTTTTATTGGTCAGCGATCAACAGATTCTGTGTATCGGCAGTACCAAATGATTTGAGTGATCACCTACGGTTGATCATAGTGAATATGCGTACACACAATTTGTAGAACGGCGGATCTGCATGGCATGGTTGAAATTGGACCCTGTGTAGTTAGTGATAAGAAGCTTCGCTTGGGCAGAGCGTATTCGCAAAGGACGCCATTTTTTCAGACATGTGAGGTATATAAATACCAGAGCGTGGGAGGGAAAGGCATTCAGTCTCAGCGTCTAGCTACTGCGACAGTCGTCTTCACGAGTTCTAAACAGTTTTTGTCTGCCGTGTTACGCGTCGGAACTATACGAATTTGTGATTGCGAAGTTTCAGTGGGTTTTCGTGAGTGTCTGAAGCGCCGAGATATACCTCGGTTCCTACCTTTATATCAACCTACCCCTAATTCCAAAACTATCCTTGGGTCGTTAGGAAAGAACTTTTAAGTCAATTTATCTGAGTCTGAGTCTGGGCTTGGAGCGACCCTAAATTCCTTTTTCCTTCACCATAGGGTTCCTGGATTGGCTCTTAGGATATTCGCGGGCTAATCCTCTCCTCATTTCCTTTCGAGTAGCGAGTTTTGTAATTCCCACACACACAGTCGTTAAACATTCAAGCACATTCAAATCAAACTCAACCATTTTCGAGTGGTGTCGATAATGGACGTGGTATAACACTAGGTTTTTAGACTAGGCTAGACAGGAGTTTAGTTGCGGCTAAACCTAGGTTGGCAGGGCATAGGGAGACTGTTTGATCGATGAGGTTCCGCGGATGGAAATAACAAATTCAGAACAAAGTTAAACCGGTGTCAACACAGATAACATATCCTGTTGATATTTTGACATTTGAGTGTTGTCGGGGACGCGCGAAGAGATCAATTTACAGTCTAAAGTTCATTGTTTAGGTCCGGGTAGGTGTTTTGCATTGCCTTGGGTCAGATTGGATTCAAGTTGCATTTTTAAATTAAATGTAAATTTCGCTGGATGTCTAATGTGTAAGTTGAGTCGGTATATATGATTTAACTCAGCCCAGGACGTGCTGCGGCTAGTGGAATTCATAGTTCGGTATTTATCGAACTATGCACTTCGCTATGGTGTGGGTTAGATATCCTAAAACAATAATGCTTGCGTTTCGATAACATCCAGCTCAAATTGCGCAGAGTTGAAGGTTTCAAAACGTTACGGACCTTTTGAGGTAACCGCTAGTTCAGAACCCATTTCGGAACTCAAATCGCAATTGTGTAAACCGGTCTTTTCGGATCGTTATTGCCGTGAATCAAATATATAATTGGAACCACCACAAGCCGCTACTAGCGAGCACATGAAATATCATTGAGTACTCACGTCGTAAAACTACGACGGATATCTATACTATAACTGTGATCGATCACTAAAACTAAAACTAAAACTAAAACTAAAACTAAAACTAAAACTAAAACTAAAACTAAAACAAAAGATGTTCCAATGCGCTCATATATACAAAAACCAGATGGTGCCATCACATAAAATATAACAACGATCGTTTTGGCGCAATACACCGCTGACTGATGCGAATTACCGGCTCGCGGACATATATGCTTTCTCTGTCTAACTAGAAACTGTAATTTCTGAACCAAACTTCGTTCGACTATTGTACGCCTAACGGATTTCTCGACGAACGAGAAATTCAGACTTATCATTCTTACTTACAAAACTTACAGCCGAATCGGGTCCTCTCATTTTGGGATAGATAGAATAGACGATCATAGCTACTGGTAGCGGCGGCTACGACCTTAGCCTGGTGCCGCTACAGCACAAACGCTAAATAAATACCCATCTTTTCAGCATATACGGAGCTTTTATCTCTGGTTTTATTTTACTTCCATCATAATTTTTATTCGCTCTTAGGTGTTCCGTGGTCTAATGGGTTTAGCTTGCTTCTCACACAGAAGACTCAGGTTTGATTCCTGACCATGTACCAATGAGATAATTAATTTATCTTAAGTACATTATCGGACTTTCAGTTGTTTCGGATGAGACGTTTGGCTGTAGGTCCCGGCTACTATCGCTACGTGGTCATATAATCCTTCCAACAACCCTCTTAGAGCTAGCTTGGTGGAATATCGCTAGTGGATATGAAGAAATCGTGCTTAGAGAAACCAGCATTCCTTACGTATGTGCTCTAAGCCTCCGCTGTCCGTCCATCCGTCCGACTGTCACCAGGCTGTATCTCATTAACCGTGACAGTTAGACAATTGAAATTTCCACAGATGATGTATTTCTATTGCCGCTATAATAACAAATACTAAAAAACAGAATAAAACAAATATTTAAGGGGGCTCCCATACAACAAACGTATTTTTTTGTTTCTCGTATTTGCTCGATATTGATAACGGCAACAGATAGACGCTTGAAATATTCACAGAATATTTAGTTATATATTCGCTTTAAAATTAAATAAATGAATAAAAATAAAACAAATATTTAAGGGGGGATCCCATACAACAAATGTGTTTTTTTTTTGCCGTTTTGATAGATATGGTAAGGAACCCTTCGTGCGCGATTCCGACTCGCACTTGGCTGATTTTTATATTTTAGATATAATAGTAAAATTATGACCTACCCCAAAACCCAGTGTTTACAGTCCCTGAAATACGTGTACGTGAGTGCGTGTATTTTTCCTAATTCATAGCATTCTATGTATTACAAATTTTGTCAATGATGCTTGTAAGCGTGTGAAAAATTTATATCAATAATTCGATAAGAAAATATATTTGACGTACTTTTTTTTTATGTGACTTTATTTATTTTGGAATTTACCTTGATTATTCGCAAGATGCATGTTTCGTTCTTGGTGTATTGAGCACCAGATTGGATTGTGCCATTACACTAAGGAACCCTGTTCGATTCTAAATCGATATTCGATCGATGGTTTCGGAACGGTCATTTTGAATTTGACGTTGCTGCCAACCTAGCAGTGTTTTTTGACAACTGACAGACGAAAGCCCTCGCAATGTAAACGCGCTTTGATAGGGTATTGAAATTAAATCGCAGGCCATCTGGAATGTATTTGGGGTTCCCTCAGGATTGTCTATATAGCTGAGTGTGTTGTGGTTCCCTGAACCAGATAAAGTTCGCATTTACGTGGCCGATTGGTTTTTTACCACGTAACATAACCTGTGTTGGAACACTGTGCTGATCGAGGCTGGCCCGCCAGTCACACAGGAGGTTGGCTGAAGAACCTGTCTACCAAGAAGAGCCTAGGGTGCACCCGGGCCTTGCAGAGAGACAGGAGGTTGACGGGACCGAAGCACAGACCAGGTTAGATCGACTCCATTTACAGTAGCTCGGTGAATCGCCGACGTTCACACTTCTTGGCAACTGATCGCTACGCTACCTCGTAGCTGATAGGCCCCTACGAGGTCATTAGGTGCCGAGAAGCCTGAACATTTTGGTAGCTAGAGCGTGGTTTCCTGAGATTTGCAGCCGTCAAGGGCTCCAGGAACGCACGATTTGGGACTATCAATCTGTAGGTATAGGCGGTTATTAGGTAACTGTTGTTCCTATATCCACATAGATTGGTAGTATTGTAAGCTATAGGTCTATTGCTGGTAGTAGATAGACAGATATTGAATTGAAAATTGCATTGAATTACCAGTTAGTCAATCTATTAGTGGTCTAGTAATGCTATTGAAGAATGTTTTGGTTAACATAGGCAGTTACATCTATTGATAGCAGGCTATTGCATTGTTTTCAGTTTATAGCAATTTATAACTTGAACTAATATTGACTATCTGTATGTGTTGTAGTGATAAAGGGAGACTAAATTGTTATTTACAGAATTTATATAGATATAAAACTCGGTTCCTATTGTTTAAGGAAAATAACATTGTTTAAATTATAGTTTAGGGTTCCCTCGTTTGGGTTATAGACTGGAGGGTCCAATAAAATTGAGTTACTGCAAATTGTGAGTAAGTATCGTTCCGATCATGTCGTTATCTGAAATCCAGAAGGGTGTTTCTAAGGAACTCAGATGGTTTTCCTCCGCACACGGTCTGATAGACCGTTTAGATAGGCATGATGTGGTATTGGAGCGGTCTATGGACGTTAAGGAACGTTACAATAGGGTGCTCGAATTGTCCGCGCAGGCGGAATCAGTTGATGGTTGCGCACCTGACAGGCTGTCACGGTTGCTAGGGGATGTCAACCAATGTATGACAGCGCGAGTCCAGCCATGGTGGTGACATTGAAGCACCTCTGCCGCTTCAGGGTTCGGGGTCCAGGTTACCTGCCATAACTATGCCTACTTTTGACGGAGTGTCCGGTGAATGGATGAGCTTCATCAATCTGTTCGACAGTTTGGTGCACATGCGATCGGACATTACCAAGTCTGTCAAGATGGCTCAGCTGGTGGCAGCATTGAGGGGTGAGCCTAGGGAGCTGGTCGCTCATTTAACAGTTACGGAGGGTAACTATGAAACGGCCAGGCAATTGTTGGTCAGACGTTACCACAACAAACGGAGGTTGGCCGATGCCCAACTGAACCGTTTGTTTAGCATCCCGGTTGTGAACAAGGTCGGGGCCATACAGACGGAGGTTTTGAACCCATTGTTGTCCGTCACCAAGGCTCTAGAGAATCTTGGACTTCCGGTTGGTGAATGGTCGTACCTACTGTTGTACATTGTACTTTCCCGCCTACCCGCTGACGTGCAGACTCGTTTCGAACAGTCTCACGGGAGGTCGGCCGAGGACCTGCCCGCCTTCTCCGACTTGGTCGGATTCTTGGAAGAGGAGGCTCGACGGGCAGAGAATTTGGGGTTGACGGTCACCCATCCTTCGGAGCCACAGAGAGCTGCCGGGAGCGCTGTGAGTAGGGGCCCTCCGACGAGGAAGGACCGCACCAACCGGCAGTCGTATGGGACTGTGAGTGCATTGACCCCACATAGTGAGACCTGCCCATGTTGTAGGCAGATTGGCCATGCTGTGGCCAATTGCAATAAGTTCGGGGAACTTAGGGTTGAGGGACGGCGCCGGATGGCCAAGCAGCGGAGCTGGTGTTTCCTGTGCCTCGGGCCACACATGGCTAGGGACTGCACGCGCACAAAAATGTGCGGATATTGTGGTGGGGCCCACAACAATCTGTTGTGCATGAACCGGTCCGGCCAACAGCCACCACAGGGCCGTACCCGGGGTGACACGGCATGGGGCCCTGAGAATTCGTTTGCGACTCGGAGCGCAACTCAGGGGCCAACGTCCCCACGTCCACAGGGCCGTACCCAGGGTGACACGGCATGGGGCCCTGAGAATTCGTTTGCGACTCGGAGCGCAACTCAGGGGCCAACGTCCCCACGTGCACAGGGCAGTACTAGGGTGCAGGGCCGTACTCAGGGTCATCACATGGGGGGCCCTGAGTTTTCGGTTGCGACTCAGCATCCGACTCAGCGGGACATTGGGTATGTTGAGCAGGCCGTAACGGGCGGGTGGCATGGGACACCTTCGAGCTATGCGGATGCGGTTCGGACGCCGCCTCAGTTGTCGCCCCGCTCGTCGCCTCGTCCTCGTCGGTCGCATGTGATGTCCCCCCCGCTCATGGAGCGGCCACGGTTGAATTCACGCCCACCCCCCTACGGGGGGCGTCGTAGGGTGGCAATGGAACCGGCGCGTGGGCCATTTGTACAATGGGACCCTCTGGCGTATAGCTGCCTACCTGATCGGTTACAGGCACAGTGGGGCCCCGGGGGTCCTCGCTAGGAATTTGCGGCCCAACCATTGGTTGCCCCCCAACCGGAGACGGTGGTGTTACCGATCGCCTCTGTGCTTGTTTGGGATTTGGCGGGCAACCCAACATACGTTCGCGCCCTATTAGATTCTGGAGCTCAGGGCTGCATTGTATCGAACGATTTAGCAAAATGGTTGGGCCTGCCGAGTCAGATGGCATACTTATTGGCTCAGCGTTGTCAGACGCTATCCAACGTTTCTGGGAGATAGAGGAACCTCCCACCGTTCGTCGAGTCGACGCAGACGAAGAAGAGTGCGAGTTGTTTTACCAGAATAGTACTGGTCGCCTTCGTTCTGGTCGTTTTGTAACCCGACTGCCTTTCAGGGCCGATCGACCGCCACTAGGAGAATCTAGGAAGATGGCTGAGACGAGATTGATGTCGATGGAGCGTAGGATGACAAGGGACGCCGTATTTAAACAAAAATATGTTGATTTCATGAGGGAGTATGAGTCGTTAGGACACATTTCGGTATCGGGTGTGGACTGGAGATCTGAGGATCATTGTTTCCTTCCACACCATGCCGTCCTACGAACCCCTACCGGCAAGATTCGAGTTGTTTTTGATGGGTCAGCACCTACCTCGAACGGGATGTCCCTGAATCAGTGTCTACATTCGGGACCCAAGTTGAGTCGTGATATTTCGGATATTCTCACGAGCTTTCGGAGGCACCAGATTGTATTTGTCGCAGACAATCGGATGATGTTTAGGCAAACGGTAATTCATCCGGCTGACAGAAGGTATCAGTTGATACTGTGGCGTGAGTCCACGGCCGAGCCAGTCAAGGTCTATGAGTTAAACACGAACACGTATGGGTTACGGTCTAGCCCGTATTTGGCGATGCGTACCCTGCGGGAGTTGGCGTCGCGTGACCGTGTGAGCTATCCTAGAGCCGCCGCTATCCTGGAGCAAGATTTGTACGTCGATGACGTCTGCACAGGGGCAGCCAGTGTAGAGGAAGCTCTGGACCGACGTGACGATCTCATTCAATTGCTGGAACGAGGCGGCTATGAACTACGCAAGTGGATGTCCAACTCCCCTGAGTTGATGGCTGGTCTCCCAGATGAGTTTCAACAAGACCCGCACGTTTTTGAGAATCCTGACAACCCTAACATGTTGTCAGTGCTTGGAATTCAGTACCGGCCCGTCCATGATGAGTTTACCTATCGGGTGGTTTTAGAAACACCGAAGGCCTGGACGAAGCGGTCAGTACTGTCAAGAACGTTCGACCCGAATGGATGGATTTCTCCAGTCACCTTTGCTCTCAAATGTTTTATGCAAAGGCTATGGGCGGCTCAGTTGACCTGGGACACCCACCTCTCAGGTGATTTGTTGATTGATTGGACGCGAATGTTCACCTCGCTATCGGACATAAATAATGTATCGCTGCCGAGGAAATTGGTCCCTGCTGGGGATTACAGGGCAACCCTTCACGGGTTTTGTGATGCCTCTGAACGAGGGTTTGCGGCAGCAGTTTATTTGCGAACCGTCACCTCCACCGGGGAGGTCGACGTGCGTTTGGTTTTGGCAAAAAGCAAGGTAGCGCCTATTCGGACAAGGATGACGATTCCAAAACTGGAACTGTCCGGGGCTGCTCTTTTGACCAAACTTTTGAATCACACTCTAACAGTGTTGCGTGGGTCAGTGGTTTTGGAGGATACGGTGTAGGCGTGGACGGACAGCCAGATTGTTTTGTGCTGGCTGAAGGCTTCGGTCCATAACTTAGAGGTTTTTGTTGCGAACCGTGTCTCCCAGATTGTGTCGTCTGAGGTCCCACTGACCTGGAGACATGTACCAGGAGAATTGAACCCGTCTGATTGTGCATCCAGGGGATGTCGGGCTCCTGAACTCGTTAGACACCATTTGTGGTGGGGACCACCCTGGCTTGCCAAGAGAGAATCGGACTGGCCCCACAGCCATGCAGTAGTATCTTCGGATCATGGCCCCAGAGCGGCCGTGCATGTTACCCAGAAGGCTGAGGACCCTGACGCCGGGTTTCTGCTGGACCGGTATAGCTCACTTGACAAGTTGATAAACGTGTCCACTTGGATTAGGAGATTCGCTCGAAATTGTCGTACTCCTCGCGATCAGCGAACGTTGAACCCTATTCTGACTCCGGCAGAGCGAAACGAGTCGCTATTGAATTTGGTCCGGTTGGTACAGTCCTCGAAGTTTGTGGCAGAATTGGAGATTATACGAAGTGGACGTTCGAAATTGAAGGGAGCCGTCGCGCGTCTCAACCCCTTTGTTGATTCGACCGGGTTACTTCGGGTAGGAGGAAGATTGCGCAATGCGAATCTGTCGTATTCGGCTCGTCACCCACTTCTGCTCCCCAAGGGGGGACAGTTAGTTGAATTGCTGGTGACTGATCGTCATATTAAAAACGCGCATGCCGGCTGTAACGCGTTGTTGGCCACGCTCCAGCGGGAGTTTTGGATCTTATCTGCCCGCCGTGTCATACGGAACATCGTGTTTCGGTGCATGCCTTGTTATCGACTTAAGGCTGCCACGATGCAACCTCTCATGGAGGACTTGCCCCCTGATCGTGTGAATGAGGTCAGACCGTTTTCAGGTGTTGGTACGGATTTTGCAGGACCGTTTATGGCGAAGAGTTCACGATTGCGTACCGCTAAGCAATACAAGGCGTACCTGTGTGTGTTTGTTTGTTTATCCACCAAGGCGGTACATCTCGAGCTCGTTGCTGATCTCTCGACAGAGGCTTTCATTGCTTGTTTGGATAGGTTTGTTTCTCGAAGGGGACTTCCAACTTTGATCCGCTCTGATAACGGAACTAACTACGTCGGTGCGGAACGATACTTACGAGAGATAGTCAATTTTTTGAATGTAAATAAAGTGGATATTGGAACGGCCCTCTCCCGTCGGGGTATACAGTGGACCTTCAGCCCACCGATTTGCCCCCACTGGGGTGGGATTTTTGAGGCCGTAGTTAAGTCAGCTAAGACGCACTTGGGGCGTATAGTAGGTCAGACCGCGCTGACTTTTGAGGAGCTCGCGACATTGTTTTGTAAGATCGAGGCCGTTCTCAATTCGCGACCGTTGTGTCCGCTCAGCTCGGATCCAAATGACCTGGAGGCTCTGACCCCAGGCCATTTCTTGATAGGACAGCCACTTAACGCGTTGCCCGAGCACCCCTTCGAGGGAGTGAAATTGTATCGGTTGTCAAGGTATCAGATGTTGCAGCAGTTTACTCAGAATTTCTGGAAGCGTTGGTCGCTCGAGTATCTGCATATCTTACAACAGCGCCTTAAGTGGACTGACAAAACCAGCCCCCCTAGTGTTGGTGACCTCGTTCTGGTTAAGGATGCTAACCTACCGCCACTACGTTGGCGCAGGGGGCGCATTGTCAACTTGTTCCCTGGCAAGGACGGGACCCCCCGGTCTGCGGAGGTTCTAGTAGGAGGCTCGGTTCTAAAACGAGCGGTAGCAACGTTGTCTCGGCTGCCCGTAGATTAGGGGACAGGTGGGTGCCTGTCCGGGCGGGTGATTGTTCGATTCCAAATCGATATTCGATCGATGGTTTCGGAACGGCCATTTTGAATTTGACGTTGCTGCCAACCTAGCAGTGTTTTTTGACAACTGACAGACGAAAGCCCTCGCAATGTAAACGCGCTTTGATAGGGTATTGAAATTAAATCGCAGGCCATCTGGAATGTATTCGGGATTCCCTCAGGATTGTCTATATAGCTGAGTGTGTTGTGGTTCCCCGAACCAGATAAAGTTCGCATTTAGGTGGCCGATTGGTTTTTTACCACGTAACATAACCTGTGTTGGAACACTGTGCTGATCGAGGCTGGCCCGCCAGTCACACAGGAGGTTGGCTGAAGAACCTGTCTACCAAGAAGAGCCTAGGGTGCACCCGGGCCTTGCAGAGAGACAGGAGGTTGACGGGACCGAAGCACAGACCAGGTTAGATCGACTCCATTTACAGTAGCTCGGTGAATCGCCGACGTTCACACTTCTTGGCAACTGATCGCTACGCTACCTCGTAGCTGATGGGCCCCTACGAGGTCATTAGGTGCCGAGAAGCCTGAACAAACCCCATACTAATTGTGATTTCATAAATCAGTTGCAACTTCGATGTTTCACCACAAGATCAGCTCAGAAGACCCAATAAACCCATGTACAACATGATAAAGAAATTGAGTATAGTATAAACTGTCGTGTAGTTCCTTTTCATCCTGATGACTACCTACAGCGCAGTTCACAGCTACACCATCGAGTTATGTTGTTCCTAAATACAAAAGTAACTTAAAAGGCATTATGAAACATTCGTAATTGTTCAAATTAAATCAAATTGAATATTTGCTATAAAATATGAATACGATCTTACTTTACACCGAACCCATGTTTTACCGGCAATTCATTTTTCCGTTATAGGTTTTGAAATTTTATTACCATGGCATGAAGTTCAAAATCGCGATGCCTGAAAAAGTATTGGGTCGGTGAGGTGTTAAATAAACAATTGATATGCATAAATATCAACATATTCACCGTCTAGGAGTTGGTGTGCAAATATTGTGCAACAATACTGCTGTGTTGGTTGGTTGCTATGCTTAAATGCAACACGCAATGTTAAATTTGTTTGAGACACGAAAGTATCGCCACCTTACTTAAACAATAAGACTAGACCTAACCGTACCCACATCTAACATAGGTGATGAATGACGGAGGGTTGCATACTGCAGTCAGCAAGCTGCGAGACAGACACATTAGTGCAAGTATAACTGTCCTAGACGTAGACAGCCTAGGCATTACCTTGAGGTAATGGATGGTGCAGGATTACGCAGATAAACAGACGGCGTATTGTCTGACACTAGACAGTGGCCCATGTCATTTCCAGAACTCAGAGTATTTGTTTATCGTATTAAAGTTATTTGTGAATTTGTTTTAAAGTGAAATGTGTTCTCCATATGACTTCGAAACTCTGTAACATCATTCAGTATTATGAATAGAATGAACATAACAATGTGAGGAAAAACCGCGAGGTGGCGTTACACCTGCAGATTGTTGTATCTGTTGCTCAATTCTTTGACTAGTATTATACAAAAAAAAAACACTGCACCCACTGGGAAGTGACTGTGTCCCATGATACAGGTTTTCCTACTTTGGGAGGCAGATACCGTTAATAAGTAGACAACATTATTTTTAGCAATAATTTATTATCATTATTATTATTATTCCGTATCTCTTGGCAAATACACATTCCTTTTAAATTCAAATCAAAGTCGCTTTAAACGACAGCTCGTGTGAAATAATCGCTTCTCATTGGTCAAATATCAATTTTAAATTTGGTGAACATCCTTCAAAACATCAATTTGAAAGCGATCGATGATGACAGAAATTGAGAATAATTCAATCGCAATTCTATTTCCTCGATAGCTCAGTGGATTGTCTTGTAAGCAGGAGTGTTCAATTATTATGGGAATGTTTGAATTTTCGCAATTTTTTTTTTTTAATGTTCGTGTGAAATAATCGCTTCTCATTGGTCACAGAGTTATTCGTCAACTCGCGAGTGTTAAACTCGCGAGTGCGCGCGAGTTGGCACCTTCCATTTTTACCTATTTTTTATGTCGTCAACTCGCTCGACGTGAAAATATGTAGAGTCAGCCACAAAAGTTTTAAATTTATTACCTGGTACCTACGTAAAGGTGGTTTCAGCCAATAAAAAGTTTTCAAATCTTTTGGGCACAGTAACTTCCCTCAATGACTTAAAACGTAGCTTTTTTTCACCAAATGAATCATTGCGTTTTCGATAAAACTTATTTTTAACATTTTTAAATTGGGGTATTTTTTTATAAGATCTATTCCTGTATCTTTTAACGTTGAAACAGTTTGTCGAAACGCATTTGGTATTGGAATAGTACAGTCACTTTTCACTTTTTTAATACACTTATTAAAAGTAGCCTCCAATTCATTTGATACAAAATCAGGCACACAACTGTGCTTGTCATCTCGTTTGATGAAGTTATTACTGTCAGTAATTAATCTCGCTTTGCAAACAGTTCTCTTCGAACACCGCCAAATACAGGAACCATCTTTATTTTTCCGGTCTTTGTGGTATTTATAACCTGCGCGAAGTAGCACCGACTTTCCTCGCTGGGATGTAATTATTTCATGTCCAGTTTTATTATTGGATGGACCTGCTTGCGATGAACTTCCTGGAAAGAATTGTTACAGTTAGGTATATGTCTCTTTGACCAACTTTTTAAACTCTCACTATGGTGTCATTTACTGGTACACACGACAACGCTTAATGGTTTGCACCTAGTTTGCACTGCATGCACACTAACGTGGTCTATGTGTGCATAAAAGAAGCAATCGGTTTACACACCAGTAACAAAGCACACACACACAACAGCACAAACTAGTTTGCGCGTAGGCAAACGCCCGTAGACCAGCCGTGACAAAAATATCAACCGGTGTTAGGTAGTGTGAGTTAAATAGTTATCAAATTGACGTGAAGCAAAATTTCACTGCTTGTGTCTATACACTTCGTAGCTCATTGGTAGAATGTTAGACTTATGAAACAGGTCCTGAGTTCGAGTCTAGTCTTGGGTATTTTGATTTTACTTAAATCAAATTTTGCGCTAATTTAAACGCTGTTAAGTATAAAAGAAATTCATTTGAAACTGGCAAATGACTTAAAGCTGCATAGCTGTCGACTATTTCTCTTCCCTAAAAATGTGTGATTCGTTCTTCATTTGAGAAGTAAAACCATTATACTCTCATACAATATGAATAAACGAAATTTGTTTTTAGTTTTAGTGCAAATTCGATAATTCGATATTCAATATAAGGTAACACAACAAAAACGTAACATAATGTTTATATTACGGCAAGAATAAACTTGGTAATTTCAACACTTGTTTTATTTACTTTCTATGTTTTGGTGTTGGTTGCTTTTATTCGTTTAAACAATACCCTTATTAGCTATCTTCAACAATCATTTAAATTCATTAGAAAAAAAAAAGTGAAGGTTGAGTAGGATTTGAACCACTGTCCCGATAAATGTCAGTTTTGTATTCTACCAACTGAGCCACTATCTGTGTTGCAAAATTTTGCTGCATATCATAAAAACAATGAATCATTATCACTGGCATAACTACCTACATGTTTACAATATCTATGTGTGGGTTGCCAAGAACGAAATAATTACGTCGGCGATGTCATACACACATAAACCAAGTTAGTGTGCCCTGCCAATCATTTGACGTTGCCGTGTATACATGGTACAATGTCACGTGGTATTTATGTTTTAGGGAAATTAATCTATTATGAAATATGGTAATAATATACTGATTTTAACGAACCAACAAAGTTAAATTATTATAAACTTACCATACATACAATAATACATAAAAATCAATAAATTCTGCCACATTTTAATATTTTTACACTGTACTGTAGACTGTAAGTAATGCACTGTACACCTCAGCTTAGCATTAAGAGTAACACTAAAACGACGTCACCAACACAATGACGTTTTAACCCTTTAAACCGGTTTTTGCAACATAAATTAGAAGGAGATAGCGCTATGCTATGACAGGAAAGGTTTGGGCGCGGGAAGAGAGAGATAGCATACTTGAGTATCATGCGTCATTAGGCCGCGTCCCCCTTCGCCTCATTCCGCACTTCCAATATAGGCTTTATCGTATCTTTATCCCGAAATCAAAGCATCTACTTTAATGGCGACTGTCTAGTTGGTACCTACTTAACCGAATCAGCTAGCGCAGCGGGGACCATATTTAATTATAGTTTTTGGTTTCAATCCGTTTTCATCTGACCGTACGTAGTACTTTAAATGTGCAAGCGAGTTGACGACATAAAAAATAGGTAAAAACGGAAGGTGCCAACTCGCGCGCACTCGCGAGTTTAACACTCGCGAGTTGACGAATAACTCAAATGTCAATTTTAAATTTGGTGAACATCCTTCAAAACATCAATTTGAAAGCGATCGATGATGTCAGAAATTGAGGATATAGTAATTTAGAGGATTAAATATAGTAATTTATACATTCTATTTAGTAGTGGGGGAACGCCCGATCGTGACTATTGACGCTCCGTCATTTTTATTAAAATTTAATACATTATCGCTGCAAAAGCTGTTGAACACGCCGTACGCGAGTTGACGACTACGATATCCGCGCTAGTGATTAAAGTCAGTGATAAAGTGAGTGAAGTTAACTTCGTAATTAGGCTGTTTTGAGCCTCAACTTTTGTTTCTAGTGCACTGACTTTGGAGTTGAGCCGCGATCATCCGCGCATATGGACCTACTGCAACGCTCCACTCAGCTGCTTGCGCGCCGTTTCATTGCGAAACGCCCGCGTCAACACGCGCCCGTGCGCGTCGCGTTCGCGCTACAACCACGTCGCGAACTGCACGGAGGGGAAACCTTCGGGGGCGGACGGACGTCGGCTTCGGCCTAAGGTCGTGCCAGATCGGAACCCCTTCCCGTGCCAGCTCATCCATAGCCAACCAGCGCTATGGATGAGTTCCACAGCCCTTCTCAGGGCTACGCTGCGCCGGACGGGAGCTCTCCACTGGGCGAAACCCCGAGGCGCACCATCACCCGCCACCGCTTCAGATCGGCCTCCCTCGAGCGGCCCCTGGTTTTGTCGACCTCGACAGAATACGGGTCGCCGATCGTCCCGCGACCAGTCTCGCCGAGAGCAGAGCTCACGCTGGACGAATTGTATTTAATTCGTGCCCGTGACGCCAAACTCTTTTCGGCGGGACTTCTGCGGGCCATGGAGGCCTACCTCGTCGAGCGCCGCGCAGCCATGGAAGGCTGCCAGCCAGCAAGCATCGGCGACGAACTGTTGGACGCCGGGCTGCTGGAGCAGGCCCACTTGCAGCCCCTCATTCTGCCGCCGACCCGTGGGGGCAAACGACGACCCTCGGACGACTTGCAGCAGGAAGCCGCGAAGCGAGCGCTGCTGGAGCCCTCGCCGTCACCGACTCCCCCGCAACCCCGAAACCTCGACATGCCGCGGCTATCGCCGGAGCCGCTGGCCACCTCGTACGCGGCGGCCGCGTCCGCATACGCGCCCATGCCCACCGCGCCGACGAATCAGTCCGCCGCGAACGCGAGGCCCCCCCGCCCCATCCCGCACACACACGGAGTGCAGGCCGCGCCCGCGCTCCCCTTCGCGAAACTCGTCGCGCCCGCTAGCGCGCCCCCCGCCGCGCCGCCCACCGTCGCCCGCCGCCCGCCACCCGCCGCACCCCCCGCTGTGCCCGCTAGTGCGCCCCCTGCCGCGTCGCCTACCGCAGGCGCCCCGCCGCCACCCGGTGCCCCCGCTACGGGCGTGGCCGTCACGAAACCGCCCTCCAAGCCGCGCTACCCGCCTATAGTGGTGGAGACCCTCCCGAACTGGGTCCACCACTTCCGCGAAATCCAGCAGCGGCTGAAGAGGGTCCCGAACGCGCGCCCCTACCAAAAGGGTGTGCGATTTTCGCCTGCAGATGACGAGGAATACCGGTGCGTCCAGTCGTACCTCTCGACGTTGGAGAAGACCACAGGGGTGCACTGGTACTCCTACTCGCTTCCCGCCGAAAGGAGCCTGAAGATTGCCATCCGGGGGCTGCCGGCAAACACTGAGCCCGCGGAGATCACTTCCGCGCTGGCAGAGCGTGGCTACGAGGCCAGCTTTGTCAAACAGATTCGGGCACGGAAGGGCAGACCGGGCTGCATTTTCCACGCGCAGCTGAAGAAGACGCCGGGTATAACAGCCAGTCTGTACGATACAGACGAGCTACTTTTTATACCCGGCGTGAAGATCGAGGCGTGGCGTGGGAAGAAAGGACCAGCTCAATGCCACCGATGCCAGAAGTTTAGGCATAGCAGCCACAACTGCCACCGCCCCCAGGCCTGCGTGCGTTGCGGAGGACCGCACCCCGCCGCGGACTGCGACCGGCCTAGAGAGATGCCGCCGACGTGTGCCAACTGCGGAGGCCCGCACACGGCAAACAACACGTCGTGCCCTGTATTCCGGCAAGAGAGCCGAAACAAGAAGGCCGGTCCAGCGGCCCGCACCGGTGGCCCCAAGACGCAGCCGCCCCCCCCCAAACCCCCAACTGTGCAGGAGTCGGCGCCCTCATCACTCATGGCGGAGGCCAACCCGGCCACCGCGCCAGGCGCGCCCCTACCCAAGCGCAAACGGAAGCGGGGGGGAAAGAAGAACGAAGTGCCGAGAGCGGCTGAGGAGAAAGGAGCCGCAGCACCACCACCTCCACCAGAAAACGAACCGCCGAGGGATCTTGTCGCAGCACTCATCAAAGCACTCCAAGATCCCGCAGTCCTAAGGAGTATCGCCGCACATCTACCCTGATGGCTGACTCCTTAAGGATTGTGCACTGGAACGCCCAGTCACTCAAAGGAAAGAAGCAGCTGCTGAAAACCTTCCTGCGAGAGTACCGAGTCGACGTCATGCTGGTTAGCGAAACCCACCTCACCGTGAAGATGAAGCTCACCCTCCCCGGCTACACAACCTACCGCAAGGACGAGCGATCCCCGCAGGGGATTGCCTACAGAGGTCTGGCTATCCTGGTTAAAAGGAGTATCGTCCACCAACCCATCGACTTCGAGGAGCACACTACAATCTACGTCCTTGGCGTCGAAGTACAGGTCGCCGGCAACGTTGTGCGACTCTATGCCGCCTATAACCCCCCCCCGGTGAGAGACTCAATCCCAGGGAGTTCCGGGGACTGCTGGAGTCGCCGCAACCGACTCTCATCGCCGGAGACCTCAACGCCAAGCACCCACACTGGAACTCCTCGAAAGTGTGCGCCGCTGGACGCGCACTCCTCGCCGACTCCGTGAGCCACGACTACGATGTCATCGGACCCTATGAGCCGACTCACTACAACCCGGACGGCTCTGGGGACATCATCGACATCGTAGTCTACAAAGGAATCCGGACCCAGCCAAGCCAGGAAGTCCTGCCAGACCTCCCCTCGGATCACAGACCCATTCTCCTCGTCCTTGCGGATTTGCCAACAAGAGTCTCGCCACCAGCGCCCCGTCGACGGTACAACTGGGCCTCCTTCTCGGCCGCACTCGCCGAAAACCCCACCACCCGGACAGCCACACAGCCAGAAGACGTCGAAGCACTGACTTCAGAGTTGACTAGCAAGATCCAGGACGCGCTCGACACATCCTCGCACACCGTTTCTAGCCGGAGGAAACCCCAACCCCTCCCGGCGAAGATTCAGGCACTGATCTGCGAACAACGCCGTCTCCGGAAGCTATGGCAACAAACCCGGTGCCCAACTATGAAGTCCCGCCTCAACGCCATGACGGCCACCACCAAAAGATGCCTTGCCGACCACGCCGAAGAATCTTGGGAACGCCACATCGAGTCCGTAGGCGATCACGTCCCCTCCGTGCATCGCTTATGCCGGCAGCTGTCGGCCACCCCGGCTCCTGTTCGACCGCTGCTGGGCAGCGACGGCTTCCCGAGATTCAGAGCAAAAGACCGAGCTGAAATTTTCGCCGAATGCCTGTAGAGGCAGTTCAAGCCGAACCCCACCGACGACGCCGAACACGTAGCAGCAGTGGAGGAACACCTGCGGCACTACTTCACGACGCCGATAGCTCCTGAAGAGGACCCCATCTTCTTCTCGCCCGGCCAAGTCCTGCGAACGATCAGGCGCACCAAGCCCAGGAAAGCCCCGGGCGCAGACCGAATCACCAACATAGCGCTGCGCAACTTGCCGGTACCGACTGTGGCGGCTATGACGCGCCTGTTTAACGGCATCATGCGCACGGGGCACTTCCCTACTACATGGAAGGAAGGCCTGGTCATAATGCTCCCCAAGCCGGGCAAGAATGTCAAGAAGCCCGAGAGCTATCGGCCCATCACCCTCCTGAGCACCATGTCAAAGGTGTTCGAGAAGCTGCTGCTAGGAAAACTGCTGCCACACATCCAAGCTCGCCCGGAACAGTTCGGCTTCAGGCCAGAGCATTCGACGACGCTCCAGCTCACCAGGGTACTGAACGACATGACGGTCTGTCGGAATAAGAAAGAATACACCGTCGCAGTACTCCTAGACATGGAGAAGGCGTTCGACAGAGTATGGCACGAGGGGTTGCTGTACAAGCTGTCGACGTCCCCAGCTCCACGACGAATCACGCGCGTCGTGGCCTCGTTCCTACGGAGTCGCCACTACAGAGTGGTGGTGGAAGACGCCGTGTCAGAAGCCCGCCCCATCGAAGCCGGCGTCCCACAAGGTTCCTGTCTTTCACCCGCCTACTACTCCCGATACACGGATGACATCCCAGTTGGCCCTGGTGTACAGCTGGCCCTCTTCGCTGACGACGCAGCATACTATGCGTCGTCCTACAAAGCACCCCACGCCGCCGTCAAAATGCAACGCACGCTGGACACCCTGCCTAAATGGCTGGCCAAATGGAGGCTCTCCGTCAACGTCGGGAAGACGCAGGCGATGATCACCGGCCAGAGCAACCTGCCACCACCACTCCAACTCCAAGGGAAGGACATTGGGTGGCTGCACCAAGTGAAGTATCTGGGGGTCACCATAGACCGCCGGCTCACGATGAAGACCCACGTCGACAACGTCGTAAACCAGGTCCGGGCTGCACGGGCAAAACTTCGTCCACTCCTGGACTCCGGCCTCCCCCTGCGGTCGAAGCTCGGGATCTATAAAACGTACATCAGGTCCCGCCTCACGTATGCCTCGCCGGCATGGTACGCCCTCTGCTCGGAGTCCAACAAGAAGAGACTCCGGGCCCAAGAAAACCTCTCATTGCGTACCATCGTCGGCGCGCCTCGCTACGTGAGAAACGCAACGATCGCAAGGGACCTAGGATTGGAGACACTGGACAAGTTCGTCCAGAGGCTGGCAACGAACATGTTCGCACGAGCGGACGGCTCTCAACACCCGCTCGTGCGAGACCTGGCGCCATACCACGCGCGCCCGCCTGACCGTCGCCACCTACCCCGAGACCTGGTTGCCGAGCCGGCAGCACCCCTGGATTGAGGCCACACAACCCGAAGAACACCTCAACCACCCAATGACCTGGCCGTAGTCACGGCCAGCGGAAGACTCCGCGGAAGGGGGCCATTGCCCCGGGACCGCAACCCTTCACCCTGGAAGGGGTGTGAGAAGATCACCAAGCGAAGCGACGTCGTTTTAGTGTTACTCTTAATGCTAAGCTGAGGTGTACAGTGCATTACTTACAGTCTACAGTACAGTGTAAAAATATTAAAATGTGGCAGAATTTATTGATTTTTATGTATTATTGATTGTATGGTAAGTTTATAATAATTTATCTTTATTGGTTCGTTAAAATCAGTATATTATTACCATATTTCATAATAGATTAATTTCCCTAAAACATAAATACCACGTGACATTGTACCATGTATACACGGCAACGTCAAATGATTGGCAGGGCACACTTACGTGGTTTATGTGTGTATGACATCGCCGACGTAATTATTTCGTTCTTGGCAACCCACACATAGATATTGTAAACATGTAGGTAGTTATGCCAGTGATAATGATTCATTGTTTTTATGATATGCAGCAAAATTTTGCAACACAGATAGTGGCTCAGTTGGTAGAATACAAAACTGACATTTATCGGGACAGTGGTTCAAATCCTACTCAACCTTAATTTTTTTTTCTAATGAATTTAAATGATTGTTGAAGATAGCTAATAAGGGTATTGTTTAAACGAATAAAAGCAACCAACACCAAAACACAGAAAGTAAATAAAACAAGTGTTGAAATTACCAAGTTTATTCTTGCCGTAATATAAACATTATGTAACGTTTTTGTTGTGTTACCTTATATTGAATATCGAATTATCGAATTTGCACTAAAACTAAAAACAAATTTCGTTTATTCATATTGTATGAGAGTAGAATGGTTTTACTTCTCAAATGAAGAACGAATCACACATTTTTAGGGAAGAGAAATAGTCGACAGCTATGCAGCTTTAAGTCATTTGCCAGTTTCAAATGAATTTCTTTTATACTTAACAGCGTTTAAATTAGCGCAAAATTTGATTTAAGTAAAATCAAAATACCCAAGACTAGACTCGAACTCAGGACCTGTTTCATAAGTCTAACATTCTACCAATGAGCTACGAAGTGTATAGACACAAGCAGTGAAATTTTGCTTCACGTCAATTTGATAACTATTTAACTCACACTACCTAACACCGGTTGATATTTTTGTCACGGCTGGTCTACGGGCGTCTGCCTACGCGCAAACTCGTTTGTGCTGTTGTGTTTGTGTGCTTTGTTACTGGTGTGTAAACCGATTGCTTCTTTTATGCACACATAGACCACGTTAGTGTGCATGCAGTACAAACTAGGTGCAAACCATTTAGCGTTGTCGTGTGTACCAGTAAATGACACCATAGTGAGAGTTTAAAAAATTTGGTCAAAGAGACATATACCTAACTGTAACAATTCTTTCCAGGAAGTTCATCGCAAGCAGGTCCATCCAATAATAAAACTGGACATGAAATAATTACATCCCAGCGAGGAAAGTCGGTGCTACTTCGCGCAGGTTATAAATACCACAAAGACCGGAAAAATAAAGATGGTTCCTGTATTTGGCGGTGTTCGAAGAGAACTGTTTGCAAAGCGAGATTAATTACTGACAGTAATAACTTCATCAAACGAGATGACAAGCACAATTGTGTGCCTGATTTTGTATCAAATGAATTGGAGGCTACTTTTAATAAGTGTATTAAAAAAGTGAAAAGTGACTGTACTATTCCAATACCAAATGCGTTTCGACAAACTGTTTCAACGTTAAAAGATACAGGAATAGATCTTATAAAAAAATACCCCAATTTAAAAATGTTAAAAATAAGTTTTATCGAAAACGCAATGATTCATTTGGTGAAAAAAAGCTACGTTTTAAGTCATTGAGGGAAGTTACTGTGCCCAGAAGATTTGAAAACTTTTTATTGGCTGAAACCACCTTTACGTAGGTACCAGGTAATAAATTTAAAACTTTTGTGGCTGACTCTACATATTTTCACGTCGAGCGAGTTGACGACATAAAAAGTAGGTAAAAATGGAAGGTGCCAACTCGCGCGCACTCGCGAGTTTAACACTCGCGAGTTGACGAATAACTCTGTGACCACTGAGAAGCGATTATTTCACACGAACATTTAAAAAAAAAATTGCGAAAATTCAAACATTCCCATAATAATTGAACACTCCTGCTTACAAGACAATCCACTGAGCTATCGAGGAAATAGAATTGCGATTGAATTATTCTCAATTTCTGTCATCATCGATCGCTTTCAAATTGATGTTTTGAAGGATGTTCACCAAATTTAAAATTGATATTTGACCAATGAGAAGCGATTATTTCAGACGAGCTGTCGTTTAAAGCGACTTTGATTTGAATTTAAAAGGAATGTGTATTTGCCAAGAGATAAGGAATAATAATAATAATGATAATAAATTATTGCTAAAAATAATGTTGTCTACTTATTAACGGTATCTGCCTCCCAAAGTAGGAAAACCTGTATCATGGGACACAGTCACTTCCCAGTGGGTGCAGTGTTTTTTTTTGTATAATACTAGTCAAAGAATTGAGCAACAGATACAACAATCTGCAGGTGTAACGCCACCTCGCGGTTTTTCCTCACATTGTTATGTTCATTCTATTCATAATACTGAATGATGTTACAGAGTTTCGAAGTCATATGGGGAACACATTTCACTTTAAAACAAATTCACAAATAACTTTAATACGATAAACAAATACTCTGAGTTCTGGAAATGACATGGGCCACTGTCTAGTGTCAGACAATATGCCGTCTGTTTATCTGCGTAATCCTGCACCATCCATTACCTCAAAGTAATGCCTAGGCTGTCTACGTCTAGGACAGTTATACTTGCACTAATGTGTCTGTCTCGCAGCTTGCTGACTGCAGTATGCAACCCTCCGTCATTCATCACCTATGTTAGATGTGGGTACGGTTAGGTCTAGTCTTATTGTTTAAGTAAGGTGGCGATACTTTCGTGTCTCAAACAAATTTAACATTGCGTGTTGCATTTAAGCATAGCATAGCCAACACAGCAGTATTGTTGCACAATATTTGCACACCAACTCCTAGACGGTGAATATGTTGATATTTATGCATATCAATTGTTTATTTAACACCTCACCGACCCAATCCTTTTTCAGGCATAGCGATTTTGAACTTCATGCCATGGTAATAAAATTTCAAAACCTATAACGAAAAATGAATTGCCGGTAAAACATGGGTTCGGTGTAAAGTAAGATCGTATTCATATTTTATAGCAAATATTCAATTTGATTTAATTTGAACAATTACGAATGTTTCATAATGCCTTTTAAGTTACTTTTGTATTTAGGAACAACATAACTCGATGGTGTAGCTGTGAACTACGCTGTAGGTAGTCATCAGGATGAAAAGGAACTACACGATAGTTTATACTATACTCAATTTCTTTATCATGTTGTACATGGGTTTATTGGGTCTTCTGAGCTGATCTTGTGGTGAAACATCGAAGTTACAACTGATTTATGAAATCACAATTAGTATGGGGTTCCTTAGTGTAATGGCACAATCCAATCTGGTGTTCAATACACCAAGAACGAATCATGCATCTTGCGAATATTCATCAAGGTGAATTCTAAAATAAATAAAGTGTATGTACATCAAATATATTTTCTTATCGAATTATTGATATAAATTTTTCTCACGCTTACAAGCATCATTGACAAAATTTGTAAAACAAGGAATGCTATGACTTAGGAAAAATACACGCACACACGCACACTTTATATTTCAGTCCTGCACCATCCATTACCTCAAAGTCTAAACCTAGGCTGTCTACGTCTAGGACAATTAGTTGCACTAATGTGTCTGTCTCGCAGCTTGCTGCTGACTGCAGTATGCACCCTCCGTCATTCATTACCTATGTTAGATGTGGGTACGGTTAGGTCTCGTCTTATTGTTTAAGTAAGGTGGCGATACTTTCGTGTCTCAAACAAATTTAACATTGCGTGTTGCATTTAAGCATAGTATATCCAACACAGCAATATTGTTATATAATATTAATTATAGTTTTTGGTTTCAATCCGTTTTCATCTGACCGTACTTTAAATGTGCAAGCGACTTGACGACATAAAAAATAGGTAAAAACGGAAGGTGCCAACTCGCGCGCACTCGCGAGTTTAACACTCGCGAGTTGACGAATAACTCAAATGTCAATTTTAAATTTGGTGAACATCCTTCAAAACATCAATTTGAAAGCGATCGATGATGTCAGAAATTGAGGATAATGCAATTGCATTAAATATAGTAATTTATACATTCTATTTAGTAGTGGGGGAACGCCCGATCGTGACTATTGACGCTCCGTCATTTTTATTAAAATTTAATACATTATGGCTGCAAAAGCTGTTGAACACGCCGTACGCGAGTTGACGACTACGATATCCGCGCTAGTGATTAAAGTCAGTGCACTCGAAACAAAAATTGAGGCTCAAAACAGCCTAAAATTACGAAGTTAACTTCGCCGCAATCATCGACAGCGGCGATTACGACTACCCCCATGGGCGCTCAACAAGCGGCGGCGCAGACAGCGCTGCAGCGCCCGGTGAGACAAGTACGTCTAAAAGCTGCCGTCACCGCAAGCGGTAAACTCAACGTTGCGAAGCTGACTGGTGCCAAACCTACTGCGCGCGCTTCGTTATACAACGCCAGCGCCACCACTCCGCCAACACCTGAGCCGAGCCAACCGCCACCGGCTGAGGATGTGGCCACGAAAATCTCAACTACAAACGACCAACCGATGATCCAAATACGATGACAACGGCGAACTCCACTCCCGTGGCCCGACCTCGTGAACAGACACTACCAGCGCAAGCGGCTTTGTGCGCGAGCGATCCGGCCGCGCGTGACTCATCATTGCGCATAGCAACAAGTGATCCTAGCGTACTTACAATCTCACACCAAAACATACGGTCATTAGACAAGAAAACACAACGTTTAGAAGTTCTTCTTAAAAGTGACCTTGCATGTGACATTCTTGCTATAACGGAGCATTGGCTGACGAATGAAAATTTAGAAAGTGTTAATATAGATGGATACGCGCTCATATCTAAATATAGTAGGTCTAAGTTATCACACAGCGGGTCTTGTATTTACGTCAAGTCCACTTTAAAAGTAGTTGAAAATATTGATTTCACCACACTATCAGTGGAAGAATACTTTGAAGTCTCGGCTATAAATGTAACAGACTATAATTTAATGATTGTATGTATCTACTCTAATGGTAGTAAAACTAAAGACTTCCTAAGGTGCTTAGATGATTTGCTCGACAAGCTATGTGACATCGAATTAGATTGCATTATTGTCGGGGACGTAAACATAGACTGGATCGAGGATTCGTCCGAGAAGGATCGGCTCCACGATATACTGTCGGCCCACGGCATGAGGAACGAGGTAGACTTCGCCACGCGAGTGACGGCCACTACCGCCACCAGCCTCGACCACCTGTACAGCAACCTTGCCGAGGGCGCGGTGTGCGCGGCGCCTGCCAGCACGCACCTCAGCGACCACCTCGCCGTGCGCGCGCGCGTTACGCGCCGCCCCCGCGCGCTTGCGCCGCCCGTCAGCACCGTGCGCCAGCGCACGCAGGCTAACTGCCGCAATTTCGTCGCGTCTATTGCGAGTGTGGACTGGCAGCACATTTGGTGCCAAAAAGGTGAGTCGATCGAGGATTTGGCCGCGTCTGTGATTTCTGTAATTAGCAACAAGTACAACATTTGCTTTCCACTCACACGAAAACCACACCCAACACGCCAATCATGGGTTACACATGAGCTTCGAAACATTCAATCATTGCTCTTCGACGTTCTGGAGCTCTCGTCTGCTTATCCTGATAATACCATTGTTACGGAACTCATTGACAAATTAAAAAACCAATACGACAACCTGGTCAAAAATAAAAGAGCACACTTTTACACGAGCGCAATCACGTCCAGCACGAACGTGAGTAAAGCCATGTGGAACGTGATTAACAAAGAACGAGGGAAAAGCAACCATACTTGTGTAGACTTCACGGATGTGGCCTTGGCTCAAACGGCATTAAATTTAGCAGCAAGCAAGCCGTGGTGGACGCGATGAACGCTCGGTTCGCCGGTGCCGCCGCCGCGTGCGGAGCCCCGGCCGCCGACGTGCCGCGCGCCTGTCGTGCCCTGCACGCTGCCCGCTCACCTGCCGACCGCTCCCTGAGACTGCGCCTGTTTACAGCGGACGAGGTTAATCGCATCATATCCTTTCGGATTCCGCATAAGCCTACCAAGGATATCTACGAGACCTCGATGGAACTCGTCCACCTAGCTGTTAAACCGTTGGCCAGTTCTCACTGAATTATTCAACGAGTGCATTAGACGAGCTAAAAGAGCTACGATGGCTTTTCAACGAAGCTCTCTTCACGGGAGAAGTACCAACCAAGTGGCGCAACAGTATTGTCGTTCTCTTCCACAAAAAAGGTTCAAAAACCAACCTGAAAAACTACCGCCCAATATCACTGCTCAGTCAGGTGTATAAAGTGTTCTCTCGTGTTATAACGACAAGAATCACTTCTCGACTTGACGAGTACCAACCAAGGGAGCAAGCGGGGTTCAGGGGAGGTTTTGGTACCATTGACCACATATTCACGATAAGGCAAGTGATACAGAAGACGCAAGAATACAACAAATCACTTTACCTTGCCTTTATCGACTATGAGAAAGCGTTCAACTCCGTGGAACACTGGGCTGTTGGATTCAAGTTGCATCTTTAAATTAACGTTTAACGGCATCATGCGCACGGGGCACTTCCCTACTACATGGAAGGAAGGCCTGGTCATAATGCTCCCCAAGCCGGGCAAGAATGTCAAGAAGCCCGAGAGCTATCGGCCCATCACCCTCCTGAGCACCATGTCAAAGGTGTTCGAGAAGCTGCTGCTAGGAAAACTGCTGCCACACATCCAAGCTCGCCCGGAACAGTTAGGCTTCAGGCCAGAGCATTCGACGACGCACCAGCTCACCAGGGTACTGAACGACATGACGGTCTGTCGGAATAAGAAAGAATACACCGTCGCAGTACTCCTAGACATGGAGAAGGCGTTCGACAGAGTATGGCACGAGGGGTTGCTGTACAAGCTGTCGACGTCCCCAGCTCCACGACGAATCACGCGCGTCGTGGCCTCGTTCCTACGGAGTCGCCACTACAGAGTGGTGGTGGAAGACGCCGTGTCAGAAGCCCGCCCCATCGAAGCCGGCGTCCCACAAGGTTCCTGTCTTTCACCCGCCTACTACTCCCGATACACGGATGACATCCCAGTTGGCCCTGGTGTACAGCTGGCCCTCTTCGCTGACGACGCAGCATACTATGCGTCGTCCTACAAAGCACCCCACGCCGCCGTCAAAATGCAACGCACGCTGGACACCCTGCCTAAATGGCTGGCCAAATGGAGGCTCTCCGTCAACGTCGGGAAGACGCAGGCGATGATCACCGGCCAGAGCAACCTGCCACCACCACTCCAACTCCAAGGGAAGGACATTGGGTGGCTGCACCAAGTGAAGTATCTGGGGGTCACCATAGACCGCCGGCTCACGATGAAGACCCACGTCGACAACGTCGTAAACCAGGTCCGGGCTGCACGGGCAAAACTTCGTCCACTCCTGGACTCCGGCCTCCCCCTGCGGTCGAAGCTCGGGATCTATAAAACGTACATCAGGTCCCGCCTCACGTATGCCTCGCCGGCATGGTACGCCCTCTGCTCGGAGTCCAACAAGAAGAGACTCCGGGCCCAAGAAAACCTCTCATTGCGTACCATCGTCGGCGCGCCACGCTACGTGAGAAACGCAACGATCGCAAGGGACCTAGGATTGGAGACACTGGACAAGTTCGTCCAGAGGCTGGCAACGAACATGTTCGCACGAGCGGACGGCTCTCAACACCCGCTCGTGCGAGACCTGGCGCCATACCACGCGCGCCCGCCTGACCGTCGCCACCTACCCCGAGACCTGGTTGCCGAGCCGGCAGCACCCCTGGATTGAGGCCACACAACCCGAAGAACACCTCAACCACCCAATGACCTGGCCGTAGTCACGGCCAGCGGAAGACTCCGCGGAAGGGGGCCATTGCCCCGGGACCGCAACCCTTCACCCTGGAAGGGGTGTGAGAAGATCACCAAGCGAAGCGACGTCGTTTTAGTGTTACTCTTAATGCTAAGCTGAGGTGTACAGTGCATTACTTACAGTCTACAGTACAGTGTAAAAATATTAAAATGTGGCAGAATTTATTGATTTTTATGTATTATTGTATGTATGGTAAGTTTATAATAATTTAACTTTATTGGTTCGTTAAAATCAGTATATTATTACCATATTTCATAATAGATTAATTTCCCTAAAACATAAATACCACGTGACATTGTACCATGTATACACGGCAACGTCAAATGATTGGCAGGGCACACTAACGTGGTTTATGTGTGTATGACATCGCCGACGTAATTATTTCGTTCTTGGCAACCCACACATAGATATTGTAAACATGTAGGTAGTTATGCCAGTGATAATGATTCATTGTTTTTATGATATGCAGCAAAATTTTGCAACACAGATAGTGGCTCAGTTGGTAGAATACAAAACTGACATTTATCGGGACAGTGGTTCAAATCCTACTCAACCTTCACTTTTTTTTTTCTAATGAATTTAAATGATTGTTGAAGATAGCTAATAAGGGTATTGTTTAAACGAATAAAAGCAACCAACACCAAAACACAGAAAGTAAATAAAACAAGTGTTGAAATTACCAAGTTTATTCTTGCCGTAATATAAACATTATGTAACGTTTTTGTTGTGTTACCTTATATTGAATATCGAATTATCGAATTTGCACTAAAACTAAAAACAAATTTCGTTTATTCATATTGTATGAGAGTAGAATGGTTTTACTTCTCAAATGAAGAACGAATCACACATTTTTAGGGAAGAGAAATAGTCGACAGCTATGCAGCTTTAAGTCATTTGCCAGTTTCAAATGAATTTCTTTTATACTTAACAGCGTTTAAATTAGCGCAAAATTTGATTTAAGTAAAATCAAAATACCCAAGACTAGACTCGAACTCAGGACCTGTTTCATAAGTCTAACATTCTACCAATGAGCTACGAAGTGTATAGACACAAGCAGTGAAATTTTGCTTCACGTCAATTTGATAACTATTTAACTCACACTACCTAACACCGGTTGATATTTTTGTCACGGCTGGTCTACGGGCGTTTGCCTACGCGCAAACTCGTTTGTGCTGTTGTGTGTGTGTGCTTTGTTACTGGTGTGTAAACCGATTGCTTCTTTTATGCACACATAGACCACGTTAGTGTGCATGCAGTGCAAACTAGGTGCAAACCATTTAGCGTTGTCGTGTGTACCAGTAAATGACACCATAGTGAGAGTTTAAAAAATTTGGTCAAAGAGACATATACCTAACTGTAACAATTCTTTCCAGGAAGTTCATCGCAAGCAGGTCCATCCAATAATAAAACTGGACATGAAATAATTACATCCCAGCGAGGAAAGTCGGTGCTACTTCGCGCAGGTTATAAATACCACAAAGACCGGAAAAATAAAGATGGTTCCTGTATTTGGCGGTGTTCGAAGAGAACTGTTTGCAAAGCGAGATTAATTACTGACAGTAATAACTTCATCAAACGAGATGACAAGCACAATTGTGTGCCTGATTTTGTATCAAATGAATTGGAGGCTACTTTTAATAAGTGTATTAAAAAAGTGAAAAGTGACTGTACTATTCCAATACCAAATGCGTTTCGACAAACTGTTTCAACGTTAAAAGATACAGGAATAGATCTTATAAAAAAATACCCCAATTTAAAAATGTTAAAAATAAGTTTTATCGAAAACGCAATGATTCATTTGGTGAAAAAAAGCTACGTTTTAAGTCATTGAGGGAAGTTACTGTGCCCAAAAGATTTGAAAACTTTTTATTGGCTGAAACCACCTTTACGTAGGTACCAGGTAATAAATTTAAAACTTTTGTGGCTGACTCTACATATTTTCACGTCGAGCGAGTTGACGACATAAAAAGTAGGTAAAAATGGAAGGTGCCAACTCGCGCGCACTCGCGAGTTTAACACTCGCGAGTTGACGAATAACTCTGTGACCAATGAGAAGCGATTATTTCACACGAACATTAAAAAAAAAAATTGCGAAAATTCAAACATTCCCATAATAATTGAACACTCCTGCTTACAAGACAATCCACTGAGCTATCGAGGAAATAGAATTGCGATTGAATTATTCTCAATTTCTGTCATCATCGATCGCTTTCAAATTGATGTTTTGAAGGATGTTCACCAAATTTAAAATTGATATTTGACCAATGAGAAGCGATTATTTCAGACGAGCTGTCGTTTAAAGCGACTTTGATTTGAATTTAAAAGGAATGTGTATTTGCCAAGAGATAAGGAATAATAATAATAATGATAATAAATTATTGCTAAAAATAATGTTGTCTACTTATTAACGGTATCTGCCTCCCAAAGTAGGAAAACCTGTATCATGGGACACAGTCACTTCCCAGTGGGTGCAGTGTTTTTTTTTGTATAATACTATAACACACATTTCACTTTAAAACAAATTCACAAATAACTTTAATACGATAAACAAATACTCTGAGTTCTGGAAATGACATGGGCCACTGTCTAGTGTCAGACAATACGCCGTCTGTTTATCTGCGTAATCCTGCACCATCCATTACCTCAAAGTAATGCCTAGGCTGTCTACGTCTAGGACAGTTATACTTGCACTAATGTGTCTGTCTCGCAGCTTGCTGACTGCAGTATGCAACCCTCCGTCATTCATCACCTATGTTAGATGTGGGTACGGTTAGGTCTAGTCTTATTGTTTAAGTAAGGTGGCGATACTTTCGTGTCTCAAACAAATTTAACATTGCGTGTTGCATTTAAGCATAGCATAGCCAACACAGCAGTATTGTTGCACAATATTTGCACACCAACTCCTAGACGGTGAATATGTTGATATTTATGCATATCAATTGTTTATTTAACACCTCACCGACCCAATCCTTTTTCAGGCATAGCGATTTTGAACTTCATGCCATGGTAATAAAATTTCAAAACCTATAACGAAAAATGAATTGCCGGTAAAACATGGGTTCGGTGTAAAGTAAGATCGTATTCATATTTTATAGCAAATATTCAATTTGATTTAATTTGAACAATTACGAATGTTTCATAATGCCTTTTAAGTTACTTTTGTATTTAGGAACAACATAACTCGATGGTGTAGCTGTGAACTACGCTGTAGGTAGTCATCAGGATGAAAAGGAACTACACGATAGTTTATACTATACTCAATTTCTTTATCATGTTGTACATGGGTTTATTGGGTCTTCTGAGCTGATCTTGTGGTGAAACATCGAAGTTACAACTGATTTATGAAATCACAATTAGTATGGGGTTCCTTAGTGTAATGGCACAATCCAATCTGGTGTTCAATACACCAAGAACGAATCATGCATCTTGCGAATATTCATCAAGGTGAATTCTAAAATAAATAAAGTGTATGTACATCAAATATATTTTCTTATCGAATTATTGATATAAATTTTTCTCACGCTTACAAGCATCATTGACAAAATTTGTAAAACAAGGAATGCTATGACTTAGGAAAAATACACGCACACACGCACACTTTATATTTCAGTCCTGCACCATCCATTACCTCAAAGTCTAAACCTAGGCTGTCTACGTCTAGGACAATTAGTTGCACTAATGTGTCTGTCTCGCAGCTTGCTGCTGACTGCAGTATGCACCCTCCGTCATTCATTACCTATGTTAGATGTGGGTACGGTTAGGTCTCGTCTTATTGTTTAAGTAAGGTGGCGATACTTTCGTGTCTCAAACAAATTTAACATTGCGTGTTGCATTTAAGCATAGTATATCCAACACAGCAATATTGTTATATAATATTAATTATAGTTTTTGGTTTCAATCCGTTTTCATCTGACCGTACTTTAAATGTGCAAGCGACTTGACGACATAAAAAATAGGTAAAAACGGAAGGTGCCAACTCGCGCGCACTCGCGAGTTTAACACTCGCGAGTTGACGAATAACTCAAATGTCAATTTTAAATTTGGTGAACATCCTTCAAAACATCAATTTGAAAGCGATCGATGATGTCAGAAATTGAGGATAATGCAATTGCATTAAATATAGTAATTTATACATTCTATTTAGTAGTGGGGGAACGCCCGATCGTGACTATTGACGCTCCGTCATTTTTATTAAAATTTAATACATTATGGCTGCAAAAGCTGTTGAACACGCCGTACGCGAGTTGACGACTACGATATCCGCGCTAGTGATTAAAGTCAGTGCACTCGAAACAAAAATTGAGGCTCAAAACAGCCTAAAATTACGAAGTTAACTTCGCCGCAATCATCGACAGCGGCGATTACGACTACCCCCATGGGCGCTCAACAAGCGGCGGCGCAGACAGCGCTGCAGCGCCCGGTGAGACAAGTACGTCTAAAAGCTGCCGTCACCGCAAGCGGTAAACTCAACGTTGCGAAGCTGACTGGTGCCAAACCTACTGCGCGCGCTTCGTTATACAACGCCAGCGCCACCACTCCGCCAACACCTGAGCCGAGCCAACCGCCACCGGCTGAGGATGTGGCCACGAAAATCTCAACTACAAACGACCAACCGATGATCCAAATACGATGACAACGGCGAACTCCACTCCCGTGGCCCGACCTCGTGAACAGACACTACCAGCGCAAGCGGCTTTGTGCGCGAGCGATCCGGCCGCGCGTGACTCATCATTGCGCATAGCAACAAGTGATCCTAGCGTACTTACAATCTCACACCAAAACATACGGTCATTAGACAAGAAAACACAACGTTTAGAAGTTCTTCTTAAAAGTGACCTTGCATGTGACATTCTTGCTATAACGGAGCATTGGCTGACGAATGAAAATTTAGAAAGTGTTAATATAGATGGATACGCGCTCATATCTAAATATAGTAGGTCTAAGTTATCACACAGCGGGTCTTGTATTTACGTCAAGTCCACTTTAAAAGTAGTTGAAAATATTGATTTCACCACACTATCAGTGGAAGAATACTTTGAAGTCTCGGCTATAAATGTAACAGACTATAATTTAATGATTGTATGTATCTACTCTAATGGTAGTAAAACTAAAGACTTCCTAAGGTGCTTAGATGATTTGCTCGACAAGCTATGTGACATCGAATTAGATTGCATTATTGTCGGGGACGTAAACAAAGACTGGATCGAGGATTCGTCCGAGAAGGATCGGCTCCACGATATACTGTCGGCCCACGGCATGAGGAACGAGGTAGACTTCGCCACGCGAGTGACGGCCACTACCGCCACCAGCCTCGACCACCTGTACAGCAACCTTGCCGAGGGCGCGGTGTGCGCGGCGCCTGCCAGCACGCACCTCAGCGACCACCTCGCCGTGCGCGCGCGCGTTACGCGCCGCCCCCGCGCGCTTGCGCCGCCCGTCAGCACCGTGCGCCAGCGCACGCAGGCTAACTGCCGCAATTTCGTCGCGTCTATTGCGAGTGTGGACTGGCAGCACATTTGGTGCCAAAAAGGTGAGTCGATCGAGGATTTGGCCGCGTCTGTGATTTCTGTAATTAGCAACAAGTACAACATTTGCTTTCCACTCACACGAAAACCACACCCAACACGCCAATCATGGGTTACACATGAGCTTCGAAACATTCAATCATTGCTCTTCGACGTTCTGGAGCTCTCGTCTGCTTATCCTGATAATACCATTGTTACGGAACTCATTGACAAATTAAAAAACCAATACGACAACCTGGACAAAAATAAAAGAGCACACTTTTACACGAGCGCAATCACGTCCAGCACGAACGTGAGTAAAGCCATGTGGAACGTGATTAACAAAGAACGAGGGAAAAGCAACCATACTTGTGTAGACTTCACGGATGTGGCCTTGGCTCAAACGGCATTAAATTTAGCAGCAAGCAAGCCGTGGTGGACGCGATGAACGCTCGGTTCGCCGGTGCCGCCGCCGCGTGCGGAGCCCCGGCCGCCGACGTGCCGCGCGCCTGTCGTGCCCTGCACGCTGCCCGCTCACCTGCCGACCGCTCCCTGAGACTGCGCCTGTTTACAGCGGACGAGGTTAATCGCATCATATCCTTTCGGATTCCGCATAAGCCTACCAAGGATATCTACGAGACCTCGATGGAACTCGTCCACCTAGCTGTTAAACCGTTGGCCAGTTCTCACTGAATTATTCAACGAGTGCATTAGACGAGCTAAAAGAGCTACGATGGCTTTTCAACGAAGCTCTCTTCACGGGAGAAGTACCAACCAAGTGGCGCAACAGTATTGTCGTTCTCTTCCACAAAAAAGGTTCAAAAACCAACCTGAAAAACTACCGCCCAATATCACTGCTCAGTCAGGTGTATAAAGTGTTCTCTCGTGTTATAACGACAAGAATCACTTCTCGACTTGACGAGTACCAACCAAGGGAGCAAGCGGGGTTCAGGGGAGGTTTTGGTACCATTGACCACATATTCACGATAAGGCAAGTGATACAGAAGACGCAAGAATACAACAAATCACTTTACCTTGCCTTTATCGACTATGAGAAAGCGTTCGACTCCGTGGAACACTGGGCTGTTGGATTCAAGTTGCATCTTTAAATTAAATGTAAATTTCGCTGGAGGTCTAATGTGTAGGCTGAGTCGGTATATATGATTTGGCTCAGTCGAGGAAGTGCTGCGGCTAGTGAAATTCATAGTTCGGTATTTATCGAACTATGCACTTCGCTATGGTGTGGGTTAGATCTCCTAAAGCAATAATGCCTACGTTTCGATAACATCCAGCTCAAATTGCGCAGAGTTGAAGGTTTCAAAACGTTACGGACCTTTTGAGGTAACCGCTAGTTCAGAACCCATTTCGGAAAATCAAATCGCAATTGTGTAAACCGGTCTTTTCGGATCGTTATTGCCGTGAACCAAATATATAATTGGAACCACCACAAGCCGCTACTAGCGAGCACATGAAATATCATTGAGTACTCACGTCGTAAAACTACGACGGATATCTATACGATATCACAAACAAATATTATAAACTGTGGTCGACCACTAAAAGAAGTTCCAAGCGCCCATATATACAAAAACCAAATGGTACCATCACACATAAAATATAACAACGATTGATCTGGCGCAATACACCGCTGACTGATGCGAATTACCGGCTCGCGGACATATATGCTTTCTCTGTCTAACTTGAAACTGTAACTTCCTGAACCAAACTTCGTTCGACTATTGTACGCCTAACGAACTTCTCAAAGAACGAGAAATTCAGACTTATCATTCTTAACTTACAAATCTTACAGCTGAATCGGGACATCTCATTTTGGGGTAGATAGAATAGACGATCATAGCTACTGATAGCGGTGGCTCGACCTTAGCCTTTGTGCCGTTACACAGTCTCTGCAGCGATGTCAGATCGACCAGCGATACATCCAGCTTCTGACGAGCCTCTACAATTCTGCTACGATGACAGTGCAAATACAAGGCTCCACAACGACTGTTCCAGTCAAAAGAGGCGTACGCCAAGGAGATGTCATATCTCCGAAGCTCTTCACTAACGCACTAGAAGATATCTTCAAAACCCTTGACTGGGACGGACTGGGTATAAATGTGGATGGAGAGCACCTGAATCACCTCACCACCTGATTTGCAGACGACATCGTCATACTGGCTGAAACCCCCACAGAACTGGGAAAGATGCTCAACGATCTGTGCCACGCATCTATCCGGGTAGGTCTTAAAATGAATTCGTACAAGACTAAGGTTATGGGCACGACCGATATGTCCCAAGATCCGATCACAGTAGACGGCCGAGTGATAGAGCAAGTGGAGGAGTATAACTACCTAGGGCAGACCATCAGACTGGGACGGGACTCGCTGGATCGCGAGATTGACCGAAGAATCCAGCTTTCTTGGGGAGCATTCGGAAAGCTCAAGGACGTCTTCCACTCCAAGATCCCTCAATCGCTGAAGACTAGAGTCTATAACCAGTGTGTTCTCCCGGTGATGACTTACGCTTGCGAGACATGGACGCTTACTGCCGGGATGATGAACAAACTTAGAGTCACACAAAGAGCGATGGAAAGGTCGATGCTCGGAGTGTCCCGCCGCGACATGATAAGAAACGAGCTCATCCGCCAACGCACTAAAGTTACCGATATAGGAAAACGAGTCGCGCGACTTAAATGGCAATGGGCTGGACACATCTGTCGCAGAAATGACGGAAGATGGAGCTCTAAAGTTTTGTTCTGGAGACCCCGCACAGGAAAAAGAAGCGTTGGAAGACCTGCGACACGGTGGTCCGACGACATAAAGATCACGGCCGGCCTATCCTGGACGAGAATGGCCGCAGACCGCACAAGATGGAGGACAACTGGGGAGGCATATGTCCAACGGTGGACGGTGAAATGCTGAAGAAGAAGAAGAAGAAGAAGATTAGACGAGCCGTGTACCCAACAGAGCTAAAGAGAAGCGAAATCGCTCCGATATTCAAGGGGAAAGGAAAGAGGGAGAATATCGATGGATACAGACCAGTGGCCGTAGTACCCACGGTATCGAAGATCCTCGAAAATGGTCTCAGCGCCCGACTTCTTGAATTCCTCGCGTCGACTGATGCGCTGTCGGAGCGACAGTATGCGTACCGCGCGGGCCGCTCGACGACTGAGAGAGGAAGTTCCAGGTCGCAGTTCTCTGCTGTGACCTCTCGAAAGCATTTGATGTTGCCGATCACGGCGTGCTCGCCGCTAAGCTCCTTCACTACGGTATAGTCGGGGGGCCTTTATGTCTACTAACAGACTTCCTGCGAAAACGCTCGCAGATCGTCGTTGGTGATGGAGGGAGAACGAGATCAGAACCGGTGATGACACATATGGGGGTTGCTCAAGGCTCTTCGGTATCCAACATACTATTCTCACTACTTCTGAATGACCTGCCACAAGCGATGACCTCCAGCGAATTAGTCATGTACGCAGATGACGTGGCAGGAATCATCACTGACAGGACAGTTGGAGGCCTTGAACAAAGCCTAAACCATACTATCACTGAACTGTCTCACTGGTTCCGTAACAACGGTCTCGTTCTCAAAATAAAGAAAACTCACTTCCTCCACTTCGACCTATCAGGTCGCCGTCTCGTCCCACTGAACGTCCAAGTGGACGGAATGCGGGTCGATCAGGTGGAAGCGACAACGTTCCTGGGCTTCGAGCTGGACCGTGGACTCACATGGCGCGCTCACGTGGCGCGACTGTGCGCGCGACTCAGCGGCGCATGCTTTGCGCTGCGGCGGCTGGTGCGCACGGTGCCGCGCAGTGTGGCGCGCGCGTGCTACTTCGCCATGGTACACTCGCTGCTGCAGTACGGAGCCGAGCTGTGGGGGCGCGCAGCGAACTGGGAGAGAGCATTCAAGATGCAAAAGCGAGCCGTGAGAGCGATAGTCTAGGTCCGCCGGGACGTGTCGGTAAAACCTCACTTTAAAGCGCTGCACATCTTGACGCTCCCGTCCATCGTCATACTCCAAGTGGCCGTGTACATGCACGAGAACATCCACTCTTTCCGCAGGCATCACGACATCCACGGACACGCGACCCGCAACGGTCACAGGCTCAGGACGGTTTCACACACCCTGGCCAAGTCATCGAAGTTGACTCACGTCATGGGTCCGACAGTATACAACCGCCTACCAGAACATATTAAATCTGCGCCTGATTCCGCATGCTTCAAAAAGCGACTGAAACACTGGCTTGTCGAGCAAACCTTCTACTCATTCGCTGAGTTCGAAGCGACCAATATAAAATGTGATTCCAATTTAATGAAATGAAAAACTAATTTAATTTAATACAATTCAAATTTAATGTAATACTTTATGGCAATTTTAATTTTAAGTAATGGTATCTTAATTTATGGAATGCATTTTTATATATCTGACATTTTTTATACAGATATTATATATTAATCAATTTTTTATTTATAATCTAACATGTAATTGACACTTACCAATAAATATGTTTGAATGTTTCAATATTTCCTCGATAGCTCAGTTGAATTGTCTAGTAAGCAGGAGTGTTCAAGTCATATTACGGGAATGTTTTATTTTTTTTTTTTTCAAAAATGTTTCCTTCCACGCTTCATATTGCTGTCGGATTATCGGTGAAATGCCATATTCACTACGCTTGCAAGCTGCTTTCATTCCAAGCTCAACAAGGATTCCCTTTGTCAATAACTCATGTTCTGTCGCCCAGACATACGTGTCTACTTCTTTTATGAATGACTATTTGTTTGTTTCCCTACTCATCTACTCGTCTCCTGAAGATCCATGTACTAGTACTCGGCAGTAAATAGTACGCATCGGGCTGTGTATAGAGACAACGTATCAACGCCCTAAAGTTTTGAGTTTTTCAGTGACAGTCAACATTCTTTACCAACCGACCGGTAATTCCAAATTTTTTTTTTGTGGAGTCATTGTTGAAAGCCTCCTAATGATTTTCTTCTATCTTATCCGATTTTAACTTCTCAATCTTTAGCAAATCATACTCTCATTTTCGTCTTTTATCTGAATATACCTGACCTAACGAATTAATAACTAATTAATAAAATGAATAACAGCGTCTAATTTAATAAAAACAGTATCAAATTGAAAATTATACTTATCATCGATCATCATTCATGAACTTAAATTTAATTTAATTATAAAATGTAATACGAGCTGGGTTTATTATTTCCCTTCTCTATACCTACAAGGTGACATTTAATTAGCTGACCATATTTTGGGGAATGGTAGTACATACCTATCATTATGAGCAATTTTCCCCAAAAAATATGTAGTATAAAAAATGTCCCTCAGTACATTGACCCAATCAGCTGATTACGAGTTACCCAAAAAAATTTTTCTTTGCGACCATATGTTTCTTGGGAAAAGTTGTTCATAATGATGGTTATCATCGTTCCCTAAAATATGGTCAGCTGATTTAATGTCACCTTGTGTTTTACGGCTTGGAACTCTCAATTACCTGCCACGAAATAAAACAACACTAAACATTTCTATACCTACCTATACCTATAGTTACGGTACTCGGTTCCGGCTCATGGAGTACTTAGTAACTGAGGTATCGTTAAGTTAAATTAATTGGACTGAAATTCTGAATCCCTTCAGACCCTAGAGGGATCCAACCTTGAGTTCCGAACCCGTCGTCTGTTGTAATAAATCATAATGGAAATATATTGCTGAGATGGGAGATCTTTCGTCGGGGTAAGCCAATTGACGTTACGGTAGTACGATTTGCACTTTTCCGGGTTGTAACTTGTATTTGTTTCGCGATATCTTTAACTATATCCATCTTTAAGTGCCTATAGTTCGCGACAGAATGGTTAGCAATCAGGAAGACATGATTAATTCTAATTTAAGTTTGTTAGGGATTCTTATTGTCGGAGGTCGGCAAACACATTTGTACCGTGATGTTCCCCGATTGCAATCCGAACCTGTCGCGAACTATACCTACTCTCTTAAAACTCTGTCTCTAAGGACATATCCACACATAGCTTCTGAAATTAACTAATCACAAGTAAGAGGTACGGGATTAACTAACTAGTTTACTTTGAGTGACTTCCTATATTATCAAATGGGACGCCGTAATCGTTGAGGACTCGTCTGTGATTCGGTCAGTGCCTATATTCCATGTCAGGATTGATGGTCAGAGGGGAAACAGGAAATCGCGGAGGGGGTGACGTCCCGCACACCAGCAAAGGCCGTGAGCTGTCGCTTAAAGCGACTGTGAATTGAATTTGGAAGGAATCGGGATCCAAAAATCCAAAATCAAGCTGTACAAGTGCGTGAAATTTTTCATGCGTTTTCTCTACATTAGCCGCTGAACCCTAAAATGACCCACTAAATTCAGATAAGGTTTGAAAATTCAAGTGACATCCTTCTCTCGTTTTAAAGGCCTGAAATTGCACTCAAGTTATATCGTCTGCTAGATAGTATAGCCTTGCAAACGACTTATGCATTAAAACTTGATTTCAAATTTTGTTTATAGGAATATTTTATGACATTATATTATCTTTTAGAGCTCTATGGTCTAATAATGGGTTTCACGCTTGCTTCTCTTACATGAGATGCAATTTTGATTCCTGACCATGCACCAATAAGATAATAAATTTATCTTAAATACATTATCAGTACGGTCTAATGGTGATGGAAAACATCGTGAGGAAACCTTCATTACTCCATAGCTGCGGCGATGGGCTAGCCCCTTGTCACGCAAAATGGAGTATTGAATAACTGGCTCAAAGTAGGCACAATTGTGCCTCTGCCACGCCGTATTTGAAAAGGCGTGACGCTATGTCATGTTATGCTATATCTTTCTTCAATTTAGTTTTTTTGACAACATTCAATCTTATCTATGCCTTTTTAAACGCTCCATATTGTCCTTAGTTATGGTTTTGCTGGCACCTTGGGATGAAAAACGTCAAAATCAAAAATCATGTTTGAAGCATCGACTATTGCAATTGACCAGAGGTTTCCTGAGAAATTAAAAACCAAAAAAGGGTCTTTCTGCAGCTCCTTCTCCCCACTCCCATAAAAAGGTAATGCACCGTTCTTGAGAAAAATAACTTTATAACCTCCTCATTTTTGAGGTTAGGTTTACATAACTTTCGCTACGAAAGTGACCTTTTTCGAAATAATATTTCAATGCCGTTGCACTGCGGCACACCCATACTCGCCTCCGCTGCCTCGGCAAGAGCGGCCGAGGCTGGTTGGCAGCTGGCCAGCCGCGGCCGCTCCGTCTCACTTGGTGCGCAGCACAGCAGTGCGCGGTCCCCTGAGCCCCTCCGTACCTCCGGCTCTTAAAAAATACTCTAGTCTAGCCACAAGACTGCGTAGGGAGTGAGGTACCCTGATTCGAAAATTCTATCCCAACACGAAACGCAACAAAAACATTCATGAACTCGAGAAGAAACGGAATGAACGAAAACGAAGGATCATGAATGATGATGACACATGACGCAAATGGGTTATATATTTGTTAAGTTCCGAGTGGCATTTTAGGCCACCGACTGTTTTATACCACCATTTTAGTCTTCAATTGCCCATTTGTACGTTTTTTATCGCTTTTTATCTGATTTGAGGTCAGAAACTATTTTGATTAATAACTCGATGAATGTGCATTACCTTGTAATAAGAGTGGAAGCGATATAATCAGGGAGCCAGCCCCTACCAGATTTTACCCCTTTTACCTTTTTTTTGTAGAATGAAGTGCTTAGTGTGCCTCTTAAATTTGATTGAAAATTTCCCTCCTAGTTCCACCCAATCAAAAATCGCGATCAACTATAAAAAAATATATAATATTTGTGTAAGAATTTTCGTCAAAATCGGTTGAAAAATGCGACCTGTAGGCGAGAACAGACAGACAAACAAAATCATTTTTGGCCTATCAATGTCACCATAAGATTGTCAAAACCGTTAGTTATAATCTAACTTTTTTTTCTCGTTTGTTTACAAACTATCGTTAATTGTAAACTGTACCGTGCTGCTTAAGATATGAGGCGTTAGTTTATAACAGAACCGTTAAATTGCAAAGGAAATACTCTAGAGTACATACAAACACTGCGGTAGCTTAGGTGAAGACTAGAGGGGGCGAGCGCAGCGAATCCCCCGAAAAGTCTTCGTGTTAGGTTGAAATATAAGAACAACAAAAACGTTAATCCTAAACCCTGTCGGTCTATTTAACAGTTTGTCGATAGTTTACAAACTAACGCGCTAGTTATATGTTTAGTTTTGACAATATTATGGTGATACAAACGATATCTTTGAGTAACGTCAACGTATATGAACATTTACATTATGAGTGAGTTATGAAATTTTCCCTCTAACTTTTGGGTAACATATTTTTCAAAAGCTGGCAACACCTGTTTCATTGCTACCAACTTAATGGCGAAGTGAAATTAAAGCTGAAACGGACTCTACTAGTGATTTCCATAGTGGACATTTACGAGAGGTTAAATCAAAAACCAAAAAACAATTTAGTATAATTTACTTTTTTACAAATTACTTTTAAAACTTACCTACTATTTTATAAAAACAGTCATCTTAAACTAAAGCCTGTGTCACACAGAAACCATTTATTCACTCTGTCCGCTAAATAGTTTTAATCAGTCCTTTCAGTACATAATTGTTATTCACACTCAAAAGTTAAACACACTAATGCACTCGCTTTTTGTCAACACAAAAAAAAAAACTGATGACATTGCTTTTGGCTACCTGGTTCGGTATATCTGGGGGGTTACCACAATCTTTTTCCGATTCAAATTAGGTTAAAAACAAGAACATTACCAAGGCAACCAATTTTCATTCCAATTCGCCATAATGGACTTTATTTACCTAATACCAAGACTTGTTTTAGGACGGTCACAGTAATTTTGCGGATCAAATTAGGTTCCTAATCTGAATCGGCGTAAGAAGTTGCGGTAACTACCCTGGTGAATAAGTCGACGAGACTGATTTCTCGCTCACACGAGTTATGCATCATATCATAAGTCTGAGAATCCCAGAGTTTAATTGACCAGGCTCAACGTGCACACATTACACAGTGACAGCATATTTTTAAATTCAAATAACTTTGATTCTTCAAAAGTTTCTGCAATATGTGATACAATTCTGCTGACTTTAAAATAAATGAACACGATATAACTAATGTTAGGCCAGAAGTATTTTAGGAGTTGCGTCGTTTCGCTTCTACCCAACGGACATGGTCCGAATCCGTTAAAGCGGTTTATTCCTAAATTACAAATTCGAAATGTCTTTATTACTGTAGATATTTACATATACTTAGCAATCGTAATTTTTTGCCACTTCTCTACATTGGACCACTGTGGGAGAAGGAGGGCGTAGAAACTCCCACAGATTGATTTTTAGATCTCTTTTAAAAATTGCTTGTGCTTAACTAATACAAATTTTATAATATCATAATTAATAAGTAGGAATAAATAATTACAAAACTATTAACATTTACATTAACCTAGACGACGCTGGTCAGGTATCGTTATGGAATAGCGTCGTTTCGCTCCGCCTTTGATGGTTCACATTCACGTGGCCTGTCGGTTGTTGGACGTCCTCGGCTCGTTTGGTTCGGGGTTGAGATGTGAGAGGTTCAGGTTCGAACCCCCGAGTTGTGGAGACTTTGATGATCCTGTAAAAATGTGTATAAATCAGAAAACTACTAAAACGGCCCATCTTGGGACAACTAACATATTAATAATAAAACTTCAGCCGCGATTAGTAATCGTTGAGTATTGATATTAAAATCGTTCATGTGTGAGTCGAGCTCGCACACGAAGGGTGCCACAACGTACAATAAATCGCAAAAATATAAACAAGTGCGAGTCTAAATCGCGCACGAAGGGTTCCGTACCACCGTTCAATGGAAGCGATGGTGTGGAGTGAATAGTTTGGATTTTACACAGCAAAATACTGTTTACAAAGTTATTGGTGCGGTTACTTTCACACTCTATGTACGTAACCAGGTGCATCCATAAGTTTGTATGTGGTATTGAAAGAATTGTTGTATGGGAGCCCCCTTAAATATTTTTTTTATCCTGTTTTTTAGTATTTGTTGTTATAGCGGCAACATAAATACATCATCTGTGAAAATTTCAACTGTCTAACTATCACGGTTCGTGAGATACAGCCTGGTGACAGACGGACGGACGGACAGCGGATTCTTAGTAATAGGGTCCCGTTTGGAACCCTTCGGGTACGGAACCCTAAAAAGGAACGTCTCTTGCATGGCGACCCCCTTAATATTTTGAAAATGGGCGTAGTTCATTATTTTCTGCTATTATTTGCTGCTGCTATATATTCAACAAAAATTCAACTCTGCCTATTATGGTTAATGAGAAACAGCGAATTGCTATAAGAAAAAATCTTACTTCACAAGATTCAAAAGTTATTACCGTACATATCTTTAAATGTGCTAAGGCAAACCGCACGTTCCATCTACTTAATAAAACGCTATTGCACAGCCTAAACCGATGGACCTAGAGTCACGGAACTTGGTACAGGGGTTCCTTATGTAGCGTAGGGTAGCATTAAGAAGGGATTCGGCGAAATTCATCCCCTAAGGGGGGGGAAAGGAGGATTACAGTTTGTATGAGGGTAAAACTACTTGACTTATGAAGCTGAAATTTTGCACTAGACTGTTGATAGGTGTGAGACGTCGATTAACAGGTTTTTTTGTTTCAGTTCACCCACTAAGGGGGTGGGAGGGCAATGGGGAGGTGAACTTGCATGATAAAAAAAACATTGACCTATGAATCAGAAAGGACATTGTCCACTTTGTATGGGCGTTTCGGCTAAACGTGAACAGACATTTGAATCGAAACTAACTATTAGGTTTTGTAGTACAGGTTGGTAAGAAACCAATAACAGTAATTATTTTGTGTCAATATGCCTGTGTCGTGAGTTTTTCCTGTATGTCTACTGAGAGGTTATGTTCAAATAAAATAACATTTCAATAACAATAACACATCAACAAACGCGGAATCGGGGTCCATTATAACAAGCCAAAGTAGAAAACAAACATATTCACGAATTATCGAAACGGTAAACACAGGACGAAAGGTTTGTATAGTGTTCTGTGGCGTGAGTGACCTGACAATTGTGTATTTTTATTTTTGTCTAGTATTGCCATGAATAAGTAGTTAACCCACAAATCGAGCTTTTTTTTTGTCAATTTGAACAACGATTAATGCGACGAATCGCGCATGTATTGTATTAATGCATTTGCATTGATGTACTTTATTTATGTGAAAGAAAAATTGGTACTAAAAGTGCTACTTTAGAGACCACAAAGTGATTTATGTGTAATTGGTGATTTATTAAGTTTTTACATGGCAATACCGAAATTAAAATGTCGTCCGGTCGACCGATTAAAGACTGTGTTTCACATAAATTCCCTTTAAGTTTTAACTGTCGATTTACACAACTAGATAATCGAAAATATTCGTAATGGAATTATTTATAATCAGTGGTTATCTCGTATTACCTCGTACATTCTGTCCACGCTTAGCCGAAAATGGACAATGTCCTTTGGCAGTAAGGTCGCACATCTATTCAAAGTTCAAAGCTCAAACTTATTTATTACTGTAGATATTTACATATATTGCAAACGTCATTTTCGCCTCTCTCTACATTGGACCATTGTGGGAGATGGACGGCGAACGATCTCCTACAGGTTGAATTTGAGATATCTTTTAAAAATTGGTTGTGCTTAACTACAAATGTTCCAATATTAATTATTATAATTAATAAGCAGGATCAAATAATTACAAATCTTTTAACAGCATGTTCTGTGTTGAGTTAGATTAACGTCATACAGTCCCGATTATAATATTCCTCTTATGGCAAAGACAATTATTCGTAGTTTTTAAATTGCTCAAATGGCAACTTCAAAATCTCCAGAGGTATCTTGTTGTACAAAATACACTAATCTTTGGAAAGATTGCTAACTTTTGCGGGTTTAAGCCGGGCGCAACTAGTCTGTGATTATTTCTAAGGTTTACATTTACAGCTATCCCTAAATTTGGAAAATGTTGTAAAGTTCTTGCGTACATACATTATATTTTCGAAAATGAATTGACTAGCTTCAGTTAGTATGTCAATTTCTTTTAAAAGTTCACTTATGGGGTCGAAAATTGCCCGAATAGCTCTTTTTCTGTAGCATAGAAATATCCGCTGCTTTCCCCCACAACAAGATACCATAATAATACATAATAATAATACCTTGGACACTATTTACACACATTGAACTAGCCCCAAACTAGGATTCCCTGTATCTTGGGTACTAGACAACGATACACATACTTATATAGATAAATATTATACTTAGATAGATAAACAACCATGACTAGGGTACAAACATCCGTTCTCATCAAACAAATATTTGCCCCCACCGGGACTCGAACCCGGGACCCTTGGCTTCGTAGGCAGGGTCACTGCCGACTCGGCCATTCGGGTCGTCAACCATAGGACATGACATGACACTGTGAAACTAACTAAAATAGACTAGCCCAGATGTAGCCACATCCGCGATGTGTCTGAACTCACCGCTCCCCCTATCACCGTGCAGTCTGGGCAGCGTGCCGCCCCTCCCGGCGCCCCCCCGGCTGTAGTAGACGGCGCCGCCCCCCGCGTCCACACGCAGTGGCGGCGGACTGCGACACCTGTCAACAGTTATGACACCTGTCAAAACTTTTAACACTTGCCACATTTTACACATGTTACACCCGTCATGATTATTAGACCTGTCAAATGCTATGAAAGCTGTCAAAAGTTTTGATATGACTCCTATAAAGTGAAAAGTTATGAGGCCTATGACAGCTGTCAAGATATAGACCTGTCATGTCAAGTTATGAGAACTGACTACAAAAAATAAACAGCTTCAAAACTAACAACATTGAAACGTCATAACATACACCTGTCAAACCAACAGGTAGATTTAGAATTGAAATGCGTCGAATTGACTTTCCAATAACACCTAACAACCAACAGGTACACCTGAAGCTAAGTTTTTTGGCACCAGAGTGCCGCCTGCAGGGGGTAGCGGCGCGTGGGAACAAGAGAGATGCACACATGGGCGAGAGAGAGATGGTGGCCTCGCTCAGGCAACAACAAACCTTGCGAAATCTGTCCTCACCTCGGATCATGTCGTGGGTTCTGCGTGTCCCAGCCCTGCGGGTCTGGATGGGTCACTTGGGTCAGATTGTGTCGCGGGTTACTGTACAATGAGCTCGAATACAGCTCTGGCGGCATCAGTTGTTCTGCTGGTAGCTACAGAAAGTACGTAAGGAATATTTATATACAGGCACATACATTTACTGTGGCCCCACACTAGGATATTCTGTGTCGTGGGAGCAGCGGCATCACACACATAACAATCAATATCTGGGGATGTTTTTTCTTCCTCCCTAGCCTGGATTCGAACCCAGGACCTCTCGCTGGGGAGGTAGAGCCTCAAACCACAACGCCACAGAGGTTAAACCGTGCGTCGTGAACCAGAAACCATGACGTAACAAATAAAGTTAGAGAGGGCGCACACAATGCGCAATACTTCCGTGAGCGTCTGAAACCAAGTCTTGGTATAAGGTAAATAAAGCCCATTATGGCGTATTGGAATGGAAATGTTTGTTTGTAATGTTCTTGTTTTGAACCTAATCTGAATCGCTTAAAGGTTGTTGTAACCCCCCAGTTCGAGCAAAGTTTGGCTCTGAGCGAGCTATGATCTCTCTCTCTTGCATAAGGTGAGGTTAGGTTAGTGAGTGAGAGAGGTGACAGCTTGCTTAGTGCCAAAGAAACTTGGCGCGAACTGTACATAACCTACAAAACCCGTCGATTTTTGAACAGATGATTCAAAATTATTTACAGAAAGGTCTGTGTTGAGTCAGATTAACCCCATACAGTCCCGTCATTACATTATATTTTCGAAAATAAATTTACAAACTACAGTTAGTATGTATTTTTTTTAAAAACTCTCTTATGGAATCTGTTCGTATTAAATTATAAATTGCTCGAATAGCTCTTTTCAGTAAAATTAAAATCGTAATAAAAAACAGCGTAAGCCGCAGAACTTAATTTACCAGCTAATTTATCTATGTGGGATCCCCACTGCAATTTGCTATCAATGGTTATTCCAAGAAATTTAGTATAATTTACTTATTCTAACGTGTTGCTGTGTTACACTAAACTGGTCTTCTGTCTTTCCATTTTGAAGACCAGGGAAGTATCATCAGCAAAAAACACTGTGTTAGTCGATTTCTCCACCATGAAAGGCAGATCGTTAATATATACCTGCGCCGGTAGCACGCTAACGGTGGGGGGGGGGGGGGGAGTGTCGCGACGCGTAATTGTAAGGGAGAGAGCTATTAATAGCGCATGCTCTGTCTCTCTTTTTCCCGCGTCGATACTCCCCGCGAGGGTATACGTTCTACGGGCGCAGGAATAAGAAAGGGCCTTATATGCAACTTTGTGGATCGCCAATTTTTATATCCGATCCATCAGATTAATGCCTTTGACTTCTGCCTTTAGAATTCTATTGCTTTAGTATGATCTTAATTGATCCAACGCCTTATTTCTAACTCGGTAATGATTTAATTTCATTAGTAGTAATATTACAAGCCAAAGTGTGGTTAGATAAATGTGGAAATGGACTCGCAAACGTGCAAAAGCTACAGGAACGCAAGCGCTAGCCACTTTGATAGGTGCCAAAAAACCGACACGGTTGCGGATCGGCGGCAAGCACAAACTTCCGCAAAGCGCACCGTTCACAAGTTTTATGCTTGGAGTTTGAACGATATTGTAAGGTAAAAGTGCTACAAAATAATAAAAACAAAAACACTCACCAGCCCGCTAGTATTCAACGGCAGAGCGTTTTTATACTTGAGCCAATCTTCGTAAACGTTGTCATACGGTGGCCGCGGAAGATGGCAGTCAGTGCCAACGTTGGATAAGTGTGCGAACGTTGACGCCGGCCGCGGGAACTGGCAGTCGGTACCAGCGTTGGAAAGGTGTGCCAATGTTTGCGGCGGCGCAACACTCTGTGGGCTCGGCGCGAGTGAGCGCATGGGCAGGATGATGGACGGTTGGTATGAGGGACGCATCCTGAAACAATAGTGACTTCAGAACCGAGTTCCAGGTTGAAAACAATGAAAATAGACCCTCGACGACAAAATAAAGACTTAAATTCTCGTAATCTCAACTCGAGATACAAGAAATAATAAAATACATAAGTTTAAATAAAGTGTACCTGTTCTCCATCGGCCTAACTTGCATGTACTGGCAGCGGTCGCCTGGCCGCTCACACGCGAACCGCTCAGCAGAGCCCGGGCGCAGCGAGTCGTACTTGTCTCCCGCACCATACTTGTCTGCCGCACTACACGAGATGAGCGGTCGCGTGCTGTAGTCGCTTGACTTGAGCGAGCTGTTGTCGCTCAACTTGCCGTCCAGCGGGATTATGTCCGGGTTCTTGTCTGGTGACAACAGCTACTTATTGCCATCTGTTTTATAGTTCCTGCGAGACAGATGCGACGCGACCGATCGGGTATCCAACCCGAGGCAGACAGAGAAGGAAATCTCTCTCGGAAGTTTTAACCGCTGGTTAACCCCTTATGTGGTTGAGGCAAGCAGATCTTGTCGTTGGTTTTGGACTTTATTATCAAGGCACAAGGTTGAAAATATCACGGCAAATATATAAATGCCGCCGTAAAATTGTCAAAACCGTTAGTTTATAATCTGACGTTTTTTTCTCGTTAGTTTACAAACTATCTAAAAAAAAACCGTAATGTACTGCTTACGATATGACGCGTAAGTTTTATAATAAAACCGCTAAATTGTGAACTGGTTTGAAGACTAGAGGGGGCGAGCGCAGTGAAGCCCCCGAATAGTTTTCGTGTTAGGTTGACATGTAAGAACAAAAGAAACGCAAATTCTTTACCCTGTCAGTCTGGTTTATATTTTGCCGATAGTTTACAAAATAACGCGTTAGTTTATAAACTAAAGGTTTTGACAATCTTACGGTGACATGTATACAGGCACTACATTGCTTCTGCCGCCACATAGGATACCCTGTCAAGGAAAGGAAATGAGGTCATTCTGAGTCCAAACTACTGTTCTAGGCAGGTGGTGGGTACGACATGTCTGAAAGTATTATCTATGGGGATTTAATCAAAGGGGAATATTAAAACGAGCGAGTAGAAAACTAATTAAACCGAGTAGGCAATGAACAGAGGAATCCTCTGAAATGAGCGAAAAAAATATTGAATTGTGCAAAAAAAACTGGTTTAGCCAACGCTTATTGGCTAAATAAAGAATGACTGGTATCTGAGCAAAGTGGTGGGTCAGGGTAAGAGGAGGATAAAGGGGGTGAGCGAAGCGAAGGCTTCTTTATCCTTCGTGTTAGGTTACACATGTAACAACAACGAAATCCAACGCTGGTTTTGTTTTCTATCTTATTCGAATTAAGATTGTCAAGTTGCTGTTTTTTAGATTTCTAGTCGCGCAATTCAATAATTTTTCAAAGCCAAAACCAGTAGTTATAGTCGCGCTCAGTTTATCGCGTAATTAATTTTGTCAGGCAAAATTACTTTGACAATCAAAAACTGGATTTATCGTCAGACGTTTAAATACTACCCTTAATGAAATAGCTGATGGAAGTAAAATAAACAGACACTCACCTAAACTGTCGACACTCTGAGACTCCTTGGTGCCCGTGAGCGGAACATTCGAGGTTTCATCCTGTCGTTGTCTGTCCTTCTTACTCTTATCTGAAACAACCATGAGAGTGACAGGGATGTGGCAGCAGCTGTAAGGATATTCTTCTGTTAGCGATTGCCAGCAACTTTCAAAAAGTCATCATTGAGTTATACCGCTGGTCAAGTCTGATACAAGGAATATAATCCACAGAAACAAACTAAACCATTCATAGCTTCCGACCTAAAACTAAAATACCCTATGTCGTGGGAAGCAGAAACAAACTTCAAACCTGTAAACCTTCTTTGTGTGGGTATCGTGACGTAAACGCTTACTTGACTCTGGCATACGAAAGCTGGGACTGTAAACGAGCGCTAAAATTTTAAATAAAACTCGGCATGGCAACCCCATATTTTGCGATCTGACTTAAGAACGCTTACGCGTTAGAAACGAGGTTCCTCCCAATTTAACGTTTTTTAACATGAAATTATGCAATGATGTGTTCAATTTGAAACCCATGATATTTACGAAGTAATTGTACTTTCATGACGAGTAAGTTTTTAGTGATTTTGAATAGTTTCCTCGTGAGAGCCGATTTACCATCGACCGTTTATTAAACCAGCCGTAAAAGGACCTTTTATTCTTGAAATATAGACAAAATTATATATAAGACACAATTAAAAATATGATATTTTTATACTTAAGTTCCTGCTTTCCTAAAATGACCAATTAAAAACACTAGCCTAGACTTTCGTTCACTTAAACTTTAATTCATGAAAATTACAATCAAAATAGTAATTTCATATCATTTTCTAGATATGAATCGTAATAGTTCCGGAAAAATCACAACCTATTTTCAAAATATTTTTATCCAGGATGTGAAATAAATCACTTATGGCTTAAATATTGTATATAATTTGTATATTGTGTATAATTGTGTATAATTGTATATAATTTGAATATTGTGTATAATTTTTCATCATAAACTCATTTGGTTATTTTACTACGATTTTTATTATACAACTGCGAACGACTGGACAGACAGGCTCCGACTCATCATACCCGGCTCAAGCCTCTCAGAGGTAGGATGTATGCCGCGGCTCCTGCGAAATTCGACTCACCTCGCGCCGCCGCATTCGACTTTCGCTAGATTTTTAGTGTTTTAGTGATTTTTTAATATTTTTTAGATTAATTAGGCTCTTCGTAACACATTTTATTGACTCAAATACTTCGAAAGTTAATGTAGGTAATCTCTTTCGTAAATATATAGTGTATGGTTAGAAATACCTACTTATTTTTTAATTAATTACCCACACAAGGGCACTGCGAACTGCGCGATGTCTCTATGAGCAGCTAGAAGACGTCAAATACCTAAACACGGGCTCTTAAGGTGTACGGACACTTGTCTGAGCCGAGCGCAACGAAATATTTGAACGTCTCATCTTTTTTTGCCAGAGTCTATCTTATTTCATCTTCAACATCGGCATCAGAAATATACAAAGCAACTACCTATATATCAATAAAGATAACTTACTATTGTTGTGTTTGCAGTAGCGGCAACAGAACACTGCGGCGGACGTGGAGGTGATGAGCAGCACTATACCCACCGCCGCCACCACCACCAAGAGGACAACTGACAGCTCAACTCGCACCGGGACCAGCGCTGCAGAAAGGATTCAATTCAATGCAATTCTTTTTAAGGTTCCGTGCCCAAAGGGTAAAAACGGGACCCTAATACTACTGGTTTCGGTCTAAGGAAATTCGCCGGCGAGTGATAGACTTGATCCATCGCCCCTCGTCGAATTTCTGAGATGCTATGGACCATGCATTTTTGTCATCTAAGTATTCCTTAATACTATTATAGGACTTTCTTATCAGCTCATTTTAACATAGTTTTTTAACCTCTTTTCAGGACGGATCAATGATTCTTGTGATATTTTATTGTAGAAGCGAATACAGTGAATGATGTGCCTAACTTTACTTTACTTAGTTTAAATAATGGTAGTGCTAACCTATTTTTTATTTCTAGTGTTAATTGTATGGCTATCTAATAGACCCACAATTTTAAATAAAGCTATGTTTTTTCTTAAATGCATGATATTCTAGTATATATATTGACAGGTAATCGTAAGTATATTACTTTCTTTGAATATTTCTCTTAATGATTTTATAGCATCTAATTGATATATCGCCCTGATCGCCCTTTTTTGTAAAACAAATATCTTATTTATATTTGCTGCTTTCCACCAGAGCAGAATTCCATAAGACATAATACTGTGAAAATAACTAAAGTAAACCAATCTGGCAGTTTCAACATCTGTAAGATATCTGATTTGTCTGACCGCAAAAGCGGCTGAGCTAAGTCTTCGTGCGAGATTAGTTATGTGAGAACCCCATTGAAGTCTCGAATCTATAGTGATTCCAAGAAAGATTGTGTCCTCAACGAGGTCTAATCTTTCAGATCCTATTCTTTCACACACTCTTCTTAGGCAAACAAAATTTGATACATTTAGTCTTCTTTAAGTTTAAAAACAGGTTTTTTACATTAAACCAACTGAACACATGACTATTTGCTTCGTCTAGAATGTATTCTTGTCTTTTCACCTTGAAAATAATAGATGTGTCATCAGCAAATAGAACAATCTGAGTCATTTTTTCCACCATATACGGCAGGTCATTCACGTACACTAAGAAAGGAACGGACCTAAGATAGAACCCTGGGGTACACCAATATTCATATGGGTTCAAGTGGACTTACATCTATCCCTTTACCTGTATGTCTCTCTGGGTACTTGAGCAGACTGCTGCTCAGTGTAAAGGGGTTGCTCGCCCCCTTCTTGTTGATCGCCCGCACCGCTACTGTGAGCGCACCGCTCGCCGATACCCCCGACACCACGAACTCCGCACTCTCGCTTGAGACATTCGTGAGGAGCTGCCCGGTGCTCGTGTCATACAACTGAAGAGAAACTCGTATACAGCTAGGAAAATATGGCTTTATATATATTTAGGAAAACAGGAAAAATGCCCTCTGGTCTAAGAAGCGAAAGGCATATAGCGAGTTAGCTTAGCACTGACCTCGAGACAACGTTGTCATTACATTTTTTTTATGAAATCCCAAAGTTGACCACAGTTATGTGTTATGATAACTTTATATCTATCGGGCCTAAATGACTTCAAGAAGTCTATTTCATTCCACAAATTACTGAGATGATAAATCAGCTTTTAGTCATGACCTTTAATCGAAAATAACATTACTATAAGGATATGAAGAATTTGAGCTCAAAATAAATTTCACAATCGAAATAACTACAAAATTTGTAGACCCATCGAATAACTAAGTAATACCACAAATTCTGCTGCTTCTTGTTTGTTTTTTCCATAATTCCCATTCATAATCCACAAATTAGATTTTTGGCTTCTGAGATAAATTCTTAAGTGGAATGACTTGACTTTGGTTCAAAGTAGTACGCAGGAAGCTTTTAACACAAGCAGTTAAAAGCTTCATTCGTAGTTGAGAATCTCATTTTCTTTTCACGTGATATGCTAACTGCCAAAATAAACGTAAGTTATCAAGAAGTTAGCATTCTTACGGCCGATTTCACAAGATGCTACTTAAGTGAAGTGCATCTTAAATCTCATGCAGTTAAAATGTAATAATTGGCTAAACGTGGGCACAGCTGTGCCTCTGTCACCGCGTACAGGAAAATGCGTGACGTTTTACCTATTAGTTTTATTACAGCTGTACAAGGTGATATCATTTTATTATCTTCGGCCCGGAAATACAACAGACAACTCAAAGTTTGACTACATAGCCATGCTGTCCCTGTCCCGCGCTGAGGAAATGAAATCGCCAGTTATGTGACACCTGTCAAAATTAGTGAACCTGCCAATATTTGTGAAACCTGTTAATATTAGTGACACCTGTCAAAATTAGTGACATCTGTAAAAAATCATAAAGGTGTAACATTGAGTGAAGCTATTCCACAGTCAAATTTGGGTCAACAGGGGGCTAGTACTTCACCGCAGCTATGGAAAAAAAATAAGACATCAAGCGCCTTTAAGTATAGACATGTGAAATACGGGTTGAGAATAAATATGCATAGAACATACCTGCCTGGCAAAAAGTACCAGTGGAAATTAAACGTGTAGAAAATGTAACTAATGGTAACATAACGGTATAACCGCAAATGGAAACAAATATACTGGGGATAGATTATTTTGGAAATGTTATCTGTACAGTCTTTGAATTTGAAAACACAAGAAATCAAACATAGCATCACACCTTGTTCCATACGGGGAGTAAGAGGCACAGTTGTTTGGACTCACCTCCAGTACAAAAGTCTGTCGGATCCCTCCGTCGTGTCCCGGCGTGCAGTTCAGCGTCAGGGAGTCGTAAGTGACGTTCGTGACCTCACACGACTTCACCGGGGACGGCTTATCTGTAAAAACAAAACTCTGTAACTTACAATACTACAGGTACCGTAAATTACCCAAACCACATGAGCTCAAAATCTGAAACTCCGTAATTAGGGAGCTCAAATTAAGCATAAAATTCCCTGCAAACTACTGGCAACTTCACAGACCCTAAAACTTTGTCTGCTAATGTTAAGAGTATCTGGTGCTCAAAACCCTTAAATGCAGAGGCATGTGGCATATAATAATAATAATAATCATAATAATACCTTGGACACTATTTACACACATTGATCTAGCCCCAAACTAGGATTCCCTGTATCTTGGGTGCTAGACAACGATACACGTACTTATATAGCTAAATATTATACTTATATAGATAAACAACCATGACTAGGGTACAAACATACGTTCTCATTAAACAAATATTTGCCCCCACCGGGACTCGAACCCGGGACCCCTGGCTTCGTATTTTTGCTTTATCAAAAGCAAATGAGCCACATGTCGGTATGTAGCTCTTAAACTATCTATTTATAATATTGAAATAGTCACAATATAGGACCGATGACCCGTTTTGTTCAGCGAGGGTCCAACCTCATCTTCTATCGATTTATATTAAACTTCATCTTAGTCTTCTGATCCACTCAGCTGAGATATGGGTTAAAGCGTTGAACCCGTGACAATTGGCGACGTTCGACGCCACAGAGGTGGTTTTGGTGATGATGATATCGAGGATGCCTTCGCAGCCGTATTCGGCCACGGCGACTGCTTTGAGAGGTCCCTGGTTTGTTTCTCTATGATCATACGAAAGACAAATAAACAGGAACCTCACAGAGCAGTCATCTTGGCCGAATCCGAGGGAAGTTACCTGCGGGCAGGATGTGGAACAGGCACGGCTTGGTCTGTCTGCCGACACTGTTGGCGCCGGAGCACTGAACCCAGCCGTAGTCAGCTGACGTGTTCACCATGTACGTGAACGTACCTGAGCGATAGGGGAAGAAAATTACTTTCATTCACGTACAGCTAAATTGTTTCTGGAGACCCTGTGGAGATGGATAATTAACGATGTCATCCATCATGAAATCATTCATAGGATTCCGTACCTTAAAAGAAAAAAAAAACCTTATAGAATCACTTCGTTGTCCGTCTGTCCGTGGTCAAGACCTTTTTATCGGGAACGTATGGAGGGGTCAAGTTAAAATTGATATCAATTATTCAGGTCGGTGATTCTTTAAAGCTGTGAAAAAATCAAGCTTCTAGGATAACGCAATCAAACGATACGACCGTTTATGCTGTAAAAAAGTTGGATTTTCATAGTACTCGCAAGGGAACCAAAACCTATAGGTCACTTCCCGCTGACCTAGAATCATGAATTTTGGCACAGTGCAAGGCTTTGAGTATCCTTTGGCTTGCGGTAATAGGTGAAACCAATGTTTTTCGACTGTTTCGGTGCCTTAAGTTGCGCAGAACTGGCACCCCCCTGTAAACGTTACTCATTCGCCAAAAGATCGTTGAAAGACTGTAAAAAGACTTACTAAAGAATAAATTATTATTATTATATCCTTTATTGCATAAATAACATTAAAAAACAATGACGCAGTGGGAAATAAAATTTACAAAGGCGGTCTTATTCCTAAAATAAATCTCTTCCAGCCAACCCAGTAAGTATGTTTAGTGAAACAATGCGGGTTCAGCTAATAACAAAATTATAAAAACAAGAAAACAGCAACTAAATTTAAAAATAGAATACATTACACATACAAACAAAAATTACAAAAATACTTTATAACATATATATCCTTATGAAGATAATTATACTACATAAACACTTAATACTTAAATAAATTAAAACTACGATAATTGAGAAAGGTAGTATTCTTTCAGTCTTGATCTGAATGAGCTAGGCGATAAACTATCACGGATAGAGTCTGGCAGGAGGTTCCACATCTGCACAGCACGGACTGTGAAAGAATTCATCAGGAAACTGGTATTGGCCATCGGACAGGCTAGTTCCCTAGATGTGACACATGCACGACGAGGTCTTGAGGGCGGTGGTAAATACGCGAAATGGTTTCGGAGGTACTCTGGAGCACCAAGATTACGCAGGATTTTGAAAAGAAAAACTAAAATATGAAGGTTCCTCGCTGTCGGATTGGGAGCCACTTCAATTGGTTACGAAAATCCGACACATGGTCGTACTTTCGCAAGCCAAAAATAAAGCGCAAAGCCAGGTTCTGGAGCCTCTCCAACTTGTTAAGTTGTTCTTCTGTGATATCGAGGAAGCAAACATCAGCGTTATCTAAAATGGGCAGCAGTAATGATTTCGCAAGCAACACTTTTGTTTTGATGGTAAATTATATACTTATCTTCTCTACCTAGAGTCTGGCTAGCCTAAAAAACATCGCAAAGCGCGGCGAATCAAAAAATCTTATACTTGTATGTAACACCATGTTAGTTTCAGTTAGTTAGTTAGTTTAGTTAGTTTTCCGGTATCATAGACTAGCATAATAGTCTATGATACCGGAAAACTAATAAATTTACACGCTTGGTTTCCATACATTTCACCGTGTAAGTGTCGCCTATCTTAATCTATCGTCTTTGAACACAACCTTATCTACAAGTATGTACGGAACCCTTGGTGGGAGAGTACAACTCGCACTTGACCGTTTATTTAAATTGCGATTCATATCAGAATTACATAACTACAGGCATATTGACACAAAATAATTACTGTTATTGGTTTCTTACCAACCTGTACTACAAAACCTAATAGTTAGTTTCGATTCAAATGTTTGTTCACGTTTAGCCGAAACGCCCATACAAAGTGGACAATGTCCTTTGAATTACAACCTTCAAACTTATTTATATCGACATACAAATATTAATACGATACCAAAATTCAAAAATATAACCAAATTATAACACTTTCTCTCAAACAAAATAATGTTTTAAAATATATATTTTTTTAATTACGATACAGTTTTACTTGTCTATGTCAGCAGCCACTTTAGCGCATGCGCGATGAGCGCTGGGTTTTGGCGCCATTCATACGTTTTGTTGTATGTACTGAATTTCGTGGAAATATTGTTATCTTAGCTTAAAAATATCCAATAGCATTAATTGTTAAGAAAATTTGACTTTGCCCGAAATTTTAAATGCGGCGAAGGAAATGACTCATAAAACCAGCAAAGTCGAGAAAATTATATGATAAATGCTATGAAGACTTAAAGGAATGTAAAATGCAAAAATGCTATAATTTTGGAAAACGTTCTAATGTTCTATTCAGGAATTGTCTGATAAGTTCAAGTATTCCGTATTATGGTCTAAATATGCAATGTTAAATAAATTATTTATAAGTCTTTTAACTTTCGTCTTTTATTTAGCAGGTTCAACAGCAGCGTATGAGAAAAGATAAAATAGTGTATGAAACTGCACATAACTATGTTTTATAAAAACACTCGTGTGATACTATAAAAAACCTAGCCTCGGCTCGGTTTTTAAATACGCGGTCGCATTTAATACCCCTCATTATGCAAAAGCTTCATAAATTACTATAATAATAATAATAATACCTTGGACACTATTTACACACATTGATCTAGCCCCAAACTAGGATTCCCTGTATCTTGGGTACTATACAATGATACACATAATTATATAGATAAATATTATACTTAGATAGATAGACAACCATGACTAGGGTACAAACATCCGTTCTCATCAAACAAATATTTGCCCCCATCGGGACTCGAACCCGGGACCCGTGGCTTCGTAGGCAGGGTAACTGCCGACTAGGCCATCCGGTACGACACACTACGTAATTATTATGAATGTTGAGAAAGTGAGAGATGTATGCCAAGAGGACAAGTGGAGGATCTCTCTGCCTACCTTTCTTCAGGGAAAAGGTGTGGGGATACCGATGTTTCTGTAAATAAACTGACCTGGAAGGTTCTGTCCAGCAGTGAGGCTGCTGGTATAAAGCTCGTGCTTCGTGTGAGCAGAACTGTTGAACCACCAGTGATACGACATGTCTTCCTGTGGACAAATACAGAATATTCTCAGCTAACATCCATGGACCTCTGATCCTAGATCATGACCACCCTTCATTACTATTTGAGATAGATCTATTTGAAGTGCTGCTCCAGAGTATTGGCTGTGAATAAGACCTTGATTCTTCATAAACAATTAAGCAGAAATGTCATGGTAGATCATAATTACTATTGAACATGACTGAATATCGACAAAGGAACTTTCGCAGTGGAGACTCGGGACCGGAGAAGATGGCGTGGTAAAGAAGAGGCCTGTACCCAGCAGTGGGTGAATTTAGGCTGCACTTGGTGATGATGGTGATTATGATGATGATGATGCTGATGAGAAGGTGTCTGTCTGGAGTGTGTTCTCACCTGCGGGTTGGCGTCGAGGTCGCACTGTATGTGCAGCAGCTCACCACGCGCCGCGCGCAGCAGCGCCGGCGCCGCCCCGCGGCAGCTCGGCGCGACTGCAACACAACGATGTTAGTGATCCACACCTCCTGGGTAAATGAAAGCTCCTTGTAGCTACGTAGACTTAACTCAACTAGTTCTTGACTCATAAGGGTTTAATCTTATGTTGTGAGAGTAGTGGGTTGTCATCTTCTGCTCTCCTGGTATATAGTTCGCACCAAGTTTCCTTGGCTATACTGGCCTAGGCGGGAAAGAGAGGTCACAGATCGCTCAGAGTCAAATAAACATGGCGCGGCCTGTTACTAAGTTTCGAGTATACAGGCAAGGTAGAGTATTTTTTGAGTAGATGTACGCCGTTAGATATATCGAATATACGTGTACCAAAGGATAGAGGGTAAGTTGTGTATGTATTTTAATTGAGTGTTGTGAGAACGGATATCGCTGTCTAACTCTTTCAATCTACAAAGCCTTGACTACGACATCTAGGCTTCCTAGGAAAATACATCAGATACCGCTATGGTACGAAGTACAAAATAAGAAGAAAAGAACAAAATAGTATAAGGGTGTAACAGAATACTGCCGTAATTTGTAAGCAGAAATTAAAAGTCTTGTAAACCAGGCCAGTCCACTTTAGACCTAAGTATTTATTTGTAGTTTACCTATGTAGTTTGTGTCAAAATATATTCAGTCCTCTATTAGCAGCATTGATTTTCTCGTGTCTCATCCCAGCTTAGTAAGACTCATCACACATGAACTCACCCCTCCAAGCTTCTTAGGAATAAGAAGAAACAATGAAGCACCAGGAGTACAAAGCAGCAATGGAGCTACTCACACTTGACATCAAGCATCAGCCGCTCGCTCTGCCCCTCTCCCAGCGCGTTCCTCGCCACGCACACATACGCGCCGGCCGCCGCACGCGACACGCGCTGCAGGACTAGAGACTGGTTCGCTAACAGCACGCCGGGACCTGGCTTCACTATTACACCCTGCCGAGAAAGTAGGTAGCGTCAAAATATTATGTCAATGTAAAAGTATATAGACTTAGTGGAAGAGCCAGGAAGAGTTCCAAATAACATTGGCAACACGGCATCAACAGGGCATCACCAATCAATCCATGGAGACAAATGTTGACTTCGTGAATAGATAAAACAACAGCGTGAACAAACTAGAAGAAGGATTGGTCGTGACCTGGGCCCCTCATGCCTCGTACTTGACGCCGATAAAACATGGAGTGATTCGCATTTTACTAGTATTCTAAACAACAACTTTACGAACAGGGCTGCTTCCAAAAATACTACATTCTCCAGATCTTTAGTACTGATCAGGGGACTGCCGACTATATGATAGACTTTGTCTTTCTTCCTTTCCCATAGGAGAGAAAGCGCTTATGGCTTGCATGAGCGATGATTCTCAGATGGAGACACTGGGGACTTACGGACATAACAGTGGTAGATTGTACTCACTTTATGTTGTTCTGAACCGTGTTTGTGTATATACTCACATTGTGCGTGAAGTACACGTGTGTATGTGTCGGGTTGGCGCGCACTCTGCAGTCCAAGTACACGTCGGATCCCTCAAGCACTTGCCGCGCGTCCAAGTTTGCTCCCAGCTCCAATTTGCTCTCTGGATAGTCTGGACATACAATAAAAGGTACATACAATAGATAAAGGTACGTCATCATCATCATTACTTAGGTAAAGCCTATACTGGGTATAAGTCTATCCCGAATCTAAGCTAGCTTCACTCCGCCTGTTGTTTCTTTGGCTTCCCAAACAAAATTTTAATAAAAAAAATTAAGACATAGGGTGTATAAGATTAAAAGATGGCGATGATATGAGACGGTGAGGGACTGCTAATTGCATCTGAGTTGCTCAGGACCAAGAATAATGTTTGTTAATTGGTTTAAGCAAAGCACTAGAATAGCCGATTAGTTTGACAGGTGGCTTTGAATATCGGTTGGTGGTGATTAATTTCACTAGCTGAGTAGAAGCTGAAACAAGGAAAAAGTCAGCAGCTTGGAAGATTAGTAGATAGCATTACCGGCTAAGTTGGCACAAAAAGGACCAAAGTATGGTCTATACACCAGAGGGCGGAAACAAGCTGCCGAAGATGATGATGTTTCATCTAGCTTTCGATAGCAAATTCGTTACATGGGTAAAAGCTTGGGCAGCCTTTGGACTGCCTCTTTATTCGCAGATTGGACATACTGCAGTTCACCTTCGAACGAGTTTAGGTGGATTATGGTAAAGAAAAAGAGTTCAGTGGTCTAGTGGTTTCACGCCAGCTTCTCACGCAGGAGATACAGGTTCGATTCCGGTGCTGACCATGTACCAATGAGATTTATCGAATATTATCGGACATTCCAGCCAGCGTGGTATGGTTCAATCTTACTCGTATCCGGGGAAAGGCTCGTGTCCCTCGGTGGGGACATTAATGTGCAACATGTATTACTTTTTCTTATTAGTGTTCAACACTCACACTGCACCTCCATCTTCCACCCGTCTTCACTCGTCTCCCGTGCTTGTGCGTTGTCCCGCGTCGAGGTGTGCTGTGCCGCGCGACACGACAACACGCGCCCCTCGTCCTCTATGGCCGGCGTGAACTGCAGCACGCTGTTGGTGACGTTGCCGTCTACTGACGTCTGCAGACAAACCAACAAAATCCTTTTTCTTCTAGAGCTTCGTCGCTTCTGGATATTGCCAGTCAACTTCCAATATGCCTCATGATCTTTCGCCAAGCGGAACAGCTCGTCGGCGCTGGCTCTTGTTATAGAGGGTGTTGTTAAAATTTTAAGGGGGGTTTTAAGGACATTATTCGGAGCGCAACTGAGCATGGAGTTCGTCTCTCATTCCAAGCCATATGTTATCTGTCATTAAGAAAATGACAGCGTCAATACGGCATGAGCAAAGCTAATAGATATTTGAGGTGATACTCACAGATTCTCTCGCAGTCTTCAGCCTTGTGTTGCCCCGCCACCAGGAGATGTCCGGTTTGGGCCGCGCGCCCACCGCCTGGCACGTGAGCTCCGTGCTGCGCCCCGCCACCAGGGGGCGCGCGCCGCCCAGCAGACGGACCCACAGCGGGGGCACTGGGGGAGACAACCGGGTTAGGCAGTCGATAAACATAAATCATAATTCTCTATTGCACACAAGTATTATATGTTTATAGGGAGAATATCTGTCCATATGTTGCACTTTTTATACTATTTTTTCACTTAACTCACAGGTGGGATACTCTTAGGGACTAGTTAGATTTTAAGTTATTGTGTATTTATCCTCTGTTTTACTTTTGTACTATAACTGGTCCTGTTGTAGCCCCTGAATAAATAAATAAATAAATATAACTAACGATCTTAAGTTTACAAAGGGTCTATTGTATCACAAGGTTTTTAAGTATCATGAGTTTTTCATAGACCCTAAGAACCCAAAATATCTCAAGAACCCTAAGTATCCTCAGTATTGGAAGACCTAGGGTCTATTGTATCACAAGGTTTTTAACTATCATGAGTTTTTCATAGACCCTAAGAACCCAAAATATCTCAAGAACCCTAAGTATCCTCAGTATTGGAAGACCTAAGGGTACCTAGTGTGCCCTAAGCCCTATGCCTCACACTAACTCTAAATATCTCAAGGACCCTAAATATCCTAAATATTCAATAAATACCAAATAAAAATCAAATATCAAGGGCCCTAATAACCTTAGTTAACCATGTGCTCTAAGTACCAAAAGTATCCTTAGTATCACATTGATCCTAAGTATCCAAAGTATCTCAAGTTCCTTAAGTAACTTTATGTTAGGTTAGGTTAGTTAGATGTGCGCAAGCCTTTAGAGCCCGCCGTAATGAAGTCGCGAAGCCAGGTGGACTTTATATTATATGATGTTTTATATCTTCGACATCATATAGCTTAAAAAAACATTCCCAAGTCTTGGATGTTTATACGTGTGTGTATATGTGACGTCGCTGTTTCTGGTTCCCTCGACACAGGGCGACTGCGGCAAAACTGTAATTACCCATCCTAGTTAGTGTGGGTCCAGAAGCAATTTATGAGCCAGTTCTGCAGAATTTCTCAGAAGAACACTAGCAATGTTATTCAGAAGCCCCACAAAACCACAATCTACCGAACCGGAAACACATTTTCCGACGCGCTTATGTAATTTCAATATATTTATGAAATTTATTTTGTGGGTTCTGTAGTTTTTTTTCTCGGTTATTCAATAAGGTATGGTCCGACAACATCCTCCAATAGACTCTGTATCGCTGGATTCGGTTGTCACATGACATTGAGGATCGCTACAATGCGACAGCATACGATCCGAATCACTGAAGGAATAGACTTAACAATAGAGCTCTAATTATTGCGCCCCACATAGATCCACAGAAAAGTAACATGCAATGCAGGGTGGTGTGTGTCCTTATTTCCTTTCTTTCCAAGAAATACCCCAAATTCTTACTAAATAACTTTATTATAAAAGAGGTTTTCAATACACCACGCAACCTTAACCCATATTCAATTCCCAGGCATGTCGTGTACTCCATAAGAGAAAATTAATATCAAAATGCCCGCACGGATCAGATCCCATACATATATTAAACATACATCAATCAATACTCGTCAGGGTATAATAAATTATACATCATACATCATATGCCTGTGACTCTTTGTTCTTCCGCATTTTTGACTGTTTTTATTAAAACTGATATAGGGACTACGAGTGTATCGGGTAGGACTTTGGCGGCAAACCGACGAAGCTTTTAGTAAGTTTCACCTGTCCCAGGCTCTGTCCGTCTGTAATCAAATCTTGCAAGTTCAATTTGACCCATTTCTAGGTTTCCGATTGAACTTGAAATTTTGCTTGCAGATATAAATCGGATGACAATGCAATGATTTTTTTACATGGAGCTGATCTGATGATGGAGCCGGAAGGTGGCCGTGGGAACTAAGTTATACAAAGATACAACCCCATCGAGTTTAGGTTCGTCGGATTTGTCTTACTTTTTAGGGTTCCATATTTATTCGTTCTATGTAACAACTAAAAAAAGCTTACCAAATATGGTTTTGTCTATTGCTTGTTATTTTAATTCATTAGTTTTTTTTATTAATTTAAATGACGTAGTGCCGACTTCTCGCCACAGCTCAGAGCTAGACCTTATTAGTTAGGCTATAAGATCTAGAATAATTCAACTTAAGAGCGATGGCTTCACAATTAAACTAATTAAAAAACTATCAAGTGCGGTTGGGACTCGTACACAAAGGGTTTTGTATCATCGTACAAGACAAATAAAGGATAAAAAAATAAAAGAATAAGATGTCCGAGTGTAATGGTACACGAGAGTCGGTACATTAGATACTTCATTCTGCGTGATAGAGGGCTAGCCCAACGCCGCGCTGTTTTGAATACGAGAATCGGTTCAGATAACGTTTGAGGGTTTTGCATAGCTTACTGGCAAAGTTAGCAAAAAAAAACAGAGCCGATGCGTGGGTTGATTCGTGGAATTTCAGTTCAGGCCAAGTTTTTTTTGTCGCATTCCTGCGACATGTGTAGAAATCAGAGCCGATTTGGCTGCGCGTTGAATAAAATTATGAATAACTAAATAATGAAAGGTTATTACGGAACGGAGAAAGCTATTATGTTGATTGCAAATATACAATTGCGATTGAGGTATGATATGGAGAGTCTGACACCTCTATTTTGAATATCATTCTAGAGGTCTTTGCCACGCGCGTCTAGCGGTCGGGAAATGCTTAATTAATCGCATCAAGCTTTTATTGGTCAGCGATCAACAGATTCTGTGTATCGGCAGTACCAAATGATTTGAGTGATAACCTACGGTTGATCACAGTGAATATGCGTACACACAATTTGTAGAACGGCGGATCTGCATGGCATGGTTGAAATTGGACCCTGTGTAGTTAGTGATAAGAAGCTTCGCTTGGGCAGAGCGTATTCGCAAAGGACGCATGTGGGGCGTATAAATACCATTGTGGGGGAAGGGAGAGCATTCAGTCTCAGCGTCTAGCTACTGTGACAGTCCCCTCACGAGTTCTAAACAGTTTTGGCTGCCGTGTTACGCGTCAGAACTATACGAATTGGTGATTGCGAAGTTTCAGTGGGTTTTCGTGAGTGTCTGAAGCGCCGAGATTTACCTCGGTTCCTAACCTTTATATCAACCTACCCCTAATTCCAAAACTATCCTTGGGTCGTTAGGAAAGAACTTGTAAGTCAATTATTCTGAGTCTGAGTCTGGGCTTGGAGCGACCCTAAATTCCTTTTTCCTTCACCATAGGGTTCCTGGATTGGCTCTTAGGATATTCGCGGGCTAATCCTCTCCTCATTCCTTTAGAGTAGCGAGTTTTGTAATTCCCACACACACAGTCGTTAAACATTCAAGCACATTCAAATCAAACTCAACCATTTTCGAGTGGTGTCGATAATGGACGTGGTATAACACTAGGTTTTTAGACTAGGCTAGACAGGAGTTTAGTTGCGGCTAAACCTAGGTTGTCAGGGCATAGGGAGACTGTTTGATCGATGAGGTTCCGCGGATGGAAATAACAAATTCAGAACAAAGTTAAACCGGTGTCAACACAGTTAACATATACTGTTGATATTTTGACATTTGAGTGTTGTCGGGGACGCGCGAAGAGATCAATTCACAGTCTAAAGTTCATTGTTTAGGTCCGGGTAGGTGTTTTGCAGTGCCTTGGGTCAGATTGGATTCAAGTTGCATTTTTAAAATTAAATGTAAATTTCGCTGGGTATCTAATGTGTAAGTTGAGTCGGTATATATGATTTGGCTCAGCCCAGGACGTGCTGCGGCTAGTGGAATTCATAGTTCGGTATTTATCGAATTATGCACTTCGCTATGGTGTGGGTTAGATATCCTAAAACAATAATGCTTGCGTTTCGATAACATCCAGCTCAAATTGCGCAGAGTTGAAGGTTTCAAAACGTTACGGACCTTTTGAGGTAACCGCTAGTTCAGAACCCATTTCGGAACTCAAATCGCAATTGTGTAAACCGGTCTTTTCGGATCGTTATTGCCGTGAACAAAATATATAATTGGAACCACCACAAGCCGCTACGAGCGAGCACATGAAATATAATTGAGTACTCACGTCGTAAAACTACGACGGATATCTATACTATAACTGTGATCGATCACTAAAACTATAACTAAAATTACAACAAAAGATGTTCCAATGCGCTCATATATACAAAAACCAGATGGTGCCATCACATAAAATATAACAACGATCGTTTTGGCGCAATACACCGCTGACTGATGCGAATTACCGGCTCGCGGACATATATGCTTTCTCTGTCTAACTTGAAACTGTAAATTCCTGAACCAATCTTCGTTCGACTATTGTACGCCTAACAGATTTCTCGATGAACGAGAAATTCAGACTTATCATTCTTACTTACAAATCTTACAGCTGAATCGGGTCCTCTCATTTTGGGATAGAAAGAATAGACGATCATAGCTACTGTTAGCGGCGGCTACGACCTTTAGCCCTGGGCCCGTTACAGATTTTTGTTGCCGAGACGGAAGGATATCCTAGATAGTCTGATACCTAGATATTCTAAAAGAATCAAGGTCTAACGAGTTACTTTTAAAAATAACACAACGTAGAAACGATTTTAAACAGTTCAGTTTTGTAAATAAGAAATAAGCAAAAAAAAAGGGGCATTGGTTTCAGACGAGCTACGACTAGAAAAAAACGTTAGTCGGGTAGCACGAGACGATAGCACGGGTTGACGACCCGAATGGCCGAGTCGGTAGTGACGCTGCCTGCGAAACCGGGGGTCCCGGGTTCGAGTCCCGGTGGGGCGAATGTTTGTTTGATGAGAGCGGTTGTTTGTACCCTAGTCATGGTTGTTTGCCTATCTAAGTATAATATTTCTCTATATAGGTAAATATAACGTTGTCTAGTACCCAAGATACAGGGAGTCCTGGTTTTGGGCTGGATCAATGTGTGTAAAGGGTGTCCAAGGTATTATTATTATTAATAATATTATTATTATTCACTTTCACACACAAGTGAAATGGCGTCAGGGCAGGTGACGCAATTGTTATCTGAAATAGTGAAAAGATTAGACAGTTTGGAAAGGGGTTCCAGCACGAGCAATGCTAGTAGGACTTCGGACAGACAGACTGATAGACAGGAACTAGAGACGTTTGAACAATCGGTAGAAAAACGTCAATCATGCATTGTGAAAATGACACAGAAGTTGCCGACATTCGATGGGCGGAATTCGGAAAATCCGATGATTTTCTTAAGAGATTTAAAGGCTTATATTAAAGTCTCGGGAGATACTTCTAGGGCTTTGATATGGGCAACGGATAGTTTGGTAGGAATTGCGAAAGTTCGAATGAGCATATACAGAGACTCATGGCGAACCTATTCGGATTTTGAAAAAGATTTCAGAGAGGTATTCTGGGGTGATAATGAACAGGAATTAATTAAGCAAAGATTCCTAACTGCGAAGTTTGATTCTAAGAAAGGTCAAAGTATGGAAGAATTCTTTGCCTCTCAATTGAATAGCATATATGAGCTTACGATACCGTTTACTGATACGGAGAAAATCAACACGATTTTCAGACAGTTGCCGCGTGATATTCAAGTAGCGTTTTTTGCTAGAAAGGAGACTATGACCATACGGGATGCAGTCGAATTCCTTCGGCATTTAGAACGGAATGTCGATGGGGAATTAAGTGCGATACATGATTCGGAACCTATGAATACTAATAACGTGAGGCGGGATAGCTATATGCGTGGGCAATATCGAGCTATGCGGGTAAATACGTTACGTTATAACGCGATAAGTCGTAGTAATAATTATAACGCGGTAACGAAGGGGCGAAACGAATTTGGGACGCGTGGTCGCGGTTATTTTCGCGGTAGAGGCAGGCAGCCTAGGCCTAGCTTCAAGGCAATAAAGTTTCAGAGGGGCAATGATAGTTCAGGAGATACAGAGGCAGGGCAAAGTTCAAGTGACAGGAATAATGCGATAAGTCAGAATTCAAAAAACTAGTGGACTCGCGCGGGTCGTTCGCGCTCAGATATTTATTACGGTTCGGGTGGACAGCCGATCGAATTGGGAAAAAGCATAGACTGTATGATTTGTGTAATTTGGATTCGAACGTGGGTGTGAATGAATTTATTCAATTATTAGCGCATAAAGCGCACGGATATGCCGTGTGTTTAGATGAAAAATCTAGATCGAATTATAGAGATCGAAATGACAGACGTTTACATACGATATTCAGAGACGACGATTCGACTGAGTGTGGGCGCGAGTTATGTAGTACTTTGACATTACCTGAGATAGATGTGCGTATTGGGAATATTGTTGTAAGGAGTTTGATTGATTCGGGGAGCGAAATCAGCGTAATAAGTCGGAGAGTGTACGAAGAAGTGTGCAGTCAATTGGGAAAACCGACGGAAATACCGATTCCAAGTTTGAGAATCACAGGTGCATTTGGAGTCAGTAAGGAAAAGGTTGATAAATTAGTAACGTTACCATTAACAATAGGTGAATGCGTTATCGATACTCCAATGCTAGTATTAACAAGGGTGCCTAAAGATTTAATTTTGGGGTTTGATTTTATACAACAGACGCGAGCCAGTTTAACGTGTGAGGGTAATAAGAGGCTAATTATACGAAGCGCCGGGCGGATGTGTGAAATACCATTAGGTACTGGTCCTAATCAGGATTTTTGCTGTTGTACAATGGAAGTACAGAACCAAGATACCAGTAGAAATATGATAGAGGAATATGTGAATAATTCATCAATACCTGTTGAACACAAAACAAGGTTATTGCCGGTGCTAAATAAACATGCAGAGTTGTTTAGCGATAGGATAGGTCGGACAAATAAATATATACATGAGATAAAAATGAGAGATGAAACGCCTTTCGTAAAACGAAGCTATCCCATACCGTTCGCATATCGCGATAAAGTAACAAAACGTTTGGAAGAGATGGAATTGATAGGTATTATTAGCAGGCAATCTACGGATTTCAGCAGTCCATTGACTTGTACATTAAAGAAAACAGGAGAGGTCCGTATTCTTCTAGATGCACGACAATTAAACACAGGAATGGTCGGGGAGGTTGAAACCACACCTTTAATGAGTGAGATATTGCAATCCGGGCGCCGGATAAATTACATAGGAGTTATTGATATCAAAGATGCGTATTTTTCTATACCATTATCAGACGAATCTAAACGATACACGGGTTTTGTATATCAAGGCAGAAGTTATGTTTACAACGTTTTACCTCAGGGGTTGAAAACCAGTGTGGGTTCATTTTCGAGGGCGATGGACTTAATTCTAGGGCCAGAGGTTAGGTCATATTGTTTAAATTTTGTTGACGATTTGGCAATTTTAACTGAGGGTGACTTCGAACAGCATTTGTCTCAAGTGGACACGGTTCTGAGTAAATTGAAAGACGCGGGCTTCACATGCAAACTAAAAAAATGCGAGTTTGCACAAAAAAAGGTCAAGTTATTGGGGCATATTTTGTCTACACAAGGTTTGCAGATGGACCCGGACAAAATTGAAACACTTAAATTATATCCGTCACCCAGAACTGTCAGGCAATTGAGGGCGTTTTTGGGGTTCATAAATTACTTTAGGAGGTTTATAAAAAATTTTGGAACGTTGACACGGCCCTTGTACAATTTATTGCGGTCTGGAGTCAAGTTCGTCTGGAGTGCGCAGATGCAAAGTGCTTTTGACGAGATAAAAAACCAATTCTCAGAAAGTATAATTTTGAGTCAGCCATTGGCGGGAAAAACATATTATGTTCAATGTGACGCCAGCGCTATAGGAATTGGGGGCTATGTTTATCAATTAGATGAATCGGGCCAGGAACTAATAATAGGGTTCTGTTCGCAGGCATTCAAGGGTGCTCAGACGAGATGGGCTACCAGTGAACAGGAAATGTATGCAGTTATATACACTTTAAAGCGATTTGAGATATACTTGCGGGGAGAAAAGGTTATTATTAGAACTGATCATAAAAGTTTGACGTTCATTAAGTCGTGGACTTTATTGGGTGCACGCGTAACGAGGTGGATTATGTTTTTAGAGCAATTCGATTACGACATAGAATTTGTGCGAGGGACTGATAATCAAATTGCCGACACGCTAAGCAGGCAAATGGCGGGACCTGGAGGTATGAATGACAGTATAAATGTTCAGCCGGGAATATTCTGGTTTCAGGCATCGAATACCGCAAGTGTTATTTCGAGTTTACGGGACATTGCGAGATTACAAAGCGAAGATGAGCGGTTAAATCGAATTAGCGGTTGTATCAGACGTAATGTGGTAGATACCGGAACGAGAGGGTTTGAAAATTACAAGCTAGTAGGTGATACGTTATATTTTCACGTGCCGAAGCGGAACGTACAGTTGCTAGTAATTCCGAAATCACTACAGGAGGAACTAATTTTACACATACATGAAGAAATAGGTCACTACGGCAGATATAAAATATTAGCACTGATGAAGGACAGATATTATTTTCTTCATATGAGTAGGGTGATTAGCGCGGTGATAAGAAGTTGTGACATATGTCAAAAGGTCAAACCAAGTACTAACAATACCGTTGGTCCTTGTACACCGGTGTTGGCGGAAAGGTTGGGTGAGAAAGTTTTCTCGGACCTTTATGGGCCATTGCCCGTTGGTAAATTCGGATATCAATATATATATGTGATTCAAGACGTGTACAGTAAAGTAATAAAATTATATCCAATGCGAAAAGCGACAGGTAGGAGCGTGCTCGCTTGTACAAAGAGATTTCATAGGGAGATACCTATCGAAACTATAATTACGGACTCAGGACCACAGTTCATATCGAAAGTTTGGGAATTTGGACTCAAACAGCTAGGGATTCGAGTCACTCATACGTCGGTGTATTGTCCAAATTCTAATAGCGTAGAAAGAGTGAATCGCGAGCTAGGTCGGCTGATTAGGACTTATTGCGGCGGAAGTAATCGTAGTTGGGTAGACGTGTTACCGGACATTCAGAATTGCTATAATAATATCGAACACACAAGCACAGGCTTTGCGCCTAATGAGTTAGCGTTTGGTAGGCGGGAACCGTTAACTATTGACAAGGAATTAGGCGATGAATGGTTATTAGGCCATAGTGTGCGAGATTCGGAACAGGTGCGGAATGTAGCGATAGAAAACTCTAAAAGTTCTAGTGAACGACGTAAGCGACAGGCGGACAAACGGCGTAAGTTAGAGGTCTATCGTATAGGTGATTATGTGAAACTTAAGACTTTTGTGCGTTCGAATAAAGAACATAAAATCATGCGGAAATTTTCGTTGTTGTATAAAGGGCCTTATGTTATTTCGGCAGTGGTATATCCTAACTGTTATACGTTAGTAGATCCGGGTTCAAATGAGATATTGGGTAACTTCAATACTATAAATATAGCCAGGTATTATGTGAGGACGAATAAGGGCGTAGATAAATAAGATAGTGTATAAAGGTTATATAATTAAGCTGTAAGCTGTAAATTTGAGTAACTACTTGTAGATTTAAGGATCTTGCATGGTTTGGAAACAAAAACAAAAAAAAAAAAAAAAAACAAAAAAAAAAAAACAATTTGTATATATATAGTAATACGAATTAGGATAAATTGCGGGTAAGCGAGGTTGTATAGTAAGATAGATAAATAAGATAAGACAGGAGAGAACTCAATCGAGTTGTGTAAATATTATATACATAATTGACAGATTCATCGGTCGGTGTACATGATTTGAGATGTCCGAACATATAGAGTAGATATGTACAAAGTATGGGTAGCATAGTGGTAATGAGATCCTTGCGCCATGTTAACTGAGATAAACAGTGTCTCAAGGTCTGGGAGGGGGCTGTAATGGTACACGAGAGTCGGTACATTAGATACTTCATTCTGCGTGATAGAGGGCTAGCCCAACGCCGCGCTGTTTTGAATACGAGAATCGGTTCAGATAACGTTTGAGGGTTTTGCATAGCTTACTGGCAAAGTTAGCAAAAAAAAACAGAGCCGATGCGTGGGTTGATTCGTGGAATTTCAGTTCAGGCCAAGTTTTTTTTGTCGCATTCCTGCGACATGTGTAGAAATCAGAGCCGATTTGGCTGCGCGTTGAATAAAATTATGAATAACTAAATAATGAAAGGTTATTACGGAACGGAGAAAGCTATTATGTTGATTGCAAATATACAATTGCGATTGAGGTATGATATGGAGAGTCTGACACCTCTATTTTGAATATCATTCTAGAGGTCTTTGCCACGCGCGTCTAGCGGTCGGGAAATGCTTAATTAATCGCATCAAGCTTTTATTGGTCAGCGATCAACAGATTCTGTGTATCGGCAGTACCAAATGATTTGAGTGATAACCTACGGTTGATCACAGTGAATATGCGTACACACAATTTGTAGAACGGCGGATCTGCATGGCATGGTTGAAATTGGACCCTGTGTAGTTAGTGATAAGAAGCTTCGCTTGGGCAGAGCGTATTCGCAAAGGACGCATGTGGGGCGTATAAATACCATTGTGGGGGAAGGGAGAGCATTCAGTCTCAGCGTCTAGCTACTGTGACAGTCCCCTCACGAGTTCTAAACAGTTTTGGCTGCCGTGTTACGCGTCAGAACTATACGAATTGGTGATTGCGAAGTTTCAGTGGGTTTTCGTGAGTGTCTGAAGCGCCGAGATTTACCTCGGTTCCTAACCTTTATATCAACCTACCCCTAATTCCAAAACTATCCTTGGGTCGTTAGGAAAGAACTTGTAAGTCAATTATTCTGAGTCTGAGTCTGGGCTTGGAGCGACCCTAAATTCCTTTTTCCTTCACCATAGGGTTCCTGGATTGGCTCTTAGGATATTCGCGGGCTAATCCTCTCCTCATTCCTTTAGAGTAGCGAGTTTTGTAATTCCCACACACACAGTCGTTAAACATTCAAGCACATTCAAATCAAACTCAACCATTTTCGAGTGGTGTCGATAATGGACGTGGTATAACACTAGGTTTTTAGACTAGGCTAGACAGGAGTTTAGTTGCGGCTAAACCTAGGTTGTCAGGGCATAGGGAGACTGTTTGATCGATGAGGTTCCGCGGATGGAAATAACAAATTCAGAACAAAGTTAAACCGGTGTCAACACAGTTAACATATACTGTTGATATTTTGACATTTGAGTGTTGTCGGGGACGCGCGAAGAGATCAATTCACAGTCTAAAGTTCATTGTTTAGGTCCGGGTAGGTGTTTTGCAGTGCCTTGGGTCAGATTGGATTCAAGTTGCATTTTTAAAATTAAATGTAAATTTCGCTGGGTATCTAATGTGTAAGTTGAGTCGGTATATATGATTTGGCTCAGCCCAGGACGTGCTGCGGCTAGTGGAATTCATAGTTCGGTATTTATCGAATTATGCACTTCGCTATGGTGTGGGTTAGATATCCTAAAACAATAATGCTTGCGTTTCGATAACATCCAGCTCAAATTGCGCAGAGTTGAAGGTTTCAAAACGTTACGGACCTTTTGAGGTAACCGCTAGTTCAGAACCCATTTCGGAACTCAAATCGCAATTGTGTAAACCGGTCTTTTCGGATCGTTATTGCCGTGAACAAAATATATAATTGGAACCACCACAAGCCGCTACGAGCGAGCACATGAAATATAATTGAGTACTCACGTCGTAAAACTACGACGGATATCTATACTATAACTGTGATCGATCACTAAAACTATAACTAAAATTACAACAAAAGATGTTCCAATGCGCTCATATATACAAAAACCAGATGGTGCCATCACATAAAATATAACAACGATCGTTTTGGCGCAATACACCGCTGACTGATGCGAATTACCGGCTCGCGGACATATATGCTTTCTCTGTCTAACTTGAAACTGTAAATTCCTGAACCAATCTTCGTTCGACTATTGTACGCCTAACAGATTTCTCGATGAACGAGAAATTCAGACTTATCATTCTTACTTACAAATCTTACAGCTGAATCGGGTCCTCTCATTTTGGGATAGAAAGAATAGACGATCATAGCTACTGTTAGCGGCGGCTACGACCTTTAGCCCTGGGCCCGTTACACGAGCTAGGTTTTGAACTTAGTACCCCTATCAATAAACCTAACCCCCGGATCCGATGTCAAACCAATTGCGCCACCGAAACGATCGATGACACGAAATTATCGATTACATTTGAATGACTATTTGGATTTGGAATTCGCAAGGGATATTGAAATTTTAATTTATTACGCTTCATCATATATAGCCCGGTAACGGGCAGACAGACGGACAGCGGAGGATTAGTGATAGGGTCCCGTTTAGCACCCTTCGGGTACAGAACCCTAAAACACATTTTTCAGCTTAAACCAAAATCACTATTATTAGTATAAACCTCAGTAGAATTGCATACTAAACATCATCTAAGCTTGACAGCTTGACGCTTGACTGAAAAATACGACGAATAGCTATTTTTTAATATTTTACAACCTCGGAATGTGATTACTTTAAGAGGGAACATTTTTTATTTAATTTTGCAAGTTCTTTCCAGCTTCCCATTCTTTTTGCATTGTCGTGAGTAGTTCGTTGACATAATAGCAAAAAAAGCTCTATATATTTCGATTGCGACGCTGGGTATTGTGAAATACTCCTCTTTTAAGGACTATTCCTCTTAAAGAAGACAGTTCCCAATTTCAGAAAAAAAATAATTATTTTACAAAGACATAATTTTTCGTCAATGTGTACATTTGAAAACATGTGTCAATGGAAAAACTACGAAAAACTAAACTAAAATGATGTTTTTCACCTAAAACTTGCTATTTCTGGGGATCTAAATAGAATATTGATATGGTTCTTGCGTCAAAATATAGGTAGTCAAAATATCTTAAAACAGTATGTTGGAAAATGGGAAACAATTAGTGGTTTTGGAAAAATAAATAAATTTAGGGGCGCTTGTTCAATCCCCAGATAAAGAGTCAGATAACTTTATTTGACATTTGACACGCAAAAATTCTGTCAGATTCCTCAGATTAATAGGCCGATAAACGTTATCTGAAGATGGAAAAATCAGCCGTAAATACTCAATAAATCCGGACTAAAAAGCCCAAAACAAGCCGATAAGACTCAAAGCGGAAGCTAATCTATGAAATTTAAATGGTCCCGCCAGCATTTTAATTTATTTAAATTTAACAGTGTACTATAATAATTTTATCGAATCTCAATAATTACGTAAAGTCTTACCTGCTTGTTTTGCGCTTTTTGTTGGGATCTTTAGTATTCTTATCTACACACGTATCATGAACCCTCTTGAACCGTATCATCAACCATGAACAAAAACCGCGCGTTACGATTAGCATAATGTTAAACTAAATGGTAAAAACTCATTTCTTATCTGAAAAATTACACATTATGACCATAATGTGTAATTTTTCTACATATATGACATTCAAATTTCAAACGCCGACGCCCGCCTGCGTGACGTCCCTAGTTTGTTTGTGAAGTTGGTACTAACATTCAAATTTCGAACGCCGACGCCCGCCTGCTTGAAGTTGGTACTACAGAACAAGCTAAACAATTGCAGAGCCACAATGCCGGTCAAACATGCGGTTCCTGAACACATCAAAGAGAGCTTATGATATGTGTGTAGATAAACTAGTGTATGTAACTGTACATAATTAGGCATTACTCTCGAGTTTTAATGCCCTTCATTGTGCAGCAGTCACATAAACTACTATTAAAATGACGACAACATTAAGAATCTTAAGATGCTTAGAACAAACAAATGTGTTTTGCTATCAGGTGTGTTGATACTGGATGACTGTTTGAATCAACGGCTGGTTAACATCTGCATACCCGGTGCTCCAAACACACAACTGGTACAATGCGTTATGAATGGTAGAGTTTTAGCAAATGCAGTACTATTATTTTGTTGGTGGGAAATAGCAAGTAGACCTGATAAACTATTTGGGTTCAGTGAACAAACTTGGTGTAAATAATTCACCAAGTTAAAACTTAACAAATCCGATTTCAAGATCAAGTTCAAGCCAAACAAGTATAAAGACGACTTTCGCATCCTGACAGGGGAGGAAGAACTTGAGGGCTTGAACTTGAAGTCGTTTTTTTTTAAGTTTTTAACTTGGTGATTAATTAAAGAAAGTCAGCGACAACGACAGTAAATCTAAATATAATGACTAGACATCTCTTGGAATGTGGTACCCACTGACACTCGCGCTATCAAGACGAATCTAATGACGTTTCATTTATTTAAATCGGATCAGCGGTTAAGCAGTTACGAGGGAATCCAGTAACAGACATATGTACATTTATACACACAGGTCCGACAAGTGACAACTCCCTTTTTCGGCTGCACAGCAGTCGGCTAAAGATACACAATCTTCGCTCTGTTCTGCCGCAGCGAATGACATACTGTAGGTGAGCTGTTATGATCTCTATTTTAATTTGGTTGTGTCCGAAATTTCAGCCACCACGAATCGAGTAGCCAATATTACCGATACACGCGCCGCAAAATAATTTGATACAGTCATTTACGACGCTGGCTCACGATTCAGGCGCTTTTATACTAAAAAGCGCAATTATTTTTTCTTTCTTTCTTAAATAAGTAGTACCTCTCAAATTATTTGTTTTAAATGAGGGCGAACGTCTTGTCGATCGTGTCACTGGCGAGTGAGGTCCTGGAGGCCTACTATGACCTCTTAAATCTATTCAGTTTAAGGCCTTAAACTGAACTGCATTGCTAATTCGTACCATGACCTCTAAAAAGCAAGGCAGTTTAAGCCCTTATTACGTCCAGCGTTTTCATGCAGTTCACCTTTTTTTTCCTCCTAAAATCGTACCATGACGTGCCATTTGACAAGCGCTCGGCGATTACTGAAACGCTCAACTGTCAAAGTAAGCAATGTTTAAAAAGTTGCTCTGAGATTAACTTTATGTGAATTGTTGTCTTGTTGTTGATAGTTTAGTAGACTCTTTGTGATTGTTCAAGTGCTTTTGAGTTATTTTCTTTATAATAATGGCAAGTGAGTGAACAGGTATTGTTTGAATTTATTGAAACGGACAATAACTTGAATGACAATTTAAAAAGAAATCGCCACCGCCTTACAAGGGAAATGTATGATCCCTTTCATTTAACTGACGACAAATTCGTCGAACTATCGGCTTACTCCCGACTTGGCTCAAAGTTTGTGCAAGGAACTGGCGACGAGTGGTAAACCACAGCCAAGTAAATCGTCGGATTCCACCATAGAAACAAAAGTAAGAGTTTATGGAAATACATTAGTTTTATTGTCTAGAGACTTAATGAGGTAATTTCTAGTCAAGAGATCTAGACAGTGTACATCTAAATACCTACTCTTTTCTGTTGCAGGGTCTTACAGCTTTATCATTTTATGACTATGGAATATATCAAATGCCAACAGGTAAGATCCGTGGCTTTATTTCCTAACAAACCATATCAGCAGTACTGGGCATAGGTCACTGCAGCAATGAACTCATTAGAAATGGGAAATACCTATAAAGAATGCACACAAACTGTAGAAGAATGTTGTACCTATGAATAGAATAAGGTGAATTTTTTATTGATACCATTGCTTTAATTATGTAGCTGTCAGACACCGGTTCTAAACAGTCGCTAATTTGAAAAGGTTATTTATAATTAACACTTTTTTAATTTCAGGTGTAATGAAAAAATTGGAGTGATGTTATTGGCTGCATTGATGGGACACAGGTAGCTATTGTAAACCCAAAAGGAGAGAAGAGGTATATCTGTCGGAAGGGCTAAAATTCTCTAAATGTTCAATTGGTAAGATTAATTGAAGTGTGTTATGACTCTGCCTACCATGCGAGAGGTCCCGGGTTCGATCCCCGGCTGGGGATAAATGAATAAAAAATTGGAAAAAGGCCTTGGATATTTATGTGTGTGTAATGTCGCTGTTACTGGTTCCCACAACATAACAGTGTGGGGCCAATCAATGTAAGTGCCTGTACATAAATGTTAATGTTTATTTAGTTGTATGTTGATGCCAGTTATGGTGGATCCACACATGACTCATTTAGAGAGGAGGTCTGTGGCGCACTCAGTCAGAAAGCCAGCAGTGAGCTGTTATAGGCTGCTATGATGATTAATAAAGTATAATAGTTTTAATTACAATTGTGTCTAATATAATATTTTTACTTGCAGGTGACTCTGGTTATCCTTTGAGGAAAACTATGATGACTGCTTTATTGGATGCAACAGAAGGCTCATCTGAAGCCTACTACACTAATTGCCATTTCAAAACTAAAAATGTAACTACACAGTTATTGCAAGCATCAAAAAGTCTTCATTTAAGTTTTATGTAAAAATTGAGTTTTTTTTGTGTTGTTTAGTTTTTGTTGTTTTTTAAGTTACAATGTTTTTGTGTTATAAAGATTTAATGTAATAAGATAAATATGCATGTATGTAAATATCTATGCATACATATTTAGACAGTCATAATTTAGAAGCACCACAGATACTATAATATTATACTGTAGCACTGATTTTGACGTGATAACGTCTTTAAAATCGTTTTAGTCGGGTGACATGTTCAGAAACTTGTGTCACACCAAAACCTCACGAGCGCGATCGCAGGTATAACGAGAGAGAGACGGACCGATCTCCCGTCTCATCTCGAGCGCTGCCAGTCATTCCGTGAAACTTGTCACGCGGAATCCTCACGAGCGGAGGCTGGCATAGCGTTCGAGTGAGTGGACCGATCTTCCGTTTCTCTCACTCTAGCGGCATACAAACCCTTTATCAAGTAAACATCTCGATCGTAAACCTACTTTACAAACAACCAATTTTTTTTTGTCACTTTTTAAAGACATCATCATAAATGTAATTTTGAATAAAAAATCTAACTTTGACTTAACTATTGAGTATACTTGTGTATGTAATTATTTTGATTATAAACTCCAAACTAAAAAAAAGTAAGTAGTTAAAAATAATGCACTTTTGTACAAGTGCAACACTAGATAAAATAAATCAAATATGATCAACAAAACTAATGAGTACATACTGAATCTCGCACAGACAAAGGAGACTCCATAAAATGTGCCAGTGCTTCGGATATACGCCTATCAGAGAAGATAGCCTATTTCAATTGATTCTATCAGGCAGTACACGCAAAAGAGTAACAAACATCCATCCTCTCAACCACAAACATTCAAGTCTATATTATTAGTTAGATAAATAATTGATGACCATCCTTTCCTATCTTTGAATGCACCTTCACCCATCTAGTTACATTGCTGGGCAACTCTCTGCCACATTCTTAGGGTACAGATGGCTGAGTGGACTTATTATAGCCCAAGACTATGTCTCTGTGTGAATTTAAAAAAACACATAGAGCCCCAATTGGTCGTATGCACAGAGTCGTATGATACACGATGGGGGCGTCGTCATATAGGCAATTCAACCAAATTACTGCAAGCAAATATAAATTTAATACACCTATGTAATGTATGAAAAGCTTACATAAAAAGGAGTATCAATAATTAAATGTTAAGCATACGAAATATTTTAAAATTACACGGAGTCAATTTTAATTAGAAATTATATGTAAAATATTATTTTACAGTTTCGACCCGCCATCCAGCGAGGCCAATGCTATGTTTGTTAAATGAGTATGCCTTGAACGAGAAAGAATGTATATTACTTAATAATATGTAATTAAATCAACAAAAGTACCTCCCAAAATAAGTCGTTAAATATTGTAAACAAACACATGAACCACTTGACAGTTATGAGTGGCGTTCAAAATGCTCAATATAATTTGAACGATCAATAAAAAACAACGTATAAGTTACTAAGTTTTATCACAAATTGCATTAAATAGTAATATGCGCGTATTACTTTTAAGCTTTCATTTTTTCAAAGTACCATTCGTAAATAATAAAACAAATTATAATATAAGATATCCTTATAATAATAAAAACCGGTAAATACCGTATAAACAATAAACGTTGGTTAGGAACGGTCCTCCAGTCAATGCGATGAGTAGTTCTTTCTTATGGAATCCTGTATATTCCCTTCTCGTTCTTACATGGATGTAAGTTAACTAGCCAGAGACAATAAACTATTCACCTTATCAAATAAGCAGCTCAGAACTCGTTCACCTTTTATGAGGTCATGGTGCGAAATTAAGTCGTTCAGTTTAAGTACTTTAACTGAACTGCCTGGATTAAGAGCAGTTTCTTATAAGGTCATGGTAGGCCTCCTGAAGTATGTAGTTTCTGTCAAAATGTAACCGACTTCAAAAAGGGATGAGGTTATCAGTTCGTTCTGTATTGGGAGACCTCACGCCACACTGCACACAGCGCTGCTAGCGGCTAAACACGCGGTAGCATTCTGGCAAAAAAAAAACATCTGGCAGTTCGCAGAATCAATAATCCGTAAAAATATGTTTTCACGGAGCAACCAACTGCTTTTAAATTTAACGATAACCGGATGAAAAGGGCAAACAATCTAACCTTCAATCATAATACCTTTATATCATATCCATATGATAAAAGGTGTTATTGGTGGAATAGAAATAAAATAAACGTTCAAGCGCAAGTCGGTCTCACGCACCATGGGTTCTGTACACACTTGTGGATCTATCTGTATGTGTATGTATGTTAGTTAATTTAATTTGTTCGGCCATCACGCTCTTTCATTGACGACCCGAATGGCCGAGTCGGCAGTGACCCTGCCTACGAAGTCAAGGGTCCCGGGTTCGAGTCCCGTTGGGGGCAAATATTAGTTTGATGAGAACGGATGTTTGTTCCCTAGTCATGGTTGTTTATCTATCTAAGTATAATATTTATCTATATAAGCATGTGTATCGTTGTCTAGTACTCAAGATACAGGGAAATCCTAGTTAGGGGCTAGATCAATGTGTGTAAATAGTGTCCAAGGCATTATTATTATTATTATTAATCAGCCGCTTACGCTTGTACAGTGTGTATAGCTACGCATGTACCTATTGTAAATTTTGTTTGTTATGTATGTACTATCGAACCATCTGAATCATGACCCACCATAAGCTTATTTTGCTAAACCCCTTAAATGCAAGTAGGTTGAAATTCGCTTGAAGGTTTATTTCCTTGTTAACGAACTTGTTATCATTTGATTAGACACTGACATTACGATAGATCTTACAAGTTTGAAAGTTTCAAACGAATTATCAGGCAAGTGGGTCATGATTCAGTTGGTTCGATTGTACCTTAATGCAAATTTACATTTTTCGGATTTTTCTCTTTATTTTTGCTATGAGACCATGCTTCGTGCCAAATTTCATGATTCTAGGTAAGCAGGAAGTACCCTCTAGGTTTTGATTCCCTTGATATCAAGCAAATTCAGTAAAACTGTGACAAAAGGCGGTATATATTTTCATTGCCATGACTTATAAGTTTGTATTTTCACAAATTCAAAAACATGACATTAATTTTAACTTGATACTTCCTCGCCTTTCTGAGGTAAAGCTTCTTGACAGACGGACAGACAGACAGGCAGACAGACAGAAATTTACAGATTTCTGATTTTTTCCTTTACTGTGCTTTGAGTGTGCTATAAGATCTTGCTTCGTGACAAATTTCATGATTCTATGTCAACGAGAAGTTTCCTATAGTTTTTGATTCCCTTGTGAATATCAAGCAATTTCGGCAAAATGGCGGTATCTTTTGATAGCGTTTGCCTATAAGTTTGTTTGGTTTTACAATTTCAAGACACCGTAAACCTGAGTAATTGATTTATAATATCTTCACGCGTTCATGAGAAAAAGAGTCTTGACAGACGGACAACGATGTCATCCTATAAGGGATACTTTTTTCCTTTTAAGCTAGAGAACCCTAAAATACTTACATTTTTTTTCCTAACTTCTTCAAGACTATTAGTAGGGTTTGCAACAAAATCACTCACGCATTATTATTAAGGCGACGCAGTAGATCATAAGGCTTGTACATCTCAAATACCGCAAAACATTGATATTGTAAACCGGATAAATGTACATAAAAAATTTGTGATAACTTCGGGGGACTTTTCTATACCTAGAGCAAAAATAATGAAATTACTATAAGTTCACAAATCCTCAAAAAGCTAGAATAAAGAAATAACTGCTTTAATACGACTATTTTGCGTACCTTGAGGTTTACAAAAGGGTAGCCGACACAAAAAAAGTTTAAAATTTCGTAAATAGTCCAGTAACCAGTTTATTTGATTTTAACCTTATTAGCGTCTTCAAAAGGCCGAAATAAATAAATAACCGAACGAGAAACTCAAAATGAACCATTCAGCCTTCACAAGTCGACAGTTAAAAACCATCGTCTAAAAACAACTCTTCCACGGTCTGTAGAAAAGCCACAGAAGGGTCCAAATGACACCCATTCAAACATAGACCACCTCCTCGGTTCATCCGGCTGAATGTGCGAAAAAAAAGATGCTGTCAAACTTTCCGCGCCCATGAAATATTGTGAAAGTTCAGTTACTTTCCGGCAACCATGTTTGTTGTTAGGTTTTGCGATATCCATGATACATTTTGTGCTTATAGTTCCCTGTTCTTTTCCGGGAAATATGTATAAAAATAACAAGTTTTGTTGGAACTTTCGACTCCCGTGAGAGATAAGGCGTTGCATGTTTTATCATGTTTGGATTATGAGGAGACTGTGAAACCGAGTGGCGAAGTGCAAATATTAGGTAGTTAATATAAATATATTTTGTATAGACGCATACATTGCTTCTGGGCCCACACTAAGATAACAGTCGTCGAATATTGAAAAAAAAAACCTCCAGATCTTGGATGTTCATATGTGTCGCTGTTTCTGATTCCCACGATACAGGGTATCCAAGTGTGGGGTCAGAAGTAATGTTTGCGTCTAACTAACTAAGTGTGTGTGACGTCGCTGTTTCTCGTTTCCACTACACGGTATTGTAGTGTGGGGCCAAAAGCAATGAATGTGCGTGTATGTAAATGTTTGCGTTTATTCTATCGTAGATTTATCAGAATCTTCTACTACGTACTAGCGTATATAGCGTAAACGCAAACATTTACATACACGCACATTCATTGCTTTTGGCCCCACACTACAATACCGTGTAGTGGAAACGAGAAACAGCGACGTCACACACACTTAGTTAGACATCCAAGACCTGGAGTTTTTTTTTCTGTATCCCCAGCTGGGGATCGAACCCGGGACCTCTCGCATGGGAGGCAGAGCCACAACGACAGCGCACAGAGATCATCAATGACCGGCTAAACATGTCAGGCGTAATTATGACAGGGCCTCTACGACCCCTTAAGGGAATAAGCGTGACGCTGTGTATGTATGTATGTAAGATTCTGCATTCGAGCAATATTTCTAAAGATACACTTAACGCCAATATTGTTAGCTTCCGAATGCCGCCTGAAGGGAGTAGTGGTGCGTGGGTACAAGAGAGATGCATGCATGAGCGAAAGAGAGGTCACAGCGGGCTCAGGGACCAAGAAACCTGGCGCGGTGCAGCTACTCGACTCGACCCGATATAAGTACATTGCGTTTTTCAGACTACCAGTAACAGATATATTATAGTCTGCAAAACGCATAGATTGGTCTCAGGTTGTCTTGTGCGAGATTATACTGCGGCCATTCCAAATTACGTATAGTATACGGCCCCCTACACGAAGGCCAGTCAAAGGTATTCAGATAACAGTGTTGACTCGCCATGGCAGTAGTGGGCCTAAGGCTACCTCAACTAATCCGCCTAATGGCTCTTGCCGCAACTTAAAACGACAGTCAAATGCTATTTCCTACTTAGTAAGGAGTAAAAGTCATCAAAGTCAACACAGATTACAATCAACCTAAGACCAGATTCAAAATACCGCGTCCAAATATGGCATGGATCAAGTGTTGCCGGAATCGTTTGTGGAGTTGTGGTCGCTTGATGTTGCCGTCCTAATACGAGTAGTGACTTTCGGCCGATAAGTGTATACAAAACAAACATTAAACATAAACATTTATATTGACAACCCGAATGGCCGAGTCAGCAGTGACCCTGCCTACGAGTTCCGGTTCACCCTGGTTCGAGTCCCGGTGGGGGCAAATATTTGTTTGTTGAGAACAGATGTTTGTACCCTAGTCATGGTTGTTGATCTATCTAAGTATAATATTTATCTATATATTATTATTATTATTAAACCTTTATTGCACTCAATATTTGTATTACAGGTGTAAATGTTAAAAAATAATGTACAAAGGCAGACTTATTTCTAAAAGAAATCTGTTCGAGCCAACCCAGTGAGGTAGATATGTGTAGATAATTAAAGCGGCTTTTTCAATCTTCATAAAAAAATACTATGTATAAGCACATTAATATTTACATAAATATTAGGTCCTTACATATGAAATTGGCGTTTCGCCGTACTGGCCACTTTGATCTCAAATATCTCCTCTATGGTTAGGAATTCCAAATTCAAATTTATACAACTATTTACTCATGTATTTGTGTTTCTAAAATTATAATTCATTTGTTTTTTCTTCAATTGTTTTTTTTCTTGCGTCACTCAGCTTACAAAATGGAAAACTTGAAATATCGCGTTATTTACGAGTATGAGTTCTACCGTGGCACCAGTACTGCAGAAATGATTCGAAGGATTAATGATATGTATGGCGACGGTGCCGCAATAGAAAACACAGTGCGTTTTTGGTTCCAACGTTTTCGTTCTGGAAATTTCGACCTGCAGAACAAGCCCCGTGGACGGCCGGAGACCAAAGTTGATAATGAAGTATTGAAGGCTATTGAGGAAGCGGATCCATCGCAGACCACGTCCGAATTAGCTGCAGGCTGCGGTGTTAGTGATAAAGCTGTTTTAATCCACTTGAAGCAAATTGGGAAGGTGAAAAAGCTTGAAAGGTGGGTACCTCACGAACTGAGTGAAGCAAATCAAGAAACGCGCGTTGACTGCTGCGTTGCATTACTCACCCGGCACGATAATGAAAGGATTTTAAATCGAATCATTACCTTTGATGAAAAGTGGATCCTGTACGATAATCGGAAGCGCTCATCGCAATGGCTGAACCTTGCCGAACCAGCCAAACCATGCCCCAAGCAAAAATTGACTTCAAAAAAGTTACTTGTGAGCGTTTAGTGGACTAGTGCTGGTGTCGTTCACTAGAGCTTTCTTAAATCTGGCCAGACGATTACTATGGCAGATGTCTATTGTCAGTAACTGCAAATCATGATGGAAAAGCTAGCTGCTAAGCAACCGAGGCTGGTCAATCGCTCTAGGCCACTGCTGCTTCATGATAACGATAGACCACACACTGCACAACCGACGCCTACCATATTAGAGGAGCTTCAATTAGAACATCTAAGACATCCACCGTACTCTCCGCCGGTACCTTGCTCTAACAGATAACCATTTTTTTTATTTGGATAACTTCTTGAAAGGGAAAAAATTCAACTCCGATGGGGCAGTCCAAACCGCCTTCAAAGATTTTATTGATTCCCCCGAATGTTTTTTTTAGTAAAGGGATCGAAGAACTACCTATGAGATGGCAAAAGTGTATAGATAGCAATGGTACATACTTTGATTAAATAAATATATTATATTTAAAAAAAACGACTTTATGTTCCTCCCATGCAAAACGCCAATTTCATATGTAAAGACCTAATACATTAATAGCATACGCTATAATCAAAACAATAAACAACATAAACAATTCCTAGATATATAAAAATTCAAATTATACTTGAGAAAGGTAGTGTTCCTTCAATCTTGCTCTGAAAGAGTTTGGGGATTCACTATCCTGGCTGGCAATATAGGTATGGCAATATAAGTATGTGTATCGTTGTCTCGTACCCAAATACAGGGAATCCTGATTTGAGGCTAGATCAATGTGTGTAAATAGTGTCCACAAGGTATTATTTTACCCTTAATTTGCGTATTCAATGCATATTCAATGCCTTATTTTATAGGCTGTTTAGCGGTGATGCCTGTGCCTTCATCATCAACTGCGCGCGCCAGTGCGTGAAAAAATTAAAAAGAGTCTAATACCGCCTCGTTTGCGGTAATCAACTTTCCACACTTGTATCATAATGTACCATATGAGTTTATTTTGTGAAATGTTAGGCTATTTCATGATAGTTATTTGAATATTTCGGGTAATGGATGTCTTATTTTTTTTTGGCTTTTGTTTAAACGATGACCAAAAAATTCGAAAATTTACTACCAATAAATTCGAAATGACTGCCAAAATGGATGGATGTCCACCAAATTGTGTTTGGATAAATGATCACCAAACTTATTTTTATGTTTTGTGTACTTAAGTTTATGTTTTAAGTATTTTTTGTTGTTCTTACATGTTCAACCTAACACGAAAGATAAAGGGGGCTTCGCTTCGCTCACCCCCTTTACACTTCACCTAAGCTACCGCAGTATTTTGCCCTGATATTTTCTGCAACTTTTGGTGGCCATTTAGCCATTTTGGTTAGGAAAAAAATATTTTGGTGGTCATTATATTTGTTGCCTTTTTTTAATAACACCCCTCGTGACTTCACTTGCTCACAGTTTTGCAACTGTTGTACTTGAGGCTGGTTGTTTCCGATTATAAAACGAAAAAACTATAATATACAATATTTGTTGTCATTCCGTCAGACTTGCCTTATCGACTGATAAGAAAACTGTTGATACTTGACAGTTTTACTGATCAGCCAATATAACAACGAAGATAATTTGAACAAACTACGCCAAAGAGGACAAATGAAGTACATTATGTTTTTTTAGGATATTTCAGTAATCCTGTAATATTTTTTGATGGGAATAAAGGAATTTAGTTAGGAACACAATTATCTCGAAATGATGTTCTCAATTTGGTACCTTTGTGTCTTTTACATGACCCATTTTCGTGACGCGAGACATGTTGGTTGCTCCCGTTCCGTCTTGAATCTCGGGACTTTCCACGTAGTTGTTGGGGGCATGTTCCTCGACATTTTACTTCATTTGTCCCCAGTTTATCCAACGGAACAACACAGACATAGCGTCACACCATATCCAATTCGAAGACCCGAATGGCCGAGTCGGCAGTGACCCTGCCTACGAAGCCAAGGGTCCCGGGTTCGAGTCCCGGTGGGGGCAAATATTTGTTTCATGAGAACGGATGTTTATAACCTAGTCATGGTTGTTAATCTTTTTATGTATAATATTTATCTATATAAGTATGTGTATCGTTGTCTAGTACCCAAGATACAGGGAATCCTAGTTTGGGGCTAGATCAATGTGTGTAAATAGTGTCCAAGGTATTATTATTATTATAATTCGGCGTCACAGCGGTCCAGATGCGCAAATGTGTAGCCGTTTATTCAATTCTCCATTTTGCGTGATACGGTACTAGTCCATCGTCCAAGGTATGGTGATCTTCACAGAAAGAAGGTCCGTATTATGTACTTTTTTGTATGTATAATGTACTTTAAGGGGACGGGGGCGCTAACTCTATCCTGTCCATTATTCAAGATAGGATAGAATAGACGGTCCGATCCGGTGTCACTGGGAAAACATTCACATGACTTTCCGTAGACAAGAAAGAGCCTTGTGCACTGGGGTGGGATAGTCTGCCTTATACATCCATTCATCACACGTGGCACAGGTATAGTGTCTATGTAAGTAGTGAGGGAGAGGTCAATTGCAAAGATAATATGACCATGTTATCCTAGTTCTTCTGCGGTCATCTCAACTGATTTGAACACGCACTGTGGTTAGCCGCACACAAACATGAGTATATCTCCAGAAATATTATTAACACTCAGCTTATACCCAGGGTATGAAATAAAGTGTAGCCATACCGTGGACGTAAAGTCATATATAATATTAAGGTATTGTTAGGGACGACAATCGAAAAACTTTTACTGTGAAACCGATTTCATTTAACCGTTTCGATTTGATTAAACCAATTTAATTATTCACTTCTCTTTATTAATCAGTGGGCAACTCGGCCCAATATAGACGGAGAAATAAAAAAAAATGATCTGATCAAATCTGTTCCATTATGAAAGGCTTATGTTTAAACGATTACCAAAAACGCACCTATTTTACTACCAATAAATTCGAAATGACTGCCAGAATAGATAAATGTCCACCAAATTGTGTTTGGATAAATGATCACCAAACTTTTTTTTATGTTTCGTGCACTAAGTTTATGTTTTAAGTATTTATTCATATTCAACCTAACACGAAGGATAAAGGGGGCTTCGCTTCGCTCACCCACTTTACCCTTCACCTAAGTTACCGCAGTATTTTTCCCTGATATTTTTTGCATTTTTTTGTGTTCATTTATCCATTTTGGGTAGGAAAAAAATATTTTGCTACCATTATGAATGTTGTTCAGACAAGAATGATGTCCGTGACGGGTCAAAAAATCTTAGTTGTAATGTAATGTATAGTACCTATTATAGGATCGTAAGGCTGTGGATAAGATAAAAAGCTCTCAAAAGCGTCTTTTTGCCGTCAATGATATTCAACACAAACCATGCTTTGCGGTAAATAATAGAGTTTCGCCGAACGTGTTTATACTTTTTTAACAAAGAATAATAATAATAATAATAACAATAATAATAATAATAATACCTTGGACACCATTTACACACATTGATCTAGCCCCAAACTAGGATTCCCTGTATCTTGGGTACTAGACAATGATACACAGACTTATATAGATAAATATTATAATTAGATAGATAAACAACCATGACTAGGGTACAAACATCCGTTCTCATCAAACAAATATTTGCCCCCACCGGGACTCGAACCCGGGACCCTAGGTTTCGTAGGCAGCGTCACTGCCGACTCGGCCATTCGGGTCGTCATATTATTTGTGCTGCTATAATATAAAATACATCCATTGACAATGTCGCCGGTCGTTGAACCTATTGCAGAAACTCCAGTTTTCGTTACCATATAAATAAATAAGTATAACAGTGGGCAAACGACCGAAGTAAGAAGTTTGAAATGCTCGAATGGACAAGAGAAACTGCCATGAAATTGTAAGAATACTATGATAAATGTAAATATATACAGCACTTGTGAGATTGTGCTGTATATATTTAAGTGGGAAGGCGGCCAACAAATCAGCAAAACTAGTAACTGGATATTTTTGTTTTGTTTTCAATTTTAATCAATTTTTTACCGTGCTTACGTAACGTATCGCAGTTATTGGTGATTAATATTGTGTATTGAAAAAATATATTTATTGATTGATGGACACAGATCGAGCTACCGCCAAATTATTAGAATGCAGTTTATAGGCTTAGTAGAACCTTCTTTCTATCTCTAATAATTAGAGATAGAAAGGAATAAATAAAAAAATTATAAAAAATAATAATATAAATATAAAGAAGGTTCCGCGAATCGGCGCTAGACTAGAACTCTTTATATGGTGTTATTTTAATGAAGGACGATCTGTGGCGCTGCGGTTTCTATACGTCATTTTCATTCATCAGTTTTTTTCTTATTAATGAAAATCATGTTGTGCTGATTGCCCGCCACAGCTCAGCGTTATGCCTGGTTTACATCACACCCAGCCCGCTGCTGCTTGTGCGGTCGGAAATACATATTTCTCAAAATTTCGACGCGGAAATGTCGACGGCAATGCGTGTTTACATTTAAACCTTTAAACTTCTCGCTCACACGCTTGCAGCTGTCTCATGCGGCTGCCCGGCTCTTTGAATCCCGCACGAAAACCCGCTAACGGAGGGAGCACGGTTAGTGGGCAATAACTGCCTCTCATCAATAACATGATGAGCGGCATGAGAAGTAAGCGTTAACAATAAGCTCCTGTTCACTTTCCTGCCCCATTCCCTGCCCACTTCAGTGAAATGTATATGTGGTATACCTACCTTATTAGTTAATTGTGCCGAGCAATTAAGTGTTTGACAAGTATAAAACAGTGAATTTCAGAAGACAATGGTACAATAGTGATGTGTTAGTGTTATCAACTTATATAACACAATATACACGGTGTAAAAGTGAAATATATAAATGTGAACTGAATATATCTAAATGAAAATAGTGACAATAAATAGAACGATAAATTAGTATCATTACCAACTACAGAGAAAGTGATCAAAATATAACAACAGTAACTTAGTAATTACGCTGTTAAAACGATCTAACATAATTCGATAACGGGACTTTAACGTACGTTTGGACAACAACGACATCTACCGCGAGGACTTGTTACGCCAGAATAACATAGTAGTGTAGTGTCTCAAACTCTCAGTGCTAGGTGAATCTGGGTCAAAAGTTGGCACTACATATCAACAGATGTCGCTAGCCCTGCGCAAAAATTGATGTGCCTCGATACGGCTGACGGAAACGAAACCACTAATTCACACGCTGAAGTAACTGCGCTCGTGGCGTGTAGTAAACGACGGCGGCTTTACAAACCGGAGGTCAACATATCAAATCCAAAGACTGCTAAGACTTTTTATATTTTTTTTTTCTCTCTTTTCTTTTTGCCCTCATCTTACTAATTAAAAATGCAATCAGATAACTCCCGCCAAAACGTAACATTGAGAAAGGGAAGTAGAAATCGTCGACACTCACATGAAGAAACTCTGATCGCATTAAATATTTCAGACGTCTCTGCCGATCCTCCGCTGAGTCTACCAGATCTATCGGATCAACTATGTGAATCAACAGAAGAATTTCAGGAATTAAAAAATAGAATTCTTATATTAGAGACGCAACTAGAAAGTGCACATATTGAAATTGACTCATTGTCGACAGAGAACAATTTATTAAAAAAACAACTACTAGATCGTCAGAAGAAAACCAATTTGCTGAAAAGGATTTGTTCTGAAACGCCTACCAAATATAGAACCCCAAGATCAAGCCACAGGAAAAGAGAACTCACACCGAAACGCCTTATAATTGGTAATACATGGACACCAGGTGGACGAGACTACGAGGAACAACAAAAATGTGAAGATGGAACAGATTTTACAGATCATCCACAAAACCGCTCAGAACCAGCAAAAATAGAAGAAATAGACCTAAAAACCAAACAACATGAAGAACACAAATCGAGACAAGAGTATGAAATTAAACCTAATCAAGATGAAAACCTAAATTTAAAACGAAGTGATAACCTAAAAAGTACAGAAACCCCAAGGACCAATGGGAAGCACAGGGTTATGCTGTTTGCAGATGAAAGAGGACATGGTATCAGAGAATCTATTCAAGATCTTCTGGGACAGGATTTCACCGTTACATCACTGATAAAGACAAATGCAACATCCGATCAGGTAGTATCTTCCTGTTTGGAGATATGTAGCGACTATACCGAAGAAGATTATGTAGTATTTCTTCTAGGTACAAATGACAAAAACCCTATCAAAATGCAGTCGCATCTGTACCACATCATGAGTTTATTAAGGACAAATGTTTTACTTGGTACAATCTGTTGGACTAGGTTTCTTAATGAGAAAATGATGAACAAAATGTTCAAATTCTTGTGCACCCAATTTGACCATGCGACCTTTGTAGACTTAACACAACAAGAAAACAATGTAGGTGGTATGACTAGAATCCCTAGACGATTAACTATAAGTAGACAGATTTTAAGGGAAATATTGCGTATAACTAATAAAACAAATCATAGGAGCTTTTTAATAAAATCCAAACAGAACAAACAAAGTGTCACACCACATCTGCATGCGGGGAACATACCAATTAGTAGCCCAATATACAACAATAATTCCTGCTCCCATCAGCCAGCCTTTTTGCAAAAGGGCACCATTCCTTACTTCTTCCAGAGAAACACTCAGAAGAAAGCCGTTGTAGATCACAAAATAGTAATCACACAATCAGATCTACCCAAAATGGGCACCATTCCATATTATTTTACAAATAAGACGAAAGCCAGCCTCACACCAAATAACACACAGTTTTTTCGTTCCTAACATCGAGAAATCAGATAAATGTATAGGTATACCCTCTACAAGTACCCTTTCCACTGATAGAAAAGCTAGTAATATGGCAAAAATTAACATTTTTCATCAAAATGTGTGTGGAATCACCAAAAAAAAGGATGAATTAGAGATGTACATAGATAGTTTTCAAGAACATTGTCATTACATCGGTATTACTGAACACTTTCTAAACGAACACATGGCTTCATTATTTCAAATAGATAATTATAAGATAGCTGCTTATAATACTAGAGTATCAATGAAACGGGGTGGTTCACTTATTTTAGGACATGCGCAAAAAGGTTATGACGAAATAGCAATTTGTAAGAAACTGTGTAAAGATAAGTGTTTCGAGGTATGTGGTATCAGAGATAAAGATACAAATTTGTGTATTATCTGTTGCTATCGAAATCCGGACTATGACACGTACGATGAGTTCATGGTGTGCCTAGAAAAGCTTTTAGAGCATCATTTCACAAAAACCTGTATAATTTGTGGGGATTTCAACATGGACACCCTTAGTGATAATAATATAGACTCAACAAATTTTTGGCCATGTTGAAATGCTACAATTTTATATATTTGATAGATACACCAACCTTTATCAGAAATGGTGCTCGCGCATCATGCCTCGACAACTTTCTGACAAATGTGCCGGAAGAGTATATTGAAGGTACGGATGTGGATCATAACGGTATTTCAGATGGTCATGCAGCAATCTTTTGTAACCTTAAACTGCCGAATCTAAGTTTAGCACACAAGGAAAACCATACTCTCCTAATAGAACGCAGACACTATTCAGAAAGCAATAATGAACGGTTTAGATCCGAAGTTATAAGAGGAAACCTAAATGACAAAGGAACAAATGGTTTTATTTCAAGTTTTGGTAAAATTTTCCATAGTTGCTTTGTAAAAAAGAAGAAAAAGATAGCGTTAGGAAAGTCAGGCAAAATTAAATGGCTTACACCAGGCCTAAAAGTCTCAAGTAAAATGAAGAGGGTTTTAGCCAATATGAATAGCTGTAACGAGAGTATCAAGAATTACCGCAGTGAGTATATTAGGATATACAGGAGAGTACTAACACAAGCCAAAAAGCTTGCATTTCGGTCGGAACTAAATAAAGCAAAATGCTCTACCAAAGCCTTGTGGAAAGTAGTGAACAAACACAGAAATAAGAAAACGATCTCGGTTACAGAAAAGTTATTGTTAGCAATAACAAGTAAATGACAAAATAATTCACAAACCAATCGAAATAGTAGACGTCTTCGCAGACCAATTTGAGGTTAAATCCGTAGGAATTATAAATGGTTCTCAGCAAGCAGTAGATCTGCTAAAAATTAACTGCCCGAGAGTCACAGGCGAGATGGACTTTAGACAGACGTGTATAACTGAAATCAAAAAGATAGTCCAACTTTTTGAAAGCAAGCCATCATGCGGTTACGATGACATGCCAATCACAGTTATCAAAAACAACATTGATATTTTAGCAGAGCCACTTACAATTTTCTTTAATAACTGTTTAAATATGGCAATTTTCCCAGATCAATTTAAGATCGCCCGTGTATTGCCAGTTCATAAAAAAGGAACAAAAGAAAATCCGTCCCACTACAGACCTATTTCATTATTGCCAGTCCTATCGAAGATATTTGAGAAAATTATCAAGGCAAGATTTCTAGCGCACTTGGTAAATTATAAAATACTTAGAGACAGACAGTTCGGTTATCGGAGAGGTTTTGGGTACATCTGATGCTATTGATACATTGGTAGATGACGTTGTAGGTAAACTAGACGAGAAAATGAAAGTTGCTGCACTTTTTCTAGACTTGAGCTCGGCGTTTGATTTTGTTGACCATGACATTTTAATAGATAAGCTGGAATATTATGGTGTAAGAGGGAAATCCCTGAATTTAATGAAATCTTACCTTCAAAATAGGAAGCAGTTTGTTGAACTGTGCTCGACTGATAGTGGATGTCAAATGATAAACAAGTCCAGATTAGTTCATTTGACTAGAGGAGTGCCGCAGGGTTCTATTTTGGGCCCAATCTTCTTTATTGTTTTCACTAACGACCTGTTTGAGTATATTGGTAGGGAAATACCTGATAGTCAACTTGTAGTTTATGCGGATGACACAAATGCTGTCGTTTCAGACAAGGATATAACATCACTCGAATCTAAAGTTAATGTTATTCTAAAACTGTTTGATTCCTGGTTTACCAACAATAACCTGAAAATCAACACCACTAAAACTAATCTACTCTTATTCAAGACCACCGCACGAAATAATGATAAAATAAAGGCTACCCTAAACGGGGACGCAGTGGCGACAGTCAATGTAGTTAGGTTTTTGGGGGTTAATATTGATGCCTCTCTCAACTGGAAGCCCGAACTTACTGCCCTGGAAGGTAGTATTGGCTCAGCGTGCTATGCCCTGAGAAGTCTTAGGGACGTAGTAACTGAAGGACACCTGAAAATGGTTTATTATGCTCTGGTTGAGTCCAAGTTGCGCTATAGCATCAAGTTGTGGGGAAATAGCTATGAATATAATATTTTAAAAGCATTTGTGTTACAAAAAAGGGCAATCCGCACGATAGCTCGTATCCAACAGACGGAATCGTGCAGGCCGCACTTCATCAGGTTGGGTATACTGACAGTTTCGGCGCTTTACTTGCTTGTGCTGATGGATGTTCTAGTTAAGAATATTCACAAAATAGAAAACCAGGAACAGAGACATACACGAGAGAATTCGCGTAGAAAGGACTTTCCGATAGTATCTGCACCTAGGTTAGAAGTAGCAAGACATTCAGCGGGTTATCAGTCACTCAGGTTATTTAACCAGCTCCCGACAGAGCTTAAGCTCATGGTTACGCACAGCAGTTTTAAGGACAAGCTAAGAAAATTCTTATTGGAAATGAGTCCATACAGTATTGACGAATTCTGCAATCAATCAAAATAACATTATACAATTTTTATTTATGACATGATATTTTACTCCTTGTGTTTATGAATTTATTTATTTATTGTGACATGCGCATGATTAATTTTAGTTTTGACGTTTAATTAGACGTACTTCACTTATGATTACTAATAACTGTTATGCCAGGTATGTGATTTGTATTTGTATTGAATAATTTATTTTGACATGTCAAAGTATTTTGTTATTTTGTTTGTCTACCTATCATTTAATTTAATTTCAATTAAGTTACATTTTATTATATTTCTGGCTTATAATGATTTCACTTGTATAGAATTGTTATACCATTTCAATAATATTTTAGTTTTAATCGATGTATTTCAGACACAATTGTACTATTGTTTATGAATAAATACTATTGAACTATTGAACTATTGATTTTCCGTCACAGCTCAGCATTAGACCGAGCCTATGGGCCAAACGTATTACTCCTCCAGAGACGCACAGCACCTCTTAAGAAACTTTTTTGACAGACGTCACCTAGAATACTATTGTGGGCATTTATGGAGCACAAAATTTGCATTAATTTTTATGTCAGTTGTTTTTTTTCCTTTTCTGGAAGTGAGAGGGTTCTAATAATGCAGTTTATAGACTTAGTAGAACTTCCTTTCTATTTTAACAAATTTTAAACGGGAAAATTATGAACCAAGCAACTAAAATACTGACGGAGCCTCAAGTCGCTCGACGGCTGAGGATCAGTTAGTTAAACAGTGGCAATTTAGTATTCCGGTTAGGTTAGTAGGGTAGTTTTAAAAAATACTCACGATTCACATCGATGGAGAGTGTTACTGACATCGGCGTTAGAGATGGATCGGTCACCGCCTGAAAAAAAAACTGAATGTAGCAACAGAAAAAAATATCAAAGATATATGATGTCATGCATATCGCATAACTGAGAAGGTTCCTGCAGTCGTGATGTGTGGCGTTACGTTCTGTAAGGCGCTAGATGTCATTCAGCAGCATAGAATGTACGTATATGATATGTATTGAAGCAGTCAACCAGGGTTTTTTGCGAATTCCGCGCGCGAATCCCGGCGGGGCGGCTTACTAGACAAAAACGTTTTTTGCTAGCCAAGTACTCATGCCAGCATAAAATGAAATGCATTGTTAGAAAGCTAGCACTGAAACTTGGCGATTCCTGAATTTTCCTCGATTTTGTTTAATGTCTATTTTGAGGAAGTGTATTAGTTAAAAAAATAGAAAATTATGATTGAATATTGCTTGTAGGCAATATCATTACGATCAATTTGATATTCAATTAACCTTTCTTTGATCGTAATGATATCAGTAAGTAGTAAAACTCCCTTCAAACACAAATTATTTCGCGAAAACTCGCTCACAAAATCCGACAGTGACATCCGTATTTTTAAATGGTAAAATCCGTATGAAAGAAATCAAATCAAATCAAATCAAATTTATTTATTCGTGCTGAAAAATTACATAGGTAGGTACAATAAGTAGGTATAGCATTTAATTATTACACTGCTGATATTTGTTTTGCGTACCTCAGGGAAGCTCTGTCCCCTACACTAAGTAAAACTTGTATAGTAGGGTTACAGCGTCTCTCTTTGGCTGTGTTTTATGCTCTTATTTAAAATTATTTTATTTAGGTGGTACATTTCAAGATTTTATTTAATGAAAGTATGAATTAAATTTACACATTAATTAATTAAATCTGTAGGTACATAATATAAATTGATTAATTATAGCTTGGATCTTAGATAACATGGGTGTGAGAGTGTGTGTGAGTGTGTGTGTGTGCGTGTGTTGTGAAGTGTAAGATAAAATATTTAGCTAATTAGTTAGGTATAGCAAATAATTTCTCTGTTTCCTCAAAATTAAGTTGCAACAAGTACCGTGTGATTGTTCTGGTGCATTCGTGCCGATTGAGTGCTAATATGCTGATATATTTACTGACTCTGTTGTATATAAAAGGCCCCATTTTAGATATATGTTATGCACCAAAGCATGTTGTAGATGGTGTAACTTTGAAAATAATGTTTTTCCTCCTTTTTTGTGTGTTTTCCTCCATACTAGCCGTTGAGATAGTTGTGTGTTGTTTGAGTAGAATTGATTGAATGTAGAGTTGTCGCACTGTCAGCACCGAACACTCTTTGTACAGGTTCTCAGTGGGAAACATTCTGGGTTTAAAGAACATAACTTTAAGTAGTGCCCGTTGAGCTCGTTCCAGTTGCAATAGATGCGTTAAAAAAGAAATAAAAGAAAATAGCTGCTTTATGAGTACTGCTATTATTATCAGACTGAGTTCAAGTATTGCAGTGATTTGTTGTTCTGGGATATTATATTCGCTCATTTTCATTGATTACAATCAATATAGTTCGCGGGGATAACATACGTTCGGCGACGGCCATTTTTGTACTTTCGGGACGTTTGGAGAACGTAATGTCACCTCCTCGGAATCGCTCCACTAGGTTCTGAAGAAACTACAAACACTAAGAGTATAATGCCCGATGGTCCGACGATACTCGTATCAAGTCGACGGTATCTCGTAGGAAGCAGTTGGGACCAGGACTGAGGATTAGCGCTATAGAGAACAAGACTATGCCCAACAATGAGTCGATGTGGGCTGAGTACTGATGATGAGAGATGATGAAGATACCTGGCAAGTGATGTCAGTCCCGAAGTCAGCCCTCTGTACTCTGAATGTGACTGTAGCCCGAGCTTCCGAATTGGCCAGCAAAGCATGAGCCTTCCACCATGAGACTCTTGCTGGTGGGCGTCCTGTGGAGAGAGGTCACGGGTTAGTGTTCGGAAATTTGAACTTGTTGTTCTTTGGATATAAAATGAACATAACATACTGTTCAACGACACATTCACAGCAGTCGCGCGCAAGGTTTGAAAATGACTACATTCCTATAATAAATTAATAAATGTAGCCCATTAATGTCGCCACCGAGAAGCACAGGCCTTAACCCGGATACGAGTAAGATTAAGCCATATTTCAAAACGCTGGCTCAGTGCGGGTTGATGGAGGGGTTTTATGACCACTACCACGTAGCGATAGTAGCCGGGACCTATTAACGAATCATCCGAAACACTGAACGTCCGATAATGTACTTAAGATAAACTAGTTATCTCATTGGTACATGGTCAGGATTCGAGCAAATGAGTGTAGAAAATAAATGATGGCAACATTCGGTTGTCTGACTAATAAAACACGCAGTAGTCTACCTACATGCTACATAGGTTTGCATTTTTTTCTACTTTAAATTGCCAAGGTACCTATGTATACAACCCTTTATAAATTTATCGGCAATCCTTCTGCGCTGGACTAGTATGTAAGAGTATGTACAGATGTAGTGAATAATCCTTTCCTATCGGCAAAACTCGGAAGAACGATAACACCCGAATGGTGCCGATGTGTCTATGAATTACTGTATTATTAAATTACGTGTAGGTATCAAATAAATCGCATACTTTATTTATCAATGTCAAATGTATCAAAGTAGTAAGACAAAAACGAACATTTCCGAGAAAATACGAAAGGAAAGGATTATTCACTACATCTGTACATATTTTCTCATTTGTCAAAAAACAAACACTCAAATATTGCAAAATGTATATGCACAAGCTAAGGTTTGCCAAACTCCCAGCTATACAAGGCCCTGGCAAACTTCAATTGTATGGCAACAAACATAACATATCCCCGCAAGCTGTTTACACGGCGGTGATCGCGAACCTTGGCAAATCAGCCTTAGCATGTCAATTGGAAAGTACCATGTAAAAAGCGAGTCTATCTGTAGAAAGAGGAAGAGGTTGGTTGCTTCCAAGAAACCAGAATGGAATGTACATATTTAAAAACATCAAATAAACCAATAAAGGCAAGTTAATTAGGAGGTACAACCCGGTAAAATAAAGATATCAGATACTCACATAAAGATTCTCAGGGGATTAGCCCGTCATAACCACCATTAATACGGCTAATAAATCAGAAAAATCACACTACTCCTACAGCGTAGAGCCTATATGAGTATGCTTTACTTTTCGTGTTTGAGCGAGCTGTGACCATTCTTTCTCGGAGGTGACAACCTGCACAAACACAAATAAACTTGGCGCGAACTGTAAGATAAGACAGAAACTGTAGGCATAGCATGTAATCACGCCCGCTAATCTACATATAGAAAAGAGCCGATTGATTGGAGTTGTGATGTGCACTTGTCTTGTATTATGCTCTTTTTAGAGCCCTCGCATTCGCACGCTCGCCAGGCGCCTAATTGAAACGACAACCCTGGAGCTCTATTTTTGAATCACTCGCGTGACATAATATATCGCATGAGAATTATATCACGATCGACTTGCAGGTCGCATGACGTTGATTTTCTGCATTTTTGAATTGTTCGTCATCGGTGTTGCCAATAAATTTGGAAATGTTAATTTTTATCCGTTGCACGCAGAAAAAGAAAAAACCGGTAAATATCGCATAGGAAACGGAAGGTTAAATGGTCTCATATTATAGACTGTATGACATGTCTGTTCAATTAAGCTGCCTGCTAAATCCAAGTAATAATATGGAACAAATAGGGCTGTTCAATCTGCCGAAAATATCACAAATTTGACGTTTTGGATTGCAATTTGAAAAAACGCGCGAAAACAGCAAATTTTGACACTTCAAATTGTGTTGACACTGTTGACATTAGCTTTGAAGTATTTGACGTTTATTCTACTATTCGACTTGTGCAACGAGTGGTGCTGACTACTCGTTGCAGGGGAATGACTGAAAAATACGAAATCTCGGATGTCGAAGGAAAATCGGTAGAAAAGAGCCCTCGCATGACATAAAAGTCATGCGAGCGATTCAAAAATAGAGCTCCTGGCCTTCGGTCGTAGCCGGTTAAGCTACAGTAGGTAGTTATCATTCGGACAGGGGATGCAATGGCTAGCAGTGACATCTAACGATAACTGCTTCACACAAGACAAAGATTGTTTTTAGTCCGTTTACTAATGAGCTGATGCCCGCTTAATGTGTAGGGACCCGGGCATAGCAGGGAGGTCTGACTCCTGGGCATGGGTTATTCATTTTTTTCTCCTTCAACAAAAAAAAGACTCGGACAGGGGCCTTGTTTACGTACTCATTATAAGTGTACTATGGTGTAAAGTCACCCTGCCCGCACCGCAACTCCTGAACTTACTCAGTTAAGGGATTAAATATGGCCAGAAATGCATCTTTAGCTTCGATTCAAGGCTAAACTAGACACCATAAAAATATAGGATAAATATATGTTATAAAAGGTCTATTAGAGATAAGAATGGACTTTTAAAATTACCGGATATCTGTTATATTTAATACTTAAAAATATTTTTCGCAATGCATTATTATTCAACTAAATGAACAAGCGCTCGGAGACGAAATCAGTTTCCTATATGAAACTTACACGCAAAAATGGGTAAAAAAAGAGAATTATAGGTTGTTTTATTTTATTTTTAATGTTATTATTACAGGAGTTTAGTAATATTTTCTATAATTTTCTTGGTCTCGGAGCTCGGGCTGCCCCGCGGGGCTCTGCGCGTGAGCATGCGTCAGTCTGCTTCGACGCGATGCGACGGGTATTTGTTTTCTTTGTCTAATTCTCAATGCCATTGGCCTTTGTTCAGCCCTTAAGTACTACGGGTGTAAATATTTGTACGCAAAAAGTCACAGAACTTTCCAACATTTATGTAAAAGGGCAGCTGCTTTGCTGGCAATCAACATTTTTTTCAAGTAATATTATGTCTTAACAGGGGATTCCTAGGACTTTTGTTGTAACTTGACTCAAACAAATTGAAAAAAAATTAGCCCTTTAAAGTCCTCACTGAGGGGCACGAGCCTTTACCCAGATACGAGTAAAATGTTGCCATGCTCCACCAAGCTGACTCAGTGCGGGCTCACGGAGGGTTTCGGCTGGTGACCACACTGACAGAAGTTATCAAGCTGCCCTTTTAGGGCCCCTGACACAGCTTTATGACTACTACCTCCAAGTAGTGATAGTAGCCCGGACCTGCAGCTTAACGATCATCCACAAACGGAAGCGTCCGAAACTAATGCCAATAGAAACGGACGCAATCTCGGCCAGATGTTGCTACCCGCACCATCGTTTCCGATACCAAATTAATTTTTCCCACCTTTCATTAGGAAAAAAAAGTTTTGCTCCGCGACGAGAGGGAGCAAAATGCTACTTTTCTGTTCAAGCTACTTTTTAAATTTATTCATTGGCATGCAGCTTTTACGCAATGTGCCAATTGAACACAGATTAAAATAATAGAATGTAATTATGAAATTGCATTACAATCGACAACGATGACGTATTCGATTAAAAACGAACATGGTTCAAGTTTTAACTTTAACAACGTTATATCAAAATTTATGAATTTTTCGTAATATTTAAAAAAAATATTACAATAAATTATATGTTTTACTGAAATCAAAACTATCGATGACTGTTATTGTGATATAATGAATATTGATATCCGAAACCATTGTAATATTCGATTCGATTATTTTTACACAATAGTAAAAGTACACAGGAACATTTTATCTGTGATGACCTTTCCCTAATCCTTCACAATCCATCATTATGTAAAAAAAATGTTTACGTTGTTCGATTACTGTAAAAGTGGTAAAAGTATAATTCAAAGTATAGTTATTTAATTTTTTAAGAGCAACTTAAATTTTCCTCATAGTCGGTGTGAAAAGTTGAATGTGTCACTCAGGAACAAAATTATTTTCGTCATGGGCGTTAGCGCTTGAATCCTTCGTTACGCTCAGGATTCTAACTTAGAATTGCTATTTATTACCTTACATTCGACTTGGCTTGTTCCGATCACCACTCAAGTGGGCAGAGGTTCCAAGCATCCAACTAAACCCATGCCTTTTCCCAAGCTCTCGGAATGTCAGCCGAAATGGCCGAAACATGTCAAAGTCCAACCCTAGCGTCCCAAACATTCCTACCGCGATAACAGAGAGCGAAATCTCGCCGACCCCGAAAATATCCGGAAATGGTGAAACAACACTCAAAGGGCTTACACAGAGTTCATGAAAAATGTGTACAACAAAGGGACGCGAGGGACCCATGTCACAAGGAGCTTGTTTGGATTTTTAAGGGCTGTACAAGTGTTTACTGGCTGAAGGGAAAGCTCAGAACAAGTAACTTGTTTTCAATATCTTTTCTTTATGGTATCAAAGTCAAAATCAAAGTCAAAGTACTTTATTACTGTAGATATTTACATATACTTAGCAAACGTCAATTTTGCCTCTTCTCTACATTGGACCACTGTGGGAGAAGCAGGGCGTAGAAACTCCCACAGATTGATTTTTAGATCTCTTTTAAAAATAGGTTGTGCTTAACTATTACAAATATGAAAAATTTAATTATTATAATTAATAAGCAGGAATAAATAATTACAAAATTATTAACAGCAAGGCCTGTGTTGAGCTAGATTAACCCCGAACAGTCCTGTCATTTAAGTAATCATGAACATTGTAATATCCCTTTTTTGACAAAGTCGCTTTAACATGCTTTTTAAATTGCTCAAATAGCAATTTCAAAATCTCCAAGAGGTATCTTATTATAGTAGAGAATACACTGACCCTTGAAAGAATTGCTAACCTTCGCGAGTCTAAATCGGGGCGCACATAGTCTGTGATTATTTCTTAGGTTAACATTACAGCTATCGCTAATTTTGGAAAATGTTGTAAGATTCTTGCGTACATACATTATATTTTCGAAAATAAATTGACTAGCTACTATTAGTATGTCAATTTCTTTAAAAAGCTCTCTTAAGGAGTCTGTTCGTTTTAAATTATAAATCGCTCGAATAGCTCTTTTCTGTAAAATAAAAATAGTTTGAATATCCGCTGCTTTCCCCCACAACAAGATACCATAGGACATCACACTATGAAAGTAACTAAAATATACTAGCCTAGATGTAGCCACATCCGTGCTTTGTCTGATGTTCCTAACAGCGTGGTAACAGGTGCATTTATCACTCTGGTCTAGTGATTAAATTTCTGGATCAATTAAACGAGAGAATGAGAAACTAATTGAACGAGAAGAGCGGACATATCAGACATGAACGAAAACATACCGAATTGCGCGACATAAAATGCGCGAAAAAAATACTGAATGGTTTAGCTAACGTTTATTGGCTCGAGTAGGTCAATGAGAAATTATCACCGTCGGTCAGGATCTGTTGATGGGATCACGGATCACTCTATTTCAAAATTTTAATGAAGACATGGTATGTTTTAACAAATAGGGTTTAATTGCAGTCCGGTTTTCTTAAGTGTTTTTGGTTTTAAATTATCACCTACCGGGTGGCATTCACGTAATTGTTGCACTGCAGATCGCTATTTCAATACGCCGTATGAAAGAACTCTTAGTTTTTTATTCGCTCGTTTTATTATTCCCCTCTTAAAAATAATAGAAAGTTTCATAACTACATAAACAAATATACAGCATTTTGTTGAACTCCCAAATATAAGATGTACTGGGAACTCACATCACGTTTAAAGGTAAGCCATGTTTAAAATCTGCCGTAAAATAACATCGGATTCACTTCTAAATATTTTTCTGAATTCTTGTTCTAAAAACGCTTGCCAATTTTGAGGTTCCAATGACTAAACAACAGAGGTTTGAACCTCTTTAGTATTGTATCCTTAGTTTAGTATTGTATCCTATGAAGGAGAGAAGTTTACGCTTGTTGATTATTAAGGAGCAAGAATGTATGACAAGCTCATAGGAAGTGGAGGTCTTTAGTCTCCGAGTCCCCCTTTTCTGCGACGAAGGCATGAACATTATGGTGTGTTTTCGTGGCGCGGGACAGCAGTGTGGGATCGGCATGGCATGTAATATGACCCCTTCCGCACCTAACACTACCACAGGAACCAACTCAATTGAGCTAAGCCTCCGTTTTCGCCGTTGCCGTTTTCAAACCAAAATAAAAAAATGGAAAATCTTCGTCCAGTTTGAACTTCAAGTCTTCTATGTAGTTATGGAAGTAGTAAAACAAAATGTTAACTGGAGCATGACGTTTTTGTCAACAACGAAAGACCATGTTTTATAAGATGGGAACTAAGTTTGAAATATTTTGAGTGGCCCTGTTTCTGTCCGCAGAATTAATGGCCAACAGAGAACTATGCTATTTGAGTTGTTGTTGAGAGACTCTTCACAGACTTTAAGGAGTTGTAAAATTTCAGTTAATCCAAGAATAGTGCTAACTGCTGCTCAAATTGAATGATGTTTAAGACGCTAAGTATCGTCAAATTCGGCCAAATGCCCATTTTTGAGCCACTTTTTCTCTAAAATGAGATACTTCCCAAATCCCAAAAAAAATATATGGAAGATATACCTTTTCTTTAATATGTGTGTTCATATGTGGTGGAGCTACATGAAAAAAAACTTTTCAGATGTTTTTCTCCTAAAACTCGCTATTTCTTGGGATCTATAAATAATATTGATATGGTTCTTGCGTCAAAAAAGGTATTCAAAATATCTTAAAACAGTTATATTAAAATTAAGAAATAATAAGTGGATTGAAAAAAAAATAAAAAATCCACACAATTTTTGCAATGTTCAGCCGCAGCGACTCACGTTACAGCCATGTTGCAGTGTGAGCTGCTATGGACTTTATTTTTAAATGATTATGTCCAAATTTTTAACCACCACGAATTGAGTTGATAATTTTACCGATACACGAGCCTTGTAATACTGGGGCTCTCATTTCCCGAGTTTGAGACAATCATAGCATGACTTTCGCTGGCAGACCTTGAAACTTGTGCATCGCGAATATCAACCGTATGCCATGGTAATAGCGTGCAAAACCTATGAAAAGATCAATGTACTGAGGGTGTCCTTACCCGAGTGAAGGGGCGGACACCCCCATTGAGTTTTCTGTTATCCATCCCGGCAACAGTCAATTACACCTTACTGTAAACACGTACCCTTACCCACCCAGGTAAGGTACCCACAGTAAACTAAAAGCAGTACAATACACAGTCATAATTAAAAATTAAGATAAGAATAATAACGTTGGGTAGATAACTAATGTATTTTTGTCATAAAAAAATTGGAAAACAAAGGAATAAGAAGCTACCACAATCTACATTTTTACCTCCATTTACTTCAATCATGGTTGTGCACGACGCACCTATTTGGAAACCTTTTCTTCTTTTTTATACCTTTTTTTGTATTAATTTTGTATTTTGTTTTAGAATCTGTCAGTAGTTTTTCTGTCATGTCGTAGTCTGATTCTCGATAAGTTCTGTTCGTTTCTGCTTTCCTGAAAGTAAAGTCTTCTGTACCATGTTATGAACCAGTGCCTATTATTTATATAGCCCAGCTTTATTCAACCAGCTACATTTGGTCCGTCGTGGATTATAATAGTATGGTACAGACTCGGTCAACAGCCAAAGCGATGAATATGGGTAATGAAAATGGTGAAGGTAAGATCGTTGCGAGTAGAAAATCGGAGCAGCCACCCGCGCCCGATGTCTCACATGCCGCTTCGGCAAGCGCACCCACGGCGCCTTCCCGCCCAGTAAGTACGGCTTCGTCCCGTTCATCCGCCACGGTGGTAGCTAGAAGGTTGGCAGCTGAGGCGCAGCACGCACGCCGCCTCGCCGATTTGGAGACGCAAGAGATGCGCCGCCTCGCCGACTTGGAGGCGCAAGAGATGCGCCGCCTCGCAGAACTGGAGGCTCAACAAGTCAGTCGCCTCGTCGCCCTAGAACGAGAGACCGCCGAGCTAGAGCACCGTGCAGAACTCGCCGCCATCGAGGCAGACGCGAGTCATCACAGCTCTAGGAGCAGCCGTACTGACATCGAAAAATGGTTCAGTAAGTCCAAGATTAGTAATCCTGAACTAAATAAACGTAATGTTTTCAGGTTACCAGACCCTAAAATGAGCGTTGTGCCCCTCACGGAGGCAGCGACAGCGCTCCAGACCCGACGTGCCGCCCCGAACGCGGCCGCGGCACCCAGCGACGGCGCGGAGGTTCCGCACCTTATTAAAAGTCTCGAGGTTTTGTTTGATAAAGTTAATAAAGGCAATAGCCCCGCATTTAATATCTTACCTCGCTTTGACGGCAAGTCACATTTAGACTGGCTCAGTCTGAAAAAGTGTTTCGAAAATACGCAAGCTTCATACAGTGCTGTGAACAACCTGGCAAGACTGAACGCGGCGCTGACGGGCGCGGCGCGCGAGGCGGCGGCTGCGCTGCTGGTGTCAGCGCGCGAGCCTGGCGTCGTGCTGCGCGCGCTCGACACGCGCTACGGCCGCCCCGAGCTGGTGGTGGCGCACGAGGTAGCCGCGGTGCGTGCGTTGCCGCGCGTGAACGGTGAAGGTAAAGATTTTGCCATTTTTGCCAGTAGAGTTCGCAATTGCGTGGAAGTCATTCGTTTATTAGATCATACGGAATATCTGTCATCGCCGGAACTCTTTCAGGCAATTATTTCAAAGATTTCCCCTCTATTGCGAGCCAAATGGCTAGATTATGCCGCTCGTTATGAGGCTGGTGGTCTATCAAAGCTAGAAAATCTAGCCGATTTCCTAGCACACGAGATCGACCTCCAGTCTCGCTTTGGCATGATACCTGAGCCGACTACTGCGTCGCACGCGGTAGATAGTAGGCGGGCCAGGGATAATGTGCATGTTATCGCTGAAAATCGCTCGAATTGCAATTCAATTTCGCATAAAAATAAATTGAATTCATCGACGACTGCACCTAAAATTAATTCGTGCATTGTATGTCAACAATCGCATGATTTAGTTCAATGTCACAAATTTGCGTCACTGTCAGTCGATGACAGATGGAAATTGATTAAAAAGAAAAGAGTCTGTCATCGATGCCTCAAAGTAGGTTGGCATAGATTAAGTTTGTGCAAGGCAAAGAAAACTTGTGACATTGACGGTTGCATTTTCCGTCATCATTCGTTGTTACACAACCCGAATTATGAGCGCGCCGCCGCCGCGCACGTGGAAGTGGAGGATGACGAGGCCGCCGCGGGCACGTCCAGCGCCGCGCCGCGGGCCGCCGCGCCCGCAGCAGGCCCCGCCGCACCCGCTTCATATAATAACGATGAGATCCTGTCTCATACATCGACTTCAATTGCAACTGAATCCTCAGTGCATCCGTCGTTCCTCCGTCCGTTATTAAAGGTCGTGGCCGTGACCGTTTCCGGTCCGTCAGGTACCGTAGACACCTATGCATTGTTGGATGATGGTGCATCAGCGTCTTTCTTAGATTTGGAGATAGCTGCTAAATTAGGAGTCTGCGGGCCCGAGAGACAAATACGTCTCGACTGCGTAGGCGGGTTAAGCAAAGACACGACGGTTCAGTATGTTGATTTTCATATAAAGGGACGCCACGCAAAAGAGACTTATATGATTCGTAGGGCTCGGGCAATTAACGGGTTAGGTTGTGCAGCGCGACCGACGATTGACAAATCTGACGTGTCAAAATTTTGTTACCTTTCTGACATAAAGGAAGAATTTTGCTATGACAACGTAAAACCGACAATTATCATTGGCATTGACAACTGGCATCTTTCTATGTCTAGGGCCACTCGTAAGGGTTCTAGGACACAGCCGGTTGCAATTCATACCGCCTTAGGGTGGGTTTTATTCGGTTTTGGCTGTAGCAAGACGACGCCAGTTGACACTGTCAACCATGCGACTGTTAGTGAGCCCCTGGTTGTAGATATTAGTGATCGCGCGGTATTAGAACAATTAATTCGTGAGCAATATAGTATAGATTCGATTGGCATTTCTAAACGCGAAGCGCGCAGCTCCGATGACGAACGAGCTGTCCAAATTCTTGAGCGCACGGCACGACGCCTACCGAGCGGTCGTTATGAAGTCGGGCTTCTTTGGAAAACTGACAATCTATTTGTGCCTGACAGTTCTAAGCTTGCCTTGTCTAGGTTTCTTAGTCTAGAAAAAAAGATGTGCAGGGACTCTAACTATGCAGAGCGATACCGTCAAAACATACACGACATGATTCGGAAGGGTTATGCCGAATTGTGCACGGAAGTGCCTACCGCCAAGTCGCCTGTTTGGGTTCTGCCACATTTCGGTGTAACCAATCCGAATAAGCCGAATAAATTAAGATTAGTCCATGATGCTGCTGCGAAAAGTCAAGGAGTTTCCCTGAATTCGCTCCTGCTAACCGGTCCTGACCTTTTGCAGCCCCTGCTTGGAATCCTTTTGCGTTTTAGGGAAGGCAAAGTTGCCCTGATGGGAGACATACGCGAGATGTTTCCTCAAGTGAAAATTCGTGTGGAGGATCGTGATGCGCAAAGATTTCTCTGGCGTGACAACCCTACAGAGCCAATTAAGACATACCACATGTCATCAATGATTTTCGGTGCCGCATCTAGTCCTTTCACTGCCATTTACATTAAAAATAAGAATGCAGTGGAGTGGCAAGAGCGCTATCCAGCCGCGGCTTGAGCCATCATAGTCGATCACTATATGGATGACTGTATAGTGAGCCTAGACTCGATCGATGAAGCTGCTAAACTTTCCGCAGAGATTCACCATATCCATCGACATGCTGGTTTCGAAATGCGGGCGTGGGCCTCAAACGAACCCTCTGCTCTCTCACTTTTTCCAAAAGAGAGCTTGGTTGAGGTCCCTGTAGCTAGTCACGATGTAGATGTTGACCTTGGCCGCCTCGCCACGCCCGTGCGCACTCTTGGCCTTATTTGGCAACCCGTCGCCGATACAATTGGTTTTAACACGGGAATACGCAACAATTGTGCGTTGCCAAATAAGTTTACCAAGCGCGAAGTGTTGGCTCACGTCATGCGGGTTTTCGACCCACTCGGAATTCTAGCGCCAATAGTAGTGACAGGCCGTATTATGTTCCAGAATGCATGGCGTAAGGGTCTTGACTGGGATGAGGAGCTCTCGCAGAATGACAGTGCGGCGTGGAGACATTGGTTTGAAGATTTATTTGCCGCTTCCCGATTGCAGATCCCACGCTGCTACTGTCCTGGCGAGTTGAAAGTAGATAAGTGCGAGCTTCACGTTTTCTGTGACGCAAGCGAGTCTGCCTTTTCTGCGGTCGCATATTGGCGTTTTATTAAGGAAAACGGTGACGTAAAGCTTGCGCTTATATGTAGTAAAGTTCGCGTAGCTCCTCTAAAACCAATTTCCATAAATCGTTTGGAACTTCAAGGAGCTTTGGTTGCAGCTCGCCTCGCCTCCAGTATTTGTGAAGCTCACAGACTCAAACCTGTCAAACGCATATTCTGGTGCGATTCTATGACAGTTTTGGGTTGGCTCCGAAGCGAGGCGCGTCTGTTCAAGTCGTTCGTGTCACATAGAGTAGGCGAGATTATAGAGATAACTGACGTGAAGGAATGGCGCTGGGTGCCAAGTCATTTAAACGTTGCGGACGATGCAACTCGCATCAAGCGCGTCACGTTATCTCCTGAGTCACGCTGGATATCAGGGCCTGCATTTTTGCTCTCTTCGGAGTGGCCCACTGAGCCCTGTGCACCTGAGTATACAGGTTTAGAAGAGTGCAAACACGCAGTGCGTCCCGACTTAGTTCACCTCATTAGTGACGTTGCCAAGCATGAGCCAGTTTCAGCCGATCCTGAGCGTTTCAGCTCTTGGCTCAGACTGGTGCGTGCAACTGCTACAGCGCATAAGTATCTCACATTACTGCGAATGCGTAGTCTAACTCGAAGGGGCTTATGTGTAGATAATTTAGTTCGATTAGAGGGAGGGCTTTGTACTTTTATGTTTCAGCCTACGAGTCAATGGCAACAGTTCACTGCTCCGTGTTCCTCACATGGCTCAGCTAGAGTTTTGGCCGCCATTGACATTCGTCTAGCAGAGACGCACATCTTGCTCAAGTCCCAGTGGGGCTCATTTCTCAGCGAGATGACGCACCTCAATTGTCGTCCTGCTCAGCTCTTGCCACGCTCCAGTCGCCTGTCCAAACTGGGGGTTCTCATCGGGGAAGATAGACTGATGCGATTGTCCGGCCGCATTAAGGCAGCGTCACACATACGTCACGAAACTAAAACTCCGATTGTACTGGACGGAAGACACCCATCAGTGCGTTTGCTTGTGGAGCACCATCATAGGAGGTCCGCCCACGCCAACACAGAGACGGTGGTCAATGAGCTCCGGCAAGATTACCACTTATTAAGCCTGAGAAGTACCGTCCGCGCAGTCGCCTTTCACTGCCAGTTTTGCCGCATTCGCCGAGCCGTGAATTTCCAGCCACCTACAGGAGACTTACCCGAGGCACGTTTGGGACATCACAAGCGGCCGTTTACGTTCACGGGGCTTGATTACTATGGACCAGTTCAAGTCTCTATCGGCCGAAGACGAGAGAAAAGATATGTCGCTCTCTACACTTGCCTCGTCGTCCGTGCCGTCCATCTGGAAGTGGTTGACAGTTTGTCCACGGACTCCGCGATGATGAGCCTCCGTCGTTTTATAGCCCGGCGAGGCACGCCAGCAGAGCTCTGGTCAGACAACGGGACCTCTTTTGTAGGCGCCAACCGAGAGCTCCGTCGCCTCTACGCCGAAGCCAGTACGCTGCTTCAGAGAAGATTTACTGGCGTTTTATACCAGCAGCCGCTCCTTTTATGGGCGGATCTTGGGAACGACTGGTGAAGAGCGTAAAAGTGGCTCTCAAGGTGACACTCACAGAACGTGCCCCAACGGACGAGGTGCTTCGCACGCTTTTGGCAGAGGCTGAGGCACTTGTCAACTCGCGCCCACTCACCCATGTCGCCGTCGATCACAACAGCGAAGAAGCGCTCACTCCCACGCACTTTCTTCTGGCTGCATCTTCAGGCCGCCCGATACCAGCCACGTTATCAGACTCGGATTTTGCCTCAAGAAGCAGCTGGCGCAAGGCCGTTCGACTGGCAGACCATTTTTGGCAGCGATGGGTCAAAGAATACCTGCCAACACTCATCCCTAGACGCGGGCGTGGAGTAGCTCCTGAGGTGGCCATTGGCGACGTGGTGTTCATCGCAGATCCAAACTCTCCCAGAGGCACCTGGCCACGGGGACGAGTCACAGCAGTTTTTCCAGGGCCCGATGGAGTAATCCGGGTGGCTGATGTTCGCATCCTGATGGACGTCATGCGGCGGCCCCTCCGTAAGCTGGTGATGCTGCCCTTCTAATAGAAAAGGGGAGGAATGTGCACGACGCACCTATTTGGAAACCTTTTCTTCTTTTTTATACCTTTTTTTTGTATTAATTTTGTATTTTGTTTTAGAATCTGTCAGTAGTTTTTCTGTCATGTCGTAGTCTGATTCTCGTTATGTTCTGTTCGTTTCTGCTTTCCTGAAAGTAAAGTCTTCTGTACCATAGTATGAACCAGTGCCTATTATTTATATAGCCCAGCTTTATTCAACCAGCTACAATGGTTCTTATTTTCTCCCGAGTTTCTCGTAAACTTATATACTTTTATTTATTTGTATTCGTCGCCAATTTGTTATCTAAACACGTGACGATGTTGTGAGGTGATGCGTTGCGACATCGAGTAATGTAACGTCGTCGTTACCTGAAAATCTATGCCGTAATTTGAATGTCAAAAAAGTTTTCTCTGCATAAATATAAGTATGCGTATGGACCGGTGCGGCTTATTCTCTTAGTTTGTAGATATTATTGTTTGTTTTTTAATGTTAATTTTGTAACTATATTTTTTATTCTAAGGTCATTTATTTTTCACAGGACAAAAATCACAAGTTCATAGAATTATTTAAAAACCAAGTGCAAAAAACCATGGGACCAGTGGGTATTTACCGAGAGATCGCATTAATTCATTTAGATAAATAATGTACTTACATTTGAGATTTTAGCAGAGAGAATATACTTCATTTTGAGATACATTTCATTAACGCTGGAGCCTGGGGTTCTTTTAATTGGATTTGAGACGTCTCCTTTGTTTGTAATGAAGTAATAGTAAGCACTGAAATGACTCAATGTGATTATAACAAATTTAAGTTTTCATATTACAGAACAGAGTAGTATTATTATGTAGGATTTGATTATGTGTCCCGAGCCCAGGGACACCTGACAACAATCCAGTAAAAGTTACTAATACACAGTCACAGTATCTGTACACCTAAATTTATGACGTCATTACATTGCTCAATCATTGCATTGCAACCAGTTATATTCACAGGACCCAAAAATACATATTTAAAAGTAAATAAGCACTTAATAAATTAAGAGGTTAGTGGACTCACAAATAATACCAAGTCTGTCATACGGATGCCAAAGATGGTCTACCGCAGAGGAAACCAAAAATCGGCTTACATCATGCCAAAGAGCTGCCGAAAGAAGTGTGTAGCATACACTTGAAGAGCAAAAAGAGTCGTGACATTCGCGAATATACGAAGATCGAGGATGCCCGAAAACCAGCAGCGACACTGAAGTGGAATGAGGGTTTTCTGACTTTGTACTATCTGACCTGTTTAGACCTGACGCCTACGAGGCGCCGCCGCCTGGTGGCAGAAAAAGTATCGAAAACCCTCGCTAGACAGACCGACAACAGACGGAGCCAATGTGTACTGCACTGGTACCCACGAGACGGCAAGAGACCCCCCGGCAGGCAACGCAGAAGGTGGAGCGACGACATCGTAGGTGTAGCCGGCAAATCTTGAACTCGGCTAGCACAATCCAGAAAGATCTGGTACATTATGGAGAAAGCCTATATCCAGAAATGCCCGCAAAGGAAGAGGACTTATCATGATAATTAAATAAAATTATCCATTAAGCTAATAAAAGGCTTATGTCCAGCATTGGGTCAATGTGTGCAGAGTAAAATGATGTTGAATATGATGATTACCTCCAATCGCGACGCACGTGAGGTTGACCTCCACTCCCTCGTCGTAGGGCCCCGCGACCCCGCCGTGCACCTCACCCCCGTCGTGGTCCAATACTAGTAGGCGCTCCGGGGGAACTGGGGGGAAAACAGCCATTATTACAAATAAACAAATCTCTACTCTTCAAATAGGGCATGGCAGAATGAGCCGGCATTTTATTAGTTGTTTTTAGAAGTTTTCCGACACTTAAATCTTATATGAATGAAAGAGTTCTAAGACTCTTTCAATTTAAAAATTCCCGCGCTTCAAGCTGTCGGTGTGCCGAGGTCCTAACATGACAGCTGAGTACCAAGATGGCGTAACCTGTGTTGGAAAACAGTGATAATGTTAAATAAATAAAGAAAGATACATAGTGGAAGGAATATAGACTATACCGTCTTACTACAAAAAAAAATATTATCACTTGTTTACCTAAATCAACATTTATCAGTAAACAAATATTATGCAAGCTTCTAAATTTCTTTCTCTACCTTATTTTGGTATAAATTAATTGAAATCTTGTCTTTTCAGCACCAGAAAAGCTTCCATACAGAATCCAATATAGTAGGTAATAAAAACTTACAAATGTGATAGAATAGAAGATTAACACTAAGTAATTGTATCTGGAATTAATACTTGATAACGAAAATAACCATGGAATTGGAGATATAGAAAAAATGTGAAATAACATTGAATGAAAGTTTTATTAAACAAATAAAAAATGTTGATATCAAAATGTTGTGTTATTATTTGTTTCATTTCATTCCAGGGGGGAGGGTTGAGAGGGGCTTTTGTGAATAGAGCCAGCTTTTGACTATGGGATTTAATCTGATACATACATCCCAAGGTGTAAAATAAATATTGCTTGTCATTATTTTTCTTTGAGCCCCTTGTGCTGCTAAACCTGGGTTTACATGAGACCAGTGCTGGCTGCCAGTATCACTGGCTTGGTGTTGTAAACAATGTATTAGCCTTGTAAAATAGAGCCAAGCCAGCGCTGGCGGCCAGTGCCGGGGTGAATAGAGCGCCCATCTATCTAGGTTTACACGAGGCCAGTACTGGCTGAAAGTCTCACTAGCGCCAGTGCCACTGGCTTCGTGTATCTGCATCTTAATACATAATACATTATGCCCCAAGCCAAAGTGAAAAGCCGGCTTATCTACTTCACAAAAACTCGTCTATTTCAGCCATCCTATCTCCTGTATCAGCTTGAGTAGGTTGACCGACCAGCCTGGATGGTTGAGTAGTTCTGAGGCAGATGAGACTACTCCCAAGATTGCTGCGGCTTGCGGCTAGTCTGGTTTCTATAGTGGATGGGCACACCGGTAGCACATGTACAAATGTGTCCCAATAGTCTAACACAAAATTCATCATTGGACGATGCATAAGCGTGAAGCTTTGTCGATACTGGGCAGAGGCACAGTTGTGCCCACTTCAATATAATCAAAAGTCCATTTTTCGTGACAGAGGGATAGCCCATTGCCGCAACTATGGAGGTTTCCTGACGATCTCTTATGGATATATGAAGGTTTCCTCAAGACAAAACTTGGACCATAATGGAGTAAAACTACCTTTTCTTAAATAAAACCAACACGGTTGAACAGCTGATCGATAATTCCGCCATCTTGACAGACAAGGCACTGACTAAACAAGCTTTCTCGGTTTCCTGAATTGATAACATAGTTTACGCCATGTCTATCCCTAATACAACGCAAAACGCAGTTCTGTGGTAACGTTTTTTGTAAACATGTGATAAACAGTTGTTAAAGCTTTTTGGGGTAAGACGGTAAATTTCGTTTATTTGTTTTACAAGTGTGGAGTGTAGTTTTAATTATTAGAGAAGGTGTTGCAATGGAACTTTCAAACCATTAAAATAAAAACTTTGTTTTACAGATAAACAGAGAGGTGAGATCTCGCTCACGAGCCAAGAAACCTGGCGGAGCCTGTAACAGTGACGATGAAGATGCGAATACTCACTCAGCACAGTCAGGTTGAGCCGGGTGTTCTTGGTGGGAGACTTGATGAAGTCCACTCGACATCTGTACTGTCCACTGTCCTCCGGCCTGGGGACAATGTGGGTCATGATTACAAACACTCAATACATCCTGAGAAGCGTTATATTAGGACCATAGAGTAAATAAATGGAATCATTATAAAAACAAATAATCCTACTGCATTTTCTTTTAATTCCACATACAAACCTATGGTTTTGTACATAGAGTATGAAAGTCACCGCACCAATTAGTTTGTAAACAACATTTTGCGATTTATAATATTGACTTTTCACTAACATTTTCTAACTCCTATGACACTCCCATAACTGAGGCGAATCCAACGACACCTCAGTTAATCAAAAGCAGTGCTAATATTAACCTCCTTCTTGTGCAGTCGAGTAAAATCTCTATAATGTCTCTGTGTCTATGACCATTAATCGGAATAAATCCAATTAACACTATGAATGTGAAAGTTAAGATGTTTGGATCTTTGTTACATAATAACCAAGTTATAAACTAAAAACTCGACTCCGAGTTCAAGCCCTATTTCTTCCTCCCCGGCCAGTATGCGAATTTGTACATGAGAAGTCCTCGTCAACATTTTTGCTGCACGGAACCATAAATCAAAACATCATCTGTGTTTATATTTTTTGCATTTGTTGATTTTTTTCAAAAAGCTCTAATTGAATTTTGATAAAATTTATATGGGACGACCTCTGAAGACCTATGACCTACCAATCAAAAAAAGCATTATCAAAATGGTTCATAATTGATGGAGTGATCGCGTAACAAACAAACAAACAAAAAACGGCCAAGTGCGAGTAAGACTCGCGCACTAAGGGTTCCGTACCACCGTACAATGGTAGGGATGGTGTGGAGTGAAAAGTTTCGATTTTAAGCAAAATGTTGTTTACACAGTTATTGGTGCGGCTACTTTCACACTCTATGTAGATCACCAGGTGCATTCATAAATTTGTATGTGGTATTGAAATAATTGTTGTATGGGAGCCACCTGAAATATTTATTTTATTCTGTTTTTTAGTATTTTTTGTTATAGCGGCAACAGAAATACATCATCAGTGAAAGTTTCAACTGTCTAACTATCACCGTTCATGAGATACAGCCTGGTGACAGACGGACAGACAGACAGACAGCGGAGTCCTAGTTATAGGGTCCCGTTTTAACCCTTTGGGTACGGTACCCTAAAAACAGACAAATTATGAACCTCCTAATTTTTTGAAGTCGGTTAAAAATAACGCATATATGGCCGAGCGGAGTTAAATGAAAATTTGCGTCCAAGTAGTTTATGGGCTTAATTAATATTTCATGTAAAAGTAGTTTGTTTATCTTCTCTCATATCATATTTACAAACTGCAAAACTAATACGTTGACAATAATATATTGACATACGTTATAGTAATTGGTTCCCCAAGATACAGGCCTAGCCTAGTTTGGGGACCCCTGGAAATTTGTTTATTTTGTTTAAGCTATGCACTGAATGTTAGATGCTAAGTTCCATTACGCCGTACCTTTTTGTGCTAAATAAATATTTTTTCATTTCATTTCATTTCAAACACAATACGGAAAATAAAAAATACTCAAATTATAACACTTTTTCTCAAACAAAATAATGTTATTAATTATATTTTTTTCATTACGATACAGTTTTAGTTGTCTGTGGTAGCGGCCACTTTAGCGCATGCGCGATCATATGGGTTTTGGCACCATTCATACGTTTTGTTGTACTGAATTTCGTGAAAATATTGTGAATTTTGCTTAACAATGTCCCTTATCAGTGATTGTGAAGAAAATTCGACTCCGTATTTTAAATGCGGCGAAGGAAATGACTCATAATCTATTACCAGCAAAGTCGAGAAAATCATATGATAAATACTCAGAAGACTTTATGAAACGCAAAATGCAGAAAAAGGCTACTTCGTTTTCGGAAAACATGCTAATGGCCTATTTTCAGGAATTATCTGACAAGTCCAAGCATTCCTCATTATGGTCTAAATAATGTTAAAGAAATTATTTCTTACTCTTTAAACTTTGATTTTATATTTAGTAAGTTCGACACCAATGTTTGGGAGGAGATAAAGTGGTGTGTAACTGCACATAACTAGGTATTAAAACTCTCGTGAGCAAATTTTTTAAAAGTCGCATATGTCTCGGTCCCATTATGCAACAGATTTTTATACTATTATTATGTGACTGTTACATAATGAAACGAGCCGAAAGGCGAGAGGCAACAACCCATGTTCTGCAAAATTTTCGTAGCCAGATATACAAAAGCTACCAGGTTTCTAGCTTATCACCTGTTTTAAGTCCTATTGTTCCCTTGGCAGACTCTGCTAAGTAAATGCTTCTTCTGTGGATGACCTCGTTAAATACGAAATAATCCATAAAGTATACATATAGAACTTATCGGCAATCCATTGCTATAACTTTCGACGTTTCCGATGTCAACAAAATGTGTCCAAAGTATCAAAATATCACGAAAAGTGTAATAGATATTATATGGAATACTTTCTTCGCCCAAAAATATTCGAACAAAACCTAATTTATTTTTCTGTCATTGTTGTATGAAGTGTCAGAAGGAATTAGACGTCTGTCAAAATATATAATGTATGATCGAAATAAATATTGTTCATCGATAAACACATCTAATTCTAGAGGCATCATGATCATAACTAAACACTCTAATTTAAAAAGCACCAGTCACGTAAATATGGAGTATTGAATAACTGGCTGGCTCTGCCACCCCGTACGGGAAATGGCGTGACGCAAGCTTAACTGTTTATCAAATTGACTAAAAGTAATATCCGAAAAATACATTTTCATCCCAAGTTTACAAAATGTTCGTCAAAATTGTACACCCTATTTTATACCATGCTGCTTCGTTTCAAGTCCAGGTTGTATCATATTATAAAGTTGTGACATTACTGTAGTATTCGGACAGAAAGTGACCTGTAGCAACCAACACGGTTCTGTTAAACTACATGGTAGCACTAAATACGATGAACATTTAGTAAATTTGGTAGTCAAAACTATATTTTGATAAAGAATATAATATAAGTTGCCATTTAAAAAAATAAACCTATGTCAACCGCACAAGAGTCGACGGATTTCAAGCTGCCAGTTTAGTTCGTTAGTTACACTTTGTATAATCGTTTTAATTTACTTTTGACATTTCCTTATTGCGTACAATATTTTCCATTGCAGATGTCAACAATGTATGGGTTGTTCTTTCGGAATTCAATTCCGTTGTCAACCGTATTGTTTTCTGGTATACAATATCAAAGAAATCCATACCGTGTAATTTTGTTTGAAGAGAATTGAATAGCAGGTAAAAATGGAAATATCAAGTTCCAAATATCAAACTCAATAGATAACATATTCCAAGGGGAATAAATGATTCAATCAGAGAGTATCTTAGGGGTAGATATCACATGATGCGATGGATCAAGTGTCACGTTTTCACGAACCATTGTTACTGGGCGATCGTTTCTTGGATGTTGCGTCAATAAACGGTTTTACGCTCGTTTCTCTATCTTTGACAGGTACTGCGATTAGGAATTTGATTGAAATTTTGAAACATCAACTGTCGACTTGGTTAATTCAAATTCGTCATAAACAGGCCCAATTGCAATACAAAATTGTCAATTGTCATTCCTCTAATGACAATTTTGAAGGATGGTGACGCCTTCAGATATGGAGCTTCAGAATCTACTCAATAACACACCTTACGGTGGCTGACCGACTGATTGGCAGACCACGTAGAGCTACAACTAGGGGACCTAGAAGCATTGAGAGTAGTTCAATGCCTAAAAGCATGAAACTTTGAACAGGGGCTTCATTAGCAGATTGTATTAACAACCACAACCTATTTTTAAAAGAGATCTACAAATTATTCCGTGGGAGTTTCCTCGCCCTGTCTCCCACAGCGGTCCAATGTAGAGAAGAGGCAAATAATACTAAGTATGTGTAAAATATCTACCGTAATAAAGACATTTTGACTTTGATTTTGAGCACTTAGAATATACTTTTTAGTGTCCCTATAAGGAGGGAAAGGGGACCTTGAAGCATAAATTGTAACACAATATCAAGTAATGAGCTTGATAAATAGATGATGCTGATGAATGATGATGAAGCCTCACCTTAGCCTCGTGATGAGCAGCACAGCAGGCTCCGAATCGCTCCTGAATGTGGCCCGGGCTCCGAGGGTGCCGGGATCTGACCAGTGGGACGTAACCCCTTCACGCGTGTCCAGCCTGTGAAGAGCGAGGTCATGGTTAGCTGGGAACATTATTTAGAAGAAACATTCAGGTCAGTTATTGTCTTGTATGGAGAGATTCAGATTCATTAAGGTATAAATCGACATCGATTACGCAACCCAGAGTTATAGGTAAAAACGATCAAAAGATAAGAAACGGAGGTACCGTTTACGTTACAATTTGCTGAATTTGCTTGGTACTTGCAAAAGAATGAAAGCCTATAGGATACTTCTTGTGGACCTAAAATCATGAAATTTGGCACGAAGCAAGATCTTATGTAAAGGAAAAAATCTGAAAACCGTAATATTCTAGTTCCTTCACAAAAAAAGAATCATGATATGGTTTATTATATCTCAGGAGGTGTTAGAACATAAATAAATAAATAAAAATAAATAAAATCTGTGAAAATTTCAAGATGAGATACAGCCCGCTGACTGACAGACGGACAGCAGAGGATTAGTATAATAGGGTCTCGTTTGACACCCTTCGGGTACGGAACCCTAAAAGCAGCAAATAACAAATTAAACCCTGAGTTTTCAATACATTTTGGCTAATTTGTACAGCATTCTGGCTTACTCAGAGGTCGGGGAATCCAGAATTAAGTTACAGCCTGTTACAGCCTCCCACGCCTTTATATTAAGGCTGGGCACCACTCCAGTGTACTTGGAATTCCACCTTTTTTTTTTGTGAAAAACTTTTGAGAGCCGCAATTCAACCTTGTAATATTAAAATAAATCATGCCCATTTAAAACCTACATTGTTAAAAAAAACACCAAGTATCAAATTCATTTAAAGTTTGACCTAAATGTTGCCATGTGGAAAAAAATGGCGCCCTCATTTTTTTCTTGATTTACTTGCCACGACCAAGGAATGGTGATTAAAATAATAATATCATATATGTATATTATTTTCCGAGTGCCAGTCTCAAAAAAATTTAAAGTGTCAAAGCTAAAATTTCTAGTACACACTGTATAACGGTGTATAACGGTAATAACCGGCATAAGATTATTTAAATTATAAACAGACTCAATTAACAAATAACTAAATATTGCGTGACTTGCGTTTACAAAAGTCTGTTTTGGCCTACTGCGGCGGCGGCGGCGGCGGCGGCGTCTCAATTGTGGTCATCGCATCCTAACACAAGGATGACGACGTCTTGGTGTCGCCCTCCTCACAATTTGGTAATTCCACTTTCCCCATTAAATAGCCAAATTTGTTGAGAGCAATATTTCCGGAGCAATATCTTACAGCAAGCGCGGTATCACTTCACAGAAGTGAACCAAGGTTGCTCACACGAAGTGCTTTCTCCCTTCCCATTACCGATCCCTTGTGTTAAAAGTAAACCATATATATGTCACCGGAAAATAATACGATCCACAAGTTAATAAATTTCCTAGGAAATTTATAAACTTCCTTCTAGATTATATCAGGCTAGGTTAGGTTAGGTTAGGTTATGTTAGGTTAGGTTAGGTTAGTATATTTATAAACTTGCGGAAAAAAAATTAGGAAATTTATAAACTTGCGGATCGTATTATTTTCCGGTGACATATATAATAAATATAAAGACGTCAATTACGCATCAAGGCTTTGTCAAACGGTTCCTTTGGTTCCCGCCTAAAGGTGTTTTGTATTTCTTCTTTCTTTCGACTATTTCGAAAGCAACATAATCCACTACTCTCTGAATAATTTTGACAGCTCCATTTAAGGAACACCGAAGATAGCCCATAAATGAAGCGTCGACCTATCAGAAGCATCCTATTCGATTGATTTTTTGTTCATGAAGTAATAGCTGTATGATCCTGTAAGATAATTTGTAGCTTGAGGCCATTAAAAAAAATGATGTTAATTTATTTTGAGGCTATTTTCAACCGACAAAGCGTGTGGCCAAATGGCTTAGTTTTTTTTCCTGTTATACATTAACAGCAGAAAAAAGGCACGCCTGTATTCAAAATGTGATTTGGTAAAGAGCTTCGGTATAGCGGTCCAGCACTGCCGAATCCAAGTCAAAGTTAAATTTATTTATTACTGTAGGTATTTACATATATTTAGCAAATGTAATTTTTTGCCTCTTCTCTACATTGGTTGTCCTTAACTAATACATATATAAGAATTATTATAATTAATAAGCATGAATAAATAATTACAAAATAATTAACAGCAAGGTTTGTGTTGAACCAGATTAACCCCATACAGTCCTGTTATTTAAGTAATCTTGAATATTGTAATATCCCTTATTCGTCAAAGTCGCTTTCTTTTTAAATGTCTCAAATGCACACACAATCCACCCTACTACATAGTTGCCACTTACAACAATGCTCATTAAATGGCAACTGAAAAAAAAATGTATAATAGAAAATAGTTTTTCTTTGATAGTTGGTGTTCATAGACGCTTCGAATATATCAGATAAAAATTCGTTGATGTTCTTTGCATGGAGTTGTCAAAGTATTTGCGAGAATAGAGTTAACTCGTGTTCAATCTGTCGGGCCTAATATGAGGAGCTTGATGGCCGGATTAAAAATAATAAGAATTTAAAATACTCTCTAAGTGCCCTCTTTTGTGAGATAAGCTTCGGCGTGTACTGAGACCCGACTAAGAAGAGTTTGACGTAACGAAGAAGTAAGCTAGTTAAATGCCATTATATGAAGAAAAACTACATATAATGACCATAATGTGTGGTTTTCTAGATACGAAACGAGTTTTTACCAAGTAGTTTAACATAATGCTGATCGTAACGTGCGGTTTTTGAACGCAGTAAAGAGGGTTTATGATACGTATGTAGATAAACAGGTTCAAATTTCGAACGCCGACGCCCGCCTGCATGCCGCCCCTAGTTTGTCTGTGAAGTTGGTACTAACATTCAAATTTCAAGCATTTACAAGTCATCTTTTCTTGCTTGAGTTGCCAATAATTACTAAATCATCATCATTGGCATCTTTTCAGATGTTTATTACAGCCGCTGAGCATTCTGGGAGGTTGGCTTCCGTGCCTGGCACAAATTCAAAATTCCAAATGTCTTTATTACTGTAGATATTTACATATACTTAGCAATCGTCATTTTTTGCCACTTCTCTACATTGGACCACTGTGGGAGAAGAAGGGCGTAGAAACTCCCGCAGATTGATTTTTAGATCTCTTTTTAAAAATTGCTTATGCTTTACTAATACAAAATATAATATTTAGTCATTATCATAATTAATAAGCAGGAATAAATAATTACAAAATTATTAACCCCATACCAGGTGAAGTGACCTCTCCACAAGCGCTGCATCGCCTGGGACACAGTTAAGACTTGCCCAGCATCAACATCCCTCTCTCGACATCCCCAGCTTGACACCAGGAACGAGTAGGTCTGGACTACTGCGTGGAGAAATGGTTTTGTTGCAGGAACTGCCGCTTTTCAAGTTGAATTTTACTTGCGTCTTGAGAGTACTTAATGAGAAGAGGCCTTTGCCCATCAGTGGGGTACCGTAATGGCAACAACACGACCTCTGTGGTTCTGCGTTAGTGGCTCTGCCTACCATGCGAGAGGTCCTGGGTTCAATCCCCGGCTGGTGATAAGAGAAAAAAAGAACAGGTCTTGGATGCTTATATGTATGTGATGGCGCTGTTTCTGGTTCCCACGACATAGGGTATCCTAGTGAGGCCAGGCCCATAAGCAATGTCGGCCAAAAAAATGCCTCACGTTTAAAAAAATAAAATTAAAAAAATACGCTCCGAATTGTCAACTTTTTGAATAAACGCAAACATAGTCACGCCTTTTCCCATACGGAGTGGCAGAGGCACATTTGTCGCCACGTTTAATCTCCCACATTGGCCCGACGTAGAGAAGACCCAAAAAAATACGTGTACTAAGAAAAATTGTTAATATCTACACCAATAAAGAACATTAACTTTGGAACGGTTAAAATTCTTCGGCTCCTCAAATCTGGTCCAGTGTGCGTCACCGCTAGAATTTAAGTTGGCACCTTTGTAAGATATACAGGCCGACCACAAATAACTTTAACTAGCCAGTTCGTTAAGTGACCATTATACGAGCGTTGAGTGGCTCATGTGATTCAAAGTGTTTGACAGCTCAGAATTGGGAGATAATCGCCTCATAAATATACCGCATGAGATGGAGTCGTTATTGCTATAACTTTTATTAGAACTGCAGTTCTAAATTAATGGTAACGGCAGTAATGTCCACCATTGCTCCCGCTTGGTGGCGCTGGCGTAGTTGGAGGCAAAGAGTTTCATTCATCTGAGGTTAGCTTCAAAAGCATGTCACGTGATCTTTCCTGGCACGCGACACTGGCAAAATTAATCTGAAAGGAGGTTTGTACGCCAGTTATTATAAGAGGTCAACAGAGTTTGACAACTTTGACAGATAGACAGCCTCCAACTGCACTAGTGTCATTGGTGGGTTTCACCATAGAATAAAAACAAAATGTCACTTTGTTTGATACTTATAGATTGGTGGAAAAATACATATAGGGTCACGCCTATTCCCATACGGGAGGCACAATTGTGTTTACTTTAAGCCAATTATTCGATACTCCATATTGCATGACAGGAGGCTAGCCCATTAACGCAGCTATGAAGAAATGAAGGTTTTCGTTCCCTCACGATTTTTTCGTTTTACACCGTAAGATTGGAACGTCCCTGTAATGTACTTAAGGGATTAAATATATGCATGCATAATAGAAATGCATCTTTAGCTTCAATTCTAGGCTAAACTAGACACCATAAAAATGTAGGATAAATATATGTTATAAAAGGTCTATTAGAGATAAGAATGGACTTTCAAAATTAATACTTAAAAATATTTTTAGCAATGCATTATTATTCAACTAAATGAACAAGCGGTCGGAGACGAAATCAGTTTCCTATAAGAAACTTACACGCAAAAATAGGTAAAAAAAATGGGAAATTTTTGGTTGTTTTATTATATTTTTAATGTTATTATTACAGGAGTTTAGTAATATTTTCTATAATTTTCTTGGTCTCGGAGCTCGGGCTGCCCCGCGGGGCTCTGCGCGGGAGCATGCGTCAGTCTGCTTCGACGGGATGCGACGGGTATTTGTTTTCTTTGTCTAATTCTCAATACCATTGGCCTTTGTTCAGCCCTTAACTAGCCAGTTCGTTAAGTGACCATTATACGAGTGTTGAGTGACTGATGTTATTCAAAGTGTTTGACAGCTCAGAATTGGGAGATAATCGCCTCATAAATATACCGCATGAGATGGAGTCGTTATTGCTATAACTTTTATTAGAACTGCAGTTCTAAATTGGTGATAATGGCGGCTATGTTTGCCTTTGCTCCCGCTTGGTGACGCTGGCGTAGTTGGAGGCAAAGAGTTTCATTCATCTGAGGTTAGCTTCAAAAGCACGTCACGTGATCTTTCAAAAACACTCGACACCGGCAAAAATAATCTCAAATGAGGTTAGCACGCCATACATTATAAGAAGAGGTCAACAGAATTTGACAACTGTGACAGATGACAGCCTCCAACTGCACTTGTAACATCTGTAATGAGCTCTTGAGATTAGGTGCCATTGGTGTCACCGTAGAATTAAAACAAAAAGTCACCTTGTTTGATACCTATAGATAGGTAGAAAAATACATATTAGGGTTACGCCATTTCCCATAAAGGGAGGCACAATTGTGCCCACTTTTAGCAAAATTATTCAATAAACCATATTGTATGACAGGGGGCTAGCTCATTAACGCAGCTATGAAGCAATTAAGGTTTTCGTTCCCTCACAGTGTTTTCGTTTTACACCGTTAGATTGGAACGTCCCTGTAATGTACTTAAGGGATTTAATAAGGCATCTTTAGCTTCAATTCTAGGCTAAACTAGACACCATAAAAATGTAGGATAAATATATGTTATAAAAGGTCTATTAGAGATAAGAATGGACTTTTAAAATAACCGGATATCTGTTATATTTAATACTTAAAAATATTTTTCGCAATGCATTATTATACAACTAAATGAACAAGCGCTCGGAGACGAAATCAGTTTCCTATATGAAACTTAAACGCAAAAATGGGTAAAAAAAGGGAAAATTTATGGTTGTTATTTTATTTTAATGTTATTATTACAGGAGTTTAGTAATATTTTCTATAATTTTCTTGGTCTCGGAGCCCGGGCTGCCCCGCCGGGCTCTACGCGTGAGCATGCGTCAGTCTGCTTCGACGCGATGCGACGGGTATTTGTTTTCTTTGTCTAATTCTTAATGCCATTGGCCTTTGTTCAGCCCTTAAGTACTTAATTACTCAGCGCATTGGTAAATGGTCAGCACCGGGATTCGAGTTGCATCTCCTGTGTGAGGAGCAAGAGTGAAGCCCACTCGACCATGGAGCTCTTAGACACAGAGATAATGGAAATAAATAACAGACCTACAAAACTAACCCGATCACCAAAAACATAATTAAAGTCACCCATATGAAATGTCATTCGGCGACGCCGTTGCCAAGAAAACTTTACCCTTCTTCTGGCGCAGACGGCTAGAAAGTATCTGTTTTCACTCACCAGGACCTTCAGTACTTTAGCGCTTAAATAACTACAAAGTCTAAATTCAGAACCTAACAAATAACTAAGTTTCATCTGGAACATAAAAATTTACAAAGTTACTTTACGGCATAACTTTTTTATGTATCGAATTCAGTTTTCCATCTGTTTGGAATCCTCCCGCGCGACGGAGGAAAAGACTTAAGATCTTCATTTATATCTTGATATGTTTGTGTCGTCGCTGTTTCTACATCGTTCCAATGACACAAGGTATCCAAGTGTGGGGCCAGAAGCAAGTATGTGCTTGTGTGTTGTTGCCGACAGAGGCAACCGTCGGGAGAGTAACAAAAGGCTTGTCACTGCATGCTTAGTTAATGTGTATCTATTAGATTGGAATTCTAGCTTAAATACTAAGTTATACATGATGACAATGTCGTACGTGATATTAATAATTTGTTGTTGATATTTTTAATTTATCTCAATTCGCTTTTAAAAATCTTATTACCAAAACATTAATTAATAAGCCAATAACTTAGCGACAAATTATAATAGATATAAGCTCAATCCCAGTCCCAATAATTGCATGTTTTATGTTGTGTTAACAAGTTTTATATTGTAAATTTAATGCGAACCTGCAATTGGAACCTATTCATAATTATTTTTATCTGATAACTCTGACATAACTGTGTATTCAAAATAAATAATTTAAAAAAATGAAAATTCCTGTGTCGTTTTGTTATAAAAAAAAATGTTCAAATGTTCATGTTTATGTTTTATGAACATTCGACTGTACCACTCTGTCTCGAGATATAATTATAACGAGAGCGAACGAAGCGAAAAATAACAGGCCAATCAATATCATATTATTTTCATTCTACAGAATCAAGCTCCATTCTGCTAATCCCACTATTATGAGACCAGTCTCATTCGGTGCGCACAACGACCTGACTGTGGTGATGCCGCCGTATTCCGCCGCTTTGCTCACTACAATTTATAGCAAAACTAACAATTTTTTATCGAATTGCCGTAAAACTCTTTAAGAACATTCGGAAATTTTGAAACATTTTAATTAGCTCGACTTTGTATATAATTTTGAAGTATTTTTCTCTGTACCTATATCTTATTGTGTCCTTTAAAGAAAATACAAATTACGGATATGGACATTGATTTCTGACTTAAATTCGAATAGACTATCTATTTGATAAATGTATATGTTGCTGAAATCTCAATAAATGCGGTTAGTATACATAATTGCAAGTAAGTATTCATTCTAACCACTGATTTTGGTGACTGTAATAAATATAGCCAAAATCAGTTCGATTAACAACTCCGGATATTATTAATACTCACCAAGAGGGTTTTGTAAAAGTAATAAGACACCCTTATTTTCTTTATCAAATATGGTTTATTAAAGATAAAATAAAATAAATAGTTAATTTTTTCTGAATACTTTCTGTCTATAATGCCCAGTATTACACAGGATGTTTATTATATTAACATATAGATGAACAATATTTGATGTGTATTTAAGTTTATGTTTTAAGTATGTTTTGTTGTTTTTACATGTTCAACCTAACACGAAGAATAAAGGGGGCTTCGCTTTGCTCACCCCCATTACCCTTACCTAAGCTACCGCAGTGTTTTGCCCTGATATTAGCTGTGCAAATCAGTATTAATCATATTCACCACGGACGTGTGGTGATTACATATACGAACCGGTTAATGTGATAAAAATTGCTGTATTAATTACTTTAACCATCGATATTGGTAAGTATGAATAATATCGAGTTAGTATGCGTAGTAATCGAATCATTATCTTGACCGTAGTATATATATTGTTGGCGAAAGTAAATAAAGTTTATCGATGTCATTTTACATAACTTTACAGCAGTTGTGCATAACACTACGGGAATACGGGTTCAATATCTCGATAAGTAATGAACGAGTATTATTTCTCCATCAATTACCGCCTTCATTAATATCACTTAGCAGCAGTGAGTGAGTAGATGTGACTGAGGCTCGCGTTTCTTTACAAAACTGATTTTTTGTGACAGAATAAGGTCTAGACTTTCCGTCACACTGCCTTCACTTATAAGTGTTTTATACAACTAACGGGCGAGTTCTATCACCGGATAAACAGTCAGATACATTTAATTGACATTTCACTGCGGTTGTGGCTCTGCCTACCATGCGAGAGGTCCCGGGTTCGATGCCCGGCTGGGGATACAGAAAAAAAAACAGGTCTTGGATGTTTATATGTGTGACGTCGCTGTTTCTGGTTACACGACACAGAGTATTCCAGTGTGGGGCCAGAATCAATGTATGAGCCTGTATATAAATGTTTATAAGTAACCTTACTCTATAGGGGGCGGCCTGGTCACCTGTCTCAAAATTTTGTCGCTTCATTTGTAATCTCGGATAAAACCAACGAGTGCTCTACTCGTTGGTTTTATAAGAGATCACAAATTAACCCCTTAATGCATGGCCTTGCCAGAAATAGATAGCGATTTTCAACCTTATTGCTTGGTAATAAAGTTCAAAACCTATGAAATCATATACGGGTTAGTATGCGGTAAGGGGTTAAGCGGAAAAACGTGAAAACAGGTGCCAACCCGTATTACGAGTAGCAAATTCTAATAAAAGGAAACATTTCTTTTACCTAAAAAACACTGCTTTGATTCTCTTTAAAGTCGAACCCGTTCGAAAAAACGAAATGCAAATGTTTCAACAATGAAGGTTGCGAAAACCGACCCAAACAGGCAACACTGTAATTCCACACTAGGATGTATTTTTGTGCAAATAGAGCTAAATACAGGGTTTGCTGAAATAATTATAAAAGTCTTAATTCAGAAGCTGAAATACACTGAAAAGAAAACGGGAAAAAGATTTGGATAATACAGGCTAAAAGCTAATTTGTACTTTTTCGACGGTCTCCTTCGATAACAGGCAGGACAATGAAATCGAAAGACGCGTTTTGAAGGCCTGGAGGAACTTCTGGCCCATGAAGGAGCTGATGAAGGGCAGCCTACCACTGTCTGTACCTGAAACGCAAACTCGTCGATATGTGCATCCTGCTCATCCTATGGCCCACAAACTTGGTCGTTGACCGAGCATCAGAAGTCCGGACTCAAGGTTTGACAGCGAGCAATCGAGCGCAGTATTCTAGGTGTTAAACGAACAGACCGCATAAGCATCACTTTACTGCGTTCCAAAACTGGTATAGTCGACGTAGGCGTATAGACCGCCAAACTCAAATGGAACTGGGCTAGACGTGTCTGTCGCATGCGTCCGGACAAATATGCAAAATCAGCCACTGGATGCGTAGGAGAAGGCCCGGAAGGAGATGGAGGGACGACCTGGATAAGTTTCTGCCAGAGTGGATCGATAAAGCTTCGGCTAGGGATGTGCCAGCTCGAATCAGTGAGGCCTTTGCCCAGCGATGGCCCTATTATTTGACATGTCACACTGTACAGTTTTTACTGCGTACGAAAACCGCACGTTACGATCGGCATAATGTTAAACTACTTGGTAAATACTCATTTCTTATCTGAAAAATTACACATTATGACCATAATGTGTAATTTTTCTACATATTATGACATTCAAATTTCGAACACCGACGCCCGCCTGCGTGCCACTCCTAATTTGTCTGTGAAGTTGGTACTACTGTACAAGCTAAACAACTGCAGAGCCACAATGTTGACCGGCATTGTGACATGCGGTTCCTGAACACATCAAAGAGAGCTTATGATATGTGTGTAGATAAACTAGTGTATGTAGCCTTCGGCTCGTTTCATAATCCTACTCTCGAGTATTAATGCCCTCCATTATGTAGCAGTCACATAAACTACTATTATTTTTCTGATTTACCCCCAAAGTGCACCACAAATTCAAAATGTATTAATTATTTGCTTACGTAACACAACACGTTTGTGTTTAGGGCACATATTACCCAAAGGTACATAAATACATAATTATACCTTTCAACATACGAGTGATCTCTAATGGTTCTGTTTTTTCTTTTTATGTTACAGAACCTTGTGAAATGAATTCTGTTGTGAAGTTTTCAAAGGGCTGCTGCTGAAAATATTTCAAAAGATAAAATATTCCCAGTATTCTTACATTTTGTTGTTTTCGTACACGTAGACATTTTACGACTATTGTCTTAGTGAAATTGCAAAAAACTGTACTCTGAAACTGTCTATTATAATTTGTAAACAGCGCAAATATTCAGATTCTTGGAACGAAAATACTGACAGTTCTTTTTATAAAAAAACAAGTAGAATAACTACAAAAACAAATGAATTTTCTTTCAATAGTACAAACAAATTTTGTCACTCCCACAACTGAGACGAATCCAATGAACATAAAATAATTAAAATACTTTTTTTTTTTAAATACAGGCTGCTTGGACTGCAGCGCGTGCTAACGAGATTGTCATACTTACATACAAACATACATAATAAAATATATACAAACAAACAAACATTTATATACAGGCACATACATTGCTGCTGGCCCCACACTAGGATACCCTGTGACGTGGGAACCAGAAACATTGAAGAGACACACATATAAACATATAAGACTTGGTGATTTATTTTTTTCGTTACGCCCAGCCGGGGATCGAACCCGGACGCCGGAAAAACATTACCCGCCTTCTGGTACATTCGGGTAAAAACCAAAATCTGCGATTTGGATGTTCTAGTCGCAATAGTTTTGTCCTGACAACGGGTCAAAAATTAAACTTGACTTGAGGTCCCATACGAGTTCGCATGGCAGGCGCAGAGTTGCTCACAAATTTTATTTTTCACTTCTTTTTTGTATGCTTATCTTTAACGTTTGTTACCTCGAAACTGGTATTATATATTTATGAACCTATTTTTGTTTTGTAAGTTGACGGTCCAGTAGTCTGACTTTCTTGGGTTCCCTACCCGAAGGGTGTGTTACAATTCAATTCAATTCAATTCAATTCAATTCATTTATTTTCAATTGTAACCTTACAGCTAAATTAACCAATACGTTACAAAGGCGGTAAAAATATTTTACTTATCTAGATCTTGCATTCGTCTTTCTGTCATTCTCTTACATTCCCTCACCAAGCACGCCATCCCACTCGTGAATATATCACACTGTGGTGAGGCGGCGAGCACGGAGTTGATCAGCGCCTGCGCCTGCGCGACGGGCGAGTACAGGTAAAGGTTGGTGCGCGACGCGCGAGTTGCCAGCAGTGCGCGAGCGCGACTACCCCGCAGCCTCATGTATGCGTCGGGCACGAACATTCGCAAACACCTTTGGAGAAGCTCTGTACAGTCGAGTTTATTTCTAAGGATGTTCATTACAAAATTAAAAAGAGATATTGACCTTCTCAATTCTAATGACTCATACCCCAGATGACCTTGCAGAAATCGTGTTGGGTACATATATGGGTAATATCCATGACCCTTTTTGTAGAGACTGCGTAGAAATCGTTTCTGTACTTGCTCCAGCATGAGAATATATTTACGCTCATGCGGAGACCAGGCCGCTGCATTCGTTTCCACTATGCTCCTCACCAAGGCCTCGTACAGAGCGCGTGTAGCCGCGAGTGTGAGTGGCGCCGCGTTACGCAGTACGAACCCTAGCCTCTGGAACGCCTTAGCGGTGAGCTGCTGCACGTGCGGCCGGAACGTGAGCTGCGCGTCGAACAGCACGCCGAGGTCGCGCACCTCGTGCACGCGCGCCACGCTGCACCCGCCCAGCGAGTAGTCGCACAGCACCGGATTTTTCGACCGAGTGAAGCTGAGCATCTCACATTTGCTTGGATTAAAATAAAGCCGACTGTCGAGACTCCAGTTATATACTAAATCTAGATTTTTCTGTAAAATTGCACCGTCCCCCATGTTTCTGACGACCCTCACCAGTTTTACATCATCAGCGAACATCAGCATGTCGCAGTCGCTGACCACATCCGGGAGATCGTTTATCAATAGCACAAAAAGAAGGGGGCCAAGGTTTGATCCTTGACTTATACCCGACTGGGTGCCGTATGGGCTGGATAGAAATTGGCCGTACCTCACAAACTGTCTTCTATCCATTAGATAGTTAGAAAACAGCTTGAGAAGCTTTGGTACCAGTCCTATCTTACCCAATTTTAGTAGCAGGATATCATTATCAACCCTGTCGAATGCTTTCTGGAAGTCCAGATAAATGACGTCAACTTGGTTTCCCGCATCTAGTTCCCGAGTAAGGATGTCGACTAATGTTACGAGGTTCGTGGTCACTGATCGTTTCGGCAAAAATGCATGCTGTGCACTAGTAATGTAGGGCAGCCATTGAGGTAGTAAAGCTGCCTGAAGAACCATCTCAAACACTTTCGCCATTGCACAGAGTATTGCCACTGGGCGGTAGTTTTCGATCATTGTTTTAGATCCTTTCTTGGGAATAGGAGACACCCGGGATATTTTCCAATCCTGAGGGTAATCCCCACTTTCCAAGATAAGGTTAAAAATAAACTTTATTGGGCCGAGTAACTCATCCATACAACCTTTGATTACATAAGCCGGAAGAGCGTCCGGGCCTGGTGACGTTTTCGGTTTTAGATTCTTTATTGCACAACAAATAACATCCGAACTTATGTAACCAATATCAATCCTACGAGACCCCGAGTCGGTTGCACTAGCAGGAGCCGGATCGAGTGACGGTTGTTGTGGTAGGAATACTGAGTGGAAGTGATTCGCGAAGGCGGTAGCCGCCGCGGCCCCTTGATATTCCTGATCACCCTTTGTAACCCTCGCCTCGACGCCTCCTCGGCTGCGTAGCGTGTTAACGAATTCCCAGAATTTAGCGGGTTCTTTGTGCAACTTTACAGATATATCTCTTACATATGAACGATATGCTAATTATGTGTCCATTTTTATTTTGGTTCGCAAACGCTTAAATTCACCGCGAGCATCCTCAATCCCGGTCCGTTTCCACTCCCGATGAAAACGAGCCTTAATCTCAATGTCACGGATAATTGCTCTCGTGTAATAGACAGGATAAATTCTACTACACGATCGCTTCCGTAATTTCTTTGGTATGCAGAGGTCGAATACAGTATATATAGCTTTGTAGAAGTAATTTATTGCACTTTCAGTCGATGTGTACTGATATAGTTCATTCCAGTTTGTATCCTTTAAAATAATGTATAGCTTTAAATAGTCAGCCTTGCTGAAGTTCCAATCTCTAGAAATATCTACATTGGAAGGATCGATGGTATGTGTAGGTGTATAGGTAAAGTCGTACTCGACGCACACGTCAAGTGGCGGGTGATGCTGAGCATCGATCCTACTGAGCTCCTCACCTGGCTCCGACCGCCGCACCGACACCGCACCGTCCAACTCCGGGCTCGTCATCACCACATCTAACATTCTCCCATTCATATTAGGCACGCTATTATACTGATGTAAGTTACATATAGATTGAAAACAATTAAAATAATTAATTGTATTAAGACTTGCACTATACAGGTTCAAGTCACCGAGAATTAAGATTCTTTGACTTGGTATTATTGCACACACATTTTCTACACTGTCGAACCACTTAGTGTTGGTTCACTGCAAACCGAGCCCACAGGTCCTCGCCGTCGCTGGTCTCCAGATGAGGCTGGCGCTCGAGCTGCACGGACGCCCGCGACAGCAGCATCACTCCACCACCCGGTGTCCTTGCCTGACCACCTTCGCGATCTCTTCTCATGATTGACCAGTCTCCAGTACATACTTCAGCGTCAGTTATCGATTCAATTAAGTTGGTTTCCGTTATACCAATTAGGTGTATGTTATCTGGTATAAGTAATAAGTTATTTCGCCATGTACATAATTTAGTTCTAAGACCTCTTACATTTTGGTAGTATGCATAAAGTAAGAACTGTTTAGCTTGTACCTTGTTCAACATGTTGTTGTTCCGGTTGTGTTCTTTCGAGACGAAATAACCAGCGCTCAGCTGAAAAGCCCTTGGGCCAAAATTTTGTACCTAGACATTCATTCAGCATGTGTTCGGGTACACCGACTTTGAATGATAAATAGTCTACTTGTCGTTTCGGTGACAATTTAGAAGCAGAGTATAGGTTGTTGGCTTCCTTTGCATTAAGGTAGTCGACGATGTTTTTGTCGGTTGTATCCAAACGAGCACCCCATACGTGTAAATATTTTATGCGGTCTGCTGCACTTAGAATATCGCTCGCGGGTCCACTTCCTCTCACCACCTGACGCTGACGACGCTGACGGTTTCGTGTCACTAGCTTCCAGTCATCTTGAGCGTCTAAGTCACGAGGCTGACTGTGACTTGCGTTGGAGTTAGAAGGCTGCGAGTCGCATTTATCATCGTTTGCCTCCGATAAGAGAGGCTGGTTCCTCGGCGCATCCTGGTTCACCTTCTTATTGCGTCTTGTCTTCACAATTGAAACGAAGTTCGGTTGTTTACATCCAAATGGTTTATTCGACGTCGACAGCGGCATCGCTGCGTCGCGCAACGGTTCCGTCTCGCTCGCACCCGTAGCGCTTAGCACCGGGGTCGCGGACATAGACGATTCCGGTCGAGGCAACTTCGAAACCGCTGCAGCCTCGCATCGGGAACATGTCTGTTTAGATGTACCCTCCTCTTTCCAGTTTTTGATGAACGAGTGCAGTTCTTGTATTTGCTGTTTTAAAGCACTAATTTCCTCATTTTGAGCACTGAATTTACACTCCAGACTAGCAAAAGCCTTCAGCACTGCGTTGGTTTCACTCGGGGCTAATTTCGGCGGCATTATGGACAGTAATTTAATTAAAATTGTCGAGACGATGTGCACATATCGAGCGTGCGTCGACTAATGTCGACAACATGTTACGAGACCCTATTGCCGCATACCTCCGCTGTCCGTATGTGTGTCCGTCGTCGGTCAGCGGGCTCTAACCGAACCGGAAGAGAATTGAAACTTACACAGAATGTGTATTTATGTTGCCGCTACGGCAAAAAATAATTAAAACAATTTGATTATATAAATTAAAGGGGTCGCCATATGGAGACGTGTTTCCATATTCCTGCCCCTCTAATTAAATAATCGTAATCGATAATTTCGCGTCTCATTTTATTCGTGTCGGTGCCGCAATATTTATTTATTTATTCAATTACATAACAATTCGTGACATTATATATATTTTTTTAAATATACATATTTGAGTAGCATAAGGCCGCCCTACGATGCATCTAAGGTGATACTAGGGTTTTCTTTCGAAGTTTTCCATCACAAATGTCTACTCTCTTCTGCCTTATTGCCAATAAATGGTAAGTGTTAATAAATAATTAATTAATTAATTAGATTTACTAAACGTACACTCAATTATATTTACTAGACGTAACTGTAAGAATGTCCTATATAGCTATAATCTGTAAGACTATGGTCCGTTAGACTTCTATTCTAGCTCCCGATCCCGACACACAGTTCACCCTAGTGTGGGAGTTAGGGCCATCTCAATAATTAGGATATATGAAGACCAATAAACACTTATCATTTAATTTTAATTCATTGTTAGATTAGATTTGTTGCAAAATATAAATATGTCACCACACCTATAGTTAGAAAAACCTTAGAAAACCATACGTAACTTTTCTTTTTACTTAAACTTGTTATAACCCTGAGTACTAAAAGTAGTATCATGAGGACAATAACAAAGTTTTAGAGTGCGTGCAGTAAACATATCACGTTAGTCTACAAATATAGGCACAAAACTTTGGAACTCAGACCTCCTAGGCCTAATTATGTAACACTTAGGGTAGGGCAGACCGTAGATAATTTGTGCACTTACTAAAACCTAGTGGCACTCATTTGGATATGTGCAACTAAAACCAAGTATGTTTTTAGTTGCACATATCTAAATGAGTGAGTGAACCAGTGACCGAATGACCCTCGAGTGTAGTGAACGAGAGTGAAAGAACTATGTTGTGATGGTAAATTAACAAACTAAATAATAATAATACCTTGGACACTATTTACACACATTGATCTAGCCCACAACAAGGATTCCCTGTATCTTGGGTACTAGACAACGATACACATACTTATATAGATAAATATTACACTTAGATAGATAAATAACCTTGACTAGGGTACAAACATCCGTTCTAATCAACAAATATTTGCCCCCATCGGGACTCGAACCCGGGACCCTTGCCAAATACCAAATACCAAATGTCTTTATTACTGTAGATATTTACATATACTTAGCAATCGTCATTTTTTGCCACTTCTCTACATTGGACCACGGTGGGAGAAGAAGGGCGTTGAAACTCCCGCAGATTGATTTTTTGATCTCTTTTGAAAAATTGCTTATGCTTAACTAATACAAAATATAATATTTAGTCATTATCATAATTAATAAGCAGGAATAAATAATTACAAAATTATTAACAGCAAGGTCTGTGTTGAGCCAGATTAACCCCATACAGACCCATCATTTAAGTAATCTTGTACATTGTAATATCCCTTTTTCGACAAAGTCGCTTTAACATGGTTTTTAAATTGCTCAAATGGCAATGTCAAGATCTCCAGAGGTATCTTGTTGTAGTAGAGAATACACTGACCCTTGAAAGAATTGCTAACCTTCGCGAGTCTAAATCGGGGCGCAAGTAGTCGGTGATTATTTCTCAGGTTAACATTACAGCTATCGCTACAGCTACAGCTTGGCTTCGAAGGCAGGGACATTGCCGACTCGGCCAATCGGGTCGTCAAAATAAATGAACGAATGTTACTCAAGTGTGGATGGGCGCGCTGTGGTCCTGTTTGTACCTATAGATAAGTGAACTTGTAATTGAGCGATTCATCTAGTGAGGGAAAGAACGGAGGACCGAATGAACACATAAGTGATTGTATTATTTCTTATGCCAAATAAGCTTAGTTTTCCAACTGAAATAATGACTAGACTAGAATAAGGTACAATCTGAGTCAATAAATGAATATTAAATAAGAATATGGTTTTTCTACGGAATGAATGAATGATTGATAAATTTATTTATGAATGAATGAACGAATGACGGAATGCTACTCACGTGTATATTGGCGCGCTGTGGCCCTGCTTGTACCAGATGACGAGCGCGAGTCGGTCGTCGGGCAGCGCGGGCGTGACGTCACAGGGAAGCGCCGCGCCTCCCCCCGCCGCGCCCTGCAGGGGGGACGTCTGCGCCGCTGCGGGGAGATTAGGCAATTAGTATAACCAGGACCCGTAAAGTCTCTTTGGCTCTGAGCGAACTGAGAACTCTCTTAATCGCATAGGGTAATGTAGGGTGAGAGAGAGAGAGAGATAGAGAGAGATAGAGAGAGAGAGAGAGAGAGAGAGAGAGAGAGAGAGAGAGAGAGACGCGACAGCTCGCTCAGTACCAAAGAAACTTGGCGCGAATTTTATAAAAAACTACTTGAGATAGTGAATCGGAGAATCGGTGCGGGAGGGGTGACATTTACGTGCTTACTCAGACGTTACGCGAGACATTAGTGCGGGGTCCGCGTAGCATGTAATGTCAACCCTTCCGCGCAGTCATTTAAATATACCTCTTGTAATGTTTATCTACACACGTATCATAAACCCTCTTTACTGCGTACAAAAACCGCACGTTACGATCAGCATAATGTTAAACTACTTGGTAAAAACTCATTTCTTATCTGAAAAATTACACATTTTGGCCATAATGTGTAGTTTTTCTACATATTATGACATTCAAATTTCGAACGCCGACGCCTGCCTGCATGCCGCTCCTAGTTTGTGTGTGAAGTTGGTACTGACATTCAAATTTCGAACGCCGACGCCCGCCTGCGTGAAGTTGGTACTACAGAACAAGCTAAACAACTGCAGAGCCACAATGCCGATCAAACATGCGGTTCCTGAACACATCAAAGAGAGCTTATGATATGTGTGTAGATAAACTAGTGTATGTAACTGTACATAATTAGGCATTAAAACTCTCGAGTGATATTATTATGAAACGAGCTCGAGTATTAATGCCCTCCATTAGGTAGCAGTCACATAAACTACTATATTTTGCGCTAATTTACAACTCTGAGGGGAAGTAATTCATAATCATAATGGTGTTTCTGCCTCCGTAGAGAAAGGTGCAATGACTGAGAAAGGGGGTAACAAGGGGAAGATTTGAAGACTCTTTTATCATACTTACTTATATATAATCTGATGTAAAAGATTATCTTACGACACCAGTAATTTCGACAACATTTGCACGCATTAAGCCCTATTTCAGTAGCCTTCTCCGTATAATCTCGTGGCAATATTTCACGTTGAAAAGACGTGGTTATCTGCCATCTATCTGTCAGAGTCTCGCCCGGGGCCAACTGCGATGAGAGATAGAGATGGCGAATGTAATTTATGTAATTGATCGAAATCATCGAGGCTGCTGTTTGCCGCGCAAAAGTTAATATAGTTTTTTTTTAAAAGGTATAAAAAACACAATGCAATTCCTTTAGATGAAGATTGCAGAAGAGTTTTGAAATAAAAACAAAAAGCTTCCAAATAGCTCGCTAGAGAGCGTGACAGAATTTGGTGTCTAGAGTTGACATGTGATTAACTGCAATGGGAACTTTCGTTCCGAAATAATTAGCGCGAGCTTAGGTTCTTACACTATTCAGACTATAGTACCAATATGTAATGTCACAGACTGAGGTCACAGACCACAATTATATTGTACCCTGTGGTGAAACCCCAATTCATACAACGTCATCTGGCGAGCTGTTTTGATAATTGAGCTGTCATAGATATACTAAATGCTTCTGTATTTCAATAAAATAATCTTGTGAGTCAGAAAATGTATGCATGAATGAGTAAACATATCGATATCCGTTTCTGTACAAATAAATTATGATCTCAACTCGAAACGATGACTTTTTCGATACATCTAATATTCAAGGTCAAGGTAGGTGTGGTCATTTACTAGGGGTTTTTTATGGACATCATTTTAAACAACTTTAGCTTCGAAACCGATTTGATCAGAGCAACTTAAAATTTCCCTTCTCCATACAAATCAGCTGATCGAACAAAATACATGATGTGAAAAATAAAAGTGCCCTGATCGCATCGGTTTTATAACAACACCCTAAAATATGACTACACGTTTTTTTTACACCCCTAATACATGGGTACGGGTCAACACAGGTAAGATTAATTTAGGCCTAAACAGTAGACTGGCCAATTTCTCGGGTCAATGACCTCTTGTTTCAAGCAAGTCACATTCCGATTCTCTCATAAGGGCCATCCCGACGTCTCGAGATCAGATACTTGACAATTCTGCTTCGATACTTGGCGATACTTGAATGACACTAGGTGCTGTTACTTGTGTCGGCCTTCGGATATACATGATCGAAGTTATGCTACAGAATACTGCTAGTCTGTGATTCAAGATGGCTGCCGAAATTCTATCTGATATGTTTGTCTATTATAATTGGTTTGCATCTAGATTAGGGGAGGCAGTTGCTCACGTCTGAAGAAACCACTTGCATCCCAATGCCACTGCCGTTCACGTCCTCCCTGGGTGGTGCTGATGAGCAACAAATGTATCCCAAGACGTTAATTTCCAGGTTCTCGATAGAGGACCTGCCCAAATTGTGATCTTTCAAATACTTTTGACGCTGGCAAAATTAACCTCAAAACAGGTTATATAGCATGCCATAAAAGAAGAAGTAGAAGAAAAATCTAGATTGCATTATTTTTATCTACATCAAAACCGGAACTATTGTACAATATCAACAACTGAATACAATGTTGCGTGTTCACTAACAAGTGTTAATTTAAATCACATTTAGATTATTATCTCGGTTCACTCCTTTGTTATATATATTTTACTTTTTAAACAGTACGTAACTATATAATCACGGCTGTATTTCGGTTGGGGTAGCCATGGAAGCAGGATCACGCAATTATCTCAGTCAAGATAGGTAAAATTAGAAGTTAATATAATAGGATATAAACATGCGTACCTATATTGAATAACTGTCTAAAAGTGTGCCCTGCCACCCCGTACAGGAAATTTATATAATAATAGCATAGCAGTGCAATAATAATAATAATAATACCTTGGACACCTTTTACACACATTGATCTAGCCCCAAACTAGGATTCCCTGTATCTTGGGTACTAGACAACGATATATATAGAGAAATATTATACTTAGATAGATTAACCATGACTAGGGTACAAACTTCCGTTCTCATTAAACAAACATTTGCCCCCACCGGGACTCGAACCCGGGACCGTTGGTTTCGTAGGCAGCGTCACTGCCGATTAGGCCATTCGGGTCGTCATAATAAATAAATAATATATATTTGTTAACGGCAATCTGTATAATCCGGTATTATATGTAATGCCTAAAACGTGCAGGTAATGTATGAAATATTACTTATTTTATACTTTGCCTAGGTATTATATATAATACTCAATTCGCAGCCGGTAATGTATGTAAAAGCGTAAAACACTGCGGTAGCTTAGGTGAAGAGTAAAGGGGGTGAGCGAAGCGAAGCCCCTTTTATCCTTCGTGTTAGGTTGTACATGTAAGAAAACCACAAAAAATACTTAAAACATAAACTTAAGTGCATAAAAACATAAAAAGAAGTTTGGTGATCATTTATCCAAACACAGTTTGGTAATCGTTTACTAATTCTCGCGGTCGTTTCGAATTTATTGGTTGTAAAATAGGTGCGATTTTGGTAATCTTTTAAACATAAGCCTTTGTTTTTATACTTTTTTGTACGATGGTGCGAGTCTGACTCGAAAATCAGGTAGAGTCTGGAAAAACCCAAAAAAATCAGCACCAGAATAAGTAGGTACCTGGTACTACCCAGCGAGCGGTCGCGGTAAGGAATTCCATTGTTGGACAGGTACACTTTGCATGACTGTCCGAATTTAGTCCTTATGGTTTATACAATAAGGAAAGAAGAAAGGGTGAGCTTATCAAGAACGCAGGTGTTACACTTTACGATCGGACAAGTCTATCGTTCGGTGGTAGAGTAGTGATGGGATATTGTCGATCTTCGCAAGGATTTTTTATTAATGTAACTGTCGAAGCTATCAAAGTAACTTTCAATGTCAAAAGAAACAAATTTAATTTAAAATAAAATAACCCTCATGGTGACTATGCCGCTGCCACCCCAGATAGGAAAATAGGAGGATGTAAAAAAACATAAAGATATTTATAGATGTAAGAATGGGAACTGTAACCCAAGCTGAGACATTGCAAAATCGCGATACAATAAAATCATCGCGAAAATTTAGTTTCAACAAAGATTGCATTGCAACCATTTCAGAAAGAAGTCATGACTAACGCAAATTCATAAAGTATCCATTTGACATTTGACTTTATTCATATTTGCCGGCTAATCGTTAAAGAACAAGCCAATTTATTGTCATGAATATCTCATTTAGTCTGAATTCTCTCGGGAAATTACTCGTGTATCAAATTATTACAGTCTTGAGGTCCTTCGATATTTTACAGTCCCTGATGATTGATTTAATTTTTCATCCCCGACGTACAAGTAAGGATGTCAGAATACGTTTGAAGCCCCTGTGCCTGTGACGCCGTAGCTGTTAGATGGATAAACCAATGTGGACGCGGTTTTTCAATAAATCACATTATTAAGTTAAGTTTTATTTCAATTCTTTGACAGGTTCTATATTATTATTAATTATTTTTTTCTATGTAAAGTTAAAAATATATTCCAAAAAATCAGCTTCGTTGAAAAAACATACATGTTTATGCTTTAAATAATACATATACATTAACAGTAGAAACTAGTCTCAATGACCGTTTAAAAGTAAGAAATCACAGAATACGGAAGTATGTCTAGTACCCAAGATACAGGGAATCCTAGTTAGGGGCTAGATCAATGTGTGTAAATGGTGTCCAAGATATTATTATTATTATTATTAAAAATTCATTAGAATCCGAGTTTGGACTATCAAAATGATATAAACGAAGTGATAAACTAAACCAGAATTAATAAATGTCATAACATCAAACACATTGACTGGGTACATCTATAGTCAATACAATACTCCTCATAATCCTCATAAGGCGTGTTTATTTAATTTTAATTCAAAATTAACAAGCGCCTTGTCTAGACAGTGGTTTTAAAATTTGTTTCTAAGAAAATCCTTTCTCGAAACACTAATCCTAAAATATTTAAAGCACTTACCTACATTTATTTAATTTGACTTAGAACCATTGAAATTGTATCTTAGGACAATAATTTCATCACAACTTATTACAAGGCACGAAATTCCAAAAGACACTTCACAAATAAAGACCGAAGATAATAATTAGAGGAATTTATGGAAATACGCGAAAAAAACATAAACTAACACAATATTACTTCTTTTTCCAAACGGTGTGGGAGTTGCGCAGTTGCGACCAAGTTTAGGTGAAAAAAAGTTTACCTTGGTTACCTCGAACTCAGTTTAATAACAAGTGCAGTACAAAATCACGGATGTCGATAAACCAATCAATCAGTTCAATCCCCTCACTAACACAACCATTCCACGCCAGGTGTTTCAAATCTGTGAATACACACAAACAGACCGCGACTTATAAAGAGGCAATTCCGGCATAACCGAGTGATCATTCCGAGAACGAGGGATAATCGAGGACGCCTCTAAAATCGAATAATTATTTTGTGGCATAATAATGAGATGCCGTTGACAAGGCCGATCAGAAAAAAGGAAAGTGTTTTTTTCGGCGGGATTTGCTTTGTGGGAATTTTCGAGGTTATGTTTAGTTTAGGAATAAAATAGGTTTCTTTTTTGATGTAGGTTGAATGGGTGCCATTTTAATGTGTGAAGGCTTTTTATAAAGTGTTGAATGTATTGTACGTGTCAAACGGCTTTATTTATTATTCGAGACTGCTCTATTCTTGTGATAAATGTGACTTTTTCTTTGTTACTTCTCATTTTCTAATTCTACACGATGTTTGATGTGTAATGGTTTAATATTGTATCAAATAAAACTTGCACACATACTCACATCATTACACATGCATATTAACTTAAACAGTAGTATGTAGAATAGAATAGAAAGTACGTTTATTCGCTGTATCAGCACACACTCTCACAATAAACTAATAAACATAACAAAGTGGCCGTCAGGTCTAGTGCCACGTGCGCATAGGGTTACCATATGGACAAATAAAAATTCAGGAGATTAAACCTGATTTGTATTGTAAATTCCTGAGATTTAGTCGTAATTTCAATAAAAAACTAATGGAACTCTACAACCTATATTTACAATAAAAGTCACAATTAAAAAAAAAAATAATAATAATGTAATTTGTGATTTTAGTTAGGCTGTTTGATCTCTTAGTTACTGGAGAGTTTACACGAACGATATATCGATTTGCTCGGTTTTATTGAAAATTCCTGAATTCCGAAGATCTTACGACAATTCCGGAGTTCCGGTGGTCTGTAAGTCCGGAGATCTCAGGACAATTCCGGAGATATGGTAACCCTACGTGCGCATGCGCCGCGACAGAAAAATGACCCAGACTCGGCATAATGCCACAGGAAACCTCATTATGTCCCCACCGAGAGGCACAGGCCTTTCACGAGCCAGCATGATGGGGTACGGATCAACTTACTCGAACTGTAAAAGCTTACATAGTGAAGATGGTTTATTGTTACATGCTTAGGATAGGGTAGGATACCGATGTATAACAAACATAACATAACACAGCGTCACGCCTTTTCCCGTAGGGGTGGCAAAGGCATAAGTATGCCCACGTTGTGTTATTCCAATCGCTTTGACCTATTTTAAGTTTTTTCCCCCACATACAATTCTTAAACGCCCAGTGGACATACCCAGCCGGCCATTCACCAGTTAATTAATTAAGCGAAAACCTTCCCACTAGCACAAAAGAACAAAAAATCTAAGCCCTTTGAAAAATCAACAACGAGAGGCCCTGATTTTTACAACGATACACAATAGAGAAATTTTACATGGAATATTAACTAAATAAACATTTTCAAAGAGGTATTACGGTGTAGATTACTATAATTTACGGCTTGGGTTAGCTCCCTGTGCCCGCGGGATGAATATATTATTTATTGGGTATAAAGAAAAGACGTTTTTATGGTCTGTGCCTGAGGCGAGGGGGTTCTGGATCCTACTGAGGGTCGAATTCGCGAAGGCTATGCTTAAACCATGTGATTTAGCAATTGGCCATTTTGATGAAAGTTTCGTTTAACAGGGCCTTAATACATTTTATAACCACATATCACAAGCCCTCTTTATTGCGTTCAAAAACCGCAAATTACGACCAGCGGAAAGATAAACAGTTTTGTTAGAATAGAACACATTTATTATAAGTAAAAATGACATTATTGTTAAATAATAATATCGAATTCGATGTTCTTATTACCTTAAAATTTCGAACATCTCTGAAAAACCAAGCAATTTGATTTGACCTCAATTCTAATATCACTGGAGATGATGTTCTATTCGAAATTAAATGTCAATGCCGCAATGAGAAGACTTCATAAACTCCTAGACATTACTTACAAAACATGAACAAGACAGATTTAAACTATGTGAAAAATGCCTTAATCGTCAAATACTCTGTGTCAAAACCCGACAAACATAGATGATGTTTGTCGGGTTTTAATACTGAGTAAGTAAGTTAAGCAAAGAGTTTCATTCATACATAGGTTTTAACTTTGAGTCTTTGACTATGAAGGCATTTTTCCTAATATTGATCGTGCGAGTGACACATTTGTCATTTGTAGGTCTACTCTACAAAATGTGACTTCATTACATAACTATAATTTAAGTAGTATTGTGATGAATATGCAGCAACGTACCTTTATATTTTCTTCTATCTGTGCCGATAAACCGAGAACTGTCGAGCGGAAATAATAATCGTTTTATGCCGGTAAAGTTATTTCAATAATGCCCACTTGAAAACAAGATACGGTAAAAGATCATTTACGGAAAGAAATTGATCAAAGTTGATCTTATTCCGATAAGGCTCTCCTTTAATCGCTGAGGATTTGGGTAGCAACAGATTTTCATAGCATTACACGCAAGCGCAGTCCAACGTGCTACGAGTGCCAAAATGCAAGTTGCTACGAAGTGTGACGTCATTTGTGCTACGACAGACAACGCGACAAGCAAAGCATTCTATGCTAGTGTAACCTATAGTTCAGTTCACCTTTCAAACCAAAATCTACATCAAAATCGGTCCATCCGTAAGATCTATCAGAAGCTATCTACACGAATACATAAGTTATACACTCGGCGCCACGAATAAAGAGCTCTCGGAGAAACTGGCGGGGATTACTGCGCATGTGTACAGTCGCGGCATAATTCCGAAATGCGTTTTTAGGGTTAGTGTGAAGGAATGAGTGTTCAGGACTTTCTTCACTTCTATTTTTTCTCTGTTTGATATTTTGTTGATTGGGATATTAGCCGATGTAAATAATGGACTTTGTGTCAAATAAACTATAGGTACTCTCTATTGACAACATTTGTTAACGTCAAGGTTGAAACCTATATATAAATAACCCCCTAGCATAGAATGCCCCTAGTCACTAGGGCCTAGTGAATATAGATACTTGTAGTAATAGTCCTGCACACTCTTTTCTTCCCGCTGACTAATAATTTGTAATTCGACCGGGGCGAAAGATAACGTTGGGTAATATTGTATGCGACTGTACTCAAGAAGCTTCGAGACGTGCTTTCGGTGCGGGCATCGGGAAGCGACTGCAGTGTGACCAGATTAAATTTTACGAAAATACCGAGGCACCTCAAAAAAATACTGAAATATACCGATTTACATAGGACAGATATACCAATAAAAATACTGATTTTCTTAACAGGTTTTATTTATTCATTTTCACAATAAATGTTAGAGTTATATTTTAACATCTTTTTCGAAGGATTAAATTTTACACAACCTCCTTCATCCTTAACACCTTGCTTTGTTTTTAAAATTGCTGACACATTTTTGTTTACAAATCTATTTCTTTGGTCCGTTTTTATTAAATTTATCTGTGAAAATATGCGCTCGCATGCAGCATTCGATACCGGTATACATAGCAGAGATTTACTAAAACTAGTTATATTTTTGTATTTTAACATGCCATCACTGTTAGAAATTTTCCCAACTTCCACCCAAAATTGTTCACATGAGATGGGTGAGCCAGTGCTCGAAGATTGTAACAAATCACTTACTTCGCGATCAAACTTTAGGGTTCTATATTCTTCGTCGATTAACTGCATTTGTTCTGGCTGTACTTCGCTTGGGAAAGTTTCTATTACATTTCGTAAACTGCGAAATTCTTTATGCACGGCAGTGTGTGGGTCAAGAAATTTTAGTTCTTTAAAAACTGGATTTTCAAAAGGCAAACGTGATTTCAATTGCGTGCTTAGCTCAATTAAAAATGATTGGCACCTTCTGAAAAACTCAGCAATCTGTTCTTTCATGTTTACATTTCCCCTGTGTTTGATTAATTCTTGGCCCACTTGAATACCTAAGTACATATCTTTCAATGGCAAATAATTTACATGTGACTTTGGGTCTAAGGTAAATACATTTTCTGTATGTTTGATGTAATTAGTTTTCATGAAGCAACCCAAAATCGACAAGTACATACTAGATGCATCATCATACAGTCTATCAATGCACGGATAGTCGCCTTGAAAAATTACGTTAAATTTGTTTACAATCGGCAAAATGTAGTCCAAAAAGTGAAAGTACAATTTGTTTATATCAGTGGTAAAAGAATTATATAAAAATTCTGATGACATATTGCGATCACTCAAGTATTGGTCTTGAAAGAACAATTGCAATGCCCTCCACTGCTCAATTATTCTACTAATACAGGCATGAAGTGAAAGCCACCTTATGTCGTAATGACGCAAGATTCTGTGATTTTCAGTGTCTGTGAAATTTTGGAACTCAGCAAATTCTCTTTGACGCTTGCTGCTTTGAGAAAAATATCCATATACTTCTTTTACTATTTGTTCTAAATTTCTAGGCAGTATTTTACAGGCGTGGCTAACACTTAATGCTGCAGAGTGACAAACACATTTTATGAAAAAGCACTTTGGGTTTACTTCTTTAATTTTTGCAACAATGCCAGAGTGTTGACCAAACATCACATTCGTAGTATCAGCAGCGAATCCTATTACGTCTTTTATTTCTAAACCTAATTCGGATAATTTTGATGACAACGAATTAAATAAATGACCTGCGGTCTCACCACTTAAATCAACTAAATCAAGGAATTTGGTTTGTACAGTACATTTAGTTTCAGAGAAGTATTTAATTACTATCGCCAATACTTTGACTGTCGCAACATCTGTACTCTCATCGATTATAATTGAATATACTGGTTTACCTGAAGGAGATGCAGTACGAAGTATGTCCTCAATCATATCTTTTTCGAATTCGGGTCCTAAAACATTATAAGTTATAGCAGCTGCTTTGGTTCTCTTGCAGGAAAATTCTTTCGCAATATCGGAATCGGTAAAACACTTCACTAGAACTTCACTAAGATGGTCCATAGCTCTAAATGGGATATTGTGTTCCGACAGAAAACTGCATAAACGCAGCTCAGCTTTCTTGACTTCGTCTTTCAGTGGGGCCTTTTTGAAAAATGTATCAACCTGAAAATTAAATGAAAAAATACTTGGTTATTTTGGAAACAAAACCAGGATGATTAACTTTGAATTAAAATATATCAAAACTCCTTGAACTAGGTAAGTAAAGCGAGTTATGCTTACCTTTGACTGTCCTTTATATTTTATCAAGTTCGATTTATGCTTTTCAGTATTTGCATGCTGTTTTATAGATGCTAATCTACTTTGCAGTTTCGCATTGCATGCTTTACAAAATGCGGTGAACTCATCATCTTTATAACGTGAAAGCCACGAAGAAAATTCCGGAATTTGTTCCCACTTAGCTAAATAACTTTGCTGAAAACTAGACATGCTGTCCGGATGGATGCAACTAAGTAAATAAAAATAACGAAAATCGCAATCTATTTATATGATGACAAAAACATCTCCTATTTTGGGGAAATTCCCGAATTATCGAAAGAAAGTCCTCAAAGATTAAGTCGAGTGCAGAAGAGACAATCATTTCACTTGAACCGTATTAGACGATTTAATACTAGTAATTAAGTATCTTTTATGTCTAACTACTACCTATTCATGCAACTGAAAACTTAAAAACTAGACGTTGTTTTGAAAATTATAGATAAACTAGCGGTCCGTCCCGAATTCGTCCGGGTAGACTGATATTCATGAAACAAACGGATTTGAATGTATGAAATCTGGAAATTACACTATATCTAATGTTGCAAACCGCATTAAAATCGGTCCAGCAGTTGTAAAGTTTTAGGCGAACATACATTGTGCAACTCTGATTTATACTACGTATTGATTGATAATTGTATAGGTAGTATTACAATACTACAACGCCGGCGACGGCCGTCTTTCTTGTCATATCTGTAACTTACTCATCTTTGCTCATAGATAACATGTATAAACTAAATCCGGTAAAGCCCCCAGCCAATGTTCGCGTTCCGGGGAATTCCGCAAACATTGTCCCAAGGACGATCACTCACTACGGTGTTGCCATAACGTCAACCATAATATACCCAAAAATACTGACTCCCAGCAATATACCTGAAAATATACTGATGTTCGGAAAAATCGATGAAATATACTGAAAAAGTATTAAAATACTGAATCTGGTCACACTGAGCGACTGATTAACGAATCAGGTGCCGGCGCTGACTACCGCCCCCGTCGCTCCTCACTTCCCGCGCCAAACACTTGTGAAAAGTGACTACTGCGCATTCAAGGACAAAGCTCTTTAGTCGTGGCGCCCGGTACCACAAAACAAACAGCCTCGAGCCTTTTTAAACTCTAACGAAAAAGGATGTGTTATAAGTTTGAAGCGTCTGTTCGTGTGTCTGTCTGTCTTTCCATGACACTCTAGCGCTCAAAGGGGTGGACGGATTTTAATGCGGTTTTTTTCAAATTGGTAGTAAACTTTCCTGCGATGATTTTTGGGGTTCGGTACCCGAAGGGTGCCAAACGGGGCCTCCGCTGTCCGTCCGTCCGTCTGTCTGTCACCTGGCTATATCTCATGAACCGTGATAGTTAGACAGATGAAATTCTCACAGATGATGTATTTCTGTTGCCACTATAACAACATATACTAAAAAACAGAATAAAATAAATATTTAATGGGGCTTCCATACAATAATTATTTCAATACCACATAGAAACTTATGGATGTACCTGGTTACGTACATGGAGTGTGAAAGTAGCCGCACCAATCACTTTGTAAACGACGTTTTGCTATGTAAAATCCAACTATTCACTCACACCATCCCTACCATTGTACCCTTCGTACGCGAGTTAGACTCGCACTTGACCGGTTTGGCGGTTCATAAGTTATCAGCCTAAATAGAGACAAGGAACCTTTTTCATTAACGCGTTATATTTTTTATTTATAGTTATCCCACGTAGGGTCGCATAGGCACAGTTGCGCCCTCGTTTAGCCTACTCAATGCTTTATTTTGCGTGAAAGGGGGCTAGTCCATCGTCGCAGCAATCTTATTTAAATCTTAAAACCTATTTCCGCGATTGGAATTCACAAGTTAAGAAAAAGTGGGAACAAGTTCGACAGAAACTGTAAACTTCAAATGATAGTTCTTAAAACAAATTATGACCGTCAATAAATCTTAATACTGACTATAATCCTCAGGATTTTGGGAATTATAGGATTATACTCTCTGGATAGTCGGCCCATAACTAGAGCACGTAATGTCCCAATTAAGTACAGTGAGCGGTGCATCAAGCAGAAATTTTGGTTTCATTTTAAATAATGTACATTATAACTAATATCATTAATTTTTATACGTTTATTTAATAATGGCTATTACTTACTTTTGTGTTTGTCTTTTATTTATTAGTATATAATAGTAGTACATTAAAAGTATTTGGTATATTATTATAACAATTACATAATTTGTTTTATTTATTATTTATTTTATTTGTAACTACTTCGTCATTTATTTCGTTGTATTGTTGCACACATAGAACTACCCCTGCTCAGCAAACAACCTTTCCCATCTTAGCCTGGTTTGCTGGGAGATATCTCTTATTAGAGATAAGCTTGCCTTTGTACACTATTTTCATGTAAGTCTTGTTTTTTATATGATTTGTGTGCAAATAGAAATTATGATTTATCAACAACTTTCAATGTGCCCCTTTTAGTGCATGGGCCCAATCAGCTGATTTACTAGTAATTAATTATTATGGTAGTCTCTGCTGTAGGTCCCGGCTACCATCGCTACTTTTGACTAAGGCTTTGCTTCCCAAGCGAGAGGTCCTGGGTTCGAATCCCGGTTGAGGTGGAACTAAACGAAATCGCCAGGTCTTTGATATGTACATGCTTTTCATTTCGCTGTTATTGGTTTTCACGACACATTATATAGTGTGTGGGGGCAAAAGCTATGTAAGTGTCTATGTAAATGTTATGTTAGTTTTGTGATATGATTTGGTAATAGTAAATTATAAAGCTGTGTCAGAGGCCCTAATAGGGAAGCTTGAAAACTTCTGAAAGTCGGTTTGGCCACAAGCCCGACACTTCCTCACCAACCCGGACTGGGCCAGCATGGTGGAATATCGTATTTGTGCCGGCACGTACGCCCGCCACAGATATGCGAAAATATCTCATCATGTCTTATGCACGTCATTAATAACATGTACCAACCTAGTATATAAGCTAGGATTTCCTATGATAAATTAATCTCAAGCCTTTTACTTTACTCCCGAAGATGTCGCTCTCCTTATAATTGCCTCTGGCAAAGTATTTAAGGCATTTTCCTCTCGGTGGGGTTATTACTAATTGTTGGCCCCAAGGCTACATTAAATATTTATTTTAAATATTATGGTAGTCCCAAATATATATTTCGTTTGCAACCAAAAGCTCGATAGTAGATCGAAAACTCAAATCAAATCAAATGTCTTTATTACTGTAGATATTTACATATACTTAGCAAACGTCAGCGTAGCTAGTTAAATCATCCTAAGCAAAGTGTTCTTAACTTTATCTGCCGTTTCATGATCGCAAATCCACAATTAATCCCGCACATGGCCACCCCACAAATTATGACGTCAGGTCAGGACATTGAGTCATTTATCGTAATTTATGGCCACTAAGGGAAACTGGGGTGACCAGTTTAAACCGGTTATTTAAAGGGACAGACAATTTCGAAAATACATATTTGTACATTAAACTGGAATGTTTTTGACCGACCCCACGCTTTATAGGGTAGGGTCGGCCATACCCCATTCCAAAATCCACTTTCTAATTTGGACGTTATTTGATCAAATCAAATCAAATCATTTATTTGTTAAACATAGGTAGGTAGTAGGATATGTACATTCAGGTGTTATAAAAATATTATGTATCTCTATGTCTAGCCATCGGGCATACAAATATTTCATGCAAGTGTAGGTAAGTATATATTAATAGTTTTAACAGAAAAATCAATTGGATTCATATTACATTACATTTGTCAAATATTACCATAAACTTACAAGTTATTATCAAAAAGGTATTCTGATATGGAGGTATATTTTGTTGATTAGAAGCTTACGTAATTCCCTTTTAAATTGCAATATATTGTCGAAATTACGTATATTATCAGGTAATCTATTAAATATTTTTGGTGCCATACCAAAAATACTGTTTTTAAATAATGCTGTATGGTGTTGGGGCATACTAATTTTGTGAAGGTGTCTTTTGCTATTAATTTTAGTGTATAGATGCATGTTCGTCTTGACAAACATAGCTTCCTCAAGAATATACAGGGATGGCACTGTCAGAATATTGAGCCTCTTAAAATGTTGTTTAGCGCTATCTCTACGGCAAAGACAACATACGGCCCTGACACATTTTTTTTGTGCAATTAACACATCCATTGCCGATCACGCGATAACGCGTGATCCGGCCTGCCTACCCGATGGCCGATCACGCGTTATCGCGTGTTTCTTTCTAATGGATTTGTATGAGCTGTGGAATAGCGGCCACAGCGTAAAGGCGCGTGGAATTTATTTTGGCCAGCAGGTAAGGGAATTACCTTTCGAGTGGTGGGCGTGGCCTGCGGGTGAGTCATATTGTTTTTGTCGGGTAGTTCACGAAACGCCGGCGTTTGAGTGGGAGCGTTTTTGTTGATATTATTAGTTTTTTTGCAATTTCTAACTTGTTTTCGTTTAAATTACGTACATTATTTTGTTTTCAATAATGAATAATGAACCAGGACCCTCAAAAAGAACCACTACCTTGCCAAATCGTGCAAAAAAAAGACTTAGAAGTGCTGAATTGGAAGATTTATTACGAGATTCGGACGAAGACATTTATGCAGGGAGTGATGTGAATGAAATTGACTATAATCCTAGTGAAGATAGCGAAAGTAGTTCAGAATCGGAAGATGATGGAATTCCGGACTTGGAGGTGGAACGTTCCAATGAAGTTGTAAGTGAACCACAGATATCTGCTCCTTCTGTTCAACAATCAATTCCTTCTCTTTCTTCTCCTATATCTCCGCCACCATCTGCACAATCTGCTTCACCGGTTGCTCAAAGCCTGCCTGATCAACCATCGAGAGCGGCATCCACGACGCGATGGAGTACTACTGACAGTAGTTCGATGAGAAAAGAGATTCCTTTTACTAGGACAAATGAGTTATTGATATTACCGCCGGATAATCCTAGAGGGTACCTTGATTTATTTCTTAGTGACGATTACCTACAAAAAATCGTCGATTGTACAAATAAATTCGCAGAAACCTGGAAGAGTTCCACTCATCAGCGCAAATCCCGAATTTCTAACTGGAAACAACTAACCATCGAAGAATTGAAAATTTTTATTGGCTTACTATACCACACAGGTACGGCGAAAATGAATCGTTTGGTTGATTACTGGAAAGTTCACCGATTATACAAATCTGTTTTCGCTCAATATATGTCAAGAAATAGGTTCCAGCTTATTTTAAGATGCCTGCATTTTGCTGAGCAAGAAAATGATGATGACCGCATGGGAAAATGCAGGCTGATAATAGAAAACTTCAATAATACGATGGAATCTATTTACTACCCCACTAAACATTTGTCGTTGGATGAATCGATGGTTTTGTGGCGTGGTAGACTAATTTTTCGACAATACATAAAGAATAAAAGGCACAAATATGGAATAAAACTTTACATACTTGCCGAACCCAATGGTACCATTTTAAAAGTTCATGTTTATACCAGTACGTTGGATGAGACTGCCGGCAAAGGACACACAGAAAAAATTGTAAAAAAATTATTAGAAGGCAAATTGAATGCCGGCCATGCAGTGTATATGGACAATTACTATAACAGCTACGATTTGGCTGTCGATCTATTGAAAAATGATACTTATTGCACCGGCACCCTAAACAAAAAACGCAAACAAAATCCATCTGAGGTCATGTCTAAAAAGCTAAAAAAAGGTGAAAATATATCATGCTATCGTAATGGTGTCCATATAGGCAAGTGGAAAGATAAAAGGGAAATTCATTATTTGTCCACCGAATTTTCAAATGAAATGCAAGAAGTGTCCAATAAGCGCGGCATCGTTACAATGAAGCCGACTGCTATTATCAATTACAATCACAACATGTCAGGTGTCGATCTTCAAGACCAAATGCTTAGTTATTATCCTTGTGAAAGGAAGACACTTAGATGGTACATGAAAATTTTTGTTCACACGCTGATGATGAGTTTGATAAATGCCCGGATGCTATATAATAAATATTCCAACCAAAGAAGTCTACCACTATATGATTTTAGAGAAAAAGTTATTGAATCGTTTTTGCCTGAAATAAATACAGCTCAACTGCAAAACACATTGCAGAGACATGGAGACGCGAATATTCAGCAACATAGGCTGACTAAAATTGAAAAAGTCATACCACGATCATTAGCCACTGGTAAAACTACAAACGCCGTAGCGAGAAAGGATTGCAGAAACTGTTATAAAAACAAAAAAAGAGTAAACACTACCATGGAATGCAAGAACTGTCCTGGTAATCCTCCTCTATGTTTTGATTGCTTCTTTGACTTACATTATTGTACTCCCAAGTAAATTTACAATTTCTAGTGTATCATTATTTTGTGGAAAGTTATGCCATTATGAAACTAAAATTATTATGTAACTTTAGTTCCTATAAATGTTTATTTTCCTAAAATGCTAAAATCTATGAGTAATTAACATAATTATGTTGAAAGACTGCTAATAAAAATATAATGAATAAATATTATGTATTTTAATTTCTGTTTTGATCCATTAGTATAACTTATAAGCTTAAACTCCACATCACGCGAAATCGGGTTATAGGCCATATGGGCAATAATTGATTATGTATGGCCGAAAACGCGTTATCGCGTGATAAATATTTACGTCATGTAAAACCTACTTAGATAATATTTTTAAATTAAAGACACTATACAAAGTTATTTTAGTACATTACAACAATATTGAAAGAAAAATAATAGTTTGGCCATCTCACGAAATCCAGCTTTTCAGGTCGGCAATGGACGTGTTAATACAGATTCTTTACCTACTGAGTTACCCCAAAAAGTTATTCCAAATCTTAGTGTAGAGTCCACATAGCCATTATATGCCGTCAGTACAGCTTCTTCACATACAGTTTTTGATAGTTTGTATAGGGCATATGCAAATGTATGCAATTTTTTACAAACTTTATCCACCTGTGTTTTCCATTTGAGATTTCGGTCAATGTAAATTCCCAGAAACTTGGTTACCTCCTTTGTTCAACACTTTGTCCTGAGTAAGTTATGTCCAGATTCTTAATTGTATTATTATTATTTTGAAAATTTATTATTTTGGTTTTACCAATGTTAACTACAAGACTATTTTGCTCAAGCCAGTAAATAATTTTATGTAGAGAATTATTAATTTCATCTTCAAATTTATTTGGATCGTCGCACGGTATAATAACCGTGCTGTCGTCTGCAAATAGCACCATAGGATGCTCTACAACATTGGGTAGATCGTTGATGTAAGCTAAGAAGAGCAATGGGCCCATCACACTGCCTTGTGGTACTCCTTGCTCTATGTCTCTAGGTTTTGATGTGTAGGTTTGTTCCATTTTTGACATCGTACATATCTTATTTATCTGTGTCATTTGCTGTCTTTTATTTAGGTATGATTTTATAAGTTCTATCGCGTTCCCCCTTATTCCATAATTCTGTAATTTACTTATAAGGATGTCATGTCTTACAAAATCAAAGGCCTTGCTCATGTCCATGAATATAGTCACTACTGGAGTTCTTTTGTCTATGTTAGTAAAAATCTTAATAAGAAAATCATAGATAGCCATGTTTATGGTCTTAGTTTTTCTGAACCCTTTTTGTTCCGGCGCAAATAGATTCTGCTTTTCAAAGTAACCGTATATATTTCTATAGATCACCTTTTCAAATATTTTTGCAAGAATGGGGATTAATGCTATAGGCCGATAGAAATTCATATTGTATTTGTCTTCCTTTTTAAATAATGGCTTGACAACTGCAATTTTCAGTTCATTTGGGAACTGCCCGTGTTCCATACATTTATTTATTATATGACACAGGACTGGGGAGATTATGAGAACAACATATTTAAAAACCATAGTTGTTATTTCATCATAACCAGCGCTGTTCGTGTTCTTTAATGATTTAATGATTTGGAAAATGTCAAAGGATGTCACTGGGTTTAAAAATATTGAATTACAGGAATTGATTGAGTATAAATTATTATTGTTATTAGGAGATGTCAAGATAGATTCATTATTATTATTAGATGTCAAGTGAGGTTCACTTTTATTATTATTACATGATAAAATTGCATTATAGTTATTCGTCCTCTTGTCAATTGATTTATTATTATTCGATATGTCAATAAAAAAGTTATTAAATGCTATTAATGCTGCTATTTCCATTGGATTTGTGATATTTTTACCATCTTTAGTGATTTTTTCAATATATTCCTTTGGCAAGATTGTTTGAGATTTTTTTATTACGTTCCAGGTTTCTTTACATTTATTATCAGCGTTTAGAATTCTATAGTTGTTTTGAGCTGTTTGTGTCAGTTTAATAATATTTTTTAGCTTTTTTGTATATACTTGAAAAACTTCTTTGTTTGCCAAATTTCGGTGTCGTCGATATTTCCACAGCAGTTCTCTTTTCCGCTTGCAGCATAGCCGAATTCCCTTGGACATCCATTTCTGTTTGCGCATTAAGGAAATTCTTACCTTTATTAAAGGAAAACATAATGTATAGAGTAGGACGAACATATCATAAAATTCCCTAAACGCATAAATAGGATCGTCGGATTCGAATACTTGATGAAAAGATAAGGAATTGAGGTGTTTCGCAAATTTCAACATATTCTCTTCACCATAGTCACGTTTCAGTACATGCCATTGTTTAAGAGAGTAACTTTTCTTTACTGGGCATTCTAACAGTTGAGCGGAATGATCTGAAAGAGCGAATTCTATTACCTCACTCTTGCATCCAAGAATATTGTGCATTATATTATCTATACATGTCTTGCTGGCATATCTAGTAGGCTGATTGATTTCGATTTTGAGGTTGTAACTCATAGTTAACTGTTTGAACCGAGTGCTATTTTTATTAATTTTCATTTTCAGTAAGTCTATGTTAAAATCACCACATAATATATTTTTTTTGTCGTTTTTGTACACAAAATCATAGAATATCGTTTAAAGCACAAAAAAAGGTTTCAAAAGACTTATTATCATATAAAGGGACTCTGTAGATACATATTATAATAATTTTATGTTCAGTTAGTTCAATAGCACTGGCTTCGAATATATTACTGATATTGAATTTATCAATGCTTTTAATTTCTTTAAATTTATGAGGATTTTTAATGAGTATGCATGATCCACCATGTCGGTTTTTTCTAAAAAAAACATTAAGCCAATGTATGGTTAGGAAACGTCAATTGATTCTGGTCACCATCTATCATATTATGTTCTGTAATACATATTACATCTATATCTGTATTTCTGCCCTCAAGTTCGTTTAAATGTATCATTAGATCGTCTGACTTCGTAATTAGACCATCTATATTTTGATGTATTAGATTTAACTTTTTATACACGAAAAAGCTGCCTACTATTGGTATTTCTGTCAATGTTTATTTCTTCTCTACATTTGATATCTTCAACTTCCACTAGTTCAGGATGGCACTCTTTGTTCTCCTCAATCTTATTGACATTGTGGTCCGGTTCTGTCTGGGTATATTGGTCGATTTGCTTGCTGTGGGTCATGTTGATAATGTTGCTTGTGGAATTAACTTTATGGTCTAGAAGTGATATTTCTCTTAAAATTAATGTACATAGTTGCATGTTATACATTCTCGGAGTCGGTCTAAATTGGTTGCCGTCCATTTCGATGAATGATAGGTTTATGTGCTGGCTGCATATAAACTTCAATTCGTAGTTAAGCTTCATTTTGTTTAGGTATTTGTTGTAGGGGATGTTGCAGACTATGACATTTGTTTTAGTTACCGTGTTAATCCAGCATTGGAAATCGAACTGAAATCTGTACGGATTAGTATCATTGGTTCCTCCAAGCATTACTACATAATCTTTTTCTGTCATTGTTGAAATCTCCTGTCTTCCCGATTTGACGACTTCTGTCATTGATGCACCTGGTTTACTATAGCATATTACTATGTATTTTTCTCCAACTTATTCTTGTATGATATTACGAATATTTCTCCCTTGTTGATCAGCTATAATCATTATTCTACGTTTTTTCGGCTTAGTCTCTACATTGGTTTTCGTCAGTGGTAGCGTTCGCAACTCTACATTAGCCTTTTGTATTTGAGCTGTCGGCAGTACTTCAGATTCGTTTGTGAGTTCTATAAATGATTTCTCCAGCTCTCGACATACGGAATGTGAGTATTGCTTGTGTAAGCCTCTTGTAAGACTTAATGGTACCTGTCGGGACATTGTTCTATACGCCGGTTTGAAGGGAAATGGCATTGATGATCTTCTTGGTGTTTTAGTGGTATTAAGTATGTCTGTGATTGTGACTTTCTTGTACAATTCGATATTTTTTTTGTATGTTTCATTTTCACATTTTAGGTCAAATACCTCTCTCACAAGTTTGGCAATTTGTTCGTTTGCACTCTCCAGGTTGGTCTTTAATTCATCCGCTTGATTTTTAAGATCTAATATCTGTGATCTGTCACATATTGAGAAGTCTGGTAGGCTAGTGGACAATGCGTTGTCAAAGAGTGTAGAGTTCAGGAACATATCATTTTCACTTAAGTTCTCGTTACTTGCACTCTTAGGTCTGTTAAGTCTTCTGATCGTCACATTTTCGTTGTTAGATTGCATCGTTATTGTTAAAAGTTAAACAAAAAGTTGATACTTAAAATTCACGAACTCGGGAATCGAACCCGAGTCGATTGGGTTTGAAGCACTGGTGTTGCACTTTACGCCATGGAAGCAATACCGATCGCGGCGAAAGTAGGTATTATAGTCTCGCACAGCACAGGTGACCTCTGTTGGCAATTGGTGGTATCACGTAGTGTATTTTTTCCAGCAGGATGTGTTGCAGAAGTACTTTGGTCGGAGTTGCTTCTTTTGGTGTTAGGTGTCGCTACTGATGTATCGTGATGGCAATGACGGTTAAGGTACCGTTATCTTGATGTTATGTGAATGTGAGAATTGTTAATTTATTCACTATTTATGTATGACACTGGTTACTTTGGTCACTTTTATCTTTTGTGCAGATATGCTAATGTTATGGTCGTCACATTTACTAGGGTTTGCTAGATTTTACTGTCACTTTGCACTCACTTATAACCACTCTGTTATTTTATTGTTTGTACTGTTTTTTATCACTGGATAACATCTCCACGTCTCAATCGGTTTGTTATTTACCAAAAAATTCTGATTTTATATAATTTTAAGTAGATTTAGGTATTATAATTATTTTTTAACACGGAGCTCAATGTTTACGGCTATACTAGCGCCCTCTCCCTCGACATATAGACCACTCGACATATTGATAGTATACCACAAATATAAACACGCACCAAGTTTCCAAAATACATAAAAAATGCAGCCAATAAAATAAAATCTTATAGAATGGATAACGGTGTGGAGTAGTTTTAATCGTCTGTCGTTCGGTGTGTCGGTGTGTCGGTGTGTCTGTATGTCTGTCCATGGCACCCTAGCGGTCAAACGGGTGGACAGATTTTAATGCGGTTTTCTGTAAATGGTAGTACACTTCCCTGCGATGTTTCGGTTCAGTGTTTTGAAAGTTATCAGCTCGAAAAGGAACGGTCGAACGGATGGACAGAACTTAATGCGGTTTTTATTAACACCTTATATTAGCTTCACATGTAACTATGTAAAGGAATCTTGCAAGTTCTATGTGACCCACTTCCCGGTTTCCGATTGAGCTTAAATTTGGAATAATTGTGTAAGTTCAGTAACAATGCAACATTATGATACCATCGAGCTGATCTGATGATGGAGCCGGATGGTGGTCAAAGAAACTCTGTAACAAAATAAAGCCACCCCACCGAGTTTGGGCTCTTAAGAATCGTCTCGGTGAGCCGTTGATGGATTAGTGACGGTATAAAGGTGGATAGTGGAACTCTTCAACGGCTACTAGTTAACCCCTCGAGTTTGGACTCATTTGATTTGTTTTAACGTGACAAATACATTGCTCTTTGTAGTGATAGTGCCGAGCTGTTCTGATGATGGAACTGGATGGTTGATCACAGGAACTCTGTGATAAAAATAACGCAATCCGACCGACCGACCGTTTTATTTTTATATAGTTATGTTACGTTATGCCATGCTTTTGTTACATACATGCAAACATACCGTCACGCCTTTTCCCATACGGGGTGGCAGAGGCACAATTGTGCCCACGTCTACCCAGTTATTTCATACTCCATTATGCGTGACAGGGGGCTAGCCCATCACCGCAGCTATGGAGATTAAAGGTAAGCTCATACTGTTATCTATCACCGTCCGTATAATGTAGTAATGATAAATTACTTATCTCATTGGTACTTGGTAAACATCCAGTTAATAGAAAGTCCAGTCCGTACTTATGGGATTGATGGGTTTGAAAATTATATTTCCAGAACTGCCATCGGTTAGCAACTTATCAAGCAGTTTTGGATTACTAGTCCAAATCTGTGCCTTTCCCACCCCGTATGAAAAAATATATATTTAATATATATTTAGAAAAAAAAAAACTGGTCAAGAGCGAGCTGGACTTACACACGAAGGGTTCTGTAACACCATAAGACCACCTCTCTTATATGGGGACATTACTTTTTTATAGATTATAATTCTTTGTTTGTTGATGAAGCGGCAACAGAAATACACATTCAGTGAAAATTTCAACTCCCTAGCTATTACGATTCTTGAGATGCAAGTGTGCCGACTTAAAGACGGAGACGGACGGACGGACGGACACCGTTTGGAACCCCTCGGGTACGGAACCCTAAAAAAAACGACTAGGCTTCATTCCAATTCTCCCCTCTTCACAGGTTTTTGTAATCTTAACCCTTCATCCACATCGTTAGTTGGTACGGCCTTTACATAAGAGCCATAACAGCCCACATCCGCATTTCAGTTCACACATCACAGCAACCCGTCACGGGATTGTAGGCTTTATTTGAATGTATATAACGTTGTGGTTCCGTGTACGGTGAGGAAGGTTTATGTACTACATTGGAATGATCCAATTGGGATTGTCTTGCCTTGAACTCGGAATAGTGAAGTGTAACTACCCCAAAGCGGTTAACTGGGTAGGCCCTGCGGTAGGATTTCGGTGCGGGAGGAGGGCTTTACATACTAGTAGCATAAAGCTGCAGTCTTCACAAATTAAAAGGCCCGCTGGCCCAAACTAAATTCAACCTTATAACGTTAGTGACACGGACGCTGTCACAGGGTCTTTTATTTTGTGAAGTTAACTGGGTAGGCACTACTACGGTAGTGTTTCGGTGCGGGAGGAGGGCATTACATACTAGTAGCATAAAGCTGCAGTCTTCACAAATTAAAAGGCCCGGTGGCCCAAACTAAATTCAACCTTATTACGTCAGTGACACGGACGCTGTCACAGGGTTATTATTTTGTGAAGAAGAAAGAATTAAAACATAGTGAAAAAACAGCTTATTTCCAGCATTATGTCAATAATAACCTAAATGATCCACAAAAACTTTGGAAACATATTAAACGTAATGTAGCAGACTTTAAAAAAAGACAAATTGACCTACCCGAACATTTATGTGACCCCGACTGCATTAATGACCATTTCCTTAATATTCCTGATGAGGGTACTATCGATGTATCTTTATTAACGCACTACTGGTTTAACCGCTTCAACAAATCAACCTTCAGTCTCAAAACAGTAAATCAAGACACCATAGTAAAAATTATGAAGAACTTTAAAACAAATGCTCAAGGTTTCGATTGTATCACTCTGGATATGTTGCTTCTGACAATGCCACGTACACTTGGTATAATCACTTCTCTTATTAATCGATCTTTTCAATCCGGAATATTTGCCGAAGCATGGAAAGTCGCAAAAGTGAGACCTCTTCCTAAAATAAATAACCCAGTAGATTTAAAAGATCTTCGACCAATAAGTATTCTACCTTTTATGTCCAAAATTATTGAAAAAGTTGTGTCAATGCAGTTAACAGAATACTTACAGGTTAACGATATTCTCCCTTCGAAACAGTCAGGCTTTAGAAAAGGTAGAGGTACGGTGACGGCTCTTTTGGATGTTGTTGACGATATCCTGGCAGGACAGGACGTTGGTGAGGGAGCGATTTTGGTCTTACTTGACTTTTCGCGCGCGTTTGACACTATAAGTCCAACTTTACTCTTATCTAAACTGGCCTATTATGGTTTTGACAGTGTTTCAATGAAATGGTTCTCTAGCTACCTGAGCAATCGTACCCAGAGTGTCGAAGTTTGTGGAGGTAAAGGCATTAACATATACTCAAGCCCTGCAGTAGTAAATAAAGGTGTCCCCCAGGGCTCTATTTTGGGACCTATACTTTATATCCTTTACTCTGCTGATTTAGCAAATATTGTGAACGACAGTAAATATCATATTTATGCTGACGACTTGCAGGTTTACAGATCTTTCAATCCCTCAGAAACGACGGAGGAAATTGCAAAACTTAATAAAGAACTGGATCAAATATCAGAATGGTCCAGAAAAAATTGTCTAGGTTTAAATCCTCTTAAAACTAAGTTTCTTGCGATTGGTACTAAAACGCAAATAAGGAAAATTAACAGTCACAATATTGAGCTCAAATTAGGAGGCGTAAAAATCGACCAGGTAACAGAAGCGCGGAATTTGGGTGTGCTGATGGATGATGGTTTAAAATTTGAAAAGCATGTACTTGAAACTGTTAGAAACTGTTTTTATAGACTTCGTGTTCTCTATAAAATACGTAACTATCTAGATGTAGATACGAGGATCCATCTTTGTGAATCCCTTATTTTGTCTAAGCTAAATTATGCTGATACTGTTATTGGGGGCTGTCTGCTGGTAAGAACTAAAAAAATTATACAGAGAATTCAGAATTCATGCGCAAGGTTCTGTTTCACTATCCCACGGAGAGCGCACATTGCCCCTTACTTAAATAGTAACAACTTACTCAATATGGAGTCACGGCGAGCCCTGCATTTTGCAAGTCTACTTTTCGGTGTGATTCAGAAGCAGCAACCTTCATACTTATACAACAAGTTAAAATTTTGTAATCGTCAGTCTCTTATTCCATTAAGAATGGTCTGCCCATCCCACCATTCATCAGCATCTCGGGGAAGCTTCCGTTACTGCGCCACGAAATGCTGGAACAATATCCCTCCCCCTATTAGACAGTCCCCTTCAATAGGCAGTTTTAAATTAAAATATAAGAAATATCTACTTACTAAGCAAAAAGGCCTACAGTAAAGTTGTTTCATACCCATTAACAACTGTTTGTTCTAAATTATCTGTTATAGTGTTACATAAGCTATTGTGGTTTTAATTATATTTTTTCTGCGCATGTAATGCTAAGATCCAGTTGTAATAAATCGTACTTACATAAATGCTGAGACTGAGCTTCAGCTAAATGTGATAGTGATGCATCATAATACTTTAATATCTGCACTGTTTTCATATGGTTCCAATACGTTTAATATTTAAGTGTAAGGCATCCACTGAAAATCAGCGCCGTGGCCCAACCATGGCATAAGGCTGAGTGGAGACCTTTTTGGTGCATAATACTCGTACATAAGACTGTAATAATTTTAAGTTAATTTATTCTATTGTATTTTTATGTGCCAAATAAAGATTATTCTATTCTATTCTATTCTCGTTAATTATTACGTTAATTATTACAAAGAAACAACACAAGCCTATATTGAGACATATATACCTACTTCTACTTGTAAATTAAAACATTAAGAGAGATACGCGAGACGTATAAACAGTTAATACAAGGATATAGTTTAATATTGCTTAGCACTAAACTTAAATAGTTGAGCTAAACTTACTGGTCAGATAATAGCTGACAGACCGAGCACTACTACAAAACATGTCTATGTCCATACAGTCAAAACTAAGTGAATTGAAAGAGCGCGAAGCTCTCAAAAGAAACGAGTTCTGCCTGTAGTTGGTATGAACGAGTGGAACATGCAACAGTGATTTGAGACGTAATTGACGTGCGGGGACTAACAGATGGATTTTATTCAGCAAATCTGGACAATCAATACTATTCTGAGCCAGCCTAGTGAGGAATATTATATCTGCAGCTTCACGCCTGATTTGAAGAGGGAGAAGGTGGAATTGATTGCAATGAAACTCATAGCTCCGTCTTGGAATTCTAAATTTGTAACATAGATAGCGAATAAACTTTTTTTGGATGGACTCAATTTTTGAAATATAGACGTCATAACGTGGGTTCCACACCTGAGATGCGTACTCCAAGTTGCTTCTTACAAGAGTGCAGTATTGCAGTGCAGTCTTAATAGACTTCATCAACTTGAAATTTTTACAGGAGCGTATAAGGAATCCTAGTAATTTATATGCTTTCTTTACTATTGTATCAATATGTTTATCAAAAAGTAATTTTGAGTCCATTATTATACCCAAATCCCTTATCTCATTACAGCTGGAAATAGATTTATCGCTGAGACTATAAGAACTCCGATACATGTTTCTTTTACGCCCAAATGAAATGGAGAAGCACTTTGAGACATTTATATCCAAACTGTTCAGTCTGCAATACGTATCAAGTCTATTAAGATCGTCCTGTAGTAAATCAGAGTCCTCCGGACTATTGACCACTCTAAACACCTTCATATCATCAGCAAATAGGAGGAATTCGGAATGATTAAAGCAAATGTCAATATCATTAATAAAAATAATAAATAGGAGGGGTCCTAATAGAGATCCCTGTGGTACCCCAGAAGGAATATTTTTCCATGTTGACATATAACCATTCAATACCACCGATTGCGTCCTGTTGGATATGTAAGACTTGAACCAGCGAAATAAATCGCCACGTATTCCGGCTAGTAGTAGCTTTTTGAGCAGCATTTCGTGGTCAATTCGGTCGAATGCTTTACTGTAATCAGTATAAACGGTATCAATTTGATTATGGTTATCCATTTGTTCTGTGATAAACTCATTGAAAACTAGAAGGTTTGAGATTGTAGATCTTTTCTTTAGAAAACCATGTTGAAATGCGTTAAAAGTTAGCTTCAACGATGCATAAACCTGATCATAAACGATGCGCTCAAATATCTTAGCAATAAGGCATAGTTTAGAAATTGGTCGATAGTTGCTGACGATGTTTTTTGGACCTTTCTTGTGGATCGGACTAATAAAGGCAGACTTCCAGAATAATGGCATTACGCCCTCGCTTAATGATCGTTGGAATAAAATGGCTAAAGGGACTGCAAGTGCTTTAGAGCAATTGACAAGAAATACTGCTGGTAATTTATCTGGGCCAGCTGACTTTTTAAGATCTAAAGTTCCAAGGAGCTTACAAATGATGTCGACAGATATTTCAATAGACGCAATATCAGCTAGCGGAGTTGGGATACCATCGTTCATGTTTTCGTCCACTTGTACGGGCCCAGAGTTTGATTGTAAAAATGTAGAATGAAAAAATTCAGAAAACAAATTACTTATTTCAGGTCCTGACGTTGAAGAAACATTTAAGTGTTTCATGCACGATGGAAATGAAAATCCCTTCCGTTTGCTTTTAATGAAAGACCAAAATGCCCGAGGGTTTGATGATAATGAACTTTCGATATGGGCTATGTAATCATTGAAACATATGGTTTGGAGCCGCTTTACTCTTTCTCTTAGAAAATCAAAGGTCTGATTATCACATAGGTTACCATATTTCTTAAACTTTCGGTGGAATTTAATTTTTTCGTTAATTACTTTAATAATGGCATGATTATACCATGGCGGATATTTGTCTACTTTTATAAGACGCTGAGGTATATGTTTATTCTGAAGTTCTTATAAAATATCATAAAATTTGCCCACAGCTTCGTCAACTGAGCCCGCACTAAGTGTATTTTGCCAGTCAGTTGAATTGATTTCATTATTAATTTCAGTAAAGTCAGCACGATTATAACAATACATTGAGCGTTTGCATGGTACTAGTAGCATAAAGCTGCAGTCTTCATAAAATAAAAGGCCCGGTGGCCCAAACTAAATTCAACCTTATTACGTCAGTGACACGGACGCTGTCACAGGGTTATTATTTTGTGAAGTTAACTGGGTAGGCACTACTACGGTAGTGTTTCGGTGCGGGAGGAGGACATTACATACTAGTAGCATAAAGCTGCAGTCTTCACAAAATAAAAGGCCCGGTGGCCCAAACTAAATTCAACCTTATTACGTCAGTGACACGGACGCTGTCACAGGGTTTTTTATTTTGTGAAGTTAACTGGGTAGGCCCTACTACGGTAGTGTTTCGGTGCGGGAGGAGGACATTACATACTAGTAGCATAAAGCTGCAGTCTTCACAAAATAAAAGGCCCGGTGGCCCAAACTAAATTCAACTTTATTACGTCAGTGACACGGACGCTGTCACAGGGTTTTTTATTTCGTGAAGTTAACTGGGTAGGCCCTCCTACGGTAGTGTTTCGGTGCGGGAGGAGGACATTACATACTAGTAGAATAAAGCTACAGTCTTCACAATGTGAAAGGCCCGGTGGCCCAAACTAAATTCAACTTTATTACGTCAGTGACACGGACGATTTCACAGGGTTTTTTATTTCGTGAAGTTAACTGGGTAGGCCCTCCTACGGTAGTGTTTCGGTGCGGGAGGAGGACATTACATACTAGTAGCATAAAGCTGCAGTCTTCACAAAATAAAAGGCCCGCTGGCCCAAACTAAATTCAACCTTATTACGTCAGTGACACGGACGCTGTCACAGGGTTTTTTATTTTGTGAAGTTAACTGGGTAGGCCCTACTACGGTAGTGTTTCGGTGCGGGAGGAGGACATTACATACTAGTAGCATAAAGCTGCAGTCTTCACAAAATAAAAGGCCCGGTGGCCCAAACTAAATTCAACTTTATTACGTCAGTGACACGGACGATGTCACAGGGTTTTTTATTTCGTGAAGTTAACTAGGTAGGCCCTCCTACGGTAGTGTTTCGGTGCGGGAGGAGGACATTACATACTAGTAAAATAAAGCTACAGTCTTCACAATGTGAAAGGCCCGGTGGCCCAAACTAAATTCAACTTTATTACGTCAGTGACACGGACGATGTCACAGGGTTTTTTATTTCGTGAAGTTAACTAGGTAGGCCCTCCTACGGTAGTGTTTCGGTGCGGGAGGAGGACATTACATACTAGTAGCATAAAGCTGCAGTCTTCACAATGTGAAAGGCCCGTTGGCCCAAACTAAATTCAACTTTATTACGTCAGTGACACAGACGATGTCACAGGGTTTTTTATTTCGTGAAGTTAACTGGGTAGGCCCTCCTACAGTAGTGTTTCGGTGCGGGAGGAGGACATTACATACTAGTAGAATAAAACTACAGTCTTCACAATGTGAAAGGCCCGGTGGCCCAAACTAAATACAACCTTATTACGTCAGTGACACGGACGCTGTCACAGGGTTTTTTATTTTGTGAAGTTAACTGGGTAGGCCCTACTACGGTAGTGTTTCGGTGCGGGAGGGGAACAATACATCATCATTTCAGCCTGTTAACGTCCACTGCTGAACAAAGGCCTCTCCAATCGCACTCCAGCGTGACCGGTCCGTAGCCACATGCATCCAACGAGATCCAGCGATCCTCACCAGGTCGTCGGTCCATCTCGTAGGTGGCCGACCCACACTGCGCTTGCCAGTACGTGGTCTCCATTCAAGGACCTTTTTGCCCCATCGGCCACCCGATCTTCGCGCTATACAAGTAGCATAAAGCTACAGTCTTCACAATATAAAAGGCCCGGTCGCCCAAACTAAATTCAACCTTATTAGGTCATTGACACGGACGCTGTCATCGGGCCTATTATTTTGTGAAGACTGTAGTGGTATGATACTACGGCGACCCCGCAGCCGCACCTGAAATCTCGCGTCATCAGACGTCACGAGAGAACACCCCTCCCGCACCGAAATTCTACCGCAGGATACCAACTCAGTATGCTATGGATAACTCTTGAGGCAAAAATTAAGTCGGTAGAAAGATGTATTGGAATTTGAGGGTGTTTTCCAACTTTCTTTATCTACTTGGTCACATAAAACTTTTAACCTGTGTTGGACAGGTCTGAGCCTGTAAATGAAGGCACATTGCTTAAAAGTATCGATTAATTAAAAGAATCGATACACCCTTTAATCATTTGTGAAGTGAATTCTTCTTGACGACCTCTGTGGCGCAGCGGTTGTGGCTCTGCCTACCGTGCGAGAGGTCCCGGGTTCGATCCTTTCCTATCCGATTAGATAAAAGAAAGAAAAAAACCCCAGGTCTAGGATGTTTATACGTGGGTGACGTCGCTGTTTCTGGTTCCCACGACACAGTGTATCCTAGTGTGGGGCCGAAAGCAATGTATGTGCCGTATGTAAATGTTTATGTTTATGTTATGTTCTATAGTTCAACTGTAGTGTATTTTAGGGAGATTTAGGTTATATGTCATATCACTTCTAAGATTTAATTAATTGTACATACATTTTGGGCCGAGCAGCCAACCATTTGTTCATCAATCGATGGTATTACCTGTAACAATAAAATTATAAGTTAGAATTATATGAAAATAGCAAAATAATAACCAATGAGATATAGATATAGATATAGATAGATATTAGCCGGTAGCTTGATTTCATATTTCTTGGCATGTACCCATTCCTTTCAAATTCAAATTACCATCTTATTTCTTAAAATTACTTATGGCTTTGTAATAAGCACCAAAACCAATGACAAAATTAAGTATGTTTATGCCGTATGGAGGGTCAAATTACAGCTCGTATCTGCTTCGGTCGGTTCTGCCGGAGAGGTCCCGGGTTTGAAAACCGGTCAGGGATGACGAAAAAAAGCTTCGGTTCAATTTCGGTTCGTGAATGATAATGTTTGTGACGTCACTGATTCTGGTTCCCAAGTGGTAAGCTAGTGTGGGGTCAGAAGAAATGCATACACGGTGACTTTTTATGCGTTTTGTTAACTTGTTAAGTACCCATCAATATGAACAACTTTTCCCAAGAAACATATGGTCGCAAACGAAAAAAAAAAACGTTCCTCAGTACATTACCCCATCAACTGATTATAAGTTGCTATGGAAGACCCAAAACTTTTGTGTAAAACATATGCGACCATATGTTTCTTGGGGAAAGTGGTTCATATTGATGGGTACTATAATTTCACGAAGTTGACAAAACGAATAAAAAGTCACCGTATATAATGTAAATATGCCTGTTAAGTAAAATTTTAAAATCTAAGTAAGTACCCATAGCCACTTTTAGGTGTCAGGTTTTTTACAGAAAGACAATCGCTGAGCAGTTTTTTTAGTTTATTGCCTGAAAGAACTGACACTGTTAGGAGACGGGTTTTTTACAGAAAAATTAAAATAAGAATAAGAATAATACCTTGTACAGTACTTACACACATTGATCTAGCCCCAAACTAGGATTCCCTGTATCTTGGGTACTAGACAACGATACACATACTTATATAGATAAATATTATACTTAGATAGATAACCAACCATGACTAGGGTACAAACATCCGTTCTCATCAAACAAATATTTGTCCCCACCGGGAGTCGCAACCCGGGACCCTTGGCTTCGTAGGCAGGGTCACTGCCGACTCGGCCGTTCGGGTCGTCAGTGAAATGAAAAATGAAATGGTTCAATGAGCCAAGAATATCTTATAACTAATAATAACATTACGTTTGTTAAATTTACTGACTTCTTCATTGCGATAGTATGATGAATAATGACTCGCGAACTCGGTGAGGACCTATATGTCGAGAGCCATGATCCTTAGTGTAGGTGTGCTTCGAAAGTTGCCTCAATTGGTGACATTTAATTAGCTGACCATATTTTGAGAAATGATAGTACCATCATTATGAACAACTTTCTCCAAGAAACATATGGTCGCAAAGGAAAATAATATTTGTCCCTCAGTACATTGACCCGATCAGCTGATTACAAGTTACTATGCGGGAACCTAAATTTTGTTTCGTTTGCCACATTCCCTAAAATATTGTCAGCTCATTAAATCTTACCTTGTATATATAAGTAAATATAAGAATGTAGGAGTGTTATTCATTCATATTCATAATTCATAATTTATTGATAATAAGATATCACATGTCAACAGTACACAAGAAACGAAAATAAATTAAATTAGCAGGCATAATGATTGTGAATAACATGTCAGGATGGTACAATAATAATATAGTCACTAATAAATGTGTTGTGTGTCATATCAGTATCAATTACTATGTATCCTCCTCGCTCGCTTCCTCAACATTCATAAGTCTCTTCATGTAAGCTCGCCTGTTACGGGTACTTCGGATTTGCCCCATCACTAACAAGTCTTTAAAGGACCTTCTTGGGCGTCCCCGCCCGACGGCTCCTTTCACACCCGCTAAATCTGTTTCGTCAATACAATCTCCTTTCATTCATCCTTTAAACGTGACCAAACCATCTAAGATGTCCTTTCTCTATCCTTGTCACTTTGTATATCTTCTCTCAATCCTTCCTCAATCAATCCTGAATAGCATTCATTGAATTAATTATATATATTGAAGACATTTAGGAGTAAAAGAAGAATCCCAACAACGCCAACTAATTAGTGGCACTAATACATCACCATTCAATTCCCTCAGATCTGAAAGCAGACGTACAGACTGCATAACGTGAAAAAACCGATTGAAGCGAATATATAATAGTACTAATGTGCTTACTGGCAAGGGTGAATTTCGTTTGAATAACTGTTGGTTTATCACCATCAGTAAGGGGTGTGTATATTGAATGAGATGTCTCGGATATCGAGTGATCGCTATTTTGAGGCAGGGATAGCAAAAAAAGTATTAGAAATCTTGGTCAGAATAAACTTCATTAAATGTTGTTTTATTTGCATAGATTTCGCTTCGCTACGCTCCGGTTTTGCTTCTAGTAAGTCCCCACCTAATCTAGCCCAATAAAAATTTTGCCATAATAACTTATTCTAGCCTTATTTGGCTTTACATTACTTTCAGTCGCAAGCTCGCTCCGCTGGTTGTATCTAAACGTTCTAACCTAACCTAACCTACAGGTTCCGCACTCAATTCGTGTAAGTTCTTACTTAGGAAGTACCTATTGCAAATGCTTGTAGACCGGGTAATTTTACTCACAGATAAAAAGAGTGTGTATAAAAATGTTTTAAGATAGATTTAATTAGATTTTTTTAAATTCCCGCCCGCCCCTTAGTGCCCCCTTTGCTCAGTCCAACATTTAAAAAATACTTTGTGAAGAAAAGAATACCTACTCTCAATGATAAGGAATCTTTCGGCGCTTTCAAGGAAAAGGTAAGAAAGAATTATGTGTACTTTAGTTTGTATAAAAAAGGTACGAATTCCGAAGGTCATGAAAGACATTTAGTAGGATTGCATTTCCAAAAGGGTTATTAGGTAGATTATTTTCGGGTCAGCGTTGCAATAGCGGTCAACGACTCCTGACAACCACTGTACGCTCAGGATTGGGTTAGCGATAATTATACATTGCGTGCAACGTTCGAAATTACTGTCATTTAGCGTAAGTATCATGGTAGCGGTCGCCGATCGCTACCATGGTTGCTGACCGTTACCATAGTTACCATGTACGAGTATGCTTATGTTCGCGGGAGTCGGGTAATTGACAGCTATCGCAACACATACCCAACACAAGACAGTAGTAATTTATTCTGACAGTCAGGCAGCTTTAAAGCCGCTTCGGCAACCAAATTAACAAATCTGCACTAGTCAAAGAGTGTAAGGCCAGTCTTAACTCTTTGGGAAGAACATCAGAGTAACAAAAAAGCAGATGAGGTGGCAAGAAACGGCGCTAATGAGCGTTTTATTGGACCAGAACCAAGATGACCTATATTAGCGACTGTCACAAAAAACATCTTCAACGTGATAGCTACGCGAGATGCAAACCAAGAATGGAAGAACATCGAAGACTGTAGGCAGTCTAAGATGTTTATCTTAAGGAAAGACCCCAAAAAGGCTTAGTATTTACTTAATCTTAGTAGGGATAACTTAGCAATACTGGTAGGTGTGGTGACAGGTCACTGCAAACTAAATAGACACCTATCATTATTAAGGCTCGTACAGGACCCATCATGCCCTCACTGTGGTTTGAAGGAAAGTAGCCAGCACTTCCTGGGAGAATGCGTAATGTATTCAAATATAAGATGGTGAACACTAGGGATGGATAGCATTGAAGTAGATGACTTGTCAAACTTAAAGTTTAGCGACATCCTAGAATTCATTAAACGAACATGAAGATTTGGGGAGGGACATCTGTTGATCCAACAGTAACCAGTGCCGAAACACTGGGAATTGGGTGAAATAGTCACGATAGAGGACCGATCACCCGCCTGCGGTTTAGCGGACGTCCCACCTCATCATCATCATCAACACATACCCGTATAGACCATAGCAACAACTTTTTAAACATACTAGCTGCTGACTAGTGACGAAACCCAGTTCATTATCAGGGTTCCATACCCGAAGAGTGCCAATCGGCCTATTAATACGCCTCCGATGTCCGTATGTCCCTCTGTCCGTCCATCAGCGCGCTGTATCTCAAGAACCGTAATAGAAAGGGAATTGAAATTTTCACAGAATGTGTATTTCTGTTGCCGCTACAGCAAGAAGTGAACTACACTAGATTTTATAAATTAAAGGGGTCCCCATACAAGACAAGCGTTTGAACACCAGCCGCGAAATTAATAACAAACCATAACATGATTCAAATGTGATCGGAGATATCGCGGATTATCACATGGTTTTGTTGGCGCAATGGGTTTGATATCGGTTTCGTAATCTTAGGGTTCTGGGTTCAAATCTATGCTCGGACATAATATTATTCTCTTTTTGTTTTTGTTTTATTATTTTTAGTCGTTAAGTTTTATTTTACTTCTGTATGGAACCCTTCGTGTGGGAGTCTGTTATCTGTTATTGGTATTCACATAGTTTCCGGTAATAAAACTGTTCGTCCTTCATTTTAGAGGCACCTGTCCTTAAGATCATCGTCTTTATGCTCAGCCCACATCGACAGATTGTTGGTTATAATACGTATTGCGCCTCAAATTAACGAAACTCTTTGCATAATAGCTCTATGCATCGCGCAGTTGTCAAAAGGTCCGGTAACAACGCCATCTATGAACGAAGGTTGAACTTCAGTTGCAAAGATAATTATTTTTTCGACTGTTCCTGTTTCCTTCGGGTGTTTCTTAATTTTATTTTTATCTAAACCTTCTGTCTATAATGAGATTTTTCGCTTTCAAAAAATGCGCACTGCAACAGTCCTGCTATCGCTACAGTGCAGCACGTTTGTAATGGCTCAGTGAGACGGTTCTGCAAATTGTGCTGATTGGTCCGCAGACGTCCTCACTGCAATTATGGACACTTCGGATGCAAATCTTATGCGGGAACAAAAGGTTGGTACACTTCATTAAATATAGATACGGGAGTAAGATTTCCTGAGATGCGGCGAAGGGCCAGTCCCTCGTCACGTAAATTGGAGTAAACATGATCTCGCAAAAGTGATTAACTTCAATTTCTCCATACAAAACGCCAATTTCATATGTAAGGACCTAATATTTACCAAATGTATCATGCACTAAAGAAGAAAAAGGAAAGTGTGTCTTCAACGCCATCTTATTAATTATTAAATAGTTCGACCGAATTCGGTCACGGCGACCGCTTCATGAGCTTTGAACTCGCTCATGTGCTCGCATGTGGCTTCGGCAGCCAATCTTCCTTCCTCGCGTATTGCGGGCATGTGAGCAAACTATTAATATAATGAATTATACTGAGTTAGCGCAGGTGTTTGAGCTTTTAACTCATCGTGCTTGGTGTCGAGCTCAGCGCGCCGGTGAATTTTAAAGTCACGGACTTTGGTTTTATTTAACCAAACCAACCACTCGGGTCTGAGGGCGGCTTGCTTCTCCCACTGGGAAGCCTCTACGCCGCACCTCTTCATGTGCCGCTTCAGCACATCTTTGTACCTGAGGAGTTGTCCGCCAAGCTTGCGCTTGCCCTCCTCAAGTGCTGAGTAGAAGATGTGCTTCGCGACCATCTATTGGATGTTGAAAAAAACTGCTCAGAAAATATATCATTACAGCAAAGAGAGATACACACATATTCTATGAACGCCACTACACCGCACGTGTTGATTAATTTACACAACACGACAATTTTGCATCCGGCACGAATACATACAGGGTCCAATTGAACGCCATAATTACACTTGCGTGCGTTGGGTTCGACGAATTGGGGCGCAAATGGCGACACGATTTAGATTTGAATGTATGTTTATTGTGTCAGATTGCTTTGACGCGACTCGTTAGTGATATTATTCTGAACAGCAGTTTATCAATGTGTCACCCACTACTGTATAATTATTAACCGCATATTCATATATACTCGATTCAAAAAATGTATAAAGCACACTTTGTGCACTAGGGCCTACTACAAAATTAATGACTTTTTACAAGACACCGACATCTGGCATTAAACCATTGCATCCTATATATTATGTTCTATGTAATAATTTGTCACCTACTCAATGTTATATTATGCTTGATTATGTTATGACGTTCTAATGAACGTCATAACATAATCAATTGAGCACAAAAATTGAGACTTAATAGTCTCAACTTTTGTGCTATTATGAATAAAAATCTTTGACTTGACTTGTCTATACTGTATTACATGCGAAATAACTCGAAGTTTTGTCAATGAATGACCGATTCTAAAAATTATTACATTCTCTAATGTTGACTTAAAATGTCGAATTACAAAAATGATTATTCGGTCCATTCTCAAAACGACTGATGATGATGTTGCTGAACAATCCAGTAGTATTAGTATCACTCACTCAAACTCATCATATTGTCAAAGAGAATGCTATATCCTACAGTGTTATCGACCGAGTACACTTTCCTAAGTTATCACTTGGTTTAGGGCAGACATGTTACCGCGTCCACGCACACTACTAAATCGATTAATCGTGAATCGAGATCGCTATTCGATGCTCGCCGAGCCGCCTGCATCGATTAATTCGCTGGACATTATTAATAGCAGAGTTACGTGACATGTATCAGAATCGGTAAGAACATGAGATCAGGAAAATGGCCCGTTAAATGTAAGAAGGCCAAAATGGTGTGGGTTCCGTCTATTGAGCTTATTTGTTTTTGAACCGACCTCAAAAAGGAGGCGGTTCTCAATTCGAATGTTTATAGGGTTCCGTACCCGAAGGGTGCCAAACGGGACCCTATTACTAAAACTTCGTCTTTCTGTCACCAGGCTGTATCTCATGAAACGTGTTAGTTAGACAGTTGAAATTATCACACATGATATATTTCTGTTGCCGCTAAATCAACAAATACTAAAAAACAGAATAAAATAAATAATTCAGGGGGCTCCCATGCAACAAACGTGATTTTTTTGCTCGTTTTTGCTCGATATTGATAACGGCAACAGGTAAACGCTTGAAATATTCACAGAATATTTTGTTATTTATTTACTTAAAAATATATATATATATATATATATATATATTTTAGGGGGGCTCCCATACAACAGACATGATTTTTGGCGTTTTTATAGATAATGGTACTGAACCCTCCGTGCGCGAGTCCGACTCGCACTTGGCCGGTTTTTTATGTGTGTTTGTTACGCGATTATTCAATTATGAATCGATTATGATGATTCTTATTTTGTTTGGTGGGTCATACATCAAAGGTGGTCCAATATACATATAATCAAAATTGATTTAGCGATTTTTGAAAAAATCGTACATTAATGACGTTTTGGTTTGTGGTTCCGTGCAGAAAAAGTATTGTGAGAACTTTTATGTACTTACAGGGACTTCATACGCATCCCGAGGGGGGGGGGGGGGAATAGGGCCTGAACTTGAAGTCGGTTTTTTAAGTTTTGAAGTTGGTGAATTATTTCTACTTCGTCAGCCTCACTATCAGCCTAGCAAGCTTACTTTTGAAGAACATAATACCACAAATAAATAATTTAGAAATCTTGGTTTTGTTCTAAGCATCAGTAAGTAAACCAATTCATGACGTTAACTGTGTTCTTGTTCAATACATTGCATAAGTCAGCAGCATTCTCGAACCTTGTTAACCTAAGAAATAATCACAGACTATGTGCGCCCCGATTTAGACTCGCGAAGGTTAGCAATTCTTTCAAGGGTCAGTGCATTCTCTACTATAAGAAGATACCTCTGGAGATTTAGAAATTGCCATTTGAGCAATTTAAAAAGCATGTTAAAGCGACTTTGTCGAAAAAGGGATATTACAATGTTCGAGATTACTTAAATGACAGGACTGTACAATCTAGTTCAACACAGACCTCGCTGTTAATAATTTTGTAATTATTTATTATTGCCTGTTTATTAAATAAAATAAAAACATAATTGTATTAGTTAAGCACAACCTATTTTTAAAAGAGATCTAAAAATCAATCTGTGGGAGTTTCTACGCCCTACTTCTCCCACAGTGGTCCAATGTAGAGAAGTGGCAAAAAATGACGATTTCTAAGTATATGTGAATATCTACAGTGATAAAGACATTTGTTATTTGGCAAGGGTCCCGGGTTCGAGTCCCGATGGGGGCAAATATTTGTTGATTAGAACGGATGTTTGTACCCTAGTCAAGGTTATTTATCTATCTAAGTATAATATTTATCTATATAAGTATGTGTATCGTTGTCTAGTACCCAAGATACAGGGAATCCTTGTTGTGGGCTAGATCAATGTGTGTAAATAGTGTCCAAGGTATTATTATTATTTAGTTTGTTAATTAACCATCACAACATAGTTCTTTCACTCTCGTTCACTACACTCGAGGGTCATTCGGTCACTGGTTCACTCACTCATTTAGATATGTGCAACTAAAAACATACTTGGTTTTAGTTGCACATATCCAAATGAGTGCCACTAGGTTTTAGTAAGTGCACAAATTATCTACGGTCTGCCCTACCCTAAGTGTTACATAATTAGGCCTAGGAGGTCTGAGTTCCAAAGTTTTGTGCCTATCATGTACTAACATTGAAATCCAATTTGCTATTGCAATCTCTCTATCATACAGTTTCAATGAAATGTCAACTCATCACAATGTATGGCCTAAACTATGTGTCCATGTACCGAGGAGCCTTTCCGTTGGATTGGTTTGTCCAACAGATCAGGTAGAGGTTAGACTACAGGTGACAAAGTCTTTTGTAGGGCTATGATATGTAATGTTGTGTCATAATTCTGTGCCAGTTCAGGGCCCTGATTCTCGGGCATTCGTTAACCGGATATAGATACCCTAAATCGATTTTGTTTGGGAATCGTTCGGTATCCGCCATTTTATCGAGTGGTGATAAAGCGCGAGAATCAGCCCCAGGTCAGATATTTTTCATTGCAAACGGTATAATTAGACAATTTGAATTTAAATGGACATACGAAAACTTTTGCGGTTTATGCTGAATTATGCGAGATTTTACAGGGGCTTGATGAGAATGACACCGGGAAAAGACAAGTCTAGAGTCAAATTCATTGGTTTTGCATGCTATAACCATAGCATAAGGTTTAACGCATTAAGGTAAGCACTTTTGGGATTTGCACAGCAAAAAAGGATCGACAAAAACACTTTTTATTTTTTAAATATTTTATGATTAGTTAAGTTTATTAATTCGCTGGACATTATTAATAGTAGAGTTACGTGACATGTATCAGAATCGGTAAGAACATGAGATCAGGAAAATGGCCCGTTAAATGTAAGAAGGCCAAAATGGTGTGGGTTCCGTCTATTGAGCTTATTTGTTTTTGAACCGACTTCAAAAAGGAGGCGGTTCTCAATTTGAATGTTTTTAGGGTTCCGTACCCGAAGGGTGTCAAACGGGACCCTATTACTAAAACTTCGTCTTTCTATCACCAGGCTGTATCTCATGAACCGTGTTAGTTAGACAGTTGAAATTTTCACAGATGATGTATTTCTGTTGCCGCTAAATCAACAAATACTAAAAATCAGAATAAAATAAATATTTCAGGGGGCTCCCATGCAACAAACGTGATTTATTTGCTCGTTTTTGCTCGATATTGATAACGGCAACAGGTAAACGCTTGAAATATTCACAGAATATTTTGTTATTTATTCACTTAAAAAAAAATATATATATACCTATATATATATATATATTTTAGGGGGGCTCCCATACAACAGACATGATTTTTGGCGTTTTTATAGATAATGGTACTGAACCCTCAGTGCGCGAGTCCGACTCGCACTTGGCCGGTTTTTTATGTGTGTTTGTTACGCGATTATTCAATTATGAATCGATTATGATGATTCTTATTTTGTTTGGTGGGTCATACATCAGAGGTGGTCCAATATACATATAATCAAAATTGATTTAGCGATTTTTGAAAAAATCAACAAAGACAAAAAATAATACACTAATCACGTTTTGGTTTGTGGTTCCGTGCAGAAAAAGTATTGACGAGAACTTTTATGGACTTCATACGCATCCCGAGGGGGGGGGGGGGGAATAGGGCCTGAACTTGAAGTCGGTTTTTTAAGTTTTGAAGTTGGTGAATTATTTCTACTTCGTCAGCCTCACTATCAGCCTAGCAAGCTTACTTTTGAAGAACATAATACCACAAATAAATAATTTAGAAATCTTGGTTTTGTTCTAAGCATCAGTAAGTAAACCAATTCATGACGTTAACTGTGTTCTTTCATTCATTCATAATTCTTTATTGCACACACATATTCAATTTAAAAGGTAACATTAGGAGGAATCATATGTACAAAGGCGAGCTTTTCTCTAAAAAGAGATTTCTTCCAGCAAACCAAGGCATGAAAGGGAAATGTATCATGAAAGGGTAGGCAGTGTACAATATCTAATATCTAATTTATACTAAAATACATATAATATAAAATAAGGAAAATAAAATACTTATATACCAGACTACTAAATACAATACATACATATACCTGCAAATATAGTTTATATATTATAATGATATACCTACATACTATAACTCTCACGAAAGAGAGAGGAAGTGCTCTTTTACCCGGTTTTTGAAAGAGACAATAGTGGGAATGTCTCTTATAGTGCAAGGTAGTGCGTTCCACAGTCGGACCGCCTGCAGCCTGAATGAGTGCTCATATGCCGAGGTGTTATGCCTTGGAGTGGCTAAGAGTGAGACCGTGTGAGATCTCCGGTGCCGATCTCCTGAAAAGAGATACTCAAAGCGTTCTCGAAGGTAGCTGGGGTAGCGCGGGTTTTTCAATATATTGAAAAGATAAGAGAGAATATGAGTGTCTCGGCGACGACGAATTGGAAGCCACCCCAACTCTTTGCGATATTGAGAAACATGGTCGAATTTGCGCAACCCGAAGATAAACCGAATCCCAAGATTCTGAAGTCGTTCGAGTTTGTTCAGTAGATCTTCGTTCGCGCTCGCCCAACAGACATCGGGGTAGTCGATTATCGGCAGAGAAAGGGACTGAGCAAGGGTGATTTTGGTCTGCCGTGGCAAGAAGTACTGCAAACGCCTGAGGGAGTGAAAAGACGCAAAGACCCGTCTGCTGACCTCGCTGACATGTGGAGACCAAGACAGCAGGTTGTCAAAAATAACCCCAAGGTTTTTCGCCTGATCTGTATACTCTATTGTGATGCCATTATATTACAAAGGAACAATATGTTTTTGTATCAAGGAAAGCGTGTCCCTGGTTCCTAAAAGCATGGCTTGTGATTTGGTCGGGTTTACCAACAGCCCGTATGATAAGGCCCAGTCTTTCACATTCTCGAGGTCAGCATTCAGTGCCTCCACGGTTGAGGCTACATCGCAGGGGCAAAAGTGGCGATAAATTTGGAGATCATCTGCGTACAGATGATACGAAGAAGAGATAACGTCGGAGATAGAGTTGATGAAAACTGAAAATAGAAGAGGAGAGAGAATACCACCTTGAGGTACTCCTGAGGAAAGATCACACCATTGAGTTTCAGTCTCTTCAGACTTAATGCGTTGCTGACGACCTCTCAGGTATGAGTGGAACCAGTTAGCAGCATGGACGGAGACATTCAGTGAGCTCAATATAGCGACCAGAATGTCAAAATCGACGCAGTTAAAGGCATTGCTGAAGTCAAGCAGGGCTAGGACCGTGACCAACTTCTGATCCATGGCTAGCTGTATGTCATCGCTGACTTTTAAGAGTGCTGTGGTAGTACTATGGCCCGGTCTGAACCCAGATTGGAAAGGATTGAGAAGTTTGTTTGATGAAAGGTAGGAAGAAAGTTGGGAGTGGACTATGGATTCAAGGACTTTGGAGAGAATGGGTAAGATAGATATGGGCCTATAATCTTTGAAGGAGGAGGGATTGGATTTTTTTGGCAGTGGGATAACGAGTGCTTTCTTCCACAGGCTAGGAAAGGAGCTTACCGAGAGAGAGAAGTTGATGATGTGGGTAATTGGAGGAAGCAACTCCTCAAGGACGCTGTGGATCATCTGATGGCTGACGTTGTCGCCACCAGCAGCTTTGGATGTGATAGCTAGCACTGCCTTTCTAACTGCACCGATTCCAACAAGCTTAAAGTTAAACGGTGAGGTGCAGACTGCAGCCCTCGACCGTAGACAATGAAGGGTTGCCTCCTTAGCGGTAGGGTCCATCACGACGGGAGGAGAAGAAAAAAACTGGTTGAGACCGTTGAGATCGATATTACTTGAAGAAGATTCCTGGGACTTGCCAACACCAATGGTCTTAAGGAACTTCCATACCTGAGCTGGAGTGTACATCTCTATACGCTCATGGATGTGGCGTCGCTTGGCATCGCGGCACATGCGGTTGCACAGGTTGCGGAGGCGTTTAAAAGCTAGAAGATTGTCGTTGGTCGGGTCCCTCTTATATCGCCCTTTTGCACGGTTTCTTTTTGCCATTAAACGCTTGATGGCATCGGTCAGCCACGGGGCAGGAAGATGTTTGACCCTGACTTTTTTCATTGGTGCATGCTTGTCGAAGAGCCCAAGGACAATTGAGTTGAACTTCAGGATTTTGTCATCAACGGTCTCACAAGTCATGACAGGGTTCCAATCAACAGATGAGGCATCGGATTTAAGGGAGTCGAGGTCCACACCTTTGAAGCTCCGAATATCCAGAAATTTGGCTTTGCGCTTAGGGGGCCTAACTCGGTATGAAAGATAAACCAGGGCGTGATAAGAGAACGGAGCGGTAAGCTGACCATGAGAAACCACCTTGGCTGTGTTGGAGATGATCATGAAATCGAGTAGGGAGGGAGTACAATGTGGTTGAAAGTGAGTAGCGCTGACGGGAAGAATATGTATGTTGAAGGAATTTACAAAAGATTCAAGTTTGGTAGAGCGGGTGTTATTTTTAAGAAGACAGGTGTTAAAATCCCCGAGGATGAGAGTGTCACTATAGAGAGGGGTCAAGTCACATAGTAGCTTTTCAAAAGATTCAAAGTAATCGATGCGGAGTGAGGGGCTATAATAAACACCCAGAAGAATATTGTTGTGACGTAAGCTGACCTCAAGGAAGAGATGCTCAGCCGAACCAGAGTACAGGCTTGGCGAGTGGCTGATGACTTTACAAGGAATGTCAGAACGTAAGTAGATTGCAACGCCGCCATCAGCTTTACCCGTCCTATCGTTGCGATAGAGCCTGAACCCTGGCAGAGAATACAAGGAGGAAGGAAGAGATGGTTTGAGAAAGGATTCTGAGACAAGAACTCCATGTATATTCTGATCGCTGAAAGCTTCAAGGAGGTCAGCATAGCTAGCAGGAATACTTTGGGCGTTAATATGTACGACATTGAAATTTAACTCCGACTGCGTGAACACGCGTTTCAGGCTGCTGGACAGTGACGCGTCCGCCAGGGAGTCGGCACTTCCTGCACCAAGAGAGTCACCGGTGGAAGAACATGTGAAAATGCTATCTGTAAAATTATATATGATATCCATAAAATAAAATAAATATACTACAATAGCTATAAAATAAATATAAAACTAATCTATAATCCTTGCCTTACGAGGTATAACTCTAAATTAATTAAAATACTAAAAGCCTGAACCCAGTCACACTGGGGTTGCTGGGAAAGGAATCCATTACATCATTACACATTACACAGTTTGAGACAATACACTAAAAACGAACAAGCCGGACCGTGAAACGAAGTTTTTGTAGTTTGAATGGGACGTCATCTACATTTCGTTCCGTTCCGAAAACATGAAAACATAATAAACATAGATAAAATCAGATACAAATCGAAAGTCGAATCAGACAGAAATGACGTCTCATATTAAGTGATAACAAAGTAAAAGATACATATAGAGTAAGTGGAACACGTCCCACACGTTCCGTTGAAAAATAAATAGACTCAATACATTTATATTATTAATCTGTGATTGAAACATGCATGACATTTAGAGATTTGTTGTTTTGAGCTGTTTTTTTTTTATTGATGTGAAGTCAAGATTTTTTTGGAAGAAGAAGCGTTATTGAATAGACATAATCAATTATAAACCTACCTACATGCTAAAACAAGAATGAAGAAAGTCCTTATAATCCGCACAAATAAGGAGAACACTTCGGGCACTGCTGCCCGAAAAACTGCAGTTTTTCGGGGAAATGTGACGTAGCGACCTACTTCTTGGCTCCTGGCGGCGGCGGCACTCTTTTGCGCCTGTTGCTGGGGGGACGTTTGTCCATGCCCAACGCTGCAGCAGCCGTGGAAGCAGCAACCGAGGACGCAGCAGTAGCTTTGGGCGCAGCAACAGCAGGGGTCGGCTTGGCAGGCGTCTCGTCTCGCCCAGATTGAGGGGTGGAAGGAGTAAACTTGTTGGTGTACTCCAGCAATTCCGTCATACACTCCACATTCCGCCTGGTCTTGTCTGGGAGTAATATAATAATCCTGCCCTCCGTCGTCCAACATTTTTGCACACCGAAGTGTTTCCTGGCGGCCATAAAAACAGTGTGTCTGGACTTAGTGAGAAACTCTGTCATAGTTATCCCCGTCCCCTTTAAAGAAGTCTTGCCCTTCCAAGCCTCAGACCGCGAACTGAATGAACTGAACCTGACAAGCAAGGGGCGGGCTTTTGATGCCTTTCCTTTAGGGCCAAGTCTGTGGACAACACTTATATCTGACACACACTGCGGCGACATCTTCATTTGGTTGCATAATACTGCTTTAGCAACTTCGTCCGCCTGTTCTTCTGCCCCCTCGGACACTCCATGAAGCAGAAGCACCTTCCGCCTACTCCCCATCTCGAGCCTGTCCTGACCCACAAGTAGCAGCTCCAATTGCGAGCGCAACATGTTGAGGCAGTTCCAAGTAAAGGCCCTGAACTCCATGAACTCGCTGCTGATGGTGCTGAGATCAGGAGGGCTGCTGGACATCGACATGGTGGAGACCTCCCGCAACTCCTTTTCATACTGCGACATCCGGGTATTGAAGGTTTCAGCAATCTTGTCCATGTTGGCGCTTAGCTTTGTATACAAGTCCATGTTGGTGTTGTGAAATTGTGTGAATATGATCCAGGTGAGAGTAAATTATTTATCCAGTGTAATGGTAGGTTCAGTCTTGAATTTAACTAATAATATCTAGCATTTAATAGAAGAATTTAATATTAATTTAATATACTATAGAAGACACAAAGTTTTGTTCTTGTTCAATACATTGCATAAGTCAGCAGTTAACCTAAGAAATAATCACAGACTGTGTGCGCCCCGATTTAGACTCGCGAAGGTTAGCAATTATTTCAAGGGTCAGTGCATTCTCTACTATAATAAGATACTTCTGGAGATTTTGAAATTGCCATTTGAGCAATTTAAAAAGCATGTTAAAGCGACTTTGTCGAAAAAGGGATATTACAATGTTCGAGATTACTTAAATGACATGGGGTATGTATGGGGTTAATCTAGTTCAACACAGACCTCGCTGTTAATAATTTTGTAATTATTTATTATTGCCTGCTTATAAAATAAAAATAAAAACATAATTGTATTAGTTAAGCACAACCTATTTTTAAAAGAGATCTAAAAAACAATCTGTGGGAGTTTCTACGCCCTTCTTCTCCCACAGTGGTCCAATGTAGAGAAGAGGCAAAAAATGACGTTTGCTAAGTATATGTAAATATCTACAGTAATAAAGTACTTTGACTTTCTCGAATATTGCTGTACAATTTGTAATCCCCAGTATACACTTCTACCTTGTGTCACCCCATACTTATTAGGGACCCTACCGCCCGGCAGCGATCTAGGCGAAATTTTCAACTTAGTTTATTTTATATTTTAGGATTCCTTGCCCGAAGGGTGACAAGCGGGACCCCATTATTGACAAACTCTGCGTAACATGCGAGAGGTCCCGGGTTCGATTCCCGGCTGGGGGTGAAGAAAAAAATTAAATCCCCAGGTCTTGGATGTTTATGTGTATGACGTCGCTGTTTTTGGTTCCCACGACACATGGAATCCTACTATGGGGCCAGAACCAATGTATGTGCTTTAGTAAAAGTTCGTCCGTATGTCCGCCTGTCCGTCCGTCTCTCTCTCTCTCCCTCATGGAATAGTAATAGGTAAAACAGACATTTTCTTAAGTACATTATTATACTGACGATGGATTCACTCCATAGCTGCGGCGATGGGCTTGCCCCCTGTCACACAAAAATGGAGTATCGCATAACTGGCTAAAAGTGGGCACAATCATGCCTCTGCCACCCCGTATGGGAAAATGCATGATGCTTTATTATTTATATTTTTTTAGGAAAAACTAATACAGTTTTTCCAAAAAAAAAAAATGATTATCCCATACGGGGTGGCAGTTGCGCCCATGCGCCATAATTCTACATTTTGCGTGACAGCGGCGCAGCCCACCGCCGCATCTTAAAGTGATATGAAGAAGGGTTCCTACCAATGTTTCCCAAGATAACTGTTTTGGTTTCAACTTACATATTACAGAAACTAAGACAGGTTTTCAAAGGAACCCTAAAATATTATTTTTTCCACTTTGCCATATTTGTAATGTTTTATTATGTAATTTTATTCCTCAAAGCCGGATGGTGCGATTAGTATGATTGCGTGCAAGAAAATAATAAATATTTTACAATGTATAACATAAACATAAACATTTATTATACAGGCACATACATTGCTTACACTAGGATATTCCGGTCGTGGGAATCAGAAACAGCGGCATCACACACATATATACATCCGAGACCTGGGGGTTTTTTTTTTTTTTCATTTATCCCCAGCCGGGGATCGAACCCGAGTCCACCGTATTTATTAATATTTATTAACCCAACTCACTTGGGGAAAACACAACAACAAGAACAACAAAGCGTCACAACTTTTCCCATACGGGATGGCAGAGGCACTTTACATACAAGTCTCTCCAGTAGGGAGCTAGCCCAGCGCCACAGCTATGGAGATTAAGATTATATTTAAATGCTGCTGGTACAGTCCGCGTCAAGATTATGTGGCTCTGAGCGAGCTGCGACCTCTCTTTCTAGCATAATTATCGTAAGGTGAGGTGAGTGAGAGGGAGAAGTGACAACTCACTCAGAGACAAAGATACTTAGTGCGGCGTGTATGTGGCTGTATGAAATCAAAATGGCTATCATGTACTAACATTGAAATCCAATTTGCTATTGCAATCTCTCTATCATACAGTTTCAATGAAATGTCAACTCATCACAATGTATGGCCTAAACTATGTGTCCATGTACCGAGGAGCCTTTCCGTTGGATTGGTTTGTCCAACAGATCAGGTAGAGGTTAGACTACAGGTGACAAAGTCTTTTGTAGGGCTATGATATGTAATGTTGTGTCATAATTCTGTGCCAGTTTAGGGCTCTGATTCTCGGGCATTCGTTAACCGGATATAGATACCCTAAATCGATTTTGTTTGGGAATCGTTCGGTATCCGCCATTTTATCGAGTGGTGATAAAGCGCGAGAATCAGCCCCAGGTCAGATATTTTTCATTGCAAACGGTATAATTAGACAATTTGAATTTAAATGGACATACGAAAACTTTTGCGGTTTATGCTGAATTATGCGAGATTTTACAGGGGCTTGATGAGAATGACACCGGGAAAAGACAAGTCCAGAGTCAAATTCATTGGTTTTGCATGCTATAACTATAGCATAAGGTTTAAGGCATTAAGGTAAGCACTTTTGGGATTTGCACAGCAAATAAGGATCGACAAAAACACTTTTTATTTTTTAAATATTTTATGATTAGTTAAGTTTATGTTTTAAGTATAGTTTGTAAGTTGTTCTTGCATGTTGAACCTAACACGAAGGATAAAGATAAAAAAATATTTCCTGTATATTCAAATGCACATCCAAAATACTGATTTGCGCAGCAAAAATAATGACAAAATACTGCGGTAGCTTAGGTGTAGGTCAACTTCGTGTAAGGTTCAGAACAATAAAAAAAACTTAAAACATAAACTTAGATAAATTCCCGTAGATATACCTATATATGAAATTGTTCGGTCGTGTATAAACGACAACGAAATGCATTATTCATGAAATGAACACGGATTATGGGTGAAGTTATTATCAAATTATTCCTCATTTTCACGGTGATTTAATTAAACTATAGTTAATTGGTTACACATGTTGAATCAACTTAGAGCAGCATTTAGGTTAATCGACAATGTATTGAATTATCAAAAGCAGATCAAGTAATTAGGACCAGGCAAGGCTATTAATTACAGTTGAAATAATTAATGTTAATTGTGATCCGCAATTTACTACAAGCTTGTACAGATATCGAAAGGTGTCTTTGCGCCTGAGCGAGGCCATTATCACTATCTCTCTCTCTCTCTTTCTCGCCCATGTATGTGTAAACGTAAGATTTTCAAAACCGTTAGTTGACAAACTAACATTTTTTTTCTCGTTAGTTGGTCAACTACCGACAGATAGTAAACTTCTGTAGCGTACTGCTTACTGTAAGACGCGTCAGTTGGTAAACTAACGGTCAAAACCGTTAACAGTAAACTGGTTTAAACTTGAATTGCAAACGAAACACCAGGGCAAACACTGCGGTAGCTTAGGTGAAGACTAGAGGGACGAGCGCAGCGAAGCCCCCGAATATTCTTCGTGTAAGGTTGACATGTAAGAACAAAAGAAACGTAAATTCTAAATCCTGTCGGTCTGGTTTGCCATCTGTCGATAGTTGATCAACTAACGCGTTAGTTTATCAACTACCGGTTTTGACTTTCTTACGGTGACATATACATCTCTCTTCCTCCAATGCGCCCTTACCCTATCAGGCGGCACTCAGGCGCCAAGCAACTTCGCGTCAGGTACAAGTGTAGCTGCGGCGGTAGGTACCTGGCGTAATTTATAGAGTAATGACTATTTCTGTGTCGGAAATCTGGGCCATGATAAAAAATACGTAGAACTTTTTTTTTTGTGAAATTTTAGGCTGTGTTAAGAAACTAATTTGAATATTTCAGGTAATGGATTTCTTTTTTTTTAAATAACACCTCTTGTGAAGTCACTTGCCCACAGTCTTGGAACGGTTGCACTTGAGGCTGGTTGTTTCCGATTATAAAACGAAAAAAGTATAATAATAATATTTGTTTACGTTCCGACTGACTCTGTGTTATCGACTGACAGGAAAACTGCTGATACTTGACAGTTTTACAGAACAGCCAACTTAACGGCGAAAGGAATTTGAACAAACTGCGCCGTTACTAACATTTTACTTCAATTGTGCTCTAGCACAATTGAAGTAAAATGTTAGTAACGGATATTTCAGTAATCCTGTTTTATTTTTTTATGGGAATATAGTAATTCACTTAGGAACACAATTATCTGGAAGTGCTTTTCTCAGTTTGGTAACTTTGTTTTGTTTTTTCACATGGCCCATTTGTGTTTTGGGGTCCCGTACGCGAAGGGTCCGCTGTCCGTTCGACTGCCTCCGGGCTTTGCCTTTTGAACCGAACCGTTTCTCAGAGTGTGAACATAGCATATATCACAGATGTACTTACCTAAAATTCGAGTCCGAACTCGCCGTACGTCTTTTAATGAACCATTAATCCGATTCCAAATTCGAATTACACACAAAATCGTGCACTAAGTAATCCTTAATTAACCGTAACTAAACAACTCTGGGTACGGCGGTGAGGTCTTTAGTTTTCTATATTAGTTAATGGCCGACTGGGTGTGTTCGTAAAATCATCATATTAGAATAGAATAGAAAGCAATTATTTACTGTATCAGCACAAACACACAGAAAAATTAAAGTAAAACACAAAAACACCTTAGTATCGCCGTGGTTTGTAAAGTGGCCGTTTTTTCCCACTAGAATGAGTATGTAGTTTAGTACATTCTACGTAAAGTTTTTCCAATTCTGATGATCCTGAACTGCGTATGGAATCCAATTTGCGTACCATGCTACGCCGAAATTGATTCCTTGATCCTATTGTATGGCGGGCCGAGGCCTGGAACCTGCACCTGCCAACCAGTTGCCACTCAATGTCAGTGACGTGACAATGGCAGTCCAAAATAAGTATCCATATTTTGATTTTTCCGTAGACCGTTATCGTATCCGTTATACCTTTCCCGCATGTGAATATTAGGATCATAGAAACCTCAATTTATATAATGAATAGCGAACCGTCTCCATAATGTCATTGACACTGAGCCGCGATTTTGTTAGCGGAATCCGACCCCGGGTCACAGCATGAAACCGCACAACACAGTGTTTTCATGTTCCGTCAACCGAAACTAATTGCGTTTTGTTTGGGTCACGAATGGGTTAGGTTATAATTTTCGATGAGATTTTTTATGTTTCACCCATAGTGACCCATGACGCTCCTGGGTGATATCTCTTTATTGTACTACACAAAACAGACTTACAGATAAATTATAATAGAAAAAAACATGTACAAAGGCGAGCTTATCTCTCAAAAGAGATATGATATCAAATACTCTTTAAAGCAAAGATTCCACTTAAAGGATACACTTCCCGAAAACATATATTATGATAATGAAGACCTACTTTTCCTTCAATGTGTAGGGTGAGGGAGGGGTAGAGGGCGGAGGGCGGGGAGGGGAGGTTAATGTTTGTAGGAACTTGACATTTTGCACGAGTTTGCGCGAGTGAAGCCTCGGGCATCTGCTAGTAGCTAGTAGGTGAGATAAGTACACTCGGCGCCACGAATAAAGAGCTCTCGGAGAAACTGGCGGGGATTACTGCGCATGTGTACAGTCGCGGCATAATTCCGAAGTGCGTTTTTAGGGTTAGTGTGAAGGAATGAGTGTTCAGGACTTTCTTCACTTCTATTTTTTCTCTGTTTGATATTTTGTTGATTGGGATATTAGCCGATGTAAATAATGGACTTTGTGTCAAATAAACTATAGGTACTCTCTATTGACAACATTTGTTAACGTCAAGGTTGAAACCTATATATAAATAACCCCCTAGCATAGAATGCCCCTAGTCACTAGGGCCTAGTGAATATAGATACTTGTAGTAATAGTCCTGCACACTCTTTTCTTCCCGCTGACTAATAATTTGTAACAATTAAACCACAATTAAGTTTTTCATCAGACTTCTTCATCAGTATTTCATCAGACTCTTTTTTGATATAACAGTTCACATCGTAAACCATTTTTCTAGCTTGCCTAGTCAGTACTTTATTTTTCGGCATTTTCGACCGGGGCGAAAGATAACGTTGGGTAATATTGTATGCGACTGTACTCAAGAAGCTTCGAGACGTGCTTTCGGTGCGGGCATCGGGAAGCGACTGATCAACGAATCAGGTGCCGGCGCTGACTACCGCCCCCGTCGCTCCTCACTTCCCCGCGCCAAACACTTGTGAAAAGTGACTACTGCGCTTTACTTTATGAATAATATGGATATACCCCGGGATTCCGGGATTCGAAAATTCTATTGATTACCTATTAATTTATAGGTAGCAATATTTCCCTTTAATTGTTAATTGTTAGTTTTTTTCTTTCTCCCCCCCACCCCGCGCCGACTCGCTGACACCGATTTTGCGTTCTGCGCATCGGATTGCACTAAGTTCAGGGGAAGCCAAAAATATTGACGCAAGTTAAATTTATCGATACACCAGCGAGCCTAGCATGACAGCCATTATGTTGACGTGCCGCGGAAAAAGCTGGACACAGCGATGCGGTATAAATAGCTCTGTACTGCCCTTTTCACGTCGCGTCGACATATTGGCTGTCATGCTAGGCCCGCAGGAGTATACCGGTGATACAATAAGTCTTATTAAGTTAAGAACAAATGGTGAAATTAGAAAGTTTTTATCAAGATAGGTATTTAAATAATACAAAAATCAAAAGTATTAATCAACATTTATTTTTACAAATCATCTAATTCTATACAAATAAACTAAAACTATGGACCATTTCATTCTATATCTTCTTCAGTAGAATAAGAACCAGAGCAGTCATCGTCATCATCATTGTTAAAAAAAATTACAATAATTTTCTCAATATTTTCCATTTTTAAAGAATTTCTTTTAACATTTAAGATCCATTTGTAAATAGAAAAAGAACGCTCCACGTCTACAGAAGTCAAGGGCGCATATCTGTAATTTAAAATGTCGGCCTCGAAAAGTTCTCCTCGTGATAAATTTTCACTCAAACCCCTAATAATTTCTAAGTCTGGATTTCTTGATAACACTTGGTCCAATTTTTCTTTTACAGGGTCTGACGCAGTCCACTCTAATACTGTCCGTACTTCGTCCAAAATTTCAATTGCCTCTATTATAGATAAATTTTGTTTTTGTAATTTTAATAAAGCGATTTGAATTGTGCTATAGTTTTCTGATATAAATGTCAAATCTCTCTGAAGATTTTCTTTCTCTAATATATTTTTTGCGTTTCTGATCGATATTGCATCTGCAGCTCTCAAAAAAGAAAGCACGTTTTTTATACTTTCAAAATGTTTTGCGTAATAGTCAGCTGCCTGTAACCATGTGCCCCACCTCGTAATTACGGGCTGGGGAGGTAAGGGAACATTGGGACATTTCTCTTTAAAAATTTTGACTCTATATGGAGCCTTTAAAAATATTTTTTTTACGTTTGCGATTAGTGTATCTACATCTGGATATTCTGAACGAATTTTCTCTGCCACTCGGTGCAGAGCATGGGCCAAACACGTTACATGTTTCATGTTTGGTAAAAGAGCTTTGAGAAGTTGCCCAGCACGCAACATATATGCAACGCTGTCTGTAGATAACAGCAAAACGTTACCAACTTTTGTCTCATATTGATCACTCCATACATTCTCTAAACAATTAACAACAAATTGCGATATTGTATTTCCATTGACTTGTTCAAGCACCTTGCACGCAATCAAGTACGGTTTTTTATGGTAGCAGAATTTAATGGCATCACCAAAAAATTAACAACGTAGCGCCCTAAAAAGTCTGTTGTCTCGTCTAAAGATATCCAAAGCTTCTCATTTGATATTTTTTCGTAAATAGATGTAATTTTCATTTTGTATGACTTTCCCAAATACACTTTTCTTAGTTTTGTTTCACTTGGGAGAGTAGGTCGATCAGCACATTTGCAGCATAAGTATTTTTCAAAAAACTGCCTGAAAGCTGCGTTGTTTAATTTGCTCCACGGAATATTACATAATATAAGAAAATTTACAAGTTCGATATTGAAATCTTCTTTGTTATTTTTCATGCTTGTTCCTTTGTGAACTGAACTTTCAACATGCCTCTTCAAAGTACTTTTCTTGCATCCAATATCGGTCTTACATTGTGTACAGTATATTGTGTGTTCTGTAAAATTGTACATTAGCTCAGGATAGTCTTGGATCCACTCTTGTACCGTCTCAGCCTTCACTCGTTGTGCCATTATCTCGAAAGCGGTTACAACCTCTTCCAAGCGCCGACAAATTCTATAAATAATAAAATACTGTAAAAAGTTGCCTATGACAAGTTCAAGTCAACAACGCGGTATAGAAGTTTTCCGAAGAAATTTAATAAATACAGAAATCTACGGCTACCAGCTAGGCCAAGCCGTTAAATTCAAATGAGTGTACTAGGATTATTTGTTTAGTGCGTTTATCCCCTCAATCGTCACGCCATCAACCCGTGCTGGCTGTCAAAAGTGGCTTGTCTGTCACGACATCAGCCCGTGTTAATTCCAACGACATTGCCATTTGAGCAATTTAAAAACCATGTAAAGGTTACCTTATGTAAAAGGGATACTATGATATCAAAGATTATATGAACAACAAGAGTGCATGGAGTTAATCTGACTCAACACAGAACTCGCTGCTAAGATTATAATTATTCCTACATGTAAATTGAGAATGATCTAACTACTTACATGTAAATTTCGTAAATCGTCATGTAATTTTTGTAATTTTTAAGCAACAAATTTAAACGTGATCAAAAAATCAATCTGTGGGAGTTTCTTAGCCCTTCTTCTCCCACAGTGGTCGTTGAAGTCAAAAGAAGAGAGGAGGCAAAAAATGCCATGTTCTATGTATATTTTATAATATTTACTGAATAAACAAATTTTGAATTTGAATTTGACATAACTTTCATAAGCTATAGCTCCCATACTAAAAAACAGAGATATCGTCATTTAAACGGGCCGATACCACGTGGCAGCCGCCAGCACAGAAACGTGACATTCACCGCCATTTTGTATTGACAGCTGTGGCCGCCATTCTGTTTTAAAGCCGTGGTCACCTATAGATTTTGTTTGTATAATTATTTTGTTAATATTGGGTTTTGGCGCCATCAACATCACCAACTCAAAGGAATCGCCACCATTATTTAGCTAGAACACTATGCAAGCACACAGTAAACATTCAAAATTACTAATGAATAAACATACCCAATTAGTGGTGTCCAGATCAATTGAAGCAATTCGGAGTCCGTAGATCACAGCCAAAGTAGTCGTATTAAGAAAAACGCAGAAACCAGTAAACAAGCGTGGGTCAAAATGTGTCAATAAGTATACTCTCTCAGCACAGCAAACACGACAAACGCACTGAACCGAAGCATAAGACTGACTGACTGAGCCAGATACTCAATTCACGGAGGCGAGAGGCCTTTGTTATACATAGCTATATCGAGCGCTGGTTGGCGTGCGGTTATACGTGGCGCTCGCTGATTGGTGCGCATTGCTTTGAGATGCGCGCGATTGGTTCCTCATTCAACACGTGCGTTTTGCGATTGTTTCATACAGTGTGCCTGCGCAAACTGTTTCGAATCGTGCTAAGAAATTTGCCGGAATTATACATTGGAGTATACTTCATTAATTAAAATAAACTAGTTCACCAGTGGTCACCTAATATGATATATAAGGTTGAGATCTACTTAACCTAAATCTACAGGGCTTTAGCCCTTTTTTGGGGAGTAGTGCACTCTTTACTTGAAATATGTATCAACTTTTTGGTAAATAAAGATTTATTGTATTTGCATTGTATTGCTGATGATGACAATATTTTACGTTTAACCCTTGGGATGCCTGGTGGGTCAACCATGCACCCTGAGGGTTAAATACCAAGTTACAAATTTATTTCCCCTTGAATTAATAATTAAATGCGAATCCCGGAAAATACGATCTAATCCCGGAATAAGGGCATGTCCACATTATGCTAGCATTCATGAATCCCGCGGAATAGCACCCAAACGCCGACCACTGGATATAAGGCAAGGAAGAGATAGGTAGAATTAACCATTATAGTATTTGTTTTTGTTTTTGGATACTATCCTTACCTTTATCCATCCGCTTATATATTGGGTATGCTCGGATACAACTCACTAGAGGTCAGACGTAATACCGAGCAGCTTCTGACTGTGTGTCGATTGTTGCGAGGCGACAGTGACTGTGTCGCGCTTGTCGGTACGGTATGCGCGCTATACGTGCCCGACAAATAACTCCGCGCGCGCAGGCACCAGCGGCTATTAGCGGGCGGCGCGCATCGCACGGTGGCGCGCCAGCAGTCTCCGCTGGTGAGGGCGCGGGACAGTCTCAACGCTCTGTTGACTGCAGCACCACTGACTGATCTGTTTGGTGATGCATGGAGGCATATTGTGCGAGAATGTGGAAGGTTCTGCGAGGAGAATGTATGACAGGGTTGTGTTATGTAATTAATGTATAATTAATTCCAAATAACATTTTTATTATTGAATTATTATTATTATTATTGACATTTACTGAACTGACATGTGAAATACTATAATTTTTTATGATTGAAATGGAAGTGTATATATGTTATCACATATATCACAGTGGTCAAACAGTTTCATTCCCAATAACTATTAAGGATAAGACTGGTCCATCATTTTATAGGCCTATTACATCCCATAGACTAGAGACATATACGAAAAACTTAGATATAAATTTGCCAGTACCGGATTTTAATGAACAGAACCCAAACAAAATCTACTCAGACTTCTTCAACATTATTCAGACAGAATTCAATAAAGTTTTCAAATTAAAGAAAGTCAGTGACTACAACGGTAAATCTAAATTTAATGACTGGGCAACGTTTGGAATTCGTAAAAGTAGAGTTAAGATAACTCTACTTTTACGAATTCCAAACGTATGACCTTTATGATCAAAAAACCTATAACTTTGATCGAAAATTTCATGACTATGTTAAAAAATATTCCAAAACTTTCAAGTTGGTTTGTAGAACTGCAAAAACTTTACACATTAATAGAAAAATTCAAAATTCAAATAATAGAATGAAAACAGTTTGGCAAATAATAAACCGCGAAACTGGCAAAGTTATACCAAGAGACAGTGATTTCTGCCTAAAGATAGGTGATGATGTTGTTAAATCTAACGCTGATGTTGCTCGAGCTTTTGAAACATTCTTCATCAATGTACCCGTACACACAACGGACCGTCTAAATTCATCTCCATTTGAAGCAGAGACTTTATTAAAAAATAACACTAGCGTCAGTAATGTATATTTAAAATTTCATCATGTATATCCCCAGGACATTGTCAAAACGTTTAAATTACTTAACTTTAAAAATACGGAAGACCTGTGGGGTATATCAGTCAAAGTAGATAATAATTCTATACTAGTAATTCTAGTTATAGCCCCACACTTAGCTTATATATTCAATAAATGTGTTGACGATGGGGCTTTTCCAGACCTCATGAAACACAGTAAACTTATACCGCTGTTCAAATCGGGAGATAAGGGCGATCCTTCAAATTTCAGACCAATATCTGTTCTTCCAACACTAATTAAAATATTTGAAAAGATTATACTCAATCAAATGCTCTCACACTTCAACCGTACAAAACAACTCCACGCTAAACAATATGGTTTCACTAGGGGTAAATCGACTACGGATGCAGGTATTGCCCTTGTATCTCATATTTATTCTGCATGGGAGGCCGCACAGGATACTATCGGAGTTTTTTGCGACCTGTCGAAGGCGTTTGATTGTGTTGATCATAATACGCTATTAATTAAATTAAATCATTACGGAGTTAGAAATAAAGCGTTGGATCTACTAAGATCATACCTAAGCAATAGAATTCAAAAGGCAGAAGTTAATGGCGTAAAATCTGATGGATCGGGTGTTAAAATTGGCGTTCCACAAGGTTCCATATTAGGCCCTTTCTTATTCCTGGTATATATTAATGATCTGCCTTTCATGGTGGAGAAATTAACTGACATAGTGTTGTTTGCTGATGATACTTCACTGGTCTTCAAAATTGAAAGACAAAAAGGAGAATTTGATGATGTTAATGGTGTATTGTCTTTAACCTTGAATTGGTTCACAGTTAATAATTTATTGTTAAACGCTGGTAAAACCAAGTGTATCAAATTCTCACTTCCAAATGTCAGGCAAGTTGAGACCAGTTTAGTGTTAGACAACAGCACGTTAGATTTAGTAAATGATACGAAGTTTCTTGGAATAACCATTGATAGCAAATTGCAGTGGGGACCCCACATAGATAAATTGGCTGGTAAATTAAGTTCTGCGGCTTACGCTGTTAGGAACATCAGACAAAGCACGGATGTGGCTTCATCTAGGCTAGTATATTTTAGTTACTTTCATAGTGTGATGTCCTATGGTATCTTGTTGTGGGGGAAAGCAGCGGATATTCAAACTATTTTTATTTTACAGAAAAGAGCTATTCGAGCAATTTATAATTTAAAACGAACAGACTCCTTAAGAGAGCTTTTTAAAGAAATTGACATACTAACAGTAGCTAGTCAATTTATTTTCGAAAATATAATGTATGTACGCAAGAACCTTACAACATTTTCCAAACTTAGCGATAGCTGTAATGTTTACCTAAGAAATAATCACAGACTATGTGCGCCCCGTTTTAGACTCGCGAAGGTTAGCAATTCTTTCAAGGGTCAGTGCATTCTCTACTACAATAAGATACCTCTGGAGATTTTGAAATTGCCACTTGAGCAATTTAAAAAGCATGTTAAAGCAACTTTGTCGAAAAAGGGATATTACAATGTTCAAGATTACTTAAATGACAGGACTGTATGGGGTTAATCTGGCTCAACACAGACCTTGCTGTTAATAATTTTGTAATTATTTATTCCTGCTTATTAATCATAACAATTAAATTTTTCATATTTGTATTAGTTAAGCACAACCTATTTTTAAAAGAGATCTAAAAATCAATCTGTGGGAGTTTCTACGCCCTTCTTCTCCCACAGTGGTCCAATGTAGAGAAGAGGCAAAAAATGACGTTTGCTAAGTATATGTAAATATCTACAGTAATAAAGTACTTTGACTATTGTACTTTGACTGTTATTTGTATATTTGTATGTGTACAATAAATTGGGCATTGTCTGTAATGTTGTGCATTTAACTGTATTAATAAATAAATAAATAATAAATAAATTTGAATTCAATCCTTTTTAAGTGACTGTACTTCTTATGCGCGGGCGAGTTGACCACAACAAAAAAAAGTTTAATCAAGAGGTGTCAACTCGCCCGAATTCGGGCGAGTTTCTTTGGACCTAGATTTCCGCCAACTACTACTGAATTACTAAAGGTGGAGGGGAATTGTGCCACTACCACTTCTTATGGGAAAAAGTGTGGCCGCTGTACAATAGTTTAAAAAATGCGTTATTTGTTTTAGATTCTATGTTTTACCTTTTCGCTTTTCTGTTGGCCGGAAAAGAAAAAATAATGACATAACAATTAAGGCAAATTTTATGTTGTTTCCCCACAAATTCCCGTAATAGAATCTTCAGTACTCTAGGTGACGTCTGTCATAAAAGTCCCGTTTTAGGGGTTTACCCAAGTTTACAGGTTTTAGTTTTGTTACCAGGGTTTAGTTTTAAATTATTGTGTTTTCAGCCACCAGATGGTGCTCCACGGGACTGCGGGTGGACCTTGCTATCCAGTAGAAGCATGCCCGTAGCCCGCACTCGGCCGCAGTGCGAATGCTGATGTGGGCGTGAACTTGTTAAGAAGTATTGAGGGTCTAATTCCAAACCCGAATGGAAATAATGCAAAACAGATATTGAACCAAAGGTCTTTGTTGTTTCTTTTTGGAACACACAAAATATAAACTGTGATTTGTCAAATGTCTATGCAACAATATAAAAAATATAAAAAAAGCTTTTAAAATAATCTGAATTATAAAAAAGGATGTAACTCAAAAGACTCAAAGCAGCAGCAAAGTCGGTGCCGATGCTGCTCCCTTATTTACTATCTCCAAACTACCAAAAAATGTGGAAAAAAGACTGTAAGAACATTAAAGCTGAGTGTCTATTTGGACGCGTGAGCACGCGGCAAGCAACGGATTTTTGATAGTTTATATGAATAGATTAACCCCCGCGTCCACTTCGCAATGCGTACCGCCCGCACCCGCACGGCACGCATTGTTATGAATTCATACAACATATATTTGTTTCGGACTCGCTTTTTTAATAAGTTTTGTTTTAATACCTGAAGTTTTTTTTTTTTTAACCTGGCCTCTCCTACTATGACTTCTACAGCGTTGCGGTTCGAGGCTCATCCTCCCAAAAGAGAGGTCCCGGGTTCAAACCCCGGCTGGGGAAGAAGAAAATTGTTTTCTTCTTCCCCAGGTCTTGGATGTTTATATGTGTGTGACGTCGCTCTTTCTGGTTCCCACTACACAGGTTATCCTAGTGTGTGGCCAGAAGCAATGTATGTGCCTGTATTTTTTGTTTTAATATTATTCTGAATGTGGCCATGTGATCATTTTGTAATTTTCTCGGTGCCAACTCCGCTATTCCACGTCTCGGTACTCTGCTAAACAATCATCAGCGACGTTTTTTATTATTATTGATATTTTCAGTGTCTTATTAGGCCACGCCTAAAACTAAAACGCCGAATATTAACTTGACCTCAATATTATCATTCTCCCAAATTTGTTAAGTCTAAGTTATATCCCCACTATTAAAAAAAAATAAGTTTATTATTGGGGTCGGATGAAGACCCAGGTGTCACTTCCTATACCAACAGGTGTTTACTTTAATTATTTATGTCAACCCTGTATGTTAAAATAAGCAAATATGTAATTGGTGCATAGATTGATAGTAGACCTAAATAAAATAAATAAATAAAATAAAATAACATATAATTCTACAGCTCTGTCAACCCCTTATTGGATGGGACTGTAATGACGATATTTTACGAGGCATCTCCCATTTTATTGCCACCGAAATTTGTACTTTTGCGCACAAAAACACCACGGTAAAATGGACTCGAATTTTATGGAAATTTCTTGAACGCTGTCGTTTTTTGATATTCAGTTAAACATATTAGTATTCTATTATATAAAACCCTATATTTGTAAGGTATTTTAGACTTTTGGAATCGTTTCCTAAATTGCTAACACCATAAGTTATTCATTGGAAAGGTCTTTTTGCAAAACCATATGTTTTTTTATACATACGTAGTTTATCCACGATAAGAAGCAATTTTCAGGACATTTCTTTGTACGGTACAACTCGGAGTCCCAAAAAAATGTTCGCCTTGTATGTTACGCGCGGTAATGTCTTCCATAATGAGAACAACTCCTTACACTTGACACGCGAGGCAGACTTACCTCATATAATATAAAGCCTAACATGAGCTCAGTTAAAGTTAAATCCCATATGCCTAAGACTTGACAATAAACCGATAAATAAACAAGACGGGTTTTGACTGCCAGTCAAAATAGATACTTTTTAGGAACCGTCAAAACGGTAATTTTCTTCACAAGTTCCATGAAACACTAGCATGTGTCGTCATAGTTGAAAGAGCTCTAAAAATCAATTGTGTCGTCATAGTTAAAAGAGATCTAAAAATCAATCTGTGTGAGTTTCTACGCCCTTCTTCTCCCACAGTGGTCCAATGTAGAGAAGCGGCAAAAAATGACGTTTGCTAAGTATATGTAAATATCTACAGTAATAAAGTACTTTGACTTTGACTCAAATGCTGTCTTTTTAACACAAAATGGAGTTTATAAAATACAACAGCTGGAAATATACAATTCTGATATTGTCAAACGTTTTTGTTGAAATAGGTTCAGCTTGAGACACGTTTCTAGATTTATTAGGCTACCTTGTCAAGTAGGTACCGTATTGTTTATATTTCCTGATTTTTAACAGCCCACTTAAATAACTAGAAGAATATAAAACAAAACACTTTACACCCTCACTACACCGATTTAACAAGAATAATAGGAATCGTTTATTGGACAGAAACGAATTCCAACGAAATTGCTCGGGCTTTAACCGCAGCGTGGAATCCGGCCTTTAATTAGGTATTTATTTATTTATTAAAATCGTGCTCTCAATAGCGTAGTATAAAGCAACAAGGATTTATTGGCACTTATTTAAGTGTCCGTGTGTAGTGTTTTCATTTCACACTCGCTTCTCACGCAAGAGGAGCGGATTCCAATCCAGTGCTGAGCATGTACCAATGAAGTTCTTTAGAACATACGGGCATTCTAATGGTGACGAAAAACAATGTGAGGATACCTTCATATATCCATAACAGTGACGATAGGTTAGTTTCCTATCGCGCAACATGGATTATTAAATAACTGGCTGAACGTGGGCTTCTCGGTGCCTCTGCCAATCCAAGTGGGAAAAGGCGTGACGTGACTCAATCCGGAGTACTACAAGAAAAACATAGTTTCACCTCAAAACAAACGTTAAACCTACATTTTGTCTTTAAACAAGTGTTGAAAAGGACTTTATTTTTTTGCACTAAGACAAATTTTGAGAAACCATACCCAAGCCTAATACGTAGATAGTACGAGTATCTTCTATCTATTCTATCTCCTTCTTTTTTATCTAATATAAAAAAACCAGTGAAGTGTGAGTCGAACTCGCGCACGAAGGGTTCCGTACCACCGTACAATGGTAGGGATGGTGTGGAGTGAATAGTTTATATTTTGCCATTTTACATAAAAAATGTTGTTTACAAAGTTGTTGGTGCGCGGCTACTTTTATACTCCATATACATTACCAGCTTTGTATGTGGTTTACAGATAAATAAAAAACCTTGTCATCTCTGGGTAGATTTTCCTGTAATTTTTGGCTTAATTTCTATAATCCGTATTTTTTTCATAATTTAACACTCTGTAGTTTCGGAGATCTATTGGGGGGAATCGTCATTTTTTGTCAATCGTCAATCGTTCATGCTTCTGTCGATGGGGTTGGTAGCTTTTGACAGAACGGCGTGTCGGGTCGGCTAGTAATTTATAAAAGCGATCTTATCAAATCAACAACTTGAAATAACCCTGTACCAGCCCGTAAATTCATGTCGCATTTAATAGGCATATCGTCTCGACCATCTCGATGAGTACGCCATAGCAGCTACTTATTCGTGAAAATGACCAGCTATTTACTCTGTCCGGATAAAAATCGCTTATCTTTACTGTAAATCTGAATTATAGCGAAGAATTAGTTAGTTATTTATCATCGTTATAACCTTCTACTTAAGAGTGAAAATGTTCGGTAAAATTGCGCGCTTCCATACTAAGAGGTGCACATTTGTCAGCCTCTTATTATAATAATAAGACGTATTTTGTGCCACAAAATGTTACAATATTGCTGTGCAAATTACGTGACTGTAATTTGAGCAAATGTATGGGATATTCCCGTATCACCCCAACTGTTGTAGGAATCCGAGTCAACCTACACATTGATAGTATGAAAACAACAAACAAACAAACATTTACATATAAGGCACATAAATTGTTTCTGGCCCCACACTAGGATACCCTGTGTCGTGGGAACCAGAATCAGCGACGTCATACACATATAAACATCTTAGACCTGGGGTGTTTTTTGATTCGGTTTAATCGGGAATAAAAAGTGTGAAAAATCAAACTCTCCTTTATACTGTCGACTTTTGATAAAGTGACCTTTTATGCGGTCAAAGGTTTTATGGGGAAAGCTTTCATAGTCGGTAATATTTACAATTTACCATTTAGTAGGCTACTGAAGTCAACCTGTAATGATACAAATAATGCTTTTTAGGTTGGATTCGGCATCTGACAAGGTATTCGAATAAAAGAACATTAGTTGTGAATTAAACGGAATATAGAATAACTGTCTAGCTGAACGTGGCCTCAAATGTGCCCCTGCAACCCAGTTTGGAAAACTTTATACAGAGTGTTGTTTTATAAAGTTATGTCCGACTCAGGAGTGGGTATTAACACGACAAAACAAAACATATCCCCCCTCCATCCAACCTCATTCCGACTTCATGTCATAATGAGGCAAACGCGGGGGAGCAAGTGAACGAGTTAGATTTGCATGGAGCTCTTGTAACCCGCAGCTATTTCTGTGCGTCCCCCACATGGCTGGACCGGCCTTCTGTGCCCTCCGCCTGTCCTCTTCCCACCTCTCCCCATTCAGGGGCGCGGGGGAAAAGATAGCAGCGTCGCACCCTTCTGGTGATGTGACACACACAAACGGTGTGAGCTCGGTGCCGATTCCGCACGTCATTTAAAGTTTCAACCAGATTCCCAGCCACATCTCTTTTTATGCCACGCGTGCGCAAACTGGTGTAGCCGTTGGAAGTTCGCCATTGACGAGACGAGGTCCTCGTAGTAGACTGGTCCTTCATGCGCTCGAGTGATTCCGTCTAACATTCTCTTCCGTTCGTCGTCGTATAGTGGACATTCTATGCCGCACTCACATACACTCGTCGGGCATAACGTCATATCATGCAGTCTCTTCCTGAAGCACCCGTGTCCCGACAATATCTGCGAAGTTTGGTAGTCCGGCTCAACCCAAGAGGCCTTGAGGCGAGCCGCCACGTCCGGAAAGAAATGGTATAGCTCTCGACCCTTCGTCTCATTCATCCAGCGTCCCTGCCATTGTGCAACGACCTCCCCCAGAGTTTGGCGTTCAAAACAAAACAAATAATATCAGCATAAAATATCTAAAAACAATAAATGGTGGCCATACTTCTTAATACCGCGCTCGGCGTGCGGCTTGCGCGCACTTCGTGAACCGGCTGCATGTTGCAATTATTTCAGGAAAAAATTGTAATACAAAAAAAAATACAGTATTAGTATAGTGTATAAAATAGTAGTAGTAGTATATTATAAGTATTTAGTATATTATTATAGTTATTATATAATTTATTTTATTTATTATTTTATATATTGTACACATAGGTCTACCTCTGCTCAACCATCAACTTTTCCCATGTTAACCTGGTTTGCTGGAGAGATCTCTTATTAGAGATAAGCTCGTAACTCTTGTTTTCTGGATGATTTGTGTGCAATAAAGAAATTATGAAATTATGAAATGACAAATTGAACACGGTCATTTGTGAACCAAAATTATACGAGCGAAAAATTTAACTATAATTATAATGTTAGTTATAAGCGATACGTAAATTATCGTTCCTGAGTCGGGCGTAACTCTACAAAACACTCTGTTTTTTGTTTCTTCACTTGGGAATAACCCTCTTGGGGTTAAAGAAAATCCGGCATCTTGGCAATGAAATCAGAGCTTCCGGTAATTGCATGTTCAATCATATAGAAAGTGAATATTTTTAACACGACCTCAGTCGATTAGTGGTGTAAACCCACATTCAGATTCATTCAAAGGCGTAACATTGCCTTTGGCTCACACTGGGCTAACCCCTAAGCTAGCCAACTAGGATGAACTGTATCCTGGGAAACAGAAACTGCGACGAAATTTACGGCTTTTAATTGGCAACAAATGTAATGATCACCAAAATATTTTTTTCCTACCCAAAATGGATAAACGAACACCAAAAGTTGCAAAAAATATCAGGGCAAAATACTGCGGTAGCTTAGGTGAAGAGTAAAGGGGGTGAGCGAAGCGAAGCCCCCTTTATCCTTCGTGTTAGGTTGAACATGTAAGAACAACAAAAAATACTTAAAACATAAACTTAAGTACACAAAACATAAAAAAAGTTTGGTGATCATTTATCCCAACACAATTTGGTGGACATTAGCCATTCTGGCAGTCATTTCGAATTTATTGGTAGTAAAATAGGTGCGTTTTTGGTAATCGTTTAAACATATGCCCTTTTAATTTAGGCTAGCTATATTGGCACTGGAAGCGCTATACGCAAAACCTGACTTTTCAAGATTTATGTGAAACTCAACTAAACTCTGTTTTTTACAACTAAACCAACATGCCTGTTGGATTCGCCCTTTTTTAGGGTTCCGTACCCGAAGGGTGCCGAACGGGAGGGTTACTAAACCTCCACTGTCCGTCTGTCCGTCCGTCACCGGGCTCTACCGGATCAACCGATAAAAGTAGAGAGCTGAAATTTTCACAGAGGGAGCTTTTCTACTGCCGCTATAACAACAAATAATGAATGATGAAAGATACGGGTTTTTAAGAATTAAAAGTAATACTCATACAAGAGATTATTTGTATCGGCATTTTCTAAGCCAGTTTGTTTTATTTGTTTATCGATGGAGTGAGCTGGCCTCTCCCGTATAGGAAAAGATGTTAAATTGCGGTTATTGAGTTTTGTGATTAGTTATTTGTCACTAAACGATTAATAACTGCTCATTCGAATTTCAATAAATAATAATGATAAGTTTTAAAACATATGTCTGTAAATAAGTTACACAATTTCTACCTACTTCCGGTTTCAATGAGCAAAGAGTTTCGTTAACCTGAGTACATAGTTCAATATTTAAATACTACACAAAACTCTTTTTCAATATTTCGATGTACTTAAAAAGGTATACTCGTACAAAAGTCTGTCGTTTTACGTTTTTCCGTGTACAATGGTATGGAACTTTTCGTGTGCGGTCCGACGTCCCACTCGCACTTGACCGGTTTTATCGTGAATATTATTAAAGAACAATTACTTATAATGTTGCAAGCTGTATACTCCTGGTTTTAAGACATATCTATTTAATTATGAAATAGGTAGGTGAGTCGATTAATCGATCAATAATTAATATAGCAATGTGTATTATTCGAATAATCGTAACGAATGAACGCCAGCTATGACTACAACCTTTTCTACCATAAAGCGGCAACGCACCAATTATCATGTTGGTCTAGTTGAATATAAACATTAGAGGGTTTAGATTTTGTTATTCAATCATGCAAAAATGGCTGAACGGATTTGTATGATATTTGAAACAATATCCTATACATAACACAATTTTGTATTTACTTCTAGAAAAATGACTATTTGAAAGTCCACGCAGACGAAGATCTTTTTTTAAACCCTTTGGTTATCAAGTAAACTGTAGCCTTACAATGTTATACAGAAATGCAGGTATTTCAATCGCTTCTGAAAAATGTACCATTGATAACGTCGCATAAAGAAGCAGACAGCTCGTGAAAATATCGTGTTATGATTGGTCATTTTTAAAAAACGACTTTTTTTAAATACCTAGATGTCAGAATTACATGTTATACTTCTATTCTTTCACACCCTGTATTGTAGCTAAGCATACTGTATAATCTGCCCATAAAGAACCCCATACAAGAACAATAAGTATGGATAGACGTTTTTATATGGGTAATGGGGATGCGGCCATAAAAATCTAAAACGTTTAAATTAAGAACCAAAAAGGATATAAAAGAAGTTTTTATAGATCCTCGGTTTGTAGGATATAACAATTTTATTATTACCTTTTTTGTACAAAAACATACTCGAACGGGAATCGGAATTTAATGAGATTCAAAGTTTTTTTTTGTTTTACTTTGATGAGACTATTTGTTATACTTTATGATGCTTTATCTCTGGTCATCTAAGGATTACAGGAACAATACTAGTAATTTAAGACAGACATACAGGGTGTATCAGAAGTTTTCACCTTGGCGAGGGAACGAGACAGCGGTAGGTACCGACTACGCTTGCTGTCTCATTCACTCGCCAAGCAACCGACACCTCGTCTACAGTTGCATTTGGCTAAGAGCATGCACCTTTACCCTACTACCATTACAATACGCCAGACAACGTGAGTGTCGAAGACTAGTCGCCACGGAGTATCTCACATACATTCGCATACAAGATACCGGTAGCCTAGTGTGCGAGCCTCCATTCAAATGTATAAGATACTTCAAGGCGACTAGTCTCCGAGAGTCGCGTAGAAATCTCCTTGCCTATGCCTATCGTAATGGTAGAAAGGCCTTAGTCTCGCAGTCACAATTTCAAAAGTCAATAAAGAGATGTAAGTGTTATTAAAGGCTCGTATAATCAAAAGCAATTTCCGCTTCTCCAGCTTAAAGTTCTAAACCGCTAGTTAAAGCACGACTATATCTAAAGTTGGGTATTAGCGTGCAAAATCAGCTGAATCTAGTGATTTGCCTATCAAACTACACCGTATTACCAGGAAGTTGTTAGGGTTTATCTTGAATCTAGATCCAGTAAAGAATTAAGAGTGTAATACAGTTTTACTGCTACCAATGCGATAAGACTAAGTATGATGTTGGAAAATAACCTTTAATACTTGTATCTTTTATTACTTGACTGCGTCAGAAGAAACGTTTTTGGACCTGGGTTCGATCCCGGCTGGGAGTAAAAAAAAACAACGTATTGGATGTTTATATTATGACGTTTATATTATTGGATGTTATGACGACTCGAATGACCGAGTCGGCAGTGACCCTGCCTACGAAGCCAAGGGTCCCGGGTTCGAGTCCCGGTGGGGCCAAATATTTGTTTGATTAGAACGGAGTTTGTACCTGATTAAATCCACGCCTTAATCGACAGGGCGTGGAATCTTGGTAGGGTTGGTTTTCACCAGGAGTACTGACCTTTGACGCCGTGGGCCGGAATTCGAAAGCTCAATTCGAGGCAGGAACACGGGATGAGGAGCACAAGGGTGGGGGGAGAGGAGTCGAATCTTACTCTCGTCGTAGCCCGATGCTGTCGCCGTCGTGTTGCTTGCCGACACAAAGGGTCGCTGTCCGAATGCGACGAATTGATCCCCGAATAAATTCGTCCTTTCACAACACGAAGCACTCACTCCGATGACGTGAATCTACTTATTTCCCGACGATTGTTCCGTGATGATTATTACAAATTAACACTCCGACCAGGCCCGACACCTGTGTTAGACAATTATTACTAATAAAAATACAGCCAAGGCCCGAATACCATGTGCAAAAAAGTAACCTCTAACTCGTCATCTCGTTTCTATACAAGTGACAGCTACTAGTGATGTCCCGATCACTCGCGGTCGATCCGCGCAACGAAAAAACCGGTGCGTTCCGAAGCATAAATATTAAACAGTCAGCCGCCCGGACAGGCCCGAACCTGTCCCTAATCAATAGGAAGGCGAGAAAGTGTTGCGACCGCTCTCTTGAGGACCGAGTCCCCCACCTTGACTTCTGCTGATCGAGGCGTGCCATCCCGACCCGTGTACAATTTGACGATCCGTCCTCGTCTCCATCTCAATGATGGCAGGTTCGCATCCTTAATCAGCACCAAATCACCGACTTGAGGGGGGCTCGTCCAGTCAGTCCACTTAAGGCGCTGCTGCAAGATGTGCAAGTACTCAAGGGACCACCGTTTCCAAAAATCTTGAGCCATCTGCTGCAACATCTGCCACCTATTTAACCGACTTAACTTAACATCACCGAATGGGTATTCTGGCAGGGCGTTAAGGGGCTGACCTATCAGGAAGTGACCCGGCGTCAACGCTTCCAAATCATTTGGATCCGAACTGAGCGGGCACAACGGACGCGAGTTCAGTGTCATTTCAATTTTACAGAACAGCGTCGCAAGCTCTTCACAGCATAGAGAGGTCTCACCGATGATCCTCGTCAGGTGCGACTTAGCCGATTTAACTGCAGCCTCAAAAATTCCTCCCCAATGAGGACATCCCGGCGGACTGAAAACCCAGTCAATCCCTCGTCGGGAGCAAGCCGTACCGATGGCGTCCTGGTTACCGTTCAGGAATTGAGTGACCTCCTGCAGATATCGCCTGGCTCCGACAAAATTTGTGCCGTTGTCCGAACGGATTAATGTCGGGAGGCCCTTTCGTGACAAGAACCGATCCAGACATGCGATGAATGCCTCTGTAATGAGGTCACTGACCACCTCCAAGTGGACTGCCTTCGTGGCCAAGCACACGAAGACACACACGTATGCCTTCACTAATCTGGCGTTCCGTAGCTGTGAAGACTTGACCATGAATGGTCCCGCGAAATCCGTTCCGACACCCGCAAAGGGCCGGATTTCGTTAACCCTATCCGAGGGCAAATCGCCCATCTGGGGCTGCATCGTAGCCGCCTTAGCCCGATAGCAAGGCAGGCACCGAAATACGACGCTACGCACTAAGCGTCTTCCCGATAGAATCCAGAACTCGCGCTGGAGAAACGCCATCAAGGCGTGGCATCCGAAATGCCCATTCCGAATGTGTCGATCCTGTATAAACAGTTCGACCAACTTCCCCTTCCTTGGGAGTAACAACGGGTGGCGAGCCGCATAAGGCAGGTTAGCATTCCGCAGCCGACCTCAAACCCTCAGCAATCCTTGAGGGTCAATAAACGGGTTGAGCCGAGCCACAGCTCCCTTCAGTTGGACGCGTCCGCGTCTCAGAATGTCCAGTTCGGACTTAAAGTGCACCGTCTGCACGTTCCGTACCAATGCGAACAACGCATGGTTCCGTTCCCGTGGTGTCAGGACCGGTGTCCGCACTCGTTGCGCCTCAGAATTGCGACAATTCCGCGCAAATCGGAAGATCCAGGCGGTCACATTGACCAGCTTGTCGAGCGAGCTGTACCGTTCCAGCAGGCTGAACTCCTCTTCCGGCTCTGATTGCGTCGTACAGACACCGACTGTCAAGGCGCCGTTCGCCGAGGTAACGCGTGGACTCATTGGCCAATCCATTTGGCTTGAGTCAACCATTTTGGACCCCACCACAAGGGATGTCCAACTAAATCCGGAGCGTGACACCCACGAGACGCACAGTCTGCTGGGTTCATTTCCCCTGGAACATGTCTCCAGATTAAGGGAACCTCCGAATTCAAAATCTGCGAAACCCGATTCGCCACAAAAATCTCCAGCTTGTGAACTGAAGCCTTTAGCCAGCATAACACGATCTGGCTGTCCGTCCAAGCGTAGACCGTATCTTCTAACGCTATTGACCCACGAAGAACCGTCATCGTGTGGTTGACCAGACGAGTCAGGAGAGCCGCTCCTGAAAGCTCTAATTTGGCAATGGTCAGGCGAGTGCGCAACGGCGCAACGTTGCTCTTGGCCATGACCAACCGCACATCAACCCCCCCCGAAGAGTCGACCGTACGCAGATACACCGCAGCTCCGTAGCCCTTCTCCGAGGAATCGCAAAACCCATGCAGGGTGGCGGTGTATCGTTTGGTGGGGACCAACCTCCGTGTGAAATCCGATTGATGCCAGGGAGGGTCGAAAAGAACGAGTCCCACTCTGAGCTCAATGACCCGCCGATCGGGTCGTCCCATTTCAGCTCAGCAGACCACAATTGCTGCATAAAACACTTGAGCTGAAATGTTACCGGGGTGATCAACCCGTTTGGATCAAATGTCCTAGCCACCGTTGAAAGGACGTTCCGTTTCGTCCAGACCTTCGGGGAGTCCAACTCGACCCGATACGAAAACATGTCTGACACCGGCTGGTACTGGACGCCTAATACCGACAACATATTTGTATTTTCCAAATTTTCAAAAATGTGGGGATCCTGCTGGTAGTCATCCGGAAGACCAGACAGTAACTCTATAAAGTTCGACATCCATTTCCGGAGCTCGTAACCTCCACCCCGTAAGAGCTCAACTAGCTCGTCCCGACGAGCGAGCGCCTCCTCTACGGAATCTGCACCGGTACAGATATCGTCCACGTAGAGATCCTGCTCCAGGATCGCTGCTCCTCTAGGGAAATTTAACCGTTCTCGATCCGCGAACTCCCGCAGAGTGCGAATCGCCAAATAAGGACTAGACCGTAGCCCGTACGTGTTGGTGTTCAGCTCGTACACCTTGATGGGCTGATCTGGGCTCTCTCGCCACAGTATCAGCTGATACCGTCTATCGTCAGGGTGAATGACCGTCTGTCTAAACATCATCCGGATGTCAGCTACAAACACAACATTGTGTCGACGGAACCGTGTGATAACATCCACGATGTCATGGTTCAACTTCGGCCCTGAATGCAAACACTGGTTCAGGTTCATGCCGTTAGATGTTGATGCCGATCCATCGAACACTACCCGTATTTTTCCCTCCGGGGTCCTCAAGACCGCGTGATGAGGCAGGAAGCAGTGGTCTTCACGCTTCCAGTCGATACCCGAAACCGACATGTGGCCGAGCGACTCGTATTCCCGCATGAAGTCGACGTACTTCTGCCGGAAAATCCCGTCACGCTTCATGCGTCGTTCCATCGACAGAAGCCGCGTCTCGGCTGCATGGTGTGAACTGCCCAGCGGTGGGCGATCACTCAGGAATGGAAGACGTGTGAGAAATCGACCTGACCGAAGGCGACCAGTATTGTTCCGATAAAACTGTTCACACTCTTCTTCAACCGGGTCCAACCGGCGGACCGTAGGTGGTTCCTCCACCTCCCAAAACTTCTGTATCACCTCCGAGAGTACAGAACCGAATAAGGGACTACGAGTCGCTAGGCGTGGGGCAGCCGGCATGACCGGACCCATTACCGCATGGCCCAGTCTGGTGTTGACCGAAACCAGACCAGTCGCCTGCAACACGTGGACACCTGGCACTAACAGGTATCCCAAGGCATCGACACCCAATAAAATGTCTACTGGGCCCGGAATATCGAACTCCGGGTCAGCCAGTGACAACCCAGCGACCAACTGTCGCACCGAGGGCGACAACCGTACGTGAGGGTGTGAGCCCATCACATTAGGCATGACTAATGCCGTGACCGTCAGATTCACCGATGAATCCACCCGTGACGAGAGAGTAATCCGACATACTCCCTTAACGGAACCGACTTCCGTGTTCCCAATTCCCCGAATGGAATGTGGATACTCCCTTACCGAAATGCCCAACCGTCTTACAAGGTTGCACGAGACTAAGCACCGCTGGGCCCCCGAGTCCAATAGTGCTCGTGCCACACATGATTTGCCGTCCGAACTCCACGCTATCACAAAGGCGGTGGGGAGCATGACCGTCTGTGGAGTGGCGGCACCCTGTAAGTGGGCGGCGTGTCCCTAGCGGGAACCTCCGCGGGATCCGAACCCGCTGAGACCTCCGTCGGCCTTGGAGTAACTCGGCTGCTGATACGCCACCGGCATATCAGACCGTATGTACATCAAGGGGTCCCAACCCGGACAATAGGCCCCTCGCTGTCCCGGTATCCGACCATACCGGACGGTGTACGGTGTGCGCGGTGGCCACCGTGGATGGATGGGGGAGAGCGGATCCAACCTGGGGCGCTCTAGGAATGGGGCGACATCCGACTGTTCGCCTTCCTGTTCGCCTCCCAGACCGACGGGCAGGGTGGAGCAGAAGGTGGTGGGCTCCCAGCCTTCGCGCCACTCATAGGTGCCATCTGACACCCGCCCGTAACACGCGGTGAGCCAGCGGCCCGAAGTCCTCGTTGACCGTGGACAGCGGCGACCGAACCCCGGCTATCCCGCATGTTACCCCCCGCGCTGCCCCCTTCCCCTCGGGGGGGGGGGTCCCGTCCGCGGGTACCCCAGTCACCCCGTTGGTGACTCCCGTTGCCCGGAGGGGGACTGGGTCCGGCCCTTGTTGGGCCCTGTGGCCGACCAACCTGAGTCCGGCCCTGGTGACCGTCCGAAGGGCCTGACCGATTCAGGCACAACACGATGTGGTGCTTGCCACCACAGCACTCACAGGGGAACGCGCGCGAGCACTCGCTCAGAGTGTGCGGCCCCAAACAACCGAAACACAATCGGTGGCGGAAGACTATCTTCCTGCTGGCAGCTACCCCGAGCGCCTTGATTGGGCGACAGTTGGAATTCATAGGAGCAGACGAAGATTATATGAACTCTATGAAGAGAAATCATATAACAAAAATACGGCCTTTTTAGATTATGTTCGTAGTTATTCAAAAATGTATAAACGCGTTTGTGCCGTAGCTAAATCTAATTTCATTAAAAACAAAATTGAATCTAGTAGCAATGTAATGAAAACGACTTGGCAAATTATAAACAGAGAGACTGGAAAGGCCAAAGCTACACATAATAACTTCAAGCTTAAGATAGATAATCAATTGCTAAGTACAGACCTAGAAGTAGCAAAAGATTTCGAAAATTTCTTTACGGACATTCCAGTTTCAACAACCAAGTCTTTAAATTCATCTCCCGCTGCTGCTGAATCCATACTTAAGCAAAACTTTGAGGATTGTAAAACAGATTTTAAATTTAGGCACGTAAATAATGAAGACATTTTAAAAGCGTTTAAATCCCTGGAAATGAAAAAGGAGCTGAGGCCCATGGTCTATCAGTAAAAATTATTAGTTCCATTGTAGATTGTATTGCACCTCACCTTTGTTGTATATTTAATCAATGTATAGATAATGGTGTGTTTCCTGACTTGATGAAACTAAGTAAAGTTATACCTTTATTCAAAGCTGGTAGTACATCAGACCCCACCAATTTTAGACCCATATCGATACTACCAACGCTTAGCAAAATATTTGAAAAACTCATACTTAATCAATTGCAAAGTCATTTTTATCTCAATAATTTAATTCATATTGCTCAGTTTGGTTTCACAAAGGGTCGTTCAACAGCCGATGCTGGTGTTGAACTAATCGACAATATTTTTGATGCCTGGGAAGACGCAATGGATGCAATAGGTGTCTTCTGCGATCTATCCAAGGCTTTTGATTGCGTCCATCATGACACTCGTGTCAGGAAGTTACGCCATTATGGTGTAAAAGATCAGGCACTTGGCCTTCTGGAGTCATATCTAACAGATAGGGTTCAGATGGTCGATGTTAATGGGAAAAGATCACCTGGGTCTTCAATAAGTATGGGCGTACCGCAAGGTTCAATTCTTGGTCCTTTCTTGTTTTTAGTATATATTAATGATTTACCTTAACTTGTTAAAGCAAAACATGGGTTAGTATTGTTTGCCGATGATACTTCTTTGATATTTAAAGTTAAAAGACAGCAATCAAATTATGACGAGGTAAACAATGCTATCTCTAGTATAGTGAACTGGTTTAATGTTAACAATTTATTACTTAATGAAAAGAAAACTAAATGTATTAAATTCGTGTTACCCAATGTGAACCCGGTTACTACAGACATATTTATAAAAGGACAGAGATCGGACCTTGTGCAGTCGACTGTCTTTTTGGGCATTACTTTAGACGCCAAACTACAATGGGATCCTCATATAAATAAATTGTCGAACAGACTGAGTTCGGCAGCGTTCGCAGTTAAAAAAAATAGAGCTCTTACCGACGTAGACACCGCTAGACTAGTCTACTTTAGTTACTTTCATAGTCTAATGACCTATGGTATTTTATTGTGGGGTCACGCTGCGAATGCTAATAGTATATTTATTCTGCAGAAACGGGCTGTTCGTGCAATTTATAGATTAGGGCCTAGAGTGTCACTGAGGGAAAAGTTTAAAGAAATCAATATTCTGACAATTGTTTCTCAATATATCTATGACAATCTTGTGTATGTAAAAAGAAATATAACTAATTTTCAGAAGTACAGTGATATACACAATTTTAATACTAGAAATAAAGACAAGTTGGTTGCTTATGTAAGCCGACTACATAAAATTAGTAATTCTTTTAAAGGCAATTGTATTCGCTATTACAATAAGGTCCCTACTGATATTAAAAACTTACCTTTAGACAAGTTTAAAATAATAATAAAACAGAAATTGTATAAAAAAGGTTACTATAGGATATCTGATTATTTAGAGGACAGATGTCCATGGGAATAGATTGTTTGAGTAACAGGCTATTTCGATATATAATTAGCATTCATTTTGTAATTTGACAATATTTTATTTAAAAAAGGAAACGCAAAAGATGCGACGACTGTGGAGTTTCTTCGGTGAGCTCTTCTCCACAGATTCCGCCATTGGGTTAGTGAACTCACCCAAAAAAATGTAATGACGGATCTAAGTGATGTAACAACATCCTATGGAAATAAATGATTTTTGAATTTGATTGCCTTAAATTTGGCGCAACTGGTCACTCCATGACCGGCACTGTCGCAGTGCACACAGCCGTCACCCGACGGCGCGGCACTCAAAACGCCAAATTGTTTCGACCGCCCATCCCCCCGTGGGGGCGGGGGGCGCGGCCCCTCCCGCATCCGCGCGGGTTGGCGCTGCACACTGGCCTCCGTGTCCAGTGTGTCACATCGCCTGCATTCACCCTCCAAAAAATCCGTCAATTGGAAGAGCGTGGGCAGTTCCGTGCTACTGCCCCCATGCAGCTGTTCAAACCGACTTTGAACAGCTGCAGGCAACCGTGACAAAACCATATACAAAACAATGTATGACCATTGGTCTACCGGAAGACCAAGGTTCTGAAGGGCCTTAGTGGTCACCAGCACAGGGTTGAGCACCTGTACTCGGATGTCAACATCCCGGGTTACTTTAGGGATGCTAAACAGCTTCCCCAGCTGCGCATCAACCAACCGCCGATTGTGTTGGTAGCGGTCAAACAATATGGACCTTGCTATCTCATAATTGCCCACCGTGACCGTTAGGTGACCGAACAACTCCTTCGGTTCACCCCGCAGAGCCATCAATAGTTGGGCCAACTTGTAGGCGTTGTCCAGGTCGTCCCGACCGTGGACCAAACTATCAAATAAATTCATGAATGCCGGCCACTCATCAATTGCCCCACTGAAGGCCGGAATCTCCAGGTGTGGCAGCCGTCCAACAACACCCTTCGGGGGTGGGTCTCCGTTACCCTCCCCACGGTCATTCCTTCGCGACCGCTTAATTTTCTCCGCGCGACGCTCGATGTCACCCAAGCATTCCATCGCTTGGTCAGCATCCGCGCATAGCTGTTTCACTGCAGCCACCGAGGCTTCATCCGTAAGCCCGAGAGCTTCAGCCTCCGCAGCCAGCCGACACACCTTCCCGACGCGTGTCATTGCGTCCTCCACACGCTTGAGCAGGACATCGTCCATGTCAGGTCGCTCCACATACTTATGAGTATGGGCGAGCCATCTCATTTCCTCCCGGACACCATGCCGCAGCACCGTTAAGGGCGAAGGTGCCATGTTAACCGATTTAATAGATTCTGGTCTTATACTTCACTACCAAACTGAGTATAGCCAGAGACCAGCACTTGCCCGTCAGCGCTGGGCACAGAAATTAAAACTAAGTTGTCAAAACTAAGGCAACCACTAAAACAATTAAATCCTAAAACATATTTAATATGGTCGCCCTGTGGACATACACCTTATAACTAAACACTCTAAATCAATTAGAGAATGCCACCATAAAGCACAATAAAAAATAACACACAAAAATTTATTATAAGAAAAAAGGCTATTTGGTAGCTGTGAACCTTCTAGAAGTGACCCCTCCGATATGATCCACACTTCTACTGAGGTCAGCAAAATCAGCTTAATACCCCTTAAATAGCCTGACCCTGCTCTGTAATCCGAAATAACACTGCAATGCTATGGAACCCGACTGCAATACTATAGTCCGACCGAATGACTGTTTCTTATGCACACTTGTGCACAATTGTTAACTAAATCGTCAATTATACGTTCACTAACCGAAAATGAACCTAAATTGTGGTATACCGACCACACGACTCACTCACAAAATGGTTGCCGACCAATCTGAGGTATCCACCCTCTCCCAGCTACAATGTGGCAAAAAAACAACCCTACAACCGTCCGTGAATCGATTTCCCACTAGGAAACCGCGCCTCTGCTACCAAAATGTTAAACTCCACGCCTCAACCGAAAGGGCGTGGAATCTTGGTAGGGTTGTTTTACCATGTGGAATGTCACAAGTAGTACTGACCTTTGACGCCGTGGACCGGAATTCGAAAGCTCAATTCGAGGCAGGAACACGGGATGAGGAGCACAAGGGTGGGGGGAGAGGAGTCGAATCTTACTCTCGTCGTAGCCCGATGCTGTCGCCGTCGTGTTGCTTGCCGACAGAAAGGGTCGCTGTCCGAATGCGACGAATTGATCCCCGAATCACTTCGTCCTTTCACAACTCGAAGCACTCACTCCGATGACGTGAATCTACTTATTTCCCGAAGATTGTTCCGTGATGATTATTACAAATTAACACTCCGACCAGGCCCGACACCTGTGTTAGACAATTATTACTAATAAAAATACAGCCAAGGCCCGAATGCCATGTGCAAAAAAAGTAACCTCTAACTCGTCATCTCGTTTCTATACAAGTAACAGCTACTAGTGATGTCCCGATCACTCGCGGTCGATCCGCGCAACGAAAAAACCGGTGCGTTCCGAAGCATTAATATTAAACAGTACCCCTGTCATGGTTGTTTATCTATCTAAGTATAATATTTATCTACATAAGTATGTGTATCGTTGTCTAGTACCCAAGATACAGGGCATCCTAGTTTGGGGCTAGATCAATGTGTGTAAATAGTGTCCAAGGTATTATTATTATTATTATTATATGTGTGTGACGTCGCTGTTCCTGGTTTCCACGACACAGGGTATCCTTGTTTAGGGCAAGAAGCAATGTGTGTGCCTGTAATGTTTATGTTACATATTACATATTATTGGATTTGTCTCTATTGTATTACAATGTGCCATATATTGAATATGGGTATCAAATGCAAGCTAGTATAGTAGTTTAAGTGACTGCTGCATAATGCCTAATTATGTACAGTTACATACACTAGTTTATCTACACACATATCATAAGCTCTCTTTGATGTGTTCAGGAACCGCATGTTTGACCGGCATTGTGGTTCTGCAATTGTTTAGCTTGTTCTTTAGTACCAACTTCACGCAGAAGGGCGTCGGCGTTCGAAATTTGAATGTCAGTACCAACTTCACAGACAAACTAGGGACGGCACGCGGGTGGGCGTCGGCGTTCGAAATTTGAATGTTATATGTAGAAAAACTACACCATGACCATAATGTGTAGTTTTCCAGATACGAATCGAGTATTTACCCAGTAGTTTAACATAATGCTGATCGTAACGTGCGGTTTTTGAACGCAGTAAAGAGGGTTTATGATACGTGTGTAGATAAAATATATTAATCCAAATATATACAGCGTGTAAATTCCATTACGTGAAAAATTCCCGTCGTTTTAGGGTCGCATAACTTTGCGGTTAATTCAAAACGCACATTCTACTCACCGAGCCGGATCAAATACATTTATATACACTATTCTTGAATCACTAGCCTCTATCCCGGCACTCCTCCCTCAACCGGCGCTGAGCCATTGTGGTGGAGTATGGCTCAATCTTCGGGTAAAGACCTTGCCTGATGAGGATGTAAATGGCCTACACATCTTATTAATGACGATGTAAATGGCTTACACATCTTATTATTTTATTTAGATCTTTGTGTTAGAGTAGTCAAGTATTCTTTATCTATCCCAACAATCCTGGTGAATTCGCTAAGAACATGAAAATAATTTCCAGCAGGTATATTTTATATTGTTGCCCATTAATGTCCCCTTCGAGGGTCAGTGGTCTTTACACGGATACGAGTAAGATTGAGCCATACTCCACCACGCTGGCTCAGTGCGGGTTGATGGAGGGGTGTCGGGCTTGTGGTCAACCTATTTTATATTAAAAAAAAAATATTCGTATGGCCGAAGTTAAAACATCATTTAGTGTAAATGAAACCAACATTTGGCTTCATAGCAATTTATTACTTATGTACATACACTCAAAAAATCTAGCAACATTTACGTACTATTGCGTGATTTTAAAATAAAATATTAAACTCGCTAATTTGTCACTTAGTTACCATTATCAAGCTGTATGGGTACAACTCTAAAGTAAATTAGCATTTAAAAAAATATCCGTTTTGACAGATCAGTCGGCAAGCCACTGCCAGATGGTCGGATGACAGAGAGGGCAGCAGGACAACTGTACTCAACAGTCGGTTCCCTGACAAGCTGATGATGATGATGATTTTGAATACCCAGTCAAATAGCGTATCGAGAACGCGAATTTGCAATACTGTGATAAAATAGTAGTTTATGTGACTGCTGCATAATGGAGGGCATTAATACTCGAGAGTGGGTTTATGAAACGAGCCGAAGGCGAGTTTCATAATAATATCACTCGAGAGTTTTAATGCCTAATTATGTACAGTTACATACACTAGTTTATCTACACACATATCATAAGCTCTCTTTGATGTGTTCAGGAACCGCATGTTTGACCGGCATTGTGGCTCTGTAGTTGTTTAGCTTGTTCTGTAGCACCAACTTCGGGCGTCGGCGTTCGAAATTTGAATGTTAGTACCAACTTCACAGACAAACTAGGGGCGGCATGCAGGCGGGCGTCGGCGTTCGAAATTTGAATGTCATTATATGTAGAAAAACTATACATAAGGACCATAAGGTGTAGTTTTCCAGATACGAAACGAGTTTTTACCAAGTAGTTTAACATAATGCTGATCGTAACGTGCGGTTTTTTAACGCAGTAAAGAGGGTTTATGATACGTGTGTAGATAAAATGGGTTAGCTTTAAAATCGGGTTGAGTAAGGAATGCCCCATTTTGGGTAACCCCAGTGTGTGGATAATGCCTGCATTCAAAAGCAATTTTAGAGTTATTCTCGGTAATGCGAGTACAATACCTAGAATAGTTTCTTTTTTAAAGTAACGTAGTTTGTATGCTCAATCTTACTTGTATCCGGGTAAATGCCTGTGCTCCTCGTTGGGGATACTGGGCTATATTTATTATTATTATTTCAATAACGTTAAGATGTGTAGGTTAGCTGATTTTAACCTAATTTTAGGTTTATTTTGGAGAGTTGCAAAGTGTTAGGGTCTCGTAATGGAGACTGTCGCTTGAACATCGTGAGAGGAATGTATGACAGGCGTAGCTTACAGCCATACGCACAAAGTGGTACGAGGCACCTATTATTTAATCAACCCTCCCCGAGCAGACATTAACATGGATAGCATCGAACATAATAATGTAGAGATAATAATCGGAGCAGGTACATTTAAATGCAAATATTAATAACTCAACTTTACTACCCCGAGCAATATTCGCATTTCTCAAGCTGCTGAACTAGTCCAAATATTTACTGAGTTGGGGAATCATGTGAGCTTCATGGTTGCTGGTAAGTGCATTGTCTATCCCCTATTATATATTATAATGTGGTGTATACATGTGATGAATATTTATAAATTTTAATTTAAATTCTATCGATAAAGTTGAAGGAACATTTTCTAGAATGATATAGGAAGAAGATGTAGAGATATTACGATATAGACCAAAACCGACTTAGACAAAACGCGTATTTTGAATGACATTTAGGCATAACGCGACACAGGCAGACTGCGTTTTAGGTACAGAGAGACTAAAGGGTTGAAAGGTATCAGACTGTGCAAATGTAAATCACTTGTAATGATAATCCTAATGTAATATTCATGTGTTTTAGATATTGTCTTGTACGTCAGCCTTCTAGGAACATTCTGTTGGCTGAACAGCTATGGCTTCTACATTTCGAAAACATTCAGGTAAGTTGCATTTAGGAGTACTAAAATGCTCATATTAATGATAAAAATATAGCTTTCATTTCATACAATTCAATTGCAAAATATAATCGTGAGATAAATCTGTAAGTTAAGGAACAGATTTAAGAGTTAAAGGACAATGAGCAAAAATGTATGGACCAAAAACCCAGAGTCAATATAATAATCTTATATACAGTAATATAGTCCACAAATACAAGAACTTGAAAACGTATTTCGTTTACCGTAAAACCATCCCCGGACGCCACACGGGCTCACACAGTGCAGCCATGTATAAGCCTGTATAACGCCCAACTGGTTCTCAAATGTTGTGCTAAATATATATATATTCGACGTTAAGTCTTTGAAAGTTGACTGACCGTAAGGATATTGACCTTGACCTTGAACTTGACCTTATCATGACCTTTCATGAGTGTGGCAGAAATCGTACATGGGAAATATCTTTACATTGCTTGGTTCTCAGAAGTGTTTGCAAAAGGCCAGGGGTCTTATAGATATGCGTGTAAAAAAAACAACTGAATAATATTTTGTTATTTATTTGTCAATTACAGTTTTTAATTATACATTAGAATCTTATTACCTACTTACATGTTATCTACATCAATTATTACATTATCTAAAAATGCTGCTGGTTGTTGCAGCCCTTCATGTCTTGCTAATGATAGGTAATACACCATGCTTATAATATGGGCACAACTACCTAGAGTACGGCGACCATGAATACATGAACAAACATATTCTACAATTGCATCCCTACTATTTAGCCCCGATGTATACAAAATGTATGTATAATATGTTTTCGATCGCACATGTCGCGACTGTATGCGACCCCTCAATAAAGTTTTCAAACCTAATCCACCAATATTCACAAGATCAGGGTATCTATATATTTCGATTTCGTAGGTACCATTACCTCTTACATGCTCCCAGCAGTAAGACCGAGACAACTTCATATGGTAGGTGCCTATAGCGAACAAAATAATATCATCAATATTTAGGCGTGGGAAGCCTTGCAGGTTTGGGAGGTTAGCTTCTAATCTTTCAAAGGCGACTCTTTGGCGATTTAAATTGTGTTGATCAACATAATCTGCCAGCAGGTTTGGTTTGTGTAGTCTATCATTAATTATGTTGATGAATGCATCACTATATGGACTGTCAGAATACGGTTCTTGAAATGCGTTTATCAGTGCTGCGGCAATTCTGAAATTAATCATTGCATTTGTCGCTGATTTATTAAAATATGTTTGTCTGAATATTTTAAAGTCACGTTTGAAGCGACCATTCATCGTTTCAATCACCCATCTGACCATCGTTACTAGTCTTGATTTGTTAGCATCTTCGGTGCTGAGTTGGCTTTCATATCGTGCCTTAGATGGCGGCATGTGTGGTTCAAAACCACACGCTTCTAGGTCAGGAACAGCGTCTCGGAACCCTCGGTCTAGTATAATGGCATCGCCTTCGTTTAAAAACCACCGAATAGGCGCTTCTTCTGCTCGATCACCGTGATTATCTAAGATTTTTTGTATTATAGTAGCGTCGGACGTTGTTGCAGCATATGGCCCAAATACATCAATTATGTAGCCGTCTGCACAAACGACTAAAAAAGGTTTTATTAAGTTTTTGAATTTGTGCAAACTGTAACTTTTGCGCTGGAATAAAAAATTGGCACTTTTTTGGAGATACAAATATGTTCCATCACATATGATTATAGCCTTGGCTCTTGGATTAGTACCAAAAATGTGATTTGGTACCTCTCTGTTTCTTCTCGTGACTTCTTCAATTGATATATGGTCTAACCCCAAATGAAGAGGAACAAAATCACGCTCTAAGCATTCTCTAGTGACGCGTATTTTCCTTTCAAGATTTCGTCGTGACATCCCAAACACTGATGCCAGACGCACACCGGGCTCGCCTGTACGTATTTTACATAAAAACGCAGCTAAGTCAGTTTTGGGTGTGTTCGATGATTCACGAAGAGATGGTGTTTCATCAAGAATCATATTAAATTGTACATGATTCACTCCAGTCCAAAAATGAAGAGTTTCTTCATCAATTTCATTCAAATTCTCAAAGTCAAGTGACGATTTATCTTCAAGTGCTTGTCTGTATATTGCAATTATATCAAGCAGGTGATCACCGTTAAAGTCATTTAAACGGCGTGTCACATAAGATTCAAAATCTTGCCAAGTAGTGTTCCTCAAATGGTTTAGGCAGATTCGAGATAGTGGAGGTATATAAAGATTATAATAACTGAGAAGATATGACTTCAATGAGTTGGGTATTTGTCGGAGGTGCAAATCATTGCAGTTTTCAAACAAGCATCTTCTCGAAGAGTTGGGGGCACGTTGTATTCCAGCAACATTGATTGATTGTGTTGGTTGTCGAGCTGGTTGGGCTTCTTGTATTTCCGCTCGTCTTGCTGCGTATTCAATGCGTTGCCAACAAGGATGACAAATTGACCTCGTACCATCAAATGGAATCTGTAATAAACATGGTAGATATGAAATCCTATATGTGTAGCAAAAAACTATAGGTACGAAATCGGGGAAGTTCTAAGAAAGGGCCGATTCAACAGTAGAATATATGAAGCTAGAGATGAGCATGAAAGAGGCTATAGAGTTATGCAGGGGTCTTCGCAGTGGATATCTCTGATCTCGGACTACTCACCCGGGAATTTAAGGCGTAACGATATGTCAAGTTACTTTTTTTTTCCTAAATCTTACATCAGTGGAAAAGCGACAGCAACAATCGCTGTCTTGTCTTAGCTTTTGATGGAAAACTGCACGAAATAACAACCATTCGTACTATCTGAGAATCTAGGTAGTTGCATAGCCAATGTCTCTGTTACTGTAAAAGCCCGAAATACGGGGATTTAACGAGTTCGGACTTTTACAGTAACATCTCTATTAATAAATGAGGTAGAAATGTAGTACCGGTAAAATGAGGCAAACAAAATACTACCTTTGCTATAGCAGAAAAAATAGACAGCCAAACCTTTTATTTTTGCTTAGTTCCAATAAGCCCCTACAATTCCAATTAGCCCCATCTTACGTAGTGCTAACAATTATTATGATCTTCATTAGATGTATATTCAAACTGATAAATACCTCTTGTTGACTCTCGATTCCGCGAAACATATACTCCACAAAAGCTCGGCGTGTTTCTAACAAGTCCATTGAGAGGATGTGTAGCTGTCTACGAGCCAGTGATCGGGCACAAAGCACACAATGGTTGTTCACATCCATATTTAGTCCGTAATCACAGAGGCAAAACGATGTCCACAATACAAACGCCAGGTCACAGTAAGCAATCTCGGTATCCGGTAAGAAATGCAAGTGGTCGTGGTAAAAATAAAACGAATTGAGAGATTGAGCGGTAATACGGTTACAACGAAACCTTCCGAAGGACTGCGCTTGCGCAGCTATGCGCGCGGGGCAGGGTGAGTCACATAACCTTGATAGATAACAAAGCGCGCTATCTTCTATCTCTTTCAGTCTCCTAAATGGGTACGCTAATCAGTATTTTGCATTCCTGTCACACAGGACTAAAACATAATAAGAACCAGTTTGGCTCTAAACAAGCTAAAACATGTCTGCGCTGTGTGAGCCCGTGTGGCGTCCGGGGATGGTTTTACGGTAAACGAAATACGTTTTCGAGGCCTTGGATTTATGGACTAAATTACTGTATATATGATTATTTAATCGACTCTGGGTGTTTTTTGCCCATCCTCCTTTAAGTTTAGTTGTATCTTCAATAATAGTACCGCTTTATTCATAAATGTCTAATAAACCTATTTTAACTATAATGCCGTTATAATTCGTTTGTCTTTGTCTATCACTTTGAAATTTGTGTTTGTGAGAAAAGGACAAAGCACATTTTAGCTAACATAGGTTTCATATATTTTATGAATAAGGATGCTAGATTATACACCAAGGAGATAAAGCACTCCAGGAGGGCTCCAGAGTGCAGTGAGGGGTTCTTGCGAACCCAAGACAATTATAGATTTATCACCGAGCACTTTATACTTTACTTTCCTCACCTAAATTAACATTGATGTTTGATACATTAGTCCAGTTGTATAAAGATAATAGAATTTCATCTTCTATTTTTGTAGAATATTTTGCAGTTTTATTACATATGTTGCAGCATCTTTGCAGGAGATCACTTTCCCTATTTAATTTCGTGATGAACATACTCAGGAACCGAGCAGTACAGAGCTTCTCCAAAGATGTTCGCGAAGTCAAGCTACGGGCCAGTCGTGCTTGCGCACTGCAGGCGGCTCACGCGTCACGCACCAACCTATACTTGTATTCGCCCGTCGCGCAGGCGCCGCCTCCGACCCCGCCGCCCGCCGGGAGCTGGGCAAGGAAATTCTGATGATCAAATTATCAACCAGCGGGTTATAAAAAGATTAGGACATCATTATGACCCGGCTAATAGCCTGTAATGACTTGCTTTAAGTAAGGTTTGTGTATAATGTATTGTTGTGCGAATTACTTTACAATAAATAAATGAATATATAATGTGGCATTTGCGGGCAGGTGTGAAAACATTATTTTTACTCATCACTATATTATGTTCAATGGTAACGATTTCTGTAGGTCATTCTGAGCTACAGAAATCGTAACGATCTCAGCTATATTCTGCAAAATAACAGATTTTTAGAAGAAGATTTTTAACATATTGGTAAGCCATCGCCTGGCTACTAATAAGATGTAAGCGACAACACGATTTTTTCTTTCTTGCTATAGACTTTTTAGAAAAAGTTGATAAGTATTCTGAAAATATTAGTAACAAATATTGATTGGAATAACAGATTTTAAGACTATTATTTTATTTTATAGTAATCTATCCAAATCTGAACTATACTGCACCATCACGCTCGCGTCACTGCGGGGTGTCCAGTCGAGAGGAATAAACATATTATTATGATTTATTAACATCTTATCCGAATTCTGATCTATATCGGATATCTATTCGGAGTTTATATACAAAGGACCGGATGCACAAAGGCCAACTCAAAATCTGACTCTAACTGGTTCACTAGGTAGGTAGGTTCACTTTGTTGTCCGTCTGTCTATTTGTCTGCCAGGACACTATCTCAGGAACGCGTCAAGATATCAAGTTGAAATTAATATCAAATACTGAGGTCTGCATTTTCTTAGAGCTGTGAGAAAATCAGACGTATAGTTTAACGTAATCAAAAGATACCGCATATGCCATCAATCTTGCTGAAATTAATTCATTTCGCAAGGGAATCAACACGTTTATCGTACTTCCCATGACATGTCATGACAAGCATGACATTTGGCAAGAAGCAATGTTTTATACCACAAGTAAAGTAACAATCTGAAAATAAAAATATCGAGTTCCTTCACAAACAATGAGATTTATGCGGAATCCTTGGCGCGTAAGTCCAACACGCACTTGGCCGGAGTTTATTTGATAAAACTGTCATGAACATTATGTACTCTTATTTCTGAAAACTTGACAGTTAACACGACTTGACGTAACGCCATTTATGGGCCTTTCAAAATTTAAGACCGTTTCAGCAACTCAGTGTAAACCGGTAAAATTTATAATCACCAAGTTTAAGTTACCCCCCAAGTGCAATCAATGATTATTGTTTCGAAATTGATCAACTTCCTTTTTTTTAATGGTACATATAAGAGTAGAAAATAATTGAGGGCGCCACCATCTTTGTTTGTTGTTGTTTTAGCCGAAATTAGACAGACTACAGACTCACCTCTGGACGCGGAAACACTTTAGTTCAGAAAGTTCCGTTTTCTACTCTTTTACCATATTCTTGGTTTTACAATAGACTTAGCTAATAAAAGTCACCCAGTACTGAATAGTTCATTAAAAACTGTGACCGATCCAAATTAAATTGTGCGCATTGACATTCAGCAGTAAAAAAGGATTTGGCGGTAATTTCCCGCGGGTATTATCTACCAGCTCTAGCGGCCAATAAAGTTTTACCGAAAACCGATAATGCGATGGACAAACTTAATTTAATAGCCAACAAAATTAAAATATTTGGCTCTCCCTCTGTCGAAATGGTTTGCATCGCAAAACATGAATAAAACCGGCCAAGTGCGAGTCGGACTGGTGCGCCGAGGGTTCAGCACAATCCGATTTTTTCCCTTACTTTTGCTATAAGACCTTGCTTGAAATACATATTTTCGGCATAAACGACCGTATCTTTTGAATGCGTTGACTTAGAAGTTCGATTTTTTCACAACTTCAAGGGGCCGCAGACCGGAGTAATTGGTATTAAGAGGTAATGCGTTCAACTAAGTACCTCGACGCGTTCCTGAAAAAAAGGTTCTTGAAAGACGGACAACGAAGTGATCCTATAAATAACGGATCTTTTTTCCTTTTAATAAGTTAGGGAAACCTACAAATACGAAAGCACAGACTGCTACGCGAATAAAGTACCCTACGTCATGCTGGGGCTGTCATTTACCGAGCTAGAGACAGAGATAGCATGACTTTGAGTATTCGTCACTAACCCTTTGGCTCAACATTTACCGAACCAATTTATAATTTACCGCTATGAATCGCGATTTTGGACCTATGCCAAAGCACTTATGAAAAATCATTCGCATGGAAGGTGTCTCTAACAGAGCCAGGGAACAAAACTTTTATTATGTTTTTTGACAAAAATTTCACTGCATCTATATACATAGAAGGATGCGCCTTCTTGAAATAACCTTCTTAGTAATTTGATAACAAAATGGCGCTCCTTTTAGAATAAGTGGCGTTCTCGATACAATAAGCAAACTCTGTCACTGTCACTACACTTTCATAAAATAGCGTCACGCCTTCTCCCATACGGAGTGGCAGAGGCATAGTTGTGCCCATGTTCAGCCAGTTATTCAAAACTAAATTCTGCTTGACTGGGGGATAGCCCATCGCCGCAGGTAAGGAGTAAAACCATCACGGTTAGAATGTAAGTAAAATGTACTTAAGATATATTTTTTATCTCATTGGTACTTGGTCAGCATCGGGATTCGAACCTGCACCTCCTGCTTGAGAAGCAAGCTTGAAACCCACTAGACCACGGAGCTGACATATATACTTTTAATAGAGCGAAAAAGCAGTTTTAGTTGGTGGAGACATTTTCAAGCGCCTTGTATTATGTGATATGTCCCTACTAACCAACTCTGTGATTACACTGTCTTCTTTGATGGAACCATATTTTATTTGTCAAGTTATTTAATTAATCGTTGGTAAAATCCCCAACAACCCCATTTTCAAAACCAGTTAACTAATTTCAGAAGTTTTGGCAACAGGACTTTGAGGCAAAAGTTCTGAACCCACATAATTCTGCATTGGGACGCGTAATGTGTAAACTACCTTATTTAGAAACTGTAAAACGTCCAAATAAAAGTTCATTATATTATTATTTAAAAAAGACAGTAGTATATAGTACAACATAATTTCGTGTTACCGTTTGTCTTTTAATTAACCAGTGTTCAATATTCAATTATGAAATATGAATACACGTCAACTCTCTTTAGTGTTTACTCTCATTATCGCTCACTTTTCGATTTTATTTATCTAGGTTTACAAAACGCATTACAATCACATAAATATCAATCACGACACGCACAAAATATCTTTCGTGACTGCTCTCCAAAGTATGTAAACCCGATGGCAATATATGTGAGGTGGAGCATATTAAAAACAGTTTAATTTAAAAAACAGTGTTTAAAATAACAAAAATACAAAATTACAATATCATGCATAAAATTGGCTAGATAGTTAGTAAATTCATTAATTAGATATTTTTTTACGTCAGATAATTTAAATTTAAATTCGAACCAAATAACTAATTATATTAGTTTTTCAATTTGGATTATTGACTGAACTGTGTCAGGTAACAATGTAAAAACCGATTTATTGAATTTGTATCGATTACTATTTCACACGTCTTTCCCTCGCTTCCTTACATAGATTTTTATACAGATGTGGGACGACACATTCTGGATATTGGTTCATTATAATGGATTATGGTCTGAAATTTGTGTGGATACTGTCAACATTCGTGGAATCTGTGCCAAAACAAATGAGAGTTTGCAATAACGCAACCTGGAGTGACCGCAAATAAGGTGTCCTCAACTGATATGTGGAGGCTTAAAAGTAGCATATGTCGGCTGAGCTGGGTTCAGTATGTGTTTAGTAATAGTTTCTGGTTGGCACAAAGTTGAGGGTGCGTGAGGTTTGCCGTGGACATTATTGGATATTTAATTCAAACTTTCCATACATTTTTGAGATAATATTTTTTGTTGTTCTCTGGACTTCAGCGGCTTACACTTCTCATAAGAAGACCCAGGGTTTACGATAGTGATGCAACGAATACTACTTTTACGAATACGAATACTAATATCAAACCTACTATTCGGTGAAAACGAATACGAATATATCGCCATGGTAATAAAAGACTAATTTATTTGATGAATTTCTATTCTCCTAATAATTAAAATTTACAATAGGCAAATTTTTATTTAAAAAACATAAAATTTGTAGATATTCTGGTTTTAGGCGATTTATTTTTTCAGTCTGGATGTTTCCAGCTGTTGAAAAAAGTCTTTCCGAGGTGACTGAACATGGCTTCAGTGAAAAATACTTCTTGGCGAGTTTTTTCAGACTTGGAAAATGGACATCTTCTCGCCAAAAGGCCACTGGATCGTCGTATTTTTACGTGCCGACGACCGACGCGCGTATTCGCCGAATACGGATATTCGGTAAATGTCTATTATTCGGCGAATACGAATATTCGTATTCGTATTCATTGCATCACTAGTATACGAAATATATGATCAAGTATGTCATATGGTGTTAATTAGCTGCAAAAAGCAAGCGCCTGGACTCGACAGTTCGCGTTCTTACTAAAGTAATATACTCGAGTAATTTATTAAATATTCTAAAGAAAATCTTTTGTCTCGTGCCACGAGTCCCTTCTTTTTGTCTAAATAAAAACCCAGCTAAGTAAGAAGTAAGTAAGTAAGAGTCGGAATCGCGCGATTAGGGTTCTGTCTGTCTGAACAAACAGTGTAAAAGTCATTTTATGTAAATTTTCCTCCTTAGGTTACGGAATCCTATAGTTTAAAAGGTACTAAGCGATTCACATATCAATCCCTACGATCCAATAAGTAAAAGATTGCATTAAGTATACTTAGCTTTTAGTTATTCAAGTTATACAGTTATGTTCACAAAGGGGCTCAAAAGATATATTTTTTAGTATTTAAGTTTCATACGTATTTAAATAGATAATAATTGTGTCCCAAAGAAACAAAACGAAGCTATTGCACCAGACTAAACAACGCAAAAACTTATTCGTGTGCAACAAAAACTTAGGGTAAGCGCACCGAGCTTTGTTTTGTATGTAACACAGCTGGAAAGCGCTCAAAACTTTCAGAGCTTTTTTCAAAGCAATATCGTATTTGACAAAATAGTCCCATAAAACTAGAAACGTGTCTCAAGCTGAACCTAAAGAAACGTTTGACAATATCAGAATTGTATATTTCCAGCAGTTGTATTTTATAAACTCAATTTTGTGTTAAAAAGACAGCATTTGACTATGACGTCACACGTTAGTATTTCATTAGAACAAAATTACCGTTTTGATAGTTCCCAAAAAAGTGTCTATTTTAACTAGCAGTCAAATACCGTATTGCAGTAGTCTAAAATCCTTGATCAGAACCTGTTTTTCGTCTAACGAACTGTAAACATAGTCCTCTGTGGGGCATGACGTTGCCTTGAATGTTTATATGTTTGTGATGTCGCTGTTTATGGTTTCCTCGACACAGGGTATATAAGTGTGGGGCAGCGATGTGCCTGTACATAAAATGTTTAAACATAGTCAATAGTACATTACGCTACAGTAAGTGAGCTATTACGGAACGAGATGCAATTTGGTGCCCGTGCGAGCTTCGCTCGCAAAGGGCTCTAAGGATCGAGTGCACCCGAGATATTTAGACGGATATAGTTCGAGGGTGCAATAGCTACTTACAACCCGAGAGAAGTATACTATTTTACACCTTTCTTGCGAGGAAAATAAAACACAACAAATAAAATAAAACAATGTAATTTAAATTCATATCAAAAAACTAATGAGGTACCTACATATTAATTTTAATGTGATTTTAATAAAAAGTTGTGTGTGTAATTTCTGAATTAGATATTGGGAAAGTATGTAAATTTTAATAAAGTTACATACTTTCCCAATATCTAATCAGAAATAACACACAACTACTTATTAAAATACGTTTCTTTTGATTTATTTGGCAAAAGGTTGTCGATTACATTCTCAGCTTCCATATCCACTTCATCACTTGACATTTTTAATTAGGTAATTAATTTGAGATAAACTTTATCAAACTTCAAATAATATCGATTGAATTACCGCCAATTTTTTTTTTTTTGTGTTGGTTGAGTTTTTGACCACGGAGGTTTGCATAGCTTGAACTGTAAAGTTGTATGAAAATCCATTACAAATCAAGCATTGCTTGTTCTGCAAAGTAATTTGAAAATGGAACGTAGTTTTCAATGCAGACAATGAATGAATGACGTAAAGACTAACTTACATTCACTCTTTGAACGTAAGTAAGTAGGTCTTTACGAACAAGGCAGGTGTAATAGTACATTACTTCAGAGGGAAGAAAGTGACAGTTCCATACCGAGATTATGGCATTTGCGCCACGAGCTTGCGAGGGGCGCAAACCATTTGAGGTATGGAACTGTACTTTATCCTGAGGTATGTATAGTGCTTTTTATTACACCTACGAGGAAAATTATAGACATAAATGCATCCATATTTTACAAAAAACACAAAGATAAATGCTAAATCAATCGAAGTTTTTGCGAAAATGCGCGGGCTTTTCCTTTTTTTATTCGCCCGTTTCTGGAGTAGGCTAAGATCATAAGGTCATGCAGCCACTTCTTCCGTGATTCCGCGCGTTTTATATACAAAAATAATTTCGTTTTTAATTTTCTGTATGCACCAAGGATGGTAAAAAAAAACTTTATGTGGCCAGTAACAATTTACTTGAAATTTAATTAGTACACAGTTAAAGTCTCTTTGCAGTATGACTGCTGACAAATTAAAAAAAAAACCGGGTATGTAATGGAATTTCATACATACTTCCCACCCTTGGGTCGGAAGGATTTTCATACAAACTTCCATACCTTGGGATGAAAGGATTTGAAGGGCGGGATAAAGGCGTTTCTTCCCTCTAATTGGTATAATTAGTATGTATTTTCAGAGCAGGTGTGATAAAAAATAAATACCTGCACACTTTTTCTTTTTTCGTGACAGGGGTCAAGCCCATTGCCGCAGCTCTGCAGATATATGAGCCCATCAGACCCAATGAGTTACTGACGGAGTGGCTTTAAATAAAATATCGGTCAAGTGCGGGTCGGACTCGAACACGAAGGGAACCATCAGACAAGAAAACTTATATATTAACATAATTATAAAACAAAAATAAAATAATATTATGTCCTTAGAACTTAAAGATTGCGCAGCCGATTTCTAACGCCACCACAACCGAGCGATTAGCCGCGAAATCTACGATCAAATTTGAATCATGATTTGGTTTGTCACGGGGGGTGTTAAATCACTTCTTCTCTCTTCTCTCAAAATCTCGTGTAGTTTAGTATTTGTTGCTGTAGCGGGAACGGAAAAAGGACAGACGGACAGCGGAGGCTTAGTAGTAAGGTCCCGTTTGGCACCCTTAGGGTACGGAACCCTAAAAACAAACTGGATTTCGAAACCAGTCACTGCTGATTGTGGATCCGCCGTCAAACCAATTGCTCCAGTGACGACAATAAAGGCTTCCGCGAAATTTGCGTTTATAATATCATCACTTCTCATGTTTAGGCCCCCCTTTATTTTATAAAATCTCTCTCTACCTATTACGGTTCATGAGATTACAGCCCGCCGACGGACGGACGGACAGACAGAACGGACGGACCACGGAGGCTTAGAAATAGGGTTTCGTTTGGCACCCTTCGGGTAGGGAACCCTAAAGACCTAAAAACATCTGAAACTGAAATTAGATATTATTTTTATTCCGGTCGCAAAAAACAAAAAGTGAGTTCTCACACTGTTCAGTACAATAAGAAACTATTAAAGCTGGGCCGGCGACATACTATATTAGTATAGAACCCGGCCGGGCCGATTCCCATTCTCACTGTACATTACTCCGAGAGGATCGCGTTTTTCTTAGCAACAAATTAACTAGGATTTATTTCTTTTCTTTCGAACTTATTACGAACGTTCATCGGCTCGTGAGCCTCGAGAAGGGCTCGAGTAGGGCAGAAGTTGTCGAACTAAAACCTCGCCAGCAGTCACAAAGTTGTGTTAACAGAATAAAACACGAAAGAAAAGGGACTTCGAAAGCCCTTGGTATATTTTGGTAAGGCTTAGGTTTCTGTACCCTAAGGGTGCCATATATCGAGGTTCTGCTTTGTGTCCTTTGATTCTGAGTCGTACTTTATCAGTTACCCAGACGAGACGGTACCAAAAGGAGCTTATATTGAGGCACTGATTTGAAGCCCGAGCTCGATTCGTACCTAGCAGTTTTTCTGTATCCAAACCCCAAAATTTAAGTTTAAAATAACACCTTGAAAATTAAGACACCACAGAATTCGACTCAAAGACACCGAATTACTTATTCCATGAAGCAAGTGCTACTACAAATAGTATTAAGACATCCATCCATCATCATCCATCGAATACCAGGGGTGTTGTCTCCCACCCCGGGCGGGGTTTCGAGCCCGGGACCACTCGCTGGGTAGGCAGAGCCTCGACCGCATCGCAACAACGGTCGTCGCTGTGTGTTCTAACTGGGAATAAACTGATTTGTCTATATATGTCACCGGAAAATAATACGATCCGCAAGTTTATAAATTTCCTAATTTTTTTTCCGCAAGTTTATAAATATACTAACCTAACCTAACCTAACATAACCTAACCTAACCTAACCTAGGCTAATATAATCTAGAAGGAAGTTTATAAATTTCCTAGGAAATTTATAAACTTCCTTTCATATATTTGCGGATCGTATTATTTTCCGGTGACATATACATATCTACTCAGCGTTGCCTAGCCGGTCAACACCTGGTTATGAGCCATCGCGATTTTAACCTCATGCCAAGATAATAACATTCAAAACCTGTTATGGCAAAATAGCGTCCTTGTACGCCGCTAGGCACCCAGGGGCTAGAAAGGACTCTCTGTACTGAACCGAATCGACAAGACATAAAATGGGCTTAGTATGTAGATGTATCCCTGATATCTCAAATGGACTAACTTCTTCCAATTTGGGCCAATCAGCAACCCGAAACATTTGTTTAATCTAGACCGGCGTATCACCAAAGCGATGGATCACAAAAGGGCTCATGTCAAGTCGACTTTGAAATGTTCGAGAAAATAATGGAATCCGTCCTAACTATTTCATCACACAGTACGAAACGATTAATTATATGTGGTGACTTTAATGTTAATCTGTTAGAAAGAACTACTCTCAGCGTTAGATTGATAAATCTTTTCTCATCATTTAGGCTTAGCCATTTATTTATGGAGCCAACAAGAGTGACTGTTACTAGTGCTACATGCATTGACAACATTTTTACTGATGTTATTCCAATCAGTAAAAGTGTTATCAGTGAATTGGATTCAGATCATTTAGGTCAATTATTTCAATTTGATTCTATTAGAGAACCTGTCATTAAAAAGAAAATTTCGTTTGTGCCAGTAACTGCTGACCGGTTAGAAAGAATGAGATACTCTTTAGCCCAGGAACTACCGTTTTTGGCTGCTGAACAGTCTCCTAATATAATGTATAACTTATTCTTTGAAACCTTTATGAAACAGTACAGCGCGATATTCACTTCAAAATCGGTTGTGGTTAGTGGTTCAAACGACTTTAGTACGTGGGCTACTGCAGAGTTGCATAAACGCAGGCAAGCATTGTATGCATTGTATGAGGAACGACGGTTCAACATGAGTGACGAATTTAAAGAACAAGTCAAACAGTTCTCCAAACAATTTAAATTAGACTGTCATACAGCTAAACGTAATTTTCTGAGTAGTAAAATTAAGAATAGTTCCGATGTTATAAAAACGACTTGGAAAATAATTAATGAGGAGGCCGGTCGTAGTAAAAAAGCGAGTCACGATTACGAACTAAAAATCAATGGACAGCTTACGAGTTCTAGCTTAGAAGTTGCAACTGAATTTGAATCGTTTTTTACTAATGCACCGGCTTCCACGACTAAGTATTTAAATTCGTCACCTTTGTCTGCTGTTGCAATATTAAAAGATAATGTCTCAGAGTGTGCTTCATACTTGAATTTTAAGCACGTCACAAGTTCAGATGTCGTAAAGGCATTTAAATTGATAAATGTTAAGAAAACGAATGATCTTTGGGGACTCTCTGTTCACGTCGTTAAATCCCTGATCGAATTAATTGCACCTGACCTAGCGGTCATTTTCAACAATTGTATAGACTGCGGTGAATTTCCTGATTTAATGAAACAAAGTAAGATAATTCCCCTCTTCAAAGCAGGTAGTACTCAAGACCCCACCAATTTCAGACCTATATCAATACTACCAACTTTTAGTAAAATTTTTGAGAAATTAATCTTATCACAGCTATTACATCATTTTGAATCAAATAAGCTAATGCATAACAAACAGTTTGGATTCACTCGCGGTCGTTCAACAACAGATGCCGGAATTCAGTTCATTGAAAGTATTTTTGATGCCTGGGAAGAGTCACAAGATGCCCTAGGCATTTTTTGTGACTTATCTAAGGCTTTTGATTGCGTTTGTCATGAAACATTGATCAGGAAATTACATCATTATGGAGTTAGAGACACGTCATTGAATTTGTTAAAATCTTATCTGAACGGAAGAATACAAAGGGTAGACGTAAACGGAGAACGATCACCAGGATCATTGGTTTCTTTGGGCGTGCCACAGGGCTCAATATTGGGACCCTTCCTATTCCTCATCTATATAAACGACTTACCCTATCTAGGAAGGGACTGTCATGATATGGTACTGTTTGCTGATGACACCTCACCTATTTTTAAAACAAAGCGAAACCAACACGCTACTGATGATCACGTGAACAATACCATATCAAGAATGGTAAATTGGTTTAATGTTAATAATTTGCTATTAAATGAGAAAAAGACTAAATGTGTTAAGTTTCTTACTACTAACGTTAAAAATAATCAGACATGTATAACAATTAAAAATGAGGAATTGGAATTGGTAACCAGCACAGTGTTTCTAGGTATAACGTTGGATTCCAAACTCCAATGGGGTCCACATATTGATAAGCTATCGAACAGACTGAGCTCTGCAGCTTTTGCATGCAGGAAAATCCGTCACTTGACAGATTTAAAAACAGCCAGATTAGTTTATTTTAGTTATTTTCATAGTATTATGTCCTACGGTATTCTGCTCTGGGGCAGTGCTGCTGACATAAATACTATTTTTGTGCTGCAGAAGCGGGCTGTTCGTGCGATTTATAAAATTTATAAAATGAATAATAGAGATTCTCTTAGAAATAAGTTTAAAGAAGTAAATATATTGACAGTCCATAGTCAATATATTTACGAGAATATTATGTATGTCCATAAGAACATTGTTAACTTTCGAAGAAACTGTGATATACATAACTTTAATACTAGAAACAAGGACAAACTTGCAGTGCCCACTACTCGGCTCCATAAAATAAAAAACTCGTTCAAGGGTAATTGTGTAAGATTTTACAATAAACTCCCAAGCACTTTGACAGATCTATCAATTAATAAGTTCAAGAAATACATCAAGCAAAGGCTTATTTCTAAAGCTTACTACAGTATTAAAGAGTACATAGACGATAAAAATGCTTGGGACTGAATTGTTCTAATTAATTGTGAGCATCCTCACTGCCAGAGTTTCTTTTAGTGGACACTTGGAGGCCTTTTACACCTCCAAAGATTAATTTAATTATACAACTCTTGACTGTGGGGACCATTTACATCTCCTATTATCATTGTATTATTGACTAAAGAGACTATACATCTCTGTTATTTATATTTTAATTATTTTATTATGACATGAGACTCTTTACATCTCTCAGAAACAATAATTAAGTACTTTTTTTTTTCTGATAATATGATAATAATACCAAATGTTCTGTAAAAAATGAAATGAAATGACATGTGAAAGTGCCCTTGTGGCCTATTTACAGAATAAACGTTTTGAGTTTGAGTTTTTTTTTGAGTCGCGTCTATTTAATTTCAAAGGGCCTTTTATCCTTTCCCCTTGACTGACGTCACGACAAAGATGAAAGAGGACATTACATTCTTTGGTATCTTTGGATACGAATTGTGCATGTAAATTCTTCACGAAGTCTAATGTGATGTAGCGATCAAAACCTTGACGACAGCGAACTTGCATGTTTTACCCGACTGCAGCGATGCGAAAAAGAGGAGGGTTATGTGATTGCTCTGTATGTACGTATATGTACATATGTATAGAGGTTGATTGGCTACATAAGCCACATGCGATGCGAGCTCACGAGCGATGTCTACAGACGAAAAGTTGAAGCGGTCGCCGTGACAGAAACGTTGAAGCGGTCGCCGTGACAGAAACGATCGGACCACATCATCATCACCTGTAGGTATATCTGTTCCTGTGTTCCCTCATAACTACTCAACGGCTCAACCGATCTTGATAAATGATACGTCATTAGATTTGTCTTGATGGCCCAATTGTCACTGGGATATACAAAAATGAGCCAAAAATGGCGGATTTTATGCGGGCTAAAAAACTTTTTTCAAGGCTCTCGTGTGGGGTATCAAAATAAAGGGCTTTGACATGCGGGTGCGGATATATTTACTAATCTTGCACAAGCTATAACGAATTAACCATATTTTTAAATGAGGCATTTACAGATTATTAGTATTTTTTTACGAAAAGGCAAGCGGGACCAATCAAACCTAATAGAATTGATTCCGCTTGTATTAAAATTTAAGTTAATTTAACGCTGTACTTACTGTAAGATTTTTTTCCAATCGCAAAAATAACGTTTTATCTTGTCTGTTTGTTTTGTGCTTTTTAGTGTACCGCATATAGTGTACGTCATTTATTTATGTGCTGAGATGTTTTTTGCGGTTCTAAAGAATTGGCCACCTTTTTTCTGATATAACTGCTATGTTTGATATGGTCAAATTAAATCAAACATCAAAAACTTTTAAATTAACCTAGCCGGAACACCTAGTATGGGGCCAGGAGCAACTAATGCGCCTGTATATAAAATCATGCAACTGTTGGAACTCTTGATAATAATAATAATACCTTGGACACTATTTACACACATTGATCTAGCCCCAAACTAGGATTCCCTGTATGTTGGGTACTAGACAACGATACACATACTTATATACATAAATATTATACTTAGATAGATAAACAACCATGACTAGGTTACAAACATCCGTTCTCATCAAACAAATATTTGCCCCCACCGGGACTCGAAACCGAGACCCTAGGCTTCGTAGGCAGGGTCACTGCCGACTAGGCCATTCGGGTCGTCATATTGATATTTCGGTAGCGCGTTTTCAATAGTCTATCCACCAAGGAAAGTGAGTAGGTATACACTCTCACTGATAGGCTGTTCAAACAAATTCCTATGGCCACTTAAAAAAAAGAAAATAAAAAATAAATCAACACCTACGCGCTTTGATATGTATGAGTACAAAAGGCTGGGTTTTATACCCGAAAAGGTCTGATCTGAAGTGAGTAGATTGTTCTTTGGTACGGTTTTATTTTTAAGATAAACTTGGACCATTATTAAAAAGGTCGGTTTCGGTTCGACCCCCCGCGGAGGCCAATGTTTTTTTATGGCTTATTGCACTATACGCTGTGAGAATTAGAAATGCAGAGTGTAATACAGAATTAATGCATTCAAGCTGTGCATTCGTCATACTTAGGGTTATATGTAACTCTGTTTGTATGTAGATTTATGAGTCAATCAAATTGTTTGCAATAATTAACAATTTTTTTTTATTAACCCTAATTTATAAGATTTAGAATTTGGTATCTTGAATTTCGAAGATTGATGTTATGTTATCATATTATATGTTGCAATTAAATTTACGTTACGGGTGACGAGTGAGTAGTAACAGTAACAAATCGGAATGAGGCAGTTCAAATAATAATCCAGGTTTAAAAAAAAACTTTTTTAATAATTTACGACCTATACGCGACCAATTTATTTGATTTCTTATTTATTTTATCTACACACGTATCATAAACCCTCTTTACTGCGTATAAAAACCGCACGTTACGATCAGCATAATGTTAAACTACTTGGTAAAAACTCATTTCTTATCTGAAAAATTATTAAAATTATAAAAAAAATTACACATTATGGTCATAATGTGTAATTTTTCAACATATTATGACATTCAAATTTCGAACGCCAACTCCCGCCTGCGTGCCGCCCCTAGTTTGTCTGTGAAGTTGGTACTACAGAACAAGCTAAACAACTGCAGAGCCACAATGCCGGTCAAACATGCGGTTCCTGAACACATCAAAGAGAGCTTATGATATGTGTGTAGATAAACTAGTGTATGTAACTGTACATAATTAGGCATTAAAACTCTCGAGTGATATTATTATGAAACTCGCCTTCGGCTCGATTCATAAACCCGCTCTCGAGTATTAATGTCCTCCATTATGTAGCAGTCACATAAACTACTATAGATTCATTTTAATTCATTTTATTTTATACATTAAGTACCATTAGTAAGTTTTAATAATATAGTTTGAATTTTAATATGCACCAAAGCGAACTTATTTAGGTACAAAGGCTTCACTCTCTTCTATCACTTCTGCGGAGAGCAATCATGGGATGCTCGCCCCCCCCCACCCTCCCACACTGTCATCAAGTTGCGACACGTGTTTTGATTGGGATAGCGTCTCTATTCGCTGTTAATAGTAGCTCAATGGCGTAAAGGCGAGCTTATCTATAAATATAAATTCCTTCCACCAAACCTAGACGAGTAATTGGTGGTTTTGTGGCGATAGACTTATCCATGCACGGAGGTTAAATGAAGATAATTAAAGGCGAGCACAACTGTGCACAAATAAAGAAAAACCCCAGCCTATCCTCCACAATTCGGCCGGGCTATAATAACATTATTCTTAATTCCAGAAATGGCGAACTCCTGTCCTATTTGTCATGCTTCCTTGTACGGTTAGTAAAGAAGACTTATTTATACCATGCTGTATAAGGTAAGACATAATGCCGAGTACCCTCACTCCATTTATTCAGTTTACGTACAGCGATGTGTGTTAAGTATTCAAAACGTTTAAAAGTTATTTTAGCGGAACAAAATTATAATTTCAGCCTCTGGAAATTTTGCTGTTTAAATAAACTTAATTTTGCACATTATTTTCTGAAAAGTTGCATATCGGATCATTTTATGTTATGATGAAATTAATTGATAATATTTTTAAAGGTTTTTGTTTTATGAAATAAATGTAAGTTTTTTTTTAGCCTTGCGTGGCGTCGTACTGCTAGGCAAAGGCCAACTAAGAACTAAAGAAGGTATATAAATAAAGAAATAAATTAAATTTTTATTTGATGATACTTTTTACTACCCAAAAATAGATTTTGTAATAAGTCATAATCTCATAACTGCCTTTGCTTCAACCCAATAAAGTCCTCGAATGTAACCGTACTCCCATCTGTAGATTAGTTCAGATTAATTTATAGTTACCCTAGTGTGGGATCAACTGAAGTCGGCTCGAACATAATCCTAACTCGAGGAACCCAATCCTAATAATGGCTTAATCTGATATGAAAATTTCTGCTTTTCTTAGAGAAGACACAGTCTTTGATGGATGTTGCGGATCCGTAGGTAGGCCGTACATTTGGTATTTGTCATCCTAGTTGGAGAGTTACAATGTGAAAAATTAAGAAATACAAACTCATCCTCTTTGGAAACGTCAATGAACCGATAAGCAGATTTTTCTTTTTATTTTTGATTTGATTTTCTCTTTATTTTTAACTTGGTTGGCTGAAAGAGATCTCTTACTAGAGATAAGCTCGCATTTGTAGATTATATTTATGTATACTCAGACAAAAGACGGAGGAGGCTACATATGGGCTAGTATATTTTAGCTACTTTCATAGTGTCATGTTCTATGGTATCTTGTTGTGGGGGAAAGCAGCGATTCAAATTATTTTTATTTTACAGAAAAGAGCTATTCGAGCAATTTATAATTGACATCGCACAGACTCCTTAAGAGAGCTTTTTAAAGAAATTGACATACTAACTGTAGCTAGTCAATTTATTTTCGAAAATTTAATGTATGCAAGAACCTTACAACATCTTCCAAACTTAGCGATAGCTGTAATGTTAACCTAAGAAATAATCACAGACTACTTTCGCCCCGGTTTGGACTCGCGAAGGCTAGCAATCCTTTCAAGGGTTCTCTACTACAACAAGATACATCTGAAGATCTTGAAATTGCCATTTTTGCAATTTAAAAACCATGTTAAAGCGACTTTGTCGAAAAAGGGATACTACCACAGAGCATTGAATATTGATATCTATGGATACTATAATGTTCAAGATTACTTAAATGACAGGACTGTAGGGGTTAATCTGGCTCAACACAGACCTTGATGTTAATAATTTTGTAATTATTTATTCCTGCTTATTAATTATGACAAGCACAAGAATTTTTTAAAAGAGATCTAAAAATCAATCTGTGGGAGTTTCTTCGCCCTTCTTCTCCCACAGTGGTCCAATGTAGAGAAGTGGCAAAAAATGTCGATTGCTAAATATATGTAAATATCTACAGTAATAAAGACATTTGGAATTTGGAATTACATCTTGTTTTTAAAATTATTTATGTGCAACATAGAAGTTTTGAATTATTAATCCATATACGGGCTTTAGAATCACTCACGATAATAAACTAACTTCGGTCTTTGATGTATTCCGGTTTGAATAAGATGTAATTTGATAACTCAAAGCAGAGCCGCCATTTTGCGAAATTCGTGGCCTACTTATCTGAAATACGTCCATTTGATTAATTAGAAACGTTCCGTTTAAAACGTCTGTTGATTTGTGCGCTCAATTAATTTTCGCGTCTTTGTGGCAAAGGAAACTTTTGTAGAGAAATTCCTTTGGTTTGATGACGTAGCGCGGTTTGATCACGTTCATCATTATGCCTTTATGGTTCTAGGTACTACGTCTTTCTAGAAAGTCTGTTAAAGCAATTTGCAATTCCTCAGCTAAATTTTCCATTCCCTATGTGTGTAAAAATCAAGTAAATAAATACCCCAACGTTAGTCCATCGTTGTGAGTTGCATCAGGATATAACCTCGAGGGCCGAAAAACCTTGTAGGTTAGAATGAAAACTTCGAAAGTTTCGTTTTGTTCGACATGTAACATATTCCTCCACATCCGTTGCTCATTTGCATGGGCTAGCCCCCTGTCACGCAAAATTGAGTATTGAATAACTGGCGTAAGGCCCAAGATCACACAAAACCACTGAAGAGAGCTTTGGCAAAACAAAATATAAATTTAATTCCACTAAATTCATAGGCCCAAAAAATATACGTTTTTCACAAAGAGATAATCTAGTTTAAATACTATGTCGTTACGCGATTGGATTAATTTGGCTCGATCGTGAAAAATCCTGAACATAGTCTATATTAAAAAGAAGATACAATAATTTTAATATAAAATAACTGATTTTTCTCATAATTTTTATATCGAAATTTTAACTCTTTTACAGCTCCGCATCAATCCTTAAATTTTATCAATTAGCTTATTTCCGTTTTTCATTAAATTCGAGAAAAACACCTAATTTTTAAAGTATCCGGGCGGCCCGATACTATTCCGCGCCGCCCGCTACCCCGCCAGTTTCGCTACCCCGTCTGAAGACGACGGGTGACTGCGGCAACCCTCTCCTCAACAGCTAGAACTGAGCCTTAACAATAGCGTTACAGTGCCTCTGCCAATCGAATGGGGAAAGATGTGACGCAATGTTATATGTTACTCACTATTCCCTTTTTTTCACAACGACTTTTCTGACAAGTCTAGCCCGAAACAGCCTATTGGGGCTTAACCGAGACAAATTTTGAGCCCTCGTGTAACACAGAATGTAACGTTATATATTACGGATTATATCCCTAGGGATATCAATATCTTCTCAACGATCAACCGTGATGAAGCAAACAAAATTCAAAACCTTTAACAGGAAAATGACTGCCTTTGCAGTCCGTGGTCGTTGTGAGGTTAAATAACGCCTATCTATAACCATCTTGCTGCGATATATACAAGCGACTGTCTATTCGGGGAAATATCATTATAAATAACGCCTATCTATAACCATCTTGCTGCGATATATACAAGCGACTGTCTATTCGGGGAAATATCATTATAAATAACGCCTATCTATAACCATCTTGCTGCGATATATACAAGCGACTGTCTATTCGGGGAAATATCATTATAAATAAAAGCAGGGTTTCTAACAAATTGGCTATTGGACACCGTGAATTATTAAAAAAAAAACAAAAAAAAACAAAAGGGGTCATCGATACCGGATTTTTTATATTTTATTGACATAATTTTATGTAAAAAACACCACCACCACCAAAACGGACGAACAAAAAAGCGTTAATACTTTTAACGCCAATTTTCGAAAAAGTTTTTTTCTTATAGTTTTTTAGTCTGGGTGAGGTCACCGGTGACCTACATAGCATTTAACGTGTTGAGACAGATCATGAAAACTATCGAAGTTGACTACCCTTGTCAAGTGGGCAATTGCGTGATGACGAAGGAGCAGTAGGCATTTTCCCGATATGTAATTTGACGAAACTCTGTGCGTCCGAATATAAGCGGCCCATATGGGCAATTTGAAGCCCAAATGGGCAACTTGCAGCCCAAATGGGTAACTTGCATCCCCAATCGGCATCTTGCAGGTAGAAAGCCTTCAGCATATACCGAGGCCACGGCATGCAGTGACATCGAACTATAACTACTTAAACACACACACACATACATACATGCTGCCTACACATCTTTAAATCATTTTAAAGTCATGTGTAGGCAGCACATTCTAAAACTCCAGAAGTCAGATGTCTGACTCAGTCTCGTAAAGGGCTCGCGTTTGTTGTTTGGTTACAACAACCTGTAATAATATAGTTTGCCAAAGTTGGATAACAGATTTCACTAAATTCTACTTTATTCTTACAAATACACCTATTTTTATATAAGTTCTTTCTAATTATTATTATTGTGAGCCTATATAACTATACAACTATTTCTTTCTTTACTTATGGTTTTCTACACACCTGAGTATTTGAATAATTGATTACCTACAATCCTTTACAAGTTTTTCAAAATTCTTTATTATGTAGTTTATTTGACACCAACCCATGTTATATTTCGCGCACTATTTTAGGTACCGGCAGAATACCAGCGTTGCAGGTCTTGCTCAAGTCCTGTAGCACATGCTGAGTCGGAACCCATTCGCTGTTGCGTTACACACTGCATGGTGGATTTGGTCATTTAATTTTTTTGAATAATTAATTATTCTTGTAGTGATTTATTACTTGTGGCCTTTTTTATTGCATTGTATTTTTATTTTATATTTTTTGTAAACGATGTGCTGTGTAAAACAACAGGTCGAATAAACGGTTATCTTATCTTATCTTATCTTACATAGGGGTTGTTTTGAGTCAGTATACTACACGAGCTGATGCCCACTCAATGTGCAGGGACCCGGACATAGCAGGGAGGTCTGATTCCTGGACATAGGCAATTCCATTGATTTCGCTTCCAACAAAAATACGAATTTAAAGAATGCCCGTCACAGTACCTACTTAAAATCTCTACTCGCACAGACTATTTATATAGAACCAACAAAGTAGACTTAAAATAACTCCAAACCTTAATTAAGACTTTATGGTATAAGATATAGGGGCTCTGTTTTTCTCAAGATATTGCCAATATTTGTAGGGGATTAGGGCAAGTAATTTTGGTAGCGCTTTATTCCTCGTACATTATTGCAAACAAGAGATTTTTAACTAGAGAATCTGTGAAATTGTAAAGGCGTCTAAACTGACTAAGCCGGGCACTAAACTAACAGCTTCAAATTCAGTTCTCCTCTGATTGCTACAGGTTCAACTAGTTTCTAATTCTAATCTGACTGATTAAACAAAATCATAACATCAAAACACTTTTTTTAGGGTTCCGTACCCGAAGGGTTCCAAACGGGACCCTATTACTAAGACTCCGCTGTCCGTCCGTCCGTCTGTCACCAGGCTGTATCTCACGAACCGTGATAGTTAGACAGTTGAAATTTTCACAGAGGATGTATTTATGTTGCCGCTATAACAACAAATACTAAAAAACAGGATAAAAGAAATATTTAAGGGGGCTCCCATACAACAATTATTTCAATACCACATACAAACTTATGGATGCACCTGGTTACGTACATGGAGTGTGAAAGTAACCGCACCAATAACTTTGTAAACAATATTTTGCTGTGTAAAATCCAAACTATTCACTCCACACCATCGCTTCCATTGAACGGTGGTACGGAACCCTTCGTGCGCGATTTAGACTCGCACTTGACCGGTTTTTTTCAATTACTTTAATGATGATGATTCTGGAATAGGGTGGAATAGCATTCAGTCATGATTATCATGTCATTGCCCGAGCGATAGACAGTGGACGGTTCCGTATCACCGTACATGAAAAAACGCAGAAATATACGTCTCATATATGGAGACGGGTACCCCTTCATTTGTTTAACTGCGTGTAGTTCATTATTTGTTGCTGTAGCGACAACAAAAACACAAATTCTATGAAAATTTCAACCCTCTACCTATTTCGGTTAATGAGACATAGCCCGCTGACGGACGGACAGATAGGTGGACAGACGGACGGACAGCGGAGGTTTAGTAATAGGGTCCGGTTTGTCACTCTTCGGTTACGTAACCCTAAAATGGCTTCTCTAGTTCATCTCACTGTCTCTCACACAGTATCGCAAATTAAGTTACATAAAAGAAGGTTACCTCGAACGTTCTAAGGTCGACCTGCCAATTTGTGCTGTTTACTAAGATCTAAGAACAACTAGAACTGGAAGCGCTTCTAAATTAAATGTCCTACAGAAAAAAACGCCTTGCAGATTACAAAACTGTCCGGTGTGATAAAAGTTTTTTTTTTTTGGAATAGGTCGTGTGAACTTTAAATTACACAGTTACATACTCTTTAGAATTTTAATGTCACTCATTGCCTTACTAATATAATACGATCTAACGTCGAGGTGTCGCGGCAAATCGCCACCAAAATCAAATTCAAGTTCAAAATCATGTATTTTATGTAAAAATATTAACATATGTTAAGAAAAAAAAAATTGACACTTCTCTACATTGTACTACTGTAGGTAACTTACATATAAATATATAAATACACACATTTATTTATGACACACAAAACTACATACACACATAATATTTCATAATTCACAAGCAAAGCCGGGCGATATCCGTAGTATGCGGCGGGCCGTATGTTTCACAACTCGCAGCGCCTGTATACTTACATAGCTAGATGTACACGCTGCGCTCGAGTGCCGAGTCCTCGATCGGCCGACCGGCGACGCCCGCCGCCAGTCGCAAATTATCAGAGCCACGCGAAGCCCGCGTCGCTCGCTGTACTACCGCGCACTATCGCGTCTTTGTTTCGTATATGTTTTACGCATTTTAACTTCTGTTTGTATCGTTGCTTCGATCTTTCTTCTTCTACTATTCCTGTGCTATCTCTCCTTCTATAAACTGCTTGTGCTAGCTGTATATAAACTGTGGTGCTTGTGAATACAAACGTATCTGCTTGTTTGCTATTTCGTTGTTTTCTTACAACAACTCTTCACACCATCTACAACATATCGCTAAACTGGTGACCCCGACGAACACAAAACGAAGGCAGGAATGTCAGACACGGAAGCAAATGTAACCGTACGTACAAAAAAGCCCGATAAAATGGTCGACTCCGAGTTTGTGGACGCAGCGACCGCGCCCATAGCGCCAACGCCTACACCGCCCGTGCATATGCGAATACCTCCATTCTGGCCGGAAAAACCAGCAATTTGGTTCGCTCAGGTGGAGGGACAGTTTGCAATAATGTGGATTACCGAAGATGCAACAAAATTTTATCATGTACTGGCGACACTCGACAGACAATATGCAGCAGAGGTGGAGGACATACTGACCGGTCCGGCTGACTACGTCCGCCTCAAGTCAGAACTTATCAAGCGATTATCTGTCTCACGCGAAAACAAGGTGAAACAATTGCTCATGCATGAACAGTTAGGAAACAGGAAACCATCGCAATTTTTGCGGCACCTGCAACACCTCGCCGGACCAGCCATTCCTGAGGACTTCTTGCGGACGATATGGACGAGCCGTTTGCCCGCGGGAATGCAGCCTATCGTCGCGTCGCAACCATCGTTGTCATTGGATGACCTCGCCGAACTTGCCGATCGTATAAATGATATTGCGACGCCGTCACAGCAAGTAGCCGCCGTATCACCGCCGTCATCAGCGATCGACCAACTGACGCGCCAAATGACCGAATTGGCGAAACAAGTAAGCGCTCTCTCAACCCAAGTTAACGCAAGGCAGTCCCGTCATCGTGAGCGACACCAAAGGCATCGGTCACGTAGCCAGTCATCGTCGCGCACCCGATCGCAATCAAACTATCGGCGTTTCCCAGTATGCTGGTATCATCACAAACACGGGGCAAAAGCGAGTAACTGCGTGAAACCCTGTGACTTCAACTCCAAGTCGGGAAACAATCCAGGCAGTCAGTGATGGCGACCGATGACTGCCAGAACTCCACCGGCCGCCTCTTCGTCATGGATCGTGCAACAAAAAGAAACTTTCTAATAGACACCGGAAGTGATGTTTGTGTATATCCTGTTGCCGCGCTCAATGAACTTAGAAATAGAACCGATTATCAACTTAGCGCCGCCAATGGTTCGGCTATCGACACATATGGCTATACTCAGTTAAATTTGAACTTAGGTTTACGCCGTAATTATCCTTGGCGATTTGTGGTTGCCGACGTCACGAAACCGATCATTGGCGTAGATTTTTTGTCATTTTACCAACTTATCGTTGACGTAGGCAATCAAAAACTCGTCGATAGCCTAACCAATGTCAGTGCAATTACTACTGTAGCCACACCTGATTGTCTTGTATCTAGCGTAAAAATTTCGACTGGTGGCAATAGTAGGTATCATGAAATTTTATCTGATTTTCCGGAAATAACACGACCCGCTGGTATTCCGGATATCGTCAAACACAATACTACACACCACATACGAACAACACCAGGTCATCCAGTATCATGCTCACCTCGCCGTTTAGCTCCCGACAAACTTAAAATAGCCAAACACGAGTTTGACGCTATGCTAGCTAACGGCATAGCACGTCCGTCAGACAGTCAGTGGGCATCACCCCTACACCTTGCAGCGAAAAGGGACAACGGGTGGCGCCCTTGCGGTGACTATAGGTTATTAAACGCTAGGACAATACCAGACCAATATCCGATTCGCCATATACACGATTTTTCACACTCCCTTGCAGGATGTAAGTACTTTTCTGTGGTAGATTTGGTGAAAGCCTATCATTTCATCCCAGTGGCAAATGACGATATCCCAAAGACCGCAATAACCACCCCATTCGGTTTATTCGAATTTCCCTATATGACTTTCGGGTTACGAAACGCGGGAGCAACATTCCAACGATTTGTCGACGAGATGACCCGAGGCCTCGAATTTTGCTACCCATACTTGGACGACTTTCTGATATTTAGTAAAACCCAGGCCGAGCACGAAGATCACTTGCGTCAACTATTTACTCGTATGAGAAATTATGGCGTACTCGTCAACACAAAAAAGTGTGTCTTCGGAGTCTCCGAGGTCACATTTCTCGGTTACCAAATATCAGAAGCTGGCACAAAACCTTTAGAGAGCAAAGTAGAAGCTATCTCCAAATTCCCTTTGCCCAAAACAGTCAGAGAGCTTAGAAGATTTCTGGGCATGGTAAATTTTTACAGGCGATTTATGCCCAATGCTGCCCAGATACAAGCGCCTCTAAATGCCTTACTGACTGGATCAGTAAAAGCCTCTCATCCTGTCAAAATCACGGGACAGTCCCTCGAAGCTTTTGAAGCTTGCAAGAAAAACCTTTGCGACACAGCTCTTTTGTCACATCCTGATACGCATGCTAAGTTAGGACTTGTCACTGACGCCTCTGACACGGCGATAGGTGGGGTCCTCCAGCAACAAAAAGACGGACATTGGCAACCATTAGCGTTTTTCTCACGAAAGTTGAGCCCGTCGCAATCGAAATACTCTCCGTACGATCGTGAGCTCCTTGCCATATACGAGAGCATAAAATATTTTCGCCATATGCTTGAGGCCACTGATTTCACTATCTTTACTGACCACAAGCCACTTTGTTACGCTTTTCACGAGCGCAAAAGTAACTGCTCACCTCGTCAGTACAGGCACTTAGATTTTATTTCGCAGTTTACAACGGACGTGCGTCACATTTCGGGAAAAGACAATGTCGTTGCCGATACGCTTTCCCGTATTTGTGAACTGCAGAAACCAGTCGATTTAGAAATCATGGCCAAGCTACAAGCCACTGATCCTGATCTAGCTGAGCATCTCCAAGGCGATAGTGCACTCCGTCTTACAAAGATGTTGGTACCTGGGAGTAGTACCGAAATGTACTGTGATGTCAGTACATCAACCCCCAGACCTTTCGTCCCCATGGAACTGCGTCGGCAGGTATTTAACTGCCTTCACTCACTCAGCCATCCAGGAGCTAACGCAACAGCCAAGCTCGTCGCACAACGCTTCGCTTGGTCACTGATGCGTAAAAACTGTCGCGAATGGTCTAAGGCATGTTTGGCGTGCCAGCGCTCGAAGGTAAATAGACACGTAACATCACCTATTGGTACCCTAAATTTGCCTTCAGCGCGTTTCAAACATGTACACCTAGACCTCATCGGACCATTACCTCCAGATGGTGAATATCGGTACTGTCTTACACTTGTCGATCGCTTCACGCGATGGCCAGAAGTGGTACCAATCACCGATATCACTGCTGAAACAGTGGCCAAAGCTTTCATTTCTTGCTGGGTGTCTCGCTATGGTTGTCCCATAGAGGTCGTAACCGACCGCCGACGACAGTTCAATTCAGCGCTATTTCAGCAGCTGTCCAGATCGATTGGGTTCGATCATCGGAAGACAACGGCGTATCACCCGCAATGTAACGGCTTAGTGGAGCGTTTCCATCGGCAGCTGAAGGCAGCCATAACCTGTCACGCAGACGCGAAATGGACCGAGACGTTGCCATTAGTACTCCTCGGTATCAGGAGTGCCATTAAAGAAGACCTTCAAACTTCGTCGGCCGAGCTCGTCTATGGCGAGCCACTTCGCCTACCCGGCGAATTTTTCGGCGACAATTTTTCTTGGTACACAACAGATATAACGGATTTTTCAGCCCGCTTGAAGTCTTTCGCAGAAACCGTACGTCCAGTACCAACACAGCATCACTCGGCACACAAAACCTTCGTTTACAAAGATCTCGCCACATGTAGCCACGTATTCCTACGGGAAGACATGCTACGTGGCTCACTTCAGCCTGCATACACAGGGCCACACGAAGTGTTAAAACGAGGTGCCAAATATTTTACTATACGCCTAAAAGGGAAAGACAATACAGTAAGCGTAGACCGCCTTAAACCAGCCTACATACTGTCTGATGACGTATCCCCATCAAATCCTGATATCATTTCAACATATACTCAACAGTCACAGTCACGGGATCTGCCTAACATCCCTGACGTCCCCGACACTCCCGTCATACGAACAACTCGTTCAGGAAGGAAAGTACATTTTCCTGACTACTATCGCCCGTAGACACGGTCTCTCGAGGGGAGTGATGTAGGTAACTTACATATAAATATATAAATACACACATTTATTTATGACACACAAAACTACATACACACATAATATTTCATAATTCACAAGCAAAGCCGGGCGATATCCGTAGTATGCGGCGGGCCGTATGTTTCACAACTCGCAGCGCCTGTATACTTACATAGCTAGATGTACACGCTGCGCTCGAGTGCCGAGTCCTCGATCGGCCGACCGGCGACGCCCGCCGCCAGTCGCAAATTATCAGAGCCACGCGAAGCCCGCGTCGCTCGCTGTACTACCGCGCACTATCGCGTCTTTGTTTCGTATATGTTTTACGCATTTTAACTTCTGTTTGTATCGTTGCTTCGATCTTTCTTCTTCTACTATTCCTGTGCTATCTCTCCTTCTATAAACTGCTTGTGCTAGCTGTATATAAACTGTGGTGCTTGTGAATACAAACGTATCTGCTTGTTTGCTATTTCGTTGTTTTCTTACAACAACTCTTCACACCATCTACAACATATCGCTAAAGACGATATTTCTGCATAAAGATAGTTGTTGATGTTGTGAAATCCAAAGCTGAAAAAACTAGGGTCTTGCACCCGCAGCAGTGAGAGACAGAGCTATTCGCTAAATGTAGCTCTGTCCTTTTTTTTCGCGACAAAACCCCCCCCGCGTTCGGCATGCTACGGATGCTGGATGTTTGACGATTATGTGTGAAGTTTTCTTGTAGGAAGTCTTCGTGTGCGAGTCCGACCCGCACTACCGAGATGAAAGCTTAGAATAGTAGTTACTTCGAGGGGTACGGCGTCTCCATTCTATAACATCCTCGGCTTTAGACTTCTTCTACACAATATTTGTGGATTAACCAAATTAATTTGGGTATAAAAGGATCTAGTAGGTGATTGAGTTTTATTTATCAGCCATTAGAAGCTCAACAAGATAGTTACCTCTGGAGAATATGAAATTGCCATTTGAGCAATTTAAAAAGTATGTTAAAAAGTGCAACACGACAGCAGCGCGGCAGCCACGTGGTGGAATAACAGTGTTGCAAGCGCAAACTATGAACCCATTCCTTATTTAACCCACTTTCGAAGAGAAGCCTGCCACCCCGCGTCGCGCGGCTGCAGTGCAATGCATGTGCGACTGCCGCCTTACCTAATAAGAATACAGTCGTAGAATATACCGACCAGGCCACGCCAGGTTCACTTCGAACGATAACTGCTTTACCCACAAAATCGCGACATGCTACTACCTAGTCGGTCCATAAGTTCTGTCACAAATATTTTGCCGCATAGTAAATAATACCAAGTTTTATTTTATTTAATACTATATATGGTTTGATAGCTCATTAAATACTGATAAATTAGAACGATTATTGGATTTAAATGCTTAAAGCCATATTACACAAATGCTAGTTTCTTCAGAGATTTTGCACTTTTTTACCCAATCAAAAATACGGACGTGATTCACTTTATCTTTTTTCCATGACTCTTAAAACCTTTCAAACTTACGTGAGATTTTAGTCAGAACCCTCCCTGAACCCGTTACCTTCATTTTGAAGCATAAGATAACTAAGTCTGGGTAAAACTAATTTTCATATTCACATTTTACGTAGTGTACTTGTTGCCCACAAGATCATTTTTATACGTTTTTCTGAAAACGTAAAAAGTACGTAAAGTTCTCTTTGGGAGCAGTTGGAACTGAAAGCTAACAGAAAACCAAATGCTAGTTGTTAAGCATGGTCTAAAATCGAGGTTTCAGAATAAATAAATAAAACCTTGTTGGTTATCTGGAACACTGTTTTTTATTAAATTTGTGGTAAGTGGTATTTTTGTCAGTTGCGGCGTGTTTTGGGTTCGCGATTGTCTCAAGTTATAAGGTTTTTTGTCATATTGCGATAATCGTACAAAATGTATTATATTGCAATTTGATTCGTATAAAATAAGCTTTTTAATCATGTATAATACGAATAAAAAAAAGTTTATTGCTGAGTTTTATCTATCAAAAACCTTGTGACAGAACTTAAGGACCGACTAGGTATATACAAATAAATATATTGTAAACCTATATATATATATTTATAGCACCTACTCAGTTACGTTCAACCCCTTTAGTACTTCTGATCTGTCATAAAGCAATTTCCATACAAAATTTCATCGGAGGCTTCAATTGAAATATTTATTTAGCGTGTGACGTCACGTTGGATATGAGCCGTGACGTCATCACTGCGTCTGCGAACGCCATGTCAAAGTGCACAAAAAATCGGTCAAGTGCGAGTCGGACTCACATACGAAAGTCTCTGTTAATTAATTAAATTAAACCATTAATTTTAATTGCGGCTAGTTTATATTTGAACTGTCTACCTATTACAGTTTATGAGTTACAGTCTGCTGTCGGATACACAGCGGAGGCTTAGTAAACATGCCCTGAGCATGGTGAGAAAATCAAAACTCCGCATTTAATAACTAATTTCCCTAGGTTTTTATGGGATTTACAATACGCCGTCTAATATTTACTTAATTATTAATCCGAGTGAAAAAAGCGTATCAGTGAGTATTGACGCCAACAAAAACGAAATTACCGGGAACAATAACTCCGCCATTTTGAAATAGTGGCGCTCTCTGGCGGCTTTCCAAGGGATTACCGGCCGACTGTCCTTCACATGCTGGCCATCCCAACGCAATTTCGAGAACACTAAGGCCGGTTTCTGCTTGCCAGAACTGAAATATACAACTATGCTGGGTTCACTAACTGATTGCTAGAACACAACGTAAATTTAAACGTTCTATTTGTATGCAATGCTCTGTTATAGTAAAATATGACGCCATATTTGTAGCGTTGGAGGCATTGTGTGAGCTGAAATAAATTTTACGGCAGAAAAACTGTATTTTTTGCGACCTACTTTAACTTGCAGAAGTCACTCACAATGTTCAGTTGTTTTCAGTTCATTTTCGGAATCAAATTTTTCCGTTAGAACCAGTTTTTTTAGTTTAAACGAGCTTGCACTAGTTTTATACTCTCAATTAGTTTTATGTACCGATTCTGATTTATGTAACATATAGGAACATTATCTTTATTTAATACTCTATTTGGCGAGACAGACGGCTAGCCTGTCGCCTGATTTTAGTCTGTCCGGATTTACAATTAATTTACCACCTTTTTCGTCCTATTTGTTTCATACCCCTCTTCCGGGAAAAAGGCATAGGTGTGAGAATATGTACACATATATATATATATATATATTGTTCTATGTATGAATGTATGTTTCATTCGATACCAATAAGCCGACATAGCATTGAAATAGTAAATTGCTATTAATTAAAATACTCCATAAACTGCAAACGATAATTTTCGAGTCGACGTCTACGTACATGTTTCACATTGAAACTAATTAATACGGTTCAGGACGCACAGCATATGCCATACATTTTTGTTTTAGTGAATGGCAGACAGTACGGGAACAGCCGTGAAAATTTTAATATATCATACGCGTAGGAGCATTCGCTCGCACACAATCACAGATTGAATTTCTCGCTCGCAAACTAGTGCAATATCCGTGATTTTGTGTTTGAAGATGTAGGCGTCTGTTCAAGTAGTATCACGTCAGAGAAGGTTGTGGATACTGGCTTTCGCGCCAATTTTCGTGTTTAAAATTGAATTCATAATTTACAGCGTCTCTTCAACAAGTTTTTGTTTTTGTAGAACTTGTTTGATATACAATTTATTATTATTTTCTTAATTAATTCCGGTCTAACAATTACGTTAATATCGCCAATGTCACGTATTTTATATATTTCACAGTATTTGGATAGGTTCTCTTTCGATCTGTTGCTCGCTAGCACTACCCAGGTAGGACGTGAATGGCTTCCTAAAGTACAAGTATTTTCTTCGGACGTGAGCATGACCACGGTAGGAAATCTAAGTATTGGTTTGGACGTTCAAAATATCTCCATGTCTAATAATGCAGTCACGATGCACGTGCTTGCAAAACCGGTAATTTACGTTCATCAAATAACCTTGAAGTTTATATTATGACTCCCTGCTCTAAGTAAAATATTTGAAAAAGTTATCTTAATCCAGTTTTTGACCCATTTCAATATAAACCGATTGTTCCATAGTAAGCAATATAGCTTTACTAAAGGGCGTTTCACTACAGATGCAGGGATAAGTTTCTTAAAGCATATCTTTGATGCTTGGGAGAGGTCACAAGATGCAATTGGTATCTTCTGTGACCTTTCCAAAGCATTTGATTGCGTTAGTCACGAAACGTTACTTTGTAAATTGCAGCATTACGGAGTTCAGGGGAAAGCTCTCGAACTTGTCTTCTCTTATCTTAGAAATAGAATCCAGAAAGTTGATGTGAATGGAGAGACGTCATCTGGATCTCTCATCTCAATGGGTGTCCCTCAAGGTTCAATATTGGGCCCTTGATATTGTTTTGTTTGCTGATAATACTTCACACTTATTTTTAAGATTGACAGAACCCAGAACAATTTTGACGATGTTAACAAAGCAATCACGCTAGTTCTTAAGTGGTTTACTACCAATAATTTAGTGTCAAACTCTAAAAAAAAACAAATGTGTGAAATTCTCGCTACCCAATGTCAGAAGGGATCCCACTTTAAGTATTTTAATGAATGACGAGCCTTTAGACCTGGTACAGTCGACTGAATTCTTGGGAATTAATCTAGATTCACAATTGCAGTGGGGTCCTCATACATCATATATAGCTGGAAGATTGAGCTCTGCAGCTTTTGCTGTACGAAAAATTAGACAGTTTACTGATGAAGCCACTGCAAGATTAGTATTTTTCAGTTACTTTCACAGCATTATGTCATATGGCATTCTGTTGTGGGGTAAAGCCGCAGATATACAATCGGTATTTGTGCTACAGAAGAGAGCAATTCGTTCCAAATATAATATGAATTCCCGCGATTCTCTCCGGGAAAGTTTTAAGGAGATCAATATTCTTACAGTGGCTTGTCAATACATATGAGAAAACTTATTGTACGTTGGGAACAATTTGTGAAAAATTGCGATGTACCTACATAATTTCAACACTAGAAATAAAAATAAACTGAATGTACCTAGATTTAGGTTGCAGAAGGTTAATGGTTTATTTATGGGGAACTGTATTCGCTTTTATAATAAGTTACCAGAGGGAATTGGTCAATTGCCCATCCACAGGTTAAAAAACATTTATTAAGGCTAATCTCATAAAGAAAGTCTATTACACTATTAATGACTATGTTATAGACAAATCTGCATGACCTCAATGCCCTAAGCTCCACGATAGTGATAATAATAATTAACCTTAATTTTACACATGCAATAATGTAATTTAACCTCTCAAAAACCGAGGGTTGTTGGGACGGGTCGCAGTTTTGAACCTTATGCCATGGTAATAAAATTTAAAACCTCTAACGGAAAAGTGGCGTTAGCTAGCGCCGGTGGTATTCAAGAGGATAGTCTGGTAAAATAATTAAGTGTACAAAAGTGCTATGTTCTCATAACTCTCAAAAGACTCATAACAATTTATTAGTTTTAACGTAGAATACAAGTCTGTTACCAAGAAACCAGAGTTTATGGTCATTCGCACTAAATTTCTTTTGTTGCGGAGGCTCTGTGTAGCGGGTCGCTCTTTTCCCTCAAATATGGCGAGGGGGTGATGGCTGGTGAACAAAGGTGAACATGAACGGGCGCTGCTTGGGGGGACTGGTCCAGTCTGGTTTCTCATAAGTTATGTTCATTACAGCTTGTCTTTGCTCTTATTGATTTATGTTGTTAGATTTTGGAGACATCTTATTGGCACTTATGGATACGATACAATGTCATTAGATTAGTAATTTTTACATCGTACATTGTGTAAAAAAAAAATGACGAAAATTGGAAAAATGATATCCCCGTAGAGTTTCTTGGTGCTATCTTCTCTGACGGGCGTATTTCCGAAGCACTGGTAGAGTTCATGGAGTTTTTTTTTCCTGTGCGAGATTCAGCCATGAATCACCACTTGAAGGAGAAATTGCCTTTTTCAAACTCAAATCAGTTATGTACTCATTAGTTTAGTTGATCACATTTGATTTATTTTAATTTTTCCATGTAAATGGTACTGTAAGAGATGAGAATGAGAAGTAATTGTTTGACTTGTAAAAGTGCATTATTTTGCCTACTTGCAATAAATTATTTGATTTGATTTGATTATTATTGAAAGAGTTTTGTTGATTTTACACTTTTGACCCCATTTTTTAAAATTAATCTATCATTCAACAAGTCTGTAAATAAATAAAAAATACGAGTTTTTCGTTTTTATTTTCAGAATTGTAAGATTCTGAAAAGTTTCTGGAACTTTTGAAACATGAAATACTGATATTTCAGCCATACACAATTGTGCATCGCTACATCGCCAGGTACATGCTTATACTTTTCGGGGGCACTCTTCAGATTCTTTTATTGGAAACGATAAAGTCAGCCGCTGACTGTCGCCGTAGTGAGAAATAAGCTTTTGTGCTGTTGATGGTTCTTAAGATCAATAGTAATAAATAGCGAAGTCCGCACAATGCCGGTAGTTAACCGGTTCCGTATGATAATAATTGGAATTAATTCAGACGTTGGAAGGAAATTCTGATTAAATTGAATTATGTTTGAGGGGTCCGCATTCATAAGTAGGTGCTGAATTTTGACGCGGTATAGCAATGTTACAGTCAATGGAAAATTCAGTTTATTTATGGACATTAAATTCCGCAGCCTACAAGCAGGCAGTAAGAAGACTATAATAGTAGTTTATTTGACTGCTACATAATGGAGGGCATTAAAACTCGAGAGTGGGTTTATGAAACGAGCCGAAGGCAAGTTTCATAATAATATCACTCAAGAGTTTTAATGCCCAATTATGTACAGTTACATACACTAGTTTATCTACACACATATCATAAGCTCTCTTTGATGTGTTCAGGAACAGGAAAGGAAAGGTATTGTGGCATTGATCATTGCTCTGCAGTTGTTTAGCTTGTTCAGTAGTACCAACTTCACAGACAAACTAGGGGCGGCGCGCAGGCGGGCGTCGGCAACGTCCGAAATTTGAATGTCATATGACAAATTTCGGTACATTTCGGTAATTTATCAATATTAAGATAAGAAATGAGTTTTTATTAAGAAGTTTATCATTATGCTGGTCGTAAAGTGCGGTTTTTGGATGCAGTAAAGAGGGTTTATGATAGGTGTGTAGATAATAGTAGTTTATGTGACTGTTAAATAATGAAAGGCATTATAATACAAGTAAGTGCTCATGAAATGAGCGAACAGGCGAACTTCATAATAACATCACATGAGTGTTTTTATGGCTAATTATGTACAGTTACATACAAAACTTTATCTACTATATTAATAAGCTCTCTTTGATGAGTTCAAGAACCACATACTACGACCGGCATTGCGGCATTGACATTTAATTTCGAATAGAACGTCGACTAATATTCAGAATTGAGGTCAAATCAAATTGCTTGTTTTTCACAGATGTTCGAAATTTAAATGTAATAAGGACATGTAAATTGATGATATTTGAAGTAATAACAACATTTTCACAGGTAAGAAATGTGTTCAAACAAAACAGTTTACCTCTAAGCTGGTCGTAATGTGCGGTTTTTGAACGCATTATAGAAGGTTAAATTAATTAATAATACAAGTGGTTTTGCTATGTTTCTATTAACAGTTGCATTGGTTCCCGTGTATAGTGTTATATCTGAGAATTCAGAACTTGGAACAGAACAGAACAGAGTTGGAACTAAATGTTAGTCACGAGATGGGAATTGCAACTTTATCTCAGAACTTTGGGTATTAGTTACAAAACAGCATTGTATCATTAATATTAATCAGCGTTTTGTAAGGAGAAAATGAAGAAACTCAATTTTCAGTACCAGCCTATTTGCATTTTTTTAGGAATGATAAATTCTCATTTTATAAAACTTTGCGTATGAATGAGACAATATTTAGCTTACAGCGAATTTGATTAAATTTTTGAAAAGTATCAGGGAAAAATAAATACGAATCTTATCATAAAAATGTTTGCCATTTAGGACGAACAGATTCATAAGATCCAATTTTAGTTATAAAAATTAAAATTAAAAGACAATTTAATATTTAGATCTAAATCTTTGAAATGAACTTTGATACAATAAAAATAATCATGGAAATAGCTATGGAATTACAAGAATTAATATTCCTGAATCTGTAAGAAACTTTCGCAAATTTCATAAGTAAGCACCTAATATTATAAGTCTCGAAGTTTATTTACTATGCCAGTTTCATATTATTCCTCATCGTAATTTAATTAAGGAAGATAAATACTTGAGATTTCTGTTATCTCAAAATTTCAAATGCTTTGGTATGAAAGTTTCTACTAAGCATTTTGATCGAATTTAACATATTGTAAGTACATAAGTAGATATATGTATGTTTGTATCGTCAGAATGAGTTTTCTTATAAATCCATATTCAATCTACAACAAACAAAGCTGTAAACCCACGACCTTCAAGCTGTAATCCTCACCGTTGAAACCTTCATGAAAATGTAATTTGACACTGCCAAAAAATATTCCAGAAATAGTCCTAAATAGTCCACAAAGAAAGAAAAATAGTCCTCTTACAGTTCCAAAGTTATAGCGATAGGTTGGTGAGGATTACAGCTTGACGTCAAGCTGTAATCCTCATCTCTCGTGCAAGCAAACGGAAGGGCCTATCGAATTGGTTTAGGTTTCAAAATTTAGTCCAGAAATAGTCCACACGGCATGTCAAATTTCAGATATAGTCCTTCAACGAGTCCAGAGTTATTAAGACATCTTGGTGAGGATTACAGCTTGAACATTGGATATCATCAAATATATTTGGAACGCCTAAGACTTTCAGTTTGAAATTTGAGCCAAAAAATAGTCCACCGAAACAATAATGATTTCCACCTGGTCTACTTTAAAGAAGTGCATTAAAAATACAATGTTTAATTTCCCATACATTTCAATACATGTACAGTCGTGTACAAAATAATAATAGGGTAAACCATAATAAACCGGTTTATACCGGTTAATTCAATCAAAGGGCCTGTTTTTAATCTCTGAAAACTAACGGTAGTGTAATATTGTAGGAAAATGAGGGACAGAGCTATATATAGCGCATTGCTTTGTCCCCCACGTTCACGACACTTAACTTTTATGTTCTCCCATTTAGCCGTACTTACACTAGAGTTTTGATAACCGCTAAATACAGTTTAAATACAACCTTAATAAACCACGGATGGTTAGGGGCAACCTTGCTGACAGGCAATAAGCTTGGCCTGCTTGAGTACGTTACTTGCCTTTTGCTTGTTGTGCTTAAGTTGTTTTTAATTTAAACTGTTTTTAACGGCTGTCAAAACCCTTTAGAAGACTGAAACTTAAATGAGTTTTCCGTTGTACATAAGTGCGTGTCAGCGATTTGGATTTTGAACGGGTCTTCGAGCTTCGGTTGTTGCTATGATATATATGTTATATATTTATATAGTTGAGCTAAGATGTAATCAACAATGGCGGAATTAGTATCGCGAACGCGCTGGCAAAATTTCGTCGAGATACGATTTTGCCGAAACTTTTGAAGATATCTTAAAGTATTTTTCAGTGGAAATTAAGGCACGAGTGTTTAAAAATCACGTCAATCGGTACATGACAATTGCAATAACAACATCATTGCAATGGAGAAAAGTGTTAAGAACCGACAATCAATGTGTAAACATGTTAGCTTCTGTACTTACAAAATATAGTTTGAAAAAAGAACAGTTCCATTTATGTTCATTTTATATATATATATATATATAACTTAGTTTTAATCACAATAATCACAGTCGGTGCATTGGTATGATCATCACATAACATCAAACATTGTTTGATTAATTACAATATAAATCATTTTAATTTAAGGTATTCAATTAGGTACTTATCTCTAAATAATTGGCACCTCCTGAGTATAAGTATACATAAAGGTGTAGTCAAATTTTAAGGGGATAACCCCTTCAAATTTGACTACAACTTTATGTTTATGTAGGGACATTATAGTTTCACCATGGAACATCTTCAGAGCAACTTTATTTTTAACCTCTACCAAAAATGAATATACAGGCTGTTGTTTTGTAAAGTTACGCCTATAGTACCCATCATATATACACAGTCAGGTCATAAGTTCTGTCACACAATAAAAATTTTTGAATTTAGAACGCTGGCCACAAAAAAGTTTATTGAATTCGAATTTCGATTTTTCATGAAAATAAAAATGTGTACTTTTTAGAATTTTCCTCATTTTTTAATATGGAGTGTGGAAACTTAAAGAAGACCGTGTCGCAGTTATTGCGTTGCATCGTTGCGGTTACGCGCCAATTCAGATTTTCGACTTACTGAAAAATTTGAATATAACCAAAAGATTCGTTTATCGTACCATAAAACGATACAATGAAGACTCTAGTGTAGATGACTGGTCAAGAAGTGGTCGCCCTTGCTCTGTTAGGACTCCAGCAGTGATAAAAGCTGTGAAGGCGCGAATTCAAAGAAATCCCATACGTAAGCAGAAACTGTTGGCCCTTCAGATGGGGTTAAGCAGGACCACGGTGAAAAGGGTGTTAAATGAAGACTTAGGGCTTAGGGCATATCGGAAAAAACAGGACATCGTTTGGACGCTCGTTTAATGGACCTGAGACTGAAGAGATGCCGCGCTTTGTTGAAGCGGTACGCGGGTTCAAAGCATCGGGAGATTCTTTTTTCGGATGAAAAAATTTTCACCGTGGAAGAGAGCTACAACAAACAAAATGATAAGGTGTACGCACACAGCAGTGAAGAAGCGAGCAACCGTATTCCGCGTGTCCAACGAGGTCATTTTCCATCCTCGCTCATGGTTTGGTTGGGAGTCTCTTATTGGGGCTTAACTGAGGTACATTTTTGTGAGAAAGGCGTAAAAACGAATGCAGTTGTGTATCAAAATACAGTCCTCAAGAACCTTGTGGAACCTGTTTCTCATACCATGTTTAATAACAGGCACTGGGTATTCCAACAAGATTCTGCGCCAGCTCATAGAGCGAAAAGCACACAAGACTGGCTGGCGGCGAGTGAAATCGATTTCATCCGGCACGAAGACTGGCCCTCCTCCAGTCCAGATTTGAGTCCGTTAGATTACAAGATATGGCAACACTTGGAAGAAAAGGCCTGCTCAAAGCTTCATCCTGATTTGGAGTCACTCAAGGCATCCTTGATTAAGGCAGCCGCCGATATTGACATGGACCTCGTTCGTGCTGCTATAGACGACTGGCCGCGCAGAATAAAGGCCTGTATTCAAAATCGCGGGGGTGATTTTGAATAAACTTTATTACCTTATGAATCTATGTTTTATTAATTTCATTTTGCTATATAAATGTTTACATAAATAATAAACATGTCTAAATTATTTCATATTGCACATGTGACAGAACTTATGACCTGACTATGTATTTATATAGATATTATAAACAACAATTTGCAGTGGTCAATAGCTGTTTTTTTAATTAAACCGAAAGTGTGAGCTCCACGACGTGGCGGCGCAATTTTGCAATTTTGTGACGGAAAGTTCGCCGGAGTAGCTACATAATTTTTTCTGTAACTGGCAGGCAGAAGTAAGCCGAATCGAATAGTGACGGAATTGTATAAATAAATTATAAAAAAAGAAGTTTTTTTCAGTTTCTAATGTATCACCAAGAAACGCGATGCGAAATAAAGGGTCCACCAAACTGTACAACAAACGAAGGAGTTTTCTGAGTATTGCATTTTGGTGTTTCACAGTGAATGTTTCTGCCAGTTTATAGGACTATAAAAGCAAGTAGGTTTTTAAAACAATAAAAAAGGAAATAAAATTAAGAGTGATACTTGGCAAAATTCACAAGGCGTATTATAAGCGTCAAACCTAACCATAGTATGCATTTTCAAAATCAAGTTAGTACTGAAGTCTGCGGAATTTCGACAGGCATGTTTGCATAATTCGATGACGACCTCTGTGGCATTGCGGTTCGAGGCTCCCAACCGTGAGGTCCCGGGTTCGATTCCCGGCTAGGTTAAAAAAGTACCACAGCTCGTGGATGTTTACAAGTGTGTGACGCCGATATTTTTGGTTCCCACGATAAATGGTATCCTAGTGTGGCGCCAGAAGCAATGCTTGTGCCTGTTTGTAGTTGGCTTTACTAAAGGCACAGAGATAAAATAAACTCTAAGTACACTGACCTGACTCCTCAAGAAGTATTTCCTGCTGGCTCTCAACGCAGTACTGCAGAAGCAAGCTCGCCAGCAGTGACGTCACAACGCGAGAGTGTGACACCCGCATGGTAACTCGTCAGCACATCCTCACAAACACATATCTCACTCCCTTACACATCCTAACACACAAGCACAAGCCACGCGAGACGCTTCCGCTGTCTTTCAAAAAAGCGTAACTTCGCAGCCTGCACGCGTTATGTTGCCGTTGAACACGCGTTATGCTGCCAAAAATGCGAATTGTGACGTCATACACGCGTGAATAGAGACATCGTTGTTGACGCGTCACACCACTATCACTTTACTGACACTGCACTGTGATGTCACTGCCACTGAATGTACCTGAAGCAATAAAAAGGTTTATTAGTTTATTTAAGCAGTCAAAAAAAAATGATGTCCCTCAGAACCTCTTAAGAACATCTGTCTTTTACCTACTTCAATAATTGTCAGTGTTAAGTCATTCAAAGCATGATAATCGACTTCACTATGGACTCAATTATGGGCAGCTGTCCGAAGTAAAACCACTGAAAACTACCTTTATGCATAATCTGACTTCAAACCAAGGCCCAACTCGTTCAATTAAAGAAAGTTTGGCAGTGGCGGCGCTCTATTTTTTGCATCTCGATCAGAATGTGTTTTTTTACAGTTGTCTTACTAAGAATTAACTGTGAGCCACGGCCTCGGTATATGCTGAAGGCTTTCTCCCTGCAATTTGCCCTTTTGGGCGATATATATGTGTATATGATAACGTGTACCGTCTGCCGACGCGTATTTATGCCCCGTCTCGCTAAAATACATTGCCGCCTTTGCCAGTACCTATCTCCAATTGAATGGCTTGTACGTAGTAGATGTGAGCGCCGCGCCGGCGCGCCGCCGCCGCCGCCGGCTTTCCCCCCCGCGCCGCCGCCGCCGCCATACCCGGTCGGCGAACAACCACTCAGTTCGGTTACTTACCTAAGCCGAGCGAACCACGCGCCGCGCGCACAAAAAGAAAATGGCGACAGCAGCGGTACACGTATCCAAAAAGAAACTCAGCGAGTTGTCAGTGACGGTTTTAAGTAAAATATCGAGTAAACACAGTTTTTGTTGGAAAACACAGATTTTTATTTTGAGCAAATATTGATTGTTTTTAATGCTATGCTATGTTACAAATGTTTATTCTAATTAAAAACGATAATTCAAATGATATAATGGCATTTAATTTCCCTCATACCAGTTCATTTCAAGGTCGCGCCGCCGACTACGCCGCCGCCGCCAAATCTTTTTCTAGTCAAATTAGTAAATTGTTTGTAAATACGACATATTTATGCGACATACGACATACGAGACCCCTTTGCCTCTCTTCTTTTTTTCAACAGAATCCTTACAGCTAGAAAGAGAGACAAAGAGGTTTCTGAAGGTAGAATAACTGTGAACTCTTCGGACCTGACTGAATTTCCGATCAATACTTATAACACCCCATTATCTTTCGTCGGACGAGGTTTTAAACAAACTTAAAATCTAAACTGCCTGATTGGCAATCATTGGAATAACTAACAATAAACTTACGTATTATGAGCAATAAAATAACTATAATATTACATTAACTATATTAGTAATTGCGGAATGATAAAATCTATCGATTCAAAAACATAATTCTCCTATCACTATCCCCATCACTATATGTCGTCTCTGTGGGCGTGTAACAGTTCGCCTCCGTATCACGATGCATCTTTGCTTTCGTACTTAGATAAGTGTGAAATATTCATTGCGTGTTAGCTTGGCAATAAGTAGTGAAATTAAGATACAAAACATGCAATGTATAGTAAACTTAGCGAGAACAATATTACATTGTCACTTTAATGTCAATTCGTGACGAATTTTCCGCGAATGATTTATTTTCGTAATAATGTTTATTTCTTGTGTTTTAAGAAGAAATAATAGTTGGAATGAGACTTACAAGTGATATGTGACACCGGCGTTCTTGGAGTTCACAATCTCGCTTCTATTTTTGCACGTGACTATTGCACAGGTCGGCATTTTCGAAAAACAACGGAAAAAAATTCGTCACTGCGGTCGCCCGGTGACTACCGAGAATTTTTAATATCTAACCTGTCGGAGCTACATTTGTTCGCACGTGCCACGCCCCTCAACCTATCTCTCGATATCTGTGATCAGCATAATGTTAAACTACTTGGTAAAAACTCATTTCTTATCTGAAAAATTACACATTATGACCATAATGTGTAATTTTTCTACACCTTATGACATTCAAATTTCGAACGCCGACGCCCGCCTGCATGCCGCCCCTAGTCTGTCTGTGAAGTTGGTACTGACATTTAAATTTCGAACGCCGACGCCCGCCTGCATGCCGCCCCTAGTCTGTTTGTGAAGTTGGTACTGACATTTAAATTTCGAACGCCGACGCCCGCCTGCATGCCGCCCCCTAGTCTGTCTGTGAAGTTGGTACTGACATTTAAATTTCGAACGCCGACGCCCGCCTGCATGCCGCCCCTAGTCTGTCTGTGAAGTTGGTACTGACATTTAAATTTCAAACGCCGACGCCCGCCTGCATGCCGCCCCTAGTCTGTCTGTGAAGTTGGTACTGACATTTAAATTTCGAACGCCGACGCCCGCCTGCATGCCGCCCCTAGTCTGTCTGTGAAGTTGGTACTGACATTTAAATTTCGAACGCCGACGCCCGCCTGCATGCCGCCCCTAGTCTGTCTGTGAAGTTGGTACTGACATTTAAATTTCGAACGCCGACGCCCGCCTGCATGCCGCCCCTAGTCTGTCTGTGAAGTTGGTACTGACATTTAAATTTCGAACGCCGACGCCCGCCTGCATGCCGCCCCTAGTCTGTCTGTGAAGTTGTTACTGACATTTAAATTTCGAACGCCGACGCCCTCCTGCATGCCGCCCCTAGTCTGTCTGTGAAGTTGGTACTGACATTTAAATTTCGAACGCCGACGCCCGCCTGCATGCCGCCCCTAGTCTGTCTGTGAAGTTGGTACTGACATTTAAATTTCGAACGCCGACGCCCGCCTGCATGCCGCCCCTAGTCTGTCTGTGAAGTTGTTACTGACATTTAAATTTCGAACGCCGACGCCCGCCTGCGTGTTCCCCCTAGTTTATCTGTGAAGTTGGTACTGACATTGACGAATCGGAAAACGAACAAAAGAATACTTAGTTCCTAAGATATTTAATAGTATGTCTGACTTAACGAAGAATGTATTACCATATAAAGTTAGTGCTAGAAACAGGGCACTCAAAAAACATTTTCTTGAACATTTCTATTTAATTGTAACAAAAAAAGTACTAATACTTGTTTTCTTGAACTTGTATTACATACTTTTCCATGTACCTATATCTTGTAATTGTAACTACATATACTGTATACATTGACGGCCTCTGTGGCGCAGCGGTTGTGGCTCTGCCTACCATGCGAGAGGTCCCGGGTTCGATCCCCGGCTGGGGGTAACGAAAAAAAAAAGAAAAAAAAAAAAAAAACAATCCCCAGGTCTTGGATGTTTATATGTGTGTGACGTCGCTGTTTCTGGTTACCACGACACAGGGTATCCTAGTGTGGGGCCAGAAGCAATGTATGTGCCTGTATGTAAATGTTTATGTTTTTATGTTTATATACCTACATAATAATTGTATTGTTTTATAGTTTCATGAACTCATATCTTACATACCTACTTGTCGCGTGTGCCTATCTACGTACTTACTACTACTACTACTAGTACTAAGTAATTAACTAGATCAGTTAAATACGTTGTAAATATGTTATTGAATCTAACCATTGTTTGCTTTAACTTTAACTTTGATCATATTTATTTGAAATTTATATATTAAATGTATAAGAATTAATACCTACTTTAAAAGCTTAAAGTGTGTAAAATGGATTTATTAAACAGAGTGTATTGGCCCCGAGAAACAAATATGTTGTTTGGGGTGTTATTTGTAAATTTATATGTAATTATGAGATGAATAAATGATTTAAAAAAAAAAATCGAACGCCCGAAGTTGGTGCTACAGAACAAGCTAAACAACTGCAGAGCCACAATGCCGGTCAAACATGCGGTTCCTGAACACATCAAAGAGAGCTTATGATATGTGTGTAGATAAACTAGTGTATGTAACTGTACATAATTAGGCATTAAAACTCTCGAGTGATATTATTATGAAACTCGCCTTCGGCTCGTTTCATAAACCCATTCTCGAGTATTAATGCCCTCCATTATGTAGCAGTCACATAAACTACTATTAAAGATCTGTAACTCAGTGTATGACACAATGAATGCGGAAATCTATACTGAAGTGACATTCTTAATGACATGATACGACACAATGACGTCAAAAAAGTGATAGTTGAACTGATATTAGGCTTTGATTGATTTACAAGCGATGGAGGGGAGTTTCAGAATTGCGTAGTCAAATAAATCAAAACGAATAAAAAGACTCATTAATATCAAAATAGTACATCTAGCCTCTCTACATAGCGTCACGTTTTTTCTCATACAGGGTGGCAAGGCATAGTTGCCAGTTATTTAACACTAGCTACTATAAATATTATTGACCGAGCGAGCGCTTACCGCGACTACCCCATGTCTCCGCCATTTTGAAAAACGTTTCTCCTCTACAGGTCGCATTTCTCAACCGATTCTCGTCTTTTGTGAGCAGTTAAGATAATACCTTATTGTTTTTTCATTGTCGATTTATTAATTTGGATGTTCTTCAAAATGAGATATGGGGTTACAAAGTTATTGGTGCGGCTTTCCATGCCCGTAACCAGGTCTCTTCATTAGTGTTTATGTGTTATTGAAAGAACATGCAGCAGTGTTATTTGTGTTTTTATAAAAATTCCATTTGTGCATCCGAAAAAATTTGGAATATAATGCTGATTATGAATGAAAAAAAAACACGTAAATATTCTTGTCGCTCGCAAGATCCAAAGCTCACAGAGCCACTAGTTTATTATGTATTACTAAAACACTTTGATATTGAATATTAATTCTCAGCGTCCTAAAATTTCCATAATAAACCAACTAACGGTGTTGAAATTCTATTAACAAAAGCTCTATTTTTTTTCCAAGACCATTAAATCCTTCTCACCTTCTTAGAAGACCGATAATAATGACACACTTTTAATTTCCCTCCAAAAAGGTTCGGCACGCATTAAGTCTCCCGCGCGCCATTTTTCAATGACTCGTCGGCGGAGATCAAATAACTTTTGTAATTTTCGTTGAAAAGTAATTTTTTAACTTAATTTCTGCGTGACTGTGCAAAATTGGAGCAACTTAAGTCCCTTTCCTTAGGGCGGGTCTTGAGGAAGCTAAATAAATCTCGGATTGGACCAAGTGGCTCTTGGTTGTATGGCCTAATAGTACAAACAGAAACATATATATCTGATCAAACTACTATATTGGGGTTAGAGGCGATGTATTGTATGTGCCTATATTTTAATGTTTATGTATATTTATTCAAACTTATTCAAACGTTCCTAATTTGGTATGAAAATAGCATTGACTCGCGTTGAAGGTTTAGAAATACAAAAGATATGTATCAAAAAAACCAGGCCCGGATGCTAAAAGATAATTCATTCACTGCCCAGTTCGATGTCAAAATTGTTTTTATTTTTGCCTTCAGAAGTATTGCAGGCGTTCACACAAGTTACGAACTTTAAGTGAATTTTTATTATCATTATCTTCAGATGGTAAACAAAAACACATTAACCATCGAATTAAACACTAATTCCATTTTAAAATTACTTTACTAATTATGCTCTGTATTTTGAGATATATTTCGTTTGCGCCGGGCCTGGTTTTTTTTAATGGGATTTGATACGTCTCCTTTATGTGGAGTTGACAACGTTATGCAGATAATATGCAGTGTTGTCGCGCGTTCGTAGTGGATCTATAGAGGTTAATAGATTAAAGTTCTTAAATTTTGTGAGTTTGGCAAAGGCGTAGATATATAAAACATTTTCTATTTAATCGTTGTTCGCCAAAAAATACCAATTACAAACCTCACAAACTCGTTTTTCTCGCCTCCATATACCACGACAATACTTCAGTCCCACCGGGTCATTACACTACAGTCAAAAGGGTCCCAACATCATAATAAATCGCCGTTACCGTGGCTTTGGCACGTCAAAAGCGGCAATATGCCAAAGTTACGGCTCCATACGTAGCTAATTGTAGTACTAACCTATTGTATGCATTCTAGTGTCGGTAAATTCTTGGGGGTTCGGGAATTATTTCTTAGGTTAAACTTTGATGCAATCTTTTAATTCTTTAGGAAATCTTTCGGCCTAAAACGTATGTCGCGACGTACTTTTTACCCGACTGTACAAGAAGGAGGGCGATGTTTTTCGTACTCATTGTATGTATGTATGTCCATTTCAACGAGGTGTTGTTGATTTCCTCTCAGTTTTGGGAGTGACGTAGGCTATATAGGCTTTAAATGAAAAGTCGCTTTTAGTGGATGAAATGATCTTAGATCGCAAAATGTTACAAAGTAATTGGTGGGGCTATTTTCATTCTCCTTGTACGTAACCAGTTGCATTCATAAGTTTGCAGGTGGTATTGATAAAACATGCGGGCGGTTTTTTTTATAATGATTCAACTACTGACCTTACCTAGTTAAGTTCTTAAGTTCCATTCGCTATACGTGAGGCGCCCTAAAAGTTTCCGGAATGAATATGAAAAAAATACTATGAAAGGTCTAAATTAATCCATTGTTTCTCAAATTGTGCGTAAATGCACTTGTTCATACGAAAAAATCAATTTTGAAAACATTTGTGCCACTCCTCCATGGTGACCTCATAAACGTGTTTTACATACTCACCGACAGCCACTTCTGGTGATGAAAACCGTCGACCGCGTAATTGGTTCTTAATTTTTGGTAACAGAAACAAGTCACAAGTTACCAGGTCGGGACTGTAAGCAGGATGGCTCATAAGTTCTACGTTTTTCACCTTCAAAGATTCGTTTGTCTGTCTGGCCGTGTGGGAACTAGCTTTGTCGTATTGCAAGATGATACGGCGTTTACGGTTATTTTTACGGAGTTTGTCAATATATTCCCGTAAACAAATGGTCGTGTACCAGTCACTATTCACTGTAACAAATAAAAAAATGTCTTTGTATTTGGTACGACTAATATCTAAAGCAACAGTAGCCACGTGCCCAGTTTTATTAAAAAAAGAAGCAATCATCCGCTTAGATGCCCTTTTCACGCGCACCGCTTTGGTTGGTTTCGGCTCATCTTGCAAGACCCATACGCTCAGTTGTTTTGGGATCGTAGCAGTACATCCATGTTTCGTCACCTGTTACTATGTCCCACACCAAATTTGACGCCCCTTCGTTGAATCTGGTAAGCATGATGGCATTGCACCAAGTGGCGTCCATCGCGAGATTCGTCACTGAGATTGACACGACCGCGCTTGAATTCTGCAAACCAGCTGTAAATTGTCGTCTTGCATGGTGCTTCATCGCCAAAAGCAGATTAAAGCCGAGCGGGGCTCTGCAGAGCTGTCAAATTACAATTAAAATTGTAGAAAATTATACTACGAAAATTTTCCCGAGTTAAATCCATGTAAATTTAGACACGCAATTTCTTAAATGGCGCTACAATGTAAAAACATTTTAAAGTCAGATAAACAAACTGTATTCTACAGTCAAAGAGTTCCATTTTAGAATGTTGTAATTACTTTTTAAATATTGTTTAAGTAAGTGGCCAGTTCCAGAAACTTTTAGTGTGACTTATGTATCACTCGAGACGCCTCGAATATATAACTATGCGATTTGACATTTTGCCAATTAGGTTGTAGTGTTATGCTACTTACATGCCATTTTCCAGTCTGTTCAGCTGGATACTTGCTGAGCTGTATAGCTGTATATTTTGTATCACCTTTATTTTCATAGGACCCTGTAACGTTTTAAACCATAAGAACACAATAACAAATCATTTTCACTTCGTATTTTCACACTATCAGCACTTCTAAATCGATAGCGAAGGGGTTTACCTTTGGTGACCTTGTATTTGGCTTTCTCCGAAACTCTGCAATCTCGGGCTTCGTGCGCGCTGGTGCGCTACCTTTTTATCTAGCGCTGTTATGTAATTTTGGCTATGTGAACTTGTTGATTTCTCTATTACGAGCCTGTAACCAAAATCTGACATATTACTATGTTGTTATTTATCTGGTTGTCATGGCAATATCCATTCAAACTCGTTAGCGGTCTGATATGTTTGCTTCAATACTTTTACAAAAATACTTTTTTCCTCTTGGCCATTCACAAAAATTGCTTTTAATTTAAATAATTTTTAGAACTCTCCAAAAAGTGTATAAGAGCGGAACATTTCTGAAATTCGGCAGTCTCACTTCAGCTTTTGAGCAAGAAGCATCACCTAAAGGCCTTATCCCGGGGCCGCACTGCCCCGGGATCCTGCGAGCCTCTGCTGCTACGCCTCCTGTCTTGGCGAGCCTCTACCCTGGCCGGCGCTTCGTGGGTTTCCACTTCACCTGCCCGTTCTCTACTTCACCTGCCCGACGGTGACTTCAGGCCGACACGTTGCGGGCCTCTACCCTGGCCGGCGCATCGCTACCAGGGCCACTACTTCTGCTGCCCGTCGGTGTCTCCAGGACACTGATGACCGATTGGCCGCCGGCCACGCTCTCCAACTGCAACTGCTACATCGCCCACCAGTGCCTCCACTGACCGGTTCGCCAGACGTCTGCTGCTCCTTCTGCTCCTACTCTCCGTGTCCTCCGCTTCCCTTTTTTTTTATCTGATACCTGTATTTTTTATAAAACCTGTCTCACTTCATCCGCCCTCATCTTCCTATCATTTTCCAAATAGTCATTGTATATACACCTAATAAACTGTCATTTCTAAATTTTATCCTGGTTGTTATTGTTGTCATAGTATCCACCTATAATGAGTCGACTAAATGAGATAATTACGGACATTGACAATGTCAGTGTCGCAAAATCATATCGTATAGGTGAACCCGAGGAGTGCAAGTCTTATCTAGAATACAACAAGGACAAAAATATAGCCGCTATAGCAATAAATATAAGAAGCAGCAACAAGAATTTCGAAAACTTTCAAGTACTACTGCAGCGTACCGATATAGAATTTGACATTATAATACTCACGGAATGCTGGCTACAAGCGGACATTATACCATCCTCTCAAACAGGTTATAACACACATTACACTAAAATATATATAAATCAAAATGATGGTATTATTGTTTACGTTAAAAAGACATTACACAACGTCACTATTTATGAACCACCGATAAAAGAAGCAAATTGTCTTGTAATCAGAATAGGTAACGACAACGCATTTATAACGATCTATAGACCTCCAGTTTTTAAGAAAATAGATATCTTTAACGCCTCGCTTGATGACTTGTTGGAGAGCCTGAAGACAATATCAAATATCACATTGCTTGGTGACATGAATATCAACATTACTGACACAAAATCAAATAATCACTCTGATTACCTAACGCTACTTGCTTCACATGGTATTTTACCTGGCCACACATTTCCCACTCGAGAGGAAAATTGTCTGGACCACTGCATGGTAAAAACAAAGGGCATACCCACAATCTTAGTTCTCCCAGCAACTATAACAGATCACTCACCAGTGATATGTCAAATCCCTATTTCTCACATAAAGAAAACAAATTCAAGAAAAACATGTACAAAAATTGATTACAATGCTGTCTGTACAGAATTATCTAAAACCGACTGGGAAGCGATATTGGACAAAAGCGATATTGAAATTGCACAGACACTGATAGCCCTCTTAAATAAAAACACTCAAGTTAAAAAAGTCCCTATATCTAAAAATAATTTAAAACCTTGGATCACACCTGGGCTAATAAAATGTACACAAAGAAGAGACAAATTACACCAAAAAACAAATAAACATAAAAATGACGAAGAAATAAAAAAATCATACCTAAAATACAGAAACACATGCAACAACTTACTAAAACGTTTAAAAATAGAACACGAACAATCAGAGCTCAGGAAGGCAACCAATGATAGCAAAAAGACATGGCAAAACATCAAAAGAATCTGTAACTTCCCAATTAAACAGAACCCTGTCGAGGAACTGATCAAATCGCCGAGTATCGAGGACACACTAAAACAAATTAACGAATACTTTATCAATGTAGGCTCGAATCTTTCAAATAAAATATTGGAGTCATCTAATATAACAGAGCAAGACCTTGCATCCAAATACTATCTGTTCAACTCCCAACTTAAATCGTTCGCACTCCTATCGACCGACGAAGCAGAAATAAGTTCAATAATCAAATCACTTAAAATAGACTCTGCGCCGGGATGGGATGGGATATCAAGTAAATTACTAAAACTAGCATTACCATATATAATAAAACCTGTTACATTTTTGTGTCAAAGAAGCCTCGACACTGGAGTATTTCCAAATGTATTAAAAAAATCTATCATTTGCCCAATTCATAAAGGGGGGGATGCAAGTGTTGCTGCAAACTACAGGCCTATATCGCTACTCCCAGCTCTTTCTAAAATACTGGAAAAAGTTATGAATAGACGTCTTCTTAGATACTTAGAGAGTAAAAAATTACTTGCAACAAATCAATACGGCTTTAGAGTAGGCAATTCAACAGAGGACGCTATCACTGCCGTCACTGAATATATAACCTCAAACCTTGATGCAAGAAAGAGAACATTGGGTGTCTTTTTGGATCTGGCGAAAGCGTTTGACACCGTCTCCATCCCTATACTACTGGCAAAGCTTGAAGCCTGCGGTGTGCGAGGCATTTCCTTAAAATGGTTCGAAAGCTACCTTACAGACAGAACTCAAAAGGTAAAAATAGGACACCATACCGGAACCGAAGGTAACATCACCTTTGGTGTACCCCAAGGTAGTATACTAGGCCCTACGCTCTTTCTCCTCTACATAAATGATCTGTGCAGGACCTTATTGGAAAATGGAATCATCATAACATATGCCGATGATACTGTTCTCTTATTTAATAGCAACAGATGGGGCGGTGTCGAACGCATAGTCAATCGAGCACTCGACACAGTGACAAAGTGGCTGAATGCCAATCTACTAACGCTTAATGTGTCAAAAACTAAATTTATAACTTTTTCTATTAGATCAAGCACCCAACCGAACAGACCGATAATTTTAAAAATGCACGATGAGTCATGTAATAGGTCTCCCGGTTGTCCCTGTGCGTCCTTAAGTTCTACAGACTCAATCAAATACTTAGGAGTAACTTTGGATAAATACCTGTCGTGGATAGATCACATCAAGAACTTAACAACAAGAACCCGAAAATTAATTTATGCATTTAAAAGACTGAGACACATTGTCAGCTCAGACACTCTTCTCATGGTGTACAGAGCCCTGGCGCAATCAATACTGACATACTGCATCTCTGCGTGGGGAGCTGCCCCGATAACGCATCTATTGCAACTGGAACGAGCTCAACGGGCACTACTTAAAGTTATGTTCTTTAAACCCAGAATGTTTCCCACTGAGAACCTGTACAAAGAGTGTTCGGTGCTGACAGTGCGACAACTCTACATTCAATCAATTCTACTCAAACAACACACAACTATCTCAACGGCTAGTATGGAGGAAAACACACAAAAAAGGAGGAAAAACATTATTTTCAAAGTTCCACCATCTACAACATGCTTTGGTGCAAAACATATATCTAAAATGGGGCCTTTTATATACAACAGAGTCAGTAAATATATCAGCATATTAGCACTGAATCGGCACGAATGCACCAGAACAATCACACGGTACTTGTTGCAACTTAATTTTGAGGAAACAGAGAAATTATTTGCTATACCTAACTAATTAGCTAAATATTTTATCTTACACTTCACAACACACGCACACACACACACTCACACACACTCTCACACCCATGGCATCTAAGATCCAAGCTATAATTAATCAATTTATATTATGTACCTACAAATTTAATTAATTAATGTGTAAATTTAATTCATACTTTCATTAAATAAAATCTTGAAATGTACCACCTAAATAAAATAATTTTAAATAAGAGCATAAAACACAGCCAAAGAGAGACGCTGTAACCCTACTATACAAGTTTTACTTAGTGTAGGGGACAGAGCTTCCCTGAGGTACGCAAAACAAATATCAGCAGTGTAATAATTAAATGCTATACCTACTTATTGTACCTACCTATGTAATTTTTCAGCACGAATAAATAAATTTGATTAATTTGAATTTGATTTGTTATTTCTTGTTAGGTTCTGGTTAGGTTCATATCGTTACATGACAAGGTTAAGATGTTTGTCGTTTTCAATTAGGTCCTTATTACATATTATAGTACAGTAAGTGATTTCTCTCTAACGCCTTTCCTCAACATCCTTGAAAAGTTTAAAATGAAGCTTCAGGTTGCTAAAGCTGGTAATTAGGTCAATTTTAAATTTAATTTCCAGTTTCTCGAAAGAGAAACTGAAAATAATAATAAATGTATTTGGATAACATTTAGATCTATAAAAACACCATTGACTAAAAATTTAGTTAAACTGAACATTTATACCTAACTAAACTGAAGGTTTTTAGGGTTCCGTACCCGAAGGTTGCCAAAAGGGACCCTATAACTAAGCCTCAACTGTCCGTACGTCCATCTGTCTTACCGTCTGTATCTCATGAACCGTAATAGGTAATTAGTTGTATTTTTACAGGATGTGTATTTCTGTTGCTGTTACAGCAAAAAATTACGACCTACGTACATACTTTTATATAAAATAAAGGGTGTCCCATCACAAGAGACGTGTTTTAATTCCCAACACAAGAGGTTTGATGATATTATCGTCCGTGGCGACGTATTGGTTTGACGGCGGATCAGCAATCAGTAAGGACTGGTACCTATCGATCCAGTTTGTTTTTTTATCCTTAAATTTGCGTTCACGTTGCTACGGAACCCTACGTGTCCGAGTTCGACACCCACTTGACCGTTTTTTACTGATAAGTTTTCGAAAAGAGGTTAGGTACAGCACTATGAAAGGTATTCGGATAGATATTGCAGTAGGCGATTCAATGCCTTCAAAGGACCAGCTAACTCGATTTTAATCCACATTAGCTTATCCTGCTCGAATTGAATATGTAATCACGACTAGCACTTGGAGCAGACGTGACAGAATGACAGATAAATATATTTCACACACACATACACATACATCTACAGTGACGCGATAAATCAAAGACTCTGTAAACTTAAGTAGCTACTTGAGCTCGAGGACGTGGACAGCGAGAGAAGTTGTTTTTACCCGACTTTTGAAATGGAGGTTTAATCGATTTCTCCAAGACGAATGCACCGATTTGTTCGAGAGGTTTAGCTTCCGATTGGCCCCACTCTCGTCAGGTCAGGATTTGATGATGGGATCCTGAAGAAATCGAAGGAACCCATCAAATATTATAAGCAGGCTTATAGAGATTTTTGTATTGGAAACTGCAGTTCTCGGGAAGCCTGACTTGGTAATGTGGAACTGATGATGAAGAACGAATGAACTAGGCCGGGAAGTATTTTTTATTTTATTTTATGCTCAGAGCAAAAGACATCAACGGGCGCACAGAACTTAGGATTAGTAGTATGTTTAAACTTAAATTTGTTTTTTGAGTGGTGTATTTTTTATTTAATTGCATATGTTTGAGAAAAGCACTATACATGTCTCTGTCCGTGAAAAGGGCTTGCCGGCTTCGTATCACTATCCGGCCTCCCTACGGTCGGCCATCTATACCTACTCAGCCGGCAAGCCCTTTTTTTCCGGCGTCTGCAATAATGTACTATAAAACATAAAAAGGGTTTAGTTAACAATTTTGGTGTGCAAATAGCACATATTTGATATGCGGTTAAATGCGAATTATTTTAATCCCTATTTGATAATTATAATATCCTGACACTATTTACACACATTGATCTAGCCCCAAGCTAGGATTCCCTGTATCTTGGGTACTAGACAACGATACAAATACTTATATAGATAAATATTATACTTAGACAGATAAACAACAATGACTAGGGTACAAACATCCGTTCTCATCAAACAAATATTTGCCCCCACCGGTACTCGAACCCGGGACCCTTGGCTTCGTACGCAGGGTCACTGCCGACTCGGCCATTCGGGTCGTCAAAGCGTATTTATTACACCACGTAGAACAGAAGGGACATTCTTTGTTTACGTTTCCAATGGACTAGTAAAATGAGAGCTATTAATTTTTACAATGGGAGAAAATTACATCAATTTAATACGTCGGACCACACCCGTGTAAATATGGTATGGGTGGGGGACGTAGTCATAAGCTGTAGCGATTTCTGAAGATAAACATAATAATTTAAATACATTTTGCCTCTGGCCCTACTACGATACCCTGTGTCGTGGGAACCAGAAACAGCGACGTCACACACATATAAACATCCAAGACCTGGGGATTTTTTCATCCTACCCAGCCGTTTGAACCCGGGAGGCAAACAGAGGCGTCGTCAAAACCTTTACCACTCCATAAAACCGGTAAGAACCGCTTCTCCTGCTACATCTAACTCGCGGTTCTAACCCATTTGCCGGCAACTTACGAGCACATGTTTGCAGTAAAAAGATTAAAATATCGCCACATTTTATGACAAAAATCCCGCCATTATATGAAAACGATAAAAGATTTATGTCGTGATTTGAGATTGAGTTTCTTGAAATTTAATCGCATCTTATTTATTCGGCCTATTTTAAATTATGGGCAATTATCTATCTTTGCAGATATGGGATATTCCCTATTACTAAGCCTCCGCTGTAGGTCTGTCCGTCTGTCCGTCCTCTTTCTGATGAACCGAAATAGGTAGTGAGTTGAAATATGCACAGAATGTGTATTTCTGTTACCGCTACAGCAATAAATAATGAACTACACGAGATTTTATAAATAAAAGCCACCGCGATATAACAAAGCATAATAAGATTCAAATATGATCGTATATTTCGCAGCTTTTCACATGGTAGTAGTGGTGTAATTGGTTTGATATCGGTTTCGCAATCTTAGAGTTCTGGGTTCTAAATCACGTTCAGACATAATATTATTCTCTTTTTGTTTTCGTCTTATTATTTATAGTGGTTAAGTTTTCTTGTACGGTGAAACGGAACCCTTCGTGTGCGAGTCTGACCCGCACTTGAACGATTGTTTTACTTTATGAGAACAATTTAAATGACACCAAAATAATTGATTCCTACCCAAAATGGGTAAATGCTACCCAAAATGGGTAAATGATCACCAAAAGTTACAGAAAATATCAGGGCAAAATTCAGCAGTAGCTTAGGTGAAGGGTAAAGGGGGTGAGCGGAGCGAAGTAGCGGCTTCGCAGATTCATTTAGGCGTACTTTTTTCAAAATAACTACAAAATTGAGCGTTTTTTTAACTATCGTAACCCCTTGTTTGCTGAAGAATAATAACTTAATACTTAATACTTAATACTTGTTGCTATAATAATAACTTAATACTTGTTGCTTCCCGGCATAATTTAAAGTTGCACCATTTGCCCCCAAATTTCCGTTCACTGGTGAAAATATTGATGTACGACCGCGTGCCTACTAAAGGGCGCCAGGATACTGGTTGCACATGAGCGCTACCCGGGCTAGAGCCGCCTCTGCGTGTGTCAGCGTTTTGTGACGCCGAAGACACGAGCAGCGGCGATTTGTATGTGTTCTGCGGGTCCATACATAATGTATGAAGAGTACACGAAATACGGCGCTTTGTGGCCATGTTTTGTGGTCCTTGTGCCTAACCTATCGCAGCAGCTATATATACTACTCAAAAGAAAATAGGGGCCACTAAGTATTTTGATTGCTACGTGAAAAATATAGTAAACAGTAATGTATATTTATTAAAATAACATGTAACAAGGCTTTTGTTTTAACTTATGCTAATAACCATTTAATTGTGTAGTCAATTGTTTCACTTATTTCAATTAACATGAAATTAGTCCATTGTCAACAGCAAAAACTAAACAGAAACTCTTTGCAAAACAAAACAAAAACTGACACAAGCTGTTTTTTTTAATGGTTTAGTAACGGGTGTGTCCTCCTCTCCTGTTTTCACACTCCTGGAGCCTTGAATGCATACTCTCGATTAAGTTTCTGATGTTTTCATCAGGTATCTCTTCCCACGCACGTTTCAGAGCATCCATAAGCTGTTGCTGGTTGTGAACCTCTTGCTCATGCTCCCTAACCCTTCGTTTTAATTGGTCCCACATATGCTCTATTGGATTTAAATCCGGACTATACGCTGGCCATGGTAGGACACGAATATGGGAGTCATCCAGTACAGTCTGAGTGGCCCGAGCTGTGTGTGGGCGGGCATTGTCATGCATTAACCAGAACCCTGGCCCCACTCTCTGTGAGAATGGAATCACATGAGGCCTGATGACTTCATCGATGTACCGTTGTGCAGTTACTGTGCCTTGATTTAAGAAAACCAGCTCAGTTTTGCCTTGTAAGCTAATCCCAGCCCAAACCATCACACTAGGACCTCCAAAGCGGTCAATTTCCTTGATGCAGACATCGGAAAATCTCTCACCCTGTCGTCTCCATACTCTAATCCGCCGATCATCACTACAAAGCTTCACTTTACACTCATCTGTGAAGAGCACCATACCCCATTGATTCATGCTCCAATCTAAATGTTCGCGGCAAAAACTTAAACGATTTCCACGTTGAACCCTAGATAAAGGAATTCGTACTACTCGGCGTCTGGACCTTTGCTGGTCTTCATGCAGTCGATTACGTATCGTTTGGTCACTAACACGAGTCCCCGTTGTCAATCGTAGGCGATTTTGTAACTTACGTGCCGTCACAGAGCGCTCTCGACGGGCACTCAATCGGATGTAGCGATCCTCTTGTGCCGTAGTCGCTCGCACCCTGCCCGATCCAGGCCTTCTTGCAACACTGCCAGTCTCTTGGAACCGATCCCACACATTGTGGATGGCTCGGCGAGAGAAACCCAACGAAAAAGCTACAGACCGCTGTGAATGACCTTCAGCAATCAATGTAACGGCTCTGGTGGCAGTAATGGTATCCATATGCCTTCGTTGACGTGGCATTATTAACAAAAGATGTTAAAAGAAGCAAAAGATGGACAGAAATAGTTTTTTAACAGAATAAAATTGTGATTCCATCTGAAAGGAATATGACCTGAAACTCGTTTTTTTTATTTGCTTCAATTTCTGGCCAGCTGTAAGACTTAAACACCAGCATTAAAGAGGTTGGATACTGAAGGAGGCCGGACATCATTAATTAGTCACTTATTAATTAGTTTTTATCTAAAAATGTACTCAAAAACAGAAATATGTAAGTGGCCCTTATTTTCTTTTGAGTAGTATATATTTGAAAGTCTCAAGATGTTGGCTCACATGTGACTTATTCAATTTTTTTATTTTTTATTTTAGGTTATTAGACTCATTGATAAATCCACAGAGCATTGAATATTAGAGAGAGGGCAGGCCGACGCGTAACGGCTGACTGTTGTATGCCCAGTGTGCATACAGTGCATTCATTTGCTCTCAGCGAGAATTCCTGAGTGCACGCGCCGATCGCCTTAGAAAACTGACAACACTTAGCTTTATTTTCTATAATGCCGGCCTGTGCAGTTGTCATATGTGAAAATCGCAGTGATCCTACAAATTTTCATAACAAGGGTATAACATTTCACAGGTAAATACTGAAAATACAATATTTCTTCAATAAAACAACACGATTAACGAAATATTCCGAGGAAGTAATGCTATTGAGTCCCATCCAGATTCCGTCTCTCTCATACTCATTAGCGTTACCTAATAGCGAGAGAGACAGGAAATAAATGTAATGTGCTGTGTGCGTGCTTTATGAAACAATGTGCGCCTCATGCGCACGTATACAGCCACGTAACTGCTTTGCCTGTGTTTACCAATACGAGAGTAGGGATAAATGTGTAAGTGGTTATTATGTGTGCGTGTTCGTTGTGTTTATTTAATGATACGTTGTGTGCGAGAATTCAGCTTGCGACAATTGGTTTGCATACAAAATAGGCTGAACACCCTATCTCCTATGTTGAGATATCTGTGGATAAATCGCTCTTAAAACAAGACATACAAACAAGTCTTATAACGTTATAAAAAACAACGTTAAGTATTTTAGTAGGGATTTTCATATGCAGCAATATTTTTTGTGAAGGTACTCTAATTCCCATATGGGGTGGCAAGGGCTCAGTCGCCTTCATTAAACCAGTTATTTAATATAAGATAATGTTAATAAATCCTTCATATTTTTACCAAAATACATTCTGCAAAAAGAGGACGGGTTAAAAATACCAAATAAGTAAACTTTCCTTTGAACACACCCTTATGAATAATTCAGCGTAATTTAATAAAACCGGCATTATACAAATTCATATTCATATTCATCGCCAGCCAGTGCATCCGTTGAGTTTTCGTAATAGCAATTTGACAGAATTGCCCGAATGTTGCCATTCTGACACCCAAAAGCGAAGCAGTGTTACTGGGTGGAAATAGTAAATTATATTTTCCCGACCACTTGTTTTATCAGGCTCCTATTCAACTCAGATCAGTTATATATTGAAACTTTCTATCAAATCAATACCAATACACATAGGTCAAGGAATATAATTTCTGACCCACCTCAGGTTGAATATCGTACAGCAAACTGGCACCAAAAGAGCATTTCATTACAACACCTATGACGACACACGAAGGGTAACTAAAGTACTATTTTTAATTCCAAACCAGAAATGTAAACAAACAACTGTCATTTTCTAGAACAAAACCGTTGACTTTGACATTCATATTGTATTTTTTGTACTGGAAAATGACAGTTCATTGTTTACATTTCTGGCCTCAAATTGCAAATTCTACTTTAGGCAACTGATATGAAAGTTATCACAAATTATTTATGAACATTTCATACTCAGCTGTGGAACCATCAACAGATGATGGATTATTAACTTCTCTTGAGAAGTTATTATAATAGGTCTGAAAATTGAAATAGGTAATTTTGTGTTTTCTTTACGTTTTAAGACCTGGAGAATCATTTGCAATCATTTTTAGAGTGATGTCTGTGTGTGTGTGTGTGTGTGTGTGTGTGTGTACGTACGTATGTACGTGATCAAAATTATGGAATTCGTTTTCTCAATAACTACTGGACCGAATCGCTTTGATGACCATATCAATCGATACGCCACGTCATGACTTAGATCTGAAAGGAGTCTAGAAAAAATCGGTCCAGCGGTTCGTTTTTTATTTGTAAAAAACTGACTTTTTTGAACACGCAACGTTAATTTTGTATGTAATTCCAAGTATTGAGGGGTAGATGTGGGTTTTTGAGGGTGCTGGTTTCGAATCTTTCATCAGTTTTTTAAAATTCAAAATGGCGGACCCACTATGACGTCATCTTTTTCGTGAAAATTCTTTAAATTCGATAAAATTTATTAATTATTGTGTAATGTTAAAAAATTGTTTTTTTTTTTAATTTTTAACTTCAATTGAAAGTTGTTATGATCAGTTAGGAAATGGGAATAGTTACTTTCGTAATTTCTTTATGTTTTAAGACCTTAAGAATCATTTGCAGCAGAGATCGGCAATAATGATATTTTCATTATTAATATCAGCGAATATTATTAATCAAGCTGCAAGAGAAGTTGCTTGTACGGTACTTGCTGCCGAACCGATTTTTTTTCATAGGTTTTGAACTTTATCACCAAACAAGAAGGTTCAAAATGACGGGCTATTTTTTGACCTACCCACAGACGAGTGGACCACAAAACTTTACAGATGTAAAACTTTTTAGGTGTCAACAAAGTTGGCAATCACAGTAATTTATTTATAATAGCTATGATTGTGATTGGATACTTTGTTGACGCCTTTCAAATTGTTCGTCTACAAAGTTTTGTGGTATTGGGCACCGAACTGAAATTGTCGCCCTTGTGAGTGTCTAACGACATTTTATCCAAATGGGTGGGTAATTAATTTCTTTGAGTGTACAGAAGTTCTGACGTTGTTGGAAAACTTCGTAGGGAAACATTAATATCACTATCGGCGGCAATGCGCTAGTCGCCTGTCACGCAATTTAAGCGTATCACCGTTAATCCAGTTTTTGATTGACAAAAATACTGATTTTGCCTGGCAAATATATTGAATTGCACGGCTAGAAATCTGAAAAAAATGTCAACTTGAAAACTTTTCTTTTATCAACATAAAATAAAAGAAGAGCGTTCCATTTTGTTATTTTTAGATGTTTAACCTAACACGATGGATCAAGGGGGCTGAGTGAACACCTACGTGTTTATTTAGCCAATAAGAAACATTAGCTAAATAAACCATTCAGTAGTTTTGCCCGCAACTCCGCTTTTCTGGTCATTCGCTCAATTTGTGTTGAGGGTTCCGTACCCGAACGGTGCCAAACGGGACCACATTACTAAGCCTCCGCTGTCCGTCCGTCTGTCTGTCCGTCAGCGGGCTCTATCTCATGAACCGTCAAAGGTAAAAAGTCGCAATTCACACAAAGTGTGTATCACTGTTTCCGCTACAGCAACACATAATGAACTAGACGTGTAAGGTTCCTATTTTATTTCCCTAATTTTCGGGTATTTTGGCTATAAGCATTACTGGCAACACAGTAGATACTTGGCAGAGCGTGGGCTCGGGCGTCGACTCACTTTGCTTTCAACGACCGAAACGCGCGGACGTAGTCTAAGCCGGCAGTGACAGCTGTTCACGAGTAATACATCTACTTTAATTGTGAGAACCTTGTGTGTTTTAATTATATGTACTACCGCTGGCGCCTGCAATAATGTCCAGGCAGTTTACAGACGCTATTATTAAAGGGCCTTTCCTTTTCATATAAGAGACTATGGCTCGAGCAGGAATGATTACCAGAGTGGAAAAGTGTTCAGATAAAATCAAACTCATGCCATTTTACATAACAGTCACCGACTGTTCAATTCGCATACTTTTCCGACGCATAATTATCCCTGCTTCCTATACCGATATTTTACGTTTTTTCTTGGGCAATGGCACGGAACTTAAATAACTGGCGAAACCTGGGAGCAACTGTTGCTCTGCCACACCGTATGGGAAAAGGCGTGACGCTGTCTTTGTTTGTTTACTTTCAACCAAACATACACCTTAAATTACACTATAGTAAGGTCTAAACGGTCGCCTCGCCCCACACGCACCAATCACAACCACGCCACAATTTTCCATATAAAATGTCATATACATGTCCTACGGCTATGCCACATGGAGGGAAAGTACCTTAAATATTGTAGATAGAACATTTCACTGAGAGAACACTTTATTTTGTTTTAAAAAATAAATTAAACTGCATTGAAAGTTTTTTTTAAATCGCTTGTGTTGACCAGCAAGCGCATTCATTAAGGATCATTTTTGTCTGAGAAACATAGCATCTAAGAAGAAAAAAAATGCTTAGGTCTTGGATGTTTGCAAGTTTTTTACATCGCTGATTCTGGTTCCCACGGCACAAGGTATCCTAGTGTGGGGCCAGAAGCAATGTAAGTACCTGTATAAAAGTAAAAAAATAAACTTGAAATTTAACATATTATTAAAACGTTTGTTTTGAAAAATGAATATCCTTTTCACTGACTTGGCCGAACAACTACAATCAACAATATTTAAGGTACTTCCCTCCATGTGGCACAGCCGTGGGACACTCTGAATAAGTGGTTGTGGCGTGGCGTGTGGCGGCAGTTTTGTTCTGCTTATTGTGGTTGCAGCGTGGTCCGCGTGCGGCGACGCTAACTTACTAAGAACAATTTCGTCATCACCACAAACTCAAAAGTTTGGGTATCGGCTGAAAATCCAGTTTCGGTTGGTAACTAGGGGAAACTGAATTTCCATTCTGCATACTAATTTAGTATGTAGTCTAACTGTATTACTATATAACGTACGTATCAATTACTTTCTAATTTGTTTTAACATTATATGTTATTGGTGGGTAAATTACAAGGCAAGTTGTTCAGAATTATTTTAATCCCTATTTGATAATTATAATATCCTGACACTATTTACACACATTGATCTAGCCCCAAGCTAGGATTCCCTGTATCTTGGGTACTAGACAACGATACAAATACTTATGTAGATAAATATTATACTTAGACAAATAAACAACGATGACTAGGGTACAAACATCCGTTCTCATCAAACAAATATTTGCCCCCACCGGTACTCGAACCCGGGACCCTTGGCTTCGTACGCAGGGTCACTGCCGACTCGGCCATTCGGGTCGTCAAAGCGTATGTATTACACCACGTAGAACAGAAGGGACATTCTTTGTTTACGTTTCCAATGGACTAGTAAAATGAGAGCTATTAATTTTTACAATGGGAGAAAATTACATCAATTTAATACTTCGGACCACACCCGTGTAAATATGGTATGGGTGGGGGACGTAGTCATAAGCTGTAGCGATTTCTGAAGATAAACATAATCATTTAAATACATTTTGCCTCTGGCCCTACTACGATACCCTGTGTCGTGGGAACCAGAAACAGCGACGTCACACACATATAAACATCCAATACCAGGGTTTTTTACGGGATTCGATCCCGGGTCTCTCGCTTGGGAAGCAGAGTTTCGAAGCGCAACGCTGCAGAGGTCGTCTACATTTCTATGTATTTGTGTAATGCAGCGCGCCCATCTGAGTTGACACATGATCTTTCAACTAATCTCTGAGCGTGACATGTCATGCCACTTCTATACGTTTCTGTCACGTTACCTAGATGAGCACTCAGCCCATATTAAAGTATTTTAGAATTATAACAAATATATAAATAAAAAAATAGATTCTGATCTAAGGCATTACAATAAGGCAATATAAGGCCGAGAGCCCAAATAAAATTCTGCACTTTCCTAGGACATGGATTTTTTTGGGTCTCTCGTGTAACTTGTGACGAACTAACTGTTCGTATCAATATTGTCTTGAATCCGTAAAGAAGAAGTCTTGAAGTTTTCTGAGAGCACGAACACTTGTGTATCCAAGAAGTAGTCGAGTCCAGTTGAATCGACTTTGATTACTTCGCGCTTATGAGTCGCTTTAGTTGAGTCGGTTCTTACACACTTGAATTGAAGTATAAATATCCGTAAGAATCAGCTTTAACACCACCACATAAACGAAGCAATTTTTTTTATTGGCAAGCTTAATGGCACAAACTGTAGCCCCTAATTACAGTTTCAGTCAGAAAAGAAACACACAATTCGTTTTAAGTGACATTGAAACGGATGCTGCCTGTCGGTTTAGTCATACAAACATGAGTAATAAACCACACGGTCTCTATATATGTGTGCACCTGAATTCGGGACTACATTAAAGCGCTATAAGGTCATCGCTGACCTATACAACCCCGCTCCTACTCGGCCAAAATATATACCTACTGAGCACAACCTAAAATTTAATAAACATGTTTTGTATTTATACTAATTTCACTTGTTTATCCGAAAAACTTCAAGGGGTCGGCGGTGTGAGGGGGAGTAAAATAATTTAAAGAAAACGCGAATTTCCTGTATAGCTCGCGAGGTCTATCTCACAGAGCCACTGGTATAATTAAGATATATTATTTATATCATTGGTACATTGAATATTTTTACTAGACCACGGAGCTCTCTACTAGACCCCGGAGCTCTTTACTATAGCACGGAGCTTTTTATACTACCAGGGAGCTCCTTACTATTTGACGGAGCTCTTTACTCATTCCAGCAAGGTGCAAAGATAATGATACCGATATGTTTTGCGGTTGTAAGATGTCGCCGCTCGGTTATGCTTGGCTGGTAATGATGACTGACGGTGGGTGGTATTGGTATGGTAAGGGATTTAAAACAAAATTAAAATGAAATCGAGTCGAGTGCGAGCCGTAATTTTTATTCAAAGATGGGGCAACCATAACACACTCGCCACCGTTTTTCTTTTCTTTGGTGTGAAAGATATGTTCCTAAAATACTTTAAAATAAACATTAACAACCAACAACCATAACACGCTCGCCACCGTTTTTCTTTTCTTTGGCGTGAAAGATATGTTCCTAAAATACTTTAAAATAAACATTAACAACCAACAACCATAACACACTCGCCACCGTTTTTCTTTTCTTTGGTGTGAAAGATATGTTCCTAAAATACTTTAAAATAAACATTCACATTTACATACAGGCACATACATTGCTTCTGGCTCCTCACTAGGATACCCTGTGTCGTGGGAACCAGAAACGGCAACGTCACATACATACAAACATCCAAGACATGGAGATGTATTTTTTATCCCTAGCCGGGGATCAAACCCGGGACCTCTCACATCGTAGACAGAGCCACAACCGCTGTGCCACAGAGGTCATCAAGACAAGATAAGGGTTCTATCAAATGCCCGGCATTGTGAACTAGTCAAACTATTCATGTCAACGTAAGATATTCAAAACCGTTAGTTGTTATCAACTAATTGATTAACTAACGTGTTAGTTTATACTAACACGTTAGTTAATCAATTATCGACATATAGTAAACCAGACCGACAGGGTCTACAATTTACGTTTCTTTTGTTCTTACATGTCAACCTAACAGGAAGACTATTCGGGCTGCGCTCGCCACCTCTAGTCTTCACCTAAGCTACCGCAGTGTTTGCCCTGGTATTTCGTTTGCAATTTAAGTTTAAACCAGTTTACTATTAATAGTACAATACTGTCGCGGTCTGTAAAGACTGCATTGCTGGTCGCACTGTTGGTGGCCGAAAGCGCGGCACAGCGCAGCTCAAGGACTATACAGCGCGATCAGGATTGCGCGGACATCAAAGGCTGCAATGGTGACCAAGCTTATAGGCCGAGAGCGTAGCTAAGCTAAGCTTGAGGCCTTCATAGTGTGGCCAGCAGTGCAGACATTGCGGACCGAGGCTTGTATAGTACTTTACTCAAATAATGCGAGTAATTAAATAAAACCAGCTTATTATACCTACTAATAATTTATTTAATAAAAATGACAATTTGTAAATGTATAGTTACTAAAATTTAAGTCTGCCTTTCCAGGGTTTATATTACTGATACTAGTTTGTGATAATGCTGGTGCGGCGTTTGATATTTGTGTTTGGTATTCATTTTTCACAATTGTTTTGGCACACAACAAAATATTGGAAAGAAAATTGAGAGTGGCAAGAAGAATCCCGCTCTTTTTTTTGTCACATATAACCAAATTCTAAATAAAGCCTCTTTGCACTACCTTTTTTTTACCATTTTTGAAACAAAGCTCGACAATCATGGATTTTCACAGGAAATTGCTGGTCGCTAAAACACGACAGTAATGGACTTTCGCAGGAAATTGCCGGCACCTTTTCTGGCTCCTCCAAGAAACACGGCAATGTCGACTTTGCTCAAAAAAGGTTGGCAAAATAATGATGTCTATAGTTTTAGTACGTAACTCGCAACGCAAACGCAACAAACGCAACAGTACGCAACAGTTGACTATTTATCGATAGTTGACCAACTGAAAAGAAAAAAAAACGTTAGTTTATCTACTAACGGTTTCGACAATCTTACTGTGACAGAAGGACTGTTTTTTCATGTGATAGTGAAGGAGTGAAATTGTACTGCAATGTTTTTTACGCAGTTGCTACGGAATTTACCTTTGGATGTTTTTTCAGATCTCATTTCAAGGCCTATAGAGATTAAAATGGTTCTTTCAGTTGCAGATTTTTTTCATTTTGATGACAGAGTGCTACCCCATCGGCGTTGCTAATGAGATGTAAAGCACATTGCAATTAGGGTTACCAGCAGGTATACAGGATGTCCCACAGCTATGACTTACTTTTATTTAAGATGCTACGTTTCTTAGACAAACATGATCCATATGATGAAGCCTTTCGATCGCATCATATTTAATAAAATCAAAATAAATTTTATTTAATAAGTAAAATTTATTTTGGGAAATAATAAACTGCACATCAAAAATACTGATTTGCACAGCAAATATCAGGGCAAAATGCTGCGGTAGCTTTGGTGAAGGGTAAAGGGGATGAGCGACGCGAAGCGCCCTATATCCTTCGTGTTAGGTTGAACATGTAACATGTAATAACAACAAAAAATACTTAAAACATAAAAAAAAAGATTTTGATGAATCTTTTTTGCTGTATAAATCAGTATTTTTGATGTCCGTTTAAATACTAGCCATTTTTATTTTATTTCAGTTAAGTGTAGTTTGTTGGATGTGGAGCCTTGGACCACCGTGTTTATTATTATGAAGTTTTGTTGTTGTACGCACAGGTCTTCCCCCGCTCGTCTAGATAAACCTTCCCCTTTCCATCTATTGTATGCTGAAAGAAATCTCTTGTTAGAGGTAAGCTCGCCTTTATACATGGTGTATCTATTACAATAACATAAACATTACATACATGCACATGCATTGCTTCTGGCCCCACATTAGGATACCCTGTGTCGTGGGAACCAGAAACAGCGACGTCACACACATAAACATCCAAGACCTGTTTTTTTTTTTTTCTTTAACCCCAGCCGGGGATCAAACCGGGACCTCTCGCATGGAAGGCAGAGCCACAACCGCAACAGCGGTCGTAGGTAATATGGTGTATCTAATATGATGATATATGACCTTGGACACTATTTACACACATTGATCTAGCCCCAAACTAGGATTCACTGTATATTCTTGGGTACTAGACAACGATACACTTACTTATATCGATAAATATTATACTTAGATAGATAAACAACCAAACTAGGGTACAAACATACGTTCTCATCAAACAAATATTTGCCCCCACCGGGACTCGAACCCGGGACCCTTGGATTCGTAGGCAGGGTCACTGCCGACTCGGCCATTTGGGTCGTCAAACGGTTCTTCTGTTTTCTTTCTTGTGTACTCCAATATAATATAATATATAATAAAAAAATAAGCTAGGGCAATGACATAAACGTGGAATATTTCGAGCCAAGCTTTCAGTTAGATACATCCCCCACTTACGATATACTTATCACAACAACACACCTTGTCCCCCGAACTTCTAAAACAAAAGCTAACAGACGAAACGAGCTTCATTAGAAGTTTATGCGCCGAGTGGATAAAAGCTCAAAGCTTTGACTCCAATCCCAGTGCGGGGCAAGTGCGAAAGTTTATTCGAGATAGAACTGAAAAAGTTCTGGTTGCGTCTGTCGTCAGTGCGTGTTTGACCTTGTTTGTGTTTGTAGTTGAAGTCAGGGTAAGCGGTGAAACTTTTCAGAGAGTAAATATCGCTGTAATGAACCAAAAAAGAATTGTCTTAGCCCACGGCGGATTCTAAACAGGGCTGAACATAGGCCAATGACATTGAGAATTAGACAAAGAAAACAAATACCCGTCGCATCGCGTCGAAGCAGACTGACGCATGCTCCCGCGCAGAGCCCCGCGGGGCAGCCCGAGCTCCGAGACCAAGAAAATTATAGAAAATATTAATAAACTCCTGTAATAATAACATTAAAAATAAAAGAAAACAACCAAAAGTTTTCCTTTTTTTTTACCTATTTTTGCGTGTAAGTTTCATATAGGAAACTGATTTCGTCTCCGAGCGCTTCTTCATTTAGTTGAATAATAATGCATTGCGAAAAATATTTTAAAGTATTAAATATAACAGATATCCGGTAATTTTAAAAGTCCATTCTTATCTCTAATAGACCTTTTATAACATATATTTATCCTACATTTTTATATTGTCTAGTTTAGCCTAGAATTGAAGCCAAAGATGCATTTCTGGCCATATTTAAACCTTTGCGCACGATCTTCACGTTTGTATCACATCAAACCCCGCGTTTGTCTCTATACAAACGCACTTTGCCGCACAGCGTATTAGCATAATATGCGTTTGTCGCGATACGAACGCGCGCAGTGAACGCGTGTCAGAATCGCGCCTTGTACGACAAAGTGCAACGTGTAAAAATGCTCTAAGCATGTCTATTTCTTTTGGTCTTCTATAGCGAGTTGTCACTGGATGCGATTGGCACGGTGACCGTGAAATCTGAATTGGCGCTATAAAATACAGGGTGGACCAAAAGTCTTTTTATATTTGAAATGATAATAAAAATAAAACTAATTATAATAGGTAAAAACTCTTTATTGTTAATGAAAGTACACAAAAGGGGAATTTATATTTTAAAATAACGTCATCCATATGCGATCCTTCATTATTCTGGCATTGCTGCAATCTAGAGAATTTTCGGAAATTTTCGATGACAGCTTGACACGTTCTTGGTAAAATGTTTCGGATTTCTGCGCGAATACGATTCTTTAATTCTTCAAGAGTCACTGGGTTGGTGCCATAAACTTTACTTTTGAGGTATCCCCGAAGAAAAAAAACCCATTGGGGATAGATCCGGGCTAGGAGCCGGCCAGTGAACCCCTCCTTTCGATATCACTTTTGGGCCAAAAATTTCTCAAGCTGCCTTTAATGAGTCATTAGAGGTGTGACAAGTAGCTCTATCTTGTTGAATCCATGCCCGTTGATTAAAACCAGCAAAATCATGCAGCGCTGGAAAAAAAAGTTTTGTAACATGGTGATATACCGTTTTCGAGTTGAAAGTCCAGGTTGGTCACGAATAGGCGCTCTTACGCGCTCCACGTTTTCGAAGTCCCTCGATGTTCTAGGTCGGCCAGATCATGGTAAATTTGTTGTTCAACCCTTCTCCTCAAACTTGAGCACCCATTTTTTAATCAACTGAACTGATGGAGTTTTATTTCTGTGCCATATGTTGTAATGAGCGCTAAATTTACGTTGCGCTAAGGTAGCAGAATCGTTGTTACTATAGTACTCGCGTACACAGAACGCATGTTGGCTACCACTGAGCGACGCCATGGCACTAAATTCCCATTGGCCACTTTTTTAATGCGTAGCCCCTCCGCCCCACCCCGCCGCCGCTGCTAGACGCGGCAACCGATTTAAATATAAACGGACTTTTGGTCCATCCTGTATAACATAATATTTTCATACAGGCACATACATTTCTTCTTGCCCCACGGCCACACGAACATGTAAACATCCAAGACCTAGGGTTTCTTCCTCCCCAGCCGTGATATATAGAACCGATCCGATCCGGTCGATGTGGACTGAGCATGAATGATGATGAAATAAGAGAATTAAGCACAGACTTGAATAGTAGGGACAGGGCACGGAGCGCTTGAAAGTGTCGCTACAAAAACAGTACAAAATCGGGAAAATTGGACTGTTTGCAATCAGTTGCGCTTGGACGGTGACAGCCGATTGACATATCGGCAGCAAAAACAAAAATGGTGACCTGCGACCATCGATATAAATACTAAGGATAGGCCTTCCCGTACTAAATTTCTTACCATTTTGAGGCTAAGAAAAATAGCGCCCCTGTCGGAATTCGTCGGAACCAAGACAGTACGAAAAATTGTAACGGCGTCACGGTCGGTCACGTTCCGATTTGTGGTGTATAGACACCATATTAGGAAAGTTGATCTACGGATAACTCTCAAATACCCGGTGACTTTTAATCGGTGATTAGGAGTAGAAATAAAATATATCTAGCTAAAATTTTACTTAAGGGGCGAGGTCTCACGCAATTAGCTCATGTTTAATTAATAAAAAGTTGAAACATAATTAAATAGGCATATTAATTTTTGTCTTTGCCGTTAAATTATGAAAGAGGATGTAAGCTCACAGATACACATTAGTAGCGTGACTTGGAATTTAAGATCTTGATTTTAATTTATAAGTAATAAACTACCTAATCATAGAAAAAGTTATGAATAGTTAAGGGGGGGGGGGGGGGGGGGGGTAACCAAATGACATTACGAATAGTAATCTAATGACATTACGAATAGTAATCTTTTACGAATAGAAAAATAACCAAATCGGATCGTTTTTCAAATATAGGAAGCGGGCAGTTTCACTGTGCGTCGCGCGTCGCTACAAAGTTAGGTCAGTCGAATGGTAGATTTTCGTTTGAGGATTTTTTCGAGAACAATATTTTATAGATAATCAATTTAAAGCCAATAGTAATTCAAAATATAATATTTACTTGTGATACGACACTCCCTGTTTTTGTGTTTTGCGATTTGGGTATGATTTACACCTTTTTACGTCGCTTACGTCGCAGGTCACCATTTTTGTTTTTGCTGCCGATATGTCAATCGGCTGTCACCGTCCAAGCGCGACTGATTGCAAACAGTACAATTTTCCCGATTTTGTACTGTTTTTGTAGCGACACTTTCAAGCGCTCCGTGCCCTGTCCATACTATTCAAGTCTGTGCCTGCGACGTAAAAAGGTGTAAATCATACCCAAATCGCAAAACACAAAAACAGGGAGTGTCGTATCACAAGTAAGTATTATATTTTCAATTACTATTGGCTTTAAATTGATTATCTATAAAATATTGTTCTCGAAAAAATCCTCAAACGAAAATCAACCATTCGACTGACGTAACTTTGTAGCGACGCGCGACGCACAGTGAAATGCCCGCTTCCTATATTTGAAAAACGATCCGATTTGGTTATTTTTCTATTCGTAATGTCAAGATTACTATTCGTTATGTCATTAGATTACTATTCGTAATGTCACCCCTCCCCCCCACCCCCCCTATTTCAGTCAGCTAGAGTTTGTATTTCACTGTTTTCGTTTTAATTTACAAATGTAATTAATTACATTTCGTCGTATTTACGTTGAAATACAAGGTACACTATCCGCGGTTTCCCATACCGGGTGACAGAGTCAATGTGCTCACTTTTAGTCTGAAAATGTGCTCACTTTTAGCCAGTTATGATGACAGGGGGTTAGTTTTTTTTAATAATTAAACTTTTTATTAATTAAACATGAGGTAATTACGTGAGACCTCGCCCCTTAAGTAAAATTTAAGCTAGATATATTTTATTTCTACTCCTAATTACCGATTAAAAGTCACCGGGTATTTGACCGTGACGCCGTTACAATTTTTCGTACTGTCTGGTTCCGACTAATTCCGACAGGGGCGCTATTTTTCTTAGCCTCAAAATGGTAAGAAATTTAGTACGGGAATGCCTATCCTTAGTATTTATATCGATGGAATTAAGATTAATAAATATAAATATTTAGCTACATACGTGTACACAGGGGAGAAAAACAAATATGTATGATATAGCCTCTGAACTCGAATAATATGCCCTATGCTGACGGAACAAGAACTGTAGCTTTACGCGCAACAATGAGGGAAAGCGCAAGTAAACGCCTAATAAGATAGGTATAATAGAGTGTGGTACAGAATTATTATTTGAACAGTATCGCTCAAGTACGAGTGGTACTCACACATGAAGAGTGGACCATCGTAAAAGCAAAAACGAAAAAAATACGTCTCATTTTTATTTTATTACGTGTCGTTCGTTCATTGTTTGTTGCTATAGCGGCAGCAAATAGGCAAATCTGTGATTTCAATTATCTCATTATCATGGGATAGCTCGCTGATGGACCGACGACGGACGGACAGACGGACGGACAACGAAGGCGTGGTAATAAAGTCCCTATTAGCACACTCCGGGAACGGAGCCCTAAGAAAGCAATGTTTATTAAAATTCCTTGGGTAATAATATATTATAATCTCACAAAAGTGCTTCCATAAAATATTTTATCTACACACGTATCATAAACCCTCTTTACTGCGTCCAAAAACCGCACGTTACGATCAGCATAATGTTGAACTACTTTGTAAAAACTAATTTCTTATCTGAATATGGAACATTATGACTATAATGTGTAAATTTTCTACATATTATGGCATTCAAATTTCGAACGCCGACGTCCACCTGCGTGCCACCCCTACTTTGTCTGTGAAGTTGGTACTACAGAACAAGCTAAACAACTCAATGCCACAATGCCGGTCAAACATGCGGTTCCTGAACACATTAAAGAGAGCTTATGATATGTGTGTAGATAAACTAGTGTATGTAACTGTACATAATTAGGCATTAAAACTCCCGAGTGATATTATTATGAACTTCGCCTATTATAAACCCACTCTCGAGTTTTAATGCCCTCCATTATGTATCAGTCACATAAACTACCTACTATCTTGTTTGCAAACTCGAGTGGGCCAACTTCCATGGCAGCAACTGAACATATAAAGTGCGCGCAACGAAAGTGTCGACGACGTACAATAAAACTATACGAGCCATGTTATATGAGGCGTTTCTATTTCTTTTCTTTATGTGTACGAAAGTACTCGGATCAAGATGTCTTCTTATTATATTGCATTGGTTTATTCACACATAAGTACGCTGTTTTTTGGGGGCTGTCGCTCACGTGTTATCAAAATGAAATATATATTTTAAATTCCGTGGCGTTCTTTTTTAGTTTTATTTGAATTAGGTAACCGCATGACGATGCATAAGTCAAAAGTCAAAGTCAAAGTTCTTTATTACTGTAGATATTTACATATACTTTGCAAACGTAAAATTTGCCCCTTCTCTACATTGGACCACTGTGGGAGTAGAAGGGCGTAGAAACTCCCACAGATTGATTTTTAGATCTCTTTTAAAAATAGTTTGTGCTTAACTATTACAAATATGAAAAATTTAATTATTATGATTAATAAGCAGGAATAAATAATTACAAAATTATTAACAGCAAGGCCTGTGTTGAGCTAGATTAACCCCATACAGTCCTGTCATTTAAGTAATCTTGAACATTGTAATATCACTTTTTTGACAAAGTCACTTTAACATGCTTTTTAAATTGCTCAAATGGCAAATTCAAAATCTCCAGAGGAATCTTTATTATAGTAGAGAATACACTGACCCTTGAAAGAATTGCTAACCTTCGCGAGTCTAAATCGGGGCGCACACAGTCTGTGATTATTTCTTAGGTTAACATTACAGCTATCGCTAAGCTACATAATATTTGTATACCCCTAGGCACAACACTGAGCTCAAAAGACATGACATCTATGAAAGGATTATTGTTGTTCATAAACAAAATTTTTTTTTCTTTTGTCTTTATCTGAAGATATAAAACGAACAAGATAGACCCAATGCCCATACTAAGGGATAGGCTTACGTATAAACCGATCTAGTAGCTCTGTGTGCGAGCAAGCGATACAGGAAATGCGCGGTTTTTTATTATTTGCTAAACCCCCCACACCCCCGACCCCTTGAAGTTTATCGGATGAATAAGTGGAATATTTATAAAAACAAATAACCAGAGTGCATTTCTGATTTTGCACCTGGATACGTACATTGAGTATGAAAGTAGCCAATAACTTTGTGAACCTTATAGGTCAGCAATTTTGAAAAAAGAACAAAAACTGAATCGAAAAAAATAAACATTAAACTTCTCACAACATCTCTCTTATTAGAGATAAGCTCGCCTTTGTACACTATTGGCATGTAACTCTTGTTTTTTTGTGATTTGAGTGCAATAAAAGCATTATGAAATGATGAGAATCGGTTGAGAAATGCGACCTGTAGAGGAGAACAGCCGGCAATCCGGTATACGAAAGCATTTTGGAGACGCTTCGGTCGCTAATCTCGCTCGGTCGATTAAGGTGATACGAAAAAAAAATGGGTTTTTTCGAATCCATTTACTCCACCATGAAGTCATCTTCAGATTTGATTTTTGGGTTAACGTTTATTGAGTATTTGATTAAGATTCTCACTAAAGAAAAACGCGATTGTATGAAATTTTCTCAATAGAATTTAATTACGAAAAGACCTCTATTGTTTTATTTTTTCCTGGAATTATGAAATCCTAACTAATTTCATTGTAGCACTGAGTTCAAAATGTGGATATTATGTATTCGTAAAACCACCTTGATTTTATTTTCACAAAATAGCATAGTTTATTTTTAAACAATTTTTCTTAGGTTCAGCGCTATGTTATGTAATTTTTCCCCGATTCCGTCCCTCTCACACTGCGGGTCTTTCCGCCTGGAGCAACGGGGACCTCTGCAAGGACGAGATATCCCCTTAAGGCAAAATAACTGTAGCCCTTTAATGTCTAGGTGCACAGGCCTTTACCCGAGAGAAAATAACAGTCAGGCAGGGAGCTCAGTATGTCTATTTGACGTTGTTTCGATATTTCCTCATCTATCGTAGAAACTTATTCATATTAATTGTGTGCTATTTCTAAGGCCAACTACTTCGAGACATTAATCTCCTAATAACTTTGACAACTCCATAAAATATTATATTGAATTGTCAAAGTTATTCAAATAATAGTGTTGACTCGCCTTCGTATTAGTGGACCTTAAGTAACAATAGTAACCTAAGTCACGTGGAAATAAATACGGGAAAAGCACTCAAAAATACCGCAGGATTATATTTCCTTTTGAACCATACAATCAACATTCACCTTCAAACCTACGGTATAAGGTCCAAAGTTGCCGCAGAGTCGCAGAACAGATGGCAAAAATGTCGGTGATTCAGCGGATTTTTGAACGAAGCGGGATCACTCGAAAGAAATCAGGATATTTTCGGGTAAATATTATTTTTAGGGTAAAATCACGTTTTCGTTCAGGAAAGATTATTTAAAGCAAACTTTTTGGAAATAATGGGTACGGCACTAAAACGACATTTAATATGTGAATTAATATTACACGTAAGGAGCCAGAAATTGAAAAGAAATGAGAAAATAATAAATTAGAATTAAAATTACCTAATCGCATTTTATGTAGGAGAAATAGAGGAACAATACACCTCTATTTCATTAGAGTTGTTGTGGAAAATGTTTCGTAAATTTGTGATAGGGCTTGTGAAACCGGTATTAACGTCTGATGATTACTAGGTATATCTGTGATAATCTGTGAAGAAAGTGGTTAGAAAAAGGTCGATAGTGCTAATGACCTCTACATATTGTAAAAAAAAAAACTATATTGCCAGTTTCAATGTACATAAAGCCTTGCTTAAGGAGCTGGGAAAATATAGGAATTTCGCGGATTGCACTCGTACTTTGGAAATGAAAAATACGATGTGTGAAATGTTAACGCTTTTCAGAACACATTTAAAAAAGATATCCTTCCAAAATGGATTCGCGGCGCGGTTAAAGGGGGCTCTATGGAAATGTGTTTAATATAAATTCCTATTTCAGCGAATAAATCACGTTGAAAAGTTGGAAGCGGTAGAAAATGGCGGCAACACATGAGCGGGAAAAAATACGGTTCGCCTTAAAATGCGTTTTGAAATTGGAAATCAGATACGATTTTGTAATGTCATCGGTGTGATGTAACCTCTTCTCAGGTCATCTTTGACTGTTGGGCATACTGCACCTATAAAAAAGTGGGACCACAATAACGTCAAGCCATTTACAGTCTATAAATTACTAATTCTTAAAATGAGTATACCCTCATTTATATACAACAAGACGGAAGTTGAAGTGGTTTATGGAAGAACAAAAAGTGTTGTAGTCACAGTTTGTCAATTCATTCGTTACGATTATTCGAATAATACCCATTACTATATTAATTATAGCGCGATCGATCAATTAATCGACTCACCTATCTATTTTTCTAATTGAATTGATATGTCTTCGATTTAACTGAATCGATTTTTTAACAATAGGTGTATAAAGCAACATTAAAAGTAAAAAATTGCGAATCCAACTGTCATGTTGGTCTAGTTATATAAAAATGAGAGTTTAATTCGAGACATCTCCCATTCGATAAAGGATAAATATTGAATAATTCGTAAAATGTCCAACATACTTTAATTATGACCTAATTTTAAATAAAGAATTTTCTAGTGAAAAGCGCCACTAACCTTATGTTGAGGGAACTACTCTTACGAATTAGTAATCATAATAATGGTCCTATATTAAAATTCACGAATTGGACATTTTAAGGATTGGTCATATAGCGAATTGGTAATTTATAGACTAAAGTTGGGTCAAAATAATGGGTGCACTGGGCCAAACTAAATTCAACCTTATTACGTCAGTGACAGAGACGCTGTCATGTCACCTATTATCTTGACCCGACTTTAGGTATTCATTTCGTGAATGAGAATTTTTTCGACTGAAAGTTTAAGAGCGCCGCCGGCGGCAAGATGCAACGCGGGTGCCTAACAGGCCCTAGTTATCCTATCCTTTACCGAGCGTATTTTTCTTACATCAACCACAAATGCATTGTATTTACATATGTACTCGTATCTTAGTCTTTAAAATAAGAAAACATAAACAAAAATTTTATTTACACAATATATCACGTTTAAGTGAAAGTTACGCAGTTTTACTTAACAATCACAACTAGACAGAAAATCAAGAATGTCTCAAAAAGACTTCACCACACGTTCAGAAACTGCTTAAAACGGCTTTTCTGCGCAATAAATAAAGGGGAACGTATAAAATGGAATATTATATAGTGGCCACTTCATATTTTACAACGTAAGCAGATGTTACAAGCTGAGCTGAGGAGTGAACAAGATTTACTGCAGTCGACAATTCAGGATTCTGTAAAAAGAATGATGTATGGAAACTGATTTAGGCTAATGTGTGACCACTTTCGTTCATAAAGGTTTAAAGATCCAGGTTCCGTACCATCGTACAAGTAAAAGCACATTTTTTTTTAAACAGGCACGAGACTGAAAGCGCACTAAATCCCGCGTGCGCGATCAAACCCGCATGACACTGAAATAGATCTCAGAGATAAGCTCGCCTTTGTACAGGGTGACATTTAATTAGCTGACCATATATATGTTTCTTGGGGAAAGTTGTTCATAATGATGGGTGCCATCATTCCACAAAATATTAATTAAATGTCAGCCTGTATTTAAAAAAATGTGTCTTTATTTTTTTATACTAAATATAAACTCAGGACCGATTTTAATAATCTCTTATTTGTGGGATTCCTCTCCGCCCTGAATAAAATATCGGAAAAAATACGGAATACAAAATATACTGGAAAATTGATTTTAAATAAATTAAGTTTGGTACTCCGCCGATTGTTAGGCGAAACGAAGTTCGCGGAGTCAGCTGGTGTTGTGCAATAAAGTATTCAAGAACTCAGACGTAGGTTAAGGGGCTACCACTTTCTTGCCAAGGTCCCTGTTAAGACCCGCAGTGTGGGAGGGGTGGAATCGGGGAAAATGACAAGAAAGTCGGTTTCAAATTAATACAAATTTAACTAAAATAGCTATGGAAATTTTGCATAACAGGAAATTTCGGTATTGTCAAAACCCATCTTAATAAATATTTTTGAAGTCTGTGTCAGAAAATAACAATAATAAGGAGCGAAAATCCTCCAATCGCGTTTCTGCTAATACAAATCTAGAAAAAGGTCCCAAAATTGTTATACTTATTTATTTAACTTAGGACTTTTTTTGAACAGCAGATAAATAACTTAAAAAGTGTCGATTCTGTCGATCGTGGTTGCTCAGGCAAACTGTTTAATTCATTTAGGACCAGACGGTCTTCGAAGCAAAACGGTCAGTTAGTCAGATGTCTTCCTTTGAACCAATTGGCCCACAAGATGAAAACGGCCAAGGAGCAAGTCGTCCTTAATTCATAAAGTCCCTGGAGAAAATGGCTTTTAATGAAAAATTACATGAAATCAAAATAAATTCAGTTGTACTTACATATATGACGAACTAAACTCATATTTAGGTCACACGTGGACCACAAGCATAAGATATTGCGGCACGGTGTCATCTCCACACAATGGCTGAGTGAGTTACTGCCTGACTTGGTTTGACAAAAACAGTGTTGGTTGTTGAAAAATATGACCGATAATTTTAAAGCATACTTGATTAAGATTTTAATGTAATTAAGAATTTAATTAAAATGAGTTTGATACAAAATACGCTGTTGGAGATAAAGTAAGATAACATGGCCCGCAAATGACAATACAAATGGCTTTTATAAATAATGACACAAGGTTAATTTCCTATATTTATTATTTATTATCGTTTATTCGTTAACAAAATACGTTGTGTTCGAAATAAGTTTAAATAACTGTAATATTATTGCAACCAAATCCAAATTATAAAAAAAATAGTTAAATAACAAGAAATAAAATAAAATTCAACAATCATTCCAAATAATAATCCTTACAAGTCAATTCATAAATTCAAAAGTCAATAAAAATACAACAAAATAAAATTAGCTATGTCATCTTAAAAATTCATCTAGAGGGTAGCAGCACTTTTCTGACAAAATTTGTTTTAATCTTACTTTAAATACGTCAATAGACTAAATTGTTTTTAGCTCAGTAGGCAACTTGTTAAAAAAAATGCTTGATAATGAGCACAATGTGAAACTATTTCTAACTTAAGAGCTTTATAACAAGTTAGGTCTTTTCTTCTAGTTGCTAGTCTTATAATCCTCGGATTATCTGTTTCACCATTTTGTTTTTTTACAAGTCTTGTAAGCACCACCAAAATATATAGGCTCGATACCTTCAAAATGTTGAGTTTCTTGAACCTACATGATTCCCGAGGTGGAATACGCTTGATAATCCGTATAGCTCTCTTCTGCGCAACGAAAGCCTGCTTGAGATTTTGCTGATAACTGCCCCCCACAGCGCTATACTGTATCGTAGTTTGGACTCTACCAAAGCATAAAAGACCAGTTCGTTTCTTAAACTTGATAAGATGTAACGTGCAGATCCGATGGAATCCGTAACTGACTCTAGCTCTGCCTTTCAATTTAAGTCGGCATCTAGGGTGACACCTAAAAATTTGGTGGTCATGACCGACGAAATACGCTGGCCCCCTTTTGACACATTTATATTATCATTTCCTCTAGTAGTGGTTCTAAATAGGATAAGGCTTGTTTTATGGACATTCAGAGTCAAGTTATTAGCATTAAACCAATTCTGAAATTTAACTGTAGCACAATCAACTCTATATCTAAGCTCAGACAAATTCGATCCAGAAATAATGGCATTAGTGTTATCGGCATAGAGTACGAGCCGGAGACCATGTTCAGCGTTCGACATATAAGAAATAAGATCATTTATGAAGATAATAAATAGTAAATAGGTCCTAATACAGAGCCCTGCGGCACTCCCTGCAAAATCTTGATAAACTGAGATCTAACGATCTTCTCAGTTGTGTCATCAACTACGCTTTTGATCTCCACAAACTGCCTCCTGTTTAACAAGTAAGATCTGAAAAGATTGTGGTCTGGTTTCTAATACCATAATGCTCAAGTTTAGCTAATAATATGTTATGATAAACGGTGACAAACGCCGAACTTAAGTCCAGGAAGAGACCCGCTACCTTTTTTTTTAAAGTTTAACACCCGTAGAAGATTGCCCAACATGGCCCGCGCCATGTTATCGTTGTTTATTTCTACATCTGTGTAAATATACAATTGATAATGTGATGTTAACACACACTCTGTACAAAGCTATCTACAGTATTCCTATTTCAATATGTCGCATGTCCCCTCTTTGCTAACAAGCACACCTGGTTACCATATAACTTGCCGCCGACAAAGCTGCTGCCCAACACTTACTAGATGGCAACCGGTCTGGCAAAAAGATCATACAAATGCGACCCTACCTCCACCCCCTCTACCTTTTACAAGCCTACCTCATTTTCGAGGAGCTTGCGACAAAGCCGCACTTCGCAGATGAGGACATATCGGTCTGCCTGATGGTTGTTTATGGGCAAGCCCTTTGAGTTCAGACGTTGCTCCCGTTCAGTGCAAGTTAAGGGAAAGTGGGAATTTTATGAGGTTTCAAGATTTATTTGTAGGGCTCAAGGGAGAAGCGCGAAAATCGGAAGTATGCGTGTGAAATAACAAGTTTTTTTTTAACGTTTAAAAAAACCATAACTTCAGGCGGATGTGACAACACGACACACATAAAGAGCTAGTCCGGCTTTCCAATTACGATATAGAACCTATACAAATAGGTTCCGCCGCTGACTTTTAAAGCAAGTCACGTAAGGGTCAAAAGAGGAAGCAATCACGGTCGATTTGAACGTAAGTGACCTCACCCCGGAAGGTCACGTTATATCTTAAAGGGAACATTTAAACCAGGTAAAATGTTGAGTCCAGCGTCCAACGTCCCGAAATGGCTGCCGCCAAACGTGTTTGGAAACCGAGGAAAATTCAGGAATCTCCAACTTTTAATCCTTCTTGGCGCTTTGTTCACCAAGCAGGTAATCAAATAATTACAATAAATAATCCGGCATTTCTTCAGCTTTCTAACAGTGCATTTAATTTTATACTGACATGAGTACTTGACCAGCAATACATGTTTATGCCGAGCAGGCCGCCGGATGCATTCGCACGCGGAATTCGCATGCATGGTAATAAACCCCTACTAATAGTATTTATACCCCATACATGTATGTTTGACTGTTGATTAGTATTGACAATATCGAAACAGGGCGTTTGTTGTGTTTTTTTGAACTACCTATAAGGGGGGTTCATACCAAAAATGAGGACATTACTAAATGTTTTCACTAATTTACCTGTAAAAAGCGTAATATCCTGGATTATGTCAAAAGTTGACACTATCACTATGACTATCCAGACGGAAATCTGTTAATAACAACTAGTAGCAGTAAGTTATAAAGTGAATTGGTTAAGAATGTATCTAGAACGCGCAATACTTACTCACAAATTGTCACAGTAAGGATTAACTTAACTTAACAGCTATAATATTCAAGTAGTTTAGCTATCAGATCTTGCTCCCATAGCAACTGCATAATAGTAATAATAATGAAAGGTAAGTCCGCTTCCCTCAGAATATGTTGCAATCATAAGTAATTTATCTTGTAATAAAAGGATGTAGCTGGGCCGGTCTCAATACCACATCATCTTGAGTCTATGTGACTGTTATTTGGACTTGTATGGATAATACATATGTCTGTATTACAAAACTCGATATGAACTAATTTCGCCAGTTGCCGTATCATGTCGAGAGGCGTCATAAAACAGCTACTCTTATCTCTATCGCGTATGCACTTCACCAGTTGAAAGTTAATTTTACAACTAATTCATCAGGGCAGCCTTGTTGGATGCATGTCCAAAACATCTTGTATTGTCAGAATGTGTGCCAGCTCTTTCACACTTGTATCTTTATTATTATATTTGTCTTTTTATATTCTCGTCATCTATCGTCAACGACGAGGGAGTTTCTTGAGTGATGCTTAATCTATGCATTAAATCATATTTGTGATAATCATGAAAAGAGCAATATGTGCCTTTACACTGACGAATTCGTATGGAAGTAGTTGAGTTATGAATGTAATTGTATTATGAAGAGATAGGTACCTACTCTTTCCATATATTCCCTATGTACTGACATACGTCTCAGTACATACATACAGGATGTTTGGTAGATGTTTCTATCACTACAAAAGTATTCAATAACCAAATCTCATGTCTTAAACAGTATTTAATTAGAAATTATTGAACAAGAAATCGATGATTGTTCAAAATCGCAATTTACCAATCAACTGTAAAATTTCGGCTTTTTTCGTCAAAAACAATAAAACATCGATAAAAACGAAACGGTAAAACTTCTGCTAACACAAATTCGGCCTAAACGGTTCTAAATTATCTCTAATACTATCTTCGTTTTAAGACGGGAAGAAGGTGCATCGATCTACCAAACACCCTTTATATCGGCTAAATTAAAAGCAGGGTCAAATAGCAGCATTGAAAATAAGCTGTACAGGCCGCGCCAGACATCTTTGGCTCTGAGCGGGCGGTGATCGCTCTTTTTCGCATAGGGTGAGATGGGGTGAGAGAGAGAAAGGTGACAGCTCGCTCTGAGCCAACTGTGGCGCGAACCGTAACATTTTGAAAGCTGCTTTATTTATTGTGAACTACGATTAAACAAATCAGTTTTGACTTACTGTCTGTCACTGGTGATAGTTAAAATATATTTGGTAATGGCCTAAACTTGTACTTGTCCACGAATTAGTTTCGAATATAGCGACCACACAATTGTCAACTTCAAATAAACAGATTATTGTGGCTGAACGGATTTCGATTTTGACCTATCTCGCCTTTTTGTTCGTTAGCCGAGTCGATAAACGATTGAATTGAAGTTCTCGAAACTTCAGGTTCCATTAGGCTGGTACTGACACACACGGTGAAGTTAGTGAAGTGAAGCCGACGTTATCAGATATCGCGAGGAAATCTTCATAATCTCCATAGCTGCGGCGATGGGCTAGCCCCCTGTCATGCAAAATTGAGTATTGAATGACTGGCTGAGCGTGGGCACCCACTGCCACCCCGTATGGGAAAAAGCGTGACATTATGTTATTTGCACGATTCCACATAAGTTATCTTGATGCCCTTTCCAGAACCTTCTCGAATGAATGAAAGGAATCATCAGCCCGATCCTGTGAAAGGAACAATTTTTGAGAGTTACAGCTGCAACCGATTTATAACAGGAAGGAATTGTAAGAGGGAACATTTAATGAGGATTTAACTTTTTGGCTGCTGGTGAATACTTTTTATTCTGTTCAATCCTTTATTTAACTTTTGCGAGTCCTCTTAGAACGTAACTTGCTGCGATTATTAACAGTAGTAGTACATTACTGCCGTGGTGGGGAGAGTCGGCAATTGCTTTCCATATCCGCCATTTATGGTGCTTTAATCAAAAAGAAACAAGGAAAGAAATACAATTTCTATAGAAAAAACCTTTTTAAATTCTCCAGGACATGAAATTCTCGTAAGCTTTTGTATACCTTTCCCTGGACTTCTTAGGTAACAATTGTTCCATGGCCAATTCGGCTCCCGCCCTTAAATCTGGCGGAGTAGGTACATTCAGTCTACATTTCAATCTCATTAGAACTCCTTATAATTTATTCAATAAAATGCATATTCTCAACACTTTCTTTTTAGCTTTTTAGTTTGGTTTCCCGCTAGTGGTAGGTATATTTTTCGTATGCTTTTTTAGCCTAAAATGGGACTGAGCCCAACACGTTTGCCGCATACAGCCCCAGAAGTGGGAAGAAGCCCCCAAGCGACGCACACCGGGGTAGGGGTAGGCCGAGACGTCGATGGCGTGATGACCTGGACAGGTTCCTGCCAGACTGGGCGGGGGCAGCACAGGATAGGGATAAGTGGTCCAAGAAAAGGGAGGCCTTTGCCCAGCAGTGGGACACAAAACAGGCTACATAAAAAATACTTTTTTTAGGCAAAGGTAACTCGATGATACGGCCTTATGTATGCCCGATTTTTTTGTGACTGTGCATATTCAATTCATGTTCGAAATTTAAATAGAACGACACTTTCATTCTTCAATTTCATACTCTATGTTCGAAATTCATATAAGTCTGCACTTTCATACTTACATTTCTGGCCGGTTTCTTTTTTTTTAAATTATGATTATATGAGTCATTGGCTGTAAATTTTATATTGTGCTTATTGAATTTTCCGAACGTCATATGAAAATTGCCGCGCATTTTGAAAAATAGTACATTACTGCAGACGCCGGGAAAGAAGGGCCTGCCGGCTGAGGAGGTTTATACATATATCATAGATCGGATAGTGATACGAAGCCGGCAATCCCTATTCACGGCCAGAGGCATTTATAGTACTTTTCTCAAACACATGCAATGAAATAAAAAATACACCACTCAAAAAACAAATTCAAGTTTAAAAATACTACTAATCGTAAGTTCCGTGCGCCCGTTGATGTCTTTTGCTTTGAGCATAAAATAAAATAAAATATATAGGCAACAAATATAATGATCACTAAAATATTTTTTTCCTACCCAAAAGGGATAAATGAGGACGAAAAGTTCCAAAAAATGTCAAGACAAAATACTGCGGCAGCTTAAAGGGTAAAGGGGGTGAGCGAAGCGAAGCCCACTTTATCCTTCGTGTTAGGTTGAACATGTAAGAACAACAAAAAATACTTAAAACATAAACTTACACAAAACATAAAGAGAAGTTTGGTGATCATTTATCCAAACACAATTTGGTGGACATTTATCCATTCTGGCAGTCATTTCGAATTTAGTAAAATAGGTGCCTTTTTGGTAATCGTTAAAAAATAAGCCAGATATATACTTCCCGGCCTAGGCCTGCAATTTTGTATGAAATTCCTTTACAGTTCTCCCGAGTTGTGCGGCTCGAAAGGTGATACTTTTAAGCCTGTTAGAATGCCCGTAATGACGACATGTCATTGCATGTTTGAGAAAATACAATACTATAATGCTATTATTATAAAAAAACTTGCATGGTTCCCGCTATTATTATAATACGATAATTACTAGTTTTGCGAGATGCATATGACAGGTAAATTCTATCGTACCCAGTGATGTGGTCGAGTTTCCAAACTCGCATTTCCAATCTTCTTAATATGAGGTAAACAAAGAAATGTCATTGGAAAGAACGAAAAATATAATATGAACGTCGAAGTCAACGGGTGTGTTCTGGCCAATGACAGTGCATTGTTTATCTTTAATCCACAAGATCGGTAAATCGAGTTTAGCGTATTCGCCGAAAATTAATTAATCGAAAATAAACGTTTAGGCTTATACTAAGTAATTAGTAAGTTAGGTACATATGTACCTACTTAGATTATATTATAATGAATTGTCAGATCCCAGACCAGAATGGAAACCATAACTTGACTCCTTAGCAACATTAATTGCAAATTCATGAGGATTCAAGTTGTCGAACGCTTTCGCGCTCCCAGCCCGACAAATAGAGAGACCTAGTCGTAGGTAAACAATGAGCAAAATATGATAAAAATAAGATAAGATAAAGATAAAGATGTTTATTTGCCAAGATAAGGGTGCAAGTAGGTGGTAGTATAATATTTAAGAACACCTTATCAGCTATTAATTTTAGCATGAAAATATTTAGTTTTGTACAAAATTAATAATAATATTTACAGTAACTATAAATTAATTACATTTATGATTGAGGAATTCGTCTATTGAGTAAAAGCATTTGACCATTAACCATTTAAACAGATCTGTCCTAAACCTATTTACTGGGAGCTGTTTTATGTGCTCGGGTATCTTATTAAATATTGTAACACACATTGCAGAACAATTGTTTAGATAAAGCGTTGTTCGTGGAATGTGGTTATATACTAATCTAGTAGAGTTTCTTGTATTTCTCGAGTACTTTTCCTTAGCCGTTATATAAGAATGTAAACCAAAGTGACAGCTTTAATTACTTCCACATAAGAAAGAAGAGAGCGCAGGCTTCCGGCGCCGAGCGCTGGAAGCGACAGGGGTGACGTCATCAACTTTACGGCGAAGGATGTGGCTCAGGTTGTCAGGCGAATGGTTCGCGGGAAGTTGCCGGGATTTGATGGGCTCAGTATCGAGCACATCCTATTTATACGGACGGGGGATACAAACTATAATCAATCTGTGGGACTTTCTGCACCCTTCTTCTCCCACATTGGTCCAATGTAGAGAAGTGGCAAAAATGACGATTGCTAAGTAAACGTAAATATCTACAGTAATAAAGTACTTTGACTTTGACTTTGACAACATTTGATTTTTAAATATTTTGACGTCACAAGGAAGTCCGTTAAATAAAGATCTGTCAAGTGCGAGTCGGACTCACACACGCAGGACCCGTACCATCTAACTACAAAGTCTAGAAAAATACAGAAAAAGAAATGCGTTTCCTTGTACAGAGACCCCTTTTCATTTTTTAAATTGCACGTAGTTAATTATTTATTGCTCTAGCAGCAACAGAAATACACAGTCTGTAATCCTTTCAACTCTCTCCTATTACAGTTTATCCGTTAGAGCCCGCTAACGGACAGCGGAGGCTTAGCAACAGGACCCTTCGGGTACGGAACCCAGTATATTCAGCGAGTGGCTTATTTTTTGATAGGTCGTGATGAAGGAATTAGTGATTTTACGTATAATATTGGACCACTGTGGGATAACTGTAGGAAGGCGTAGAAACTCCCACAGATTGATTTTTAGATCTCTTTTAAAAATTGGTTGTGCTTAACCAATACAAATATGAATAATTTAATTTAATTATTAACTGTGTTGAGCTAGATTAACCCCATACATTCCCGTCATTTAAGTAATCTTGAACATTGTAATATCCCTTTTTCGACAAAGTCGCTTTAACATGCTTTTTAAGTTGCTCAAATGGCAATTTCAAAATCTCCAGAGGTATCTTATTGTGGTAGAGAATGCACTGATCTTTGAAATAATTGCTAACCTTCGTGAGTATAAACCGGGCGCACATAATCTGTGATTATTTCTTAGATTGACATTTCCACCTATCGCTAAGTTTGAAAGATGTTGTAAGGTTCTTGTGTACATACATTATATTTTCGAAAATAAATTGACTAGCTACAGTTAGTATGTCAATTTTTTTAAAAAGCTCTCTTAAGGTGTCGATTCGTTTTAAATTATGAATATGAATTACGAATAGCTCTTAATGTAAATTAAAAATAGTTTGAATTCACATACGACCCATCCAATTTAATACCGTTGATTTCTGCCGTTGAATTCTATTGCTTAAGTATGATCTTAGTAAATCCAACGCTTCATTTCTATCTCCGTCATGTTTTTTTTAGTATCATGATCAACACAATCAAATGCCTTAGACAGATCGCAAAACAACGCCGATAACATTCTCTGCGGCCTCCTACGCATATAAAATATGAGATAAAAGGGTAATGCCTGCATCCGTAATTAATTTACCCCTAGTGAAACCGTATTGTTTGACGTGGAGTTGTTTTGTACGGTTGAAGTGTACTATCATTATTTTTGTTGTACGATTTGGATATTCGCGAACCTTTTTGTACTTCAGACATAATAATCGTACCTACTGAAAAGTTACGAAATAAAAACGTGTATAAAGGCGAGCTTATCTCTCACAAGAGAACTCTTCCAGCAAACCAAGTTTGGATGAGATAGGACATATATTTTACTAAATTTACTAACTACCCAGTAAAATACCCAATTGGTTTTGGTAGTATGATAGATTTTTTGTCCAATTCCGATAATAGCAACCCAAAACAAAAAAGTCCTCGAACACCTACAAAGCAATGACCCTCCCAGCGTTTATTATTCCCACTCCCTCAGGCTATCCATCAAAATAAAATAAGATAACACTTGAGGACACGACAAGAAGCTGTTATTTCTTGTTGACTCACTTTAGTAATGCTATCCCTTACATAAACATGGGTGTGGTTAGGGTTGCCAGACGTCAGGATTTGTGAGTGTTTTAAAAAACCTATGTAAAACAATTAACTTCCAAGGTTTAGGCACTTTATTATGCTGGATATGAGGACAGACCATCAGATCTGACTCTGGGTATGAAGGTTTCCTCATGATAGTTTCCGCCACTATTATTACAACAACAAAAAACATTGAATCTTAGCGAATGCTGTGTTATTTTAAATTTAAGAAAAAAGTGCTTCAAGTGCCTAACTTGTGCTCAGCGATCAACCTTCCTTTGCGAATTATTGAATTATGTGTGCAATCAATAAATTGTGAATTATGTATTACTCGTATCCGGGCAATGGCGTGCGCCCCTTGTTGGGGGCTTTAATGGGCTAGATGTATTTATCTAGTGCCAGTTTATAATGAAAACAAAATTATAAACTGGCAACCCTGTGTGGAGTGTGGTGTAGACCATCCCGACTAATACATAGTTTGGGCAATATTTTCGCCACTAAGCCCCACCGTGTGTTTATTTGGTTAGTCGTGGTTTTCGTCGCCATCGTCTATAGGTAGTAAATAATTTTATAAGTTTTTGAAAGCAAAAAGAGGAGATTCAAGCAGCTATCCCTCTCAGATGGAACTGAGGAATACAAACGCAAATAATGTTGAAAGCATCTGTAATCTTTTCGCTCAGAATTTCTCGAGTGTCTCAGGGAGGATAGTCCAGCCACGTCGGTATCCCTTAAAGACATGCAGAATTCGGCTCATTTCCTAAACAGCATTAGTTTTTCTGATAAGGAAGTACTAAACGCCCTTAAAGGACTTGACCCTTATTAAGGAGCCGGTTTGGACGGCATACCTTCTGTCTTTGTAACGAGCTTGCCGTCCCCCTCCGTCATATTTATATTATATTTATCGTTCCCTATCAGAAAGAATATTACCGCAGGACTGGAAGGACGGATTAATAGTACCGATATTTAAATCTAGCCATAAAAATGTCTTCTCGGATTATTGACCTATTTCTATCCTCGCAGTTATGGGCAAGGTCTTCGAAAAACTTTTTGTGCACACCTGACCTGGTTTTTAAAGCCATACATTATTCCCAATCAGCATGGTTTTATGGCTTCACGTTCAACAACAACAAATTTGGTGTCTTATCAGACAGACATTTGCCGCTCATTTGATCACCGTCTCCTTACGGATGTAATTTACACGGACTTTAGGAAGGCTTACGATGGAATTAACCACAGACTAGTAATCGGTAAACTGTCGTCGCACGGCATCGGCGGCAGCCTTATCAAATGGCTGGAGTCATATCTCCACGGTAGAAAGTGCAGAGTGGCGTTATGTGGGCAAACCAGAAATGCATTTCAGGCTCATTCGGGACTCCCTCAGGGATTTCATCTGGGTCCCATACTTTTAACTATGTGATTGACATAATGATGACAGATTCATATTTATGACGGCATTCAACTCTCAGTTAAACATCTTGCTCAACTTATTGCAGAAGAAATATCCTAAGATTGATATAGTTATAGGAGGTGATTTTAACATTAACATTCTAGAAATTAATAATAAGCCTAATCGTTTCATACGAACCATGTCCGAACACAATTTCACTCAATATATAAATTCCCCTACACACTTCACAAAAACAAGTAGCTCCTGCATTGACTTAGTATTCACAAACTCTAACAAATACCAAGAGTCATCTGTAAAAAACCTAGGATTTACAAATCATATGGCTATTGAATTAATCCTTAAAATACCCCCACCTCTTTCTCCTCAAACTGATTTCTGGCACACACATAAAAGAATGTATTCAAAAAGAAACATGGATCTTTTCAAAAATTCACTCATAGATATCGACTGGGAAAAAATCCTGATCAGAGAGTCAAACGTTAACGATAATTATAATATGTTTCACTCAATCCTAACAGATATATTAAATAAATTCATTCCAATTCAAAAAATAAAACTTCAGTTCAAAAAGAAAAAACTATGGTTGACCACTGGTATCAAAAAATCCTGCCATAATAAGAGACTCCTAAAGTTTCATGCTCTACAATCTAACAGCGAATTACTATACCATCACTATAAAACATACGAAAAAATGCTCAAAAAAACAGTAAATACATCAAAAAAATTACAGTACATATCACAAATGAAAACATCAAACAATAAAATAAAAACTATGTGGAAAATAATTAATGAACGTACCAATAAAAACAAATTAAAATTAAAAGAAAACATTAAACTAAATATAAACGCCTTTGAACAATCAGACCCCAATATTATCTCGAAACATTTCAATAACCATTTCGCTTCGATAGGTCAAATTAAACATGCAAACGCCAAGGGACGACCAGTAATACTTCCTACTACAAACACAATGTACCTTCACTTCGTTACATATCGTGAGGTATCTAAAATCTTAAGAAATCTCAAAAACAAGAAAAGCTGTGGTTTCGATGACTTCCCCCCAATTCTATTTAAGCATTGCGCTGACCTACTTACTACACCCCTTTGCCTGTTAATCAACCAATCCTTCGAACAAGGCGTATTCCCATCACTTTTGAAGAAAGCAGTTATCACACCAGTTCATAAGAGAAAATCTAAAACCAACACTGACAACTATCGGCCCATTGCAGTTCTTCCTACATCAGCCAAAATATTTGAAAAAGCTATCCACGACCGAATCTATTCCTTCTGTGAAAAATTCAACGTATTTCATCACTCCCAAAATGGTTTTCGGAAAAATCATTCATCTACTCTCGCCGTCTTTAAATTCACACAGGAAATTCTTAATATACTTAGAAATAAACATTACGCTGTTGGTATACTGATCGACATGACGAAAGCTTATGATAAAGTTCAGTTTAATATACTGTTGAATAAGTTAAACGGTGTGGGCATTAGAGGCAAAGCACACGACTGGCTTACTTCATATTTACACAATAGAGAACAATACGTCCAAATAGAATATTATAATCAGACTACAAGAGAAATCGTATACCATAAATCTGACTGCATAACTACTCATGCCTCAATACCTCAAGGTAGCGTAATCGGATGCCTACTTTTTCTTATTTATATCAACGATCTCCCAAAAATTCTAAATGACCCTTGCATCCTATTTGCTGATGACATATCCCTAGTTTCCTCCCACAAAAATAACGATAATATAAACGAAAAACTCACAAAATGCCTTGACACCATTACTGACTGGATGACTGACCACAACCTCGAAATAAATCCCCAGAAAACTAAATTAATAACGTTTTATCCACATCAAAAACCGCCCCTCGATATCAACTTTAGCTATAATAATATTCCACTAGAAATAATAAAAGAGGCAAATTTATTAGGAATTATCATAGACTCTCACTTAAATTGGAAGTCGCATGTACAGAAACTTAAAGGTAAAATATCTAAATTCTCATATGCTTTAAGGGAAGTAAAAAAATCAACTAACACCGCCACTGCTCTTTCAGCATACTACGCACACGCACATTCCTTACTTAATTATGGCATCATACTGTGGGGAAACAGCACCGACGCTCCACAATTATTTAGACTACAGAAAAAGCTGCTGAGAATTATAGCAAACATAGAACCAACACACACATGTAAACCACATTTCAAAACATATAGCATCCTCACCCTCCCCTCTATTTACTTATTCGAAATAATAAAGCTAGTCAGAAAATACCCAGAAACATACAAGACCAGAGACACACTGAATAACTTATACTCCTTCAGACACAAACACAAAATTCTCCTCCCAAAAATTTATATGTCATTGCAATCCACTAACACATATATTATGTCCATAACCATCTATAACAAACTTCCAGATAGTTACAAAAATATTTCTAACGAAATAGAATTCCTAAAGAAAGTAAAAAATCATCTCCTCCAAAAAGCGTACTACAGCATTGAAGAATATTTAAATGAAACACACTTTCTATAATCACACACAAACACTCACACACATGCACTTACACACCCTCAAACACACTCATAACACACACACAGGTACACATACACAAATGCATGTAAATCTTATAATTATAATACTTTAATGTTACGCTAATACTGTAGATAATAGTAGGTAATGATCTCATTGTTATAAAGTTAACCATTTTATGATATTTTATTATTGTGCAAGTTAGATGTAAGATATTGCAGTGCCCTCACTGGGTTCATTGTCGGTTCTTCAAATTCTATATATATATATATATATATATCACCATATACCACCACAATGTCGCAATAAACGTTTTGAGTTTGAGTTTGAGTTTGGGCATTTTGCAAATTATTAAAATTGTGGACGTTTCAGTCTAATTTTTACACAAGATTTCATAGCAAAATTCGGTCCTTATACATCGTCATCATCAGCCTGTCAGGAGACCCACTGTTGGGTATAGGCCTACTCATAAACACGCCATTCAGTACGGTCCATATACTTTCAGTATCAATCATACAAACAAATACTACACGCGATTACATTACACTACACTAGTTGGTGAAGTTGGTACTACTTAACAAGCTAAACAAGTGCAGAGCAATGATCAATGCCACAATGCCGGTAGAACATGCGATTCCTGAACACATCAAAGAGAGATTATGATATGTGTGTAGATATACTAGTGTATGTAACTGTACATAATTAGGCATTAAAACTCAAGAGTTGGTTTATAAAACGAGCCGAAGGCGAGAATGTCCTCCATTATGTATCAGTCAAAAAGTACTATCATATTAGTAGTTTATGTGACTGATACATAATGGAAGGCATTAAAACTCGAGAGCGGGTTTAAGAAACGGGCCGAAGGCGAGTTTCATAATAATATCACTCGAGAGTTTTAATGCCTAATTATGTACAGTTACATACACTAGTTTATCAACACACATATCATAAGCTCTTTTTGGCAATGTGGCATTGAGTTGTTAAGCTTGTTCTGTAGTACCAACTTCACAGACAAAGTAGACTTCACAGAAATTCGAATGTCATAATATGTAGAAAATTTACACATTATGGTCATAATGTTCAATATTCAGATAAGACATGATTTTTACAAAGTAGTTTCACATTATGCTGATCGTAACGTGCGGTTATACTTAGAATCTTCTTCTACTATTCGCATAGATTACTTAGAATCTTTAGAAAATCTTCATAATTCATAATTCTTTATTGCACACACATATTCAATTTAAAAGGTAACATTAGGAGAAATCATATGTACAAAGGCGAGCTTATCTCTAAAAAGAGATTTCTTCCAGCAAACCAAGGCATGAAAGGGAAATGTATCATGAAAGGGTAGGCAGTGTACAATATCTAATATCTAATTTATACTAAAATACATATAATATAAAATACGGAAAATAAAATACTTATATACCAGACAACTAAATACAATACATACATATACCTGCAAATATAGTTTATATATTATAATGATATACCTACATACTATAACTCTCACGAAAGAGAGAGGAAGTGCTCTTTTACCCGGTTTTTGAAAGAGACAATAGTGGGAATGTCTCTTATAGTGCAAGGTAGTGCGTTCCACAGTCGGACCGCCTGCAGCCTGAATGAGTGCTCATATGCCGAGGTGTTATGCCTTGGAGTGGCTAAGAGTGAGACCGTGTGAGATCTCCGGTGCCGATCTCCTGAAAAGAGATACTCAAAGCGTTCTCGAAGGTAGCTGGGGTAGCGCGGGTTTTTCAATATATTGAAAAGATAAGAGAGAATATGAGTGTCTCGGCGACGACGAATTGGAAGCCACCCCAACTCTTTGCGATATTGAGAAACATGGTCGAATTTGCGCAACCCGAAGATAAACCGAATCCCAAGATTCTGAAGTCGTTCGAGTTTGTTCAGTAGATCTTCGTTCGCGCTCGCCCAACAGACATCGGCGTAGTCGATTAGCGGCAGAAGAAGGGACTGAGCAAGGGTGATTTTGGTCTGCCGTGGCAAGAAGTACTGCAAACGCCTGAGGGAGTGAAAAGACGCAAAGACCCATCTGCTGACCTCGCTGACATGTGGAGACCAAGACAGCAGGTTGTAAAAAATAACCCCAAGGTTTTTCGCCTGATCTGTATACTCTATTGTGATGCCATCATATAACACAGGAACAATATGTTTTTGTATCAAGGAAAGCGTGTGCCTGGTTCCTAAAAGCATGGCTTGTGATTTGGTCGGGTTTACCAACAGCCCGTATGATAAGGCCCAGTCTTTCACATTCTCGAGGTCAGCATTCAGTGCCTCCACGGTTAAGGCTACATCGCAGGGGCAAAAGTGGCGATAAATTTGGAGATCATCTGCGTACAGATGATATGAAGAAGAGATAACGTCGGAGATAGAGTTGATGAAGACTGAAAATAGAAGAGGAGAGAGAATACCACCTTGAGGTAATCCTGAGGAAAGATCACACCATTGAGTTTCAGTCTCTTCAGACTTAATGCGTTGCTGACGACCTCTCAGGTATGAGTGGAACCAGTTAGCAGCATGGACGGAGACATTCAGTGAGCTCAATATAGCGACCAGAATGTCAAAATCGACGCAGTTAAAGGCATTGCTGAAGTCAAGCAGGGCTAGGACCGTGACCAACTTCTGATCCATGGCTAGCTGTATGTCATCGCTGACTTTTAAGAGTGCTGTGGTAGTACTATGGCCCGGTCTGAACCCAGATTGGAAAGGATTGAGAAGTTTATTTGATGAAAGGTAGGAAGAGAGTTGGGAGTGGACTATGGATTCAAGGACTTTGGAGAGAATGGGTAAGATAGATATGGGCCTATAATCTTTGAAGGAGGAGGGATTGGATTTTTTGGCAGTGGGATAACGAGTGCTTTCTTCCACAGGCTAGGAAAGGAGCTTACCGAGAGAGAGAAGTTGATGATGTGGGTAATTGGAGGAAGCAACTCCTCAAGGACGCTGTGGATCATCTGATGGCTGACGTTGTCACCACCAGCAGCTTTGGAAGTGATAGCTAGCACTGCCTTTCTAACTGCACCGATTCCAACAAGCTTAAAGTTAAACGGTGAGGTGCAGACTGCAGCCCTCGACCGTAGACAATGAAGGGTTGCCTCCTTAGTGGTAGGGTCCATCACGACGGGAGGAGAAGAAAAAAACTGGTTGAGACCGTTGAGATCGATATTACTTGAAGAAGATTCCTGGGACTTGCCAACACCAATGGTCTTAAGGAACTTCCATACCTGAGCTGGAGTGTACATCTCTATACGCTCATGGATGTGGCGTCGCTTGGCATCGCGGCACATGCGGTTGCACAGGTTGCGGAGGCGTTTAAAAGCTAGAAGATTGTCGTTGGTCGGGTCCCTCTTATATCGCCCTTTTGCACGGTTTCTTTTTGCCATTAAACGCTTGATGGCGTCGGTCAGCCACGGGGCAGGAAGATGTTTGACCCTGACTTTTTTCATTGGTGCATGCTTGTCGAAGAGCCCAAGGACAATTGAGTTGAACTTCAGGATTTTGTCATCAACGGTCTCACAAGTCATGACAGGGTTCCAATCAACAGATGAGGCATCGGATTTAAGGGAGTCGAGGTCCACACCTTTGAAGCTCCGAATATCCAGAAATTTGGCTTTGCGCTTAGGGGGCCTAACTCTGTATGAAAGATAAACCAGGTCGTGATAAGAGAACGGAGCGGTAAGCTGACCATGAGAAACCACCTTGGCTGTGTTGGAGATGATCATGAGATCGAGTAGGGAGGGAGTACAATGTGGTTGAAAGTGAGTAGCGCCGACGGGAAGAATATGTAAGTTGAAGAAATTTACAATAGATTCAAGTTTGGTAGAGCGGGCGTTATTTTTAAGAAGGCAGGTGTTAAAATCCCCGAGGATGAGAGTGTCACTATAGAGAGGGGTCAAGTCACATAGTAGCTTTTCAAAAGATTCAAAGTAATCGATGCGGAGTGAGGGGCTATAATAAACACCCAGAAGAATATTGTTGTGACGCAAGCTGACCTCAAGGAAGAGATGCTCAGCCGAACCAGAGTACAGGCTTGGCGAGAGGCTGATGACTTTACAAGGAATGTCAGAACGTAAGTAGATTGCAACGCCGCCATCAGCTTTACCCGTCCTATCGTTGCGATAGAGCCTGAACCCTGGCAGAGAATACAAGGAGGAAGGAAGAGATGGTTTGAGAAAGGATTCTGAGACAAGAACTCCATGTATATTCTGATCGCTAAAAGCTTCAAGGAGGTCAGCATAGCTAGCAGGAATAATTTGGGCGTTAATATGTACGACATTGAAATTTAACTCCGACTGCGTGAACACGCGTTTCAGGCTGCTGGACAGTGACGCGTCCGCCAGGGAGTCGGCACTTCCTGCACCAAGAGAGTCACCGGTGGAAGAACATGTGAAAATGCTATCTGTAAAATTATATATGATATCCATAAAATAAAATAAATATACTACAATAGCTATAAAATAAATATAAAACTAATCTATAATCCTTGCCTTACGAGGTATAACTCTAAATTAATTAAAATACTAAAAGCCTGAACCCAGTCACACTGGGGTTGCTGGGAAAGGAATCCATTACATCATTACACATTACACAGTTTGAGGCAATACACTAAAAACGAACAAGCCGGACCGTGAAACGAAGTTTTTGTAGTTTGAATGGGACGTCATCTACATTTCGTTCCGTTCCGAAAACATGAAAACAAAATAAACATAGATACAATCAGATATAAATCGAAAGTCGAATCAGACAGAAATGACGTCTCATATTAAGTGATAACAAAGTAAAAGATACATATAGAGTAAGTGGAACACGCCCCACACGTTCCGTTGAAAAATAAATAGACTCAATACATTTATATTATTAATCTGTGATTGACACATGCATGACATTTAGAGATTTGTTGTTTTGAGCTATGTTTTTTTTTTATTGATGTGAAGTCAAGATTTTTTTGGAAGAAGAAGCGTTATTGAATAGACATAATAAATTATAAACCTACCTACAAGCTAAAACAAGAATGAAGAAAGTCCTTATAATCCGCACAAATAAGGAGAACACTTCGGGCACTGCTGCCCGAAAAACTGCAGTTTTTCGGGGAAATGTGACGTAGCGACCTACTTCTTGGCTCCTGGCGGCGGCGGCACTCCTTTGCGCCTGTTGCTGGGGGGACGTTTGTCCATGCCCGACGCTGCAGCAGCCGTGGAAGCAGCAACCGAGGACGCAACAGTAGCTTTGGGCGCAGCAACAGCAGGGGTCGGCTTGGCAGGCGTCTCGTCTCGCCCAGATTGAGGGGTGGAAGGAGGAAACTTGCTGGTGTACTCCAGCAATTCCGCCATACACTCCACCTTCCGCCTGGTCTTGTCTGGGAGTAATATAATGATCCTGCCCTCCGTCGTCCAACATTTTTGCACACCGAAGTGTTTCCTGGCGGCCATAAAAACAGTGTGTCTGGACTTAGTGAGAAACTCTGTCATAGTGATCCCCATCCCCTTTAAGGAAGTCTTGCCCTTCCAAGCCTCAGACCGCGAACTCAATGTACTGAACCTGACAAGCAAGGGGCGGGCTTTTGATGCCTTTCCTTAAGGGCCAAGTCTGTGGACAACACTTATATCTGACACACACTGCGGCGACATCTTCATTTGGTTGCATAATACTGCTTTAGCAACTTCGTCCGCCTGTTCTTCTGCCCCCTCGGACACTCCATGAAGCAGAAGCACCTTCCGCCTACTTCCCATCTCGAGCCTGTCCTGACCCACAAGTAGCAGCTCCAATTGCGAGCGCAACATGTTGAGGCAGTTCCAAGTAAAGGCCCTGAACTCCATGAACTCGCTGCTGATGGTGCTGAGATCAGGAGGGCTGCTGGACATCGACATGGTGGAGACCTCCCGCAACTCCTTTTCATACTGCGACATCCGGGTATTGAAGGTTTCAGCAATCTTGTCCATGTTGGCGCTTAGCTTTGTATACAAGGTCATGTTGGTGTTGTGAAATTGTGTGAATATGATCCAGGTGAGAGTAAATTATTTATCCAGTGTAATGGTAGGTTCAGTCTTGAATTTAACTAAGAATATCTAGCATTTAATAGAAGAATTTAATATTAATTTAATATACTATAGAAGACAAAAAATTTTGTTGATGTTGGTCTGACTACCCCCAAAGGAAAAAAGTGACTTGACTTTTCTCTATAGTTACACTGTCATCCTCGGTGATTTTAACACCGGTCTCATAAAAAATAACGCCCGTTCTGCCAGACTCATTTGACTTACTTACTTTTCTATCGAAAGCCTTACTATAGTCAGTATAAATTATGTCAACTTGACAGCCACCCGCCATTGAATCAGTAAAAAATCAGTAAACAGTACATGATTCGACCATAGGTTTAGTCAAATTCCAAGGATTTATAGTAGATTAGGTGGAATCAGCCATGTTTGAATCGGCCATGTTAAATCGGCCATATATGATACAGGTGTCATCACATTCCAAGGGGTCGACCTAACCCCGGTAGGTTAGGTCGAGATCATAGTCGCTCAATTTATAGCGGCACCCTTAAACACACATTGATCTAACTCCCAAGATGTCGAACGAACAGTGGACAACGCATTAAGCTTACACTTCCTACCACGCGAGAGGTCCCGGCTCGATCCCCGGCTGGGGATACAGAAAAGATAAACAGATCTTGGATGTTTGTATGTGTGTGACGTCGCTGTTTCTGGTTCCACGACACAGGATATCCTAGTGTGGGGCCAAAAGCAATGTATGTGCCTGTATGTAAATGTTTATATTACTTCGAGTTGAGATTTGATTTTATAGCGACTAGATCCTGAGCTAATATTCTATAGTTTAGCCGTAAGGGGTGGAAAGTAACAGAGTCTGAAAGCCTTGGACCTGGTGGTTCGACTGATCGAACAACCAGGATTATTTTACCTGGTCCATGAAACTGAATCAGTTGGCAGCACGAGTTATTTTTAAAAATTAAATAATTAATGAGCTTGTTAAAGCATTTGTTTTGAAAACTTAAGAAAGAATAATTATTCTATTAATTTATACTAAAATAAGTTATTGATAATTAATATTAAATAGAATTTTTAATCCTAAATAAAATATTAAAAAATTTAATGAAACTGGCAAATATCTTTTTCAAGCTAAATATATATTAACTTATCATAATGATACCGAGGAAGAGTCCCTCGCACTCAAATAAAAATAAACGATAATAAAGTTATTTTTAAATAAAAAAAAATATATAAATAATAACCACCTAAATATATAATTGAAAAAATCAATCTTATAAATAAAATTCTAGCATACTCTGCTAAAAAAATTAATGCAAAACCCCTCTTCTATACTCAATATTAAATCCAGAAACTAATTCTCTTTCCCCCTCTGCAAAATCAAAAGGTGTACGATTAGTTTTTGCATTCTAGAAGATAGTCATATCATAGCTAAAGGAACTCTGAACGCACATCAAATCTGAAACTTTGACAATGTGTTCGCAAACTATTTAGAATTTGCAATCAGGTATTTTTATAATGACTAACGATGTCTCGTTTGATGTCCAATTTTCATCGGAGTAGATAGGGTATCCTATAGTGGAGACAGAACCCAGAACAATGTTTATGTTTGTTTACTCAGTATGTCCAGGAAAACAAATATTGTTATTGTTAAGTCGATATAACAGAGTTTGCCCTGAAAACAACCCCTATCTGCTTAAAAGAATGGCTTCAATTTCAAGTACCTACGCGTTAAGCATGATATGTTCCCGACTATCCACACAAGTTGGGATATACGAGAAGTCACTTCAAGCAATAACCTCAGTTTATAGTCGACATAAACTTCAATTCCAGTTATATAACTCCATATTTGTTCCGGTTTATTACCGTCTTTCGCGTTAGCACTGCGATAGCGGTCATTGACTCCTGTCTACCACTGTATTTATTTATTTATTTATTTATTTAATATGCAATTACGATGTACAACATTACAGGTATACACCCAATGCGCTGTACAAAGTCTAATAGTTATACAATGTCAGAATCAATTTAGGTAAGTCGATTTCACAGGTAGGGAACAAAGGGTACAAATTCGTAGAAAATACTACATATCAAATCACATTAAACATTAACTTTAGGTCAAATTCAAATAGTATTAAACATTATTAGGTATGTCAAGGGTACTAAATTAAAATGTCAATGCAAAAAATAATAATAATAATATTTCTAAGACAACACTTTCACTCCTTCATCTCGCAGAACCTGCCACATTCTCGCACAATATGCCTCCACTCATCACCAAACAGATCAGTCAGTGGTGCAGCAGCCAGCAGAGCATTGAGGCTATCCCGCGCCCTCACCAGTGGAGACTGCTGGCGCGCCACCGTGCGGTACGTGCCGCCCGCTAACAGCTGGTGCCTACGCGCGCGGAGATAACTGTCGGGCACGTATAGCGCGCATACCGTACCGACAAGCGCGACACAGTCACTGTCGCCTCGCAACAATCGACACACAGTCAGAAGCTGCTCGGTGTTACGTCTGACCTCTAGTGAGTTGTATCCGAGCATACCCAATATAAAAGCGGATGGATAAAGATAAGGGTAGTATCCAAATTTCCGCTTATATAGGTATCGTAGGAAAGCTTTGTGTACCTTCTCGAGCAAAAGTATGTAGGAGCTTTCATGCGGATTCCAAACCACCGAGCTAGATTCAAGTTTGGTTCTCACTAGGGCCATGTAGAGAAGCTGGACCACATCCAGGTTATGGAATCCCTTACTATTTCGTATTACAAACCCCAATCTTTTGAAGCATTCCTTGGCCAATTTGCTCACGTGCTCATGGAATGTAAGTTTAGGGTCGAACGTAACACCGAGGTCCCTAATCGAATACACTCGAGTCAAAGACTCCGCACCGAGTGTATATATCGCGCTTATAGGATGAGAGGAGCGCGTAAAGGACATTACATAGCACTTGGCAGTATTGAAGAGGAGTTTATTGTTCACACTCCACCTATGAACCGCGTCTAAATCTTCCTGCAGCAAACTACAATCATCCTCTGAACTCACGGGAAGTATCAGTTTCAGATCGTCCGCATACAGAAAGCAATTGGCGTGTTTAAGCTCTAATTCCAGGTCATTTATCATAATGATAAATAACAACGGCCCGATAATAGACCCTTGGCTAACGCCCGACCGTGTATGGTACGGCTGGGACTCAAAACAGCCGTGTCGTACATATTGCTGGCGGTTCTTGAGGTAGTCAGCGAAGAAAACCAACAGCCGTGGGGCAAATCCAATGGCACATAACTTCTTCATTAGGACATCATTATCGACTCTGTCGAACGCCTTACGAAAGTCCATATAGGCGACGTCCACCTGACATCCCTTGTCCATGCACTTCGACACAATCTCGACTAAAGTCAGCAAGTTGGTGTTAACTGAGCGGCGACTCCTGAATCCGTGTTGCGAGTCGCTCAGATAAGGCGCAATCTGCGAACTGATTTTGTCTTTTATGATCGACTCGAACAGTTTTGCCAATGAACTCAGGATCGCAATAGGTCGATATTGATCAACGGAGGCAGTGTCACTTGTCTTGGGGAAAGGACTGACTCGAGAAAGCTTCCAGCTGGTGGGGTACTTACCTTGTTCAAGAACAAGATTGAATATCCGACCCAAAGGTAAAACCAGCTGATCGCTGTAGGCCTTCAAAAAGTAGGGAGGGACGTTGTCCGGTCCAATTGCGCTCCTTGGCCTTAGCTGCTTCAGCCCTTCCTTTATGTCCCTACTGGAAATATGTGAAACTTGTATGTGATTAGCAGTGCACGAGTCACCAGAAATGTTTACCAGATCTGGATCGAGCGCTGGCTCATCAGGGAGGAAAACGTCTGAGAAGTAGTTTGCAAATGCGGCTTGTTTGCAAATGTGTTCTCGGCCCCGATGCGTGACCCGAGGTTCGAAACCACCCTTCGATCGTAGGCCACTTACATATTTCCAAAATGCGCGTGGGTTATGTCTAATATTGCTTTCAATACTACTCATGTGGTTGGCGTAGGCTGTATCTACGCGACACTTGAGGTTGGCTCTTAGCTCGCTGAATGAGACGTAGTCAGCCGGCCTCCTCCCCGTTTTCCATTTACGGTGGAGTATGGCCTTCGTGGCCAAGTCCCTTATTATATCACCAGTGAACCACACCGGGTATCTCCTTGTAGGCTGGGTTGGTCTGGTCTTCTTCGGGATACAGTTGTTGAAGACTCCGTAAATGGAATCGTAGAAGCGACCGACTGCCGTCTCTACATCAGTAGCTTCGAGAATACTGTCCCAAGATGTGCTACACATGAGTTCGTACAGGACTGCGTGATTGCCCTTGGCAAAGTTCCAGTCATTGCGACCTCCAATGTGGGATCCAAGCGGCCAGATCGCTGGCCAGCTTTCTGCGCATACAACACGGGCACAATGACGTCGAGAGGCGGGTGGTAGGCGTCAGTACGTGGCACCAGGCTTCCTGACACGGAAGCGCGCACAGTTACGTCACGCACACTCTCCGGCAGTAACACCACATCAAGCACGCCATCATGATCATTTTTCACTTCATTCGTTTCATACATACCACATACACTTAGAAAATAACAATAATAGTTAAGTGTTTCAACTGAAGCACTGTTCAAATTGAGGTCTCCTAGAATAATTAATGTACCGTTCACTTGGACTACATTTTCCTCTGTTTTCGAAAACCAGTTCATATACTCGGCGTCCTTATCCGCCTGGGTGATTTTCTTCTTGTTTTTCTATCTGCTGGGATCTATGTAAACTACACAGACGGTAACCGTCACTACCCCAACAGTCACAGTCGCCCAGAGATCTTCACCGTTCGGCGTTTCAAGGTCGCGGCGTCGTCTCAGTGTGATGCCAGGGCGGGCGGCGAGCAGCACGCCTCCGCACGCGGTAGCGCGGTCCCGGCGCAGCACGCTCCAGCCTCTCGCTGTGACCTCGGCATCTCCAACCGACGAGTCTAGGAACGTCTCCGTAGCGGCGACGAGGTGGTGATCCAGCACCAGCAGGTTATGCCGCCAAAACTCCAACCGCGTTTTGATACCACGGACATTTTGATAAAGGATATCAAGACATTCATTGGGGTGGGCGGGGCGGTGATTTATTTTTACTGTTTTTGTAGAGCTCAAAGTAGGTCTGAAAGGGCAGCCACTCCTTGATACGGGCGTCAACAGGCCACACATCCATGGAGAAGCAGGTGTCAAAAAGCGACTCTGGAACACCTATTTTGAAGGACTTGTACGCCCACTTTGTCGACAATCTGTTTGCGCTAATGTGTGACAGGCCGATAGGGCCGCTATTGCGCTGATATTCCCAGCTTTCTTGAGCACAAAATGCACCTCTCCGTATGTTTACGTAAGGCGGATTGCTATAAACACTACTGGTGTTGGAAGAGGCAGACGTCGTTTTTTTCAAGCTATTCAGCTCCGCTTTTAATAGCTCGAACTCCTTCACAGTAACGTACTTTGAGGTTTCAGTCGCATATTTTTCCTGGATCTCTCTCAGTTCTTTTTGCACAGCTACTATGTCTGTTAAAAGCTGTGTTACGTCTACAGGCTGTAAATTATTGCAGCACGAACACTTCAGCACGTTAGAGGACATTGCCCTTGTCGGTTTGAGAGGCCGGAATAAGAAGAAGAAGAAGAGGAAAGTACGTGCGGCTTCAAGAGTACCAGGCTAGCAGAAAGCGGAGAGCGTGTTACAGTGCTGGTATGGGTCAGCATAAACTGGTTGCGAGATCGAAGGCTCCGCCGCCGTACAGCAGTGAGATGTTAGATGTTTGCGTGTAACCGAGCGTAATGTACGGGCTGAGTATTATTTAGGTATTCGAACGTTATTCTCGCAATTTTTTGTTTTTTTTATGTCTGGCCACACTGGTAGTTGTCAGTTGCTTGACGTGATTTGACTGACAGTTACAGACAGCTGATATGTGCTATTGTGAGGGTGTTAGATGTTGTTGAATTCCTTTGTTTTAGTCCCGTGTATCAATGTGTAGGTGCCATTTGAACTAACGGAAAACAACAAATTTACCTAGAAAAGCCTCGTATTCCCTGGAAAACTCGTACTTCTCTGTGTCCACAGGTTCGGACACAGGTTTGAGGTTAGGTTTCCAGTATCTGCTTGTTTATGACCGAGGTTAATCACTTTAAACTGTTTTTACTATTAAATATGTTCGGAGGAAGAAAAAAAAAACAATGTTTACAGGTAAACGATTATGCTCGTGATTGGGTTACCTACCGATGCTTACTTATTGCGTGCAACGTTTGAAAGTACTATCGTTTAGCTTATCATGGTAGCGGTCCGCGATCGTTACCATGGTTACCGACCGTTACCAAAGTTTCCATTTATGATTCGGTTCTCAGTGGCAGTCGGGTCAATGACCGCTATCGCAGTGCTAACCCGTATATATTACCAGCAATCTGTATAATGCAGGTATTATATATAATATCTAGGCAATATATATAATACCTGGGGCGTTCAGGCAATGTATGAGATATTATTAATATTGATATCTATAACATACTCTACTTAGGTAATATACACAACGCCCAGGGATTATACATATAGAATACCTAATTGGCCACTGGCAATGTGTAAAATAAATAGATTTTGATAGATAGAATATCAAAGCAAAACACTGCGGTAGCTTAGGTGAAGGGTAATTTACCCTTCAGCTAAGCTAACGCAGTGTTTTACGCTTTTACATACATCACCGACTGCGCATTGGGTATTATGTAAAATACCTAAGCAAAGGATAAAATAAATAAAATTTCATACATTACCTGCACGTTTTAGGCATTATATATATTGCCTAGGGATTATATATAATGCCGGATTATACAGAGTGCCAGTAACATATACACATAGTTCCCTCAGTTCCGGTTCAGTGACAAGGACGAGACGATGGTCAACTTTAGATACCTATCGATTATTTGTCGTTTGGATTGTAACAAGAATTTTACTGACCTAGCTCAGTGATGGGTCTTGATACTTGGTTTGGCGGTGTGACGAATCAAGTTGTTATATATATATATATATACATCATTTTACCCTCTTCCTTGGGCTCATCACCTGAGTAGCTTCGAGTTTACTTACGTCCATGCTGTAGAAGGGGATAGCTGTGTCGGACAGGCTTATATCGGTAAGTTACATTGACGTGAAATTCGGTAGGGGTCTCTCAGACCCCATGTTACCGCTTACGTGATTTTTTAACGTAATTTTGCTATATTGATTTTTCGTATTTTTCATATTTTCGTATATTATATTAACCGAGACCAGGTCAAACACCAGGAAAGCCTGCGCCAGTTGTCGTCCTCGATTAAATCGCAAATCACATCACCATTGTGATTCGAGTCCGAAACGTGTGGGCTTGCAGTGTGAAAAAAAATATGCCCTGACTGCATATAAAAATTGACAAAATTTGACCATTGTCAATTTCGTGAAATTACACTTTTGATTAGAGTTGTTTTTTTAAAATCATTATTACTTCAATATAACAGAAAAAATTGTGTTTTTTCGAAATATGTTGATTTAATTTTTTGCTTTTGTAATTTGTGATGTTATCTCTAGTTTTTTGATTGTAAAGACGACATACATTGAAATCACTAGATCTTAACAAAAAGATGTATTCAGGGTATAGTTATTTTTAATGGCACTCAGAGATGAAATAGTGCAGGAAAATTAAAGAAAACATTGCCCGAACCCATACATTTGAAACATTTAGCTAAATGTTGGTGGAAATGTCGAAGAAATTCTTCTGTTTAATATCCTAAGATTCCCGAAAAAATCTATCTTGGGGATAATCGACTGTCATAATAAAACTGATTCTAATTTTCAAACAAACTTTTGTGGGGGAAATAAAATAAAATTGAACTTACGGCCTGGAGGCTTCAACTCCCTATCTGCCAAATTTCTGATTCCAGGTCCAGTAGGTCCCCAAGATGTTTTTTTCAGGAACTTTATGATAACAACCAGAACATTATACTTTGTCATTTCCATCATTTTTGAGCTTGGATGTTTCAAATGTTCGGGTCAAAGTTAAAAGTTTCCTGCACTATTATTGGAAATTGGACTTCAAATAAAAAATTAAATCATTTAGATTTCACATCATAAATATCATAACAATTTTGGGGAATGATAAAATTCGTTTGACAACATTACCCAAGAAACCTTTGTTTAGCTAAAAAGTAACTTTGTATGCAGGCCCCTACATTGCTTCTGGCCCCACAATCTCAACCTTAACTTCATTAATACCCTTTGGCCAAAAGCGTTTTCAAACCAAATTATTATCCAAATTAGCGAAACACCGAGGGTCTAGTTAAAGATAATAAATTTCGCTTTTACCCTGAACCTTTCGTGTTAAAAGGTGTACTCAGCACATTAACAATTGAATTCAGAATTAATTATTTTGGCGGTTTTGTGAAAGCAAATTGGGAATGCAGAGATTTAGACATCGGCGAGGTGAAGCTAACGAACCTTCGCTTCGCCGACGTTATAGTCCTGTTCTCTAATTCCTCTCCTGAGCTTCAATTTTTAGCAACAACTCAGCCAAGTAACCCTCGAGGTTGGTCCTAGCATGAATATGTCGAAGACCAAGGGGATATCTTAGAGCAAGGAGCATACAGTCAGAATTTCATATGCACACGAATATATCTATCTAGGCTATCTAGGGAACCAGAAACAGCGACATCACACACACATAATCACGATCAAGCGCCGAAATGATAGGGTATGTCCACAACCTAAAACTTTCCGGACCTCCTTTGTTCACAGATTCTTTCCTTTCCTTGGACCTTTGCTGTATAATAAAATCAATAGAAAAATAGACATTTACTCTCTTACCACCTATCATTTCAAGAAAACCATTTTCAATACTCTTCAAATTCTGAATTATGACCAAACAGAACAACTACTAATGACTATAGATTAGGTGCTAAACATTAATCTGATCTCTTATATTTATTCCTGATAATAATAATATGAGTACTTTTTGTAATTGAATCTGTCTTACTTTGTTTTGCACTCCTTGACATTATTATAGTAGTTTATGTGACTGTTACATAATGGAGGGCATTAAAACTCGAGAGTTTTAATGCCTTATTATGTACAGTTACATACACTAGTTTATCTACACACATATCATAAGCTCTCTTTGATGTGTTCAGGAACCGCATGTTTGACCGGCATTGTGGTTCTGCAATTGTTTAGCTTGTTCTTTAGTACCAACTTCACGCAGATGGGCGTCGGCGTTCGAAATTTGAATGTCAGTACCAACTTCACAGACAAACTAGGGACGGCACGCGGGTGGGCGTCGGCGTTCGAAATTTGAATGTCAGTACCAACTTCACAGACAAACTAGGGACGGCACGCGGGTGGGCGTCGGCGTTCGAAATTTGAATGTCATTATATGTAGAAAAACTACACATAATGACCATTATGTGTAGTTTTCCAGATACGAAACGAGTTTTTACCAAGTAGTTTAACATAATGCTGATCGTAACGTGCGGTTTTTGAACTCAGTAAAGAGGGTTTATGATACGTGTGTAGATAAAATATATTAATGAGTATAGTACCAAATAGCATATCAAGTGCCTGTAAACTCCTCACCACACACCCTCTCACACACACTCATTCACATTCACGATATTCAAAGAGAGGTCTCTCTTATACTCACCAAGGCCTTAAGCCTATGTAAATTTTGCTCCATTTTGTAGTTTATCTTACCTGATTTAGCTGTACTTGGTCTAATGAATAACAGGTACTAATTTTTCGTAATGTTTAGCACTTATACTGTAATTATTAGGAAGAGCGCTGAATCCTGAAATACAGGTTAACCACCTAGCTCAGGTTCAGATGTTTTCTGTTTTTACTAGAGTTAAAATAATGCTTTACATGTATTAATTAAGCTCAAACATTTTCTAGTGTAATACCTCGTTATGATAAATAAAATAAATTATTATTGTTATTATTATATAAACATCCAGGATATGTTTTTCTTTCTTTATCCCCAACCGGGAATCGAAACCGGGAGCTCTGGCATGGTAGGCAGAGCCACTGCCGCAGCGCCACAGAGATAGTCATTATACACGACCCGAATGGCCGAGTCGGCAGTGACGCTGCCTACGAAACCAAGGGTCCCGGGTTCGAGTCCCGGTGGGGGCAAATGTTTGTTTGATGAGAACGGATGTTTGTACCCTAGTCATGGTTGTTTATCTATCTAAGTATAATATTTCTCTATTTAAGTATATATATCGTTGTCTAGTACCCAAGATACAGGGAATCCTAGTTTGGGGCTAGATCAATGTGTGTAAAAAAGGTGTCCAAGGTATTATTATATTATACATATATAATACTCGTAATCTTTGCAATGTCGGGTTTACCGACACTAGCCTGCACCCCTCCTACCACCATTATAACCTAAATATAACCTATTTAGCAAGCAGGTTGAGCTGGACCTTTTGTGTACCAGTGTACCATCAGCGAGGTGGATGTTGAGCGAGCGGTTCTTTGAGCCCACATAATATTCTTAGTTAGATATTCTGTTGTTTGAGCGAGGTTAATAATGCGTTGCTTAGTGCTTCTAGTTTTAATTAATGTGTAACTTCTACCGGTGAGAACCTATTAGTGGTTTTTATGTGTACTACGTTGTAACCCTACTAAAAAAATTGATAATAAAATATAACTCGATCTTACGGCCTCTCCAGTGTCTGGTGAGTATTTGCAATTGATCTGTGGTATTTATCAGGACGCGGGGCGCCATACTGGCAAAACCCGCGAGCGGGGTCAATCCCGTAGTAAATCCCGCGTGCGTGATGAAACCCGCACGACACTGAGTTAGCTTTTACTGTCGTGCGTATTTGTTATGCGAGATTCATACGGCCTTTGCACTGAAACTCAAATTCCTGTAAAGGGCCTTGCCCATCGGTGGGACATTGATGGGCAATCTTTATATTAAATTGAGCGTCAAGTACAGGTCGGATTATTTGAGGTTAACTCACGACTTTTGCCATCATCCTCGTTTCCTACTCGTACTAATATAACTTACCACAAAAATATTAAATATAGCCTTAGCCGTGTCTATCTCTAAACAAATGTCAACAAACGCAGTATCTCCAATATGAAGTTACTACTCCAGTCGGTATTTATTTCTATAGATGTAGTTATCGAAATAAACGCACCTTCTTCAATCTTCAAGGGAATTATATCAGAAAAAATAAAGGTAAGTACTTAAATGGAACAACATTTTCAGTAGGTACTCGTTCAAACTGTAGAGATATTGGAAGCAATCTAGATTGAGGGCAGAACGAAATAGAGTTTTATGGAAAGGCTTGGAATTAATTGTGTTGTCAGAGGTTTTTGCTGTAGAGAAGAAAGAAGACAAATAGGAACAGTAATGTATAGGTAGGTAACTACAATACAAATTTAAGACAAAAAAAAACATATACCTACATAAACATATCTTGTATGTGCTCATAGATACCACTACTACCAAACGCTTGAAGCAAGCTTTTTATTGTTTTTGTCTCTGTTGTTATGAATTATCAATTATTGTTAACTAAACATATCAACCTATTAAGTAAGTAGGCACTCAATTTTACTCCTTTTCTTGTATATGTGGTCGCGGGCGCGGGGCGGCTCTCACATACGGGCAGGCGGGAGCGTGTTGAATGTGAGGGCCGTAAGTTAAGCTTATGAAAAATAAAAAATACCCAGCAACATCAGGCGTCGGAATAATTGCGCGAGTAGAGCAGTGTATGGCAGGGCCATTGTAAATAATGGTCCATCTATGTACAGGATACATTTCGCAGTGTGCTCAGGCCCTTAACAAACTCTTTAGTTATTTGTTTACGAAAATAGCCAACGACAAACAGTAACAAAGACAAATTAAACAAGCTTTGAACTTTCTTAGAATATTAAACACCGTCTAACAACTTTAACCTTAGAACAGCAACTTAGAGAAACAATTTTCGCAAGTTTATAAGAGCGCTAAGCGATTAAATTGACACAAGATATTTAGTAAGGTATTCGTTAGAGAAAACTTCCCCTTCGAGCCCTGATGACGCAAGAAGGTGCCATTTTCCAACTGTCGGTTTTGAATTTTATTAAAATGGAATGAGGTTTAAAATTGCGATGACTCATATCCATGAGCAGGGCTCGAAAGGTTAACGCTTTGTTTCTATTTAGCTTCTAATCAGCGGCTGAAAGTCCTGCCATATAAATTTGACAATTTGCTAGTTCGCAAGTCTTAAGTTTAAGTATATGGAAACATTACAGTCGGCCGCTGATTAGAAGCTAAATGGAAACAAAGCCTAACGATTAACTTCCAGAGGTAGTGTTTCGGTGCGGGAGGGGTGGCATTACGCGCTAGGCCGACCCGCACTGCTCGACCGACTTCTCTTGCGCCATACTGACATCACGACCACATCACACTGACTTCACGACCACATAACACTGACTTCACGGCGACATCACAATGACTTCACGACGACATCACAATGAAGCACTTTTGATATAATGGTTATACAATACAATATAATACAATATACTTTATCTACACACATATCATAAACCCTCTTTACTGCGTCCAAAAACCACACGTTACGACCAGCATAATGATACACTTCTTAGTAAAAACTGATTACTTATCTGAATATTGATCATGATGACCATAATGTACCAAAATTTGTCAAATTATGACATTCAAATTTCGAACGCCGACGCCTAGTTAGTCTGTGAAGTTGGTACTACAGAACAAGCTAAACAACTCAATGCTACAATGCCGGTCAAACATGCGGTTCCTGAACTCATCAAAGAGAACTTATGATATGTGTGTAAATAAACAAGTGTATGGAACTGTACATAATTAGGCATTATGTATCAGTCACATAAACTACTATTATTGCACAAAAACCGTGAATACAAAAAAAGAGGAAAAGTATGTACAAAGGCAACCTTATCTCTGACATGGGATTTCTTCCAGCAAACCTAAAAAGGAGATTAAGAAAATAAAAAATCAGGTAGACCGATGTGCACAACATTATAAAAAGGCAACAAATATAATGATCACCAAAATATTTTTTTCCTACCCAAAATGGATGCAAAAAGTTGCAAAAATATCAGTGCTAAATACTGCGGTAGCTTAGGTGAAAGGTAAAGGGGGTGAGCGAACCGAAGCTCCCTTTATCCTTCGTGTTAGGTTGAATATGTATGAACAACAAAAAATACTTAAAACATAAACTTAAGTACACAAACATAAAAAGAAGTTTGGTGATCATTTATCCAAACACAATTTGGTGGACATTTATCCATTCTGGCAGTCATTTCGAATTTATTGGTAGTAAAATAGGTGCGTTTTTGGTAATCGTTTAAACATAAGCCTTATTAAAATAATAAACTACATACCAATATCTAAAATAGTAATAAGCAGTAAATTTACTGTTGTATATTGACTTCTTATTACTATTCTAGATCTTTATACTAATCGCAAATTATACAGCTGATGTTAGTGCTGATCAATAAATATAATAGTTGTATGCCATTGCGCCAAACATAGGGATACTTTGAAAGTATTACTTTAAATTGATTTAAGATCTTAGTTATACTTACCTGTGTTTTACAAATAAAACTTTGAATTTGAATTTGATATCTAAATAATACTAAAAATAATGTTATTTATAAATATGTAACAAATACATAAATAGATACAAATAATTACTTATACTTACGTGGAAGAGAACGATAGTGTTCTTACAAACGACGATACTATTATGGTACAGCATATATGTCGCAGCCATAACGTAGAAAACGGCATAATATACACGGGCGCGCCGGATTGAAAAACGTCGCTACTTTATAATGCGGGTACCTCACGTTGAGCCGGATTGGAATTCGGCTGAAATAAAGTACGCCGCATTGTATGAGCACTTCGGGTTCGTCAACGCAACTTAGTAACGTAACGCCCACATACAAACGAGCGCATCGTCGATACGCCACTTTGAAAGTTTTAGTTCTATTTATCGCCCACAAGTAGCGCTGCATGTTCATAACAATAAACATGGCGTCGTAATCAACAATGATGTCACAACAAAGAAAAATATTGAATTTGGAAATGCAAACGTTGATAACATTCGTGAAACTAGTGAATTCAAAGATAGGTTTAATCGTCAGCTTCTAAATAATAAAGTAATAATAATAGGTATAAATAATTTAGAGATATAGCTAGGATTTGTCAATGCATTTTTTTTAGCATTCTGAAAATCTTAGACAAAAATTAAATGCGTTAATTTTGTAAAACATGGCATGACTACAGCATGACTATGACTAATTATAAAATGATTTATTAATATTTTTCAGTAAACATTTCAGCTTTCGTAACTAACTTTCAGTAAACATATTAGCTTTCGTAACTAAGTTTCAGTAAACATCTTAGCTTACATAACTATAAGACAAGAGCATCGACATACATACCTATATTTCACAATTATTTATAGCCGTCCCTAACATAGTCTCTGATCCATTAGTACGTCCAGCGGACATATTGCACCACCCCGCCCCGGTACCGGGGTATAGTCATAATTTATAGTCACCCTACATTGCTTCTTGCTGACAATAAAGCTAAACGTTGGACGCCGCTTTGTAGAACGTATCGCCAACACAATCCGGCTCAACATGAAGTAGCCGCATTATAAAACAGCGACGCTTTTCAATCCGGCGCGCCTGTATGTAATACGGCATGTTCTACGGTATGGCTGCGACATACACAACTTAAACAGAACATAATTGTACAGCAAACCTATTATAAGAATGTAAAGGAACGAAAGTAATTCGACCAATTTATAATCACTACGTTTGCCAGGTTATTTTTTTACGTTTCTAGGGTACCACGCCAGGAGGTTGCCAAACGGGACCCTCCCTATCTCTAAGCCTCTTTTAAAATTCAAAATTCAAATTCAAATAATAGAATGAAAACAGTTTGGCAAATAATAAACCGCGAAACTGGCAAATTTATACCAAGGGACAATGATTTCTGCCTAAAGATAGGTGATGATGTTGTTAAATCCAGCGCTGATGTTGCTCGAGCTTTTGAAACATTCTTCACCAATGTACCCTTACTCATAACAGACCGTCTAAATTCATCTCCATATGAAGCAGAGACTTTATTAAAAAATAACACTAGCGTCAGTAAAGTATATTTAAAATTTCATCATGTATATCCCCAGGACATTGTCAAAACGTTTAAATTACTTAACTTAAAAAATACGGAAGACCTGTGGGGTATATCAGTCAAAGTCATCGGTTCAGTAATTCTAGTTATAGCCCCACATTTAGCGTATATATTCAATAAATGTGTTGACGATGGGGCTTTCCCAGACCTCATGAAATACAGTAAACTGATACCTCTGTTCAAGTCGGGAGATAAGGGTGATCCTTCAAATTTTAGACTAATATCTGTTCTTCCAACACTAAGTAAAATATTTGAAAAGATTATACTCAATCAAATGCTCTCACACTTCAACCGTACAAAACAACTCCACGCCAAACAATACGGTTTCACTAGGGGTAAATCGACTACGGGTGCAGGTTTATTACCCTTTTATCTCATATTTATTCTGCATGGGAGACCGCACAGGATGCTATCGGAGTTTTTTGCGACCTGTCGAAGGCGTTTGATTGTGTTGATCATAATACGCTTATAATTAAATTAAATCATTACGGAGTTAGAAATAAAGCGTTGGATCTACTAAGATCATACCTAAGCAATAGAATTCAAAAGGCAGAAGTAAACGGCGTTAAATCTGATGGATCGGGTGCAAAAATTTGCGTTCCACAAGGTTCCATATTAGGCCCTTTCTTATTCCTGCTATATATTAACGATCTGCCTTTCATGGTGGAGAAATTAACTGACATAGTATTGTTTGCTGATGATACTTCGATGGTCTTCAAAATTGAAAGTCAAAAAGGAGATTTTGATGATGTTAATGTTTTATTGTCTTTAACCTTGAATTGGTTCACAGTTTTTAATTTATTGTTAAACGCTGGTAAAACCAAGTGTATCAAATTCTCACTTCCAAATTTCAGGCAAGTTGAGACCAGTTTAGTGTTAGACAACAGCACGTCAGAATTAGTAAATGATGCGAAGTTTCTTGGAATAACTATTGATAGCAAATTGCAGTGAAGACCCCACATAGATAAATTAGCTGGTAAATTAAGTTCTGCGGCTTACGCTGTTAGGAACATCAGACAAAGCACGGATGTGGCTGCATCTAGGCTAGTATATTTTAGTTAATTTCATAGTGTCATGTCCTACGGTATCTTGTTGTGGGGGAAAGCAGCGGATATTCAAACTATTTTTATTTTACACAGAAAAGAGCTATTCGAGCAATTTATAATTTAAAACAAACAGACTCCTTAGAGAGAGACTCCAGAGAGCTTTTTAAAGAAATTGACATACTAACTGTAGCTAGTCAATTTATTTTCGAAAATATAATGTATGTACGCAAGAACCTTACAACATTTACCAAACTTAGCGATAGCTGCAATGTTAACCTAAGAAATAATCACAGACTGTGTGCGCCCCCCGATTTAGACTCGCGAAGGTTAGCAATTCTTTCAAGGGTCAGTGCATTCTCTACTATAATAAAATACCTCTGGAGATTTTGAAATTGCCATTTGAGCAATTTAAAAAGCATGTTAAAGCGAGTTTGTCGAAAAAGGGATATTACAATGTTCGAGATTACTTAAATGACAGGACTGTATGGGGTTAATCTAGTTCAACACAGACATCGCTGTTAATAATTTTGTAATTATTTGTTATTGGCTGCTTATTAAATAAAAAAAACATAATTGTATTAGTTAAGCACAACCTATTTTTAAAAGAGATCTAACAATCAATCTGTGTGAGTTTCTACGCCCTTCTTCTCCCACAGTGGTCCAATGTAGAGAAGAGGCAAAAAATGACGTTTGCTAAGTATATGTAAATATCTACAGTAATAAAGTACTTTCACTTTGACTTTGACTTTGACCTCGGTTGTCCATCCGTCCGCCCGTCCGTAAGTGGGCTTTTAACTCAATATTCCATTTACATACATCACAGAATGTGAATTTGTGTTGCCGCTACATCAACAAATAATGAACGCGCAATTTAAAATAAATAAAATAACGTACCCCAATTGAAGCTTTTATTTGCATTCTTTCTTGTATGATGGCACTGAACCCTTCGTTTGCGAGTTCGACTCGCACTTGACGGTTTTATTAAAATACCTTCTACAGGTAAAACTTTGTCCTTATTTATAAATTAATATTTCGTGTAAAATCATTGATAAAGGTCATTGAAAATCCCTTTGATCCGTTCCACGAAGCTCCACAATATGGCTACAAGTAAAGCCGACAGATTCATAATTCAGATTACTTTTGATTGATTCTGCGAACTTGACAAACAGAATTATGTATTGAATATTTTATTTATCATATTTTATTAATAGTTCTTTTTCAGCATGTTCGTGTCCACTGCTGGACATATTAATAAGTTTATCTATACACATATCACAAGCGCTCTATAATGCGTTCAAAAACCGCAAATTACGACCAGCAAAGAAAATCTGTTTTGTTAGAACTCATTTATTATCTGTGCAAATGTTTTATAGAAGGAAACACAATTCACACAAGAAATCTACGTAATAAAAACCATATAGTACTTCCTTCCCTTAAATACGTGCTTTATAGAAACAGCGTTTTCTATAGCCAGAAAAATATTTAACCTATCACCAAATGCTATAAAAACGTTGGATTTACATTTTTTTTAAAAAACGGTTAATAAAATCTTAAATCATAAAATGTACTATGATATCAATAAATATTTCAATGACTAAGAACTGATTATTCAACAAATCCGCTTTGAAGTGAATGGGCTGGATTGAGTTTTCTTGCCGTTTCTTTTTCGTATTAGCCATCGATATTCAAGTCTGTGGTATTAGCCCACGGTTTGTAAAGCGGTGTAGCATTGCAATATTAGTATACTTTAGAGCCATAAAATAAAACTATAATAACATACTTATATTGATACCGATTTAATTTATAAATATGTCCACTACTCTTTATATATTTAGAATAAATTTAGATCTAGCATCTTCACTACATAGTATAAAACAAAGTCGCCTCCCGCTTCCTGTCCCTATATATGCTTAAATCTTTAAAACAACGCAACGTATTTTATTGCGGTTTTCTTTAATAGATAGAGTGATTCAATAGAAAGGTTTTTATGTATAATACATGCATAATATAGTAGAGAGACACAGATAATTGCTAAATGTCGTAAATAAACACATTATTTTGCGCTTACATTGCAAACGCTGGCTGAACCCTACGAGATAGATGTACAAAATAATGTACTACAGTAATGTAGACCTTAAAAAGGTCTACAAAAAAGTCTGCGATGGTATATGTCTACCTCTAAGGGATAACCCACAGTAACCATTGGTATCCTTTACTTTTTACGCTTATTTACGAAGCGATTTTAAGCGATACAGCATTAATCCTTATCCAAATAAGTATCTTTATTTATTTATTTATTTATATAAAGATACATGAGCAGGGTTACACACTTAATATTACATTATTATAGTTAAGGTACAGTTTAGAGATATATCTGGTGTGCACCCAAATACATGTATACAGCATTTGCCTAGAAACAACACAGTTTATAATTAACCTAAACTATGGAATAATAAATGACATATTATACATCTTTATAAATGTTTTTAAACTTCTAAATCTTATTTAACGTACCAAACATAACAACAATAATAATATTAACAATTTACTTTTCTTGGGTAACTTTTAAAGATGTTGAGTGAATTGGAAAACTACTGTCTATATCCGGATCTTTGGAAAGTAAGTTGGTATAGCTTTGACACATTCTATTTATAGGAGAGTAACTGAGTAAGTTGGTTTTACCAATTGGACCATGTAGAATTTTAGAAATAGGCTGTCTTGGATAATTATAGGGTACTGTCAGGAAAACGCGTTCCAGGATGTCACTGCATAGGATGTTGCCATTCATAACTTTATGTAGGAACGTAAGGTCACGAAGGGTACGACGACTTTTTAATAAGACCATATTGAAAAAACTAAGGCGTTGTTCGTACGGGCATCTGTGGGATATTCCGCTTGAAATAAAGGCCAGATGCCTAGTAAATGATCTCTGAATACTTTCCATGTGTTGGGAATGAAGAGCGTAAGATGGGTTCCAAGCTGAGGAGGAATATTCCAGGTGACTTCGGACAAGAGAGTCGTACAATAGTATTTTCGATTGAACGCTAAAGCCATTGGAATTTCTTCTGATGAAACCCATCATTTGAGCTGCTTTTTTGGTAATATTGTTGATATGGGGAATGAAGGTTAGTTTTGCGTCCAAAGTGACACCCAGATCTTTAACTTCGTTGACTTAATTTAAAACATCATCACCAACCTTGTATACAGAAGGAATTGGCATCTTCTTTCTCGTAAATTTAATATGGTAGCATTTTTGTGAATTTAAGACCATGAAGTTTTCTGTACACCACTGTTGAACTTTGCTTAAGTCGCTTTGTAACAAGCTGGCATCAGTAAGGCAATTCACGGTTTTAAAAATTTTCAGGTCATCAGCAAACAATGAGCATTTTGAGTTCTGGAGTTTGGTCACAATGTCGTTTATAAAGAGTGAGAATAAAATTGGTCCCAAGTGTGAACCTTGGGGAACTCCAGAGTCAGCATAGTACAAACAAGATTTATGACCATTCATTGATACCAGCTGTGAGCGTCTTTCCAAATATGATTTGAACCAGTTGAGCAGCGACCCATGTACACCATTAGCCTCCAGTTTTGCGATTAGGAGCGAGTGACTGACTTTATCGAATGCGCTACTGAAGTCAGTATAAATAGTATCGACTTGGTATCCAGAGTCAACTTCCTTTGATATATCAGAAATAAATGATACCAGGTTGGTTTCGGCAGATCGACCCATTCTGAAGCCGTGCTGGAAATCACTGATGGCGATGTCTATGTGCTGAGTAATGATTGGGCAAATGAGAGATTCGAAAAGTTTCGAGAAGCAGCACAGGATGGATATTGGTCTGTAATTTGTTATAATGCAACTATCACCTTTTTTATGAAGAGGTAAAATCCTCGCTTTTTTCCAAATATCGGGAAATTGACCTGTTTCTAGAGATTTATTGAAAATTATAAATAATGGGTAGGTCAGGGATTGCGAACATCTTTTGATAAGTAGTGGAGGGATTCCATCGGAACCCGACCCTTTAAATATGTCTAGTTGGTTTATTTTAAGGTATATATCTTTTTCACTAATTTTAATTTGGGCAATGGATCTATTATTAAACTGCTCGGGTATTTGTGTAACGTCATCAGCTGAGTTAGCAAGGTAAGTTGACGAAAAATGAGAGGCGAATAGGTTGGCTACTTCTGGACCAGTTTTGGCAGTAGAGTCCGCTAAATGCATTTGAGAAGGTAAATTAGAATCGTTATTTTTCTTGTCTCTTATGTAAGTCCAAAAAGATTTAGGATTAATTTGTAGGTTTGATTCTATTTGACGCTTGTACTTGCTATAACAAAAATCAGACAACTTGTGACATCGACTGCGAAGTAAATCGTATTCGAGTTTGTCTCTTGGATTATTAAATTTACGGTAATTCATTCTGGCCTTATGTTGTTCTTTGATGAGTTTTATTAACGCGACACTGTACCACCGAGGAAATTTAGAACTTTTCTTTGTCCGCTTAGGAACAAATTTACCCATAGCTTTATTCAAATTATCATAAAATAGTGAGATCATTTGTTCCACATCCTCACAGCCATGCATTGCAGCATCCCAGTCATAGGAGTTTAATTCTGTTATCATATTACAGTAATCAGCTTTGAAGAAATTGTAATCGGTACGGGGTTTCGGATGTAAGTATTTAAGATTGTTCAGGGGTAAATGGAACAGAAGGTTGGGGTGCTTTTGGTCAAGTTAACTAAGGAGTTCTAAAGGCAGTGTCACAGAAGCTTTCGGTATGTTACTTAATATGAGATCTAACTTTCTGTATCTTAAACATATTGTGCATTTAATATAGATCAATATGGTACTTTGAAGCATGTAATTTAAATGAATATATTCGAAGATATTACAGATTCTAAATGCATACGTAGAGGTTGCGGCGCGTCGGTGGTAGGTACCGGCTGGGTGGCCGGCGGCGGCGCGTACCTATAAATAGCGCGTCGTAAGCTGCGCTCCGCCCATACCGGTGCCATATTCTTTGACGTAGCGAAAGCTTTTGACAAAGTTTGGCACAAAGGTCTTATTTATAAACTTTACCAACTCAACCTCCCCGAAAGGCTTGTACTCATTATCAAAGACTACCTCACTGAACGCAGTTTTTGCTATCGAGTAGAAAAATCGCGTTCTAGGCCCCACCCCATAGCCGCCGGAGTCCCGCAAGGCTCAGTTCTCTCCCACACCCTCTTTTCACTTTACGTCCAAGACGTCCCCCGCACGCCATACGTCGAGCTAGCCCTTTACGCTGACGATACGACTCTCTATTACACCAGTAGGAAGAGGGCGCGCGTTTGTCAAGTAGTCCAGAAAGCAGTAACCGACCTCGGTGAATGGGCTCTCAAATGGAGAATAGAGACGAACCCCGAGAAAAGCGCAGCCGTGCTTTTCTCAAGGGGTAAAACTCGAGCTGACCGCGCGTCCTCTTCACTACCCGAAATCACCCTCTTTGACCGCCCTATTCCCTGGGAAAATAAAGTAAAGTATTTAGGCGTGACATTAGACTCCCGACTAAACTTCAAATCCCACATTAAAACGGTCCGCGACAAAGCAGCCTTCTACATGAGTAGGCTTCACCCGCTCATGAGAAGTAAAAGCAATCTTCCATTGCGCTGCAAAATAACTCTATTTAAAACTTGCGTCCGTCCGGTCTTCACGTATGCAAGTCCAGTCTTTGCACACTGCTCCCACTCCCTTAAGCCCCTTCAGGTTTTACAAAATCGCTTCATGCGAAAAGCCGTAGGTGCCCCGTGGTACATACGAAACGTAGACCTCCATAGTGACTTTAGACTCCCCATAGTAAAGCAATATATGAAAGAAGCGTCCGAACGCTTCTTCATTAATGCATCTAGCCACCCAAACCCGCTTATATTAAAAGCATCCCTTTATGATCCGACCCCAGATATAAATAAGAAACACCTTTTCAAAAGGCGCCCCAAAGACGTCCTCCTAGAACCGGAGGACGATATCACGAAAGCTCTTAAAGCCCAACCACCCCCCGCTCCTCAGGCACGTCAACTTGACGAAGGCTGTGTTCCCGAAGCACTACAGCGTCTCAGATACCAAATTTGGATTGAAAGAGATCGCCGTCTTGATTCGACGAACACACAATCTCCCCCTACCCCTTTAAACCTCCCGGACTGAGGTCAGAGCCCCCCTAAATGACCCATATAAAGTAGTTTAGGATTAGGATAGGTCTCAAAAATTATATATAACCACTTCTTAGTAGCGGGGGCTATCTGCCCCCCTAACATGCCGCTATCATGCCCGTTGACTATGAGCTGATGCCCGCTCATAAAATCGGGTAAGCAGGCAAACTCCTCCCATATATATCATATACACATATATATCGCCCAAAAGGGCAAATTGCAGGTAGAAAGCCTTCAGCATATACCGAGGCCATGGCTCACAGTTAATTCTTCCTAAGACAACTGTTAAAAACAAAGGGGTTGTTTTTAGTCCGTATACCACACGAGCTGATGCCCGCTCAATATGTGGGGACCCGGACATAGCAGGGAGGTCTGACTCCTGGGCATGGGTAATTCCATTTTTTTCCCCTCCAACAATAAAAAAAAAACGCTCCGCCCATAGTAATTTATGATACAGCAGCGATCGCACGCGTTTATCGGAGCTCTCTAGCGAGTAAAATTACAATTATTACTTAATAAAAACGTGCTTTTCAGCGCGACAATTTTGTTTATACTTTAGTCGGTATTAAGGTTAATTTTTAAACCGCACTTATAGTAAGTACATTAGGTTAGGGCAGACATTAGGGTAAATATTTTTATTATAAAAATCGTAGTTTATGGTACGGTATTCAAGTTTAAAAAATAAATAAATAGAAAAGGTATCGTTTGTTTTTGATAAATAATTGTTGATTATCTTTTGTTACGAATAGCAAGTAAAATATTAATACTAATTGCCATATTATTAGTATGTCCTGCAGTAAAAATATTGTTCATAATCATACGTGTACTTAGGTTAAATAGGATTAGATAAAACTTCAAATTAGAGTTAAGGAAATTTAGTATTAGGGCAAGTATATTTAATTATCGAAAATACGTTTAAAAATAACTTAATAGAATAGGTATCTTTTGTTGTTCATAATTGTGAATAACTTTTGTTTTTGGTCGAGCGAATAGTAAGCAAAATATTTTGTTATTAGTATATACTGCGTTAATTTTGTACAGAAATTAGAAAGTCATGTCTGAAAGACGTCGTCGTTCGAACCTAGGTCGTAGTACAGTGAATGCCAGAAGAGCACGTTAAGCAAGAGATAAAGAATCGTCCACAGAACGCGAGGCTCGCCTCAGCCAGCTTCGGGATATATATAGAGCTGAGAGAGAAAGAGAATCCTCAATAGAGCGTGAAGCTCGCCGCAGCCAGGATCGGGATAGACATAGAGTTCGGAGAGCCAAAGAATCGTCTGTAGAGCATGAGGCTCGCCTCGGCCAGGATAGGGATAGATATCGAATACAGAAAGCTAGAGAATTGTCCGCACAGACACATAGTAACACCGAACAAAATGAACAACCGAGCAGCCACATATCTTCATGGGTAATTAAAGAAAATTCTGCCATGAATTACGATCCTTCGATTCCTTACAAGGACGATCGTGTAGTATCAATAGGTACCATGTCAGTAGTGTGTGAACATTGCTTGGCATTAAAATTCAAGGATGAATCGAAAGGCATGTGTTGCTTACAAGGAAAAGTAAAATTAGAAGCATTTCTTCCTCCACCTGAACCACTTCACTCTCTTCTTGCGGGTGATCATCCGAAATCCAAACAATTCATGCGCAATATACGCCGTTATAATAACGCATTTCAAATGACCTCTTTCAAGAGTAAGCAAGTCGTTGAGCGTGGCTTTATGCCTACATTTAAAATTCAAGGGCAAGTGTATCACTTAGCTGGGAGCTTGCTACCACTTCGACCCGATGATCACAAATTTCTGCAAATTTATTTTATTGCAGATCCAGATACACAAGCATCAGCGCGGTGTCGCACAACCAATTGATAGAGATTTGATCAGATCTCTCCAAGATATGTTACATTCTCATAACCGCTACATACAGTCTTTTAAAACTGCGATCGAGAGTGTTCCAGTAGATACTCCTGACTTTAGTGTCGTAATCCATGCAAATAAAGTCCCTGTTGGAGAACATAGAGGACGATATAATGCGCCTTCCATGAGTGAAGTTGCAGTGGTGATAACTGGACAGCAATTTGACAAAAGAGATATTGTGTTGCAGAGACGTAATGATAATTTGAAAAAAAAATCAGAGTTACACAGATCTTATGACAGCTTACAATATCCTTTGATGCTATGTCGTGGAGAAGATGGTTATACCATCAATGTTTCTCAAGTTGACCCAATCAGTGGTGCAGCTCTGCATAAAACAGTGTCATGTATGAACTACTATTGCTACCGTATAATGACAAGACGTAATAATTTCAACCCTTTGCTTAGGTATGGAATGTTAACAAACCAATACTTGGTCGATCAATATGCGAAAATTGAATCTGAGAGATTAGTCTACATCCGCAATAATCAAACTAAATTGAGAGCAGAAAATTACGTTCACCTTCAGGATGCTTTACAGGCGAATGAACACAGCAACGGCATTGGACAGTTGGTTATACTACCTTCATCATTCACAGGTGGACCTCGATATTTACACGAAAAATCACAGGACGCAATGACTTACGTCAGATATTACGGTAAACCTGATTTATTCATAACTGCAACATGTAACCCTAATTGGCCAGAAATCAAAGAAAAAATTAACACCAATTTAACTCCACAAGACAGATACGATAAAGTTAACAGAGTCTTCCATTTAAAAGTACAGAAACTCATGCACCTCATTAACAAGTCTCATATATTCGGTCCGCCGCGCTGTCATATGTACACTATAGAATGGCAGAAACGTGGTTTGCCACATGTACATCTGCTGGTGTGGTTAGTGAACAAAATTAGACCAAATCAAATTGACAGCGTTATTTCAGCTGAATTACCGGTTAAAGAAGAAGATCCTGTCCTGTTCGAAATCGTAAAGAAACACATGGTACACGGCCCTTGCGGGACTTCAAACCCTAATTCTCCGTGTATGCGAGATTCCAAATGCAGCAAAAAATTTCCGAAGTCGTTCCAAACTCAAACATCTACTAGCGATGACGGATATCCCAAATATCGTCGACGATCACCAGAACAGGGTGGGCAAAGTGCCACCGTCCTAAACCATGATATTGATAACCGATGGATCGTTCCCTATAACCCGCTACTTTTGAAAATTTTTGATGCCCACATCAACGTAGAGTTGTGCAGTTCAATAAAGTCAATCCAATATGTTACTAAATATATTAATAAAGGTAGCGATCAAGCCACTTTCAGCATACAATCACCAAATGAAGTGGAAACATATCAGTCTGGACGTTACATCTGCAGCTCTGAAGCAGTATGGAGGATTTTATCATTCGAAGTGCATGACCGTGCTCCCACTATTGTCCACCTTGCAGTTCATTTAGAAAATGGACAAAGAGTATATTTCACTGAGAACAATATACAAGAAGTTGTTAATAACCCGCGGGACACAACATTAACAGAATTCTTGAAGTTATGTGCTCAAGATGATATCGCGAAAACACTGACATATGACAGAGTTCCAAGTTACTATACATGGAACCAGAGTTCTAAAACCTTTCAACGGCGAAAATAAGGTACTGCGGTCGATGGTTTCCCTGGAGTAAAAAAAACGGATGCTTTTGGCAGAGTCTACGTGATTCATCCCAACAACAGCGAATGATTTTATCTGAGAATGTTACTGCATGATGTCAAAGGTCCGACATCCTTTGCACATCTGAGAACTGTACACGGTGTTATTTATAATACTTATCAAACAGCATGCAAAGCTATGGGGCTCTTGGAAGACGATTCTCATTGGGAAAACACATTATCAGAAGCAGCTATTTGCAGTTCAGCTCCGTCATTAAGATATTTATTTGCCATTATAGTAGCATTTTGTCAAGTAACTGATTCTGTTACTCTATGGAATAAATTTCAAGAAAATATGGCCAGTGATATTCTAATTCAGCGCCGACGGCGAGAGTTAGTTTCAGATGATGTACAATATGATCAAAACATAGTTGACGAAGCATTATTTGAATTGAACAAAGTAGTCCAATTACTTTCGGGTAAATCGATCAAGGATTTTGGGCTGCCGATGCCAGCTAATACTACTAACTCAGACTTAACGAATAGTGCCGAATACACCAGAGAAACATCATACGATCAATCGAGACTTTTACAAAATATAGCTCAAGATGAGCCACGATTAAACACCGACCAGAAAAAAGTATTAACTACATTACTATCATCAATTGATAACAACGAAGGAAAAATATTTTTCCTTGATGCCCCAGGTGGTACGGGAAAAACATTTTTAATCAATTTGCTTTTAACAAAAGTGAGATCAACCGGAAAAATTGCATTAGCTGTCGCGTCATCCGGCATTGCCGCTACGCTATTAGAAGGAGGCCGAACCGCACACTCTACATTCAAGCTCCCGCTGAAAATCGCCACCGATGATAATAGCAGCATCTGTAGTGTTTCTAAACAGAGCAATACAGGAAAATTGATGTGTAACTGCTCATTGATAGTCTGGGACGAAGCCACAATGTCAAACAAGACGTCTGTGGAAGCACTGGATAGGACAATGCGCGATTTGCGCAGCAAAAATTCACTTATGGGTGGATGTACAATTCTGTTCTCTGGAGACTTTCGTCAAATCCTACCAGTTGTGACTCGAGGAACACGTGCGAACGAAATAAACGCTTCCCTGAAAAGATCCAACCTTTGGCCACACGTCAATAAATTAGAGCTTAAAACTAACATGAGGGTTTCATTGTCTTCACGTGAGAACAGGCTTTTTTCAGAGATGCTGCTAAAAGTTAGCAATGGAGAGTTAACACAAAGTAATGGAAGGATTAACCTAGAAAACCTTTGTGTTTTGATAGACAACATCCAAGAATTGGTCAACAATGTCTATCCCGACATGGATAACCTAAGTTGTAAGACTATATCTTGGTTTAACGAAAGAGCGATTCTGTCACCAACTTAAGAACAAGTAGACAAGGTAAATAACTTGATTCTTTCCAAGATTGATGCGCCGACGCAAATACACTACTCGGTCGATACTGTACTCGATTTGGAAGAAGCTGTTCATTTTCCTACATAATTTTTTAATTCTTTAAACCCGTCTGGACTCCCTCCTCATAAAATGGTATTGAAATTAGGTTGTCCTGTTATTTTATTAAGAAACCTGAATCCACCTATACTTTGTAATGGCACGCGTTTGCTGGTAAAATCACTAAAAACTTTCTTATTAGAGTGCACAATACTAACCGGATGTGGCACTGGAGAAGATGTATTGATTCCCCGAATTCCTTTAATACCATCGGATTTACCGTTCCAATTTAAACGCCTACAATTTCCGGTAAAGATATCTTTTGCAATGACCATTAATAAATCGCAGGGTCAAACTTTCAAAGTTGCAGGCTTAGATTTGAGCGTTGAGTGTTTTTCACATGGCCAATTATATGTCACTCGAAAGAAAACATGTTTGTATTGTCTAATGACAAACAAGCTGTGAACGTTGTATATAGAGACATTCTGTAGTATAAAGTATCAGTATTGCACCCGTGCGAAGCCGGGGCGGGTCGCTAGTAATGCTATATAATAAGGTTAATATCTGTATACTGTTCTACTGGGTACCATCATTTGAAATACTGTAAATAATATAAAACCTAGATACAAACAATGATGATAAAATAAGCACTTTTGTATTTGTTATTACTTCTTCATAATAACATCGAATTATGTTCTTATTACATTCAAATTTCAGAAATCTCTGAAAAACTAAGCAATTTTTACCTCAATTCTAATATCAGTCGAGATAACGTTCTATTCTAAATTAAATGTCAATCCCATAATGCCGGTCTTACCATGCAGTTCCTGAACACATCAAAGAGAGCTTATAATGTGGGTGGATATAGCAGTGTATGTAACTGTACATAAATAGGCATTAAAACACTCGTTGGATGTTCTTATGAAACAAGCTGATTTCATTGCGGTCTCTTGGTTTCATTTCTACCGAGATAGGCATTTCTGACACTATCTTGTCGTTTGACTCCTGTTATGTATTTCTCCATTGCTCTTTGGCATTGAGCCAGCTTCACTCTTTGGAGTTTGGTTGAGGCTCTCAGCCCACGATTCACAACCAGAAGTGAGACATTTTAATTTTACAATTCATGCTTTCTGCCCTAAGCATGGATTTAATCTGCTTCTTTTCATGGTCTAGGTCAGACCTTGCGCTTTCATAGTTTCCTTTAAGGACCAGTTAATCTTCCACCCTTTGAAATTTTTTATCCCTATTTCTTTTGCTGTTTGATCATTGGGGAGATTTGTTGGCCCAGGTAGGTGCGATCATCAACATATTTCAGAATTTCTTAATCTATGCGTAAGCCTGTTTTAATGGAGTTTCTCATCACTTTGCTCTTGTTAGAGTTTATTTGTAGGCCATGATGGACTACAAATAATACTAAGACTTTATTATAGCAAATAATTTTGCTATAATAAAGTCTTAGTAAAATCCAAAGATAAGAACGAGGCAATCATGACTAGTGTAATAAATAGGTTCAAGAAGAACCCTACTAAAACCCTACACATTACGGCAGAATTTATCGCTAGTTTTCTATAGTTTTACAATGGATATTATTTGGAACCTGCGCTAAATATACGTTAAAACTGATAAAGAATGTAAGAAGTCCATCATTATGTAGTGAAGAGTTGTTTTTAACGTCTCTTGCTCAAATTTCTGTAATGTTTTGTTGTTATAAATGTTCAAAAGTGACACTGATTTTTCTTTCAGAAACAACCGGCCGCAAGTAACCGTTCAAAAAAAATTGATCAATCGTCGTCAGGAGGGTATTATTTATAATACAATATGTATATATATAAAAAAGCAAAGACCTCAGAAAGCCTTATTAAACTAAATATTCAATTAGTGTCTTAATAAAATAGTTAGTTTAAAAAACTAAAAAAAACGCGTGCACTTGTCCACGTTAAAACAAATCAAACGAGTCCAAACTCGAGGGGTTAACTAGTAACCGTTGAAGAATTCCTCTATCCACCTTCAGGTTCCATCATCAGATCAGCTCGATACCCTCATTAACCCATCAACAACTCACTGAGATTCTAAAGAGCCCAAACTTGGTAGGATTGCTTTATTTTATTACAATGTTCCGGAGACCACCATCCGGCTCCATCATCAAATCAGCTCGATGGTACCATGATATTGCATTGTCACCGAACTTCCGATAATTATTCCAAATTTTAGCTCAATCGGAAACTGGGAAGTGGGTCAAATTTAACTTGCAAGATTTCTTTATATAGTTATACTTCCTATCCTACTAGCTATTCCTTACTATTTTAACACGCTTTTATGAGGTGAACCTCATAAAAGCGTGATAAAATAGGCTAAGTTTCATTAATAGTAGTTTATGTGACTCCTATATAATCACTCGAGAGTTTTAATGCCTAATTATGTACAGTTACATACACTAGTTTATCTACACACATATCATATGCTCTCTTTGATGTGTTCAGGAACCGCATGTTTGGCCGGTATTGTGGCATTGATAATTGCTCTGCAGTTGTTTAGCTTGTTCTGTAGTACCAACTTCACAGACAAACTCGGGGCGGCACGCAGGCGGACGTCGGCGTTCGAAATTTGAATGTCATATTATGTAGAAAAATTACACATTATGGTCATAATGAGTTTTTACCAAATAGTTTTAGATTATGCTGGTCTTAACGTGCGGTTTTTAGACGCATTAAAGAGTGTTTATGAAACGTGTGAAGATAAAATAAATAAAAAGATTTTTTATTGGTTTGACATCGGATTCGCAATCGTTTAGGACTGGTATCGAAACCAAGTTTAGACATGATTTTTTTGTTTTATTATTTTTAGTTCCATATGGTTTCTTGGACTATGGTACGGAACCTTTCAATACATTTTATATATTTATTATAACACATTAAGAATGTTAATATTTACATAAATAATTGAATCTGTTGTTGTTGTTTATAATTTATTTATTCCATACCTCCCGTCACATATTTTCCCATTTTAAGTGACAAAGGGAAAATGGCCCCAAAGTTTACATAGTAAATTAGTCATCCAACACTTTGCATGACAGGGGCCCAGCTCATTGACAATCATAAACTGGACTGCAATCAAGTTCTTTTGATGCGATATCAAAAAGTACAATCAGCAATCAGCACTGCGATGAAATCTGAACAATCCGTCCGGCGGCCATGATGCGAGGACGTGTCCAGCTTTAAAGAGGTAAGGCTGTGTTTACCAGCAACTATATTAAAAACAAATATATAAAATAGTGAACAATGGGATAATTTCAGAGCAAGTGTGTTTTTAATCCGATAGATAGCGTTGATGACGTCCCTATTGTGTATTCAACATCGGATTTCGGGATTTTAAAAAACTTACTCTGAAAGTATCTCCCCCTTAGTGCCAGTCTGTCGATGCCGCAGGCTTCAAAACTAAACTAATGAAAAGATAAGTATTTGAAAACGGAATCTATGGTTTGTTTTGTTTGATGCTTTGAGAATTTCGTCAAGTGTGAAGATAGTAAAGTTAGCGACACGAAGCGACTCTGCCTACGAAGCTGACGGTCCTGGTTCGAATCCTGGTAAGGGCAAATATTCGTGTGATGAGCATAAATATATATGATTTGTGGAAGGATTGTCCTCTAATATTGATTTATATATTATTATAAAGTATACAAACATAGCGTCACGCCTTTTCTCACACTGGGTGGCAGAGGCACAGTTGTGCCCACTGTTTTCCAGTTATTCATTAGTCCATTTCGTGGGACTGGGCCTACAGCAGCTATAGATATATACAGAACACGTTGTAGACGCTGTAGTCCGCTAAGTGACTTGGGTGGCCATCTTTTTTTCTGCATTTAATTGCCGAACTATGTATGTAGTTATTATATACAATGCTCTGTATATCTGCTATAGGCCTCGTACTCTGTAACAATATTTTTTTCAAAAATAAACGAAAAGAAAGAAAAAATTCTCATTTCCGCCTTATTATACTCTAATGTAATAAATACGGTTTCCACACGATGTTTTCCATTACCATATGAACGTTCGACACTTTCCAATCTATAGCAAAATCGACACTGGTTTCAAATTTAAGTTTGGTGAATGGGAAAACCTTCATTTTCGATGATTTAAAAAAAAAAATAGTTTCAGAATACTATAGCTGAAGCCGTTATAGAAAGTATTGTATATAACCTACATATTCATAGTATGGCAATCGAATCCATAAAAAAGCGATGGTCACCCAAGTCACAAATTAGCGGGCTACAGCGGGTTCTGTCCAAATATTTTATTTAAAAAACACGCAATAGTCCAAAAATGTTAACATAATTTTAATTACTACATTAAGTTGCCGAATCCTATCTGTTTACCTAAAGCCAAAAAAGCAGCATTTGTATGAAAGCGCCCCGAAGGCAAGCTCCAATACTCCAATCGAAACCGGACCTAAAGCGTGCTTTGTACACGGATACCCGGGTTCTGTATCTCTTCACATCAATGCCGATACATTGGAAATTGCGGTTGGGGTTGCGATTGTGATTAAGACTGCAAATTTGTATAGTAATGTGTTCAATGGTGTGTGAAGTTGGCGAGTATCCTTCAAAGGGATCGGGGGACGTCGCGGAACAGAATCAGCCTATACGGAATATTAGTTCTTCTCAGTATGATGCAGCGGGAAGACATTGGAAAATATCTTAAGTCATCACAGAGTCGAGTCGAGTGTTTTACCCGACTGCGCTAGAAGAAGGGTAACATTTTTAGAGCGTGAGCAACCTTGTGGGTAAGGGTCTTTCTTCATGAAGTGATATCGAACGTCGAAGCCGCGCGGCGATTTCAAACTTAAGAGCAATCATATTTCGCAATCAATTTGATATCGTGCGATCGATATCACTTCATGAGGAAAATGCCTAGATATTTCATGTGTGAGCAACCTTACTAACTTACAAAATCTTGATTGATTTGTCCTCAAATCCACCAATGTCCACCATCAGCACAGTTATTACCTGAAATAAAAAAAAACATCGCGTTAAATGACATTGCCATATTTATTTGCGGTCAATAGAATAATGTGTACCTTACCAAGGATACTAAACAATGTTGAGCCTATTAAAACCATCTATAGTTTATTGACTTCTTCTTTCTTTACTTTATTGCACAAAAAATACAGACACATAAAAATTTAAAAAATCATGTAGAAAGGCGAGCTTAGCTCTAACAACTTGACACTCATTAGATAACATTATATCAAGGGGCTGCCAGGGGGATCCAATCACCCTACACGTTGTCCTGGGTTTATTTGTCAAGACGTTATTTTGCAATTAATCCACTCAAATCGACTGAAAACTGTGGAAATGTGACAGTTCTCCCAAACACTTAACGTATAATAATAATAATACCCTGGACACTATTTACACACATTGATGTAGCCCCAAACTAGGATTCCCTGTATCTTGGGTACTAGACAACGATACACATACTTATATAGATAAATTTTAAACTTAGATAGATAAACAACCATGACTAGGTTACAAACATCCGTTCTCATCAAACAAATATTTGCCCCCACCGGGACTCGAACCCGGGACCCTTGGCTTCGTAGGCACTGTCACTGCCGACTCGGCCATTCGTGGATTTGAGTTACTAACTGGGGGGACAGATTGTGACCTTTCAAATAAACTTACCACTGGCAAAATTGACCTGTAAAGAGATTAGGAGGCCTTAAATAATAATTCACCAAGTATAAACTTAACAAATCGACTTCAAGATCAAGCCCTATTTCTTCCTCCCCGGTCGGTATGCCAATAAAGTCTATGTACAAGAAAAGTCCTCATCAAAACTTTTGCTGCACAGAACTACAAACCAAAACGGCATACATGTGGTTCTTTTTTGTTTAGTATATTTTTCAAAAAGCGCTAAATAATGTTGATAAAATTTATATGGGACCCACCTCTGAAGTATGACCTTCCAATCAAAAGATTAATTCGCTACGTCGTCCGTGCAAAGATCCCCGTTACTCCAGGCGGAAAGACCCGCAGTGTGAGAGGGACGGAATCGGGAAAAAATTAAAAATCGTAGCGCTAAACCACAGAAAAAATTGTTTAAAAAGAAACTACGCTATTTTGTTAAAAAGTTTTTAAGGAGATTTTTCTAATACATAATATTTTAATTTTGAACGTAGTTCCACAATGAAATTAGTTAGGATTTCAAAATTACAGGAAAAAATAAAACAATTTAGAGGTGTTTTCGTAATTAAATTCTATCGAGAAAATTTCATCCAATCGCGTTTCCCTTTAGTAAAAATCTTAATCAAATACTCAATAAACGTTAACCCAAAAATCTAATCTGTAGGTAACTTCATGGTGGAGCAAATGGATTCGAAAAAAAACCCATTTTTGTCTCGTATCACCTTAAAATCGATTCATAATTGACGGAATAATCGAGTACATACGAAAAACAGTCGAATTGAGATCCTCCGCCTATTTGAAGTTGGTTGAAAAGAAGAACTTGTTTATAAATAAATGTAGATATAATTGTATCATAATTATTTATCTATCTGACACATCACACCCCTTACATCTGTCTACTTGGGTGTCGCTGACCCAGGATGGCCCCATTTCAACATGACACGGGTGACGTAACTGACGCGTCACGCCACTCGACCCGTTTGTCGTGAGGAAACCTGACAAATGACGTCATCAATTTCCTCAAAGAACTGCGGAGTGTATCAAAACGAGTTTCCCTGTTTCCTATATATTCTTACTCCACACCGCCATCCGTTTTCATGAGCCCTCGAGGGTAAGAGACGCGTGTGTTACTTCTTATCCATTTCACTTTATTTGAGAGACTTTAGTGATGTATTTCAGACAAATTGACTATTCGACTGATAGGAAAGGATTAAAATCTGCGCCCATGCCTTTTCCAAAGATGAAGTAAGTTATGGCAAAAAGTAGAAACATTCTAATAATGCCTCTGGAAACATTTAGAAGCCTGATTGCAGTAGGGTACCGTAGCAACAAGTAACCCTTATAGTTTCGTCCGTTTCTGTCCGTCTGTCCGTATGTCACAGCAACTTTAATCCGAAACTATCAGGACTACATAGTGGAAACTTGGTACGTAGATGAATTCTGTGAACCGCCTCACGATTTTTACATACAAATTTAAAAAATAAAAAATAATGGGGACTCCCCATACATGGAACTGAAACCGAAAAATATTTTTTGTCTGGGGGGTCTAGAGTTAAAAATGACGTTGGAGACACACCCTTAAAAAAAAATTGTCTATCTCAATAAACTCTTTCAACGAAAATCGGTTTAAAGAAAATAAAATAAGCAGTTTTTAAGATATAAAACATTTATTAAAAACCGCAAATATTACTTACATAAGTCATGCATACAAACACTTATGATAAACAAAGTATTTATTTGCTGGTGAAGAATGATAGTGATATTTTGGCTAGGTGTATCAGGTGTATGTGAAGTGATTACCTTCCTAATTATTATTTTTTAGCTTATTCTAAATTTATAATGGATCCCTAAATGTGCGAAGTTCGACACGCACTTGGCCGGTATTCATATTAGATGTTTCGAGTCATTTAATTAAAATATTACGCGAAATGAAGTTTTATTTAAGACTTTTTAATATCAGAACCCAAATAGGTATTCACATTTTCTTTTTTATGTCCTTTAATTAAATTTTTAACTAAAAGAATTGCGCTGTCATGACGCGTCAGTAGCTTTGTCATAAAACAAAGTCGGTAACAGCTCTAATTAACTTTGTAATTAGAGATAACATCGCAGTAATGCCATTATTAGGTGACACTGTCCAACTGTTAATATTACTTTTTTACAATAAAGTACATAATTATCGTTCAATTATTTTAATAGGACCTGTGTCACTTGGTGCGGTTCGCAGAGGACCGTGTGGATTGGTGCTATAGAGATGAGGCCTGTGCCCCGTAGAGCGTTGATGTCGGCTGAGCATGATTATGATGAGCATAGATTAGCTTGGTGTTTGCAAACGGAATAAAACACATGACCTACGAGACGGAATTCTAACGCTTATACCACTAGACGAACGCCTTTTTTTTCAAACGCCTCACAAAGGCCACGGAAATGTAAATGGCAACGCGATTTTAAACCTCTTGTCATGGTAAAGTTCAAATCCGTAACAGGAAAATGGCATCTTAATATGTCGTGGATCGTTGAGAGGTCAAATGCATTATTAATTACTTTCCGTGTGACTAAAAAAATACGCATAGTTTAACCTCAAAAACAAACGTCCAATCCTTTATACTTTTTTATTCTTAAACAAGTGTTGAACAGGAGTTTATTTTTTGTGGTAAGACCCTTTAGATTTAGATTTTGGTAAATTAATTAATTTTAAATATTCATTCTGTAGAATGCCTGGATTTAAATATGTTTGGCTGAACATATACTTTGCTAGTATATGTTTCCTTTATATTATAGTATATGTTAGCCTTTCTGTGATACAACGTGGCAGCTTGCACATGCGTGTAATAGAGTCTCCGAGACCACTCAAGTCCCATAACCGCGGTGCCACCGTGTCGTCTTGTCATGTCAGTGAGATTATATTATATATATATATATATATATATCACCGTATCATTGTCAAAACCATAAGTTTATAAACTAACGCGTTAGTTTGCTTCGCTGCGCTCGCCCCCTCTAGTCTTCACCTAAGCTACCGCAGTGTTTGGTCTAGTATTTCGTTTGCAATTCAAGTTTAAACCAGTTCACAATTAAACGGTTTTATTATAAACTAACACGTTATATCGTAAGAAGTACGGTACAGTTTACAATTTATCGATAGTTTCTAAAGTAACGAGAAAAATGCGTCAGATTATATTCTAACGGTTATGACAATCTTACGGTGACATATACAGGGTTACAGGTTAAGCGGACCTAGATCCATTAATGGCTTGTAGTACCCATCTTTCCTGACTGATTTCACTATGAAACACCCTACCCCAAACCTAACCATTTTCGAGATAATCGACCTTTATTTTTTTTAGAATAATTGCCGATTTTTTGCCATTTAAATATGATATTTTGTAATTATTGCGCCTTATTATTATTATTATTTATTTTTTAAATGCAGTTAAAGATGCTTTATGAACTTAGTAACCGAAATCCTAAGTAAATTAACTAAATACGTTGTTCTGGACGATTGAATGTTCAAAAAGTTAATAAAAAAATTGACAATTTACATTTCTTTAAGGAATATCTAAAAAAATATATAGTAGACGTTTGGCAGATGTGCCTAAAATATCTACGTTTCATCAGCTATCCAACAAGGTATAACACTCTAGGGTTTTATTTATCTCACAAAAAACTTAGTTTCATAGGCGATAGTGGACGTTAAAATAATTACGCTTATTGAGCCTGATGTATTCTTTGGCCCTAGAAAATAAAACAAAACAATAGGTAAGTTTGTACAAAATAACATTTATTAACTTCCTAGATTAAAGTTCGTGTTCAACATGTCCTCCTCTGTTTTGTACACATCTTCGCATTCTTCTGCGAAGCCCAGTTTTTACTACACCAGTAGTCAATGTTGTTCTAATGCTTCTAAAGCCGTTATTTTGATTTGCTATGGATACTGCAATTGTGTGTCCGCGCAAGCTCGCAAAGAATACATTGCACGCTACCCAGGCCGTCGAGTGCCGGATGTGGGCGTTTTTGACGGAGTTTATCGAAGACTTCGGGAAACTGGCTCCGTTTTAAGACGACGCACAGACTTGGGAAGACCACGTGTAATTGATGATGACGAAGAAGTTGACAATGAGATAGTGCAACGATTTTGTTTGGATCCAACTACTTCCATTTATGTTGTTGCCCGTGATCTGGGACTCTCGCAGTGGAAAGTGTGGTTTACCGTACACGCTGCGGGCCTTTACCCATACCATTAGACGCCGGTACATGCTATCGAAGAAGGAAACCCCGCGAGCAGATTAGATTTCTGCAGATTCATGCTCAATGCGGATTTGGAAGACCCGACATTCCTAAGAAATATCTTGTGGACAGATGAGTCCAAATTCGATAAAGATGGGATTAGCAATTACCACAACGCTCATTACTGGGCCACAAAAGAGCTAAGAAATCCGAAAAAGAAGAGGGTAAAGGGGTCCCAACGAAGATTTAGCGTAAACGTGTGGATGGGCATTATTTCCAATTATTTGATTGGACCTTACTTTCTACCCGATAATATAAATGGGGAGAACTATGAAAACTTCCTGAGATTAGACCTCAACGATTTGATGGATGATTTGCCACTGAACCTAATCAGGGACATGTGGTTCCAGCATGATGGCTGCCCTGCATATTTCCGAAGAAGTGTCAGAGAACGGCTGGACACAAATTATCCCCATAAATGGATAGGACGAGGTGGGCCTTTACCCTGGCCAGCCAGAAACCGGACTTAACCCCCATGGGTTTTTATGTGTGGGGGCACATGAAGGGTCTCGTCTACAGCGAGCCCAATCCAATTGCGTCTGTCGAAGAATTGAAAGTCAGGATAATCAACGCGACAAACGAAAATAGAAGAAGATTGACTACTGGTGTAGTAAAAACTGGGCTTCGCAGAAGAATGCAAAGATGTGTACAAAACAGAGGAGGATATGTTCTTAACAGATAAATACAGGTTCTGTGAAAATTACAACTCTGACGGACAGACAGACGGACAGCGGAGGCTTAGTAATGGGGTCGGGTACGGAGCCCTGAAAATTAAATGTTTTGTCTCTCTCAACTCGAAAATGGCGCCCGACCAGCATCAATAATTTCTGTTTTGTTTTATTCTCCTCTCGTCAGACCGGAGAAGGTTCTGGTAAAAAGAAAAATAAAACGCAAAGAAACAGCAAAAAATCCATAAATATACGGGAAGTTCAGCATTTTCCAATAGATGGCGTTTGTAGCGGACTCAGATTAACGATAATCTTTACTTACTTACTCTATGGTAGCACACTATGTTTGACACCTTGGTGATGAATGTCGCTTACAGTTATCAAGCAAAAAGTATGAGTGAATTCGAACAACTCGTAGCGTACCCGCGCCAACGGTAGCTAGTTTCTGAATAAAACTGGAAGGTAGGTAGGTGTTCAAACCATGAAACGCATAAGGTCATAGGGATACCCTTAAGTTATTAACCTGGTCAGTAATTGTGCATTCGGCCATTACGAATAGTGTCGTAGTTACAGTTCTGGGACTGCGGTCGGGTGGGGTCCTCGTAAATTACTAACTTAATTACTGCAGCGTTGGTGCAAGTTGACTCCAGGAGACCGACATTAAACCGACGGTTTGGTAGATGGATCAGCCTCTTTATGCAGTAAGTCTTTCCTACAGCCAAATCGACGCAGTTAGTGTCAAATTGAATTAATATATTATACGGTAAACTTAACTCGACACCTCGCTCTGATGACGTCATAGCTTCCGTTCACTGTCCTACTGAAGTGTGACTGAAGCGTCGAGAGCGAGACAGGGAGGGGACATGCCCTGGCTTTAATTATGTAACAGTCACATAAACCACTTTAATGAAATCGCTATAAGGTTAACATTATACCAGATACTCTTCGGTGCTTGTGGCCAGTCGTTCGACGGTACACCTCTGTCGGACAATTACTGAGTTGGTTTAGTCAGACACAAATACCTACAAACAAATGTGTATATATTTCTCACGCCTTTTTACTCAACTTTAACGAAGCGGAAAAGAGGAAGGTTATGTGTTTGACATGTATGTATATATGAATGTATCTCTGTTACTGTGTCCTCTCGTAACTACTCAACGGTCCGACCGATTTTAATAAATGAAACGTTATAAGATTCTTCGTGATGGAGCGAGTGTCACTGGATTGTTTTGATTGTTCACTTATTTGATTGTTTTGTACTTTTTAGTGTGGTTATTTAGTTATTTTAATTAACCCCCGACGACAAAGAGGGGTGTTATAAATTTGAAGTGCCTGCCTGTCTGTTTGTCTGTGTGTATGTCTGTGTGTATTACTGTGTGTATGTCTGTGTGTATGTCTGCCTGTATGTATGTCTGTCTGTGGCACTCTAGAGTTCAAACAGGTGGACGGATTTTAATGCGGTATTTTGTAAATGATATTATACTTCCCTGCGATGGTTCTTCGGTTCAGTAGTTCGAAATTTATTAGCTTAACAAGGACACAAGTCAACCAAATTTTAGACTTTTTAACCCCAGGCGACGAAAAATATGAGTGTTGTTATAGGTTTGAGGCGTCTATCTGTGTGTGTGTGTTTTTGTGTGAGGGTGTGTATCTGTGTCTGAGGGTGTGTGTGTGAGTGTGAGAGTATGTGTGTATGAGGGTGCGTCTGTGTGTCTTCACCCTTGCGCTCAAACGAGTGGAAGAATATTGGTGATATGGTACAAGTCGGAGACGACGAAAATGAGGCTTGTTATAAGTTTGAAGTTTACGTCTGTGTGTGTGTGTGTGTGGGAGTCTGTCTGTCTGTGTGTGTGAGGATGTGTGTCTGTCTGTGGCACCCTAGCGCTCGAATGGATGGACGGATATTGGTGATGCGGAACAAGTCGGACGAAAAGACGAAAAAGAGGGGTCTGTGGCAAGGCGCTCAAACGGGTGGACGGATTTTAATCAGAGGTAGAGTCAGAAAGAATGTATTACTGAGATACAGATTGACTTCCACATTTTAACCCCCAACGACCAGGTGAGGTGTTTGTAAAGTTTGAAGCTTCTTGTAGCTCGGTGCCTGTATATCTGTCCGTGGAACCCTAGGTCAAACAGGCAGCATTTTGATGCGGTTTTCAGTAAACGATGATAGTAGACTTCCCTTTGATAAACCTTAGATATGTTTTATTTATTTATTTAATACACAGGTACGATATACAACATTACAGTAGCGCAGTCCGAAGATGAACCGAATCCCGAGATTTTGAAGTCGTTCGAGTTTGTTCAGTTGTTCTTCATTTGTGCTAGATTATGCAATGATAGCGTACAAGTTGAATGTTCCACCCGTTTACGAGCCAAAACACACTACTCGTAATTCTCATATTAAAGTTTCAGTAACTGACCGAGCGACCGAAGCTTCTCCGTTTCAGGATTGGGCATAAATGCTCTCGTATGTCCGGATGGTATGAATTTTTGTAAGCTGGTTCGATAGTTTAATAGTATTTTTTTTGCCGATTCAGTTTTTGGAAATTTAATTAATGATTCCACTTATCATTACAAAAACTTATTTCTTTACCGACTGCATTTTTTTTTCAATACAACATGGAGTATTAAAGTAGCCGCAGCAATAACTTTGAAAACCACTTTTTTCAGTCTAACACCCAACCTATTCACTTTTTATAGTAGTTTATGTGACTGCTACATAGTGGAGGGCATTAATACTCGAGAGTGGGTTTATAATAATATCACTCGAAGGTTTTAATGCCTAATTATGTACAGTTACATACACTAGTTTATCTAAACAGTGACATATAATGACAGTGACACACCACGACTGTCATTTCATTTTATATCATGTGTCAATGCAACTATTTATCTCTGTGTTTTGTTTCTTTGTTGTAATTGTAGTGTGTTCACTGTCTTTATAATAAATGTTTCTTTCTTTCTTTCTTTCTTTCTTTCTAAACACATATCATAAGCTCTCTTTGATGTGTTCAGGAACCCCATGTTTGACCGGCATTGTGGCTCTGCAGTTGTTTAGCTTGTTCTGTAGTACTAACTTCACAGACAAACTAGGGGCGGCCCGCAGGCGGGCGTTGAATGTCATAATATGTAGAAAAATTACACATTATGGTCGTAATGTGTAATTTTTCAAATAAGAAATGAGTTTTTACCAAATAGTTTAACACTATACTGATCGTAACGTGCGGTTTTTGTTCGCAGTAAAGAGGGTTTATGATAAGTGTGCAGATAAACAAAATTATATAACCTATGTCACTTAGAAGAACAGCATCATACCATTTCCCGTGCGGAGTGGGACAGACACCTATTTGAATAAATACCAGAAACAGCGACGTCACACACACATATTAACACCTTCCAATCGACTCGAACCCGGGACCTCGGGACCCCGACCTCGTCTCGTTGGGGACGCAGAATCTCGAACCGCAAAGCCACAGAGGTCGTTCGTCGTCGTCGAGATATAGCCTCTATCTTATATCCTAATTAGAGTATACGGAAGGTTTGCGGAGAAAGCCTTAAGGCATGTCTAAGAATAATTAGTACCGGAAGCGACTTCCAAATTAAACTACACAGTTTATTGTATTTTTTTTACCTACGAAGCAACTAAAGCAAAACATAATTAATAAAACGTCGCGTCACGATTTCCCATTCGGCCAGATTCATCATATATACAGCGTGACATTTAATTAGCTGACCATATTTAATTTAGTTTATTTGTTTCTTGGGGAAAGTTGTTCATAATTGTGGGTGCCCAAATTTTCCCCAAAGTACGGTCAGCTAATAAAATGTCAAACTGAATATTTGATATTTGTTACCTCGAAACTGGCATTATTTATGAACGGATTTCAACAATTGCTTTTTAATTCCAAAGGGTGACTTTTCCGTTTGGAGCCTTTGTTTGTAAATTTGAAATCGGTCCAGTAAGTAATATTGTTTATTATTTAAAAAAAAAACAAGAATTATGATGTCATCAAGTAAACATCGCGCTTTTTTTAAGTTTTTAATTTGGTTATAAAGGAGTTCTCAATTCCGTTGTATTTTTAATTTTTTATGTTGGTTAACGCAAAACTATTATTCTAAACCGATTTGAAGGTTTTTTTTTTGTTTTAAAAAGTAGACCTTCAGTTTGATTAAAAAAGTGTATCCAGCAATTTGGGTTTCAAATAAAAATATCTGATATAATAATATCATCCACATAATCGAAATCGTGCTTTTTTGCCTTCCTGTGACTACTACATTACTAAAGCTGTAATAAGTGCTGTATATTTTGATTATAATAAAAATAATAATTTATTTAATTCTCAGATAATACAATTCATTATTGTTAGTAGTTAATTCATATTTTTAATAAATAGTGTTAGTAAAGACTTATTATTATTTACATGTATATTACACCAGTGCTTCAGTAGGCGGCCATCACATCTGTCTGCCATCACCACCAGTATGCTGTTACGGCTGGCGCGGAGTCTGGATTATCAGAAGGCAGATAGTGTATTTAGATGACATTCAAATCCCGACCTGAGAGAAAGAAATAGGGCTTCAAGTCGTCTTTAGGGTTCTGTTCCCGAAGGGTGTCGAACGGGATCCTATTACTAAGCCTCCGCTGTCCGTGTGTCCGTCTATCAGCTGGCTGTATCTCATAAACCGTAAAATATAAAGAGCGTAGAAGAAATTTTCACCAAATGTTATTTTTGTTGCCGGTACAGAAACGAATAATGAATTTCACGAGATTTTATATATTAAAGGACCCCTTTTAACTTATAAAACCTCTTGAATCTCAAAATCTCTCTCACCATACAAGAGAGTTGTTTTAATACCTCCCGCGATATCACAAACCATACCTTGATTCAAATATGATCGTAGATTTCGCGGCTTATCACTTGGTTGTGATGGCGCAAATGGTTTGATAACGGTTTCGCATTAGAGTTCTGTGTTCCAATTCACGTTTGGACATAATGTTTTTTGTTTGAATATTTTAATGCTTACATTTTCTTGTACTTTTTTTGTACGGAACCCCTCGTGTACGAGTGTTGAATGGACGTTTTTTTTAATTGTTATACTTGGTGGATTATTTCGTGAAAGGTGGCTTACCAGCGCCGGATCTATGGGATATGAAACTTTCCTCACAATATTTTCCAACATCATCAACACACTACACTTATTCTCATCATAACAAACGCGAAGACGGGCAACACAATATTCGTTTTCACAAACAACGTAATGCTCGCTATACAAAACTTGTACTTCGGCAAGCGAAAGGATGGCATCTCCATTCCGAAACCTCCTTGATTCGAGATACCCTCATGTAAGATTCATGGCATCATCTTTTGGCAATTAAAAGTTTTCCGTCATGTGGGCATTGATGAACGGCCTTGGAGGTACTGTGGGGTTTAATCTTATAATTTTACGTTTACTTACGTCCGTACACGTCGAACATTATCCATCCTTTAAGCACTACACATATTGTAATGATTTGTTTATTACAAAAAATATATTCTGAGTAGTTCTGAAGGCGTCAACACTAAAGTCTGGCCGCTGAGAGAATGCGATCCTGACAGCTCAATCTGCAATTAAAAATATTGCTTATTATTAAGGAAATGTCATAATCACATTCTAAAAACGGCCGAAGTGTAGTAAGTATGTACTCAGGTTAACAAAACTCTTTGCTCATTGAAACCGGAAGTGGATAGAAATTAAGTAAGTTATTTACAGAAATAAAATCATATATGATAATAGTCGTTTATGTGACTGATACATAATGGAGGGCATTAAAACTCGAGAGTGGGTTTATGAAACGGGTTTATTATCTACAGTTACATACACTAGTTTATCTGCACACTTACCATAAGCTCTCTTTGATGTGTTCAGGAACCGCAAGTTCGACCGGCATTGTGGCATTGATAATTGCTCTGCACTTGTTTAGCTTGTTCCGTAGTACCAACTACACAGACCAACTAGGGGCGAAATTTGATTGATTGATGATTGAATGATTATTTGAAATTGATACATTATGGTCATAATGTATCAATATTAAGATAAGCGATTAGTTTTTACCAAGTACCCAACATTATGCTGGTCGTAACGTGCGATTTTGGACGCAGTAAAGAGGGTTTATGATACTTGTGTAGATAAAAAACCTAATATTATTCATTATAATTGGAATAAGCAATTATTAATCCTACATATAATGACAAATAACTAAGCACAAAACTCAATAGCTGGATCATTTCCGATACGATTGAGAGAGTCCAGGGGGACGATCGCGGTAAAAAATATCAACCGAACCATAGCTGAACCATAACCGAAACACGACTTTAAGGACTATTCGTATCGCGCAAATGTTTTGATAGATGGTTGAACCGAAGTTCGATTGGAATTGGACCATAACCGCTGTCAAACGAACGGTTTTGTTAAAGTTATTATGGAGCTACTTTTTCACGACCGTTGTAGAATTGTTGAGATGAAAAGTGGGTGAAAATCGTGAAATTGATGTATCTGGACTTTGGAAATGGCCTACGAGTGTGATGTAGCTATAGCGCGAGCCTAATCTAAAACAGGGAATCGGAGTTTATCAAGCGAAATTGTCTGTCGAAGGAGTTAGCTTGTGGACACATTAATTACCTACTCAGTTGACCCTTAATTTGCCACCAACCAGTGCTTTGGATGTGGACACGAAGGTTAGTAACACTATACAAAGTACTAGAATGTATCACATTTACTTTTGTTTAGACATGAACAATTTTTATTCCGTTTCCCAAAAACAGAACTAAGTGAGCTTAGTAACAGTGCTTACATTTTGTTTCAGGTACTGGTTGTTTAGCATTTTGCCACAGGCTCCTACCAGACGATTGGATGAGAAAGCAGGAAACATTGTGTTTACCATTCAAGTGTCTCCACAATTGTAAAACAAGTCACCTTAGCATTCAACAAGCCAGAAATCTTAAATTTCCCTTTCAACGTCGTGATAGGGAGCAAATTAAAAGGAAGTAAGTAACTATATGTTAACATCATTCCATTCAATTCAAATCAGATTACATTTACCTACGGCTGGGTATAGGCCTCCTCTTTACCACACTATCTACTCTGGTCCTGAGCCTCCCGCAGCCACTGCTTGCCAGCCAGCGTCTCAGCGTCCATCTATTCGGTGGTCTGCGTTTCTGCCTCATACATCATACAATTCCTATTTATTAGTTTGCCTATCACAATTTATTTTAGATTATTACTTTTGGTTTGGTAATGAACAAAAAAAGGCATACCAAGATTGTGTGGCTTATAAGTTTTAATATATACTTTACTGCACAAAACAGAAATCCAAAAAAATATATAAAGGTAAAAACATGTACAAAGGCGAGCTTATCTCTAACAGGAAATGTCTCTCAGCAAACCTTGAGTGGAGGGGTAAAAAAGAAACTACAGGTAGAGCTACATATGTGCACAACATTAAATACTTACCAATATCTACATAATACTAAAATATATATCATATACTAATATATCAAATACATACTAATACATGCTTATACTTAGATATATTGATGAGAAAGATATATACAAACAAATAATTTAAAAAAATGTAAGTTGACGGACTGTCTCTGATTTGATTTGAAGTTGTACTAATTATAATATAGGTATAGGACAACTGTGGTGCTGCTACCATGTACGGTTGTTGCCCTGCCTACCATGAGAGGTCCTGGGTTCAATCCCCAGCTGGGGATAAAGAAAAGAAAACCCAGTCTTGTCATCATTGTTTCTGGTTCCCACAACCCAGGGTACGCTAGTGTGGGGCCAGGAGCACTGTATGTGCCTGTATGTAAATGTTTATGTATAAATGTTTATTATTTTCAGATTTTTCAAAAAGTACAGATTGCCAGGGGTTCTGGCTTGTGGAGATGGTACTCATATGTCTATAGTTACCACTAATGAACATGAGGAGAGATACTATAACAAAAAAGGGTGACATTCTATGAATGATATGATAGTAAGTCTATTGCGGGGAGCGCAATTGTTGATAGATTAAGGACTAAAATAAATGATATTTAACTAGGTAAATTTGTTTTATTCATGTCTTGGTTCTTAAGTTATCTCACTTTAATTATTCTCACATTAGAGACCTTTGCCCAGCAATGGGATATTATATGTTAGTAATAATAATTAAATATTTTTCACACATCTTCTCTTTGTTGGGTACAACACTAAAAAAAGAAATAATGTACAAGTTAGTAGAAATATTTTACATAAAACTATATAAGTATACTATACTGAATTAATAAATTATAGCTAATTTATTTATTAGCATTAATTAATAAATTATAGCTAATATTTTCTACAGCATATTTACAGGAAAAGTAAACATGGTTTAGAAAACTCGTGGGGAAAATGTCATTAAAATTATGCTAAGGGCACTTTTAAAATTAAAATTTATATTAAGTAACATCAGGGCATATTTCCTACATAACTATATCCTAACCAAACTGATAGTAAAGTATAGAATTACCTGCATCGTCAATCTATTATTTCACAAATTCATTTGAAGGACTGCTATAGTATTAATACTATAGGGGTCTGAGCATTTTGCAGAGCAGCCTGGAAGTCTGTGCAGCCTTTGCCCTAAGATGTTCAACTTTCAATCCCATCACCTTGATACGTCCAACATGCTTATGCTGGCTGGAATATTAATAAAACAATTTGCTGTACATTTTCCTTTAGGATATGAAAACAATTAACATTGTTATTGTTATTTATCTAAACTTTGTACACCTTCTTACAAAAGCATTATATTCTGATAGGGACAAAGTTTAAGATAAAGAAAACTACATACCTTGATTCATTCCTTTGCAGTCCTAACTGCTCTAAAGGGGTTGAGGATGTCTGCGCACTCCCCCCACGGGTCAGGTCAACGAACCTCTTCCCGAAGAATCGCCTCTGTCCATACCTGTGGACAGGTCATGGTCAGAGTGTCGATAAGACTCCAACCCAGGTCATGGGATGGCCCTTGCGGGCGGTGGTCTTCATGTGGCGCTGGCATGCAGTGGGTGATCGCCGGCTAGGCAACCAGGTCGCGTGGCAGGCGGCGGCGATGGGCGGGCGCGCGTGGTGCGGCGCCAGTCGGCGAAGTGCGGGTGTTGTGACGCATCCGCACGCGCAAACATGCCCTTCGCCAGCCTCTGGACAAACTGGTCCACGGTTTCCCATCTTAGGTCCCTCTGGATTGTCGCGTTCCTGACATTTGCTCAGTTATATAGCTAGGGATCCCATCCCCTAGGACTGGAGACCCCAGTGTACAGTTACATACACTAGTTTATGTATACACATATCATAAACTCTCTTTGATGTATCCAGGAACCGCATGTTTGACCGGCATTGTGGCTATGCAGTTCTTTAGCTTGTTCTGTAGTACCAACTTCACAGACAAACTAGGGTGGGGGGGGCACGCAGGCGGGCGGCGGCGTTCGAAATTTTAATGTCATAATTTGACAAATTTTAGTACATTATGGTCATAATGATCAATATTCAGATAACAAATGAGTTTTTACCAAGAAGTTTATCATTATGCTGGTCGTAACGTAATTTCATAATTTCTTTATTGCACACAACTAATATATGGACAACAAGACTTACATAAAAATAGTGTACAAAGGCGAGCTTATCTCTAATAAGAGATCTCTTCCAGCAAACCAAATTAGGATGGGAATGGTCGATTGCTGAGCAGGGGTGACAATGTGTACAACAATATAATTTAGTACATATCTAAATAACTAACATATGGTTACATATATGTTATATCTAAATAACTAATATAAAACAATATTAACTAAATATACGAGGGCTTACATAAATATCATATAATATACTCGTACATGCTAAACATAAATACTATATAAATATATATAATTTTTAATAAATATACTAATAAATACATACATACTACCTATATTTCTAAAGAGAAAGGTAATGCTTCTTCACGCGACTTTTAAATATATTAAGAGAAGGACTGTCTCTGATAGTGCAGGGGAGTGCATTCCACAATTGAATGGCCCGGAATCTAAACCCATGCTCATAGGACGCGGTGTTATGCTGTGGGGTTGTGAGCATCGAAAGCGCGTGAGTTCTCCGAGGCCTGCTGGAAGAAAGAAATGGAAAACGGTCTCGTAAGAAGGTTGGATAGCGTGGATTGCGTAAAATGTTGTAGAGGATGTTGAGGATGTGAGAATCCCGACGAAGACGTATTGGCAGCCACTTCAGCTCTTTGCGATGCTGTGATACATGGTCGTATTTGCGCAGCCCAAAGATAAACCGAATCCCGAGATTTTGAAGTCGTTCGAGTTTGTTCAGTAATTCTTCGTTAGCACTGACCCAGCAGACATCAGCATAATCGATGAGAGGTAGAAGGAGAGACTGAGCGAGAGTGATTTTGGTCTGTCGAGGCAAAAAGTACTGAAGTTTCCTGAGAGAGTGAAAAGTAGCAAATACTCGTCGACTGACCTCATTGACATGCGATGACCAGGACAGCTGGTTGTCGAAGATAAGACCCAGGTTTTTAGCTTTATCGCTATACACGATTGTGGTACCATTAAAAGTGACAGGTGGAATGGGCTGTTGCTGCAACAAGTTAAGAGATTGTCTGGTGCCTATAATCATGGCCTGGGACTTGCTCGGGTTAACCAGGAGTCCGAAGGATGAAGCCCAGCTTCTCACCCCCTCCAGATCAGCGTTCAATGCCTCCACAGCAGAGTTTACATCGTTATGAGAGAAGTGGCGATAAATCTGGAGATCATCAGCATAAAGATGATATGAAGAAGACAGGATGTCCGAGATAACGTGTGGTTTTTGGACGCAGTAAAGAGGGTTTATGATACGTGTGTAGATAAAATCTTAAAGAGCCTTACACATGTAGCTGAACCATGCATTATAAAAAGTATCTATGTGGCCCTATGCGAATCACTGTTATTTCATAGAACTCGTTAACAAACTCCGTGGTCTAATGGAAACACATTCTTCACCTAAACTTAGTAAATTAATTAAAATTGGAATTCGAAATTACAACCTATCGTAACATCTGACGAATTTTAACCTGGCAGTGTCCATTAATTTGTTATAGTTTTGACATCTTTGTTATAAAATAGTTTCCGTTTTCCGGAAACTATTCAGTAATTTCAGGATATTATTGTCAGGAATCGGTTGATGAGATTGTATGTCTGAAATTGAAAATTTATAGTCTCTAGTTTTAATGTTAGATAATATTATTAAGATCATTGTCGGTCTGTTTCTATATAAGCAACATTACATCAAGGGTGTCAAATGAAATAGTGCAAGTAAATAGACTATTCCAAAATTATACTGATATATTTTGACTCTAACTCCCAAAAAGCGTTGAAATACATTCGGGTCTTTGGATTTCAACTTCTTGTTCAGAGTAATATTTTACACCTATTGCATATTCACAAACCAATATACAATTTCAATTAGGTACTCGCTTACATGAGTAGAGTATAGGTAACTTTAATCATTAATATTTCTGAATAATTAATCAAAGTTAACATTAAGGCAGCCATTAGACTATTTCTCGCGTTCTGGCCAAATGTCTGTAATGGGCTATGTCACGAACTTGTAGTCATGTAGCGGTTTCGAACAATTTTCCGGCCAAAGTCGGGGTAAGACGACAAAATCCAATACGCGTCACCTTTTGCTGTGTATTTTACTACGGTGACTGTTCCACCGTTTACGGTGTGAAAATCGGCGTTCCACAAGGCTCTTTATCAGGCCGGTTATTATTCATAGTATATATATAAATATATATATATATATATATATAGGTATTACCGGTATTTTATTCAAATCTTAGAGTACAGCCTAACAATAGTAATAAACACAAAATAACCTAACTTATGTACAAATATTAAATTAAATAAAAAATATCTCTCAGATCGCCGCCGTCGAGAGGCAGAGTGCCCAACATGCTGGCACCATTGCCTCGCTGTATAGCCAGGCTTATGCGCTGGGCGAGGAAGGTGCCAGCTCTTGGATTACCCGACGCTTCAACGAGTCTTTTCGCAATCTCTTTAAAGACTCGCCGTGCGTCAGTTCCCCACGGCCCAAGGGTCTCCACGCCAAACGGCACGAATATGTAGTCCTCCCCGAGGGCGGCATACATGCGCCGCTTGAGACCCTTCGCAGAGTCCGCCGCTGCGCCGGCCCTTGAAGAAGTCGCTGGTAAATGGGATCACGCTAGTGTGTCAACACATGTTGTATCCCACACCAGCGACCTCCCATGCTGCCATGGAATGAACGTCATTCCGTCGGGCCTCTTACCGTCGTCGCGGGCTATGCCTGGGGGTTCGAGAACAGATGGCAAGCCCGCGCTGGAAAGGGCCCGACGGATGACGTCATTCAGAGCAGCATGTCTAGAGAGACGGCCAGCGCTGTAGTTGCAGGACAGGCCGTGGTGTCCACGTTGGCACACCCTGGCACCGCAGCGGGAACGATGTATCTCATTAGTTTTTACCCCCAGTCGTAGACAGACGGCCAGCGACAGGGTGGTCCTTTCAAGCAACGTGCCGAGCTGTCTGGAGGGGATGGCATGTATCCAGTGCCCTGACTCTCGCTCCCAGACGAGCACGCTCTGCAGGGTTAGTTGCGGCGTTAAGGAGGCTCTCACGCTTTTTGAGGCATAGCGGCTCATCCCACAACCTTTGGGATTTTGAGTTGAGTGGGGAATTTGGACCCGGACATGCTTGCGTCCAAGCGCTCCTGGCATCGGCTAAGCACGTAACCTCAACATCACCAAGTGATGGGTTAATTATTTTACCGAAGAGGTCACGTGTACCATAGGCCGAGGACAAGAACGCTGGAAGCGCGACATCTGATATATTTCGGATCCCCAGGCCACCGTGTCTTATAGGCAGGCACGCCTGCGTCCAGCTATTGTCATCGAAACTGCAATTTAGGATGTCTGTTAGGGTTTTTTGTATGAGGTGATCTAGAAATAAAAGGGAAGAAGGGTATTTCCATAGTGGGACGCAGCGGAGGACATACGTCAATTTAGGTACAAAGAGGCAGAAGCGGATGATTGTAAGGGCAATGTGGGGGTTAAGATTTGTCAGTCTGTCAAAAGTCTCCTCGAATTTGGAAATTTGCTCAGTTATATAGCTGGGGATCCCATCCTCTAGGACTGGAGACCCCAGGAGGCGAAGTGATTGTTCGCTAATAATTTTGATGCCAGGTGCTAAATAGTTAAATTCTTGTTCAATAATTATTCTTTGAGATGATTGTAGGTTTTCCGGTAAATGAAGCTCGCACTTGGAATAATTTAGGTCCAGACCTATCTGTTTTTAAATCTTCAAGTACAGTTTTGGCGTCGCCTCCCAGGGTACCGACGTCGAGGTACCATTCGTTGAATTTTGAATTTAGGCCGAATGGATTGCCAAACTGAAGATGGCCGGTCCGAGTGGGTCACCCTGCTGGCAGCCAACTGCTGAGTGTAAGAGATGATTATTGTATAATATTTTTTTAATTTTTACTGTAGCATTGCCAAAGGTATTTGTATATTTGTATATGGACGGGGTGTGAATTTTAACTTGTGTAAGCAGGGCACCTCTATCTACCGAATTGAATGCATTTTGGACGTCTACTTTAAACAGCACCTCACCTCCCTGATTGGCAAGAATGGTCCGAGCCGCGTGAACAGCGGCCTCGCATCCTCCCCTGCTGCCAAAGCCCATCTGCGTCGGTTGAAATAAGTGCCCAAGAGATCTTGGGCACTTATTTCTACCGACCAGATGGTAAAATATATCTGCAACAGATCTTGGATACTATCCGCCTGATTGCGTTACCAACAGCGATGGGCCTTATACCCCCGTGCTTCTTTTTGAGGGCACACAGGTTCGCCCCGTAGAGCAGATCTGTGATGCCCTCGTACACCCCGCCGGAGAGCATCGAGTTGACAAGCTCGATGATGTCTGTCAGGAGGGTCCGTCCTGCGTCCCCGACGACGCCACACAGCATGTCTTTGTAATGTTGCGGTGATAGGCCGTCGAGGCCGCCGGCCGAGCCGCTCCTGAAAGACATCACCGCTGCCAGGACGTCATCGGCCAAGGCACGCGGGATGGGGTCGGAAGGAGCGGGGGGGTCAGGGAGCTGAAGCGCCGATGCTGGAGCCAGATGCTTGGACTCCAGTGCCTGAAGGGTTTCGGGAGAGTCAGGGGCGACCGCATCGCTGGAAAACAAAAGTTGGACGGCTCCCTCAATATCTCCATCACTCACTTTGGTTTCTATTGATTTGATGACGTTGTATTGACTGAATGGGCCTAAATAGTTGTTTTGAATAGATTGGACATTATTTTTGCAGTTATTCGTTATTTTTTGGGTAAGGGAGCCGCTTGCGTGTGTTCCTTTTTCCACATGCAGCTCCCGGTACAAAAAATTCAGTAGCTGCTCCCAGCTCTTATGATCATTTTGTGCTGTCACTTGTTTATTACCTATCTGCGTTTCATCATGGAGAAATTGACTGACATAGTGTTGTTTGTTGATGATAGTTCACTGATCTTCAAAATTGAAAAACAAAATACTTTGACGATGTTTATAATGTATTGTTTTTAACCTTGAATTGGTTCACCGTTAATAATTTGTTGATCAACACTAGTAAAACAAGTTCTTACTTCCTAATGTCTGGCAAGTTGAGACTAGTTTATTATTAGATAGAAACACGTTAGAATTAGTAAATGACTTGAAGTTTCTTGGAATGACCATTGACAGCAAATTGCAGTGGTGACCCCACATAAATAAATAAGCTGTTATATTAAGTTCTAAAGCTTACGTTCTGTTAAGAACATTAGACGAAACACGGATGTGGCTACAGCTAGGGCAGACGATATCAGTTACTTGCGTAGCGTCATGTCCTATTTATATATATTTTATTAAAAGAGCTATTCACACAGACTCATTAAGAGTTTTTTTTAAAGAATTTGTTATAATAACCGTAGCAAGTCAATCTATTTTCAAAAACATAATTTCAAGAATTTAATAATTCATAATTTCATAATATTCAAACTATTTTTATTTTAGAGTGTTTTTTTAAGAAACTGACATAATTTATTTTCGAAAATATAATGTATGTATGCAAGAACCTCAAAACCTTTCCCAAACTTAGCGCTAGCTGTAATGTTAACCTAAGGAATAATCAAAGATTAGTTGTAACTAGGTTGTAACCTAGTTTAGACTTGCGAATTTTAGAAATTCTTACAAAAGTATTCTTACAATGCATTCTCTACTACAACAAGGTCCTCTGGAAATGTTTAAATTACCATTTGAGCAAATTTAAAAACCATGTAAAAGCCACTTTATCTAAAAGCGATATTACAAAACTCAATACAGAACTGGCTTTATAAATTTGTAATTATTTATAATAATCAATATGTAATATTTGTGGGAGTTTCTTCAGGCAAAAAATTACATTTTTTAAACATATGTTAAAAATTACAGAAAATAAAGAAATTGGAACTTTAACAGGCAAGCAAAATGAGAAATGTGGCGACGCTTTCAAAGTTTTCTCATAATATAGTACGTAATCACGTGCGGTACTACGAAAACACCCAATATGGGGTGGAAGGGTGACCTTATACCTGTGGACTTGTTGATCATTGTACCATTTCATTAGAAAATCTGTAACTTTTGACAAATTAAAACTAACTTGGATAACTGACAAACAAAGCTTTCCAAGCAACAAGGACCAATCTCCCAATCATCTAAGGAGTTGTGTGTTCGAAACCAGAAACGATACATTCTTGGCCCGGCATCTTACCGCAAGCATTCCTTCCGCCCGGAGTTTGAAACTAGTTATAGCCGCAACTTAATAAACTTCTCTGTTTCGGACATCACTACTTACACGCTATTTCTAAGTTCGGAGGTGAATTTTATCGGCAACACAGTGTAATAAGTGTACACCGTTGCACACGGGGGTCTGTTGTCCGGGTCAGTGTTGCTCAGAAGGTCAGGATCGGTTGTTCGCGGTGGTCCAGAATCGGACTTTAGATAGGAAGAGTGTTTTCATAAAAAGCTTAGTAAATGAGTGCTCACCAGGGGGGGGTTTAGATAGAAAAGTCGAAATCTTGACTTCGGAACTTTGTTTGAACTAGATAGGGGACAAAGATACTTAAAGTCCTGACCCCCTCCCCTCAAGCGCATATCCTAGACAACGATTGGGGAAAGGTATCAGGAAATTTTATCAGCTTTCAATAAGTCGGACTACCAAATTTCTTATGACGCGTCGTTTCCGAGATGTAAGCCAAAAACCAAAAATGGAAACTTTGTGCCCCCAAGGGCTCACCTCAGACGAGTCAGGACTTTTTGTACGTTGGTCTCCTGACTGGTCCAAACAAATTTTCGGAGTCAAACTTTCGGTTTTCGACTTTTCAATCTTTAATCATTCGTTACCTAAACTAAAAGATACGATTATAATTCTAATATTGGAAATATCAACTTTTTCATGAAAAAATAATAATATTTTTCATTCTATTAATAAAATAGTTTTTACAGCAACTGCAAATTCGGAGCATTACCCATAAACTTATTTAAAAAAATCAATAGCCAAGTTTTTGTTTTCAGGTTAAGAATAGGTGTTTTTGTAACTTTTATTTAATAAAACCGGTCAAGTGCGAGTAGGGCGTCGGACCCGCACACGAAGGGTCCCATACCACTGTGCACGGGATAACATAAAAATACAGTCTTTTGCACGAGTATACCTTTATAATTTTGAATAATAAAATATTAAAGAGTTTTGTGTATGTAAGTATGTAAGTATTGAACTATGTACTCAGGTAAACGATACTCTTTGCTCATTAAAACCGGAAGTGGATAGAAATTGATTAACCTAGTTATAGAAATAAAATAAAATATGATAAATAACTTAATTTTATTTAGAGGTAGGCACAATATAGAAGAGGCTTATACCCAGCAGCGCGCGGACAGAAGCTGCCAATGATGATGACGATGATGATGAATACGATACAATTTAAGTTGACTGTCTGTCAACTTACATAGCGTCATCCTTTTTCCCATACGGGGAGAAGGGGCACACAATTGTGCCCACGCTATTCAATACTCAGTTATTGAAGGACAGGGGGCGAGCCCATCGCCACACCTATGGTAACTTATTTATAGAAATAAAATAAAATATGATAAATAACTTAATTTTATTTATTATAATTCGAATGAGCAAATATTAATCGTATAATGAAAAATAACTAAGCAAAAAACTTAATATCTGCATTTAAAGATGTTTTCCGATACGATTGGGAGAGTCCAATTTTCACCAATGAACAAATAAAACAAAATGGCTAAGAAAATGGCCATACCAATAATGTCTTATATGGGTACTTCTTTTCATTCTTAAAAACCGATATGTTTCATATTTTTTTGTTATAGCGGGAAGATAAGTACGTCCTCTGTAAAAATTTCAGCTCTCTACCACCTATTTCGGTGAATCCGATAGAGCCCGGTGACGGACAGACAGACGGACAGCGGAGGCTTAGTAATAGGGTCCCGTTTGGCACCCTTCGGGTACGGAACCCTAAAAGACTCTTGGCTAAATTGGGGGAAACTTAGAGTTGCCTCTTACGCCGAAGCTAGATTAATCAGTAAATGGACTAAAGGCTGCCAAATGTCTACGCCGAGGGTTTTTTATTTAATTTTTATTTGCAAAGAAGTCCTTCGAGAGATTAACTGTTAGATTAAACGGTGGATATTAGCGTAAATTACGATAAATCAGATTAATGGATGAATTTACACGTAGAATATATCACAGGCAAGTAGTTTGTATAAAAATGGAAAAACATCTAGAAGACACCAAGGAAGACATGAAAGAAAGAAAATCCACCTAAACACCAAGGCTGATTTCAGACTTCGGAGGTGTCATAACCACTTAAAAAAGCGGTCAAGTGTGACTCGGACTCACACAATAAGGGTTCAGTATCATCGTACAAGGAAAAACTAAAAAAACGTCTCTAGTACAAAAATTTAAAGGGTTCCCCCTTTTATTTTTTAAATTATAACAACAACCCTATACATATTAAGGTTTATGAAATATAGCCCGCTGGCGAACAACCTTAACGTATTGGTTGTTTAAATCACTTTCTGTCTGAATACTAAAGTTAGGTTTGTTAGGTCAAAACTTTATAATACAACCGGAGCCGAAGCGAAGCGGAGCGAGGCGACCCCTACATAGTATACAAAAGGGGATAAAATCTTGGTGAACATTTAGTGAATTTGGGTTCAATAACAATTTTTAGATGTAATTTTTTACTCAATTCGGTAGCCAGTTAAACACAAGCCCTGCTACAACATAGCGATCTAAAAAAAAGGCCACCGCGCGGTCAATACGCTTCTAACGACTTAATGCAAGCAAAGCCGCGTGCAAGAGCTAGTACTAAATTATTTTCTTGCAATGTGCTAAAAAGCCCTTTAACTTGATACCCAACACGACGACCTGTGTGGCGATGCGTTTGTACCATGCGGGAGATACCGGGTTTGATCCCCAGCTGGGCATGAAGAAAAAAAAACTCTAGGTCTTGAATGTTTATATGTGTGTGATGTCGCTATTTCTGTATATAAATGTTGTTTAAAACTGCGTTAAAACTTTAAAAAAAACCTCTATAGGGCGCCATATTGAATTTAGCGTGACGTCACATAACCTATAACCAGGCGACGATCAACATGCTTCTAATGATACCGCATTTGTCAAGATCTGATATATAGTTTGGATGTTCTGGTGGACAAAGGTCAAACACATAACCCTCATTTTAGCTTCCCTGAAGCCGGGTAAAAATAGAGAATCGTGTGCACCATGGTGACTTCATGTTATGTTGTTATTCAATTAGGCCAAGTAAAACCACTAACCCATATTGCATTATATATGACAAATGAAAGCACACAGCCGGTGTTTTAGTTAAATTAGGCAATTTTAGAAACGTACCATGTGCTAGTAACTAATTCATGTTGACTAACTGAAATGGGTTAAGTTTGTAGCCTCAAGTTAGAAACACGGACAAGCACGACAAAATTCTGACTGATAAGTTGATAACGCATCAGCCCAAACCAATCATGACAGTTCTACACTGCAAGGGTTACTATTGCAGCGTAGGGATATTTTTTAGTTGTCCCTCTAATTTTTAAGGAGTTGTCAAAGTTAACTCCGTGGTCTAGTGGGTTGCACGCCTGCTTCTCACGCAGGAGATGCAGGCCGTACCAATGAGATAAGTGATTTATCTAAAGTATCTCTATATCTATATATCTCGATAGCTGCGACGATGGGCTAGCCCCCTGTCACGCAAAATGGAGAATTAAAAGTGGGCACAATTGTGGACACCCCGTATGGGAAACGGTGTGACGCTATGTTATGTTGTCATAGATATTCAGAGATAGTTGAATCTCGTTCGAAGTATTGGGCCTAAAAGGGGAATAGGGGGCCTACAGTCAAGCATACACGTTTCATAACAGGTACCTACGACATCACTAGACCTCACGAAAAACCCCTACACACGAACTTACTCCGGGTTATTTACACAGGTCGATAAAAATCGCAGGTGACTTGGTCATTTATAATCAAAACGTCGACAAGAACAGTCGCACTGCGTACTGGAGAGAGCGAGCAAGCGCAGCGCCAACCAAACTACTCAAACAGGAAATCAACTGCGACAGACCCTTTTCACGGTCGATTTTAGTCGCCAGCCGCATGTGGCCGGCCGCCGCAAGGCGAAAATCGAAAGCTTGTCTAATTTTGTGGTTTTCAACTTTAGCCTCCTGCGGCCTAGCCGAATTGCCATTTGAACGACCGGCCGACGAGAAAATCGACCGGCTTTAGTCACCCTTGTAAACACCCTATCGGTGAAACTCCCATTCATTTGTCTTTCTAACTTTGTTAGGCTTAGAAATCGTCCACAGTTTTCGCTTTTTCCCAAACCAGCCAGTGACAATAAGAGCCCGCCTGTTCTAATATCTTACCACGAAGTCGTTCCGGTTCCCTCGTTTCTGTTATTCGGAGTGTTTTCTCACATAAAGGGGATATGCATTATTAAGACTTTTTAGGCCCCGTTTACAAGGCTCGCTGGTTCCTCTGCAAATTGCGTTTGAATACAAGCTTTTTGCCCCACACTAGGATACCATGTGTCGTGTGAGCAGCGACAAGGATTTTGATTTGTACCCCATTCAGGATTCAAACCCGGGACCTCCCGCTTAGTAGGTAGAGCCTCGAACCTAGTGTGGGGCCAGAAGCAATATCTGGCTGAATCTTGGAACAACTGTGCTTCCGCCACCCGGTATGGAAAAAGGCGTGAAGCTGTATTTTTCCGACTGCGGCGAAGCCTAAAAGGAGGGTTATGATGTGTTTGGCCCTTATGTATGTCTGTACCTATGTGCCCTCGTAACTACTCAACGGCTCAACCGATTATGATAAATGATACATCATTACAATTTTGATGATGGCGCGAGTCTCATTGGGTATGTAAAAAAAAAAATGGCAAATTTTATGCACGGGGTGAAGCCGTTTTTTTAAGGCCCTCGAGTGGGGTTTTCAAATAAATGGATTTAAAAGGCGAGTATGCAAATATATACTAATATTGCGGAAGCTATAAATAATACACCTTAGTTATAAACTAAGCATCTACACTAAAAAGCACAAAACTTGCAGATATGACTTAACGTAATTATTCAGATTCGACATAATTATGATAGAACTGTGTTACACTTAATTAAATTGAAATGCAGGCGATTTAATAAAAAAAATAGTGTACTTTTTTCTTTTTTACGATTTTTTTTACTAACCGTGTGGACAAGGCCTAGCAGGGTATCTTGAGCCATATGCGGAAAGAACAATGCCCCTCACTCGTTGACGCAAACAAAATTGAGAGATATGTATGACTCATATTGTACATACTTATGTACATGGGCCAAAGCATGGGCGATTATTTTTACAGTCTTTTTTCTTCTTCAATAAACTTACGGTACAAACACATCATTTAAAATATAAATGCATCGAAAACATACAAACAAAAGATCAATTAAACTAACAAAAAATGAAACAACAATAGTTACAAATAGCACACCAAAACAAAGAACACAATATGGGACAATGAATTGGCCCTGACTCAGCAAAGTCACAGACGACTCTGTGACGCTGATATTCTGCCAGAGCCAAAACGGAAGAGGAACGATGGGCTCAACTACACATTACATTGTGTAAATTATAAATTTCCAGGAAGGTTATACATTAGGAGGAATAGGAGAAAACTATGCTTGAACCTTGCAGGAAATATCATTAACATCAATTTGATATGCAATTATCCTAGAATTATGTCGTAAAACTCACTTCAAATACAGTGATGACCCGAATGGCCGAGTCGGCATTGACCCTGCCTACTAAGGGTGGGGGCAAATATATGTTTGATGAGAACGGAGGTTTGTACCCTAGTCATGGTTGTTTATCTATCTAAGTATAATATTTATCTGTATAGGCATGTGTATCGTTGTCTAGTACCCAAGATACAGAGAATCCTAGTTTGGGGCTAGATCAATGTGTGTAAATAGTGTCCAAGGTATTAATTTCTTTCGCGAAAACTCCGTAACCGTATATATTTTTTGGGTCGTTCGGGTCGGATCGGAGAGTACATGTAATTGGTTGCTGGTAATGTAGGGTTAAGTGTTTATTCTGACCTGAACGACAGTTGCGGTGATTAGCTAGTCCTCTATGACGCAAAATGGGCAATTGAATAATTGGCTAAACGTGGGCTTAGCTGTGCCTTTGCCATCCCAATCGGGAAAAGGCGCTACGCTATATCTATTCTATATTTATAAACAAATACAGGCATATACATTACTGCAAAAAGTCAGATAATGGATAATACCTATTGTTGACTGCCGTGTCGTCGCGACATTGTCACTGAACTTTACCGTCATTGAGCTACCAGAATAGGCACTGTATTGCAGTAAAAAGTTAGAGCGCGTAGGTCTTAATTGACAAATTGACACCCTTTGCTGAATAATGCATCAAAGTGAGGCACGGACGTTGGATCCAACGCTGCAGCCATCGTTGCAACTTTTGTTGGGATGAAATTCCCAGTTACACTGTAGAGTAGCAGTGTGAAGTTACTGGAGTTTCCACAGAATTTAGTTTCACTACGTAATGCGATAAGGAACGTCCGACGTACGCTTCCTTTCGATTGGTATCGTATGCGTAAAATTGTTTTCGTTTACTGTGATTAGAACAAAGTTTTATTATGTTAACATAAAAATACATACAACATACTTAGATTGATTCTGGCCCCACACTAGGATACACTGTGTCGTGGTAACTAGAAACTGAGTCGTGACGCACATAAACGGGTTATTTTTCTTCCTTTCAAATGAAAGGCAAGACAAAATACTAACACAAATATTTGTATTATTTAAAAGAATCTCTAATGCATTTGGACGACCTCTGTAGCGCTGCGGTTGTGGCTTAGCCTACCATGCGATAGGTCCCGGGTTCGACTCCCGGCTGGGGATAAAGAAAAAAAAAACCCTAATCTTGGATGTTTATGTGTGTGATGTCACTGTTTCTGGTTCCCACGACACAGGGTATCCTAGTGTGGGGCTAGAAGCAATGTATGTACCTGTAAATGTTTGTTGCTACATGAAAAACGAAAAACTTCGTGACCTTCATTAAGTCCATAACTGGGGCCCGGCGATGAGCTAGTGCTCTCTTACGCAAAATTTATTATTGGTCTGAGATTGATAGACATCTGAGCAAATGTGTCCCCCCCCCCCTGCGACTCTTCAAGGCACCGCAGTAGGCCAAAAAAGGCGATGTAAATCTCAAGTTACACAAAAAAAATACATTTATTTTTTACATTTTCTCAATATTTTTTTACATTTGAATTTATGCTTTTTACTTAATAATTATACAAAATATTAAGGTATGTGCTCTGGATGATAGTCCTCTTAAGATGGGTGAAGAGCCTTTTTTAACATTTCAATTATATTCTTCTAAAAGTAAGTTCGCCCTGGGTCATATCATATCTTATGCAGAGAGTCTAAAATGGGTACCATTGAATTGGATATGACGCGGGGCGGCTTATTTTCTTAGTTTTGAGTTAATTTTGACTTTTTATAAATATTTTATTAATTCGTTTTTGACTAAGCTCTTGACATTTTTATTTCTAATATTTCTTTAATTTATATTTGAATAAATTATTTGCTTATGTAAAACACATAATGAAAAGTGACACAAAGTAAGCTGAAGGTGAAATTCTAAGTGCCGATGTCGGGGTGCCCAGCCTTAAATCGCTGGGTAAGTTTCGTCAAATGCCCTTATTGGAAGTGCTATTCCACCTGAAGGAGATAGTTTCCAAGACTCAAAAAAGGTCTTATATTTGAAAACATCATGTCAATGGCAACTGTTTAAGGTTTTTTACCTAAAATATGTTAAAACTGGCTATTTCTTCGGATCTTAATAGAATATTGGTATGGTTCTTGTGTCAAAATATAGGTTTGAAATCAAGAAATAGTCAGTGGCTTTGAAGAAATAAAAAAAAACGGTCAAGTGCGAGTCTAAATCGCGCACGAAGGGTTCCGTACTACCGTTCAATGGAAGCGATGGTGTGGAGTGAATAGTTTGGATTTTACACAGCAAAATATTGTTTACAAAGTTATTGGTGCGGTTACTTTCACACTCCATGTACGTAACCAGGTGCATCCATAAGTTTGTATGTGGTATTGAAAGAACTGTTGTATGGGAGCCCCCTTAAATATTTCTTTTATCCTGTTTTTTAGTATTTTTTGTTATAGCGGCAACAGAAATACATAATCTGTGAAAATTTCAACTCTCTGGCTAGCTAGGTTCTTGAGATACAGCCTGGTGACAGACGGACGGACGGACGGACAGCGAAGTCTTAGTAATAGGGTCCCGTTTGGAACCCTTCGGGTACGGAACCCTAAGAACACCAATTTTGAAATATTCTACCGTAGCGTCTGACGCAACAGCCAAGTCGCAGTGTGAGCTGTTATTAACTTTACTGTAATACGGTTGTGTCCAAAGTGTCAACCAGCACGAATCGAGTTGCTAATTTCACCGATACACGAGCCTTAAGGGAAAAGGCGCCGTGACGTGCCGCTTTATGTTATGGTTGATCTCAAGTGATACAATAAATAGCAACATCGCGGGAAGACCTGGACTCGAGTGGCACAGGACCGGAAAGGTTGGCACAATATGGAGGAGGCTTATACCCAGCAGTTGGCGGACAGAAGCTGCCAATGATGATGATGATGAATAGAATACAATTTAAATTGACTCGAACTGTCAACTCACATAGCGTCATCCTTTTTGCGGGGAGAAGAGGCACAATTGTACTCAATTATTGAGTGACAGGGGCCTATCACTCCAGGGGAATCCTCACGATATTTTCCATCACCTTTAGAACGTCTGTTTAATGTAATTAAGATTAATTACTCATCTCATTAGTACATCAGTCAGTTCAGCACCGGATCCGAATCCGCTCTCCTGCGTGAGAAGCGAGCGTGAAGCCCACTAGACCACGGGCAGTGGAGCGTTGTGGGGCTTTAAGCATAGTAGCCATGTGAGTTCTCCGAGGCCTGCATGAAGAAAGAAATTCGAAGCGATCACGCAGGAAGTTAGGGTACCGAGGGTTCCACAAAATATTGTAGAGCAGACATAGGATATGAGAGTCCCGTCGAAGACGAATCGGAAGCCAATTCAACTCCCTGCGATGTTGAGAAACGTGATCATATTTTCGCAGTCCGAAGATGAACATGATGAGTATCTGCCATTAATCTAATGAAATTGAGGACAATATTAAAGTTAGACAATCAGTTTCTTCCCTGACCAAAGCCACATCTGTAAGTCAAGATTAAGCACGTAAAACACAGAAACTAGTTAGAATCTATGAACTAGCCAAGTTTGTCAAAAAAGCGTAGAGTTCTCTAAGGGTGCAAAACTTTTGATCAATTTAATTTCGGCTGGCATTAGCATTCCATGAGGAGGCGGTTGCAGAGGAGCACAACATATAATATTTTATACAAAGACCATAAGAAACAAAGATTTAAAAAATGCAATTTCCTAGTCAACGGTCAAATCATACTGAAAAACCTCAAGTTGGAGTGTATAATCAGATGCATCAAAGAAATGTAATGATAAGTGAAGAAATGTTTGAGCGTCTTTTCTAAATAAATAAATAAATAAACAAATCAATGCCATACAATTAAATCGACAAAGAAGTACCCGTAACCAAGGAGAGTTGTATAAATTGTGATGAAGCGAGAGACGTAGGTCATCATTTTAAGATTTTAAAAAGCGGAGCTTCTTATTTTCTGTCTACCACCCCTTTTTGGCCAAAAGGCTTGAGCATATACATGTTACCGACAATATATGTATAAAATAAGTGTACTAGTGTTGTAATAAAATATGTATCGTAAAATGGAGTGAGTAGAAAAAGAAAGTCATCCCTATCACACCTGGATCTCTTTTTCCTTTCAGCAAGTTCTTATATATTATATATGTTACGGCTAAAGCTAGGTGTGAAACTAAACTTAAGTTTAGCCGGCTAGTGTTAAGATTAATTTCGAGCCACGGCTAATGTCCGAAATAATGTTCATTGCGATAAATGATTTCAACATTAGTTGGCTAAACTGCAGTTTAGCCTCGACGCTGTTGAGGCTAAAGATGGGTGAGAAAATATGGTTGACATTAGCCGACTAAACTTAAGTTTATTTTTCTGTATACTTAGGCTAATGTTGAAAAATTAGTCTTAATCTGGAATAAGTGATGATAATGATTCGGTAGCCGTAAACACTGCGGTAGCTTAGGTGGAGGATAAAGGGGGTGAGCGAATAGAAGCCCTCTTTATCCTTCGTGTTAGGTTGAACATGTAATAACAACAAAAAATACTTATACTCGTCTTATTAAATTTTTTGTTGTTCTTACATGTTCAACCTAACACGATAAGCTACCGCAGTGTTTTGCCCTGATATTAGAAATAGCATTCTCATCTGAATAAAGTTACCCCGCCCCGCTCCCCGCAGTCGCACGAATACTTCGTTTTCAACATCAGCATCAGCTAATGTGCAGTCTAGCCGATTGAAGATGACGAACGTTATCACAAACGAACATGACTTCGGACATTAGCCGCAGCTCGAAATTAATCTTAAGACTAGCCGGCTAAACTTAAGTTTAGTTTCGACACCTAGCTTTAGCTGTAACATATATAAAATATGGAAGCAAACTGTCAAGTTAGTTCCAGAGGGCGCTAAAAGTTTACAGGTAATAAACACAGAGAGTAAGCAAAGAGTTCCGTTCACCTGAGGTTACTTAAAATGAATCACAGAATAAAGCAAATTATATATATATTATTTAATTATTAATATTCATTAATAATTAAATAATTAATAATTATTAATTATAAAATTCTTTATTTAGAGAAATGAATTGTCTCTTTCCATACATCCATAGAGCCACTTATAAACGAAACTCTTTGTTGCTATTGGCAATGTTTATTAAGGTACCAACCTCAGATGAATGAAACTCTTTGTGAAACAAACATATACTGCCATCTAACGAAAAGTTTGGCGTATTTTTGCCCATTGACCTCCAATTTCAGTTCTCGATGTCTATTCACCCAATTTTATGGTAACAACTTTAAGCAAAGAGTTTTGTTTATCTGAGGTAACAACGATTTAATTTTAAAGGGGTAGTATCTTAACATATGACTGTAAATCCAGTTTCTTCTTGGCAGAAATACTGGTTTTGCATGACTTAATTACTGAATAGCGACAAAAAATATTACTGCGGCTAGAAATACTGGCTTCGTTTGACTAAATTACTAAATTGCGCGACTAGAAATATTAAAACAGCAACTTGAAGTTCTTAATTCGAGTAACATAAAATGCAAAACGAACGTTGGATTTCATTTAGCCAATAAGTGGTGGCTTTATCATAAATTTTTCTGTTCATGATCCTTCGCTCAATAGTTTTAAATTCGGTAGGTTTATTATTTCCCATTTTAATGTCGATTCAAAAGATTCATAATTTACAATTTCTTTGTTGCACACTTATAATTACAGACATCAATACTCACCTAAAAATAGTGTACAACGGCGAGCCTATCTGTAATAAGAGATCTCTTCCAGCAAACCAAATTAGGATGAGAAACTGATTGATTACAACAATATAATATACCTAGTACATAACTAAATAAATAATATAAAACAATATAAACTAAACATACGTGTGCCTACATAAATATTATATAACATACTCGTATATGCTAACCATAACTACATATATAAAGAAGTTGATTGTAACTGACTTTAGACTCGAATTAAAAAGGTAACTTCAGTCAGTTATCGGCCTGCCTTTTTCAACAGCATTTAGCTCTTAAAGTTGAATCAGTTAGTTAATTTGCTTCTATAGACTAACAAAGGGGACAGATAACGTGAAGACTAAGTTTACATTGAATTTAATGTTTAGCTCCAGATTTCAACGCCGCAGCCTTCAGACTTCAGACTTCAGAGACAAAACCTCTGAAACTTCTGGAATTAAGTGGGAAATATATATGTTTCCTAATTAGCAGTCAGTTGTGGAATTCTGGAGGCGTCCAACAAACAAATTAATCTGTACAATAGACGACCTCTGTGGTGCTGTGGTTGTGGCTCTGCCTACCATGCGAGAGGTCCCGGGCTCGATACCCGGCTGGGGAAACAGAAAAAAATCCCCAGGTCTTGGATGTTTATATCAAAGTCAAAGTCAAAGTACTTTATTACTGTAGATATATACATATACTTAGCAATCGTCATTTTTTGCCTCTTCTGTACATTGGACCACTGTGGGAGAAGGAGGGCGTGGAGACCCCCACAGATTGATTTTTAGATCTCTTTTAAAAATAGGTTGTGCTTAACTAATACAAGTATGAATTTCTTTATTATTATGATTAATAAGAAGGAATAAATAATTACAAAATTATTAACATCAAGGTCTGTGTTGAGCTAGATTAACCCCATACGAACATTGTGATATCCCTTCTTCGACAAAGTCGCTTTAACATGCTTTTTAAATTGCTCAAACGGCAATTACAAAATCTCCAGAGGTATCTTATTATAGTAGAGAATGCAATGACCCTTGAAAGAATTGCTAACCTTCGCGAGTCTAAACCGGGGCGCAACTAGTCTGTGATTATTTCTTAGGTTAACATTACAGCTATCGCTAAGTTTGGAAAATGTTGTAAGGTTCTTGCGTACATACATTATATTTTCGAAAATAAATTGACTAGCTACAGTTAGTATGTCAATTTCTTTAAAATGCTCTCATATGTAGTCTGTTCGTTTTAAATTATAAATTGCTCGAATAGCACTTTTCTGTAAAATAAAAATGGTTTGAATATCCGCTGCTTTCCCCCACAACAAGATACCATAGGACATCACACTATGAAAGTAACTAAAATATACTAGCCTAGATGTAGCCACATCCGTGCTTTGTCTGATGTTCCTAACAGCGAAAGCCGCAGAACTTAATTTACCAGCTAATTTATCTATGTGGGGTCCCCACTGTGAGTGACGTCGCTGTTTCTGGTTCCCACGACACCAGGTATCCTAGTGTGGGTCCAGATGCAATGTATGCGCCATGCATATTTATTGTTCTTTGTATGACATATCCCAATTATTTTCAAATTCAAATTACAAGGGCTTATAATGGCAGCTCGTGAAATAATATAATCGCGTTCTAATTGTTCAAACGCCCATTTGACAACAACGTAACATAGCCTCACGCCTTTTCCCTTGCGGGGTGGCAGACGCACAATTGTGGCCACTTTAAGCCAGTGATTCAGCACTCCATTTTGCGTGACGGGGGGCTAGCCCATCGCCGTAGCTATGGAGTAATTAATGTTCCCTCACGATGTTTTCCATCACCGTTAGAACGTCCGTAGAATGCACTTAATATAAATTAATTAGGTATCTAATTGTACATAGTCAGGAATCGAACCTGCATTTCATGTGTGAGAAGCAAGCGTGAAATCCATTAGACCACGGGGCTCGCCAATTTGAGGCTTTAAAATGGATTGTGAATTATGATAGATGTCAGAGAGTTGCCACTTGCAATAGGTTAAATTTTGTCACAATTCCTCACTTTCTTTTAGAGTTGGCAAAAGGGTCGAGTTATATGTACCTACCTACCATAACATGACATAGCGTCACGACTTTTCCCACACGGGGTGGCAGAGGCAATATTGTCCCCACTTTTATCCAGTTATTCAACACTCCATTCTGCGTGACAGGTGGCTAGCCCATCCCCGTAGTTATGGAATAATAAAGGTTTCTTCACGATGTTTTACATCATAGTTAGAACGTCCGCATAATTCACTTGAGATAAATTACTTATCTCATTTGTACACGGTTAGCACCGGGATTCGAACCTACACCCGAAAGAAGGAAGCATGAAACCCACTAGACCACAGAGCTCTGCATATACCTACCCATTAACCATTACGTACCTTTAATACAGAGTTTGCATGTGATTCTACTCAAGTGCGATGTACCTTTTAAAAGGGTAGCCGGGGAAAGGTATTTTTCCAACAGTATTAAAAAATTCAGGAAGATTTGTCAGACCTTTCGGATAGGGTTAGGCCCTTCAACAACAATATGGTGTAGTGCCCTAAGGTCCCTGAGTGGTCTTGAAAAAACCACTCTACGTGATCGCGAAATTCGAAATAGTTCGGAGGCCTGATATGATAAATCCATCCATCTGGTGGACATTGCCGGACCGGCCCGACAACGACGTCAGTGGAAGCTTACTACGGGATTTGACAAGGTTTTTCAAATAAATTGTAATTCACGCCATCTTAATACCTCACTTTTTAGTTGGGTGCACCCAAAACTGTTTCATAACAGTATTTTTTGGCGTCGCAATATTAGTAAAACGAGCCGAAGGCGAGTTTCATAATAATATCACTCGAGAGTTTTAATGCCTAATTATGTACAGTTACATATACTAGTTTATCTACATACATATCATAAGCTCTCTTTGGTGTGTTCAGGAACCGCATGTTCGACCGGCATTATGGCATTGATCATTGCTCTGCAGTTGTTTAGCTTGTTCAGCAGTACCAACTTCACAGACAAAATAGGGGCGCCACGCAGGTGGGCGTCGGCGTTCGAAATTTGAATGTCATAATTTGATAAATTTTGGTACATTATGGTCGTATAATATTCAGATAAGAAATGAGAAAAGCTCAATGACGGTTCAGTGACAATGACACGACGGCGGGACGGACAACTTAAGAAATTCATTGTTTGGCGTTTTTTTAAAGCGATTAATGATGGCAACCTTCCATTATCACAGAAGAGCAAACTCGTCAACATTGGTATCCTGCCTATCCTACTAACCTACGGTGCTCTAACTTCGTCGCTGACGGCGAACCAGAACTCCAGACTCAAGGTTTGTTTAAGGGCGATGGAGCGCAGCATAACAGGTGTTAGACTGACGGATCACGTATGGAACACGACGCTACGCTCCATCACTGGCATTGCTGACATAAGCGCAAAGACCGCTAACCTAAAATGGGATTGGGCCGCACAGGTTTGCCGCATGCACCCCCAGAAGTGGGCGAAACTTGCCACCGAATGGGTGCCAAGCGACGGGCACCGGAGTGTGGGTAGGATGGCGGGATGGCCTGGACAAGTTCCTGACAGACTTGCCCGGAGCATCAACTGACAGGAATAAGTGGTCTATGAAAGGGGAGGCCTTTGCCCGACAGTAGAACATAAAAAAGCGTTTAATGATGGAAGTTAAGGTGCTATCCTTCAATTTAGTTAGTAAACATATGTTTTTATTTAGGCAATGAAAGTAATTTAAAAATCATCTTGTCCTAATTGAATGTTGCATATAAATTGACCAAACAAAATGTGTTCAGGTATGAAATGAATTCAAAATCTTCTTAAATCCCAACTGGGGGTTGTATGAAATAAAATCCCTTGAAAATTTATTCAGCTTGACAGCAATTGACCTATAAAGGTCAATCCATTAGCGGCTATGATGATTTCTACAAAATAAAAATTACTTTCTTCGCCAGCAAGTCATACGCCTCCCCAAAATCAAAACCTCTTGCAAAATAATACTGGTGAGGGTTTGGTCCGACACAGATGCACAACTCTGTGCTCATCGTTCGCGGGACTACTTGGTAAATAATAATTATATCTTCGAAGGAAGCGACGAAGTATAATAGTGATCGAGCTTCACTTAAGGTAAATCTATTTGATCATCTATTATTTACCCGATAATTCCGGATTATTCAGGTATTCTTTCACAAATCGACGGTAAAACGTATGTAAATAAAATTTCAGAATAACGATTCCGTGAAAAACGGATTTTTTACTGTTATTCCATAAATAATATCGGGAAATCACTGGGTACAACTTTTTCGTCGAAAAAATGAAACAATGTTAAAAGCTCATGAAACTAGGCCTTTCTTGGTTATGTGGTAGATGGGCCTTGGCGAGAATTAATATAAAATTAATTATGGTAACTTAAGTGACATATTATCCGGACTACTGCGTGCTCTCATACAAAAACACAAATATGTCATTTAAAAAAATACGCAGTAGTCTGTAAATGTTGCCAACGTATGTTTGCTATCGTTTCTTGCCACGATTTGATTCTTGTAAACGTCCAAAAATATATATCTTTTCAAACAAGAAGTAGTACTTATAAAGTTGACTCTTCCACGATCCATTCTTGATTCAAAAGTAGGTAGGTACAGTTCGCGCCAAGTTTATTTTGCCCTGAGCGGGCTCTCACCCCACATTAAAAACAGATGTCACAACCCACTCGAAAATTGGTGCGGAATGGTACAGGTCGCGCCAAGTCTCACCCAATAAGAGAAAGAGATCCCCCCCACAGGGCACTCAAAGACAGATAAACTTAGCGCGACCTGTATCTATCGCTTCTTTTGATATGACTGTAGAATTGTATTTTCTTACTCTAGAAGTGACATTATGCGCCCTTATCTCTTTTTTTCTTTCTATTTTTTATGGACTATATAAAACGTGTGCACCACTGTGCCTCCGCCACCCTGAATGGCAAAAGGCTTGACGGTAAGTTTATTTGTTTTGTTTTTCTCAGGAACATTTATTATTTATTTCCATTTTTCCTATGCCCAACAGGCTCGCAAAAAGGCAGGCAAAAACAGGCTCGTAACCGAATTAGTATCGAATAAATTGGCATCGCATTCGTCATATCAATTTAGCCGAGTTCTTTGCAAGACGAGGGTTAATATCATCAGATAAGGGCGGCGTAGCGGCCGAGAGGGGTAGGCAGTGACGGTGGTAAGTGGCGGCCACAAGCTAAATTCATAGCGTCACGCCTTTTCCCATACTGTGAGGCAGATGCACCCTGTATGGTAATGGGAGTTCATCATGGCTGAAGGACAATAAACAAAATTGCTTCTTAATTTTACCCTGTTGCAACAGAGTTTTGCAACATGTATTGTTGAAATACTTACTAGTTATTTGGCGACCTCCGTGGGGTTGCGGTTCGAGGCTCAGCCACCCAAGCGAGAGATCACCGGGTACAAATCCCGGCTCGGGAGGAAGAAAAGAAATACCCAGGTCTTCGATGTTTGTCTGTGACGTCGCTGTTTCTGGTTCACATGACACAGGGTATCCTAGTGTAGGGTCAGTTCCCAATAGGACCCTATTAATCAGCCTCCGCTGTCCGTCCGTCTGTCCGGCCGCCGGTCTGTCCGTCTGTCCGTCAGCGGGCTGTACTGTATCTCATGAACTGCAATAGGTAGACGTATGAAATTTTCACAGAATGTGTATTTCTGTTGCCGCTACAGCAGCAAATGAACTATACACAAATAATATTAAAAAAGAAATGTGTACAAAGGATAATTCGAACTCCATCTCAATGCTATACAACTTCCTTGCACAACAAATAAAATACTCGATACAAACTCCGTGTGCAAAGAATACTCGAAATACAAACACCTTGTGCAAATAACTCCTCGAGAGGAAATAATAATTTTTACTAACTACTTACTCTTAATTTTAGTAATTTTTTAAATTATAATGTGCATTTTAATTAATTTCACCTTCCTTTTTTCTTCATTAAATTTAAATCCATTTTAGGTTAAATTTTTCTTTTTCTCGTAGTCATGATGATACAGTAGATTGTGCAACAATGCACTACAAAGCACGGGTGCGATATTGAATCCTGAACGTAACAAATGACTCCAGATTTAACTTCCGTGCGAGAGTTTTATCTGTTAGTTCCCGAGCAAAGAGAGGGAATTTAAACTGAATCCTAATTGCAGTGAGGGATTCAAGCGTGCCCAAGACAAAACAGCTTTATCCCCGAGGATTATACTTGTCGCACCTCCTGCGACAAAATATGAAAAGCAAGGCTAATAAAAACGGCATTTTATTAAAGTTAATTAATGTAATGTGTCTTGCCACAATTAAAACAATATTTAAAATGTGTTCGATTTTCGAATAATTTTGAGCCGCGCCGCGCCCCGCCGCCGCTCCCACCCCCGGGGAACGGGACTGTGAGCGCCGTGCGTATTTCATTAAATTAGATTGTAGGGTCATAGCAATAATAACTACGAGTAGTGAAAATCTTTTAATGCCAGGAGTTATTTAGGTTGTAACATAATGAAATTCAGTACAACTTTTTGTCACCGCTAAAACCTGCATGATATATAAAGTGTAATTTTCGAGCAGGTGGTGCGAAAAGTACAGTATGCAACTCTCGAATAAAATGGATTTATATAAAGGGGCTTGAATCACTCGCGTCGCTCAGGATTCTAACACTTGCTAGGCTCGTGAATCAATCGTCTTGAAACACTTCCTATTCATCCATGGCCCTCGCTTAAATCCGTCCTTTGTTGACTAATTTCATAAAATACTATTGTTGTCCGTGGTCTCTATCTCATGTACTAATTGAAAACGACGTTCCGACGTTTTTTATAACTATCTAACACACGTTTTCTCAGAAGGCACAACACTGCCAAGCCAGCCACTATAACATGTATTTTCCCAGATGGGGTGGCAGGGGCACAACTTCACATGATATAGCAATTTATGATTTTTCTTTCAGATATCCCTATCAAAAATAGTGACAGCTGTCAAAAATAATAATAGCCGTAAAAAATAATTGGACTGTCAAAATCATGACACCTGTGAAAATCGTCACCTGTTAAAATTTGTTTCACCTTCCAAAAGCACGATAGCTGTCAAAAAGAATGACACCTGTCCAAAATAGCGACATCTGTCAAAAATAGAGACAACTAAAAGAAAAATCAGAAAGCTGTTATATTGTGTGAAATTTTGCCTGTGCCTCCCCATATGAGAAAAGACATGTTATTGTGACTGAAATGGCTGTGCTATGCCTCTGCCACCCATTCTGAGAAAAGACGGTTTAGATAGTTATATAAAACGTTGGTATTTTCTATTTGGTAGGGTTACATCAGATGCACGGACCACGGGCAACAAACGAAAAATAATAGAACTAACTAATAACTATAACTAATCGCCATCCTGAAAGCGCATCCCCACCCCTCCTCGACCTCTTAGTATTCACGAAGCCGAACCTCATTTCGTTCCGACGTCCTCTCCTTGCTTATCTTGACACGACATTTTTTATCTACTCGTCCTTAATACCTAAGTTATTCAATTGGGGCTGTTTATAGTATTATCCAAGGAATTTTTGAATTAAGAAAATAACTATATTTCTATCTACGACGACTGGACGACCCGAATGGCCGAGTCGGCAGTGACCCTGCCTACGAAGCCAGGGTCCCGGGTTCGAGTCCCGGTGGGGGCAAATATTTGTTTTATTAGAACGGAGTTTGTACCCTTGTCATGGTTGTTTATCTATCTAATAATTATAATATTTATCTATATAAGTATGTGTATCGTTGTCTAGTACCCAAGATACAGGGAATCCTAGTTTGGGGCTAGATCAATGTGTGTCAATAGTGTCCAAGGTATTATTATTATTATCATCTAAATATTCTTCGTTACTTTATTGCTGTGTTTTTAAAATTAATATTATTAATTGAAAATCGTCACAATGCACAAATTTTGGGATCATAGTACCAGTAACTCAAATTACATTTTAAAATTAAAAACAGGCACAATAAATGTAGACATATGTTAAAATTTTGCTGACTTGTTGCTTTGTTTTGCTCAATAACTTTCGAACCACTGAACTGCACACACTGCCACGTACAGACACTGACCACTGACATACAGACAGACACACGCACTCAAGCACGCACACACACACGGTTCAAACTTTTAAATCACCTCTTTTTTCGTCGAGGGTTACAAAAAAGTTCAAGAAAGGCATTTTAATATGCAAAACGAGTCTAAGCGAAAGGAAAAACAAGATCTCTTCGTCAACGCATTTACCGACGGCAACCTTTTCAATAAGTCGACGACGACGGAAGGAACTCCAAAATTCCATCAGGTTTACTTTGCCTTACTTCTTCAATTTCCTTTATTAGGCAAGTGGGGTAAAATATTTCCGACGTTTCCGACAAGGCAGCATTAAAAATGACTACCAAGAAGGATTCCTAGGACTAGTAAATAGTACTTGTTAAAACAATTTGATTAAAATGCAAAAGCGATGAATATGAAAACGTATAATTGTGAACACAGTTAGTTTATAACCTCACGAGATTTATCTCGCCAGCTTGAAAACTGTCGATAAATTGTGAACTGTGTACCCTACTCCTTACAAAATAACGTATTAATTATGGATAGTTAAGAATAATCCATACATTACAAACCGTATAATTGTTACTGTACGAATTAGTTTACAATGTAATGTATAAATTTTTGATAGTTTACAATCTATTGATGTCAAACCGCTACATTGTGAACTGGTTTAAACTTGGTTTGCATACGAAATATCAGGGCGAACTGTTTGATCAGGGTAGGTGAAGGCTAAAGGCGTTGAGCGAAGCGAAGCCCCATTTATCCTTCTATGTGAGATGGTCTTATTGTAAGAGCACAAGAAACTATTGCCGCTCGGTCTTACTCACGTTTTACGAATTTACATGGATAGATTACAAACTTTCGATAATTAATGCCGTTAATTGTAAGCAGTTTACCTATGTTGACTCACAATTTATCGATAATTTATAATCTCACGCGATTCATTATAACCTAACGGTTTTCAAAATGTTGCACGAGTTACAATTACAATACGGTCAAATTATGATGCATCTCGCCGCAATGCAATATGTGGTCGGCACAAAAATAAAAAGTTCGGTTTGTAGAAAATTTAATGGCAATTTATTTAAATTGTAGTTCAAAAGTTAAATTGCTTTGCGCTGCAACTTTAATTACACGACTTCTAGAAAGCTGGGTATTGAAGTTAAATGCTACTGTTTTCTTTTCACTTTTCATCATTTTCGTTTTGATTACTTTGAGAAAATGTGATGTTATTATGGCGGTGGCGAAAGCCTCACTCCTTGTCTTGCATAGAAGTATTGTATTACTCAGCAAACTTAATGGATGATGGATGGAAAGCATCACAATAATCATTTATCATAAGAACCCTCATCTGGTTATCTGATCTGAATAAGGATTAAGGCTAAACATGTGCTTAACTGTACCTCTACCACTCCAAATGGGCAATATCTTAGCTAGCTACTTAGTATCAGCTTACCAGCTGAATCATCTTCAAAAGTGAAAAATTCTTTAGTGCTATTTGCATGTAGGCTCTAGTAAACGTCATTTTTAAGGTTCCGTACCTGAAGGGTGCCAAACGGGACCCTATTTGTTACTTAGCCTCCGCTTGCCGTCTGTCCATCTGTCCGTCTGTCCGTCCGTCCATCAGCGGGTTGTATGCATCTCATAAACCGTAATAGTTAAGAGTTGAAATTTTCACAGAATGTTTATCTCTTCCCGCTACAATCTAGCCGCTTACAAACCATGTCATGATTAAAAAAATATCGTCGATTTCGCGGCTTATGACATGGTTGCGGTGGCGCAACCATGTCATAAGCCGCGTCTCTTTTTGTTTTTGTTTTATTATTTTTAGTGGTTATGTTTTCTTGTAACTATGATGGTACGGAACCAACCCGACCCGCACCTAGCCGATTATTTTGCTACTTCTCTACATTGGACCACTGTGGGAGGAGTGCGAAAAAACTCCTACAGATTTATTTTTACGTACAAAAACAAATACCTACGATACTTTGAGTTGTATTTTTGTTCGCTATTTACCAAATATAATATAGAACATAGATAGACAATAGCATAGCTTCTCTCCCCACACTAGGATACCTTGTGAATTTCTCGATGGAGTATATGTATTTTCATTTACGTCAAAGAAGATATTTTATCAAAGCCATTCCGCTCAAATCCATTGTAAAATATTCGTAAATCGAGCTCGAAAAATTCATGGAATTATGAAGCTACGTGGGTTGATCTTTGGGATTGAGTTGAAGCGATGTTTGGTATCGTACTGTAGGAAAGAGGAGATGTTTTTACTTGTATTTGTGCGAATAACATAATTGAGCTCGCTGAAAAGATGAGACTTAAAGAGCATGTAACATCGATGGAGTGTCTAACTGACCGCCATTTTGTAAAATCTTTTTTTACGGCCATAGATAAAACATGTGTCAATCGATAGAATTAATTAAAGAAACAAAATTATTTTACAGAAGAAAAAAATAAGTTACTTGGTACATGTGGTTAGCCAGGAACGATACCGACTCTTTCAGGTCATCGTAATGGGCAAGGTAGAGGGAAAAGATGCGCTGGCAGAAGGAGGAATTGGTGGCTCCGCAACATAAGGGAATGGACGGGAGTGGCCAGCGTAGAACAGCTCATGCGCTTGCCAACGAACAGACAGGAGTATGGAGAGCTGACCGCCAACCTCCAGTAGTGGAGAGGAAGAAGAAGAACAGTATTTAGTTACGATTTTCTTTAACTTGTAAGAAATCTGAGTTTGAAGTGCGAAAAAAGGCAACATGAAAGACATTCTTATTAAAACTATAAATAAATAAAAAAAGTATCTGATAGCTTACGGCTAAAATTTGGTTTACTTGTTTCCTATTTAAGCTGATAACCTTTGAACCACAAACCGATTTTAATTTAAAAAAATGCATTAACATCCGTCCACCCGTTTCACCGCTATTCCTTGTTGAGCTGATAGATGACTTTCGAACTACTGAACCGATTTTAACAAAACATATCTCAGAACCATATCGCTGTAAGTCTACTACCAACTAAAAAAACACTTCAAAATCCTTCCACCCGTTTGACTGCTATTCCTTGTTGAGATGATGACTTTCGACCTGATACTAAGTGACCTCGTCGGAGTAGTTCAGTGCACGCACACTGAAAAAAAACTCTTGTTATTCGTAGCTAAACTTTCGTCTACGTATAACATAGAAAAAGTGACCACAAAACTATAGCAATACGTAACCAAATCTAGTTTGGTTATTTTTTAACGAAACTGTTTTGTAATTAATGTTACACTATTTTGTTTAAGTCATACCAAGGTGCTTACTTAAAGGTAGGCCTACTTACATGCAGTTAGGAAGCCAATTGTTTGTTTACTTCAGCCATTTTTTACAAAACAGTTTGAGTGTTATTAACTAAACTAATGAGTTGTTTTAGCTGTTGTTTTGTTACTATAACCTGATATATTAGTTAATTTAGATAACTTGTTTTGTTAATTTTTACAAAACAGTTTGACTGTTAGTAACAAAACTTTGCTTGTTTTAGCTGTAGTTGTTTGTTTATATAATATTTAGTACTTCTTTAGTGTGTAGCCTAATTTATTTTAGCTATCTGAGCGTTTTAGCTTGGCAATAAGCGGTAATTTCCCTTTTGTTAATATTTCAAGAATCACCGATTGACATTATTTTCAAATCAATCTTAATCGGTGATTCTTGAAATATTAACAAATAGGAATTACCGCTTATTGCCATGCTAAAACGCTCAGATAGCTAATATAAATTAGGCTACAACAGAAGTACTAAATACCATATAAACAAAAAACTACAGCTAAAACACACTAAAAAAAAATCTACTACCTATATAAAATTTAAAAGTAGGCAGATAAATAAAAGCAATTGATTTACAAATGTAATTGTTGTATTGTTAGACTTCAGAATTTTTACAATGTAAGAACCATTATCACATAAATCAAAATCTCAAAACCACGGGAATCTTTTTCCCAATGTCCCAGTGTCCTCCAGTGACTGTAGGCCATACTCGTACGTTGTAGAATTATTAGTACCCTGTGAGGCCTGTGATCTATTCGGCTCAGTCGACTGATCTTCATATGTCTGAAACTGAGAAAACCATGTGATTAGGGCGTATCAATCTTTTTCGGTTAGGTAACGACGTAGTGGTAAGGAAATAGAGGTACTACCTATTCAATTACTGTTGATTGTTAAATATACTTCTATTTCTATAGCCATACTTTCCTCCCCCGGTAGGTAGGTTAGACACAGACGCAAACTAGCGTTATTTGTAGGTTTGGGTGCCGAGGTACTAACTTTTGGCGCGTTGGCACCATGCTGGCGCGGCAGGCACGTTTTAGCTTTAGCTTGTGGTAAGCTAAAGCTATGCCTTTTACCCCCAGATTGGCATAGCTTTAGCTTACCACAAGATAATGAAAGGAAATGATTAGGTAAATACTTCAAATCAAATCAAATCAAATCAAAACTTTATTACTTACCTTTGAATTGAGTAAAATACACTTCCAGGCCTCAGTGCTGCAGATAATCTTCGAGAGCATCTGGGCTCTGCTCGGCCATGGTTCTCTCACTCAGTTTTAAGTAGGTAGCTGACTGAAATAAAGATTCTTCTTCTGATTATGCTGATGAGAGAGACGACAAGCACAGAACTATTTTACTTTGGGGTTTTATGAAAAACGGAGACTCGTCTTCACACGATTATCCCGAGAGGCGCAAGCGCAAGCAGCAAAATTAATAGAAAATCAACGTGTTTGACATGGCGTGTCGCGTCGTCGCGTCGATCGTAGCAAAATGCAGTTTTTGAAATTTTTCGCTCTTGCACAGATTAATAAAGAGTTGCTCTTGTCACTGTGCCGCACGGTCGGATTTTGTTTGACAAGACTACATACAACTCGCGCGAGGACTGTTGGTAGTTCGTCATCCCGTAAACAAAAGTGTTTGGTTGTAAACAATCAAAATACGGCTAACAGTGGATAACGCTATGTTTAGTTCAACATATTAGTTTGTTGTTAATTACATAAGTTTTGTTGAATTGCAGTTTTGTGTGTAAAAAATAACAAACTTAATTGAGATAATAGTAACAAGATGTTTGTTTAGTGTTTAACAATAATAATTGTTTGATAGTTCAGCAAGCCTTTAGTAACGAATAGGCTAAGAATTAGTATCAACTAAGTAAACATGTATTGTTGCAAGTTACCAATCCAATTTGTTTACTTCATTAAGGTTATACATGACTAAATCTTAGCTATTAAACAACCGAACTGAAAATAACCAAACCAGTTTTGTGCTTCGTAAATAAACCACTTTAATTATTTCAAATTAAGTTTATCGACGACTAATTGAAGTATGGTTAAAAAGGCGATAACCGAAAAAGTTTTGTTATTAATTTTTTTCAGTGCACGTGTCTTCAACGTTTTACCCCAGCTATTTGGGTTCCGTGCCTCACAAGGAAGAACGCCACGTGACTGCATCACCGTCTCGCATCAGCTCACAGAGGCAGAGAAGCGACGGATACCCCTTATACCCACTTATCCCTATCCCTGTATAACAATAATATTATATTATCAATGGTAATAGAATATTTAAGGCGAATATTTAGCCACTTCTGGCCACATTTCGAAAGTGTTTTTTTATGTTACAATACTGGCCACTTTTTAGGGTTCCGTACCCGAAGGGTTCCAAACGGGACCCTATTACTAAGACTCCGCTGTCCGTCCGTCCGTCTGTCACCAGGCTGTATCTCACGAACCGTGATAGTTAGACAGTTGAAATTTTCACAGATGATGTATTTATGTTGCCGCTATAACAATAAATACTAAAAAACCGGATAAAAGAAATATTTAAGGGGGCTCCCATACAACAATTCTTTCAATACCACATACAAACTTATGGATGCACCTGGTTACGTACATGGAGTGTGAAAGTAACCGCACCAATAACTTTGTAAACAATATTTTGCTGTGTAAAATCCAAACTATTCACTCCACACCATCGCTTCCATTGAACGGTGGTACGGAACCCTTCGTGCGCGATTTAGACTCGCACTTGACCGGTTTTTTATTTTATGTAGCCACAGAACAAGAGAAAATTTCATCTAATCGCGTTTTCGTTATTAAAATATTCAATAAACGTTAACTAAAAAATTAAATCGGTAGCTGACTTCATAGTGGAGTAAGTGGATTCGAAAAAAACCCCATTTTTTTCGTATCACTGTCTTAAATTAAAGCGTCTTAAATTGATTGAGCAATTGTCAAAATGTATGAAATGTCGTGGTCGTAAAAAGGTGAACCTTAGTCATTCAAGAAACTCCTCCGTCGTCTTACTTCTAAATCATGTACCATCTGCAAAAAATCTACATACATTAGTTAGGGTCGAGAAGTGGCTAAGCATTTAGTCAATATTACACCGGAATATATCCTTGTAGCTGGATCGTGCCAGAAACGGCGGGAATCACGAGAAAAGCCGCGAGCGTGATAACGGGCAAAGTAATGAAAGGCTCTCGGCAAACATGCTTTAATTAAAGCTAATAAAATGAAGAACATGTAATAATGTAATGGCGGTAGTATCTATGGAGCAGCCACAACCACAATCTGATATCACGGGTAAGCGACAAAGGGATTAATTAAGTCTATGGGGATAATATGGTTATCCAAATGCGGTGCTTTTTATTAAACAAATATGATAAATTGGTTCTAACATTTTTCGCAGCAGTTCGTGCATTCCACCATCTATAATTTAAATGATGATGTCCCCACCGAGGTGCACAGGCCTTCACCCGGTATGCGAGCAAGATTGAGTCCTCCACCACGCTGGCTCAGTGCTGGTTGATAGAGGAGTGTCGGGCTAGTGGCCAACCCGACTGTCAGAAGTTTTGAAGCTACCCTATTAGGGTCTCTGACACAGCTGTGCGACTATAACTATAGAAGCCGGAACCTGCGACCATGTCATCAGAAACATGGAAGAGCCGAGACAAATTCCGCATAGAGACGGGACACCCATCCAGTTCCCGTCTCGGCCAAATGTTGCTTAAACCGCACTATGGTTTCCGATGTGCCAGTACCGCTAAGCCATCTATAATATAATATTCTATATCAATCTCAATGAATCGAACTAACTTATCGGTGAGCACAATATCAGAAAGTAAAAAGCTAAATGGGAACGATGAAGTTCATTCATTCGAGTTACACAGATGATTGATGAGCTGACCCATTTTTTTATTTTCCTTCTGTGATGTGGGGCTAAACGATTTGCATGCGGCAAAAATAACCGGCAAGTGCGTTAAACGGATTGGTCGCCCGGGTTCTGTTAGATATTTTTTTGATTATTTTTAGAATGTTTGCAATCTGAGAACATCGAAATTAAACGATCATTCGGCGGAAGTCTGAAGACGTTAAATGTTCAAAACTAACTTACTAACAAACAAAACAACTACTCTAGTTTATTTTTCAAGTTTAGGCACTGTATTTACGTGTTTTTAAGCATATTCCAAATTGGAGTAGAAAAAATACATATTTGTTACCTGAAACGAATCTACAATTCTAGACTTAGAGGACAGCCAATTATACCAACCCAGTCCAAGAAGGATCAGCTATTTTTTATCCCAGACTTCGAGCTTCTAGTTTACACTAAGGTTTTTGTTTGACATCTGCGGGTCTCCAAAACTGGAGCGAGGTTTACCATCAGGATTGTTTCCCTATTTGTATCTTTCTGTTCGTTGCCCATGTGGGCCACTGGAAGCAGTCGTGGCCGGAATACATACTCTGTGACTTGAGTGGGAGAGATAAAAACATTTTTATGGGCTGTTATTCGGTTGCTTGTGTGGAAATATGGTGTATGCCTATGAATAGTCAACCCGGGAAAATTTCAAGCCATGATTATGGGTACACGGCATTCGCTTAACTTGCTACAGAATTCGCCCGTCGATCCTGTATTGTATGATGGTACCATAATTAATTACAGTGAGAAAGCTAAGAATCTTGGGGTTATATTTGACAACTTGCTGTCCTGGTCGCCCCATGTTTGTGAGGTCAGCAGACGAGTCTTTGCGTCATTTCACTCCCTCCGAAGATTGCAGTACTTCCTGCCACGGCAGTTTAAAATCACTCTTGCTCAGTCCCTTCTACTACCTTTAATAGACTATGCGGATGTTTGTTGGGTCAGCGCGAACGAAGAACAACTGAACAAACTCGAACGACTTCAAAATCTCGGGATTCGGTTTATCTACGGGTTGCGCAAGTATGACCATGTCTCCCAGTATCGCAAGGAGCTGGAGTGGCTTCCGATCCGTCTTCGCCGTGACATGCACATTCTCTCCTATCTGTTCAATATTTTGCGAAATCCCCGATACCCCACATATCTACGCCAACGTTTTGACTTTCTTTTCCCCAGGGATAGCAATCCGAGATCCCACACGGTGTCTCTCCTTTCAACTCCTCGGCATAACACTGCCGCTTACGAACACTCGTTTAGGTTAAGGGCAATCCGACTGTGGAACGCACTTCCCTGCGCTATTAGGAAAAGTCCCTCAATTTCCACTTTTAAGAAAAGATTGAAAGTGCATTTCCTTTCTCTTCCGTAAATGGTACCATATTTATGTAGGTATATGTATGATTTATTATAGTTTATGTATGTTCATGCTATACATTGTATTTTATGTAGTGGAAGTATATATATATATACATTTTTTTATTTTATATTTGGTATAGTTTATATATATTTTGAAAGTAATTTGCGTCCGTATGTATAGTGTTATTGCGAACTAGGACTTTCCTGTATAATTAACTCTCCTGTCCTGCCTAGGTTTGCTGGAAGAAATCTCTTTTTAGAGATAAGCTCGCCTTTGCTTATTACATTACTTTTAATTGTCTGTAACTTTATATTATCTATGCAATAAAGAATAAAGAGAAAGAGAATAGTAAAAATTAATAACAGCTTAGTGTACCCGATTTGGGACCGACAAAAAAAAGGCTTGGCACTAATGAATCTAGAGTGTACGAGTGAACTTTGATTTGATCAAAACGATGTGTCTGTTCTATACATTGAAGACAAGTAATAAAAATTAAAAGGGGGTTCACAGAACAGTCATAGAACACAAATCAGCGTTTTTTTACGTAATACTGATTACTGATACGTAATCATGCGGTTTTCACTACAGATAGATTATAACATAATTACGAGAATTACGAGATCATAATAAGAACATTATTAGGAACAAAGTTTAGTATTTGTTTTATTAAAATCTGACGTGTGATTTTTTATCAACATTTAAAAACATTATTTCATAAATTGCAAATTGAGTTTTGCTAACTGTGTATGAGTTTCGTATCATTATTACGATCTAGCGAGGTCACAAATCACCAATAACGCTATTTTCCATGTCTATGGCCAAATAGATAAATTAAAGCTGATAACCCTTTCTGGCGTGGTGAACATATAAGCGGCGCGGAGGAAAGGACGGAGGATTAAATTAAAATAGAAACAACGAGTGCTGCCGAAGAAATAGTCAAATTGGAGCTGTTAACCCTTTCTGGCGTCGGGTTCGTAATCAGTACGGAGTATAAGACGAAGCGGTTGTGTGGGCGGGGCTCCACCAATGTAACAGAAACAACAACTGCTGCTTGACAAATATACGAATTGGAGTTGTTTAACCATTCTGGCGTCGTGAACATTAGCGTCACGAAGGAAAGGACTGGGGTCGGGGGCTAAGCATTTACTCCGGGTGTCAAATGCAGATAATAGTCACAAGATGAAAAGCCAGAGATTATGGTCTTTAAGTAAATAATTGCATCATCATCATCATTAACATCACGCTTAACCCACTGTTGGGCAAAAGCCTCATCACTATATCTTCAAGGTCAACCAACTAATCCAATGAGATCCCGTCAACTTCATCATTTTTGTCAGATCATCGTCTACCCTCCATGACCCCGTCTAGCCAATCGACCGGCCTATCTCCACCTTAGTTCCGCTAATCCATTGCCTACGTCTTCGGCCTTCGTTCATTCAAATTTCGAATAGTACTTGGCTTGCTGTAGATCGACACGAGATTAGACTTGATTCGCCCTTTACAACTTATAGCACATAAGTCTTCGGGCATCAGTGTCATCGACCTAGGCGTCATTTGCTTTTATACCTGAAACAAGCAAAATACAAATTAGAGTAAATACCTAGAAATTGGAATGAAAACAGATGCACCAGGAACGAATCTAATCGCTTACAAAGTTCCAACTATGAATTGCGACAGTGCGAGCATTTCTGTTCTGTTATACTAACATTATCGATGCGAGCAATCCCTTTACATTATGATCTAAATTCGTTACATTTCGTTTATAAGCGAATGCTCGAAAGCCGTGGCGAAGCACTCTTGACTGTTTCATTCCACCTTATAGTTGTATCCGATCGGAGTTGAGTGTTGACCGATTCATGTAATTAGGTAATCAACTTCACTAGCATTATCCAAAAGTCGTGTAAAGCTTCAATTCAAACTTAAGTAATTCCCTTGACGCTGTAAGGACTGGGGTTAAAAAACTTCGTACTTTATTATGGCGGTAAAAAACCTGTTTTAATTTAAATGCGCAGACAGTTTACTAGACTAAAATAGCTACTTATACCTTGTATTTACCCTTGTCATGAAGAATATACTTATGATTCTGAATCTCAAACGGTCAAACTGACGTTCAATCAACCAGGATACGATTATTTCACACGAGCTGCTGTCATTTAAAAAAGGGATCGTGAACGGGATAGATATTAAAAGATATAGAATGGAGCTATAGTTCAATGATAAAAGGTTTTATTAGCCTCTGTGTAGTTGAATGTATCGGACATCATCATAAGGCCGATAACATATGTAACAGATTATTTAAGCAGCGTCCGATATACACCTACGCTCAGACTCCGAGCCCAAGAGAACCTCTCTCTGCGTACCATCGTCGGCGCCCCCCGCTACGTGAGGAACGCGACAATCCAGAGGGACCTAAGATGGGAAACCGTGGACCAGTTTGTCCAGAGGCTGGCGAAGGGCATGTTCGCGCGTGCGGATGCATCACACCTTCCGCTCATCGCCAAACTGGCGCCGCACCACGCGCGCCCGCCCGACCGCCGCCGCCTGCCACGCGACCTGGTTGCCTAGCAGGCGATCAACCACTGCATACCAGCGCCAAAAGAAGACCACCGCCCGCAGGGGCCATCCGATGACCTGTCCACAGGAGTGGACAGAGGCGATTCTTCGGGAAGAGGTCCGTCGACCTGACCCCGACTCCCCACGCCCCAGAAAGGGTGCGTGAGAAGATAATGAAGAAGACCTACGCTCATTACTATACAGTCCGATGGAGCGGCAGACACGGCCGCATGCGCGGCACACGTATTGTGATGCTGGCTGGTTGTGCGTGCGGTTTGGTTGGTAGAATAAGCCGTTTCGCCCTTCTTTGCAGCTAGTGCATCAAACCCTGGTTTGATGGGCCTGCCCTGTGGTGTGTTGTGCGACCCTCCGCGAAAACTCTCCTCCATTCCTCTTGGTCGGTGGTGAGCTATTCCCATCTGTTTCGATTTTGAACGCGGCCAAGTCGCGCTTGGCATAATCTTTAAAACGCAACAGCGGTCGTCCGACTGATTTTCATACAAACTCCATTTCGCCCCCTTAGGGGATGAATTTCGCCAAAGCCCTTCTTATCTTAGTGCTATCCTACGCTATATATGGAACCCCAGGACAAAGTTTTAAGTCTTTAGCACCAGCGGTTTATGCTGTGCGTTAGAGGTTATACCTGTAACTGGGAGCACCTGCCAAGTCGTAACGTTGTATCGTATAAATATAGACTCATAGTCATACCATATTTACTGGTACAGTCTCTACAAACAAACCTAGATAGCCTTTTCATATAATTTTCATCAACTCCCGCCATCCCAAAAGCTCTGGAAATATGTGTATTTTTCTTCTCAAATCGCATAAATAGGCAGTCAGCAAACAGTATCAAACCGCATTGCTGCAAAAAACGGCAAGTCAAAGAGTGATAATTGTATGAAATGCAAACAAATCGCCGAATGCACAGGCTTCTGCTGAAACTAAGTGCCGCTTAAATGTTACATTGGCGCAGTCATTTCCCGAGCGAGAGACAGAGATAGCATGACTTTGAGTGTGCGTCAGATGAATTGTAGCTTCGTCATCCGCGCCAAAGAGATAATTCCATGAACTGCAAAAAAAGTGTCGAAATTGGCCTGGAGGGTTCCCGCGGTACCCTAACAACTGTAATCAAACAAACAAGGGTCTGAGACCGCGAATGCGAGAAACATCAGTGCGCCCAGTGTGAGATTTTGGCGAGTTTCTCGACGAAAACGCTGAGCGCTTCCAGAAAGACACTGTACTTACTCGCGTTTTTGTTGCGATGCTTAGGTTGAACCAAGAGTGATCGTCAGTTGTTATGTTGCTGTTGTTGCAGTTGGTTGGTTAAATCAGACACTTAAATAACTCCATAGACCGTTAATTAAATGCCGACGTTTAACCAAGTCACATTTTGATTTAAATAAAGCATCGCCGAAAACGTTTAACATTCTGTCTTACTGAAAGCCGGCGTGTTGGAAATCAAGATGGCGTCACGACAACAGCTGATTTGCACTGCTTATATCGGGGCAAAACATTGCGGTAGCTTAGGTGAAGGGTAAAGGGGTGAGCGAAGCGAAGCTCCCTTTTTCCTTCGTATTAGGTTGAACATGTAAGAACAACAAAAAATACTTAAAATATAAACTTAAGTACACATAAAAAAATATAATATTGTATTTTCTTGTTGTCTATGAACGTTTAGACAACTCGTTAAACGTTTCGTTCACTCTTATGACTGAATTTTAGTGACTTGGTTTCGACGTCGGTATTTAATTAACGGTCTAGAGAGTTAGTTAAGTGTCTGATTTAACCAACTAACCCCGACATTTACATCGCCCTCGCCGCACGCCCGCCACCACCGTGTAGCTAGCACGCCTATAGAAAACGTGACTGGGCTATCGCCCAGTGAAAAATTATCCCGTTGGTAAACCGTATTCTAGAGTATAAGCATGAAACCAAGACACTACGTTACTTAGCAGACCCTAAACTCCTATGTAATAAAACAACTAGATTTTGGTCAGCAGAACCCGTCGAACATTTTTCACTATTCGAATTGATCCTACCGTTAGCTCTTTTGTTAATTCCAGTCGATATAAGAATCACCGATATCTCGATTCGCTTACTTACTCGATGCGTAAATTATCGTGATATCGCAGAAGTCGGGGCCAGGCGGCTATTTGCTTTAATTCGAAGTCGTCGTCGAGAAACGCGCAAACAACTCACACTGTGCACTCACTACTAAGTAGTTGAAACGATCGCCCGCGGCTTTGCTTGTTTGTCTTGCTCAAATTGACAAACAAAAACATGCATTTTATACTTCAAATATTCTTTCCATCACCTTCCCTCTTCCAGGCGTGTCAATTCGGGCAAGGCAAACAAGCGTGTGTTTTACTAAGACAATTTTTTTTATGTGTCTATTTGAGCGATTATTTGTATTCGAATATAAAATTACATAAATAAATAAATGTATCCCATTAATTTCCTTACCGAGGGGACAGGCTTTTAGCAGGATAGTGAGATTGAGCCATATTCGTGTTTGTATATACCTACCTGCTATAGTTTATATGACATCAGTCAAGACCCCTCAATTACAATTTCGCTAAGTCAGTCTTTTTGTCGCACAGTTGAAATTATTTACAATTTTAATTTTCTAGCTAGACTAAACAACCCCAAACCCCATTTTATGAGGTAGGGTGGTGGAATATTTCATATAGACCACCCCTAATGCTTATTCCTCCAGCAGAGTAATATAACTCATAAGTGCAGTGTTTGCTAATTCAATACGTTTGTCTTGTATGTATAATTATACATACAAGACAAACCAGTTAAACCATCACAACCTACACCTACTGAACCAGCTTTTAATATATTTTTAACAAACACGATCAATTTAAAAGATACTATCTTGCATGTTATTATTGGCATCGTACAACGTATGCGTTATAATAATAAATTGGTTATTTTATCTTGTTCTGAATTACAAAACCGATAAGGTGATCATTTCGCTCATGAAGCGTATTTGTCGTTTTTCGTATGCAGAGTAGTCAGCGAAAGGACTGGAACAGAAGCCAGGCCCAAAAAAAAACATAATTTATGGGATCTTAAAATGCTGTTGGCAATTTGCAACGCATTCAAGGAGTCATGTTTCATGTTTCTCCATCTGCCTCGAGGCAAACAATCCAATTTAGTAAGAAATAAATGCAAAATTTCCATTGGATTATAGTTATTTGCTCAGAACAATACCAAAAAAACACATTTTATTTACTTTATTGGTCTGTAATCGAAAACACAATCGAGTAAATCTTCATAAAGGCTGGATACAGTTTGTCCTCCATGACTTCTGTTAAGGATCTTTTTATAAAACAACAAATAAATCACTATTTTACAAATCTGTTAATATTGTTTAAAAACCTATACACTTTTCTCTATGTTGCTTCAGCACAGACGGCTTCTTAACCCTTAACTTTATGTTAAGGTTCAAGTCCTATTTTAAAACGACTTTAATACTTGCCGTTTAAATGTCATGCTCTTTCTTTTCAAGAGCGACAGACAGTGACGGCTTCACTTTGATGGTCCGTCAAGCTCTGAGTCCTCGGCTGTGCATGCGATCCGATTCTTCATCATCATCCTGTCAGGGAGCCAACTGTTGAGTATAGGCCTCCTCATTATACGCCACTCCACTCGGTTCTGTGCAAACCGCGTCCATTGTTTTTCTGCTATCCTCGCTGTCATCTTTGTCATCCTTGGCCTTCTCTTGGACACAACTCCGTTGCCGATCTGTCTTCCCGCCTTTTCAAGTGTCATGTTCTTTTCCACCTAATCCATGTTATCCGCTTACTTACGTCAGCCACCTTGTTGTTAGGATCCGGATCCTTTAGGATCCTTAGAATTGTAAATTGGTTGCTTGTTGTTTTCTGAAATAGGACCCTGTCGGTTACTTTCATTGCTCCACAATTTTTTTCACCATTTGTTTTGATTAAGGCTCTTGAAAGTGTTAGCAGAGGGCAGACAGCAGGCTTTCACAAAATACAAACTTTGTGCGAATTTGTCCATATAATTTGGGCTCAGAAATTCATTCTAATTTTTACTGAAGTACACTCGTACAAGACCATTTTTTTCAATAAAGAAATGACCAATTATGAGGGTAGACCCCTACCCTCATAATTGGTCATTTCTTTATTTCGTAGCAATTTCTTGCATCTGTGAAATCAATTCCGATAGCTTTCAAAAGCATTGTAATTTGAATTTGAAGGAAATTCCCCAATTTCCTATCGCCCGCTTGTCAAGTCAGGAGATACGAAATCGGGCTCTAACTTTTAGCCTACTTCAAAAAGGAGGAGGTTTAACTGTTTTTTTTTGTATGTTTGTCAGGCGATTATTTCGTCAATTATGAACCAATTTATATGATTCTTGTTCTGATTGGTAGGTCTTACTTCAGAGGTGGTCACGTATAATTTTTATCAAAACTGATTTAGCGCATTTTGAAAAAATCACCAAAATAAATAAAAATATTCACAAATGTCGTTTTTGGTTTAGTTCCCTTCAGCAAAGGTGTTGATGGGGACTTTTCTATAGACAACATTCGCATCCTGACTGGGGAGGAAGAAACAGGGCTAAATATTTTTTTTTATGTTTTTAACAGTGAAATGAACACAGAACAGTCTTTTTCCGGGTTTCTTTTTCCATACGGGGTGGCAGAGGCACAGGTTAATCTAAAATATTCGACCCGCATATTCGTCACTAATTAGGCGTCGTGTTGTGCAAAGCCTCCAAGACAGTTCCCCTACTGTAATATTGGAACTATTCCCCCCCTCTCCCCCCCCCCCCTCACCCCCTCACCCACGCCCTATCTAATTTGACAGCCTGTCACCGCTGTCAGATTTAATTAGAGACTGCGACACTACATTTATTTCACCAACTTACGAGTAATATAAACGCCAAATTTAACTATATGACCTTGCACTTAAGAACTACGTAGAGTGCCTTTACAGATAGAGTTCGATTATTGCCAGACATAAGCTTTAGCTCATTGCATCATTGCACCACTAATAATTTTCTGATTGCTGTTGTAGTTTTCTTAGGCTTTTATGTCATTAAGTCGTAATAAGCCGTAAGCATACAGCAATAATCGAAGCTTGCTCTAATATAAAAACCGAACTCAACTCCTGTAAATGCATAATAAGGAAATTGGTCTAGGTTAGTAGAACTTTAAGCCTATAGTCCTAAGATAAGAAGGTGATATTGGTATTGGTCTAGGCCAGGGGTCAGCAGACTTTCAAGTGAGATGAGCCAAATATCAAAAAAAAAAAAATATCTCCCAACTTTTAGGGAGCCGCAACTCCAAGTTTCTTTGCCGAGTGGTGAACGACGATAAATAAAACAAACTAAAATAGGTATTCTATTTTCATATTGAAGAAGTCTTAAAAATAAAACATACTTAATCCTAAAAAACGTATGTAGAAAAAGAAGTAGGTATTCAGTAGACCACTTTATTAAAACTAAAATAGGTATTCTATTTTCATATTGAAGAAGTCTTAAAAATAAAACATAATTATTCCTAAAACACGTATTGTAGAAAAAGAATAAGGTATTCAGTAGACCACTTTATTCGTATTAGTTCGAACGATGACCTTGCATCGCTTTTGAAAGCGTAGCTACTCGTTTTTAATTTCAGGCTTATCATGCCGACTGTAAGTTTTCGTCGGTTAATTTGCTCCTTAAATTATTTTTTATTTGATTCATTGATGAGAATGTTTGTTCACATGAATAGGTGGAGCCAAATATTGGAAATACCTACCGACCCGAACCCAGGTAGGTACTTTATTTATTTTATTATTTATTTATTTATTTATCTAAAACAAAACTCATTACTAATTTTTCCACATATGAGCTCTCCGCGGAAACCTTATGCGGTTTATATGCGGAAAGTGAGATCGCTGTTGATGCGTCTTTACAAACTTACTCAATTATTTATACTTATATCTACCTAACTAATATGAAAGAAAAACAAAACAAACCGACCGACGACAACGCGTTGGTTTGTGCAACCTCGCAATTTGAATGAATGTAGATGAATGATTGTGAATTATTTATTAGTTTATTACTGAGCCGTTTGGTTTTCTAAGGCATTTATTTGTGCCGTGGCACAGCGGTGAGTTATTCACGGAGCCATGAAATCCTATGAAAAGAGCCGCATGCGGCTCACGAGCCGCGGTCTGCCGACCCCTGGTCTAGGCTATCACTAAACACTTTTTGTGTTTAATTGTGCTGAAATGGTGATATGAAAAGACATTTAAGAGCTTCTCAACATAGGACATAAAGCCAACTAAATGGAATCCGTTATGTTTAAGTACTTCTCAACATAGGAAATAAAGCCAACCTTTACTCAGAATCAATTAGAACATCGAAGAAACTTTTGGTCGAATATAATTTTGTCTACAATGTTGTGTTGAGTTTTATTAACATAAAGTTAAAGCTGGTAAATATACATTTTTTTCATTGTAGTCATACATAACGAGATCGGATATTCGGATGTATATATATCTAACTAAAGTATTTTTTTTATTATAAAAGTATGGAAGCGGCTACTAAGTAAAACAAATTGAAAAATTTAGCCGGGTTTCCGGGATTGTATGACTATTAGATTGTATATTTACAAAAATTTGTATCTGTGTAGGTTGTAAGAGGTGGGCCAATGTGTGTTAGTGAAAAAAAACATAAACTATAATAAATATTTTTATTAAATTTAGGTAAATATACATCCGATTCTATAAACAGATCACTTAATTTGGCAGTCCCGGAATCGCGGGATTTTTTCAATAATAAGTGGATTCCATAATAGCCAACCCCTCAACTTTAGGAAAATATGCATCCATTATCCGAACTCTATGTAACATAATTAAGTAATTATTTTGCGCAAAATTCCCAAAAAGCATAGAAATGCAGTCGGCTATTTTTTATAATTATTTTTGATGTGTTTTTAATCGAATTTCCTATTTTCGACTTCGACTTCAGGGAATGTGGAGAAATTCAAACTTTAAAGTAAGTCGGACCGAGTGAGTTGAAATAGAATAGAATATAATAATTTATTTAACAAAAAGTTTACAAGATTCGCTTATGACTAGACATTATGGTACCTACTTGCTAATGGTGAATCATGTACATAATTGAAATTACCAGCGGCCCTCACACTAGGTCAGACCTGTGTCGTGAAGACCTGGACCAGGAGAAATACTAGTAGAAACTATATTTAGCACTCAAAACTGACCTAACAAACCTTTTACTAACCACATAATAAATCAAACTAGCTTTACTGCTAAAATTCACGCTTAGCTTGAACAAAGATGGGTATTATGTTTTTTTTTTTTTCAGGGCGTCCTTGGCCTAGCGGTATTCGCATATCGGAAACGATCATGCGGGAACCATCTGACCGAGACGGGTACTGTAGTACACAACAATGTGGAAGAGATTTGCGAACACTTTAGTCAGTTTCACAGTTTAATCAGATATTTATTAAATAGGAAAGTAATCCATTATTATTCCATTATTATGGCGTTATTTCTACGTTAAAAAAAAACAAAACAATGAAGCATGACATGGCGGCGTTATGTTTCAATAAAAAAGAAACATATATAAATAATTATCATCGATGTCCTAAAAAATCTCGATTTAATAATAGGCCGCCATTTCCAACAGAGTAACAACAGCCACTATCTGCGAGGCGAAAGTAATCAAAAGTTACTTTTATCGTTAAATAGATTGAAAAAGTTTGGGAAGCGCCGATCGACGAGCATTATGTCGGTATAACTTGTATTAATTCGGTGTTCTTTGAAGTGAAAAGGGTTGCTGAATTGTTGCTCTGATATTCAAGGATGTTGCCGTCTTGTTGCGAAGCTATTCTGTTCAATTCAGAATTGAATATACATGTACCATACACAGTCAGGTCATAAGTTCTGTCACACAATAAAAACTTTTGAATTAAGAACGCTGGCCACAAAAAAGTTTATTGAATTCGAATTTCGAATTTTTCATGAAAATAAAAATGTGTACTTTTTAGAATTTTCCTCATTTTTAAATATGGAGTGGACACTTAAAGAAGACCGTGTCGCAGTTATTGCGTTGCATCGTTGAGGTTACGCGCCAATTCAGATTTTCGACTTACTGAAAAATTTGAATATAACCAAAAGATTCGTTTATCGTTCCATAAAACGATACAATGAAGACTCTAGTGTAGATGACAGGTCAAGAAGTGGTCGCCCTCGCTCTGTTAGGACTCCAGCAGTGATAAAAGCTGTGAAGGCGCGAATTCAAAGAAATCCCATACGTAAGCAGAAACTGTTGGCCCTTCAGATGGGGTTAAGCAGGACCACGGTGAAAAGGGTTACATGAAGACTTAGGGCTTAGGGCATATCGAAGAAAAACAGGACATCGTTTGGACGCTCGTTTAATGGACCTGAGACTGAAGAGATGCCGCGCTTTGTTGAAGCGGTACGCTAGAAAAAAGCATCGGGAAATTCTTTTTCGGATGAAAAAATTTTCACCGTGGAAGAGAGCTACAACAAACAAAATGATAAGGTGTACGCACACAGCAGTGAAGAAGCGAGCAACCGTATTCCGCGTGTCCAACGAGGTCATTTTCCATCCTCGCTCATGGTTTGGTTGGGAGTCTCTTATTGGGGCTTAACTGAGATACATTTTTGTGAGAAAGGCGTAAAAACGAATGCAGTTGTGTATCAAAATACAGTCCTCAAGAACCTTGTGGAACCTGTTTAATAACAGGCACTGGGTATTCCAACAAGATTCTGCGCCAGCTCATAGAGCGAAAAGCACACAAGACTGGCTGGCGGCGCGTGAAATCGACTTCATCCCGCACGAAGACTGGCCCTCCTCCAGTCCAGATTTGAGTCCGTTAGATTACAAGATATGGCAACACTTGGAGGAAAAGGCCTGCTCAAAGCCTCATCCTGATTTGGAGTCACTCAAGGCATCCTTGATTAAGGCAGCCGCCGATATTGACATGTACCTCGTTCGTGCTGCGATAGACGACTGGCCGCGCAGAATAAAGGCCTGTATTCAAAATCGCGGGGGTCATTTTGAATTAACTTTATTACCATAAGAATTTGTTTTAATAAGTTTATTTTGCTATATAAATGTTACCATAAATAATAAACATGTCTAAATTATTTCATACTGCACATGTGACAAAACTTATGACCTGACTATGTATATTTAATTTATTGAAGAAATAGATATGTCTTTGTACATACATTCACTTTAAATGTGTTTATAACTAATTAATTGGGTAACAATTTATGACAAAATCGGATTGATGCTCCCTTAAACACGTGCTCAATAAAGCAACCGACTTGGTTTTACTTTCTCTCAAGCTTTTGCGTAACAAGAACTGCGTTGCGAAACTTGCATTTTTGTGCATGAAATAAAGATTTCAGCAAGTTTACGTGAATTATGAATTACAGCAATTAATCGGCTGTTCTCACATGTATAATAAAATACACTTTAATATACAGCATGTTCATATTAACGCGTTTACCCTGAAAACACAACTCACTTGAATACAAGGGTGAAAGTACTACCCTCATTCAACCCTATAAAACAAAGGTGTCGACAAGACCCCTAGAAACCCTTAGACTCTCATTCTGCTAATGTAAGTCTCCTGTGATTCATTCCGTTTGGAGATTACGTTTCACGAAAATGTTGACGTACGTATTACGTAAAACAACAACATATTTTCCGATACGGGGTGGCATGGTACAGTCGTGCCTATGAGTAGCCATAGGTACTATTTTGTACCGGACTGCAGCGAAGCGGCAAAGAGGAGAGTTATTATATATTTGACCTGTGTGTTTAAGTATATTTGTATGTCTGTCCCTGTGTCCCCTCGTAACTACTTGAGTTTGTTGTTCACTATTTTGTCCACCATTCATCCACCCACAAGTGGGATTCACCAAGGGATTTGTTAGATTTTAATTGATTGTGTATTTGTCAACTGTTCGTCTGTAATTAATAATAAAAAACTACTTAACGGTTCAACGGATATTAATAAATGATACTTCATTATTTTCGTGTGATGGTAATAATAATAATAATAATAATAATAATACCTTGGACACTATTGACACCATTAATCTAGCCCCACTAGGATTCCCTGTATCTTGGGTACAAGACAACGACACACATACTTATATAGATAAATATTATACTTAAATAGATAAACAACCATGACTAGGGTACAAACATCCGTTCTCGTCAAACAAATATTTACCCCCACCGGGACTCGAACCCGGGAGCCTTGGCTTCATAGGCAGGGTCACTGTCGGCTCGGCTATTCGGGACGTCATCATGAAAGACACAAAACAACAAATAAGACTTTTAACGTAATCATTGAAATCCGATAAAATTGTTAGTGGTGTATTAAATTATAAGTTCTTTTATAGTTGCACCTCCGTATCACTTTTAATTTGTATGTGCGCTGCTTTGATGGAATAAACGTTTATATCTGTCTTAAATTAAAATTCTAAAATCAGTGGGTTCCGTTTGCATTTAAATTAAATAAAATTTAACACTGTTGCTACAATAATTTCATCGAATCTTTATTTAATAATAGATAAGCGCTTGCCTTTGTAAAGGTCTTTCCTTTAAGCTTGTAAAGTGAATTTTCATGTGCAATAAAAATATAGGAATACGAATTTACGAATTATTGCATCTTTTAATTTATCGTTTGCAATATTTTGAGTTCGTGTATTACAAAAAAGAAGGCACCTTAAACGATACGAGACCGTATTGGGACTGAAAATTCAATAACCAGCTATACCATTTCACAGAATTGTGTGCCCGCTGCAATTTTCATCGCAACTTAGCCAGGTGGCAATTTTTCATATCCGAGTGTTCTCTGTGATAAAAATATCCGCTCCGAGAGTTTCCTGGCATCTGCTCGCAGTAAGCTTTACAGTATGTTACACACCTTGTCTAGCCCCCTCTCACGCAAAGTGGATTATTGAATAACTGGCTATCCATGGACGCAAGTGTGCCTCCGCCACGCCCTGTAGGAAAATGCGTCACGCTATGTTTGTTTGTTATACAACTTCACAATATAGGCAGATGAACTGCCGTGGTCTAGTGGTTTCAAGCCCGCCTGTCACGCAGGAGATGCAGGTTCAAATCCCGGCGCTGACCAGTTATAGTGTATTCACTTTGTTAGCGTCACCTTTGATCACGCCGCGTTGCCGCATGTCTGCCCTTTTCAAAGAGCGTCGACACTCGCTCAAAGGAGGCCGCCGCTAGGGCAATAAATACAAAGGTGATTTATTTACAATTCTGACGGTGATGGAAAATATCATGAGTAAAATTGGTACTACTCTTACAGAATAAATGTACAGAAAATCTAACAGAAAGTACAGAATAACTGGATTAACTTAGGGGCAACTGTGCCTACGCCCGAATGGTAAAAAGTGGGACGCTAAGGCCACTTACTCACCGGGTCGGTACGTTTCCGGTTCGGTACTGATTCTGCACAGAATCTGTAACGCATGCAATTAAATGAGAGCTTTCAGACCGACTCGTACCGGTACCGTACGAATCGTACGAATCGTATCGAATCTGTACAGAGTCACAGAATACTGAAGGCCCAGTTCTGGCTGTTGAGGTGAGGGGCGCCGCATTCGCCCGTCGTCTCCTGGCGGGGTAGCGGAACTGGCGGGGTAGCGGGCGGTGCGGAATAGCATCGGGCTGCCCGGATACTTAAAAAATTAGGTGTTTTTTCGAAAATACTGAAAAATGGAAATAAGCTAATTGATAAAATTTAAGGATTGATGCGGAGTTCTAAAAGAGGAAAATTTAGGTATAAATATTATGAGAAAAATTTGTAAATTTATATTAAAATTATTGTATCTTCTTTTAAATATAGACTATGTTCAGGATTTTTTACGATCGAGCTAAATTAATCCAATCGCGTAACGATATAGTATTTAAACTACATTATCTCTTTGTGAATAACATATAATTTTTTGAGACCTATGAATTTATTGGAAATAATTTTATATTGTTTTTGCCAAAGTTCTCTTCAGTAGTTTTGTGTAATCGTCTCCCACGCCCCAGCTTCGCCGTGCGCCTCAATATCGCTTTTAAACTGACTCACTTTTACTATATTACCAGAACGTAGCCAGTGACAGTCTCTCCGCAGAAAATCGGTAACGAACCGAAAACATACCCACCCGGTGAGCAAATGTGTTGGTATAAAGCTTGAGTATGATCCTCGTCTCTTTCTACTGCAACCAGCACTTGTCTCAGTTTAAAAGGAAGGGGGTATTTAAAGCCGGGAGGACTTGTGTCAGTTTCAGCGGATTGTGTGATGACGTATTCGACTATCTGGTTTTTGGGTAGTTCGATAATGTTCAGTTTAAGAAGAATTGTAGGTTAATTCGTTTGTTTGTAAAACACTCTTCACATAGTAAAATTATTATTCACATAATTGACAGAGCGAGCGGAGCGACGAAGAGTCTCCGTTCCAGGATTGGGAAAAAATGGGTTTTTATGTCCGGATGTGTGTCCGGTTGTGTTCTCTACAGGCCGCATTTCTAAATTGATTCTCTTTATTCTTTATTCTTTATTCTTTATTCTTTATTGCATAGATAATATAAAGTTACAGACAATTAAAAGTAATGTCATAAGCAAAGGCGAGCTTATCTCTAAAAAGAGATTTCTTCCAGCAAACCTAGGCAGGACAGGGGAGTTAATTATAGTGGAAAGTCCTAGTTCGCAATAACACTATACATACGGAAGCAAATTACTTTCAAAATATATATAAACTATACCAAATATAAAATAAATATATATATATATACTTCCACTACATAAAATACAATGTATAGCATGAACATACATAAACTATAATAAATCATACATATACCTACATAAATATGGTACCATTTACGGAAGAGAAAGGAAATGCACTTTCAATCTTTTCTTAAAAGTGAAAATTGAGGGACTTTCCCTAATAGCGCAGGGAAGTGCGTTCCACAGTCGGATTGCCCTTAACCTAAACGAGTGTTCGTAAGCGGCAGTGTTATGCCGAGGAGTTGAAAGGAGAGACACCGTGTGGGATCTCGGATTGCTATCCCTGGGGAAAAGAAAGTCAAAACGTTGGCGTAGATATGTGGGGTATCGGGGATTTCGCAAAATATTGAACAGATAGGAGAGAATGTGCATGTCACGGCGAAGACGGATCGGAAGCCACTCCAGCTCCTTGCGATACTGGGAGACATGGTCATACTTGCACAACCCGTAGATAAACCGAATCCCGAGATTTTGAAGTCGTTCGAGTTTGTTCAGTTGTTCTTCGTTCGCGCTGACCCAACAAACATCCGCATAGTCTATTAAAGGTAGAAGAAGGGACTGAGCAAGAGTGATTTTAGTCTGCCGTGGCAGGAAGTACCGCAATCTTCTTTTTTCCCGATTCTCGTGATTTTTATATACGATAATATTTTCTTTTGTCGATTCAGTTTTTGGCAATTTTACAAAATGGCGGAGATATGGCGGAGATATGTATTTACAATAACTTCACTTGTCCATCCGATAACCGTCCAACTTCAAGGGGTCGGGGGTGTGAGAGGTGGAAAAATGTGAAAATAAATCAAATTTCCTGTATCGCTCGCGAAGCTTTAGCTCTCAGAGCCACTAGTAGTAAAAATGTTTAACTTTTAAAAGAATTAAGTTTTGTTCAGTTTGAAAAAAACGCAGGATAAACGAATTCGAATCGTATTTCACCGGGGTTAGCTGGGAATGCCAAATTTCATTTCAAGAATCGCCTCCTCTAACATGCCGATAAATGTCATACCGGTGCTGTCACGAGACTTCTCAGCGAGAGACATTGACAGCACGACTAAGTTCGACAAACTTTGAGTTGTCAATCGAACGATTTGTTTGGGGTCAATCAATCCTTTTCCCCCCTTCTAGAATGGTAGTCCTAAAGCGTAGATAAACTACATCGCGTTAAGACTAAGACTAAGTCGAAGTAGGGATCTAGCTAGTTAGACCTAATGCTAAATAGGTTAGAAGAGAGGAAGGCAAAGTAATTCATTTACTTGCTTAATTTTTATCAAAGAACGATATGTTGTGTACAAAATTGTAAGACTAAAAACTTAGGAATTCTCATTTGTATGAAGATTGTATGGCTTTCTAAGAGATTTAAAATGCTTATCTTCTGAGGTTAAGTGATCCTTGTACCTTCTGATTTTCTGCATAAGACCGCAAGCAATAATGGTAGGGGGCCGACGAGGCTAATTCGTGAGTATCTCGAGCGCGTCACATTCGCATATGGGACATACCTTGCGCCTTGTATAGTAATTCCCACCTTGAGCCGCGCCGTTGGGGCAGAAATAACAATAACTTCATACAAGTGGGATTTACTCAAGCTCGTTTAGGTATGTGGAGTTAATTACATGTTGTTAGGTGTACATTTAAATAAATCTGACACATACAAACTTAAAAAAACCGGCCAGGTGCGAGTCTAACTCGCGCATGAAGGGTTCCGTACCACCGTACATTGGTAGGGTTGGTGTGGAGTGAATAGTTTGGATTTTACATAGCAAGATGTTGTTTACAGATATTAATGCGGCTACTTTCACACTCCATGTACGTAACCAGGTGCATTTATAAGTTTGTATGTGGTATTGAAATAATTGTTTTATGGGAGCCCCTTTAAATATTAATTTTATTCTGTTTTTTAGTATTTGTTGTAATAGCGGAAATAGAAATACATCATCTGTGATTTTTTTATCTGTCTTACTGTCAGTGTTAATGAGATACAGCCTGGTGACAGACGGACGGACGGACGGACCGACGGGCGGAGAGCGGAGGCTTAATAATAGGGTCCCGTTGGGCACCCTTCGGGTACGGAACCCTAAAAAGCTCCTCGTGCGGTGGAAAGCTTAGATCTGGTAGAGTTACCAATCAGGATGTAAGCTATCTTAAGGTGATACGAAAAAATATATATTAAAGGAATATGAATGTAGACGAAAGTGACAGCGTATATTACTCACAACATAAGAAAGAAAAGAGAAAGACCACATAAAAATTATTTAAAAATGAACTACGCTATTTTGCTTAAAAGGTTTTCAAGGAGAGTTTACAAATACATAATATCCACATTTTGAATGCAGTTCCGCAATGAAATTAAGAATTACAGGAAAAAATTAAACAATTTATAGGTGTTTTTCTGTAATTAAATTCTATCGAGAAAATTTGATCCAATCGCGTTTTTCTTCAGTGAGGATCTTAATATCAAATACTCGATCAACGTTAACCCAAAAATCAAATCTTTAGATGACTTTATAATGGAGTAAATGGATTCGAAAAAAGAACCCTTTTTTTTCGTATCACCTTAAACTGACGCGCACGGGTATCTCACGAAATCCCCTCTTGGCCTTCCTACTATTAATTATTAATAAAGACCCAAACTTTAATTGAGCTTAATCAAGAATTTTAAAAATCCTTCCACAAAAAGACTTCTTTATCTCGATGCTCATATTTGGAAGACCTTGTACACATACAAGTTCCTTATCATTATCAACCATCTGCCCGAGTTTCCTGTATTATCATATTTATCATTACCACTTAAGTCTCCCAACCCCCGATAATCTAACAACCCAATCTCTACTCTATACCGCGAGCTTTAAAGGTGCTGTCCAACAAAAAGATCGAAAGCAATTTCCTGGTGTAAAAGTTGGAAAAGAAAGCGATTTTAATCTTTGAGCGTTTTGTGATAAAGTATGTATTGGATAATCCCAGCGCAGGTGTCAAATAAAAAAGAAAATGAACGAATATATGCAGTATGTCGCTGGGTGTAGAGTTTTAAAGTAATTTACTTTAAAAAGCCTCTTCCACCACCACTCTTAAATGTTTAAAAATAAACAGGATACCAGGATAGGACACATGTTTTCACATCTCAACCCATCAAAGTGTAATTAATGACATACTTTTATTCCTTATTTTATCCAACGTTTAGGTAGGCGCAATACAATGAATGGGTTGAAACGGGAATATTTTTGAACCACTAATGGCGTCAAAAAGGGAATAATTTAATAAATTTTAATATGCAATTGAGATGAACGCGTATCAGCGTGTTAATGGCGAATATCGTTATGATTGGTAAAATTTTCGACAAGTATCTTAGGTTGTTGGATGATATCGTGGTGACATAAATTATTTAGGCTTGCGTATTTATTAAAAAGCTTTTAATTATCTTTAATTGTTATGTTTCATTTCTTACACTTTGCACATGCACTTTAATGAAATAATAAGATGACTCAGTTGAAATTAAACAGTTAAGAAACTCTGTTGTATTTAAAAAGAGAGAGAGATTGGTTATTCGACACATATTTGTGTGTGAGTGGTTAAGTAGCGCCCATTTCCAGCTAGCTAACTTTAAGATATTGCCTTTTCAAAAAAAGGTGAGTTTCGAGGAATTTATGTTTTTAATCTTTTTTTTTTCAAATAAAGTTATTAATAACGAAAAATCTAAATAACTTAGGATATCTCTGTGACTGTCTTTTGTTACCTAATACATCAATGATTGTGTGAAATAGCTTAAAGTAAAGATGTGAGCCCATCAACTTACGTGATGAAAAAACTAAAACGGATTCTAGATTTTATACAGTAATTTTGTCAAAAAATATGTATGGAACTGGAAGCTTACAAAGTGGTTCAGACGTAGTTTATGTGACTGATACATAGTTTAATGCCTAATTATTATGTACATTTATATACATTAGTTTATCTACACACATATAGCTCTTTGATGAGTTCAGGAACCGCATGTTCATTGATAATTGCTCTGCACTTGTTCAGTAGTACCAACTTCACAGACAAACTAGGGGCGCCACCATATATCTATGGGCGGCACGCAGGCGGGCGTCGTCGTTCGAAATTTAAATGTCATAATTTGTCCAAAAATTGATCGATTATGGTCATAATGTATCAATATTCAGATAAGAAATGAGTTTTTACCAAGTAGTATAACATTATGCTGGTCGCAAAAATTTGAAAAGGAAAATATAACGCTTTGGTGCGACTGTAGGGTACAATATATATGAGTATGGTGGAAATGTTACGATTTGTTGTGATTACGTTCATCGTCAGTTTCAGCTTGCAAAACTGTTACGTTTTGGTGCAATCGACTGATTTCAGGGCGGCGTAACAAGCGATTTGACGCGTTTTGTCGAAATTTTAAGCAAGATTTCGATAGAATTCAGTATCTGCATTCATAACTTTTTTTTTGTAAAAAAAAAAGTGAAATGTGACGTTTTGGTGGGGACCTCCACAAATAATACGTTATAATTATATCATGATCTCGTAAATATATTATATTATGTAATCTTTGTTATGGGTCTCCACTTAGCGCCCACACGTTGTGCTCTGTGACGCATAGTTTTAAATCTGTGGTCGTGCATTCCATATCGAGTGTTATCTGTGAACTGTCTCAACTTTATTATACAGGGTGTCCGGTAGATCGATGCAAAGACTTAAATCGAAGCTACTACATACCATTTAGAACCATTTGAGCCCAACATACATACGGCGAAGTCTAACCGTTAAATTTTTATTGATGATTTAGTGTTTTTGAAGACAATTTCCAGATTTTCACAGTTAAGTGATTATCATTGCGAAAATCATTGCAAATGGTTCTAAATGGTCTGACTAGCTTCGATTTAAGTCTTTGCATCGATCTACCGGACACCCTGTATATAAAACCATCCGATCGTCCGTTTCCCGCCTACGTCAGAGAACGTCATCATTATGCAGATGCCAATACAATAATGGACTGTTTTATAGGTTTTTATGGGTCATTTCAATTGTTTCTTGCGTCCTTAGCCTCAGCATAGGGTAGGTAGGGATTACTAACTGTGAAAGTTGACTCAAACATTATGTACAGACACAGACATTGCTTCTGGCCCCACACTCTTATACCCTGTGTCAGAAACAGCGACGTAACACACATATAAACATCTAAAACCTAGAGATGTATTTTTTCTTCCTCCTCAGCTGGGATTAGGTCCGAGGACCGCTCCAACCGCAACGTTCTACAGAGGACGTCAACCTATTACCTAAAGTTTAAACGATTACCAAAAAAAAAAACGCACCTATTTTACTACCAATAAATTCGAAATGACTGCCAGAATGGATAAATGTCCACCAAATTGTGTTTGGATAAATGATCACCAAACTTCTTTATATGTTTTGTGTACTTAAGTTTATGTTTTAAGTATTTTTTCTTGTTCTTACATGTTAAACCTAACACGAAGGACAAAGGGGGCTTTGTTTCGCTCACCCCCTTTACCCTTCACCTAAGCTACCGCAGTATTTTGCCCTGATATTTTTTGTAACTTTTGGTGTTCATTTATCCATTTTGGGTAGGAAAAAAATATTTTGGTGATCATTATATTTGTTGCCTTACCTCAAACTGTATAGTACCTATTGTGCAGAAGTATGACACGGATTAGGTACATGTTGGCAGTGGGACTAGCTAGTTGACCGAACGAGAAAAGCGAGCGAAGGGCTCCATTTCGACAAGATAGGAGGCCGATTTTGCTTTCGTCTGTCTCTATACGTGTTTGTCAGTTCCGGTCTAGGGGCCACAGTTTTCAAGCGATCCTCACAAAACTTGGCGACGTATTCCTTGAATTAAAAGATGTTTTTTGTCGGGAGCTATTTCTCGATTTTCCCTTTGGGAGTTATGACGCCATTAATTTTTTGTATGTTTTTTTTTTAAAACCTGTCGTTTGGGTTATCAAATTAAAGGGCTTCACAAGCCGGTTCTAAAAATATACTACACCATTACCCTTCGGCCGCCTGTTTTCTAAAAATCCAAGAAATATTTTCAAAACATACCAAGTTTGGACTCCTCGAACTAAGAGACGGATTAGTATAGAGGATCTATACAGACCATGAGAGTGAATGAAAAAGACTATGACTATTTTCGTGAAAAGTCAATAGATTGTATTTTAAATCGCAAAATGTAGTTTACAAAGTTATTGGTGCGGCTACTTTACTACTTGATTTTGATTGAATCTAAAATACTTACCTATAAATTGGTTCACATTCCCCCCTCTTAGCGAGGTCTACTGCCCACAGGGCCACTAGTAATTTATTACCCCACCTAATATAAACTAACTGTTCCTATTCAAGTAAGTAAGTAGGTAGGTAGTTGAGTAGAACACGTATGCAGAATACCTGGCTGTTCCTTCCACAAAGTCCAGTTTCAAAATTATACAAAGCCGATTCAGGAGTGCTGCTCAAAATCGCTATCTTCAGTTCCTAGAAATATGCCTTGATGTTTTTGTCAAAGGGAAGGCCTTTCGTTCCGATGTTCTGATACTCTTTGCTTGAAGTTTCCCAACATCTAAGTAGATATGTAGGTAAAGTAGAACTGGAGGACTTAGGTCCGGAGGGACAACTACTAACTCAAAGTTTGACTAGCACTCTGTCATGGGTTTTTACTTAAGTATGTTAGGGAAATGACAAAGCCCCGGTAGAGGTAGGTATGACATTTAATTAGGTTTCTTGCTATTTGACATTATATATATATAGTAGTTTATGTGATTGAAACATAATGGAGAGCATTAAAACTCGAGTCATAATAATATCACTCGAGTTTTAATGCCTAATTATGTACAGTTACATACACTAGTTTATCTACTCACATATCATAAGCTCTCTTTGATGTGTTCAGGAACCGCATGTTTGACCGTCATTGTGGCATTGAGTTGTTTAGATTGTTCGTAGTACCAACTTCACAGACAAACTAGGGGCGGCAGGCAGGCGGGCGTCGGCGTTCGAAATTTGAATGTCATAATTTGTTGAAAATATTCCGATAAGAAATGAGTTTTTCCCAAGTAGTATAACATTATGCTGGCCGTAACGTGCGGTTTTTGGACGCAGTAAAGAGGGTTTATGATACTTGTGTAGATTAAGTTTTTATATGATACCATTTACCTAACATAAAGGTCTGTCCATATCAAGTAATTTTATAGTGCGGTCGTCGATGGCGATAGTTGCCAAAATTAAGTTTGAACATAATCACATTTATATTCAACCGAATTTTGTATTTATCAGAATCATAATCAAATGTACCAACAAGTACTATCCTCGCAAGAAATACTTAAGAAATCTTCGTTCGTCACTGGTTACTCCGACTGCTATTGGTAATAAAGTCTTCCATCTCTTTCTATTCCTGTGTCATTTGACACCGGATAGGTAGGTAGATAGGTATTTATTTTCTAGTTTCTGAACATTTTTCTGAAATATTTTTCCGTTCAATGTCACAATTTTCCAGTACTTTTCTAGCTAGTTCTCGTGCTTGGAATGGATTATTGGATTTTACCTTTTTATATATACGAAGAGACAGCCGATGTCATGAGAAATGCCAGAGATGCCATTTGAAATATATACACAAATGCAAGCTTCAACGTTAGCAAGGAATCTATAAACAGACATGGTCGATGGGGACTTGCAAATCACTATGATGAGGCCTTTGCGGGTGTGCGGGAGATGTGCGGGATGTCGCCCCCTCCGCGATATCCTTTTTCCCCTCTGGCCATCAATCCTGACATGGACTATAGATAACTAGCTACCTACAAAAGGGAGATAGAGCTTAACCTCTTGAATACCACCGGCGTAAGATAACGCCACTTTTCCGTTATAGGTACTTGCCAGAGTAAGTAACTAGCAATTTCAATAGGAACTCAATTGGATTGGATTCATATTAATGGCCGTAATGCAGGTGAATTATCCTTAGGTACTAACGGAATAAAACACTAAATTTTACTATACATAATAGCGATCCTATTCTGCTCGACAGTAGCTTTATAGTAATTTATGAGACTGCTACATAATGGAGGGCATTAATACTCGAGAGTGGGTTTATGAAACGAGCTTCCGCCCCCTTATCGACACTCCAACCCTCGAGAGTTTTAATGCATAATTATGTACAGTTACATACACTAGTTTATCTACACACATATCATAAGCTCTCTTTGATATGTTCAGGAACTGCATGGTTGACCGGCATTGTGGCATTGATCTTATATCTCTGCAGTTGTTTAGCTTGTTCTGTAGTACCAACTTCACAGACAAACTAGGAGCGGCACGCAGGCGGGCGTCGGCGTTCGAAATTTGAATGTCATAATATGTAGAAAATTTACACATTATGTCATAATGTACAATTTTTCAGATAAGAAATGAGTTTTTACCAAATAGTTTTACATTATGCTGGTCTTAACGTGCGGTTTTTAGACGCAGTAAAGAGGGTGTATGATACGTGTGTAGGTAAAATCTTAATGAAACCATAGATAAATAAGTAATGATGAAACTAACCTGTATTTTATTCCCAGTCTGAGATAATTACAGTCCCAGAAAAAATCCAAGAAAACGCCTGCAGCCACTGCTTTTTTTCAAATTATTATTATTCGATCGTTTCACACACAATACAGCTCACTGTTTAGTATGGTTTAGTAAATAAACACCACCACAAATTACAGGCACATCTGCCCGTCACAATAAACCTGCGATGAAACAAATCCACCAATAAAACAACTTAAAAATAACCAACAGTAAAATCGCACGAAATCCTGTGATTCTGTTTAACATCCATCACAGTTTACGATCCCGAACGTATATCTCCCGTGTTATAAGGAGCGAGCGACGTAGATACAACCAACATGCACTAGCCACGGCTATTCGCGGCGGACTGACTCTCTCCGTTTTCAATTTCTTCCCGTCGCGGATCAAAATTCCCGCACCTCACCCCCTTGCCGCCCCCGCTAAGTTTACGTTTTGGGAAGCCTCTGCTTTCTTGGCAGGATGTCACCCGCTGGTAAATTCGTTTTTCTGCGTTCCTGATCAATCATCATTTATAAAACATTGATGAAGTAAGAGTTACTCCAATTAGGTTATTCCCATTTCGACCCATTTCCAAACCCAAATACATTTAAATAATCCTTGCATTCCCAGTACGACCAATCAAAAAAATTAATAAGTTTAGGATGAAAGATAAATAATTCGACAATACCTATATGTTTATATAATAGTAATACTTTTGTTAAACTTGTTCTTTAATCTTTGTATATGTATAATTGATGTGCCTGTCAAAAATAAATAAATGCAAATAGTCCTAATTCCACTCATCAAAAAAGTTAAGGTAAGCTATAGCAAAGCACCTTACAAAGTCCAGAAATGATAATTGAAAGAGATTGGTATTTAATCGTCTCGATCTTTCAATAGATTATTCTAATATCTATTAGGTTGGTGTTGGGGTCAGGTCGAACACTAGGAAGTTCACTATCCCAAAAACAGGGTTAATAATGTGGTTATTAACCCTATTTTTGGGGTTGTGAAGTGCGTACTATTATTCATAATCAGATTCTTTAAGAACAGAAAATTAAAAAAAATAGAGACAGACAGTTACATGAAATTTTATAAGCAAAGCGAGCTTATGTCTGCAGTGTGATTTCTTCCAGCAAACCTAGGCAAGACAGGAGAGTTTATGCAACACGACAGTCCTAGGTTCTAGTGGGTAATAAAATTGTATATGTACGAAAATTACTTTCATATATATATATATACTAGCTGATGCAACTTCATCTGCGTGTTCATAGGAATTATTATTAACCGAGATAACGTTACCCTCCTTCTGGTGCAGTCGGATAAAATGTTTCCTATATGTTAATCTAGCTCATAAACTACCTCTGTGCTAAATTTCATTCAAATCCGTTCAGCCGTTTTAGCGTGATTGAGGCACAAACACACAAACATCCAAACATCCTAACATCGCTACTTTCACATTTATAATATTAGTTAGAGATATATATATATACATATATATATATATATATATATATATATATATACAGTCGTGGTCAACTAATTAGGGACAATCTCTAGGTAAGCCAAGTTGTGAATTAATTGTTGTATTGTTCTCTGACGAGACCAAGGTTCATTTGATTTCTTCAGATGGAAGGCACTATGTACGGCGTATATATATATATATAAAGAAATGAGTATTTCTTTAGGTTTTGTTTATGGAACCGCGACCATCGACAGGGACATTTGTGACAGCCGTTTAGCTGTCAATCGTGAAGTCATAAAAAATGGACGATGTTTTGTTGTGGTGAAATATTTTTCAACTAAAGATGCGTTTTAATAAAATGACAAAAAGAATTGAATAGAAACGAATGCAGTGGTGAAGTGTAAACTTTAAATGTCGTTTCTTTGTTTACAGGTGAGAATTCTGTTATAATCTTGTGTTTTTGTACTTTACCTTGTAATTTTGGTTCAGAGTTGGTAAAATAAAATATTCTTTGTTTACGGCACGGAGCGCTTGAAAGTGTCGCTACAAAAACAGTACAAAATCGGGAAAATTGGACTGTTTGCAATCAGTCGCGCTTGGACGGTGACAGCCGATTGACATATCGGCAGCAAAAACAAAAATGGTGACCTGCGACCATCGATATAAATACTAAGGATAGGCCTTCCTGTACTAAATAAATTTCTTACCATTTTGAGGCTAAGAAAAATAGCGCCCCTGTCGGAATTCGTCGGAACCAAGACAGTACGAAAAATTGTAACGGCGTCACGGTCGGTCACGTTCCGATTTGTGGTGTATAGACACAATATTAGGAAAGTTGATCTACGGATAACTCAAAAATACCCGGTGACTTTTAATCGGTGATTAGTAGTAGAAATAAAATATATCTAGCTAAAATTTTACTTAAGGGGCGAGGTCTCACGCAATTAGCTCATGTTTAATTAGTAAAAAGTTGAAACATAATTAAACAGGCATATTAATTTTTGTCTTTACACATTAGTAGCGTGACTTGGAATTTAAGATCTTGATTTTAATTTATAAGTAATAAACTACCTAATCATAGAAAAAGTTATGAATTAGTTAGGGGGGGGGGGGGGGGGGGTAACCAAATGACATTACGAATAGTAATCTAATGACATTACGTGTACTAATGTGTAAAGACAAAAATTAATATGCCTGTTTAATTATGTTTCAACTTTTTCTTAATTAAACATGAGCTAATTGCGTGAGACCTCGCCCCTTAAGTAAAATTTTAGCTAGATATATTTTATTTCTACTCCTAATCACCGATTAAAAGTCACCGGTTATTTTAGAGTTATCCGTAGATCAACTTTCCTAATATTGTGTCTATACACCACAAATCGGAACGTGACCGACCGTGACGCCGTTACAATTTTTCGTACTGTCTTGGTTCCGACGAATTCCGACAGGGGCGCTATTTTTCTAAGCCTCAAAATGGTAAGAAATTTAGTACGGGAAGGCCTATCCTTAGTATTTATATCGATGGTTGGGTCTTATATAAGACACATTGAAATTTGAAGACTCGAGTACTTAGGTGGTTAGGGGGGGTCCTTAGCTATCCTCTGATACCATTTTCTGATTTAGGAAAAATCATTTTAGCACTTTAATTATAAAATATGTTTACGCGATTTTTACAAATTGGCCAATCTCGGAACGACAAATGTCAAACCTAAAAGCTCCAACGTTGGATATTGGTACATGATTTTAGTACAAATTACAAGATTTTGTTGTAATGGTAGAAATTTGCGTCAGCAATTTTGTATTTTCTGACATAATGACTTGCTCATTTCATTCCGATTCCTTCCGTGTTTCGTGAATGTTCTGTTGCGCTCTCGTTTTATCCGTGATTCTCTGGATGACTTTGGCTTTGTTTACTTACTAACTACTTTATGGAGTTTATCAGAACCAAATTGGTTGCTTTAGGTCACTTCGTGTTTACAAACTAAAGATAGGTTTGTTAGGTTCACACTTTACAGCAGACCCGGGAGCCGGAGCGAAGCGGAGTGGAGCGAGGCGACCCCCTACTTGCTCATTTCATTCCGATTCCTTCCGTGTTTCGTGAATGTTCTGTTGCGCTCTCGTTTTATCCGTGATTCTCTGGACGACTTTGGCTTTGTTTACTTACTAACTACTTTATGGAGTTTATCAGAACCAAATTGGTTGCTTTAGGTCACTTCCTGTTTAAAAACTAAAGATAGGTTTGTTAGGTTCACACGTTACAGCAGACCCGGGAGCCGGAGCGAAGCGAAGCGGAGCGAGGCGACCCCCTACTCTTGGCAACCCCTCCTCCAACCCCTCTCCTCCTCCAACTCCCCCGAAATCCAAAAAATGTAGGCATTTTCTTCAATCTTTGGACCTCCATAACATAAAAACTAGTGGTTTCCTAAAAGGGGGTTAGGTGGGGGGACCTCCCCTCCCCCACCCCTCCCCCCCTCCACGCCCCCCTCCCCCAAATTCAATGTGTCTTATACAAGTACTTACCCCAACACATTTGTTTATTTCATCTTATAAAACGACATTCTTGTTTATAAACAACCATGGAAAAACTTCGGTTTGAATTCACAATATTACCTGTTAATGATGGAAAATCCAATATTTTATGCATTACAACGATTACTACAATCGAAATCACTGTATATGGAATAACAGAAGAGCTACAACATGTGAGTAATCACTCAGACATAATAAAGACAAATGCCTATGGCAAAGTAAAAAACAGTTTAACAGAAACATACCAAACCAGAAGAGTTTGGATAACTCTGAGTGATGAGCTTAAAGCCATCTATATGGATGAAGATGGGAATATACATTTTGGAGGACAATATCTTGAAGAACTGAACAGGAGCAAACTGTCGCTTCTACACAACCAAGAGGACCAGGTACTATAGAGAATATGCTTGAGAAACTGGTAAACAATAAACCACGAAACTTGAAACACATAACCGAACGATTTGTGATTGATAAATTCACCAGCAAGAATACTAACGCCGAACAATGGATAGAAATGTTTGAAAAAGAATGCGATCGATTTGAGGTGGCCGAGCCGATGGAACAAAAATTGAGATTATTAGGCTATTTCTGGATGGATCATGCACAGACTGGTATAGTTCTATGCTTATGAAATTTACTTTGGAATCAGAATGGGCGATATGGAAGAAGAAATTTTGTGAAACATTTGCAAGCAAGGGATGGAATCCAGTCACTCATGCACTGACATACAGATATAAAGAAGGTTCTTTAATAGATTACGCTATGAGAAAAGAGAAGCTTTTTCAGGAAATGAGACGGTCTATGGACACAGGAACACTAGTGGATCTTATCGCAGCTGCTCTACCAGAGTTTGTACTAAATAAGATGGACAGAGAATTGTTGAAGGAATCTGTGGACTTGTTCAATGAGTTAAGAAAATATGAACACATGATAAAGAAAAAGCCATCTAAACCATTCCTACCTAAAAACGGTACGGCTACTCCAGCAAGGTGTTTTCGAATAACAATAAAAAAGATGGAATTGCTCCGTGCAAGACCTGTGAAAAACTGAAAAAAAGTACTCGTTATCATTCTGAAAATGCCTGCTGGTTCAAAACGAAAGGTGAAGAACAAGGGAGAAATGATATCAAGCATGTGAACAACACAAGAATTGAAGCAGAACTGAATGAAACTGATCAAAAAAACTAGAAATCACACCATTAATAAAAGTCAAACTGAAACTAAATGATACACTAGAAATATATGGAATTTATGATTCTGGTTCAAATGTTTCTCTGATAAACTCGAAACTATTAAAATTAAAAGGCAATGGAAATCATTCTAATGAAGCGAATTTAATAACGATTAATGGTGTTAGAAAAGCAACTGGTTTGACAAATTTAAAGATAAAAATCTTTGAAATGGAGGAAAACGTGGATGTTTACATTATTGATGAAGAACACTTCCAATATCAATTTTTGATTGGTCTCGATTTGATAAAAATATTTAAACTTATTCATACAGAAGACCTAATGATAGTTCAGAAACAAACAATTTTAACAAATGACATAAAGCAGGAAAATGAACTAAACAAAGATGATAATACCGATGAAATGTACAAATACAAAGAAGAAATACAAGAATACAGAGTTAATTTTAATGAACATTTGAATGAAGAGGAGGTTGAAATGAAAACTGATCATATAATTAATATGAAAGAACTGAAATAAATAAGCTTATAGATAAATATGAATCAGTTTTTGCAAAAAATAAATTTGATATCGGCACTGTCAATGGATATGAAGCAAGAATAGATTGATTGGTTGACACTTACTGTAGTAAAAGACCATACAGATGCACGATAGAAGATAAAAAGGAAATTGAAGAACAAATAAGAAAGTTACTAGATAATAAACTAATAGAAGAATCGTATAGACCATTTGCTGCTCCAGTTACATTAGCATTTAAAAAAGAAGACAACAAAAAATCAAGACTTTGCATAGATTTCAGAGATTTGAATAAAATCGTTGTACCACAAGCACAACCGTTTCCTCTCATCGATGACTTGGTAGTCAAGACTAGAAATTGCACCGTATTTACTACATTGGACATTAATTCAGCGTTTTGGTCTATACTATTACGAATTGAAGACAGGAAAAAAACGGGATTTGTGACACAAGAAGGTCATTACCAATGGACATGTCTACCGTTTGGGTTAAAAACTTCTCCAGCAATTTTCCAGAGAGTTTTGAGCAATATACTAAGAAAGTATCAGCTAACGGACTTTACAGTTAATTATATCGATGACATACTGATTTTTTCAAAAGACTTTTCGCAACATATAGAACATCTGACTCGATTGATGGAAGCAATAAAAGCCGAAGGATTCAGACTGAAATTTACAAAATGCACATTTGCATCACACGAAGTCAAATACCTGGGTCATATAATAAGAAGTAATTCGGTAAGACCATTGAAAGATAACTTGATATCAATTAGAAACTTTCCCGTACCAAAAACTCAAAAGAATGTTAGACAATTTATTGGAAAAATAAATTTTTATCATGATTACATACCCAGAAGTGCCATTATACTGGATCCATTGCACAATTCATATTCATATTTTTTCATATTTTATTGATAATAAGATATTACATGTCAACAGTATACAATAAACGAAAATAAATTAAATTAGCAGGCATAATGATTATGAATAACATGTCAGGATAGTACAATAATACAATAGTATACACTCACTAATAAAAGTCAATAATAAAAGTTATGTCAAAAAGAATAATAATGTAAAAATCGCATAATAATAAGAATAATACCACTACAGGTAAAAATTAATAAAATTACATGTCAGAATAAAAAAATAAATAAAAAATAAAATAGGTCACAATTTTATTACAATCATAAGTTAATTAAGTCAGTGGTTAACTTATTCGTCAATAAATTCTGACACTGAGTAGTATGCTTTGCTTAGGAGGTACTTTTTAACCTTTGTTACAAAGATGTTTAGTATGTTGATGGATTTTATCTCCACTGGTAGTTTATTAAATAAGGTAGGGCCCATACCCTTCAATGATTTGCTGGTTTTAGCAAGACGACTGGTCGCACAATACAAGTCGTGGGGCCGTCGAGAAGAATACCTACGGTCTGGGTTCTGGAAGCTTGGGTACTCCGATGGGTTCTGCCTCACATACTTCAGTACTTCCAAGATGTACATAGAGGGTAGTGTGAGAATACCTAGCTTAATGAAGGGTTCCCGAGCCGGGGTGTCGTTAGGTACTCCGGAAATTCTACGCACTGCACGTTTCTGAATGAGAAATGGTCTGTCGCGTTCAGCAGCCATTCCCCACAAGTCTATACCATACAAAAGTATCGAATGGAAGTAGCCATAGTATGTGTTAGTAAGTGCTCTCTAGACAGAGTAGGTGAGAGTCTCGATAGTGCATAATACGCACTGTTTAATTTTTTGCACAAAGAGTCAATGTGGTGAGTCCACTGCAATCCTGCGTCAAAAGTGAATCCAACAAAGCGAACAGTGTCGGTGGCAGGCAGAGTGACCCCGTTCACTACGAGTGGAACCTGGGGAGCCCCACCTACGTTGCGCAACGAGAATCTCAGTACCTGGGTCTTATCAAGGTTTAGTAGCATGCCATTTACTGTGAACCATTCAGTTAGACATAGGGTAATCGATTGGAGGTGTTTCTTTAATTCAGCCTCATCTTTACCGTCCACGATAACACAGACATCATCAGCGTACATCAGGGACTTGGCTGTTCCGGAGACGATATGGGGTAGGTCGTTCATCAGGATGACGAACGTGGTATTCCCTACGTTGGACCCCTGCGGCACTGATCTATCCCCGACCAGACCGGGGTCAGAAACTTCACCGTCTATCACCGTGATCTGCGTCCTGTCAGCGAGGAAGGACATAAATAGTTGGAGAGTTAGGCCACGTACTCCATAATGTTCCAGCTTGGCTCCAATAAGAGAGTGATCAATAAGGTCAAACGCTCGTGACAGGTCGCAGAACACAGCCGCCACGTGGCGTTTTCGTTCCAGCAGTTCGAGCACCTCTCGATGCAGTACGCGTGCGCAGCCCACCGTGGACCGGCCGGCCTTATAAGCATATTGGTGTTCCGAAAGAACTGAATTTTTATTCAAAATGTTAATTAGCCTCTCACACAAGCCCATCTCAAATATCTTCGAGAAGGTTGGAACGAGAGAAATAGGTCTGTAACTTTTTATTTCCGTCTTGTTGCCTTTGCCTTTCCATATGGGAACCACTTTTATTCGCTTCAGAGATGAAGGATAAGTGCCCTGGGAGGCGCATTTATTGAATAAATCGCATAATACAGTTAGTGTACTTAGAGGTAGTTTGCATAGGATGTCACATGGAAAGTCGTAGATGTCTTTAGTAGACTTTTTTTTGATTTTTTTAATGATGCAATTTAGTTCAGGTACTGTAAACGGGACCAAGAACATAGATGTAGATATGGTAGGTATGTTCGTACTCAGTAGTCTTATGGCCTCATACACATTAGGTCTTAGTGGTGTATCGCGTACTATAGATAGGTAGTATTGGTTAACCTTAGTTGCCAGTTCTCGTGCCGAACCTGACGGACCAACAACACTTCGTTGCAAGACAGCCAGTGGGTTGCTACCTGGGCCTTTGCACGTCTCCATCTTAATTACATTCCAGATACTCTTGGACTGGTTAGAACTACTATCTATTAAGTTATTAATGTACTCAGATCAATTTATTAAGGAAAGATCAGAAATTCTTTTGGTCTGAGGAATGCCAGAAATCTTTTGATAATATAAAGAATCTCCTTTGTTCACAACCGGTTTTAGAGATTTATGACCAAGACTTACCTATAAATATTTATACGGATGCTTCTATAGAAGGAATTGGAGCAATTTCGAAACAAAGACAAACAGATGGGAAAGAAAAACCAGTGGCATATTTTTCAAAGAAATTGAATGCATCTCAGAAGAAGAAGAAAGCAATATACTTGGAATGTTTAGCAATCAAAGAAGCTGTGAAATACTGGCATTACTGGTTGATGGGTAAACGGTTTACAGTATACTCGGATCACAAACCTTTGGAAAATATGAATATTCGATCAAGAACTGACGAAGAATTGGGTGATTTAACATATTACTTATCACAGTATGATTTCAACATAAAATATGCACCTGGGAAACAAAATGTAGAAGCAGACTGCCTAAGCAGAAACCCAGTGTTGGAGCCGGATGAAAACGAAGATGAACAGTTAAAAGTTGTAAACTTAATAAGTTTACAAGAGATTATGGCTGACCAGGACAAGAATAATGATTTACAAAATAATAACGATAAACTGATAGAAAAGAAAGGAATATATTTTAAAGTTGACAAGAAGCGACAGAAGATAATATTGTCAGAGAGAATGAGTATTGAGTTAATGGAAGAAGTACATAAAAACCTTTGTCATGTAAGAATTGGGCAAATGCAAAAGTCTATAAGCCCATTATATTCAGCAAAGAATTTAACTAAAAACATCAGGAAAGTATGCAGAAATTGTGAAACCTGTATAAAAAATAAAACAAGAGGCACAGACAAATATGGATTCATGTCACATCTAGGTCCAGCAACAAGACCATTTGAAATAGTATCAATTGACACAATTGGAGGATTTGGAGTTTCCAGATCAACAAAGAGATATTTACATTTGTTAGTGGATCACTTTACAAGACATGCTTTCATATCGACTTCGAAGACTCAAAGCGCAAATGATTTTATAAAGTTGGTCACAAATATTACGGAAAAGGAAGACATTTATTTACTACTTACTGATCAATATCCAGGGATAAATTCTAAGGAATTCAAGGATTTCCTGAAGGACAAACAAGTCACGATGGTATTTACTGCTGTGAATGCACCATTTTCAAATGGATTAAATGAAAAACTTAACCAGACTTTAGTCAATAAAATAAGATGCATGATTAATGAAAGAGGAGAAAAGAAAGCTTGGACAACGATAGCACAAGAATGTGTTGATAGATACAATAAAACAAATCACACCGTTACTGGCTTTTCACCGAAGTATCTTTTATATGGAACAGATGTATCAATTTTACCAAAGGAATTAAAACCAGAAAGATCTTATAATGATTAGATGGAAGACAGAAAAGCAGCACTTGAAAATACAATGAAATCACATGATTACAATTAAACTATAGTGGATAAAAAACTTAAAGATTGGCAATTTGAAGTTGGAGACATGGTGTATGTGGAAAATGGCAATAAGTAAAATAGAAAGAAATTAGATGAATTGAGAATTGGACCATACAAGATAATAGAGAAGAAATCAAATACAATATTCAAGATAGACACTGGACATAGAAAGGCGGAATCAAACCTATTCCATGTAACAAAGATTATTCCAGCTATGGTATTAAATGATGAAGAGACAGAGGAAAGTGAAGCTGAATATCAAGACACCGAAGAAAATTTTCTTGAAAATTTTCTTGCCTTAGGGGGGGAGATATAAAGAAATGAGTATTTCTTTAGGTTTTGTTTATGGAACCGCGACCATCGACATGGACATTTGTGACAGCCGTTTAGCTGTCAATCGTGAAGTCATAAAAAATGGACGATGTTTTGTTGTGGTGAAATATTTTTCAACTAAAGATGCGTTTTAATAAAATAACAAAAAGAATTGAATAGAAACGAATGCAGTGGTGAAGTGTAAACTTTAAATGTCGTTTCTTTGTTTACAGGTGAGAATTCTGTTATAATCTTGTGTTTTTGTACTTTACCTTGTAATTTTGGTTCAGAGTTGATAAAATAAAATATTCTTTGTTTACAGAGCAACACATTTGTTTATTTCATATATACATATATATATGTATATCTCTATAACTAATATTATAAATGTGAAAGTAGCGATGTTAGGATGTATATATACAGTCGTGGTCAACTAATTAGGGACAATCTCTAGTTAAGCCAAGTTGTGAATTGATTGTTGTATTGTTCTCTGACGAGACCAAGGTTCATTTGATGTCTTCAGATGGAAGGCACTATGTACGGCGTCCTGTAAAAGCGGAAATGGATCCAAGATTCGCAAAAAAGCAGGTAAAACATGGCGGTGGAAACATTAAAATGTGGGGTGCCTTCTCTTGACGTGGAGTGGGACCTGTGAGGAAAGTTCAGGGTAACTTAGACCAACATCAATACAAGGCAATATTGGAGGAAACTATAATTCCTTTTGCTGAGGAGCATCTCCCTATTATATGGACGTTTCAGCAGGACAACGACCCGAAACATACCGCCCGTTCAGTCAAGTCGTTTCTTAACAGTTAGTCAATATCGGAGCCAGATTGGCCAGCAAGTAGCCCGGACCTCAACCCAATTGAGCACATTTGGCACGAAATCAAGAAAAAAGGTGCCACTTATTGTACCACAACTTTAGTTGAACTAACATTCCTGTTGAAACATGTCTGAAACTGATAATGTCTATGCCACATCGGTGTCAAGCGGTAATTACTAACAAAGGTTTTGCTACTGGGTACTGATTTTACACGTAATAAAATGGAGCTGCTAAAAATTTTATAATACTACAGATTATTAGTTTTGTTTAACTCTATTTTTCACTATACTTTACATTATAATTTACTGTCCTTAATTAAATGTCCAGCTATACAATTGTACATTAAAATTTAATACATGATTAACCTTTGATATTATAGTAGTTTATGTGACTGCTACATAATGGAAGGCATTAATACTCGAGAGTGAGTTTATGAAACGAGCCTAAGGCGAGTTTCATAATAATATCACTCGAGAGTTTTAATGCCTAATTATGTACAGTTACATACACTAGTTTATCTACACACATATCATTAGGTCTCTTTGAACCGCATGTTTGACCGGCATTGTGGCTCTGCAGTTGTTTAGCTTGTTCTGTAGTACCAACTTCACGCAGGCAGGAGTCGGCGTTAGAAATTTGAATGTCAGTACCAACTTCACAGACAAACTAGGGGCGGCACGCAGGCGAGCGTCGGCGTTCGAAATTTGAATGTCATAATTTGTTGAAAAATTACACATTATGGTCATAATGTGTAATTTTTCAGATAATAAATGAGTTTTTACCAAGTAGTTTAACATTATGCTGATCGTAACGTGCGGTTTTTGTACGCAGTAAAGAGGGTTTCTGATACGTGTGTAGATAAAATACTTTTTTCTATTTAATTAATCTTTTATTTACAGCCATTTATAGCATAATAATCGGACCAAATTATGCAAACTGGTGCTGAGAAATCAATAGGGTTTTATAATTATATGGACATAACCGGTTATAGCTCTTCACTATCTTGAATGTCCCTAATTAGTTGACCACGACTGCATATATATGATATACCTAATAAATAATATATATATCTCAACTATAGATAATACAAAAGATAGCATGCACAATGTACACAAACAGTAAATAAACTATAATATATCATACATATACAGAGTCAGAGTCAGAGTCATTTTTTTTATTGAATATAAATAAATAAATTATCTTATTCAACGTCAAAATTATAACTACAAGTCAATTTTTTTTATATAACAAAAAGACTACACCGTTTCCGAAGGTGGGCCTCGGGGTTAAGAAGAAACGGCAAGAAACTCCCCCATACCTTTTTTTTTTTAAAAGTGACTTTACAACAGGTACTGGTTTCGGTCTAAGGAAATTCGCCGGCGAGTGATAGACTTGATCCATCGCCCCTCGTCGAATTTCTGTGCGCTGAGATGGTATGGACCATGCAGTTTTGTCATCTATGTATTCCTTAATACTATAATAGGACTTTCTTATCAGCTCATTTTTAACATAGTTTTTGAACCTCTTTTCAGGAAGGATCAATGATTCCTGTGGTATTTTATTGTAGAAGCGAATACAGTGCCCCATGAATGATGTGCCTACTTTACTTAGTCTAAATAATGGTAGTGCTAACCTATTTTTATTTCTAGTGTTAATTGTATGGCTATCACCTACAATTTTAAATAAAGCTATGTTTTTTCTTACATGCATGATATTTTCGTATATATATAGACAGGTAACCGTAAGTATATTAATTTCTTTGAATTTTTCTCTTAATAATTCTCTAGCATCTAATTGATATATCGCCCTGATCGCCCTTTTTTGTAAGAAAAATATCGTATTTATATCTGCTGCTCTCCCCCAGAGCAATATTCCATAAGACATAATACTGTGAAAATAACTAAAGTAAACCAATCTGACAGTTTCAACATCTGTAAGATATCTGATTTGTCTGACCGCAAAAGCGGCTGAGCTAAGTCTTCGTGCGAGATTAGTTATGTGAGGACCCCATTGAAGTTTCGAATCTATAGTGATTCCGAGAAAGATTGTGTCTTCAACGAGGTCCAATCTTTAAGATCCTATTCTAACACTGCTTTCAACCTGTCGTACATTAGGCAAACAAAATTTGATACATTTAGTCTTCTTTGAGTTTAATAACAGGTTGTTTACATTGAACCAACTTAACACATGAGAGAGTGTACTATTTGCGTCGTCTAGAATTTCTTCTTGTCTTTTCACCTTGAGAATAATAGATGTGTCATCAGCAAATAGAACAATCTGAGTAATTTTTTCCACCATATAAGGCAGGTCATTCATGTACACTAAGAAAAGGAACGGACCTAAGATAGAACCCTGGTGTACACCAATATTCATATGGGTTCCAGTGGAATTGCATAAGTTTATATCTACTTTTAGTAATCTTTCCATTAAATAAGATTCCATTAATTTTAACGCATTATCTTTGATACCATAGTGTTGAAGTTTGAGCAAAATAGTTTGATGGTCCACACAGTCAAAGGCCTTGAAAAGATCACAGTAAATATCAACCGCATCCTGTGATCCTTCCCACGCACTATAAATGTGTTCTACTAGCGCTACTCCGGCGTCTGTTGTTGATCTGCCTTTAGTGAATCCGAACTGTTTTTTGTGGAGTTGCCCAGATGCATTGAAGTGAGAGAGTAGTTGACTCAATATGACCTTTTCAAACACCTTGCTCAACACTGGCAATACAGATACAGGTCTGAAGTTGGCAGGGTCTTGTTTACTACCGGATTTGAAAAGTGGTATTAATCTGCTCATTTTCATGAGGTCAGGAAAAACTCCGTTTGCTATACAACTATTGAATGTGATTGCCATGTATGGTGCAATCACATCGATTACTGATTTAACCACGTTAACCGACATGCCCCATAAATCTTCAGTCTTTTTCATGCTAAGAAGTTTAAATGTTTTAACTATAGTTATAGAGCCTATTGGCTTGAAGTTAAAGCCATCCTTGTTTTGGGGCACTTTTTCAACCAAGTAATCTAAAGACTTTCAGATGGTAGTGCTTCTGTTGTTATTATTGGTATGGTACTGAAGAACTTTTCAAATGCGTAAGCAACGTCCTCGTTTGATGAGAGTAATTGGTCGTTAACTTTTAAATTAAAACTAGATTCACTAGACCTAACCTTGCCTGTCTCTTTTTTAATAATGTTCCATGTAGTTTTGATTTTGTCGCCAGAAGCTTTGATTTTATTGTTAAGATGTAGGCACTTGGCGTTGTGGCAGTCTTTCCTAAAATTTTTAGAATAATTTTTGACAAAGACGTTAAACTCAGGACTGTGATCATAGGATTTTTGCTCATACAATTCATATAGTCTGGACATATACATATACCTTGGGCGTTCTAACTAGGCCAATAATATAAATAAATGTCAGGTGATTGCAAAACTCGATATTCCAAAAGAAATCACTCGATGTTGTTTATCACATTCAGTTGTAGAGACTACTTTAAACACAAAATATAAATACACTAAATTTCTCTAAAACTGGTTTAAATTCTGCTTAGAAATAATATTATTTCCCAAAATTCTACTTCCGACGAAAATCTGCACGCAGATAAGCGAAAGTGTCATAATTCGTTACATTATAATGAATAATAATGATGGGCATTATATGAATGAAAAAACTAATTAATGAAATTTAATCTAAAGTATTTATGTGTTTCATTCGTTGCTGCGCTTTGCTCGATGTCGAACCTAACCTGGCTTTCTTCTGGACTTTTGTTTGCTCTGTGATTTGGTCTCCGTCATTCTCCTCGACTGACGACTTATTAGCTACCCTTCAAGGACTTCGACACTGCACACGATTGGAGCTACATGAAATAAAACATTGGAAAGTAAGTCCTACACTTTTAAAGAATTTCTTGCTTTTGGGCGAAGTCAAAATCTGTAGTTTGATACATATCTATGTCATTGTCAGTTTTAGTTAATTTCTGAGTAGGTCAGATTCGTAGTGTCGTCAAAAACGGAAAAAGACAGGTTTTTGACACATGGCCAGGTGCGGTCGGCAAGATAATGGGTTCGAACATTATTCTATGAAAGGAGCAGATGGGGTGGCAGAGGGACAGCAAACTCATAAATGTCATTAATAATAACATGTCTTTTCTCAGATGGGGTAGCACAAAATATCTTGCTACTTTCCTACCTCCGGGAAACTTTTCACGAGAGAGAAACAAAGCGAACCTGTCCAAATACAGTGAAATCTATAAATCACGTGACATTGGCGAAATTATTATTATCATTATTTTTAAATATCTGGTTTATTAACTGATTCGTTCCTTAAAGTAACCATCTCCTGCAACGCATCCACCTACTAGTAAGAACAATCTTGATCATCGGCATGTAAAAGGCACTTGGACAAGTACCTAACTCTCGCATTTGCATCCCACTCACGCACTTTCAAATCATTTAAACTACATCCATATTTGCCATATTCATCATGTAAGAAAGAAAAAAATCTAGTTGGGGATTTTGAAAAAAACCTGCTCAAAAAGTATCCGAAATTATGGTCCACTTCAACCGTACAAAACAACTTCACGCAAAGCAATACGGTTTAACTAGGGGTAAATCGACTACGGATGCAGGTATTACCCTTATATCTCATATTTATTCTGCATGGGAAGCCGCACAGGATGCTATCGGTGTTTTTTGCGATCTGTCGAAGGCATTTGATTGTGTTGATCATGACACGTTACTAATGAAATAAAATCATTACAGAGTTAGAAATAAAGCGTTGGATCTACTAAGATCATACCTAAGCAATAGAATTCAAAAGGCAGAAGTCAACGGCGTTAATTCTGATGGATCGGGGGTAAAAATTGGCATTCCACAAGGTTCCATATTAGGCCCTTTCTTATTCCTGGTATATACTAACGATCTGCCTTTTATGGTGGAGAAATTGACTAACATAGTGTTGTTTGCTGATGAGACTTCACTGGTCTTCAAAATTGAAAGACAAAAAGAAGATTTTGATGATGTCAATATTATCTTTAACCTTGAATTGGTTCACTGTTAACAATTTATTGTTAAATGCTGATAAAACCAAATGTATCAAATTCTCACTTCCAAATGTCAGGCAAGTTGGGACCAGTTTAGTGTTGGACAGCAATACGTTAGAATAAGTAAATGACACGAAGTTTCTTGGTAAAACCATTGATAACAAATTGCAGTGGGGACCCCACATAGAAAAATTGGCTGGTAAATTAAGTTCTGCGGCTTACGCTGTTAGGAACATCAGACAAAACACGGATGTGGCTACATCTAGGCTAGTATATTTTAGTTACTTTCATAGTGTCATGTCCTATAGTATCTTGTTGTGGGGGAAAGCAGCGGATATTCAAACTATTTTTATTTTACAGAAAAGAGCTATTCGAGCAATTTATAATTTAAAACGCACAGACTCCTTAAGACAGCTTTTTAAAGAAATTGACATACTAACTGTAGCTAGTCAGTTTATTTTTGCAAATATAATGTATGTACGCAAGAACCTTACAAAATTTCCCAAACTTAGCTATAGCTGTAATGTTAACCTAAGAAATAATCACAGACTACTTGCGCCCCGGTTTAGACTCGCTAAGGTTAGCAATTCTTTCAAGGGTCAATGCATTCTCTACTACAACAAGATACCCCTCTGGAGATCTTGAAATTGCCATTTGGGCAATTTAAAATCCATGTTAAAGCGACTTTGTCGAAAAAGGGATATTACAATGTTCAAGATTACTTAAATGATGGGTCCGTATGGGGTTAATCTGGCTCAATACAGACCTTGCTGTTAATAATTTTGTTATTATTTATTCCTGCTTATTAATTATGATAATGACTAAATATTATATTTTGTATTAGTTAAGCATAAGCAATTTTTAAAAAGAGATCTAAAAATCAATCTGTGGGATATTTACGCCCTTCTTCTCCCACAGTGGTCCAACGTAGAGAAGTGGCAAAAAATGACGATTGCTAAGTATATGTAAATATTTACAGTAATAAAGACATTTGGAATTTGGAATTTGGTTATTATAATAAAATAAATATATTTTTTAAACCCTGAAGTTGTTTCTATTTGGTTTCCTGTTTAGACAAGTGTTTTTTTTTATATTAATCTAACGACACCTTACTGGTCGAAATTCAGTTGTTTGAAATAGAAATAGTTTTAAATTTTTATTTGAATACCTACCGGCCGGTTTCCTGGGCGCTGGCTATGTTAACAAATTGGTTAAACTGATTTCAGCCAATCACGTACCGCTATTTGGAATATTGTGATTGGATCAAATCAGTTAAAATAAATTGTTGACTTAATCACCGCCCAGGAAACCGGCCGTAAAAATTAGGCCCTTCGTAAATCTAAAAATCATTCAAATCGTAGAAAAGGAAAATAGATTATTCACTGTCTACGTAATATACAGGGTGATCAATCCCAATGGGTCAGTATGGAGAATTCAGAGACTATAGGAGATAGCGTAATATGCTAATAATGATATTCAACTTTTTTAAACTCTCATACATAATCAGGAATCGAACCTGGTCAAGATTCTTTATGAAATCGCGTCTAGTATTTGTTTGTATAATTGATCCTGAAAGCATAGGGACCAAATTTTGACTTTGACCAACATTAGACAGAAATGCCCACAATTTAAATAATTTGCAAAATGAATCACATCAATGAATCACATTAACTGAAATAAAATAATTATCATATTGGTGGGTTTTTCTTTCAATTACTTAAACAATATTAAAAATGTGTTCATTGTGGCTTATGATTCGCACCATCAGCAATAACAATGAAAAACTTGCAAAATTTATACCTATCATTGTTTACATAGACTTTGACCAGGTTCGATTCCCAGTTATGTATGAGAGACTTAAAAAAAGAATGCGATTATTATTAAATCTAAAATGGAAGACAAATTTCCTAAGAATAGATGTCACTTCTCCCTACTGACCCTTTTGGATGGATCATCCTGCATAGTATTGAATTAATTTCATTCATTCAACAATCAATTCTATCAGATCTCCGCAGTTCATTCAGTAATTCCCACATCACTATGATCGTGGCATTTTATGGGGCGGCCGTTGCTGTTATTGAGATTGGCTATGTACAGACGCATTGAATTACATAGTTATATTATGGAAAATAAAGGAAATGCACTTTGAATAATACCTAATAATATAATACCTTGGACACTATTTACACACACTCATCTAGCCCCAAACTAGGATTCCCTGTATCTTGGGTACTAGACAACGATACACATACTTATATAGATAAATATTATACATAGATAGATAAACAACCATGACTAGGGTACACACATCTGTTCTCATCAAACAAGTATTTGCCCCCACCGGGACCCGAACCCGGGACCCTTGGCTTCGTAGGCAGGGTCACTGCCGACTCGGCCATACGGGTCGTCGTCAATCTTTTCTAAATTGAGGGACTATCCCCAACAGCGCAGGGAAGTGCGTTCCATAGACTGGTAGTGTTCGTAACTGGCAGTGTTATGCCGAGGAGTAAACGGGAACTACGTGTGGGATCTCCGAATGCAATCCCTGGGGAAATGATACTCAAAACGTTCCCGGAGATATGTGGGCTGTGAGTTCGTGTAGTGGGTGGGTTAGTTAGACTTGGGTTTGCTGAACAATCAATGAGTTTGAATCATTGTATGAACGCCCGTTTACTGGATGTGGGATGGTTTGAATCATTGATTGAACGCCCGTCAACTGGATGTGGGATGGTTTGAATCATTGAATGAACGCCCGTTTACTGGATGTGGGATGGTTTGAATCATTGATTGAACGCCCGTTTACTGGATGTGGGATGGTTTGAATCATTGATTGAACGCCCGTTTACTGGGTGTGGGATGGTTTTAATCATTGATTGAACGCCCGTCAACTGGATGTAGGATGGTACGAATCATTGATTGAACGCCCGTTTACTGGATGTGGGATGGTTTGAATCATTGATTGAACGCCCGTTTACTGGATGTGGGATGGTTTGAATCATTGATTGAACGCCCGTTTACTGGATGTGGGATGGTTTGAATCATTGATTGAACGCCCGTTTACTGGATGTGGGATGCTTTGAATCATTGATTGAACGCCTGTTTACTGGATGTAAGATGGTATTTATAGTTCCTTTATTCCCACTGGTTCAATTGGACAATCCAGTTGACTGAACAGGTGGTTTTTTCCCCATTAGTTCACTTGAAAATGCAACAAGATTTTTGTCTGGCTTCACCTCTAAGGTAGTAATAATTTAGCACCCTTTGCTCATATTGTAGATATTGCGGCTAATGTTTTCGCAAATCACGAATTAAAGTTGCTTGGATGGAATCGGACCGAGTAGAGGTAAAATAGGTATATGAATTGGTTGAGTGGATAAGAGCAACAAGAAGGTAGACTGTAGTAAAGTAACAACAAAATAATGATAGCGTCACCCCTTTTCCCAAACGGAGTGGCAGAGGCACAATTGTGCCAACGATTCTTCTTCAATAAGTACTCTATTTTTCCTGACAGGGGGCTAGTCCATCGCCGCAGCTATCGAGATTGAAGTTTTCCATCACTCTTAGAACTTCCGAATAATCTACTTATGATAAATTTTATATCTCGTTGGTACACGATCAGCACCGGGATTCGAACTGCATCTCCTGCATGAGAAGCGAGTGTTTAACTAGACCACGGAGCTCTTAAATGTAACGGTAGAGTAGACTGACGTAAAGCCCTATCATGTAATTCTGAAACTGAGTAAGAAGCAGGCATAATTACGCGTTGAAAAAGTATGCGAATCGAACTGTCAGTGACTCCTAAGTGGTCATAAGGTTAATTATTTATTTTTATCTTTAAAAAATATTAGATGCCAATCTTACACAAATCGAAATCGGCCCAAAGTAAGCTCATTAAGGCTTGTGTTTTGGGTACTAGACGACGATATATTCGATAGAGATAAATGCTTGTGTAGATACATAGAAAACATCCAAGACTAGGATAAAAATATTCATGCTCATCACACAAATTTTCGCTCTTACCGGGATTCGAACCCGGGACCGTCGGCTCCGTAGCCAGGGTCACTACCCGCTAGGCTAAACCGGTCGTCTATAGTTGTCATTTTATCTGAGCTCGAACACTTTTTCACGCCGGTAACTATTGCTGCTTGAGTCTTTTGAAATATTAACAATCATAACATCACATAAACAAGCAAAATCGAAAAAAAAAATCAAAATATCCCGCCTACATTTGTTTCACTTATTTCCTATTTAAGGAGATATAAAAACTATTGTTTTTAATTTCAAATCCATTTACTCCGCTATAAAATCATCTACAGATTCGATTATTGGGTTATCGTTTATTGTATTTGATTAAGCTTCTCACTGAAGGAAAACGCGATTGCATGAAATTTTCTCGATTGAATTTAATTACGAAAAGACCTCTGAATTTTCTATTTTTTTGCATTAAAAATGTGGATATTATGTATCCCTAAACTCTCTTTGAAACTACTTTGGATAAAAAAGTGTAGTTTATTTATAAACAATTTTTATGTGATTTGACGCTATGTTATTTTAGTTTGAGTCGGGCGCATTGTGTGTGCTCTCTTTTCTTTCTTAGGTGGAAGGTATTAACGCTGTCACTTTCGTTTACATGCATATTCCTTTTATGCGTATATATTTTTACGTAATTCCTTAAGCTTTTGAACTAAGCCGATTTAAATAAAACATCTAGAACCTTTTAACGAAAACCGCATAAAAATCAATCCTTCAGGCCATGGTGAAAACTAGTGAAAACAACTATAAGTGATAAGTTCTCCTAAAGTATGAAAAAGTTAGCTTGGTGCTTGGCGAGTGTCAGTCTTAGTGCCACTAGCTAGAAAGCGGATTGTAATAAATTTAGCCCATTAATGTCCCCACCCAGGGGCAAAGGCCTTTACCCGGATGCGAGTAAACTTTGACAACTCTATATAAATTTGTATGGATTGTCAAAGTTTATTAGAGTTTATTAGAGTCTTATTCCGCCTTCTAGCTAGTAGCCCTTAGCCTGTTAGTGAGGGGATATTGTTTAAATATATCGATCAATCATATGAATCGATACTCCCTTCAAAGATTTGTGAATAAATTCTGAATGAACAACTTTGATTGTTTTGGTGACATCCCTGTTGTTTAAAAAGTGAATTTTATGAAGTTTTATGTGACCTGCCATATCAATTTTAAGATTTTATGAAATCTATTATTGGAGGTTTGCTCTCCATATTTTAGAGTTTCGGACATTAAAGACATCAATCAATTTATCAATTATGCACAATCAAAAACAGGGACATAGATACATAAAGTATCAATCACTCTATGTTTAATATTTAATAAACAGAGGAGTATAGCAAAAGTTGTATTGAGTAGATAAATAATCCGGATTCGACCCATTTTAAATATGGGTCTGCAAAGTGGGTAATGTCAACAGCGTCACGCCTTTTCTCATATGAGGAGACAGATGCACAATTGTGCCCACTTTGAGTCAGTTTTTCAATACTCCAATTTGCGTTATAGGGGGCTAGCCTATCGCTGTTACCTCACTATGTTTCCCAACCGTCCGATAAATGTACTTAGGATAAATAATCTAATTTTTACATGGCTCCTCTATGACATGCGAGCAAAGCGACCACGGAAACCAGCTCTTAGGCTGCTCTCACTAACTGACAGTAAGCCGACCGACTGACTTTAAGTATCGGCCGCCGACTCAATGAAATCGCCGCAATATATCAAATCCAGATGGAAACGAAACAGTAGGCCGCTAACTGAGCAATGAGAGAGAACATAGCAGAACTCTACATTTTACAGTTAAATCCTTAAACCTAGCAACACTATATAAATTACCCGTGCGGAGTTTTATTTAAACGAGCGAGCTTCCGATGTAATTAACCCCCGATACCGAACTGTCGACAACTATTTCGGATTACTACCGCAGGCAATTTCCTGTAGACACGGCAGCGGTGCATAGTATCTGTTTTCTGTTTTAGGGTTCAGCTGTGAATTGTCTTAATTGAACCCGGTGTTATACAATATACACTGTTATTATTAAGCATAGAAAAGAGGGGGGTAAAGGCTTGAAGCGGGTGGACGTATTTTAATTCTGGTTTCTGGAAATAGTAGCTGATTTTTCTGAGATGGTTCTTAGTTATGTTTTATTAGAATCACATCAGTGGTTCGTAAGTTATCAGCTTTAAAAAGAAACAAGTTAATTCAGCCAAATATTGTGTCAGGGAGTTTTTTTAATAGTTATAAAAGTGTCGCGACGCGGGAAGTTTAGCATAGTTTACATTTCCAAACACCACGAATCGAGTTGCTAATTTTACCGATACAAGCGCCTTAAGTTAGCTCAAAAAAATTAACAATAACATAATCGTCCAGTCAGAAACGGAAGTACCTTGATCAGTATCAAGCTAGTCTGTAGCTAACATGAGATTGATTGAAACTGGGAACATGATTGTAACTATGAAAGGTAAACTTGTCGAAATAGGGATTAAGTTCATTCAAATCCTTCAAAAAACAGCCGCAATCTCAATCAAAATGTACTCTGTGGCTCAAGCAGGTACAATTACCAGAGTGAGAAAGTGTTCGTGTTCAGATAAAATGAACCTTATGTCATTGTACTTAAGAGTCAGTGACAGTTCGATTAGCTTTTTTCATCGACGCGTAATTATTCTTGCTTCCTGCTGAAGGCGTCTACCATCTTTCAGAATGTCAAACTAGCTACTTTACGAGTAGCCTTATTACGTCATCTCTGACATCTAAGAATTTCAAACGCAATTGACATGTCGATTATTTTAAACGACTGTCTTTTGCAGCAATTGTGATTGGCCGATGTGTGAATTTGAAATATTCGATAGAAATACCCAGATTCACAGAACGAGGCGGCTGCTCAACTAAATTGAAATGTCGCATGCAAACTCGTCTGTGGATAGATCAAAAAATGTCCCGCGATTTTGAGCCTTATGCTTATGCTTGGTAAAGTTCAAAACATATTAAAAATAATCAATCATCTGTTGATGGCCCCAGAGCTGAGTGGATGTAACGTATCTTTATAACATTCGTATGAATACTGCCTGCCGATGTTGACTACACTTACCTGAACAGTTTGAACGCGGCCAAACTTCTGTAGGGCCTTTTATTTGGCTTGTGTTTAGACGATTACCAAAAATGCACCAATTTTACTACCAATAAATTCGAAATGACTGCCAGAATGGATAAATGACAACCAAATTGTGTTTGGATAAATGATCACCAAACTTCTTTTTATGTTTTGTGTACTTAGGTTTATGTTTTAAGTATTTTTTGTTGATCTTACATGTTCAACCTAACACGAAGGATAAAGGGGGCTTCGCATCGCTCACCCCCTTTACCCTACACCTAAGCTACCGCAGTATTTTACCCTGATATTTTCTGCAACTTTTGGTGATCATTTATCCATTTTGGTAAGAAAAAAATACTTTGGTGGTCATTTAAATTATTCTCCGTTTATTTTGCGACGGCTGTAGTAATATTATTTTAACTTCATCGCTGGACAGTTCTCGGTTTTCGTCGCTGAAAGTGATCAAGGTGTCCTGCAAACATGAAATTTGGCACAGAGGTGTATCATGAAGAGTATATTAAGGGACAATTCTCAAAACAGTTAATTGGTTTACTATAAAAAAAAGCCGAGAAGTGGCGAGCAATTAAAATAATCGTACTGTGCGAGTATTTAGTTTCACCTGTCCCAGGCTCTGTCCGTCTTTAATCAAATCTTGCAAGTTCAATTTGACCCACTTCCCAGTTTCCGATTGAGCTGAAATTTTTGCATGCATATTATATTTATAATAATAATAATAATAATACCTTGGACACTATTTACACTCATTGATCTAGCCCCAAACCAGGATTCCCTGTATCTTGGGTACTAGACAACGATACACTTACTTATATAGATAAATATTATACATAGATAAATATTATACATAGATAAATATTATACATAGATAAATATTATAAATAGATAAATATTATACATAGATAAATATTATACATAGATAAATATTATACATAGATAGATAAACAACCATGACTAGGGTACAAACATCATTATCAAACAAATATTTGCCCCCACCGGGACTCGAACCCGGGACCCTTGGCTTCGTAGGCAGGGTCACTGCCGACTCAGCCATTCGGGTCGTCAATGTAAATCTAATGACGATGCAATATTTCTATGACATTGAGCTGGTCTGATGATGGAGCCGCAAGGTGGCCATTGGAACTCTGTAATAAAACGACACAACCCCATCGAGTTTGGGCTTGTCGGATTGGTCTTGACAAGTGCTCTGGTCCTAGATTAGTTTCTTAATTTTTAGGGTTCCGTGTTAATTATTTCTGTTTCACTACTAATAAAAGCTTATTTTTTATTATTACCTATTGTGTTCGTAAATTTAGAAACTTAAGCCTTATATGACGACCTCTGTGGCGCTAGCAGCTCTGCCTACCATGCGAGAGGTTCCTGGTTCGATCCCCGGCTGAGGATAAAGCGAAAACACCCCGCGGTCTTGGATGTGTACGTAGCTGCTTCTGGTTCCCACCACACCGGGTATCATTGTGTGGGACCAGAAGCAATGAATGTGTCTGTATATTATTGTTAATGTTTATGTTATAATATTGGGCGAATGCACGGACTGCTGTACCAAGAAAAATGGCAGTTCCCGGCGAGAAACTAATAAGCCAATTTTAGTTTTGAGAGCTGTCTCAGCTCTCAGAGCTGAGAGCGGTTTATACATACAGGCCCTTGGAGTCCGTCAAATTCTGATTTATTGGTCCGCCTCTGAGCCATTTTAAACAAAAATTACATGTTATTGTTTTAATTATTTATAAGCTCCACATTTAAACAAATTTGGTGAAATATAAATCAAATAGAACCTACATATTTTATTTCAGATATTAAAAACGGGATAAAAAAAGATCAACGGAACCAACTTTACCTAGTCGCTTTTCTGGCTTTTAATTTCTTAGTAATTCGTTTGAAGATAGTGTTTTAAAAACAGTGAAATGTTTTACTGTTTCCGAACGGAACAATTATATGGTGTTGAGGTTTTTTATTTCCTCCATTTCGTTTCGTAATTGTTCTGTTTATTTTGTACAGGTTTGTATGTTACTGTGTTTCTTTCAATAGATCTTGTACACGGTGATTTGTGTGTGTGTGTAGTGTAGAAGCTCGCGGATGTTTTGATGATAAAAGTGCTTATTATATCGTAGCTCAACATTCTAAATAAAATAACTATGTAGTCAAGTAGAAATGAACCCTTTTCAGTGGCATATGTTAAGATATTTTCTACGGAGTTTTTAAAAGGATGTCAAATCAAACGTTGGTTAATTTCGACCTCTGGCAATTCTTGTCATGTCCATTTATGTAGGCATTCTATTTTAAAAGTTGCTTAGTTTCGATCAATTAAACAATTTCAATTTGTCTAAAATTTTAAGTTTTTTTTTTTTTAAAGACCTTCTTGGTCTAGTCGGTTTCACGCTTGCTTCTCAAACAGGTGATGCAGGTTAGAAACCTGACCATGTACCAATGAGATAACTAATTTATGTTAGGTACTGTCACAGAATACTTAATAGTACTGCATCGGACGATCAGTGTTTCGGATCACACCTTTAGCTGTAGGTCCCGGCTACTATCGCTACGTGGGACCTACAGTGGTAGGGGTTGCTAAACCCCTCCACCCACGCGCATTGAGCCAGCGTGCTGGTGTATGGCTTAATCTTAGTCGTATCTGGGTAAAGGCCTGTGCCCCTCGGAGGGGACATTAGTGGGTTACATTTTTTAAATTAAATATTGACATGTTTAATTGATCAAATGATACGTACGCGTCAGTACTATACCTAGTATTAGTTTTATAACTCCGTTCAAAAGTAACATTTGTGCGTGACAGGTGCACATGTTAATAAATCTTGGTAAGTATAAAAGCTTTTTGTTGTTACTAATAATATTACTTAAATTTCTTTACTGACAGAATTTCTCTTTGAATTTCAATTCAGTAAGTTTAAAAGTTACTTTAAATAGCAGTTGAATCTGCAGGTGACGTTTTAGAAATGAAATTACAGGGCGACCACGATATCTTCGCCAACTTCTGTGTGTGGCGCCGCGCTGTTGTGGCTCTGCCTACCATGCGAGAGGTGCCAGGTTTGATCCCCGAAAAAAAAAACAGGTGTTGGATGTCTTTTTTAGGGTTCCGAACCCGAAGGGTTCCAAACGGGACCCTATTACTAAGACTCCGCTGTCCGTCCGTCCGTCCGTCTGTCTGTCACCAGGCTGTATCTCAAGAACCTAGCTAGCTAGAGAGTTGAAATTTTCACAGATTATGTATTTATGTTGCCGCTATAACAACAAATACTAAAAAACAGGATAAAAGAAATATTTAAGGGGGCTCCCATAAAACAATTCTTTCACTACCACATACAAACTTATGGATGCACCAGGTTACGTACATGGAGTGTAAAAGTAACCGCACCAATAACTTTGTAAACAATATTTTGCTGTGTAAAATCCAAACTATTCACTCCACACCATCGCTTCTATTGAACGGTGGTACGGAACCCTTCGTGCGCGATTTAGACTCGCACTTGACCGGTTTATTTACAAACATTTATATACAGGCACAAACATTGATTCAGGCCCCACACACACATAGGATATCCTGTATCGTGGGAACCAGAAACAGCGACGTCACACACAGATAAACATCCAAGATCTGGGGTTTATTATTTCTTTATCCCCAGCCGGATATCGAACTCGGGACCTTTCGCATGGTAGGCAGAGCCACAACCGCAGAGCCACAGAGGTTATATATGTGTGACGTCGCTGTTTCAGGTTCCCACGACACAGGGTATCCTAGTGTGGGGCCAGAAGCAATGTAAGTGCCTGTATGTAAATGTTTATTTTGTAGGTACTAGAAAGAGAGAGCCCAGTTATTCAACCCTCGCACCTTACTACAATAGTAGAAAAGATACAATAGTCCAACGGATAAGACTAAAACTTTAATCGTAAAAGTTAAACTGAGCAACACACCTTTTTTTAGGGTTCTGTACCCGAATGCCTGACATTTCGTATGTCTGTCTGCCCGTCCATCAGTGTACAGTATCACACACAGATCATCTGTGGTATCAAATGAAGAAGGTAGTAGATAGAGAATTGATATTTTCACAGAATGTGTTTTTCTATTGTCGTAAGAAATACTGCACGAGATTTATACCTACAAATTAAAGAGTGTCCCCATATAACAGACGTGTTTGTATATTCCAAACCTTGCGAATTACCAAGTTTTCATTACTCATATATCATCGTCGTCGGTGGCGCAATGGGTTCACATCAGATTTGTAGCGAGTGGTGTATCATAACTTAACATAGCATAACAAAACATTACAAACATTGCTTCTGGCCCCACACTGGGATACCCTGTGTCTAGGAACCAGAAACAGTGAGGTCATAATAGTAGTTTATGTGACTGATACATAATGGAGGGCATTAAAATTCGAAAGTGGATCTATGAAACGAGCCGAAGGCGAGTTTCATTATAATATCACTCGAGAGTTTTAATGCCTAATTATGTACAGTTACATACACTAGTTTATCTACACACATTTAATGAGCTCTCAGGAACCGCACGTTCGACCGGCATTGTGGCATTGATAATTGCTCTGCACTTGTTTAGTTTGTTCAGTAGTGATGATGATGATTGATTCCGACCGATTTTGGTCATGGCGACCTACTCCTAGTCGGTTTCGCGCGCGTGCGCCCGCACATGGCTTATGTAGCCGATCTTCGCAGCGAAACTCCTTGCGCATTGCGGGCACGTAAGTACGCCACCCGCGTAGTTGTAGGAAATGGCAGTAGGTGGACGGGCTTTTAACAGGTCGCGTTTCATATCAAGATCAGCTTTACGCTGATCCTCGAACTGGCGTACTTGCCTATTCACAATCCTGCGCCATTCTGGCCGTTGTGCTGCCAAACCTTCCCATTGAGAGGGCTCTATGTTGCATCTTCTCATGTGTCGCTTCTGAACATCTTTGTATCGGAAAAACTGTTCGCCATGTTTTCGCTTGCCCTCCTCCAGTTCAGAATAAAAGATGCGCTTCGCCACTCTCTCCTCTTTCATACGTGATTCGTGACCGCACCATCGAAGCTGCTGAAGCATTATGAAGGCTTCAATGCCACCAATATTGGCTCGTCGCAGAACTTCGGTATTACGCACACGGTCGGACCATTTGATTTTCATAATTGATCGAAGGCATTTAAGGTGGAAACGATCCAGAGTGCGTATGTGGCGTCGATACACACACCACGATTCAGAGGAGTATAGGAGATTTGGCAGCACAATTGCCATGTATTTTGGTAGCTAGCTTAAGGTCATGTGAGCAGAAGACTTTGGCACACAGCTTTCCAAATGCCGCAGCTGAAGCACCTATCCTGCTGTTGATCTCGGCATCAAGGTCACACTTGGATGTAATAGTGTTCTCCAGATAACGAAATTTGTCCACCTGTTTGAGCATATCCTCACCAATCTTTATCGACAGTGTCTCTTGACAACGGGTGTCCAGGAACATGACTTCTTGTCTTTTTGACATTAATCTTTAGGCTGAATTTACAGCAAGATTGGTGAAACGCGGACTAAGCTCTTGCAGGCCATCTGGGGTTTCTGCTAGAAAGCATAGGTCGTCAGCATACATGATCTCTGTTATCAACGCATACGAGATTTTAGTACATGCCCTAAGTCTAGCTAAATTAAAAAGACCACCGTCTATCTGTGCGAAAGCGGATGCGGACTCCTTCGGAAACTGTCTGTAAGACCTCCTTGACTACCATTGCAAAGTATAAGGCAATAGTCAAAGTACTTTATTACTGTAGATATTTACATATACTTAGCAAACGTCATTTTTTGCCTCTTCTCCACATTGGACCACTGTGGGAGAAGAAGGGCGTAGAAACTCCCACAGATTTATTTTTAGATCTCTTTTAAAAATAGGTTGTGCTTAACTAATACAAATATGAAAAATTTAATTGTTATGATTAGCAGGAATAAATAATTACAAAATTATTAACAGCAAGGTCTGTGTTGAGCCAGATTAACCCCATACAGTCCTGTCATTTAAGTAATCTTGAACAGTGTGGGTGCTAGGCCACACCCTTGCTTCACTCCACAGATAACGGGGAAGACGTCTGACTGTTCACCGTCTACGGCGACGCAGCATTGCATGTCGTCGTGCAGGAGTCTGAGAAGTCTTACAAACTTTTCCGTGCATCCAATCTTTTCTAGCACCAACCAGAGGGCTTCTCGTGGCACACTGTCAAATGCTTTTTCCAGGTCAACAAAGCATAGATACAACTGGCGACCTTGTTCTCTACTTTTCTCTTGTAGTTGACGAACGGAAAAGATAGCTTCGCAGGTGCCACGATCAAGTCGGAAACCAAACTGGGTTTCAGGCAGAATTTTTTCTGACAAATCCTTTAGGCGATTTAGAAGCACTCTGAAAAAGGCCTTTCCAGGGCAGACAAAAGCGAAATACCGCGGTAACAGTTGCAGTCGGAACGGTTACCTTTATTCTTATAGAGAGCACTAATGCGCGACACTTTGAAGTCATTAGGGCCCCGCTCTTCCTTCCACATGCGAACAAACAGTTCCCAAACCAACGTATACAACTCATCACCGCCGTATTTAAGTAGCTCTCCCGGTATAAGGTCAATGCCAACCGCCCGACTGTTTTGCTGCTGTCTGATGGCAGTGACAACTTCGTCACGTGATAAGGGCTCGTCCAGCTCGTTGGAAAGCGGGAGTTGAGGCATTAAGCAGATATTTTGTAGATCGGCTGAACGATCTACGTTGAGCAAGGTATTGAAATGTTCATCCCAACGCATAAGAACATCCTGCTTGCTTGTTAAGAGGCGCATACCGTCTATAGACCTTAAAGGCACCTTAGTTTGGTAGGATGTACCAATCAAATAACGTACCTAGCTGTAAAACTCCCCAAGCTGGTTATGGTCAGGGAGCCACTGCATGTGGCAAGTTTTGTCCTGCCACCAACTGTCTTTTATTTGACGTGACAGCTTGCGCAATTCTAGGTCACTGGCTTTGATTACCGCAACGCTTTCACCTCGCCTACCATGCTGTCGCAGGAGGTCTCGGTGTTTATCGAGTGCTGCCCTGAGAATCTCATCATTTTCATCAAACCAATCTTCATTACGCCGGTCATTTCTACCTACGGTAACAGAAGCGGTGTCCATACTGTGAGAAGATAAAGTCCCCCAGGCAACATCAACATCACCTGTCTCGCTACTAGGCAACGGCTTCTCTGTCAAGGCTTTAGCATATTTCTCCCTCACCTCGGGATCTTTCAGCTTTTTCACGTTCAGAGACGCAAGCTTTTTAGTAGTGGATCTACGAGGGTGATGGAGGCGAAGTCGCAGTTTTGTGACAATAAGTCGGTGGTCCGTCCAACAATGCGCGCCACGCATGACATGGGTGACTTGCACTTGACGGATATCTTTTTGCTTTACAATAGCATAATCGATCAAATGCCAGTGTTTGGATCTAGGGTGCATCCATGTTGTCTTGTACTTGGCGGCGAGTCTAAACATAGTGTTCGATATTGCCAAACCGTATTGAGCACAGAGACTGAGTAGCAACTGACCATCGCTGTTCATGTTGCCGACTCCATGTCTACCCAGAACTCCAGGCCAAGCCTCATAGTCTCGTCCAACTCTAGCATTGAAATCGCCCAGCAATAGAATCTGCTCTTTGGCGTTTATGCTGTCTAGGCAATGGGTCAGTTCTTCGTAGAACTTGTCCTTGATGTCATCAGATTTGTCTAGCGTTGGAACATAGACACTGATGACATTAAGGAAGTTATCTTTGTCCAGGTGAAGGCGCAATGTGGTCACGCGGTCGGAGATGTGTACAGGGTACTCCTCCAGTCGCTTTACCAAGTTATTCTTGATGGCAAATCCCACACCTGATCGCGGAGGTTCGGACGCAGCGGTACCTTTCCAGAAGAAAGTATAACCACCACTATCTTCTACCAGCTCTCCTTCATCCGCCAGATGTGTCTCGCTGAGAGCAGCCACATCCAGTGGAACGGGAAACCGTGTCGTGTGAGGATCCGAACCTAACCAGAACCTAACAGCAAACAACCAAGATAAAATTTAGTAGTATCAGTTTATTAGAAGTATAGTATTTACAGTGAAGTCTATAAAAAAAGATGATGCGAAGATGAGGATGGATGAGATGTGAAACAGGTTTTATAAAATACAGATGTCTGGATAGAAAGAAGGAAGCGGAGACCTGGGTGCAGGTGTATTTGTTGTTGTAAATGTTGTTGAAATCGTCGTTGTAGGAACAGTAGCGGCGTACTTGTAGTTACGCCTCGCAGGATCCCGTTGTAGAAATCGTCGTTGTAGGAACAGTAGCGGCGTTGGCACGGCCCGCAGAATCCCGTTGTAGAAATCTTCGTTGTAGGAATGGTAGCGGCGTAGACGCGGCTCGCAGAATCCCGTTGTTTGAAGATTGATTTGAAGGTTTCGAGGGAGTTTGAAGGCTCGCAGGATCCCGTTGTAGATGGAGAATTTGGAGATTGGAAGGAGTTTGAAGGCTTCGCAGGATCCCGGGGTTGAGCGACCCCGGGATAAGGCCTTTACTGGTACTTCCAGTTCAGAAACTGACGTGAGACTGTCCAGAATTGAAGAAATGTTCCGCTTTTATACCTTTTTTGGAGAGTTCTAAAAATTATTTAAATTAAACGTAATTATTGAGAGTGGCCAAGAGAGAAAGAGTATTTTTGTAAAAGTATTAAAGTAAACATATCAGACCGCTAACGAGTTTGAATGGACATTGCCATGACAACCAGATAAACAATCAACAAATCAAATGTCAATTGTTGGTTTCAGGCTCGTAATATAAAATTTAAACAGTTCACTTAGCCAAAATTAAATAACAACAAAAGGAAAAATAGTAGCGCACCAGCGCGCACGAAGCCCGAGATTGTAGAGTTTCGGAGAAAGCCAAAAACAAGGTCACCAAAGGTAAGCCCCTTCCCTATCGATTTAGAAGTGCTGATAACATGAAAATGCAGAGCGAACATGATTTATTAATGTATTCTTATGGTTTAAAACATTACAGGTTCCTATGGAAATAAAAGTGATGACCAATAATAAGCAGCACAGCTCACCAAGAATCCAGCGTAATAGAGCAAGCACCCTGAAGGACAAACAAAAAGGACTGATGGTGGAGCTGGAGCTAAGGGTTAGGAAGCAAGAATAGCATGTAAGTAGCACAATACTACATTTTCCCCCCGACCCTGGAAAAATTTTTGACTCAGCAAAAATTTTGATATGTACAAAAATAAACCAGAAAAACACAGCTTTGCAGAAACAGACATCACCAGGCAAAATCAGATATACCATCACTTACATTCATCATCTTCATTCAGGTAAGGGTGGAGTTCACATTCAATGACTACCACTCTAAAAGTGTGTTTTCAAAAGGACATTCAGGCTTACTTAAGGAGTTGTCATCCGCTCCTGCGTGGAAAAAAAAATTAAGTAGGGGTAAAGAGAAACAAATTAATCCTAAGGTAGCTTTAGTCGCTACGACTTAAGACAAGATTAAGAGCGGCCAGAGCGGTAGAGCTCGAAGCCAGAGATCAGCCACATCGCCAACGAGATGTGTCTGAAATAAAGATTAAAAAAAATAAGTGAAGACTAACCAACGAAAATTCGAGGTCCTAAAGTAAAATGTGTTGAAGAACACTGGATTAAAGGAAGAAATAAAATAATAAGGTGAAAATGATGGTGATATTTTTACATATATACAAAGTAACAGTTAATAGAAGTCAAGAAAATTTAGGATTTAATGTCTTTAATGTGCCACTTGCCTCTAACTCCGTTAGGGTCTTCTAGAACGTATACCAATGGTGAAAGTTTGGTTACTATTTTACACTTAATGAATTTAGGGGCAAGTTTAGCATTAAAGTATGTGCCAGCATTGCTTAAAACATGGTTTTTACGCCAAACAGTATTTCCCACATTAAATTCTTTAAAAGTCCGGCGAAGATCATAGCGAGCGCTATTTTTAGCGTGAGCTATGTGAAGTTTAGTTTGAACTCTGTGAAAGATAGATGAGAGGAGACCAGCATTAGACGCGTAAATATCACGGGGCATAAATATCAATTCCTCGAGATTCTGAGTTGGAGTATAGAAGGAACCACAAGGTATTGTTTCCCTACCAAAGACTAAAAAGTTTGGAGTAAAGCCAGTAGCAACGTTTGTAGCGCTGTTCATTGCGAACTGAATCTTAGTAAGATGGTTGTCCCAGGATCTATGATCGTCTCCTACTAGGGATGCTAGAGCTGTAATAATCGTACTATTAAATTTCTCTGTAGGATTAACCTGAGGACAATATAAAGCTGTGTGAAAAATACAAGGAACGTTATAAGAATTTAAGAATGAGTGGAATTCTCGCGACTGAAATTGAACAGCGTTGTCCATTATTATAGTTTGGGGAATGCCATGAGCTAGAAACACTGAATTTTCTAAAACATTAATGATATTAGCTGAAGTAGCCCGTTTAAGGGGAAAAATCATAGTATATTTAGTAAAATTGCAGTTAATTACCAGAATATACTGATTTCTTCTCCGGGTCATAGGCAATGGACCCATAAGATCCAAGGATATAGTTTGAAAAGGTCTGGAGCAAAGTTTAGGTTTACCCATAAGACCATAGGGAGAATGATTAGGGTGTTTGTAGGTTAAGCAGGTTTCACATGTCGAGATTAAATTGGCAATGTCCTTAAACATACCCGGCCAATAGTATTTTAAAGATATTTTCTTGAATGTTTTGAAGATACCAAGGTGGAGTTCTGAAGGGGAACCATGGCTAACTTCAATAAGTGCATGTCTATCTTGTGGCAGTGGAACTTCTTTCCAAATAAAGTCGTCGTTTAGACAATCGGAAGAATGGATGCAGCGGTAAAGTTTGTTATCCCTGATAGTGTAGTTGGGATATGCGTCTGGGTTGTTGGAGCATCCAAGAAAAATCTTGTTGTAGTGTTCAAGTTCACGATCACGTGGTTCTTCAATCGTAATAGGATGTACACCTTGAGGTGGAGTTTCTTGTGAATCAGGACGTTCTTTATGCTTATGCCTTGATAAAAGGTCAGGAACAACGTTATCCTTTCCTTTTTTATGTTTCAGGACAAAATTAAAACATGATAAGCGTAGAGTCCAGCGAGCAAGTCTTCCAGATGGATTCGATAAGTTCTGAAACCATTTAAGTGCAGCGTGGTCAGTATATATTGTAAATTCCTTACCATTGTCTAGGTAACATCTCCAATGTTCTAGCGCAGTTATTACAGCTAATGTTTCTCTTTCAGTAGTTGAGTAGTTTTGTTGATTTTTGTTTAGTGCTTTACTCATGTAAGCAATCACGACTTCTTTGTCATCTTGATGTTGAGTAAGCATTGCTCCTATGCCATAATTTGATGCATCACAATGTACAGAGAAGGGTAGTTCGAAGTTAGGGCAACCAAGGACAGGAGCAGTTACCAAAGCTTCTTTAAGTTTCTGGAAAGCAGCTGCAGCCCTGGAATTCCATAAAAATTTAGGAGCGTTCTTTCCGGAACAGGTTAGTTGGTTGAGCGGGGAGGCAATAGTGCTGAAGTTTGGAATGAATCTTCTAAACCAGCTGCAAGTGCCTATGAATCTTCGAACTTCTTTTCTGCAAGTAGGTACAGGATATTCTAGAATAGCCTTTATTTTATCTGGATCAGCACGTAGACCATACTCGTCCACTAGAAAACCAAGGTATTTCAGTTCTTTCCTGAAGAATTGACTCTTTTCAAAGTTAATAGTCAGATTAGCGTTTGAAAGTTTTTCTAGAACTTTCATGAGAAGCGATATGTGCTCATCAAAAGTCTCGCTAATAATAATGATATCATCCAGATAGCAAAATACCTTGTTCTCAAATTCAGGAGAAAATAGCGTATCCATTAATCTTTGTTGAGTTGCAGGTGAGTTAGTGAGACCAAAAGGCATTACTTTGAATCTGAACATACCTCTTCCAGGAACATAAAATGCTGTCTTATCTCTATCAGCAGTATTCAAGGGAATCTCCCAAAATGCTTTCGCAATGTCGATGCTTGATAAGTGTTTGGCATTTCTCAGGTTGTCCAAAATTTCGCTTATTAGAGGCAGACTATAAGCATCACGACGTGTGACTGAGTTAAGCTTCCTGCTATCTACGCAGAAACGCCATTCTCCATTCTTCTTTGGAGTGATGAGGACTGGAGATAACCATGGACTTTCGCATTGTTCAATGACGTTCCATCCCAGCATCTTGTCAACTTCATTAATTAAAGCCTTTTGTTTTTCAGGAGACAGTCTGTAACATCTTTGTTTGATCGGAAGAGAATCACCAGTGTCAATCTTGTGGGTGATTAAGTGTGTGTTTCCCAGAACACCTTTTTCTTCAAAAGAGATTGTCTTGAAGCGTTGGATGATGTCATTAGCAATGTTCTTTTGATTAGGAGTTAAATGCTCATAAGGTAAAACTTTAATATCTTTAGTGTCGATAGCCAAGCATTTAGGATCTGTAAAGCTAAGAGAAGTTAAAACACTAGGTAGAAGATTAAATTTTCTCCAAAAGTCGATACCTAGTATTAGAGAAGGGAATATTTCAGGGAACACATAAGCTTTAATCAAGTGAGTTTCGTAATTGAAATGAACAGGTAAGTCAAAATAACCCAAGGAATTAATTTTTTGATTATTAGCAGTAGAGACAGTAATAATATCTGACTTGAAAAGTTTGCAGCCCAGTTTAAGAATTTCCAAATGAGAATTATTACCTAGAATAGTTACTGAGCTGCCAGAATCTAGTAAACCAGATAAAGTTAAGTCATAAATTTTGACATTAACGAATGGACGATTAAGATCTTGTTCTTTGGAGTAGAGTGTAGAAGAGATTTTGTAGTAAGCAAAGAAGTTTTGAATTGTTTTGAGCCAATTAGTCCACTCGTCCTTATCAAAATTTGAGTTACTCTTCAAGTCAGCAGTTAGTTTTTTGTACTAGTATTAGGTTTGGGAGAACAAGTAGGGCACTCTGCAGTTTTAACACCCTTAAGACCACATCTGAAACAAATCACGAATCGTGGTTGAGTGCAACTGTTCAAAGTATGACCCAGTTTACGACAGCGAACGCAAAAAGAACTTTCTTGGGGAGCTGCAGTTTGAGAGAGACTATTAACTTGTCTAGAAGGGTATTTGTAGGTTGGAGTGAATTTATTCATGAAGGGAGGAGAAGGTCGTGAGTTATTAGAAGAGTTTGGAGAGTCAACTGAACTTGAAGTGGAATGCTTGTAGTTGAATTCCGAAACATGAGGACTTTGTAGCAAATTTGGTTCTTTAAATTGTTTGTCTCTGTCTAGGAACTTTTCATAGTTTTGGCAAGTGGCCAGAAGAGAATCGATAGAGTCAATGTCCTTTAGAGCTACGAAGACTGAATAACATGGGCGAATATTTCTCAAAATAATCTCCAATTGTTCTGTTTCAGAAAGTCTTTTTGAAAGTCGAGCGAACATTCCAGACATGATGGATATAAAGATGACGATAGGTTCATCACGACCTTGAGTACGATTCCTAATCGCTTCTAGAAGTTTATGATCATAATCAAAACCACCAAAGTCTTTGATTAGTAAAGAAGAAAGTTCGTTCCAAGTTAAGTTTGGATTCTGATTATATTTAAATCTGAACCAATGAAGGGCATTGTCGGTGAAGATTTCGAACGCCTGAGAAATCAATAAGTCCCTGGACAAGCCACGAGCTAAGCTATATTCTTCAAGTTTTTGAAGAAAGGATCTTGGACAGCTTTTACCATTGAAGGTGTGTCTTTTCAAATCCTTGAAGACGTTAGTTGGAGGGAAAGATTGAATTGGTGGAGGAGGATACGGGGTATGGGTTTCGACAGAAGTTTGAAAGACAAGAGGGGGTTCCGTGACAGTCGGTTCAGCAGGAAGGTCCAGTGATGGAGAGTGATTTGCAGTTGAAGGTGGAGCCAAGGATCCGAACTGTTTAGAAATATCGTCAAATTTCAACTTCAAAGTATCGAAACTAGCTTTAGAGTCTGGATATAAGTCCGTATCTATTCGCTCCAATCTGTAAAAAACATGATTAATAAAAGTGTCTATTAATCGTAAGTATTTGGTTTCCCCTTGTAACAATTTTTCTATTTTACAATCCAGGTACGTCAGAGTACAACCAATTTGAGACAAGTCATCCTCAATCGGAACTGGAGAAGTCAGAATATCTTCGGGGTGAGAGTTCGCAACTAAACCCAAAACCTGTTTTTTAAGAAGCAAAACAGTATTAGCTGGTTCCTCACATCTAATCTTTACTTCGTATTCGAGCTCGGCCTTGTTAAGGAATTCGTACTTAATAACCCTTTCCATTGTTATAGTTAAGTGTAGAGTCAAGTGTTATAGAAGTGAAGTGAAGTGAAGTAATGTAAGTTAAATGTAGGCCTAAATATAATCCAGATAGTTGGAAAACTAGATGAAGTTTTGTTTTAGAATTTAGAAAATGTGAAAAGGATGAATAGATAAAGATTTAAGAGTGAAAGAGAAAGCAAATCAAAAGGAAAGAGACAAGGCGCAGAAAAGGTGAAGAGTGGAGAAGAACTTTTACGTTGGGCGCCAAAATGTCGTGTGAGGATCCGAACCTAACCAGAACCTAACAGCAAACAACCAAGATAAAATTTAGTAGTATCAGTTTATTAGAAGTATAGTATTTACAGTGAAGTCTATAAAAAAAGATGATGCGAAGATGAGGATGGATGAGATGTGAAACAGGTTTTATAAAATACAGATGTCTGGATAGAAAGAAGGAAGCGGAGACCTGGGTGCAGGTGTATTTGTTGTTGTAAATGTTGTTGAAATCGTCGTTGTAGGAACAGTAGCGGCGTACTTGTAGTTACGCCTCGCAGGATCCCGTTGTAGAAATCGTCGTTGTAGGAACAGTAGCGGCGTTGGCACGGCCCGCAGAATCCCGTTGTAGAAATCTTCGTTGTAGGAATGGTAGCGGCGTAGACGCGGCTCGCAGAATCCCGTTGTTTGAAGATTGATTTGAAGGTTTCGAGGGAGTTTGAAGGCTCGCAGGATCCCGTTGTAGATGGAGAATTTGGAGATTGGAAGGAGTTTGAAGGCTTCGCAGGATCCCGGGGTTGAGCGACCCCGGGATAAGGCCTTTACTGGTACTTCCAGTTCAGAAACTGACGTGAGACTGTCCAGAATTGAAGAAATGTTCCGCTTTTATACCTTTTTTGGAGAGTTCTAAAAATTATTTAAATTAAACGTAATTATTGAGAGTGGCCAAGAGAGAAAGAGTATTTTTGTAAAAGTATTAAAGTAAACATATCAGACCGCTAACGAGTTTGAATGGACATTGCCATGACAACCAGATAAACAATCAACAAATCAAATGTCAATTGTTGGTTTCAGGCTCGTAATATAAAATTTAAACAGTTCACTTAGCCAAAATTAAATAACAACAAAAGGAAAAATAGTAGCGCACCAGCGCGCACGAAGCCCGAGATTGTAGAGTTTCGGAGAAAGCCAAAAACAAGGTCACCAAAGGTAAGCCCCTTCCCTATCGATTTAGAAGTGCTGATAACATGAAAATGCAGAGCGAACATGATTTATTAATGTATTCTTATGGTTTAAAACATTACAGGTTCCTATGGAAATAAAAGTGATGACCAATAATAAGCAGCACAGCTCACCAAGAATCCAGCGTAATAGAGCAAGCACCCTGAAGGACAAACAAAAAGGACTGATGGTGGAGCTGGAGCTAAGGGTTAGGAAGCAAGAATAGCATGTAAGTAGCACAATACTACAACCGCTACGACTGAAGAGGAGGTCAGATGTTGTGTCTGGCCGCCGGTAACTGTAAGCCCTCTACCGGCGCCCTAAGCTATCCACCTTGCCTTACTGAATCGCCGAGTCCGCCAAATAACTTTGCATATCTGCTTTCTGTTGCTTTCCTCGCCGAGTCAGATTTTGTGCGCTATGCGGGAGGGTTCCGCGTATAACTTGTCCACCTGTCCTTGGTTCAGTAGTACCAACTTCACAGACAAACTAGGAGCGGCCCGCTGACGGGCGTCGGCGTCCGAAATTTGAATGTGTTTATATGCCGAATATTGATACATTATGGTCATACATAATGTATCAATATTCAGATAAGAAATTAGTTTTTAAGAAGTAGTATAATATTATTATGCTGGTCATAACATGCGGTTTTTAGACGCAGTAAAGAGGGTTTATTATACGTGTGTAGATAAACATGTAAACATCCAGGAACTGGAGGCTTTTTTGGTTCCTCTCCAGCCAGGATTTGAGCCCGGGACCTCTCGCGTGGGAAGCACAGCCTCGACCAGCCACACCACAGAGGACGTCAAGTCGACTAAGTTCGCAAATATATTTTTTGTTGTAACTTAATTACGAAAATACCTCTTATTTGTTTTAATTTATCCTGTAATTCTGGAATCATAACTAATTTAATTGCGGAATTGCATTCAAAATGTGCAATTGCAATTTGCATTCAAAATTCATAAACTGTCCTTAAAAATATTTTTAACAAAATTGCAGAGTTTATTTTTAAACTTTTTTTGTATCGGATGACACGTTAAGCTGTGGGCCCCGGTTAATTAAAAACGAAACAGTATTTAAACTAGATTATCTCATTGTGAATAACATATATTTTTCAAGACCTATGAATTTAGTGCTTTTTTTGCCTAAGCGCTCTCCAGTGGGTTTGTGTGATCTTGGGCCTTAAAGCTACATTTATTTTATTTTAACTTCATTTTCTTGTGGTAGTGTGTTAAGGTCAAGTTCGTAGTTAACAGTGACAGTTAGTTTGACAGCGAGCGTAGTATCAACTGTCTCGCTCACTCGCTAGGTAACTAAGCTCACTCACATTCTTAGCAAATTATTTATTATGGGGCACGACTATGAATCTACGTTTAGCTATTTAATATTTCAAGACTAAAGCTGTGCCCTCCAGAACCGATGTAACGGCGCTGTAAAAAACTCAAGCTTCGAGGCTTCAGAAATTGATAGAAAAGTCAATGTTACGCAAAAAACGTGTTCTAAGTAAATTGTATGAACGGCTGCCAGATGTCAGAGCTGAAAGTTCGGAGCTTATACTTTTTATTGAAAGCGATAATTCTTCAATTATCTTTCTCTGCGTGTCGTTGCGTCTCATTTAACAGACGCAAACAAAGGAGGTGTTGAATTATATTCCTAAGTATTTTGTAAAATTGGATCGTAGAATTGGCTATATTATTAAATAGCCAACCATGTTTGAATTAGAACTTTCATTAAACGAAGAAATATTTCAGAGCAAAACACTGCGGTATAGAAGATCAAAGGGGGCGAATAGTCTACCCGTTAATTCGACATGAATATCACAAAAATCTCCACGTAGTACTGAATAAAAACGCTTTTAAAATTATACGTTTTTCGTGAATTTCAACCGTTTCTGACCATTTCATGAAATAATATGGTTGGCCATTTCATGAAATGATCAACCCGTGGTTGGCTATTTCATGAAATCATCAAATTCTACGATAGAGCTACGACAAATGTATATTATATCGCGCTTTTCAGTGCGGTGTACGTACTATATATGCCTGACAATTTACAAAAAATTTCCCATCTCTATGGCCTGCAGCGACAGAATCCCTAAACAATTTGTTTTTGACAAAAAATACAATATACAGTTATATGAAGACCATCGGGTTGAGGGGCTCGACGTTAAAGAGCTCAGAATTTTTACCGATGGTTCAAAAACTGAAGCAGGCACTGGTTCAGGCACCTTCTCGGAGGACCTAAACATCAAGATAGCCATTCCACTGGGTGCCCATAATACTGTCTTTCAAGCTGAATGCATGGGCATCATCTCGGCCGCTAATGCCATAGCATCGAGAAAGGTAAGAGATTCCTCCATTCGAATACTCTCGGATAGAATGGCCGTCCTACAAGCCCTAAATAGCAACACTATTAACTCAGGGCTAATCTACGAGTGTCACAAACGACTAATGGAGGTATGTCAACATAACCGCGTAATCCTTCAATGGATAAAAGGACACAGCGGATCAAGAGGTAACGATGCAGCGAATGAGTTGGCGCGTAAAGGATCTAGCTTGACAGCGTATGGTCCCGAACCTATCATCCCTCTTCCCTTCAAGATGGTACGCTTATTTCTGAGAGAGTCGACCAGGAATGATCATGCCACTCTTTGGACAAACCATGAGGAGTGCAGGCAGGCTAAGCTGGCCTTGCCGTCCCCTAGCGCTAGGCTGGCTAAGACCTTGCTTCGACTTAGTAGGCCGCGCATGCGACTGGTAACTGCAGCACTTACTGGCCATGGTTTCTTTAATAAACATCTATATGTCCTAGGTGTTACCGACAGCCCCCTTTGCAGAGCCTGCTTGGAGGCAGAAGAAACGGCTGCTCACGTCCTCATGGAGTGCACAGGAGTAGCGGACTACAGGGCTAAACACCTCGGTCAATCGAGGGACCTTCCAGGGATAGTCGGTAACTGTAAAGGGCCTACTGGCGTTCCTGGAGGAGTTGGGTTGGCTCGAATGATGTCGCATTCCCACCCACACGCAAAATAGGCGCTTTCGTCGTCGAGTTGCGGAAACCAGCCCGTCTTACAATTGACAATTGACATTGACATGCCTGACAATTTCTACCTCGCGCAGGCACCAGCTGCTATCGGGCGGCACGCACTGCACGGTGGCGCGCCGGCAGTCTTCGCTAGTGCGGGTGCGGGACAGCCTCAACGCACTGTTGGCGGCAGCACCATTGAATGATCTATTTGGTGATGCGTGGAGGGATATAGTGCGAGAATGTGGCAGTATCTCGGAGAGGAAGGTACGATTATGTTGTCCCTGGATTATTGCAATTTAATTATGTCAATGAAACTGAATATATGTGTGTTGTGTTATTTTCAATTTTAATTCAAATCAAATCAAATCAAATCAAATGGTTTTATTCAAAAACAGAGAATGTACAGTACAGTTGCTTAACAAAAGGTACCTTAGTACTAGGTTAAACATGCAGAAAAAATGAGTAGGTACATTTAAGAAGGGAGACGAGCTGATATCCTAGCTAGATTATCAAATAATCTGTGGTAAGGAATATCAGGCCCAAACCCTTTACATATAGTTTTTTGATCGTAAAATAGGTACATAAAAATGTTGCGGAAGTTAGTGAATTTATTTATAATACAAATAAGTAAAAAGTTGATATTATACTTAGTAAACAGACAATGTAAAATAGTATAATAAAGGTTATTTTATGGAAAATAAGCCCATGTGTGTGTATGTGTAAGTGTGTCTCTGTAAGGGTGAGTGTGTGTATGTGTAAGGGTGTATATGTGTGTGTGTGTGTGTTTTGTTAAATGAGGGGGTTGAAAAACTCTTCAGATTCGTTGTAGGAAAGATTCTGAAAAAAGTCGGCAATTTTACGTAAGCATTCTACGTCTGACAGTAGCTGTATGGAAAGGCTAGAACTAATCTTATTATAAAGAAAGGGGCCGAGGTAGGGGAAGAATCCTTTAGTAAATGAAAAATTAGGGGTTGGCACTGAACATATGCGATCAGTCCTTCGCTTGGTGATAGTTTTGGGAGGAGTGAGTTTATGTTGCAGTAAAATTGTTTGAGTAATAAAAAGTTGTCTGACACTTAATACCTTACATTCTTTATAGAGCTGCTGAGTGGGAAAAAGTATAGGTCGAGAAGTTGCAATCTTTAAGATAGCTCGTTGTGCTGTTTCGAGAGGCTTCATAGTAGTTTTAGGTGCCCCGCCCCATGAGACAATACAATAAGTTAATATGGACTGGCAGAGAGTGAGATATAGCATGCGAATTATGGAGGAGTGTGCAACGTGTCTTATACGTTTAAATATGTAAATAAGTTTTCGAACTCTACCAGTTAATATGCTTATATGTACCTTAAAGTTCAGGTGTTGATCAAGAGTGACTCCGAGATATTTTATTGTGCCTGTGGAAGATAAAAGCGGGCAGCTACAATGCCAGGGAGTTACACATGAGTGAGCCCATATATGAATGGGGCGGACGGGTTGGGAGTTACTACTAATAGAATAGGTGAGAAACTTAGTTTTATCGACATTTAAAGTGAGAGCATGTTCTTTAAGCCAGTCCGAAACCAGATTAAAGTTATGTTGTGCCTCATCTTGCAGTTTGTCCCAAGAATTTGCACAAACAGTAATTGCTGTATCGTCTGCATAGGTTGTAATATTCCCATTTGGGATGTGTAAGTTACAGAGATCGTTAATGAAGACCAAAAACAGAGTGGGACCCAATATGCTTCCCTGTGGAACGCCATAGTTGATCGGTGTTTCGTCACTTTGGAATTCCTTTATTTTGACACTCTGGCTTCTTTCTGAAAGATAGGAATGAAATAGGTCTAATTGAGTACCTCTCACACCTATCGCTTCTAGTTTAAGTAGAAGGGAGGGAGTGGGTACGGTATCAAATGCCTTAGCAAGGTCCAGAAATATTGTTAATACCTTTTTCCTGTTGTTAAGACCATTAACGACAGTATCAATAACATGCTGAACGGCGTTGGATGTGGAAAGATTTCTCCTAAAGCCGATTTTAAAGATTTTAATTGGAATCCGATGCTGTATTTATACTGTAATTGGATCTTGTAAATATTTTCTAATGTATTTTTTTGTCAATGCTGTAATGGCACAAACAAATAATATTCATAAATAATAAATAAAATAAATAAATATTATTATCTAGATGAACCGACAGACGTTGTTATGTGAAAGGCTATTGGACTGCGGCGGTCCGCTACCAACGCCCTCTATTGAGACGTCTAGCTGACATGCATTTTGAGTTTCATAAAACGCTTACCGCCCCACCCTCCCCCTTTTGCCAGCTTGAGGGGGTCAGAATCAAAAAATAACTCTGACGGAGCTGATCGCCTGAATTGTTTAACTTCTTGTTTAAATTGGTAGTTTCGTCATTCATAATTTCTTCAATTTCTTTCTTTCTTTATTCTTTATTGCACATAAATATTAATAGTAAGGTAAAAAACATTTTATGAGCAAAGGCGAGCTTATCTCTAAAGAGAGATTTCTACCAGCAAACCTAGGCAGGACAGGAAAAATTGTGCAACAGGAGAGTCCTAGTGCGCAATAAAACTGTACACATCTAATTGTTTACAACTAAAACATAATAAATGATATAATAAAAAAAAGAATGAAAGAAAATAAAATAAATGATGTATTAATGATTTACACTAAATAAAATACAAAAGCAAAAAATAAAATATATATCAAACATATACTACTTATATATACATATATAAAAGTACCTATCACGAAAGAGAAAGGAAATGCTCTTTCAATCTTGTCTTAAAAGTGAAAATTGAGGGACTATCTCTAATAGCGCAGGGAAGTGCGTTCCACAGTCGGATCGCCGTTAACCTAAATGAGTGTTTGTAAGCGGCAGTGTTATGCTGAGGAGTAGAAAGAAGAGACATCGTGTGGGATCTCCGGTTGCTATGCCTGGAGGAAATAAACTCGAAACGTTCTCGAAGATATGAGGGGTAGCGGGGATTTCGCAAAATGTTGAAAAGAAAGGAGAGAACGTGCATATCACGACGAAATCGGTTCGGAAGCCACCCCAACTCCTTGCGATACTGGGAGACATGGTCATACTTGCGCAGCCCGAAGACAAACCGAATCCCGAGGTTTTGAAGTCGTTCGAGTTTGTTCAGTTGTTCTTCGTTCGCACCGATCCAGCAAACTTTCTGATTTGCAAACAAAATATCCCTTTTCCCCCTTGTGGAGGCAAATTTAGTTAGTTATCTATAAACTACCTAGCTGCCAAATTATAGCTTCATAAGTCAAAAAGATTTTGATTTTCAAACTCCAACCCCCCATTTCCCCCCTTTAAGGGATGATTTTCGCCAAATACTTCCTTTGTGCTACCCTTTACCCTTACCCTTTCCTTTGTGCTAAGTTTCATGTCTCTGGGACCAGTGGTTTAGGTTCTGCGTTGATATCTCAGTCAGTCAGTCAGTGAATCATGTCTTTGAATTTTATAAATATAGATACCTAGGTGTCCCGAGCACAAGGTCTGTCAAAATATTAAAAAAAAACTTGAATGATAGCAATTTTTCAAAAAATAATAAAAAAGTTGGTGCCGCCCTCATAAATTTAAAGTAACTTGAACAAAAAAATGTCGATTCCTTGACACTGTTTTTTTTTTTTATATTTTTGCCAGACCCCATTAAGTAGTCCTCCTGCTTCCCGTTTAACGTTGAATTATGGACACTCTGTATATAGATTTTAGAAGCGGTATAGTTTCGTTAGCTATTGAGCTTAGGATGTAAGGGAACCAACAGATCATTCATTTTATTATCTTCATAAACATTGTTAATTGTCTACGACTTTGCCCACATTGAGTGGTAAACGCGCAGCTCTGAAGCTGCCCACATTTAGCCAGCATGGCAGCAGTCCATTATGCGTTACTAAAAATTTACATACATGCACATACATTGCTCCCGGCCCCACACTAGGATGCCCTGTGTCGTTAGAACAAGAATCAGCGACGTCACACACATATGAACATCCAAGACCTGTTTTTATCTGCGTCCCCAGCCGGGAATCGAATCCGGGACCTCTCGCATGGTAGTCAGAACCACAACCGCAGCGCCATAGAGGTCGCCTATCACCACTGGGGGCTAGCCCATCGCTGCAGCATTGAAGTTTTCCTCACATAACATCTAAGCAAGCCCTATTCCTTTCGCCATTTCCCACGGTATAAATACAACTTTGAGCGCGAGCGCAGAAACATAAATACAACTGTGATAGGTTAATAAATGTATGAACATCATTTCTTAAGTGCTTGCCTATGTTAGGATAGTTTATGAAAATGTATCGATATTGACTTCTCTATAAAATGGATTCTCACGGGTCATCTGTGGTACGGATTCAGGTAGCTATGCGGGAATTATTAAAATGCCGTAGAGCTGTGGAACAAGAGAAGTCAGTCAATTGATGTAGGAACATTGACTACTTGCTTGATTTGGTAGAAGAAATACCTACAAAGAGATAAACACAACAGCTCGCTATTGTGTATGATGATGATTCAGTATTTGGTTCCGTTTGTGTGGTTGTGTGTGTGTGTGTGTGTGTGATTGTATATATGTACGTGAACACATTAGGTGTAATTATGCCTGAAACAAACGTTCGTTCATTCATTTCATCCATCTCTATTCTCAAGGTATCAAGTTATTGCGTAGTACGGTATTCAACTAGGTAGTCCAATAAATCTAGAAACTTTTCTCTTGCTGAACCTATTTCAACAAAAACGTTTGACAATATCAGAATGGTATATTTCCAGCAGCAGTATAAACTCGATTTTGTGTTAAAAAGACAGCATTTGACTGTGACGTCACATGCTAGTATTTCACAGAACTCGTGAACAAAATTACCGTTTTGATGGTTTCTAAAAAGTATATACAAATTTTGATTGCAGACAAATCCGTATTATGGTGCAAGTACAGCGAGCGTAGTAGGTATGTACCTACCACTGTCTCGCTCACTCGGTAGGTTACAACGCTCGCTGTCTCGCTCACACGATCACTCGACACGTCTCACCCTCTGCAGTTACGTGCGAACTTGGACATACACTATCTCTTGTTTAAAATCTCCATGGTAAGACAGACAAACAAATAAAACCAACTCTTTATTACTATTCTCAGAACAGTTTCTACGAGGTAAAGTGAATCTGTTAAAATTACGAACCTGGCTTGCGAAGCAGTTTCATAAATATGATCGAGTTTTGACTCTAACTGTACTTAGGAATCGAGTACAGTCGTGTTCAAGTCAGATGAATGACTTACATCTTTTTCCAAAGAGGGTGGGAGGTGGCTCTGCCTACGATGCGAGATGTCCCGGGTTCGATCCCCGGCTAGGCATAAAGAAAAAAAACCCCAAGTCGTGGATGTTTATATGTGTGTGATGTCGCTGTTTCTGCTTCCCAGGACACAGGGTATCCTAGTGTGGGGTCAGATGCAATGCATGTGCCTGTATATTAATGTTTATGTTTATTGATTATAAGCATTTTTTGTGAACATACTTTAAATATATTTTTATCCATTTATCTACCCAGTTTTCATCCATAAACAAAAACTTCATTCAGTCAGATTACACTATCATTATCCTCATGTGTCGGATGGATTAAGAAGTTCTAAGAACAAAATCTAACTTTTAGTAACTTTTTCGACATGTCTATAAAGATGAAAATATTTTAAACATTTTTTAGATCTAAACAATGTTAAACAAGTATTTTCATTTTTAACCGACATCGCAAAGGAGGAGGTTCCCAATTCGACTGTTTTTTTTTTGTATGTTTGTAACGCGATTTTTCCGTCAATTATGAATCAATTTTGATAATTCTTCTTTTCTTTGGTAGCTCATACTTCAGAGGTGGTCTTACATAAATTTTATCAAAATTGGTTAAGAAATTTTTCAAAAAACAAAAAATCAAAAATATATACACGTTGACGTTTTAGTTTGTGGTTCCCTTCAGCAAATGTTTTTATGAGGGCTTTTCGTTTATATAGATGGACCACATTCGCATCCCACCGGGGACGAAGAAACAGGACTTGAACTTAAAGTCCGATTTTTTAAGATTTTAACTTGGTGTATTTATTATAGATATGTCATGTGTTTTTAGAATTAATTATTTTATTCTCACTTCATTCACTCATTCTGGCCGAGTTATGATCCGGCAACTGTAACTATCTGTACTAACGAGTAAGCTATCTGTACTAAAGGGTAAGCTAGTGACGTAATCAATATACTAGTTAAATTCATTTCCATGGCCCGGATGCGCAACTGGCAATACATAGATTGACAGACACTCAAGTCGTGCTGTTAATTGTCTCTCGTTCGGGTAATGATAGTATGATTATAAGCAGTACTTTATTTGAACAGCAGTCTCAGCGATCTGCATAGCAGTGCATCAAGAAACTCTTTATAATATCTGTTTTTAATCGGCTGTAAAAAGTTCATAGTCGTCGCCTAGTATTTAATTTAATTAATTGAATAGCTATTAAATTCATATAGTTAAAGATATTATAACGATGCTAATTTTTATATGAAATATAATTGCCCTAGACTATAAAATTTATATATATTTTTTTTTTTTATTGAACAAAAAAATCTTTTAGGGTAAAACACCGCAGTAGCTTAGGTGAAGACTAAAGAGGGCTGGCGCAGCGAAACCATTAGTTCAACATGTATATCATAAAAACACTACGTAGGTGCTGAATAAAATGCTTTTTAAAATACCTATTTTCATGAAAGTCAACCATTTCTGACCATTTCATGAAATGGTCATCTAGTTCGTGCAGCCTCATTAAATTATAATTTTGTTGATATGGCCACTAATTGGCCACGACATAACCACAACAATCCCTTCAAAAAGAGAGGGGAAAAAATAACTGATTCCGCGGACTTTTCTGCCTAACGAATCGAATAAATCGAAGAATCGAGCTCAACTCAAACTCGTCATGCAGTGACTATAGATTTCGCAGCACTGATTCGATTATATTATCTTTGCACAGGTAAAATACTCAGAACCGGGAACCGTTTTTTTTTAATAATCAGGGGCCGATTATTTAAATCCAAGCCAAGCCAATAAAGCCAAGTAGGTAATAACAATAATGTAAACAAACGTGACGGTGTGCTGATTCCGCAAGCTTTAAAAGTAATAAAAAAATTAGTAAATTAGTTAAACCAATCTCGCTGCACAAGGACAACAATTCGCCGCCTCTTGTGGTGACCACTGACTTGAGTGGTTAAAGCGAGCTTCACTTGTGATCAGTGTTCGCCACGAGGGGTGCGTGGCCGCTACTTGTTTACCCAGTTGCTTGTAGTGTCATAATCGACTTCGCCAGGTTTGACTGAAATGAAGGGAGAGAGGGATGGCATCTGTGAGCGTTTTATGGCGCCACAAGAAGCGAGCAGCGGCGATTTGTAGCGTGTGGCGACAACCAGCGTGTACCGTGTGCGGCGAGTCCATAAAACATGTATGAAGAATACAGGAATTTGGGGGCTGGCAGCGATTTGTGGTCCCGACGCTAAGTATCACATTTGACGCCATGGGAATTTTGAAGAGTGCCACTACGAGTTTGATTGATTTTCATTATTTTAAATACCTACCCACCTACTTCTCATAAAAACGTCGTGACTCTGCCAGCCCGTATGGGAAAAGGCGTGACGCTTTATTTACATTTCTAGTTTTTATTATTCTTATTTATTCTTATTTATTTCAGTCTACATTTGATTAAGCAACAATAAAGAACGCTGCACACTTAACATTAAAGCCTGACCGTCAGTTACCACAATGACTTTAATAGAGCATGTAACATTGTACAGAGCAATGCGAGCTACCGGACCGTGGCAGCGCATTGTGCGGTCAAAATGGCATCACAATGTCATTACAGTGGACTGTAGGGATAGACGAAGCGCAGACCAACAATAACGAAACTCAATGTTTTATAGTTTTAAAAACGATTTACCACGATTTTGCCAATTATACTTCACTTTATACTTTATACTATACAACAAACAATATATACAGACTCATACAAATAGAAAAACATGTTCAAAGGCGAGCTTAGGTAAATATGTAATCAATCACTACCTGGTGGTAGTACATGTAGTAAATCTGTGTTAGAAGCCCTAATAGCTTGGAAAATTCTTACAGCCAGGTTGGCCACGACATGAAATTGGTATTTTTATTGGTTTTAAAGTTATTTAGAATCGTTAAGTATTTTATTTATAATTTAATAATGGGTCTGCAGGTCTAAGCGTTATTCAGTAATAAGTTTTTGTTTAGGAAAGTGACCTCTTGTTACTTAAATAAAATGAAATAAAAACGCAAAACGCGGGGTATCGTCCCAGGTCCCAATGAAAAGAGTTATTTATCCTATGTACCTACAATGTTAAGGGGTTGTTTGGAACGTCATTCTGAACTACTTTCACTATGTAACCTAGTTGATTAAAGCAACTTTAGTTTTCATATCTCCTTATCTCCATAGAAATCAGCTGACAGCCTGGCCCAAAATGGATGGAGAAGTGAAAAATTAAAGTAGCTCTGATCAAATAGGTTTCATAGTGAAATTTGCCACCACAGAGGCAGCTGTTACTGCATATTTCGGATATGTGCATTCTATCCTTAGTTACGGTGTCATCTTTTTCGGAAATTCTGCTGATAGGGACAAAATATTTAGGCATCAGCAAAAATGTATTGGGGCCCTCGCTGTCATAAATAAGACTGAAACTGCTTCAAAAAATTAGACATTCTAACTTTTCCATCGATTTTTATCCTAGAGTGCTAAATGTTTGTTAAGTAAAACTATCACACATACATTTATCGAACGAAACACAATTCATACAAGAAATCTACGCTTAAAAACAATGTACTTAGTACTTCCTTCTCCTAATTGCGTGCTAATAAATAAATAGCGTTACCTATTTCGCCGTAAAATATTTAACCTATTACCAAATGCAAACTTTGGATTTACATTGTTTATAAAAACGGTAACTGAAATCTTTAAAAATAAATATCAATGAATAATTTAATGACAAAGAACTGATTACCCAACAAATCCGCGTCGAAGTGAATGGGCTGGATTGAATTTTCTTGCCGTTTCTTTCTCGTCGTAGCCCACGGTTTGTGCGGTGTAGCATTGCAATATTAGTATACTTAGAGTCATAAAATAATACTATCATAAAATACTGATACTGATTTAAGGTGTAAATATCTCCACTTCTCTAAATATGTTAAGATTAAATTTAGACTTAAGATTTTATATAATAAGGTTAATATTTGTACACCCAGTACTACTGGGTACAGTCACTTGAAACACTGTAAATAATATAAAACCTAGTTACAAACAATTATGGACAAACATATTTGTTCAGAATGATGCCTCCCATCAACCCCCTAAAATATGAGTATACCTTTCTAGTACAGTCTATATATAAAGGTGGTGGAAAACATCGCGAGGAAACTTTCTTCCACAGCTCGCCGTTTTTCTGCACACCGTACATAATCCACACAATGGCCCAACATTCGTTCGCTATGTTTAACCGGATCAAGGCTACGGCCTCACGCTAGGATTCACTCGTGTTTGCACAAAGCCATTTAGAATATATTCCACACGCCCACTCTCCCTTTGGCCCCACTTACGCCCGAGTACACAGACTGCTGTTCTAATAAAGACGGCGCAGAAGGCCAAAACAAACATTTTTTTTATCTCAAATTATGCAAAATAAGAGTATCAAAACAGTTGTTTCTTTATACGAGCTTTTTGATAGTGAGTGTCAGCAGGGATTCGTGAACGAATAAATGCAACTTGATTATTTGTGCTGTATAGAAAAGTCTCTTTACACAAAATTCACATATATTTTTTAAACTTCGCAGCACATTTGATTTTATGTACTTGTAATTTTTTAATCGTTATGAAAAATAATAATAATACCTTGGACATTATTAACACTCATTGATCTAGCCCCAAACTAGGATGCCCTGTATCTTGTGTACTAGACAACGATACACATACTTATATAGATTAATATTATACCTACTTAGATAGATAAACAACCATGACTAGGGTACAAACATCCGTTATTATCATCAAACAAATATTTGCCCCCACCGGGACTCGAACCCGGGACCCTTGGCTTCGTAGGCAAGGTCACTGCCGTCTCGGCCATTCGGGTCATCAAGATATTAAATTATGTTGCTCTGACAGTCATCTATACAGGGTGTAACAGAAAGGTATTGTCATACTTAATGGGGTTCTTACGGACATCATTCTGAATAACTTTCACTACGGAACAGATTCAAATCTCCATAAAAACATCTGATGGCACAGACCAAACTTTTACAAATACATTTAAATATTTATATTTCGCCACAACAGACTTGCCACTATTTTTCCTATGTTAAAACAGATTTTTATCCATAGCATCATAATAAAAAAGGTCAAGTGCGAGTCGGACTCGCGCACCAAGGGTTATGTACATAGTACACAGTTGTAGAGATCTAGAATGTATGTATGTCATGTATATCGAAAAAGTTCGTCAAAAGTCTCGTCTAATTGCGTAAATTGCTACATCCGTGGTTATCCACGGAAACTCTTAGATACGTTTACGATAGGGTCTATAGGTAGGTATGTACTTTCCCCAAAACATTTTTTTTTGTGTTCAAACTACAAATTTACAGTTTTCGGATTTTAGATTTATTTGTGCATAAGACATTTCAATAGCTCAAATGGCAATTTCAAAAAAAACCAAATTATCTTATTGTAGTAGATAATGCACTGAAATAATTGCGAGTCTGAACCGGGGTGCTTTTTTGCCAAATTTCATGATTCTAGGCCAACTGGATGTACCCTATAGGTTTTGATTCCCTTGCGAGTATCAAGCAAATTCAGCAAAATTGAGATATAAACGGCGGTATTTTTTGATCACCTTGACTTATATGTTTATTTTTTGACGTGATAACGTCTTTAAAATCGTTTTAGTCGGGTGACATGTTCAGAAACTTGTGTCGACGAGCGCTGCCAGTCATTCCGTGAAACTTGTCACGCGGAATCCTCACGAGCGGAGGCTGGCATAGCGTTCGAGTGAGTGGACCGATCTTGCGTCTCTCTCACTCTAGCGGCATACAAACCCTTTATCTCGTAAACATCTCGATCGTAAACCTACTTTACAAACAACCATTTTTTTACAACTTTAGGAAACGCATAGCAAACTGGCTCCCAAAAAAAAATCACATTTTTTTGGGAGCCAGTTTGCTATTGAATTGGCCACTTTAAAATGCATGGACTTAAAGAGTTTCATGTCTCTAGGACCATGTTTAGGCTGTGAGTTAAGATATCAGTCAATTAGTGGGTGAGTCGTCGTCAGGACCTGATTTTTATAAGTATACTAGAAGTGGCGCGGCTTCGCAACGCGGTTTTCGTATTCTCATTATTCCCCGTCATAAAGCTAATTGTTTATCATTTTAGAGACCTTCATAGGTTTTTGAAATCCATATCAACATTGTCGGTCCGTCGGCATAATACGCATCAAATCTCAGATTAACAAAACTCGTTGCTTACAAACTCTATGCACCGCACTGTAAAAACATAAGTGCCACTACTAACAAAGAGGTTTAATTTAGTAAATAGGTAGGTTTAATTTAGTAATTTAGTAAATCAACGACGAAGGTTATCAACACCATCTAGAGAAAGAGGCTGAACTTTACATAAAAAAAAAACGATATTTGTCTGTTTCTTTGCGTTGTCCGTAATTTTATTTTTATCTAAACCTCCTTTGAACAGAAGAGAATAAAACCAAGTAGGAATTATACAAACTGATCGGCAATTCATTTTTATAACTATATGTTACCGGCAATCTGCATAATCAGGTATTATAATCCCTCGGCAATATACATAATGCCTAAAACGTGTAGGTAATGTATGTTATATTATTTACTCAAACAAAGCAAGTAATGTGCTCATTATTTTAAAAAACCTTCTTTGAGCAAAGTCGACATTGCCGCGCTACTTGGAGGAGCCAGAAAAGGAGCCGGCAATTTCCTGTGAAAATACATTACTGTCGTGTTTTAGCGACCGTCAATTTCCTGTGTAAAACCATGATTGTCGAGCTTTGTTTCAAAAATGGTAAAAAATGGTAGCGCAAAAAGGCTTTATTCAGAATTTGGTTGTGAGACAAAAAAAAAAGAGCGGCAGATTTTCTTGCCACTAAAAAAGGTAGTGCAAAAAGGCTTTGTTCAGAATTTGTTTATGTGTGACAAAAAATATATAAGCGCGAGATCTCCCGCTCTTATATTGTCTTATTTGTCTTGCCACTCAATTTTATAATAAGCTGGTTTTATTTCATTATTCTGAATTATTCATGAATGACTGCACTGCTGGCCACACTATGAAGGCCCCGAGCTTAGCTTAGCTACGCTCTCGGCCTATAAGCTTGGTCACCATTGCAGCCTTTGATGTCCGTGCTATAAAAGCCTCGACCTAAGGCTGCAATGCTGATCGCGCTGTGTAGGCCTTGAGCTGCGCTGTGCTGCGCTTTCGGCTCCCAACAGCGCGACCAGCTACGGAGTCTTTACATACCGCGACAGTAATGTACTATTATTTTTACTTTGCCTAGGTATTATATATAATATCCAATGCGCAGCCGGTAATGTATGTAAAAGCGTAAAACACCGCAGCAGCTTAGGTGAAGGGTAAAAGGGGTGAGCTAAGCGAAGCCCCCTTTATCCTACGTGTTAAGTTGAACATGTAAGAATAACAAAAAATACTTAAAACTAAGTACTTGTTGTTGTTCTTACATTTTCAACCTAATATAAAAATATTTAAAGCAAAGTATTTTTGTTGTTCTTACATATTCAACCTAACACGAAGGTGGGTGCATACCGCAGTGTTTTGCCCTGATATTCTACCAAAATCTATTTATTTTACACATTGCCGGTAGCCAAGTAGGTATTCTATATAATCCCTGGGCATTGTATATATTAACTAGGCAATGTATGAATTATTATTAATATTAATAGACATTAATATTAATAATAATTCATACATTGCCTGAACGCCCCAGGTATTATATAGAATACCTGCAAACATAAAGATACTTTAGCGGCACTTTGCTTTCGGCCATTAATCATATAATTAAATATACAGCGTCACACTTTCTTCCATACGGGGTGGCAGAGGCACAGTTTTGTACACGTTAAGCCAGTTATTCGATACTCCACTAAGCGTGATAGGGGGATAGCTCATCGCGGAAGCTATAGAGATATGAAGGTTTCCCCACAGTGTTCTCCATTACCGAATTACCTATCTCATTATCACGTGGTCGTGAGAAGCGAGCGTGGAACCACTAAACCACGGAGCTGCCTAATGCAATCTCTCTCATGATGAATACAGCCTTGGATGTAATTAATACATGTTATACATTTGAGTAACATAAGTGTAGTACGAGTAAACTAATAAGAGGATCACTGCCTACCCCCCTGAGAGATAGGTGATGTATAATGTTACTTGACAATTTGCAAACTAATCAACTCGCTGATGTAGGCTGGTGATGCGTTAAATTGCCTCTTAGATCAATACTAAACCCGGGGTAAGTGTACGATGAGTAATCTGTACATGGTACAGATATGTTTAAGCTCTTTGATCTGAACCAATTTTCTGTATTTCTTCTTTTTTAACCCCCAACGAAAAAGAGGGGAATTATGAGCTTGAAGCTTCTGTCTGTCTGTCTGTCCTGTGTATCTGTCTGCCTGTGTCTGTCGTACTACTCTAGCGCTCAAACGGGGGCCGGATTTAAATGCGGTTTTGACAATTGGTAGTGGACTTTATTGCGATGGTTCTTAGATATATTTTACTAAAAAAGGTTCAGCGGTACAAAAGTTATGTGCCTGAATAGGAAATAAGTGAAATAATTTTTTCCATGAGGTTTCATTAATGTGGTGAGGGGTGTATTCATTCATTCATTATGGCTTCATGGCAATCATTTAAACATGATTACCAAAAACGCACCTATTTTACTACCAATAAATTCGAAAGGACTGCCAGAATGGATAAATGTCCACCAAATTGTGTTTGGATAAATGATCACCAAACTTCTTTTTATGTTTTGTGTACTTAAGTTTTTGTTTTAAGTATTTTTTTTTGTTCTTACATGTTCAACCTAACACGAAGGATAAAGGGGGCTCACCCCCTTCACCCTTCACCTAAGCTACCGCAGTATTTTGCCCTGATATTTTTTGCAACTTTTGGTGTTTATTGATCCATTTTGGGTAGGAAAAAAATATTTTGGTGATTATTATATTTGTTGCCATTCATTATATGGCGTGCTAACCTATTTTGGGGTTTAGTTTGCCAGTGGAAATTATATTTGGAAGATCACAATTCGGTCGGATTTCAAGCACTGTCAGTTTATGCGTATTGTAATGGTACACAAGAGTCAGTTCATTTAATACTTCAATTTGCGTGACAATGGGCTAGCTCATCGCCGCACGGTACACATTGAATAAAAAAGTCAGTTCCTTTAACGCTTGGGTTATTGAGTGATTCGAAGTAAGTTGACAAGAAAGGGGCCATAGAACGTGGTTGGTTCGGAGAAGCGAGGTCGGGTCAGGTTTTTTGTCGCATTCCTGCGAAATATGTAGGGATCAGAGCCGATTGGTTGCGCGCTGAATAAATTATGAATAACTAAATAATGGAAGGTTTCTTATGAAACTATACGGAGAAAGCTAATGTATTGACTGCAAATATACAATTGCGTTTGATTGATACGATGTGGCGAGTTTGACATCACGGGTTTGAATATCATTCTAGGGCAGGCTTAATTAATTGCAACCGCTTTTATAGCCAGCGATCGACAAATTTTGTGTATCGGCAATACCAAATGACTTGAGTGATAACCGACGGTTGATTATAGAAAATGCATACACAAAATTGTAGACAGCAGGCGTGCATGGCATGTTTAATTGAAATTAGACCCTGTGTAGTTAGAGTTAAGAGGCTAGCGCTTGGGCAGTTTGTGTCACGCAAAGGACGCCATTTTTTTCAGACATGTGGGGCTTATAAATACGAGCGCGTGGGTGGGGGAGTGATTCAGTCCCTACGTCAAACTACTGTGACACACGTCTTTCGGTAATTCTATACAGTTCGGTCTGCCGTTTTACGCGTCTGGAACTGGAAGAGTTGTGATTGCGTGTTACAGTGGATTTTCGTGAGTGTCTGAAGCGCCGAGATATACCTCGGTTCCTATCCTTTAAATCAACCTACCCCAAATTCCAAAACTATCCTTGGGTCGTTAGATAAGAACTTGTAGGTAATTTGATCTGAGTCTGAGTCTGGGCTTGGAGCGACCCTAATTTCCTTTTTCCTTCATCATAGGGTTCCTGGGTTAGCTCTTAGGATATTCGCGGGCTAATCCTTTCCTCATTTCCTTCGTGTAGCGAGTTTTGAAATTCCCACACACACAGTCGTTAACCATACAAACACTATCAAATCATACTTAACCATTTTCGAGTGGTGTCGATGATGGACGTGGTATAACACTAGGATTTTAGACTAGGCTAGACAGGAGTTTAGTTGCGGCTAAACCTAGGTTGTCAAGGCATAGGGAGACTGTTTGATCGATGGAGTTCCGCGGATGAAAATAACAAATTCACAACAAAGTATAAACGTTGTCCACTCAGATAACCTATCATGTTGTTATCTTTGACATTTGAGTGTTGTCGGGGACGCGCGAAGAGATCAAATTACAGTCCAAAGTTCATTTGTTAGGAACGGGTAGATTGTTTTGCCTTGCATTGGATCGGTTTGGATTCAAGTTGCATCTTTAAATTAAATGTAAATTTCGCTGGAGATTCTAACGTGTAGATTGTGTCAAGCATTTATTTTGCTGGGCTCAGTCGAGGAAGAGCTGTGGTAAATTAGATACATAAATCGGTATTTTCCGAAGTATGTAACTCGTTGTGGAGAGGGTTAGATCTCCAAAAGCGCTAAAGAAAACGTTTCGATATCATTTCGCAGAGTTGAAGGTTTCAAAACGTTAAGGACCTTTTGAGGAAACCGCTAGTTCAGACCCATTTCGGAAAATCAAATCGCAATTGTGTAAACCCGGTCTATTTGGATCGTTATTGCCGTGAACTAATTATATAATTGGAACCACTAAAGCCGCTACTAGCGAGCACGTGAACTATCATTGAGTACTCACGTCGTAACACTACGACGGATATCCATACGATATCCCAAACAAATATTATAAATTGTGGTCGACCACGAAAAGAAGTTCCAAGCGCCCATATATACAAAAAATAAATGGTACCATCACACAAAATATAACAAAGATCGATCTGGCGCAAAACACCGCTAAATGATGCGAAATACCGGCTTGCGGACATACTTGCTTTCTCTGTTTAACTTGAAACTCTAACTTCCTGAACCAATCTTCCGTTCGACTATTGTACGCCTAACGAACTTCTCAACGAACGAGAAATTCAGACTTATCATTCTTAACTTGCAATTTTCACAACTGAATCGGGACATCTAAGTTGGGGGTAGATAGAATAGACGATCATAGCTTCTGACAACGGTAGCTCGACCTTAGCTATTTATGCCATTACAGTATGTAGTTGTCAAAATTAATAAACTAGTGTTCTACCAGTCGGGCATTAGTAAGGGCTTAGTGCATCCTCAGCCCCAGTTTAGACTCCCCGATTTTTATATTCCTGCCAATAGTAAGGGTACAGTTTGTCGGAAAAGTACTATGATGAATACTTATCGTATACACATTAATTTTGCTATGGCAGTCATGATCTTTTTTTGTACATAGTTTTAACAAAACGAGTTACTTAGATTCCGTTTCTAATAATTAGTTTTTCATCATTAAATGTCACATTTCTAGAAATAATACTCATACAAAGCCTGCACATTCGAGCAAAAGACTCATATAGTTGAATAACCGCAATGGACAAAATTGGTGGCATCCTTTGACAAGTCTGTTGTCCAAGTGGGTTTGGGTAAATACATAGATTTTTTTAAGGTCAATGTCTTTAAGAAAGCCTTTTACACTATTATTGACTATGTTTAAATACAAAAATTTATGGCCTCAATGCCCCAAGCTCCATGATAATGGTAATAATAATTAACGTTACTTTTACAAATACAATCATAATATACATACAATATATATAAATAATCTAATAGTCTGGTATTAAAATGAAGTGCTGTTACCAAGAAACCAGAGTTTATGGTCATGCTCACTATTATGTCTTTGCTTGCGGTGGCTCTGTGTAGCGGGTTGCTCCCCTCCCTTAAATATGGCGAGGGATTGATGGCTGGTGCACGAGTCATACTCGTGAACGGGTGTTGCTTGGGCGGACTGGTACAGTCTGGTTTCTCTTAAGTTATCTTGATTATAGCTCTTGTTTGTTTTTATTATTTCTTCTGTTAGATTTTTATTTTGAGACGTCTTATTGGCACTTATAGATACGATGTTATAATATTGTCATTAGATTCGATTATTTATTTATTGTACATTGTGTTATGAAAAAAATATTAAGAATATTGAAAAAATTATATCCCCGTGGAGTTTCTTGGTGCTGTCTTCTCTGACGGGCGTATTTCCGAAGCACTGGTGGAGTTAATGGAGTTTCCTTTTCCTGTATGAGATTTGGCAATGAATCACCACATGAAAGGGAAATTTACTTTACCAAACTCAAACCATAATCAGTTAATCATTAGTATTTTTTAAACGAAGGTTTACAAAAATTTCGTGGGGTTACAACTTATTACACATAAAAACCACTAATAAGTTCTCAGCTATAGAAGTTGCATATTAAATAAAACTAGATGCACTAAGCAACGCATTATTAACCTCGCTCAAACTATTGACGAATTGGTATTAATTACCGCAACAGAATTTAGTTGATCATATTTGTTATTTTTTTTTCTCCATGTATGATTGCCTGATATGTAAAACTGAATTATTTTTGCCTACTTACAATAAAATATTTGAGTTTTGAGATTTTTTTCATGTATGACTTCCTTTTGACTTAACAATGCTGTCCAGGTGCATCTGATAACTAGTCATTTTAATTTGTATTCGTATGTTTCAGCTACATGTCTGGAGTAGGATCTTCTCTGCTAATAGTACCTACTGTAGTGATAAATTAGTAAAAAAACATTCACAGACGAAACACGTATAATTTATTTTAATTATAGAATCAAAAGTTTATAACAAAATATTGAATGACAACCGTGTATCGGACAAGGTGTCCAGGAGCGAAAATTAAACCAGAAAGAGATCACAAACTGAACTTGTCTTCGTTGCAAAAGAACACTGAATTTGCTGGTTTGTTTAAAACGAAATCAATTTCTTCGTAACGCGCTTTTGACGCTGTATGCGCACTTTGACCAGGACTCGACGTGAAAATGGAATGATTGTATGAGGAGGTTATAAAGTGCGTATGGAATGGATAAGGGGTTATATGAATGATTGCCCAATAAGTATGCCGATAATATCTTTAACCTAGGCGTGCAAATGCCTTTAGGAATTTAGATGGTAATATGATGAACAGACGACATAATCCTGTTCAAAGATTGAATGTCGTCCAAAGAGAGAAGCCGCGCTAAGAAACCAAATTTAAATTAATTTACATACGACAGTTCAAATAAACTAAAATATGGTTTCGTTCAAAAATATGGGATGTCTTGAAGCCGGCGTCCAACTTCCTCGTACGCTCCAAAGCACGCCTTGGCGAGGACTACGCGTTCGCGGTGTCGGTTTCAAATATTGGGGTTAAGGCTCGATGCGCAGCTCTCCACCAAAAGCTACAAATAAGAAATAATGATAAGTACCAGAATAACGCTAACACGACAAAATGCCACCACGGAATATAAACACCACATACATACCCAGATCGCTTCCAACGTCTGGCCTTTGATTTCAGATGAAATATCGGAATAAGAAAACGCCAGCAGTCGTTTCGGCCGGCGTCAATTCTTGACGACAAGGACAGACCATTGTTCCTGAGGCCATAATACCAAAAAAACTGCCCAAAACACAGAGATCACACGATAACTCTTAACGTATATAAAACTGGCTAAATGAAAAAAAAATGTGGTTCAAAATGCCTTTGACTCGAACAGCTCAATGAAAATGAATTTTTCCAGTCCTGCCAAAACTGACAACTACCAATAAGAATCTAGAATAATTCGAATTTTCAATTTCGCATAAACTTATAAAATATCAACCAGCCTGTATCCCAATAAAGTTGAAATAAAAATTAGCATTACAAAGGAGTCTTAAAACGACTGCTAATTTTAAACCGTTTTTAATTTATTTTTTTTGGTTGTTTTTATTCAGTCATTATGACTGAATAAAAATTATAAAAAATAAAAATCCCCACACATAAATTTAGTACTATTGAACTACGAAAAACCACATTAAAAGCCGTCCACAGGTTTGACCGCTATTCCTTATTAAGATTACTTTCAAACTACGGAACCGATTTGAAAAAAACATATCTAAGAACCATCGCAGTAGTCTTTTATCAGGTTTAACAAACCGCATTAAACCCGTTTACCCGTTTAACCACTATTCTTTATTTACCAGATAACTTTTGAACTACTAAACCGATTTTAATCAAACATATCTAACAACAATTGTAGAGAAATCTACTACTATTAACAGAAAACCGCATCAAAATCCGTCTACCCGTTTGACCGGGTGCCACGGACAGACACATCGACACACCGATCGACAGACCCTTCAAACTTATAACACTTCTCTTTTGGTCGTCGGGGGTTAATAAATAACAAATCATACTAGCACTTTTCTTGGCATTAGTACCTTTGCGGATTCTAGCCATACTCGTAGGTAGATACGGACCAAGTGAGTGTGAACTAGGGATGAGTACGCACGGAGCCTTTAGTTAGTTTTCGCGGCAGAATTTAAAACACTATTTGGGCGTGATCAGTGTAAACTGGCTGTATGTCATATCGGCAGACGTATCAATGCTAAATATGTCCACTATTAGCCAGTTGCTTTAAGAATGTAACCCGGTCTTAAATAGGTAACTCGATGATTTATGATTAAGGCATGTTTTTACAGAATTAAACAAGTGTAACGAAAGGTGATGGGGTTGTTGGGAACATACTCCGATCAACTTTTACTATGGAGCCGATTTGATAAGAATTACTTTATTTATCACTTCTCCGTGTAAATAATTCTATATTATTATAAATTGTTATTTACGTATTTTCTCCTGTCATCTGCTTACAATCTTCCTGATAGATTATTTTTATATATTTTTTGATAATTATCAAACAAAAATGGTTCAATTAAGGTTATAAAAAACGCGGCATCGCTTACTCATAGTAACAAAACTAATTTAATATTGTTAATTGCTTAATAATGCGGGCTCATTGTGGAAATCTAAATATCAGACAATTTAAATTAATGGTCGTGTGTGACGTAATTAAGTATCAAGATTTAGTTTAAATATATTTTGCTTCATTATAGTTATAAAGCTATCATTTTAAGATTTGTCCTTGAAATAGGTCTTGGTTTATTTACATTTAATTTATTTACAGGGTCCATTACTAACATAAAAATGACACCGGTCAAGGGTGAGTCTCGCACTGGCACACGATGGAGTACTTCATTCATGACGTACAGTCCTCTGACGGACCGACGATGGACAGACTACAGACGGACAACGGACGCTTAGTTTTTAGATTAACTTAACTCTTTTAGATAAACTATGAATGACCGTAACTTGGCAGAAATATATAACTCATTTAAGTATATAAAAAATTAAATCAAATCTGATACAAATATATGTATAAACATTGAGGGCCTAACCACAAAAAATAAACCACTGTTCAACACTTGTTTGTAAACAAAAACGTATGGGATTTGACGTTTGTTTTGAGGTTAAACGCTGTTTAATATTTTTTGTGGTAACACGGTGAATTTTTATTAAAAGATAGGATGCTTTCTATTTACCGATGTACGAACAAAACAAAATGGCCATAAAATCATCTCTTGTTTGGGGACTCCTGTTAAATATTAATTAAAAGAAACGCGTATAACTCACTATTTGTTGCTGTAGCAGCAACAGTAATGCACATTATGTGTACATTTCAACCTGACCTCCGTCCGTCCGTCCGTCCGTCCGACCTCGGACGGACGGACGGACAGACAGATGGACAGCGGAGACTTGGTGATAGGGTGGCACAGTTGAGCCCACGTATAACCAGTTGAACAATAAACCATTACACTATTTTACAAACGCCATTTGTTTAATTCTATTGCGATTCAACATGCCACGTTCGGAACGGGTCGTTCCCCGAGCTCCAAGGAAAGTTCGTCCATAGATTCGCGCCAGCTCCACGACATGTTTGTGTTCCCACCAGCACTGTGAGGTTATTAGTAGAGTCTGCTCAATAAAGACTTTGAAACAAAAATAATATATGTATAGGCAATAGACGCCTATGTTTGTTTGAATGAAAAAAATCATTCACTGGAGGATTTCGACAAATGAACTATTAAATATCAACCAATCAATGCCGAGGACGGCACAGCTTAATTGTGCGTGATTGGCCTTTTTGATTTACTTTCTCATCTCGTTCTTTCGTAACACCGCACCGCAGGTGTCTGAAAATAATTGTCTTAAATTACAATAGTAAATAGTAGTTTATGTGACTAAAACTTGACCGGCATTGTGGCATTGATAATTGCTCTGCACTTGTTTAGCTTGTTCAGTAGTACCAACTTCACTGACAAACTAGAGGCGGAACGCAGGCGGATGTCGGATTTCGAAATTTGAATGTCATTACTTGTCGAAAATTGATACATATGGTCGTAATGTATCAATATTAAGATAAGAAATGAGTTTTTACCAAGTAGTATAACATTATGCTGGTCGTAACGTGCGGTTTTTGGACGCAGTAAAAATTGGTTTGTAATACGTGTGTAGATAAGGAATATTACAACTAATTTGAATTGAATATTGAATAAGTGCGAGTCGGACTCGCCCCTGAAGGGTTCCGTGGTAGCCAGTAATTATATGACTGGATGTTTGTGTTGTAAGTTAATCGATTACAATTCTATATTTAACCTTAACCAGCAAATAATTACTTTGTTTTTCTTATTGTTTGTATGAATGATAAAGTTATTAGCGGTTTTTAATAAATGTTTTGTATATTAAAAATAGCTTATTTTATTTTGTTCAAACCAATTTTTGTTGTTTTTTTTATTAAGATACATTTTTTTTAGATTTTTCACTCTTGTACTTTAAAAGTTAGAGGACACACACACACACACACACACACACACACACACATTTTTCCCCTTTTAAGGGTCTATCTGTTAAAATCGTAAACCAGTTCACAGAATACATCTTTATACCAAGTTTCAACGGTGTAGACCTAATTATTTCGGAATAAAGTTGCTGTGACATACAGACGGACAGACAGACTTGACGAAACTATAAGGGTTGTTTCTCTACAGAAATGGAACCCTAATATACGAGTACTTTAGTAATATATTTATATATTTATATAAATTCCAATCATAAATACTCGCTACATTAAGTAGAATAAAGAAATTATGAATTATGAAAATAAAATAAAAGAAAATATATGTACTAATAAACACTAACAAGCATAATACCTTTATTTCTAAAGAGAAAGGTAATGCTTCTTAACACGACTTTTGAATATATTCAGAGTTGGCTGTCCCTGATGGTGCAGGGGAGTGATGGCCCGGGGTCTAAACCCGTGCTCATAGGACGCGGTGTTGTGCTGTGGAGTGGTGAGCATGGAGACTGCGTGAGTTCTCCGAGGCCTGCTGGAAGATATCAATTTATAATAATAATAATAATACCTTGGACATTACTGACTCGCATTGATCTAGCCCCAAACTAGGATTCCCTGTATCTTGGGTACTAGACAACGATACACATACTTATATAGATAAATATTATACTTAGATAGATAAACAACCATGACTAGGGTACAAACATCCGTTCTCATCAAATTAATATTTGCCCCCACCGGGACTCGAATCCGGGACCCTTGGCTTCGTAGGCAGGGTCACTGCCGACTCGGCCATTCGGGTTGTCAATTGAAAACTGTCTCTTATTTACATATCTCGAAAAAACCACAGCTAAATATAGATAAGTTAATTAGGTCGTTTAATCAACTTACACTATATTCTAACCACAAATCACTTACGCAAACAAAATATTTAGCCCTACCCTCAAAGAACATCGAGTTAGATCCTTATGTATCACGTGATATTAATCCGGATCTAGAGATGAACCAGTTCTGAAGGGCGGTGGGGGTCTAAGGGATCAGAGGGTAGCGGGGTCAAGCGTGCTCTCACCTCTCTCTCAACCATTTATGCATCTTTTTGTACCCATGTGCCGCTACCCCCTAATGGGGCCACTTAATCTCTGTGAAGGACAGACAGACGGACAGCGGGCGCTTAGTAATAGGAACCCTAAAATTTTATTTTAATTCAGTCAGTGTTTGTTTGCCTTTGCCAACTCGTGTGGCTAGATGTACAATACGATTAAAATAAGTTAAAGATTCGGCTTTTCTCGGATATCATCGCCTAAATCTGGAAACGGAAATGACACGAAATACATTACCGCGATTTCTTTTAGGTAGCATTCAATTCGAAGTAACATAAACGCAATGTATAGCACCTGCCAAGATGACGTTACTAACAGGTAGACCTAAGAAATTTATTTGGCAGAAGCGACATGAATTTGAATATTAATAACATCTATAACATCTATACATCTATAACATCTATACATCTATAACATCTATACATGGGACCATCTCGGAAGTGTACCCTATCAAATACAAAAAGAATATTGAAAATCGGTTCACGTGTATTCTAGAAATCTTAGAACATACTTACAAAAAAACATTCACGTCCGTCCGCCTTTCGTGTCGCTTGGCGAGCGCCCGCTTGCGTGGCGAGTGATTCAAAAATAGAGCTCCAGGACTGTAACAGAAATATGACGTCATTTTATAAGGCAGATTTATTTTTCAGTTCACCGCACATTTTTTAACCGTTCAAACGAAAAATGATACAATTGTGGTTCAAATAGTATCCGAAACAACCCTCTAATTATAAGGACACATTTCTGTAACATCGTGTTTATGTATGCCAATCATAAAGAGTTTGTTGATAAGTGTGATATCTGTAAATTTCTGTTAAACATCGAAATAATTCTCAATTATTTATTTGAAGCTAGCTGCTGAATTCTATAGTTCCTGTCATATGTAATTCTGGCTGCTTAGAATTTTTAACAAAAAACTAAATTCGAATTACGAATGCGCATCCATGTCGTCCGCCGCCGCCGTCGCACAGTGACTCGTCCAGTACAAGCTAGCGGGACAAAATTATTTTGTAGCATATTTTGATTGAATATGCCGTAATATGGGTTGTAGTATATATATATATGTATATATATATATATATATATGCTTTTTTTGACATGGAACTGATCTGATGAGGGAGACGGAAGGTGGTCAAGGGAACTCTGTAACCAAACGATGCAACCCCGACGAGTTTGGGCTCGTTTAGTTTGTCTTGACTAGTGCTTTGGTCCGGAATGATGTCCAGGGTCTGATGATGGAGCCGAAAGGTGTCCATGGGAATAAAATAATGCCTGATAATGAAAGACTTTCTACAGGACCGTAAATATTTATTCAATAAACATTTTACAACAAAAAACAAAATAAATTGTGAGTTTAATAATATTCAAGCTTAATATTAACTTTACATACATACATAGACACTACGTAATAAGCTACCGCTTCGTACGGGGTTACAACGTACTACGATTACTGCAAACACTGTGACGTTTATTCTTCGGTCTCTCACTGACTTCTTTTATCTTGTGTGCAGTATTTCGGTGACCTTCTCGCCGATTAGCCAATTCAGCAACAGTTGGTAATTCATAGGCACTTCGAGTCGCCAAAAGATCTTCAACTCTTCGTCTTTTCGTTTTCAACGATGACTCATCAAAGATTTCTTAGGTCGACCTACGGACTAGACACTTTCTGTTGATGTTGAGGGGCACGGCGTGTACACGCTTATAGTGCATAGTATATCTTCTCGTTCCAACTAGTCTTTATGTTTTGCCAGAAAAGTGTCCTTACAAGTCTTCGCTTTGCTCCACTTTTCGCTTAACTTTACAGATATACTGGAAAATTTCATGTTCAATTTTCTCAAGGACTAATCAGTATTATCAACGATACTATGATTCTTCAAAAAAAAAAACAATAATACGTTGAATCTTTTTTGTTTTCTCATGTTTTAACCATTCTTCAAAAAACTCAGACTTCGCCATGGTTATGACTCGTCCTGGAAAAAAGATAATATTTTTACTTGCGAGGGGTTTCGGGCGCTAAAAATAGTATGAAACCAAAGTTTAATAGTGTTGTTATGATATGTTAAAAATCCAGCCTGGATACTTTTGGATACAAAAAGTTGCAGTCCTTCAAAGTTTACATTTATGAAAAAATATTTTAAATTTGGACCCCTATGTTTCTAACTCATCTAGAACCCGAAATATACACAGCAAACTAAATGAAATAGTCAGATTATAAAGTACATACCTTCAGAATAATAATCCATCACAAAAATCACTTTTCATTTTGCAATCAATTGAAGGAGATATATTCGTAAGTGTGGCAAAAATGCAACTCATTTGTTAAATCCACGCCTCAACCGAAAGGGTGGAATCTTTGAAGGGTTGTTTTACAATAGAATGTCACAAAGTAGTACTGACCTTGATGCCGTCGACTGGTATGCGAAAGTTCAGATTCGAGGCAGGAGTACGGGATGAGGAACACAAGGGTGGGGGGTGTTGGGAGTCGAATCTTACTCGTGTCGTAGCCCGCTGCAAGTGCTGTCTTAATGCTGCCGACTACAAGGGTCGCTATCAGAGCGCGACGAATTGGTGACCGAATCACTTCAAATTTTCACAGCACGAAGCACTCACTACGATGATGTGAAATCAACTTATTTCTTGTAGAGTATTACGAGATTACCATTGAAATACCATTCGGCCAAGGCCCCGATGCCTGACGCCGAAAATTTTTCCACGTGCAAGTTGACAGCTAGCTAGTTATGTTCCGTTCACTCGCGGTCGATCCGCGCAACAAAAACCAAGGTGCGTTCCGAAGCATAAATATTAAACACATTATATATATGCAAATCTGAATTTATAACCACCTACCTTTACTTTCTGTAACGGGATCTTAATGAGGTGCATAGGATAATGATTTCTCGAAATTCCTTTAACGTAATTAGACAGTCATTTCCTAGAAATTCCGATATGACTTTTGACCCGCTAGCTTGTACTGGACGAGTCACTGTGCGTCGTCTTGAATTCTCATAGAAAATCCACATACTATTGCTCTTAGGGTTCCGGACCCGAAGGGTGCCAAACGGGACCCTATTACTAAGCCTCCGCTGTCCGCCCGTCCGTCTGTCTGTCTGTCTGTCACCTGTACCGGATTAACCGAAATAGGTAGAGAGCTGAAATTTTCACAAACGATGTATTTCTATTGCCGCTATAACAACAAATAATAAAACATACCGGGTTTTTAAGAATTAAAAGAAGTACGAATACAATAAATTATTGGTGTAAAAATTTTCTTAGCCATTTTATTTTATTTGTTCATCGGTGAAAACTGGGCTATCCCGATCTTATCGGAAAAGATATTTAATTACAGTATTGAGTTTTGTGATTAGTTATTTGTCATAAGGCTTTTGTCCCTCAAATTTAGACGCCTTCAGTTACAAATTATGTTGTGATTTGATATATGTCATAACAAATATATCTGTATTGCCCTTACAAATAAATTATCATATAGAGTACCTACGAATACACGTAGGGAACACCACTTATTTGCCACTTCTTTATATCGCACTCATGCATGCCGGCGAGCGTTCGCCAATATATCGTATGGTTCACATTTATAACATAGATATATTGGCCACGCGCGTTGGCACTTTCAAGTAACAGATAATGTCCCAATTGCACAATATACAAAAGAAACCTTAATTAATTTGTAACAATATGCCTTAGTCGTATTCGTTTATACTTTATTCAACAGATCTTTTTAATCAGCAGACTTTGTTGTGTATCCTTTCTGTTTGAATTTATTAGCTTCTATCACTCGCTACACTAGTTAAATAAGTTAGTTATTGGAGTTGGTTGCACAATTATTTCTCTAAGATTTGATAACATTGTGTTAACTGTTATTTGACCCAAATAAAGAGAAAATAAATATTTACGATTAATAATTGCTCATTTGAATTATAATAAATAATATCAAGTTTTATTTTATATTATATTTGATATTATATTTTATTTCTGTAAAAAAGTTATTAATTTTGTAGCCTCTTCCGGTTTCAATTAGCAAAGAGTTTTGTTAACCCGAGTACATATTTCAATACTTACATTCTACATTCACAAAACTCTTTTTCAATGTTTCCATGTACGACCTTGAATGTAGTCCTACCTAGTATTTAATATTTTATTTCTAAAAATTAAAAAATTATACTCGTACAATAGTTTTATTTTTTTTCCGCATGTAACCCTTCGTGTGCGGGTCCGACATCCTACTCGCACTTGACTGGTTTTATTTGGATATTTCGGCTGTTCCCTTTGCGTTGTCCATTTTTATCTCTCCGTAAGAACCTTCCTGAGACTTTAATGAATAGTTTAAAAAAGTTCGCGAAATCGGACAGTTGTTTGCGAGATTTGCGCTTACTGACATATTTTGAAATTCATTTATATTTAATGTAGATTGGTGCTAATTGTGGGGAAAACTGTGGGTTTGTCATCCTGAATGAAAAATAAGCGCGAGGCGATGTGTTGACGAACTTATATCTATAAGGCTAAACGATTACCAAAAACGAACCTATTTTACTACCAATAAATTCGAAATGACCAAATTGTGTTTGGATAAATGATCACCAAACTTCTTTTTATGATTTTTGTACTTAAGTTTATGTTTGAAGTATTTTTTGTTGTTCTTACATGTTCAACCTAACACGAAGGATAAAGGGGGCTTCGCTTCGCTCACCCCCTTTACCCTTCACCTTAGCTACCGCAGTATTTTGCCCTGATATTTTTTGCAACTTTTGGTGTTCATTTATCCATTTTGGGTAGGAAAAAAATATTTTGGTGATCATTATATTTGTCGCCTATCTATAATAGCTCCCCTCTCTCAGCCCCAATGCCATGTCGACATGACATTTTCCCTTTTTTGAATTTTATTACCATACCATTGGGGTTCAAAATCGCCTCATAAGGGGATTCGGGACTCGACGGGATAAAGAGATTTCCTCCAGCAAACTAAGTGCAGGAAACCATAACATACTAATATTGGACCACACAACATCGTGTAGTAGGCCATTATCATATCGGCCTTTTGGCAAATGACCAGAAAACGTATGGCCTTCTTGACGTTGATTCTCTAAGAGATATTACTTTCATTACCAAATTAGGTACGTTTTCGGATAAGTATAAGGATTCTTCCGAATATTGTACTCAGGGATGCTGAAAATATCAATAATGTTAGATTTTCATCTTCATTTTCCGGGTCTGATTCTCTGTTGGATTAACAAGCGGTTTAATGCTACCACTGTTATTTTGACCCCAAGCTCCTTAGGGTCAAAATAACAGATTTAATTCATTAACAATATTGCGTCTCGCTTTTTCCATTTTGCGTGATAATAGGGGTCTAACTCATCGCCACAGCAGTTGATAGACCAATTACATTATTACATTAAATTAAAACATCCCCATTAATGAAACCAAAAAAGGCTAAAAGTTGTTTCACCCGTTTCCTTGTTAGGCTGTTAACCTTCGAACTACAGAATCGATTATATTAAACCTTATTTAAGACAATTGCAGTAAAGTCTCCTACCAATTACAAAAAACCGCATTAACATCCATCCACCTGTTTGACCGCTATTCCTTGATAAGCTGATAAACCTTAGATTTGAAGAAAACATACCTAAGAACCAAAGCAGGCAAGTCTACTACAATTTCCAGAAAACCGCATTAAAATCCGTCTACCCGTTTAACCGCTCGGGTGCCACAGATACAGGCACACCGACACACCGACAGACGCTTCAATTTTATAATATGACACCCACTTTTTGGTCGTCGGGGGTTAAAAAGATGGCGTCTTTGACAATCCCACTGTTATTTGGATATCACTGTACTTTGCCCAAAAATTGGGAAAAACTTGATGGACGGATTATCTTAAGCGGGCTACTAGGAAACTGGGCTCAAGATAAAGCGGCGGCCATTTGTTAATCAAGGGGCTAGGAATATTTATTACATGGCCTCTGTGGAGTAAGATATTTTGATTTACTAAAATACACCTTGGCAGGAAATCCTCGAAAACAAATGATGGTATCATAAGCGGACTACAGCATGTTCTAATATACCAAATATTTCGTTTAAAATAACACGTAATAGTCAGCAAATGTCGCCATCATTAATTTTCTAACATCTGCTACTACATACTACATACTGATCAGTACTGACTGAGCTATAGTCAAGGGTATGTTTCGGTGGGGCTAGGTTAGGCTTTTTCAATTTTTTAATTTTCTGGGAATTTCCGTATAAACCATTGTGGCATTGCGGCTCGATGCTCTGCCTCCCAAGCGAAGGGTCCTGGGAACAAATCCCGGCTGGGGAGGAAGAAATAAAATCCCCAGGTCTTGGATGTTAGTCTGTGTGTGACGTCGCTGTTTCTGGTCCCCACGACACAGGGTATGCTAGTGTGGGGCCAGAAGCTATATATGTGCCTGTAAATCAATGTTAATGTGAGAAAAATAACACTTTCATAACAGCCCGTGGCGCGGCTTCGCAACGAGTTTTTGGTTTTCATAACATATGGCATAATAAGCATCGCGCGCGCTATGCGCAGCTGTCAGACATAAGATTCTCTACTATAGATAACGTAAGCAAAGAGTTCCATTAATCAGAGTCCGCTACCAACGGCGTTTGTTGGAGAAGGCTGAACTCCCCATACAAAATATTTTTCGATTGTGCGACTGTTTCTTTGCGATTTTCCTAGTTTTCTTATTACCTCAATCTCCTCCGGACGCAAATGAACACAAAATAATACTAATTACATAATTACATAATTACAAAATACATAATACAAAACAAACCGGACGGGTCCATTTCCGAGTTTTAGAAAGAAACGCACACGTTTCAATTTTGTAAATCATTGTAAATTTTTAATATAAATTCTTTATTCTGCGAAAAAAATAGCGTTTCTTCCAGATGTCGAAAAACTTTTGACTTATCACATTAGTCATCAATCATCCTCATTTTATTTTTAAAACTGATTTCATCAGAGCGCCTTTATATTTTTCTTGTCCAAAATTCAACGGTTGTTTTTAAAGATTACCGCGTACGAAAACGAAGTTTGCGTGTCCTTATTTCCGATCGTAGGAATCCGTTGGTTTAGATTAGAAATACAAATATTTCGGCAATAAAATACCATTTAACAATATGTCGAGTTGAACACTAAACTTGGTGAACGAGAATATCTCCAGATATTGACAGCTGCAACCCAGATTATTAATTCTCGTCGCCCACACAGCACAGTGCTACAAATCCATTACAAATCTAATCGATATGGAACGACGAAACTTGTGCAGTTAGATCTGCCGCCATTTGGCTGGTATCCTATTTGGGATCGGCTGAGATTACTTGTAGAGCTGGAGAGGAGTAACTTTCTTCAAATCTTCTGCTACCCCACTAAGCCAACTATGTTCCCGGGTATATATTATACCTATATACAGGGTTATCAAAAGTAAACATGATTTATAAATAGATAAAAAAAACCTTTTTGATATCTTAAGTACACGAATCCTAAATTTCTAGGCGCGTTTGGTCGCCCTTACGCTCAACCCATAATAATAACAATGGGAGGTGCGCGCGGCGAATAAAAGCACAAGTGAGCATTTTTTTAATTTGTGTTAGGACAAATTAGCGACAACATATAATAAATACATATCGTTTAACATTTTAAAAAAAAATGTACTCCTACTACTATGACGTGTTTTTTTTGCTAGGGGTCCAAAAATAACCCTGTATATCACAGCCCGTGATGAATCGTGTCCATCAAAATAACATTTTAGAAATTTTAAAGTTTATTTTAGTGAAAGCATCGATGAGCTTGTTTCAATTTATTGCCTTTATCGTCTTTATCGGACCTTATTGTCTATGGTTTGACGATGCCTTTTATAATACATAACGAAGAAACGTATTTTAAAATTAAAATCTGGTGTCGTTGAGCGATATAAAAGTTACCTTTGTGACTTCTATTTTCGTTTCCATTTATTTGATTTTTGCTGGGCTGAAAGCATTTGTCTAACCGGAATTGCTTCATACTTCTTCAAGTATGATGCAATTCCGGTTAAACAAATGCTTCAGCCTGTCAAAAATAAAATAAATGTTACATTTAACATCATGTGTTGTAATTAGTACATTACTTGTCTTTCCGTTACCATTTTTTTTATTTTGCTTGGAATAGACCTATCATTTAATCATTTATTCATCGCTTACATGTGGTACAAACATGACAAAATAAGGTTTAGTCCCAAAACATGCGCCCTGCAAGGGCATTGCAAGATTATCATTTTAAAAAGTACATAAACACTTGTTCTTAAATTAAGGTACAATTTATGGAACCTGTCCATAGGGCACTGCAACAGTAGAGAGGCATAATACTAATCACTAATATAAAATATTAATTATTGAGGTATGTTTATATGTACGTGTGTGTGTGTGTATGTGTGTTTGTGCAATTGTGGTGTACATGCATATATTTATAAGTTAGTGTTATATATATATATATATATATATATATGTATATATCTGTGTTTTAATGTAATTTTAAGTTATTTATTTTTCTTAAATGATGTGTCTATAAAATATTCATTTATACTGTAATATGTTTTATTAATTAATATAGTTTTTAATGTTTTTAGGAACTTTACGTTATTGGTTTCATCTTTAAGTAGGGTGGGTAATTTATTATATATTTTGATACTCATGACATAAGGACTTGATGAGTGCATCTTTAGAGTAGAAGTGTAGGGTTGGATGAGTCTGTCTTTATGTCTTAATGAGTAGTTTACGGGAATTTCTCCACGTTTATGGTAAAGATTCTCATTATTACGGACAAATTTGCACATTTCGTATATGTATAAGCATGGTAAAGTCAGAATATTAAGTTTTTGAAAGAAAGGTTTACAACTGTCCGTTTGTTTGATATTTACTAGGATCCGTATTAGTTTTTTTTGTAAGATGAGTATTGCTGGGACTCCTGTGCTGTTTCCCCATAAAATTATGCCGTAGCTGAGCCACGCGAAAGTGTATGCATAGTATACCGTAAGAGCAGTTTTCAGGTCAGTGGATTTTTTTACTTCTTTAAGTGCGTAAGAGAACTGAGATATCTTGTTACAATTTTTTTGAGTGTGTTGTTTCCAATTGACGTGTGAATCTATATCAATTCCAAGCAATGTGAAACGGTCTACTATTTCTATTTGAGTACCTTTATAGGTGATGACGAAATCTAGTTACTTTTTTTGTCGGGGGTGGAATATCATTACTTTAGTTTTATTATAATTGATTTCAAGGTCGTGGTTTGTCATCCAATTAGTAATGAGATCTAATGTAGAAATAAGCTTTGCGTTCAGATGGGAGCTATCTTCTGATGGGACCAGTAATGGTACGTCATCCGCAAACAGCACGCAGTGATCAATCGTTACTTTAGGGAGATCATTTATGTATATAAGGAACAATAAACACCCCAGGACACTTCCTTGGGGTATTGATGAATTTAATGTCCTATTAGTTGAGCGTACGTTTTGTATTTGGTTAGTTTCTTTATTCGATTGCTGTATTTCGACAGATTGTACTCAATCTTTCAAATATGAAGTGAACCAGTTATGGGCTGTTCCGCGCACAACTATTCCATAAAGTTTGTCTAATGAAATGCTGTGATTCACCCTATCGTATGCCTGAGACATATCTAAAAGAAGGCCCACTGCGTATAATTTATTATTAATGATACTTAGAGCTTCTTGAATGTATTTTTATACAGCTATAGTTGCCGATCTCTTCTTACGAAAACCGTTTTGAGACTCTGTAAAGATTTTGTATTTTTCGCAAAAAGAGTATACGCGTTTGAAAAATGAAAAAAATGAAAATGTTTATTTCGTTAACTATAACTTAATAATACAACTATTTGATGGGACCTCCTTTTAAGTATATATATATATATATATATATATATATATATATATATATATACTTAAAAGGACACATAGACTTTTCATAAATTTTCGAAATTGTTGAAAGTATGGCAATGGGTCTGTAATTATTTGGGTCGGACTTTGAATTTTTCTTATGTGTAGGTCTAATGATGGCTTTTTTAAGTAAGTCTGGAAATGTCCCCATAATATATGATTGGTTTATCAAGGTGGTTAAAGGTAAAGTTAACTCGTCTGCGCACTGTCTTATTAGTGTTGGTGGTAATTCGTCCTCACCGAAGCTATTTTAATTTTTTAAATTTCGGATTATTTTATGTATTTCGTGATGTGTTACAGGAGCCAAGAACATTGTATTTTCAGTAGGGCTCATTACTGGATAGCCTTCATGTGCAGTACTATTATTTTGTAGTATATTATTTTGTTCCCCTATTTTTGTAAAGTAGTCATTAAATATGTTGGTAACAGCGATTGGTTCGGAATAAACTGTATTATTTATTTTTAATGTAATATTATGTGATTCGTTTTGACGTTTTTTATTAGTCTTCTCTTTAATTATATCCCACATAGTTTTATTCTATTATTTGACTTTTTAAGCTTGTTTATGTAATATATTTTTTTTGCTGTTATGACTGTTTTTTTAAGTATTTTTTCATATTTTTTGTAGTAGGATTGAAGTACTTCACATTTGGATGTTAAGGATAGTATTTTTAATAATATTTTATTCTGAGATGAGAGTATGATGCCAGGTGTTAGCCAATATTTTTTATTGTTTGTTTTTATTTTAATTACTTTTTTGGGTATGGTTTCGTCAAGAATGTTTTTTAAAATTTGATAAAATATCTCGTATTTTTCATTTACTGTTTTATCTTTATGTCAGATATTATCCCAAGTAATAGTTTTTAATTTTTCTTTGAATTTATTTATATTTACGTCGTTGTAGAACCTTTTTTTCGTGTAATGTGTAGTCTGTACCTTAGATTGTTTTATGTTTAATTGTATAGTAGTTGCCTTATGAGCTGAAAATCCTAGTTCCTCTACTTTAGTAACAATATATTTATCGTGAAAGTTTGTGAATATTAGATCTATGCATGAGTGTAGGTGCGTAGGTTCCTTTATATGTTGAGTAAGATTATTTTGTAACATCAAATTAATGAATTCGTTTGTAAAAGAACTATTCAATAAAATATTTATATTAAAATCTCCACCTAATACTATATTGCGATCTGAGAAATTCCTAGTTATATATTCAAAAATTATATTTATTTGTTTATTGAATATTTCCTTATCTCTTCCATCATAATACATATTTATTAATATAATATTTTCATCAATTATTTCAGTTGCACATACTTCTAGTACATATTCAATTGACATGTTTGTGATATCTATTCTGTCTTTGTATTTTAGGTTATCAAGTAGTAGAATAAAAACTCCGCCTCCTCTTCGTTTCTTCCTGCAGAATGCTGATGCAATTTGGTAATTTTTTATATTTATTAAGTCTAATTGTCCTTGTGAGACCCAGGATTCTTGTATACAGTCTGCTTGATACTTTGTATTTTTCTCTAGGAAAGTATATGATTTTTATTATTTAGGCTTTGTATGTTTTGAAATAATACATTGCAATCACATTGTGTTTCTATGGTTCCGAAATGTCTTGTTTTCAATGTCAGAATTTTGTGCTGAGCTTCTGTTATCTATTTTTTCATGTTCTGGCTTATGTGTCTTGCCATCTATGTATAACTTGTTGTTCCGTATAACTGCATGTCTTCCTTTTTTTCTAGCTTCGTACAAGATCTCGTGCATTTTTTTCCTTACTTTTCGGCAATTTTCATCCAAATATTTAGATAATTTTAATCCAGTATTGTTCAGGAATGAAATGTTTTGTAGAAGGTATTTTCTCATATTTTTGCTCAAAAGCTCAAAATATATTGGTCTGCGTTTTCCACAATTCCCCATGCGATGAATATCTTCTATGTATCCTGTCAAGTCCACGTTGTACAACTCATAGAAAACATCAACCACACGACTGTAGAGGCAGTGTTCGTCCTCTTCGAACATTTCTTCCAATCCATATAGGACAATGTTCTTGCTGCAGTCATGTGTTGTCTGATTTTCCTGAAGGGCTGTGGTATTGCATTCCATTTTGTTAGTGAGTATTTGTAGTTGGTATTGTAGTCTTTGCTGCTCTTTCTCTAGTTGTAGAATTTTTGTATCCATATCACAAATATATTATTTTATTTTTTCATTATCCAATTTTACGATTTGGAATTGCTGTAGGAAATCTTTTTTTAGTTGTTTTATACCCTGGGACATCTTATTTTCAATCGTTGCGGATAGTTCTGTTACTATTTGTTTTTTTATGGAATCTAATTTAGTATCCAGTAGATCTGCAAAATACTTCATGTGTGTGTTTCCCATGGAGTTTAAACTCTGTCTTAATGTGTCGCCCATTGGACTTTGATCTGAGTCAGAATCGTAATTGTTTGCTGTGTGGATGCTTCTTACTGGTGTGTTATCAGTCTTTCTTCTTTGGGTAATATTTTTGCATTCAAAACATTGCCAAGATATATCATAGTGATGTGGGTTCTCTCTATACTCAGTTGTGCTTATATTTAGACATTTATAGTGATAGACTTTTCTACAAGAGCAACATTGTAATCTCTCCGATATGTTTACATGTTTTGTACAAGCAATGCAATTCATCTTTAGAAACTGGTGCTGCCCTCTAGTGTTAGAAATAAATATCACTCGTCATTCACAGTTATTAGAAGCACATCGGTGATCTCTTCGTTCAGAAAGTTCATTATACTGTCACTAGATGTCGCTGCGGTGTGCTTAGATGAAGAAATTATGCTCACTAATAGGTTAATAGAAAATTAGGTTATAATTTAATGCACTTTTATCAAAACTTGTCCATTTCGTCCGTATCACTTTTGATAGGAATGTACAGATTTGTTTGTAGTTCTGTGGAATTATTTGTTTGTCATTTCACTCAACCAGATTGGATGTTTTTTCAAATATTTATGAATTGTATTTAACACCGTTTATAAGCATTTGTATTTTATAGTTTTAATAATCTTCAATATATGTTGTTGTTCGATGGTCAAATCATCTAATTACACTGTTTTTTGACGCTTTGATACTTTGTACTCTATTTTAATTTATTGTTTATGCGGTTTCAATGTTTACTTTACGGCAGTGTTGCTACTCCCTCCCACTATCATGACGGGCGGGAAAGGAAATAGGTTCCAGAGGGAAAATAATTTATCCAAACGATGTTTTTTGGATAAGGAGAGCATTATATTTTAGAAGTTTGGGACGACAAGGTGTAAGTTTAAAAAAAGTAGTGCGTAATCTAGTGCGTTCTTTATTACAATTTAATTTATTCAATATTCAATTGGTTGGTCCTATGTTGGTCCACCCCATTAAGATAGATACTACTCCACTCTTGAAAAACAAAGCATGTTTCAAGACGTGTGACAGAGACGAAATATGCCTGATAGGTGTCTAGCTCCGTGGAGTCTCAGATAGACGAAACTCTTTGGTAGGCTATTATGTAACTATATATATAGGTATACAGGGTGATATTTAATTAGCTAACCATATTGATGCCGAGTCGATCGTCGAGCGATACGGACGTGTTTAATTCGCCTGTGTGTCTCTGCCTTGAGTCAAGTTCATAAAGTGCTAGCAAAAAAACCTGTCTCAATAGTGATGGGTCACACTCAACTTCGAAGAATTATCGATAGTTTCGGGTAGGCCGTATCCACCTGGTGATGAAACCTTCTAACCCCACCATGGATAAATTTCTGGTAAGATCAAACTCCAACCCAAATTTAAGCGGCACGCGTCCTGTTGAGCCCCTGGATAACTAATGGCGGACTCCTAAGAGTTCGGCTCCAGCAGCAACTCCACTGAACAAGCCAATTACTCCGACCAGCAATAGATTTGAAGGCCTCCAAAAAGAGAAACCACTGGAACCGAACCCACCAGAGCTACGAGCCGCTTCAGAAAGAAAGAAGTCCGGGCATATTCCTCCAATCCTGTTAGATCTTCAGCCTGATTGGACCCACAATAGTGTCAAAGACATCATCTCAAAGTTGAGCAAGAATTTTCACCTCCAGTATCCAGAAACAACAAAGTTGCCATCCACTGCTACTCACCTGACGTTCATCAGCTGATTAAGACGGGTCTCCGTGATGAAAAAATCCCCTTCTTCACTTTCTCGCGACGTGACGAAAAACTCCGCAAGTGCGTGATTCGTGGCCTGCCTCCAATACACGTAAACGAACTATCATCCGAGCTCATTTCTCTCGGCTTTAATGACACCAAAGTCACCCGCATGGGTGCGAAGCCAGATAGTCCTTTCTACTGCCCCCCTACTTGGTCCAGTTGCCAGAGGGTGAAGATGTTCTGCGATTCAGGAAGACAAAATATATCTGCAACTGCTCCGTTGAAATCCGCAAATATAAGCCTAACTCCTCTGCAGGGACCCAGTGCTTTAGGTGCCAGGCATTTGGGCACGCGTCCAGAAACTGCAATCTCCCAGCAAGATGCGTAAAGTGCACCGAAGCTCATCCAACCAGCGAGTGTACTAAGAAAGATAGATCCTCTCCCGCGCAATGCTGTAACTGTAATGAGTTCCACGCAGCCAACTACAGCAAGTGTAGTGATCGTACAACGTATGTCCAGCGACTGGCGAAACAACGAAATAAACAACAGATTGTGCCCATACAACCTCATGCTGCTAATTCAGGCACCATCCAGTCTTCTGGTCCCTCCTGGGCAGACATTGCATCCTCGCAACCTGAACCTATTCGCAAATCCCAGCGTGAAAATCCTGGTGGCAATCACCAAGATACCACTACGAACGAAATGCTCCAGATTTTAAGTGCTGTTAAAGTTCTCAAAGAACGGTTTTCATCATGTGTCACCATGGTTGACAAGGTTATCCTAATCCTGACATATCTAGATAAGCATTTTTAATGAAAATAAGCTACATATCCTCTACTGGATTGCCGACGGCGTCCGGCCTAAAATACATGAACTTTTACATTTAGCATCCTCTGATCTTTCTATCGATATTATAGCCGTCAGCGAGACCAAGTTATCTGGAAATTCCACGCTAAGCACGCTGGGTTACACGTGCCATCGTCAAGACAAGCTGTCGTCCGGTGAAGGTCAGGGTGTTGCAATACTTGTTAAGTCAGATATAAACCATTCTCCGATTCGTATCCCGAAAACAAATTGCCTAGAAGCTGTGGGAGTCGAATTCACTATGTCAGACAAGAAAATCACACTTATTTCTTGCTACCAATCCCCTAACAAAACTTTCTGTTCCCAAGATCTTAACTCCTTATGCAAACTAGGTCCCCATGTGATCATCATGGGTGACCTCAATGCCCAACATAGACACTGGAAGTGCCCAAAGACCAACCTGCACGGGAAATTCCTATTTAACCATATTCTTTCAAATGATTACCTCATTCACTCCTACTCTAGTCCACTACAACAAGGAATATATGCCGACGACTCCTGACCTAGCCCTCAGTATTAATATTCATTCGATCTCAAATATGCGTACCATCCCTGCGCTTTCGTCTAACTATTTACCTGTTCACTTCTGCTTGTATGGTTCTATCCCTAGAAAGAATCATACCTTCTATCGCTATGGTGAGGCAAATTGGAAGGAGTTTCGATCCTATCTGGACACGAACATAACACTTAGCTCCCAAACTTTCAAAAGTTCCTCGGATATTGATGAAGGAATACAGCTGCTAACCAACGTTCTGACCGTAGCCAGAGAAAAGTCCGTCCCAAAAGGGACAACAAACTACAAAACTACTCCCCTGCCTCACGAAATATGAAAGCAAATTAAAATTAAAAACAGGCTACGCAGACTTGAACAAAGCGAACCTAACCCTATCATTCGGCGCCATATTCGATCTAAAATCAACAGCATCCAAGAAAACGTCAACATGTCAATAAAAAATCACAATGACCGCATCTGGAATTTGAAACTAGCTAAAGTCAATCACCCCTCATCTGACTTGTGGCGCCTAGCTAAGTCCTTGCGCTCCAAGGTAACTTCAATTCCCCCACTAAAAAGAGATACCAATACCTACAGCCTAACAAAAAACACAGACGAACAATGTGAAGTCCTGGCAACGCGACTGACTGGCAAAACGGCGTCACGGAATCCACGGTGTCATCATCTGTCAGAAAAATTCACGACTACTTACCAACGTCTCTTTCTTGCCCTATTCGCCCTAATGAAATCGTAAAACACCTTCGATACCTTAAGCGACGCAAAGCACCAGGCCCTGATAACCTCCACAATATTCTTCTAAAGAACATCTCCCGAAAAACCGTTGTTTACCTCGTCAAATTTTTTAATGGATGCCTCATGCTTGCATATTTTCCGAATCCCTGGAAAGTAGCTAAAGTTATCCCGGTACTAAAAAATGGCAAAAACGACTCCATTGGCTCCAGCTATAGACCCATTAGTATCTTGTCCTCACTTAGCAAGCTCTTCGAATCTTTAATATACAAGCGCCTACAGACCGCCACTACCCACCTGATAAGAAACGAGCAATTTGGTTTTCATAAACACCACTCCACGACCCAACAACTCGCCCGCGTTGCGGATCATGTTAGTCACCACCTCAACCTTAACCAGTCCACCGGGATGTTCCTGTTAGACCTGGAAAAGGCGTTTGACACCGTCTGGCACAGGAGTCTGGAGTCCCACAGGGCTCAATTCTAGGTCCCTACCTCTTTCTTATGTTCTTAAACGACATCCCGGTACAAACGCGTACCAAACTCGCTTGTTTCGCAGACGATACTGCTTCCCTGACTTCCTCAAGTGACATCGATCTTGTCATAAGCAGGCTCCAACTCTCACTTATCGGCCTACATGACTATTTTACTAAGTGGAAACTAAAGCTCAACGAAACAAAAACAGAGGCGATAATGTTTACAAGGGCACGAAAACCACCCGACAGACAGCTTCTTATATGTGGCCATCCTATTGAATGGCAACCCTCGGTTAAATACCTAGGGGTCGGTTAAATACCAAACTTAACTCGTCGAAACATACCGAGATAACCCGGTCCAAAGGTATCAAAGCCATGGGTGCTTCTTCTTCAACAGAAAAAGCTGCTTGAGCCCAGCCACCAAGCTAAGCATATACTGCACCCTTATCAGGCCATGCTTAACCTACGCTTGCCCTGTCTGGAGTGGAACTTGCAAAACGAATTACGCGAAACTTCAAGTCGTGCAAAACAAAGCTGTAAAAATCTCATTTAATACTCCCTTCTGCACTAACCTAACCAAACTTCACAATCGAATAAAACTGCCTTCCCTAAGTGACTTCATACTTAAACAGACGAAACGCTTCTATCTTCACAAAACTCTTTCCCATGAAAATGTCTTTGTCTCGCTGATCGCACAAACCCGCTACCATAATCTCACCTACATCGATAGATATAATCGATACAAGTTGCCCCATCACTTGATCCTGAGCGAGCTATGACGCAGCTCTTTGTTCTCGCGCGTCGCTTGCTCAATTCAATATGTGATATTGTTCACTGGGTAATAGTGCCCACTGTTTATGTTATGGTTAATAATCTGTACAGTGCTATATCTTGCGGGCATATCGTACCAAATGCCTAAAACGTATGCCTAGCATTCTGTGCGTCAACTGGTGATTGTGGCTCTGTGATTTGCATGGGCCCTTACCCGCCGGTATTGTGTTATATTCATATATCACGCGCATGCGCATCACAGGCCACAACACCTAGCTTTCCCCACGATTATAAAAGACATTTCTCCTACAAAACCCAAGTAAATCTCCAGTCTAACTAGTCTGAAGAGTGTATTTAGTTTAATTCTTGGACGCCACAAAATGAACAATATACGAAATTATCATTATCTAAATGTACCCTCATCGGTCACCAACCAGAATTTTGTTAAGATTCAAAGAGACACATATACATAACATTTATTATGTCTTAGAAGGTGTATTTAGCCTGCAGCACATAATTCTACATTTATGTTAGGTGTCACTCTGTATTCTGTGCGCACAAATCTGTAAATTGCATTTAAATAAACGAACTTTGAAATTAAAAAATTAAATCATATTTTGGGGAACGATAGTACCAAAATCAAAATCGAAAATAAAAATGTATTTATAACTGTAGATATTTACTTAAACTTAGCTAATGTAATTTTTTGGACATGTCTACATTGGACCACTGTGGGAAAAGAACGGCGAAGAAACTCCCACAGATTGTTTTTTTTACCCATCATTTTGAACAACTTACCCCAAGAAACTTACAACCCTCAGTACATTGACCGGATCAGCTGAATACATGTTACTATGGGAGAACCAAACCAAACTTTCTTGGAACTTATTCCAGCTTCTTCAGCGCCATCTGTTGCATTTAAATAAAATACTGCTCCGAAAATATCCCATTCTAATCTCGTGATTACTACAGAGCATCATTCTGAAAGTTAACATGACTAGTGACTTTGTGACGCAAGTTAAGTTTATTAGATCTCTAACTAAAACCGAGATTTTATCTTCCCAGCTGTATCCTCTATTAGCCTACTCATATAATCTGGATAAACCCATTTAGTGGCTCATAACGTTTTCATGAAACCACTAAAATCGGCCGAAACGATACTTTCGCAACATTAGTCAAATATGCAATGTGTTTTCGGAGATAAGCATTTATTTCCTGCGATACAGCAGTGTAATTTAATGGCCTATTGAGATATTTATGAATAGGCGCGTATTTTTATGTCGTCTACAGTTATAATATAGGTAGATATAGTTCATAATGTATAGGACATATTGGTTCCGTGTCGAAAATACGTATATATCTGCGAACTTCGTACCGCCTAACAGTCAATAATGTGTGAGCTGTTATTTGTGGAATATGGTGTGGGGTTTCAAAATTATTTATTTAAACATTTGTAATGATTGTGCATATATTTTTTTCCCGTCAAATTTTTAGATATATTAATAATTATTCTGCTACAGCGGAGTGGCTATAATAGGTCGGAGACGAATCCAACATAAACGTGGGAAAGGAAGGGCGTAGAAACTACCACAGATTAATATTTAGATCTCTTTTCATTATAGGTTTTTAAAAAGCCTCCGCAGCCGGCGCCGGCTTCCGAAATTTACGTGATTGGGAGCTGGTACATGTGTGGGTATGTTGGCAGGACTGCATCAAGTCTCCGTCAATATCAAAATGTGGAATGTTATGAGGTTGGTTGGTTTCAAATATCAGGGCAAAACACTGCGGTAGCTTAGGTGAATGGTAAAGGGGGTGAGCGAAGCGAAAATAAAATGGCAACAAATATAATGGCAACCACCAAAATATTTTTTTCCTACTCAAAATGGCTAAATGCACCAAAAGTTGCAGAAAATATCAGGGCAAAATACTATGGTAGCTTAGGTGAAGGGTAAAGGGGGTGAGCGAAGCGAAGCCCCCTTTATCCTTCGTGTTAGGTTGAACATGTAAGAACAACAAAAAATACTTAAAACATGAACTTAAGTACACAAAACATGAAAAGAAGTTTAGTGATCATTTATACAAACACAATTTGGTGGATCCATCCATTTTGGCAGTCATTTCGAATTTATTGGTAGTAAATGTTCGAATTTTTTGGTAATCGTTTAAACAAGCCAAATAAAATGTCGCACGGGGCTTAAATTTTTGGATTCGCCCTAAAAATATCACAATGTATGTTTTAAGCACTTATTTTCTACTAATCTGCTGAAGATATGTTCAGACAATTAGAAACTTATTGAATTGAGTATAGTCTTAGTACAACATATAGGATTCAAAATAAAATAATCTCGAACGTTAAACTCAAATGGTTCACTAATAGATTAAAAATATCATGCATAAGACAGAGAACCTTAAGGTTTGTACACTATAGACAAAAATCAGAGAACAACAAATTAAAATACATAAATTACAGCAAATTTTACGTAAATGTATCGAATGTTCACAAAAAAACTATAACTCGAAAGCAATTAAAAATTCAAAAAATATCTGTAAAGCCGCATGGCAGTTGATTAAAAATGAAGATAATAACGAGACAGACAAAGGTGAACGACACAAGATTATGTAATGGTACATAAGAGTCAGTACATTTGATACTTCATTTTGCGTGACAGAGGGCTAGCCCATCGCCGCGCTGTATAGTTTAACACGTTGAATACAAGAATCGGTTCATTTAACGTTTGGGGTTTTGAGTAGCTCAGGGTAAGTTAGCAAAAAACAATGAGCCGAGCGCGTGGGATGGTTCGAGGAAGGTTACAGGTCAGGTTTTTTTTGTCGCATTCCTGCGGAATGTGTAGGGATCAGAGCCGATTTGGCTGCGCGCGGAATAAATTATGAATAACTAAATAATGGAAGGTTATTATGGAACGATACGGAGAAAGCTATTATGTTGACTGCAAATATACAATTGCGTTTGTTTGGTATGATATGGCGAGTTTGACATCACGAGTCTGAATATCATTCTAGTGATCATCTAGCGCGCTAGCGGTCGGGAAGGCTTAAATTAATCAAACCGCTTTTATAGCCAGCGATCGACAAATTCTGTGTATCGGCGATACCAAATGATTTGAGTGATAGCCAATGGTTGATTAGAAACTATGCGTACACACAATTTGTAGAACGGCGGATCTGCATGGCATGGTTGAAATTAGACCCTGTGTAGTTAGTGATAAGAAGCTTCGCTTGGGCAGCGCGTGTTCGCAAAGGACGCCATTTTTTTCAGACATGTGGGGTCTATAAATACGATTGCGGGGGAAGGGAAGCCATTCCAGCCGTTGACCGCCTGGCATCGCTGCTAACTACCCAGATCCGAGACGCGCTCGACGTATCGTCGCACACCGTAGCTCGCGGGGGGAAGCCCAATCCTCTTCCTGCTGAGCTACGCGCACTCATCCGCGATAAGCGCGCTCTCCGGAAGCAGTGGCAGCAAACCCGCTGCCCAACGATGAAGACCAGGCTCAACGCCATGACGGCAGAGCTGAAGCGCCGACTTGATCTCCACGCCGAAGAATCTTGGGAACGCCACGTCGAGTCCATGGGCGACCACGTCCCCTCCGTGCATCGCCTATGCCGGGATTTTTCGACTACTCCAACTCCCGTCCGACCAATCCTGGGCAGCGACGGCCTACCAAGATTTCGAGCCCAAGACCGTGCGGTGCAATGCCACATAAAAGTACCTGTAAAAATATTTGGTGGGAAATTTATTTAATACTAACCGTTGCTTGCGGCTTTGCTCGCGTAAAGTATTCTAAGAATAACCAAGTGCAAATCGCTCTCGAACTCAAAATTTTGTGTACTAAGTTTTATATATAAGGTTTGTGATAGAAATTATTTATTTTTCTACGAAAATATAAAAATATAAAAGTTACTTCCTCCATTACTTTTAAATTAGTGCTGTGCTGTGCTTCGCTCTCCCAAAGTCGTGTAAAAATTAACAGTTCATAGAAACTTTAACCTACACCCCACTTAATACCACCCTGTCGCACTTATTAGCCATTTAGACGTCTCCTCTACGGCCATACCTGACTTTCCACTTCGCAGGGTAATTTTTAAGTTCCATACAAATTAAAGCTCAGAACAGACGGTGAAATGCAACAGCAACGATATTATTGGTTTGAAACCAGTTTCAATCATTTTCCGCACACGCCGCAACCTCAATAGTACCACAGTGTGATAATATTATCAAAATCATTAAGAAAAGACGTCTGCAAAATGTTTAGTTATATTGTGGTTGTGGTCTAGTGCAAGTATTTGTATCTTCAACAAAGAAAGCGGTGTAATCGAAGAATTATGTGCACACATTCCTATTTTGAGTAGAATATCGACTGTTGTATGTTTGTGGCTGCCAAAGAGCCTATACGTGGGGCGCACTATAAGTTTCCGGAATGAATATGAAAAAATACTATTAAAGGTACAAAATTAATTTATTGTTTTTCAAAATAATCTCCCTTGGCGTCTATGCACTTTTTCATTCGATGAAACCAGTTTTGAAAACTTTTGTGCCACTCCTCTGTGGTGACCTCTGAAACGTGTTTTTCATACTCCTCGACAGCCTCTTCTGGTGATGAAAATCGTTGACCGCGTAATTGGTTCTTAATTTTTGGGAACAGAAAAAAGTCACAAGGTGCCATGTCGGGACTGTATGCAGGATGACTCATGAGTTCTACATTTTTCGCCTTCAAAAAGTCGTTTGTCTGTCTGGCCTTGTGAGAAATAGCATTGTCGTGGTGCAGGATGATACGGCATTTACGGTTATTTTTACGGAGTTCGTCAATAACTTCCGGCAAACAAATGGTCGTGTACCAGTCACTATTCACTGTACGACGATTCTCTAAAGCAACAGTAGCCACGTGTCCAGTTTTATTAAAAAAAGAAGCAATCATCCGCTTAGATGCACTTTTCACGCGCGCCACTTTGGTTGGTTTCGGCTCATCTTGAAAGACCCATACGCTCGATTGCTGCTTTGTTTTGGGATCGTAGCAATAAATCCATGTTTCGTCACCTGTTACTATGTCCCACACCAAATTTGACGCACCTTCGTTGAATCTGGTAAGCATGGCACTGCACCAAGTGACGCGGTCCGTTTTTTGAGCCTCGGTCAAGTTGTGTGGGATCCACCGCGAGCACAGCTTTCTCACACCCAAATGTTTGTGTAGGATTAATTGTATTTGACTCATGCCTATTTCTAAGGATGCGCGAATTTCATGGTAGGTCACATGCCTGTCTGTTTCAATCATACGGCGCACAGCATCGATGTTTTTGTTGGTCACAGCGGTGGACGGCCGACCATCGCGAGATTCGTCACTGAGATTGATACGACCACGCTTGAATTCTGCAAACCAGCTATAAACAGTTGTCTTGCATGGTGCTTCATTGCCAAAAGCTGTTTCAAGCCGAGCGATGCTCTGTTGAGCTGTCAAATTACACTTAAAATCGTAGAAAATCATACTACGAAAATTTTCCCGAGTTAAATCCATGTTGATGCAGACACACAATTTTTGAAATGGCGCCACAAGGTAAAAACAAAAGGCAGTCAGATGAAACAAACTGCATTCTACAGCCAAAGAGTTCTATTTTCAAATTTTGCAATAAATTTTTAAATATTGTTTATGTAAGTGGCCAGTTCCGGAAACTTACAGTGCGCCCTATGTATGAGAGAAACTACATACCTCGACCTTGTTTAAATAGCGATAAAGACGGTAAGCCGATGAAACGCAATCACGAGTTTCCTGCACGCCGGTTTCAATGCAACTACCATGCGAGAGGCCCCGGGTCCGATCCCCAGCTGGGGAAGACATACCACTCAATTAATGAATTTATAAATGACCCGACTCTATAATATAAAATATTTTTTTTAAATAATGCATTGCTAAGAATGGATAGCTAACCTATAGATAAGAATAAAATATAATATTACATTTAATGTAAATATTATATTTGTATGCCCTATGGCTCAACATAGAGATTCAATGACATTCTATAACAATTTGATGTACTTACCTATGTTTGACAAATAAAGAATTTATTTGTTTGTTTGATAGCGAAAAAAAAAAACCCCAGGTCTTGGATGTTTATATGTGTGGAAAAAAAACTGACTTGCAATGCGTTTCAATGGCATAAACGAATATGAAACTCAAACTTAACTAGAAGTTGCAGTTTCTTTGCAATTGCGTTTCACCGTCTGTTCTGGGCTGAACGCGCCGCAGCTGATCGCCGGGCCAAAGCTGTATGGAGAAGTAAAACTAAAAGTTGCTCAGATCAAATCAGTTTATCAGTGAAAGTTGTTCAGAATGATGTCCCCAATAACCCCCTAAAATTTGACTACTCCTTTCTGTTACACCTGTATATCCGAGCATACCGAACATCTCTATATCGAACCGAAGTCTCTCTAAGTGGCCGATTTGAATCGATGTTCGAAAGATGAAACGTAAGTGTTAGAAACGTAAACCTGTTTTGAACTCGGATAAATTAGTCTGGTTTATGTTATGTAAACACAAAAAGTTGAGTAAACTTCTCGTGATTACATAACATAACATTTAACATAAGTACTCGTAATATTTAAAATTTATATGCACTTAGTGCAGTGCACCCTGTGTCGTGGGATATCAGGAACAGCGGCGTCATTCATATAAATATTCAAGACCTTGGGTTTTTTTCGGATTGGAACCTCGGACTTCTTGCTTGGGAGGTACCTGGAACCGCAACTCCACAGTCGCATTTTCATTATCACTGCCAAGTACAGTCGGTAAAGGTACTCCAATGCCGTACCGTTGCCCTTACGACGCACGAAATATGTGCGGCACAGTCGCGTCTGTGCACAATTCCCTTCAGGACTTTTTACCATACTTAATGCGGTCATTATATGGACCATAATTGGGCGTTGGGGCAACGCGAGCCCCCAATTCCACTAAAATCGCAATTAACTCCCAAGGGCGCATAATAGATTATTTGTATAATGTACAAAAGACTGTACAATGATAAATGAACACTTTAAATCCGAACAAAATGAAACAGTTGTAAATTTTTCAAACAAATCTTCCAATACTTTTGTTATTGGAGTATGCAATCCGAACGGAGCCAATTTGTGATTTCTGCCCGTTTCTGAATCATTTGCTCCACTTGAACGGTATTTCCCGAGGGAGGTATTTCATACATTTTCGATACATACACGGGGTGTTACAGAAAGGTGTAGTCTTGGCCTGGGCTACCATCTAAGTGGCATGTCATTTGGCAAGTAATCTATGGGCGTGGCGTGGCATGACACGACATGACGTGACACGCTAGGTACCGCCCGTAGGCGCCCGGCCGTAAGACAATGGGTATTGTGAATTGCCCATCTTTGAAGCGTTATTCCTCCTAAAGGAAACACTTTCTAAATCCAGCAAAACAATGTTTTGAAGACATCCTTTTAATTATATTTTTATTTATTATTTTACCTTTTATTTTCATTTAGTCTTCTTGGAGTTTAATAACAGGTTGTTTTCAATGAACCAACTTAACACATGAGAGAGTGTACTATTTGCGCCGTCTAGAATTTCTTCTTGTCTTTTCACCTTGAAAATAATAGATGTGTCATCAGCAGCAGCATTATGCCGTATACCTTCTTGGTATCTATCGGCGTCGACCACATCACTAAAATAGTGCCATCACAACTTGAATTGTACATTAAATACACCATATTACAATTTGATATTCCGAATTTGGTCTCCACAAGACCTCCTTGGAGGCTGTCGTTTTTAAATTCGAACACGATCATTAAAAACTCTGTCTCCGCGAAAGTGCTTCAGCAATCTACCGGCAACCACCTGAGCCAGGCGTGTAGCGACAGACATGGCTGATGCCTGTGACCTAATATGGAGCTGTGGAGTTACAATCATCACACAATATGTTCCTGGATTCAGGACGTCATCGCGGCGCTCTCAAGCCAATCAGATGGAAAGAAAGTTAGGGTAAAACCAAGTCAACTGTGAAATGTTTTTTGTAGTTAGTTTTTTGTTCATGGAAGTTCATAGTTATCCTGAGATTAACGCAATTTCTTTTATTACAGAGAGATAAGTTATTTATCGGCTCGTGTATCGGTAAAATTATCAACTCGATTCGTGGTGGTTGACATTTTGGATTTATATATATATATTGAACACAACACATATTGTAATAGAGTTCATAACAGCTCATATTGCAATATAGCTGTCACGTCAGTCCCTGCGGCAGAACAGTGCGAAAATTTAGTGCTTTATTATTTATTTCGTGAAAACCAGTGATTATTATTTAATTTCCTTTTTTTTTAAGATATTTAAATACCTATTTTAGGACGCATAAACCATATCCATTTTATTTTTTGATTACTTGGTATCAAGTTTTGGCTAAGTTTTCGGCGAAAAATATCTATTAAGTTGTTTGGTATGGTTCCCATTGACATATAATATTTACAAACTGCAACATTGAAGGAAACGGATGTCCTCGTAACATGTATTTTGTTGGGATTTACCTTGAGTAATAGCGCTTCAAAGATGTGCATTTGACATTACCGATCGCCCAAAGTTCATTATAGGGTTGCAGAACGAAAGTTAAACTAACTTACTACGGCTTAGCTGGCATAGCTAACGCAGATTATCATACTTGTGTGCAGACTGCTAACTTTGTTGTACCTATAAGACGAAAAACTGCATCAGCTATGCGAGCTAAATTAAACTAAGTTAGCTTAGCACTATGAATGACGCGTCACGCCTTTTTCCACATGAGTTGGCAGGCGCACAGTTGTGCCCATGCTCAGCCAGTTATTCAATAGTCCCTTTTGCATGAGAGGGGGCTAGCCCATCGCCACCGACATGGAACTATGAAAGTTTCCTCACTATTAAACATAGTGAGGAAACTTTCATAGTTCCATGTTCCACGGTGATGGAAAACTCCATCGCCGTTATTTTGGTTATGGTTGGTTGGTTATTTAAATTTGGTTGCCTGATCGGGCCACGCGTGTATCCACGGATAAAGTAATTTCAAAAACCAACAAATGTTCTTCTTAATGTAACGTATCTATTTTCAGTATCAAATCTCAGCTGAAAATGCACGTAGCGTCGATAATACAAATACTACTAGTGTTCACACCTGAATAGGCGACGCTAGTGTCTGACGTTGTAGGTATTCCCATCTGACCCCCTAGGAAAGTTGCATTCGCTAACTTATCACTCGACTCGAAGTCGCTCAGAAATGTATGCTATTCGACATTGAACAACAAAAAATACTTAAAACATAAACTTAAGTATGTACACAAAACATAATAAAATATAAGTAAAAAAAAAATATAACCCGACTACGTGAGTTAAGAGGTTTAAAAAGTGCGAAACAAGGAAATAATTCAGAAAGAAGTCAAGAAATGCGAAGATACAAAAATGGTCGGGGTAGAGCCGTGGTCGCACCTACTGTATCTCACAAATGTGCAAAAAATCATTTACCATTGTAACTACAGCCTTTTCCAAGGTATAACTTTTAAGTGTTGTAATAAATAAATAAAAAGTCCTTTACAATCATTATATGTAGGATATCACAGCACTTAAGTATATTAGAAGTTAACTAAAGTGTTTTCTAACATGGTATCTAATCTATTTTGAGATGATGACTATGATATACCCGACCGATTCATGTCATGGCGACTACTCCGACTCTTCAGCTCTCTCAATTTTGATAGGGCTGAAATGAACGTGTACAGCTGCTGGAAGTCCATTAGACTTTTGACTCACGTTAATCACTTTTAACCAACATCTGTGTAGGATTAAGTAGACACAACAACAAACTTGGTGGAATCGTTAGGTACATTATTACCTATTCGCTTTGAGTTTGCTGGTGCTGGTAGTTTCAATGGACCGACTGGATTAAAAATCTAGTGACGAATGAGAATACCACGGCTCTACCTCGACCATTTTTGTACCTTCACATTTCTTGACTTCTTTCTGAATTATTTCCTTGTTTCGCACTTTTTAAACCTCTTAACTCACGTAGTCGGGTTATAGTTTTTTTTTACTTATATTTTATTTATTTATTGTTTTTAGTATTTGTTGTTATAGCGGCAACAGAAACACATCATCTGTGAAAATTTCAACTCTCTAGCTATCATAGTTCATGAGTACCAAACATTTACCTAAGTAAACAGATTTTTTCATGGCCGCTAGAGGGCGCCACATCAGATCTACATAGCCTATGTCACCCGCAGAATTATTACAAATCTATTGACACCTCATTTACTAAAATCGGTTCAGTAGTTTAGGCGCTACGAGTGGACATACATACATACCCACCCACATACATACATAGACTGCCAAAATCATTACCCTTCCTTTTGGCGGTCGCCGTAGTCGGGTAAAAAGAAGTTTGGTGATCATTTATCCAAACACAATTTGGTGGACATTTATCCATTCTGGCAGTAATTTCGAGTTTATTGGTAGTAAAATAGGTGCGTACGTAAAATAGGTTTTTGGTAATCGTTTAAACATAAGCCTTTGACATTGAAACAAAGTCACGTGATCCATTTCGCTCGCAAAAGTGACATTGCATACATTTTCTGAGAACCTAGTCATAACTAGTCTAGGGGCGCTGATCTCATTTCCCAAAGGTATCCATTTCGAATGTATTCCCAAATCACGACCTGTGTGGTCGGGCGGTCGATGCTCTGCCAGGTTTGACTCCCGGCTGGGGTGGAAAAAACAAAAAACCCCGTGTGACTTGGATGTTTTCATGTTTGTGGCATCGCTTTGTCTTGTTCCCAAGACACAGGGTATCCTAGCATGGGGTCAGAAGCAATGTGTATTCCTATAAATAAATGTTTATTATGATTGCTACTCCACCAAGACATCCAGACTGACTGAAATCCAGCGCTAAGGCGTTTTCACTTTAGCAGCTGAATCAGCTGCCATTTTGCAGCTGCTGAAGCGGATCGCGATAACGGTTTTTCGGTTAGATTTGTTGTATGTATGCGCCTCCATCAGCTACGAATAAATGTTTTCTTTCTTTCTTTCTAAGATGCCGTCTGGATATGTTTACTTTTTAATTTAGGGAAGTAGGTAGAATAGGAAATATTTTGTAAAAATATGTCTAGGGTGAATCGGGAATAACCTTGACGACGTCGTCTCAACCATATTGGACGGGTAACACTGGCTGTCAAACGGCAAACAGCTGATTTCACTACGTCCCTAGAAAAATTTATATTTTAATATGATTTAGTGTAATTCTGAGCCCAATTTAGTGTTATTTTAGGATTATAGTGTAATGTTAAGTATTTCTATTGTTTGCAGTGTTTTTTAGTGACGTTTACTAGTGTCTCGAAACATGTTAAATTTGTGACCGTTGCAGGTTATAAATTTAAAAGTATTTGTTATTTCCGTACACTTTCAGCGCTTTTTGTTACCTTATTGTTAAATTATTATATTTAACAACGTTTAAAATATATTTCATAGCAATTAGTGATGTGCAAACGCTGAAAAACGTTACTATTCCACGTAAGTAATTTCGCATTGTTTTGGTGTGCAATTCCTTGATTCTTATCTCAACTGTAACCATGATGACCCGCAGAGCTGCTGCTGTCGCCTCCCGACAGCAGGAAAATGACAAGCTCAAAGTTACCTTACTAGAATTAAAAAAATCAAAGGAAATGGTCACCGAATTACTCTGTGAAAGGGAGGAAAATGAGAAAGAGCTATTATCAGTACTTGAAAGTAGAGATAAGCTAAAGAAACAATTATGTGTATTAGAACAAGAATGTAGTGATGTAATTGTTGAGCGGGACAAGCTGCAGGTCACCGTAGATAGCTTCACTGTATGTAGTGCAGAGTACGAGCAAGCCCTGAAATCGATTGATTCCCTGGAGAAAGCATTGTTTGATGCCCATGAACAAATATATGCACTCCAGGAGGAGAAGGAAAACACCGCAGCGTTGCAGACCCAGAGCCTCTACAGTGAAGTCGTAGGGATCAGCCCGCAGCTGGTTACTGTTGCAACTGGAAGCCTTGATGATGTCATTGATTTAACTAATGACACATTGCCCACATCAAGGTTATTAAGTTGCAGCAATAACAAACTAGGTAAAATAAATAGGTATATACGGAAAACTCAGAAATTAATAAAACATAATAAATTGTGTACTAAAAACTTAAAAGTAAGCAAGAAAAATGTAAACTTATTACATGATTTGAATATGTGTGTATTAGAATTAGAAAGTACTAAGTTGATGTATGAAACTGACACACAAAACTTACATTTGAAAATCCAAAGCTTGGAGGATTCATTGAGATCACTAAACAGTGCATATTTGAACTCTGAGAAAGTTATAAATGAATACTCATTGGCTATGGATGATCTAATTCAAGAAATGAACCATAATTGTGAGCGGTTTGAGTCGCTGACCAACAACCATACTTGTCGCTGTGAGCAGAAAGGTGGTTGTTTGACAGCGGGCAACTCTCCGGGCTTGTGTGACAGTTTACCAACACAAGGTGTTACTGATAATAGTTCTGCCAAGTCTGATATGACCACAACACCTGATATTATAATGTACTGTGATGAGATTGGAAGTGGCATGGGCTCAGCACTCCACTCATACTCTAAGGGACATAGTGTTATTAGTAATTGCTCACCTTTTAGCACTGTAGATAATATTATAAATCAAATTTTGAATGACAGCACTATCACAGCCAGTGCCACACTGATAATTTTCATGGGCAATAGGGGAGATGTGAACAAAAATAATTTAATAAAATTTTATGAAACATTGAATGGTCTTAGTGTGAAAAAAATTATATTGTTCACATTTCCCTACTGCAACCAATTGACACAAAATGAAAATGTATATAGACATAATATGAATATAACTATGTACAATTTATGTACATATAATAATAAGTTTGATATTATTGACACTAACAATTATGTTAGTAATTATTTTACTATGACTAAAGGTACATTTTACCTTTCAAATTATTGTAAACGACAAATAGCTATGTCACTATTATATTTATATGACATTACAGCCAAAAATTTGGCTTCTAACTCTGCTTTTACTGAGCAGCCTAATATGAATCTGGTATCAGACCAGAATAACAGGATGCATTTAAATTAGTTCATAGGACAACAGAGGACTCAGGCTCTGGCAACATATGTTCTAGTATATTAGAAAACCCTAAGAATAAGGGAAGCTCACATGCTAAGTATATAAGCCTGGTTCATCAGAATATTCAATGTATTAGAGGCAAAGATCTACAAATAGAGTTATTTTTAAATTGTAATAAAATTGACATTTTGTGCATAACAGAGCACTGGTTAACTATTAATGAAATTATGTTTAGCTTTAAAGATCACCAGGTTGGTAGTTCGTTCACCAGACTTAATTCAATACATGGTGGGGCATTCATCATACTAAACAATCATATGAAATTCAAGGAACGTAAGGACATTGTTTCCTTATCTGTTGAACGAACTATAGAACTTGCAGCTGTGGAATTAGAACAGTTCATCGTTATATGTGTCTATAGGCCACCCTTGAGCGACTTTGAAATGTTCGAGAAAATAATGGAATCCGTCCTAACTATTTCATCACACAGTACGAAACGATTAATTATATGTGGTGACTTTAATGTTAATCTGTTAGAAAGAACTACTCTCAGCGTTAGATTAATAAATCTTTTCTCATCATTTAGGCTTAGCCATTTATTTATGGAGCCAACAAGAGTGACTGCTACTAGTGCTACATGCATTGACAACATTTTTACTGATGTTATTCCAATCAGTAAAAGTGTTATCAGTGAATTGGATTCAGATCATTTAGGTCAATTATTTCAATTTGATTCTATTAGAGAACCTGTCATTGAAAAGAAAATTTCGTTTGTGCCAATAACTGCTGACCGGTTAGAAAGAATGAGATACTCTTTAGCCCAGGAACTACCGTTTTTGGCTGCTGAACAGTCTCCTAATATAATGTATAACTTATTCTTTGAAACCTTTATGAAACAGTACAGCGCGATATTCACTTCAAAATCGGTTGTGGTTAGTGGTTCAAACGACTTTAGTACGTGGGCTACTGCAGAGTTGCATAAACGCAGGCAAGCATTGTATGCATTGTATGAGGAACGACGGTTCAACATGAGTGACGAATTTAAAGAACAAGTCAAACAGTTCTCCAAACAATTTAAATTAGACTGTCATACAGCTAAACGTAATTTTCTGAGTAGTAAAATTAAGAATAGTTCCGATGTTATAAAAACGACTTGGAAAATAATTAATGAGGAGGCCGGTCGTAGTAAAAAAGCGAGTCACGATTACGAACTAAAAATCAATGGACAGCTTACGAGTTCTAGCTTAGAAGTTGCAACTGAATTTGAATCGTTTTTTACTAATGCACCGGCTTCCACGACTAAGTATTTAAATTCGTCACCTTTGTCTGCTGTTGCAATATTAAAAGATAATGTCTCAGAGTGTGCTTCATACTTGAATTTTAAGCACGTCACAAGTTCAGATGTCGTAAAGGCATTTAAATTTATAAATGTTAAGAAAACGAATGATCTTTGGGGACTCTCTGTTCACGTCGTTAAATCCCTGATCGAATTAATTGCACCTGACCTAGCGGTCATTTTCAACAATTGTATAGACTGCGGTGAATTTCCTGATTTAATGAAACAAAGTAAGATAATTCCCCTCTTCAAAGCAGGTAGTACTCAAGACCCACCAATTTCAGACCTATATCAATACTACCAACTTTTAGTAAAATTTTTGAGAAATTAATCTTATCACAGCTATTACATCATTTTGAATCAAATAAGCTAATGCATAACAAACAGTTTGGATTCACTCGCGGTCGTTCAACAACAGATGCCGGAATTCAGTTCATTGAAAGTATTTTTGATGCCTGGGAAGAGTCACAAGATGCCCTAGGCATTTTTTGTGACTTATCTAAGGCTTTTGATTGCGTTTGTCATGAAACATTGATCAGGAAATTACATCATTATGGAGTTAGAGACACGTCATTGAATTTGTTAAAATCTTATCTGAACGGAAGAATACAAAGGGTAGACGTAAACGGAGAACGATCACCAGGATCATTGGTTTCTTTGGGCGTGCCACAGGGCTCAATATTGGGACCCTTCCTATTCCTCATCTATATAAACGACTTACCCTATCTAGGAAGGGACTGTCATGATATGGTACTGTTTGCTGATGACACCTCACTTATTTTTAAAACAAAGCGAAACCAACACGCTACTGATGATCACGTGAACAATACCATATCAAGAGTGGTAAATTGGTTTAATGTTAATAATTTGCTATTAAATGAGAAAAAGACTAAATGTGTTAAGTTTCTTACTACTAACGTTAAAAATAATCAGACATGTATAACAATTAAAAATGAGGAATTGGAATTGGTAACCAGCACAGTGTTTCTAGGTATAACGTTGGATTCCAAACTCCAATGGGGTCCACATATTGATAAGCTATCGAACAGACTGAGCTCTGCAGCTTTTGCATGCAGGAAAATCCGTCACTTGACAGATTTAAAAACAGCCAGATTAGTTTATTTTAGTTATTTTCATAGTATTATGTCCTACGGTATTCTGCTCTGGGGCAGTGCTGCTGACATAAATACTATTTTTGTGCTGCAGAAGCGGGCTGTTCGTGCGATTTATAAAATGAATAATAGAGATTCTCTTAGAAATAAGTTTAAAGAAGTAAATATATTGACAGTCCATAGTCAATATATTTACGAGAATATTATGTATGTCCATAAGAACATTGTTAACTTTCGAAGAAACTGCTTTAATACTAGAAACAAGGACAAACTTGCAGTGCCCACTACTCGGCTCCATAAAATAAAAAACTCGTTCAAGGGTAATTGTGTAAGATTTTACAATAAACTCCCAAGCACTTTGACAGATCTATCAATTAATAAGTTCAAGAAATACATCAAGCAAAGGCTTATTTCTAAAGCTTACTACAGTATTAAAGAGTACATAGACGATAAAAATGCTTGGGACTGAATTGTTCTAATTAATTGTGAGCATCCTCACTGCCAGAGTTTCTTTTACTGGACACTTGGAGGCCTTTTACACCTCCAAAGATTAATTTAATTATACAACTGTTGACTGTGGGGACCATTTACATCTCCTATTATCATTGTATTATTGACTAAAGAGACTATACATCTCTGTTATTTATATTTTAATTATTTTATTATGACATTTGAGACTCTTTACATCTCTCAGAAACAATAATTAAGTACTTTTTTTTTCTGATAATATGATAATAATACCAAATGTTCTGTAAAAAATGAAATGAAATGACATGTGAAAGTGCCCTTGTGGCCTATTTACAGAATAAACGTTTTGAGTTTTGAGTTTTGAGTTTTGAATTGGAGACGAATTACGTCACAATTTCGCACAAGATTTTAGGTTCGGAACGTGCGGGGATTTTTGTGAATCGAGCGATTTTCGAGATATTTGCTATTGTGATATGAAGAATGGCATCAACCTGAGAAATAATCTCGAGACCTCAAAGCTAAATTTACTTAAAATTTTAATAGATTTTGATAACATCAATAAATCTACTATGTAATATTTCACTATTTTGACAGGGCAACGTTGTAACTTCCCCTTCCTCACCTACCTCCACTACACAGAGTGTGCGTACGGTGCCACAAATACAAAAAAAAAGAAACAAGAAACCGACTTTAATAAAACCCCATTAGTTACAAAACATATCCATACATGTCTGCATACTTCCCATAAAGAGTTCCCTTTATTTCTCCATGATCCTGCATGCTATAACGAGGCTCTCATATCCTGTGTTTCCTTTAAAATGTTTTCTAGAGCCCTCATTTTCTTAACTTCCGTAACTAAATATGGCCGTAGTACAATTTGTAAGGATATTTTACCGTCTTATCATATAAGTTGAAAAGGTGAGTAACGTCCCGCATCGTGTTATTTTGAATTAGTACATAGTTTAAAGATTTTGATTATATATTATTGTCGCATATTATTATTGTTGCGATGTGACATTAGTAAGGTTGATCAGTAATGTATGCTCGTCATAATGCATAATGGTGAAACGGAAGTGATGGTGAGGTATACCTCGCGCCACAAATTAAGAGCGCTGGGCGACGTTGGCGGAAATTACTGCGCATATGTACAGGTCACAGACCAGATATCGAGATAGACGCAGCAAACATGGTAGAAAGTATGAGAACCAACCGTGTAACTTTTTCAGTACCTACTGTGACGTCACGAGCGCCTTTTAGTGATGGGTTGACATGTTAATCGTGAAACAGAGTCAACGGCGCGCCGCCAAATCGATTCAAATTGAGCGCTGCTGTGGGAATCCCCTACCTACCACGACCAGGTACCCACCGCGTTGCCTTTTTGTCAGTAAGCCGGCAGTGTTTCGAGCGGGAGATCGTATCGTAGCATCGCACCCGGATATCACATCATAGAGTGTTAAAGTATGTATTTGTCTGTAGTACCTATTTACCTTTTATTATTCATGTGTAAATCCGTCCAGCCCCCTTATTCAGTAACTCGAATCGATCTTAAACTGTGGAATAGTGTCAGATTTCCCATAGTTATGTCCAATCAATTGACACTGCGTTGCATCTGACCTGGATTAAAGTTACTTATTAAGGGGGCTGACGAGAATAATGTAGGTAACGTAAAACGGGGTGTATTGATAACCAAGGGTAAATAAAAATAACTCTTAGGCCCACTACTTCGTAAAGTATTAGAGAAGAGAGATTGGGAGCTATCTCTATTCTCCCCTGGGTATCAAAATACACCCCGTTTTACCACAGTAGGTACTACTTACTTGTTCAGTCTTGTTCTACCTACCTACTTATCTTTTTTTAAATCATTCCTCTGTCTTCTACTCATTCCTCTCTCGAAGTGAATTGATGTTGTATCGACAGAGGAATGAATTACTAATCGATTTTCTATGTAATGCTGAGTTACACGAAAAAAGCTTAAATTTTAAGTCATGATTATATTAATTTATTACGTTATTCTACTACTAAAATATAGATTGTAATGAAAATGCAACTCAGAATTATCATTCTTCCGTCAACAAAATCGAATCGTCCAGCGATTTTGCAAGAATCGTCGCATTGTACAACACTATCTGATTAAATCGACAGAAAAATGAGCAAAACGACTGTACCATGCAACTGTAAGTTTAACGAAAGTATAGTTTGCTTCATTGTTCATTGAGGGCTATGAAAGAGATATCCATGAATTGTGTAAAGTGGAAGCAGCAGTGGATGAAGTCCATGGGAAATATACGTTATGGTTCAACCCATTTCAGTAAAAACGGGAGACGCTACTTGAAATTAAAAATAATTGACTATTAAATAAATTAGGCGAATTTCAGAAATAAAATTACTTACGTATGAAAGGTAACGCCGTCGTTTTCTTTGGAAATAACATAGCTTGAGTTTTTGCACAACGGCACAGTAAGGCATTTTTATGTTTATTAGTACACGGCTTACATTCGAACAGCCAGAGAGCGACTGAGCCGGGATGAGTGGAGTCCACCTATTAAAAACACGCGAAGTAGGTAGACTTTCGCTGTCTATCTCGATATCTGGTCTTTCGTACAAGGATTGAAAAGTGACTACTGCGCATTCAAGGCCACCGCTCATAACGTGTGGCGCGACGATCAAGAGAGCTTCTTAATGATTTATCAACGTCGTCGGGATCTGTTGATGGGATCATGGAGAAATAAAGGGAACTCTTTATGGGAAGTATGCAGACATGTATGGATATGTTTTGTAACAAATGGGCTCTCATATCCTGTGTTTCCTTTAAAATATTTTTTAGAGCCCTCAGATATTTATTGGTATGTATTAGTGTATTATACGGTTTACATACTATATTGATACGTTATATTTAAGTACTTGTGTACGGAGTCTATTTTTACCAAGTAGGTATCAGTATGTATTGTTTGTAGTATATAATACGCGTAGTACTTATAGAATTTTATTGTACGCGCAGGTCTTCCCCCACTCAACCTTTCCTACTCATCATGGTTTGCTGGAAGAAATCTCTTTTTAGAGATAAGCTCGCCTTTGTGCATATTTTTTTCTATAGTAAGTAATCTGTATGTCTATTTTGTGTAGTACAATTACGAAATTACGAATATCCAAAACTTTATAGTACTCTCTACTTGCATAAAATTGAAGGCAAAGTAAAACTTTGTGAGGATACCAGTATACCACAAATTACTTGATATAAAAGTCCACGTGGGTTTATAATCTTGCGGAGCTTTGATGGGCCCCCATGTCATGATGTCTTTGTATTGAATTGTTTCAAAATCGTAATTAAGTCAAGGAATACACTTTATTGTAAGCTGTAAGGGTGTTCCATACTAAACCTTTCTGTAGAGTAAACAACTTTGCCAAGTTACACCCCCCGCAGTACACCTCCTCACTGAACGCCTGAGGCACTCGTTGACAACGTGGAATGTTCTGTGTTTGTTGTAGTTAGAGCGATAATAGCGCCTGGTCTCACTGCAGTAAAATGTCTGCTGTGATGGTGATTGAAAATTCCTAATTCTTCTTGGGTTAAATCTCCATAGCTATCTCCATAGGCTATGTGCTAGCCCCCTTTGACGAAAAATGGTGGTTGGGCGACCAGACATTATTTTCTTATGATCTTATTCATAGTTTATTAATTTTCAAATATAAATTGCATCAAGGTAATATTTCGCATCACCGGTGTTCAGGCGCCACTAATTTACTTGCCTTTTGGGACGGGTTTATCCGTTGGCTCAAGAGATGGCGCTGAGAGTCTCGTTTTGAAAATAAAACTCCTCGCTGATTGGTTGTTTCGCTTGAGACAATCGCATCGTCCTTTTGCCGCGTACCCAGTGTTGCCGTTTTGTGTGTAATTACACATTTTGTGTGTAATCTAGGCCTCGCGTTTGTAACCCGTGTGTAATAAGAATATGTGTGTAATAGTGTGTAATCAGTTTCGGTCACTGTAGGTTTACAAATTATAATTCTCTGCGCGAAACGGAACTCGCATTTTGTTTGTCAGTAGTAAGTTCGATTTGATCGCAGTGTGACGCCCGCCTACTACTGATAGATAGCTTATACAAATTCAACGCGTGCAAGAGAGATAGCATTATCGCCAGGCGTCGGCCGCCGTAAGGGGCAGACTTAAAGGGTGATCCATCGATTGCTTCGGCAATGACAGATTTTCTTAAAACCTGTCTTTTCTTCTACGTTGAAATTTGCACAGACATAAAAAAATATTTGATTTGAGTGATCCTTTATTTGAGATCATAACTCAGTGGTTACTTTAATGATATTGCCATTTTCTAACGCTACAGTCAAAAGAGTGTTCAGTGCACTAAGTAACACTAAAACAGGTAGTCGCAGTAAAATTAACACTGACACTGTCAATGCGCTAATGGTGACTTAAGACGGTGTAAGTAGAAATGGTGGATGTTAAGCATTCGAACGATCGAAACATATGCTACGCGCCAAAAATAAAGATAAAATAAAAAAAGTTCTTTAGTAAGTATACCTGCACTATTATCTCTTCTGTGCCTGCAGCCTCTCCGCGCATTTTGATCTCTCTCTCACCCCATCTTGCCCTTTGCGAGAAAGAGAGGTCGGAGCTCGCTCAGACGTCAAGTTACTAGGCGGCAGGTATACGATTTTGTAATTGCAATACCTAAATAAAACTAATAAACATTCACATTAATAATTTTATTAGTACCGAAATCATAAATCCTACTATTCCTTCAAAAACGCGATATAAGCGCAAATACGATAAAAAATAGTGCAGTGATATTAAAAATTTGCAATCTGATTTTCAAATATCCTGTATCAACTATAAGTGATTTGAGTCTTCAGTCACTGTTTGGGTTTATATGTATCTCAAGTTTCTGCTTGAGTATAGACAATGTAGACCTATTTTCGAAAACTCTGTATAATGTGTCATTTACTGGTGGGAAGTACAAATACTCATCCTATACCACAGGGTCCGCCCTTTATTAGGGAGTAGTGAACATCCCTTGTTCTTTTACAAATTTAAAAACAAGAAATTTTAATGTATACTTTTTACTGAATAAATGATTATTATTATTATTATTATGTAATGGTGTGTAATAGGAAGGCTTGTGTGTTCGATTTGATCACACGGCAGTGGCAACACTGCGCGTACCTCCCTCCCTCCTTTTCCCTCGTTTTGTGATGGCGGATACGTAATTTTGGTTCCGCTTAAACATTCATAAAACTGTTGTAAAAACCTAATTTGTGCAAGTGAAGTGTTTGAAAATCATCAAAAGGCCACCGTTGGTAACTTCTAGTGCTAAAATTATAGCTCAAAGGGCCAAGTTAATGTCACACCAGTGGACCAAAGATAGCTTCTGCTGATACCTACTGCTCTGTTGGAAACATCTTGGACGGCGGACCCGACCCTCAATCGACGAATGGAAGACCAATAGCTATTGCAGCTGGATCTCATTGAAGAGATAAAGTCTAGGTTAGTGGACGCCTTCTTACAACCCGATTCGTCATATTTCACTTGATGCAAACCTTTGATTTCATATGGTAACTTACTCGGGTATACCTATCGCCCAACCAAAATACATATAATCAAAGAAATAGTAGATAAAATAAGAATAAACAAATAAATAATAATAATAAATAGATAAATACAATTACATACTTATATATACAATACCTATGATGAAAGAGAAAGTAAGTGCTCTTTCAAGCGATTCTTAAAGGAGAAAAGAGTGGGACTGTCCCTTATAGTGCAGGGAAGTGCGTTCCACAGCCGAATGGCCCTCAGCCTGAACGAGTGCTCGTAGGCGACGGTGTTATGCTGCGGAATACATAGAAGAGACACCGTGTGAGATCTCCGCTCCTTGCCTCTGGAGAAAAGGAACTCAAAACGTTCACGAAGGTAGGAAGGATATTTGGGGTTTCTCAAGATGTTAAAGAGTAAAGCCAATATGTGGAAATCATATAAATATCATCATTCTGAACAACTCTTATTAAGGGGCCGACTTGATGAGAGCAATTTTATTTTCAACTCCACCATATAACTCAGGTGAACTCTAGGCTCGAAATGTACTGAGATAAGAAAAACAAAGTTGTTCTGATCACGTCGGTTCCATAGTAAAAGTTGTTCAGAATGATGTTCCTAAGAACCACCTCTCGGCTTGTAACTCCCTTTCTGTTAGACCCTGTATACTTAATCTTAGAATTTCTTAAAACGTCTTTTAAACGCCTGCACACTAATATCCCCCAACTATTATTTAAATAACATCACCGAAAGTATTATAAGAGAAAGTTAGTACAGGGTGGCTTGCACAATTTATTTATCTTGTATTTCGAGCCTAGAGTTCACCTGAGTTATATGGTGGATTTGAAAATAAAATTGCTCTCATCAAGTCGGCCCCTTAATAAAAGTTGTTCAGAATGAAGACCCTAACAACCACTCCACCATACAAAACAACTCCTTTCTACTTTAACCAAGCCCCGCACTATGAGCATATTCTGCCCGCCGCCGCCTAAAGTGCGGGATATATGGCACTGTGTGCATATTGTACGGGAGCTACCATTTTTAGAGTCGGCTCAAACCCAAACGTTCTGCCGGCCCCGATGGTATACCACCATATGTAGTCAAGGACTGCAGAATGGCCTTGGAAGAACCGCTGCTCCATCTTTACAATTTGTGTTTGAAGAGCGGTTCCTACCCCGAAATGTGGAAGACGACAAGAGTGATTCCAGTACCAAAGGGGGGTTCTGGGTCAGACGTCAGTGGCTACAGACCGGTGGCAGTACTGTCAACATTTACCAAAGTGTTTGAGTCGGTACTGCAGAGTAGCATCTTTAATCAAATGGGTGGTCAAGTTTCAGATGCTCAGCACGGGATCCGACCGAGTCGAAATACAACGTCCAATCTACTTTGCTTCATGGCGCATGTCACCTCGGTACTAGACGCGCGTGGCCAGGTCGATGTCGCATACTTCGACTTCAGAAAGGCGTTCGACACGGTCGATAACGACGTCCTTCTTGAGAAACTAAGTGGTGTAGGATTCACTCCCCAGCTGATGAAGCTATTTTGCAGCTACCTTAGAGATCGGCGACAGTATGTGGAGTACGCAGGATTCACATCGGACTCGTATTCCACCCTCTCGGGAGTGAGCCAAGTCAGCAACCTGGGACCTCTGGAGTTCATAATCATGATAAATGATCTACTGTCGGTTATTAGGGATGCTGTTTGCTTACTGTTTGCCGATGATCTTAAGCTTCTTTTGGAAATTAGAGATGAAGCAGATTGCGAGAGGCTACATGAATGAATGACGTCGATCGCGTAGTGGAATGGAGCCATCGAAATAAGCTCTATTTCAATCTGACCAAATGTGCGATAATGACATTCAGCCGCGCATACCAGCCGCGCCATCACCGGTACACGATGGAAGAGGAAGAGATGACCCGGGTATCCCGGATGAAGGACTTGTGATTGTTGATGACTACGGACTTAACGTTTCGTGATCACATCGGGGATATCTGCAAGCAAGCATTTAAGTAACTTGGGTTCATTTTGAGACAAGCGAGTCAGTTCAAACATGTTGACGTGGCAAGGGTCCTCTACAATGCTTTAGTACGAAGTAAACTAGAAAGCAATGCAATCATCTGGCATCCACATGAGGCTAAATATAGCCTTATGTTGGAAAAAGTCCAAAATATAGTATTTAAAACAGTATGGGGTCTATACTTTCTTCCCCTTCATGTATCCGAATTTGTTCGTGCTGGGCATGGTTGGGTACAATGAGCTGGGAGTGAGAAGGGGCCTCGCACTAGCTACCTTTGTATTTAGGGTGTGGAGAGGGATGCTACACAATCCCCAGGTTCTACAGATGCTGAAGTTGCATGTACCAGACAACTACCTGAAGCCTTTGAGAGGAAGAAGTCACTCGCTATTCCGAGTGTCGCTAGCGAGAACTGGCATTCTGCGGGAAGCGCCCGTGGTGAGGGCTCTGCTACTGTTTAACAAAATAACAGATTTATTTTACTGTTCTCTGACCGAGTTGACAAGGGCGGCCAGTTTTTGTCTCTGTTATTAATATTGATATTTTATATTTAATATGCACATTTCGAATTATTATTGAATTATTGGTGTATTACTGAGTTATTGGAATTATTATTGTTAATTTTATAATATTTGGAATTGTCAATTGTATATTGTTAATTAAGTATTTATATTTGATATTGATGTCTGGATCCCGAAATTTTATTTTGTTTTAAAATGTGTATGTTGTGTCGACTTGGCCAGTCTATAATGGCACAATTACTAATTGGAAATAAATAAAAAATAAAAAAAATAAGAGGTTATAATATGTCTGTAGATAAAGCAGATAATATAATAATAGTGGTAATATAATAATTTTAACGAATCTCATCTCACTAACTTCGTATTTCTACTAATTTCGATTTATTTGCTTTTTAGTTTACCACAGTCAGCATTTTTATTTTTAATACGCCTTTTATTTCCTGCTTTTTAGTAAATAATTGCGAAAACTGTGTAGATGCTTAGTTTAAAACCAAGGTGCATTTTCATAGTTTGTGCAAGATTAAAGTCGGGTCAAGATAGCGTAACATGATAGCGTCTCTGTAACTGACGTAATAAGGTTGAATTTAGTTTGGCCCAGTGCACCTAATATCTTGACCCGACTTTAGTATATATTTCTGTACTCGCCTTTTAAAGCCTTTTATTTAGATATCACACTCGAGCTTCTTGCAAAAAAATAATTCCCACCAGCTGCTCGGAAATGATAATATACATAACATGCAAACCTTACCTAAAACAAGTTATTATAGCATTAGGCTTAAGCGGTGGCAAATAGTTGTACTGAATTTCGTTATGTCACAACGTAGATCACTTCAGGGATTAAAACATTTTCACTTCTCGTAGTTCTTATTGCTATGTTATGTATTACTATATTAGTTCACGCACGCACGGTGCTTACAGCCCCGCTTCCCGGGGGCGGGGGCGGGGGCGGCGGCGGAGCGCGGCGCGGCTCAAACTTATTTGAAAATCGAACACATTTTAAATAAATCAAAATCCGCGATTTTTACGAGTCGCTGCAACAAGACCAATGTATCAACCAAACATTTTCACATTAATTACCTTAAATAAAATGCTGTTTTTAGTAGCCTTACTTTTTATATCTTCTCACAGGAGGGGCGAAAAGTAGAGTACACTCCCCGGGGATAAAGCTGTTTTGTCTTGGGCATACTTGAATCCCTCACTGCTCGCACGCTTTGCTCGGGAAAAACTCATAACACCCTCGATTCGCTCGGGAGTGCAATCTGAAGTCTTTCGTTGAGTTCAAGATTCTACATCGCACCCGTGACATAAAACAGTACTTACCCTCGTTGCATAATCTACTATTTTACCCGATTAATGTAAGTACGTGCTAAAAAATCCGTTATTATATTCCTTGTATATAATTTAATGAACCCAGTGACATTTATCAAAATCGGTTGAGCCGTTTAGTTGTTAACAGCAGACACAGGAACATGCATTCATATCATACATACTTACACACAGGACAAACACATAACCCTTCTCTTTTGCGCTTCGCCGCAGTCGGTTAAAAAGGGTTTCGTAGTGAAATTTGGTTGAAATAATGTTACTAACAATCCCATATAATATGACTAAAACTTGCTTTTCAAAATCAAAAACCTATTTATCAAAATCGAACTTAAGTTTCCCTTGTAGTACATCTATCGCCAAAGAATGGGGTTACAATGTAAGACCAAATCAATATCTTGATGTTAAATTAGCTGAATCGGTACAGAACTTGTGGAAGTGAGTAAAAGTGGAAAACTTTTGTTTCAAATACAACTCTTCGCTAACTCAATTTTAACTTATTAGGGTCGCCCACTTTTGTTGAAAATATTTAAGTGGCCTCTTTGTCGGTTAGAAAGGAAAATTCACCAAAAAGGAAAATATTTGTTTGTAAAGGATGATTCTAATAATTTTGTAATCATCACCCAGCTAAGCCATGAATCAGCCCCCTTTTTGCTAAGTATAGTTTTTAATAGCCCCATTTCGCTAACTCAATTCCAAAACTACATAGGTACTTAACTAAAAAGTATGGACAAGAACTGATTACTAGAGTTAACCTTTATTCTTTTTGCTTTACAATAAGGTCCCTCCCTAAAGAATTACAATGGGATTCTTTCAGAGCAGGATATTTCAAAATCCAACAGATGGCGCTGTAGACTGCCTGTTTTTTGGTCGTAGAGTAAATTATATGTTGAGCAAAGAGATTAAATGATCTCAGAGGGTAGAGGCAAGTTCAAGTTCAAGTTCAGTTTGTTCAGCTTCGTTCGTTAGGTTAACTCCTAACCTAGTCTGTGTCTACCTATACTTCGAGGTCCCCGAGTATTGTATTTATTTTATTTAGCAAACAGTACTTGACAGCTTTCAATCATAGACTACTTTCAGCCAGTAGGTACAAAACCTTCATCCCAAACCTTCTTTCAGCACGTTCGTACGATTCAACGGTTACGTTCAGCGAGTACAGAACCTTTCCTACCGAATCTTTTTTCAGTAGGTTACTTACCTATACTTCTTTCTCATTGACCTATACCATCTGAGATCATGGAAACTCTTAATACACCATAGAATTTACTCTATGACCAAAAAACAGGCCGTCTTGAGAGTCATCTGTTGGATTTTGAAGAAAACCGTCTAGGGAAGAACCTCATTTTTACTTATTGAAGTATTTTTTTAATTCTTTAAGACTCCGTTAGGAGTCTTTTCTTTATTCGAAAAACTTGTCGAATAAATTGAAGTTCGACGCCGTTTCAAACCCTATAGTGTCTATAGTTTGGCTGGAATGCACCAAGAGCCGCCATCTTCTTTTGTTTATTTTTAAAATCATGGAGCCCAATCTCTGGCGTAAGGTACTTGACTGGGGCAGCCATTCGTGTATTTGCGACTTTTATAACATTTTTGTTCTGTCCCGAGTAATTTATACGAATTAAATATGACCAGAGGAGCGGCTTTTTATTTATGAGTCGGTCAATTTGTTGATTAAAATATATGAAGAATAGCGTTATTGCTTATCAAATAAGCCATTTTGTCAAAGAAAAGGTTGTGAAGGTGTCTTGGTTTATGTCGCTAATGAGTCTCTTTGCAACAACTGAAAGTAAAGCTGATACAAAACGTACTTTAGAATTCATATTAAAATAAGGAAAAAACCTGACTCTATCAAAAAAATTTAGTAATATATTATTATTAATGATAAAAATCTTTATTTCAGGTTAACAGAAACTCATATCTATAAATACCTTACACCTAGAAAAATATAATTGATTATTAAAACACAAAAAATATGCATGTATATTATCTAACCTAGCTAGGGAATTTTATTCTTCGTTCTCTCTTCCTTGTAGCGTCGGTAAACGTTGCCCTCCGACCATCGGACTCCAAAAGCTCTACCTGTACCTTCGTCTCCTTGAGACCAGACGGCGGATTATTCTTCAGCTTTTCCAGGATATGACGTTCAACGTCCTCGCAGGTCATTTCCACGTCGATCCTGGAAATGTATATCTTATATATATTCAATATAACAATCTTTATATTGTATAAATATCATAATTTTTCAACTTTCTGTTATATTCTGATTAAAAAATGTACAACCAAAATTAACCATATCCATATTCGTCTCTTGTTCTATCAGCAATATCTTCTCATTCATTTTCCGACATAATATCCAAGCTGTAACTTGTAAGGTGTATTTTTTGCAAACAGTACATACACATACATACATATATGGAACAAAGTTAAGTGGACTTAGAGAAAGGTCGTAATTCTTGCTCCTTCGCGCTTCACCTAGACCATTATAATGAGAAGAAAGTGCTCAGCCCTCAGAAACTCAGCCCTTTACAAGATGTTTTGAGTATAAAGGTCGCATAAGTGATAAGGAGGGTCGTAGAGGTAGCGATAAACTAAAATTGATTTAAAACATCGAAACGGCCAAACAAATTCACATTGAAAATACGGTGTAACAGGAAGGTGAAGATATATTTTCGACGACCTGAATGGCCGAGTCGGCAGTGACGCTGCCTACGACACCAAGGGTCCCGGGTTCGAGTCCCGGTGGGGACAAATATTTGTTTGATGAGAACAGATGTTTGTACCCTAGTCATGGTTGTTTATCTATCTAAGTATTAATATTTATCTATATAAGTATGTGTATCGTTGTCTAGTACCCAAGATACAGGGAATCCTAGTTTGGGGCTAGATCAATGTGTGTCCAAGGTATTATTATTATTATTATTATTTTAAAGGTTTATCAGGGATATAATTCTGAACACCATTCACTAGGTATATCTAATCTAACTTAATCAGCGAAACTTTATTTTTCATCTCTCCATACAAGTTTGACGTACGTACGTAAGGGGCTGCAATTGTTTTAAGGAAAAACCAAAAACATGTCAAGAAAGTCGCATCACTGTCCCCACCCTATAAACCCCCGAACACATTCAAGCTCCCCACACGCTCGCAAGACCTCACTCAAGATCTCGAGAACGGCTATTTCTACCCGAGAGTATGGAAATGTGCCAAGTAAGGACTAAGGACAAGTCTGTCATATTACGGAGCTTGTTATAGCCAGTTCGATTCCTGTTAGAGGGTTTTCGGATATTGGTTGGACGAGTTTGAGAAGTTTCGTGAAGAGGATTTACGAGTAGGTTAGGCTAGGTAGTGGTGCATTAGGATTTCTTGAATTTTATGGAATTGGAGCGTCAAACTGAGTAGATACACTATTGCTGGCTCGTGCCCTCAGCTTCGTCAGCATGGCCTTAGGAATTATCATTAACCAAGAAATCACAACCCTCCTAATGGCTCAGTCGGGTAAATAGTAATCTATGTGTTTATCTATCTTATAAAAAATATTTATGCAAAATTTTATTTTAATCGGTTCAGCCGTTTTTGCGTAATTGATTAACAAACGTCCAAGCATTGTAACTTTAAGAGCTCATTCGCACTGGCGGTTGAACCGCCTGTGGCGGTTCAACCGCCTGTCGCGGTTGGGAGGCGGTTGGGGTAGCGGTTGCACCGCCATGGTTCAACCGCTACCCCAACCGCGACAGGCGTTTCAATCAACCGCGACAGGCGGTTGAACCGCCATGGCTGTTGGTCGGTGCCAGAAATAAAATGGACGTAGTCGAGATAGCTTGTGTTCTCTATTATTACTCCCAACAACGAAAATTACGAAAAAATAAAAAAAAAGATACTGGATTCACCCTCTAATGGAAACACGTAAAGAATCTGGCCAGTTCGCAAGTTCTTTTCAAGAACTAAAGAAGTACTCAGATAATTTTTTTGGTTATGTTAGAATGAGTGTTGCGTCATTTGAAGAATTACTCAACGTTTTACATGACACCATCAAAGGACAAGATACTCAATTTCGTGATTGTATCCCACCTGAGGAGAAATTAGTAATAGTGCAATTACTAATTTCTAGGTATGTTAAATAAATAAAACTTCTTGTGCATTTTAATTATAATGTAGGTCAATAATAAAAATACGTATTAAATTATTGAGAATCATTAAAAAGTTCGACATATTCTAAACTAGTAGATATCTGTGTATTTTGTGAATGTGTTGATTCAGGAGAGGATACAGATTCTTGATTCCATGTTGAATGTTCGCTACGGTAAGTTGGTTGAACTGAAGGTGGTGCTGGTGGATTATTATTTCTAACAAATGATGGTGTCTGATATCCTTGAGATGGCCCTTGGTTGTAGTTTGGCCCCACGTAATCAAATCAAATTAAATTTCAAATCAAATCAAATTCGTTTATTTGCGAAAAATATGGTCATGAAGATGTTACAAATGGTAATAAGTGCAGCATATTTCGCCACGCAGTGGCAAGCAAATATTATTTCTAAACAATATACACACCTATCGAATGAATTAGTATAGTTACATAGAAATGTCATGAAAATATATAATATAAGATACTGACTGATTAATACAATTTGTTAGTATGTCACTCCATGTCATCTTATATCTGTTTAAAACCGAGCCGTACAGTCTAGAAATTCCTTAATATTATAGAAGCATTTACTTATTAGCCATTTTCTGAGCTTATGTTTAAATATTTCAAATGGCATATCCTGTAGTTCTTTTGGTATCGAGTTAAAAATTTTGATCGCCATCCAGTAGCAGTTTCGCTGCAGCAGTACTGTATGCGATTTTGGGAATGTCAGCCTATTGGGAAACCTGGTGTTGAAATAACATGATGTTGACTTTTTAATAAATATGTCCATATTTTGCCTAACAAATACACAGATTTCAAAGATATAAATTCCGGTTAGGGTAAGGAGATTAAGTTTATTAAACAGTGGTCTACAGGACTCTACAGGACTCATTCCACATATTGCTCGTACACATTTCTTCTGTATAAGAAATAGATTGTCGATTTCCACTGCATTTCCCCACACAACTATACCGTAGCGTAAGGCAGAGACGACATACCCATGGTAAGCTAACATTGCCGTTTCGTGTCCCGCCACCTTTACCAGTCTATAAAGGACAAACACAAATTTATTAACTTTCCATGACAATTGTGAGTCAAGTGTTATACCTAAAAATTTCATCTCTTTGGATTCATTTATTTCTGAATTATTATATTGGACGGTCACGTTTATGTCAGGCTTAATTCTATTATAAAATGTCATGTATGTCGTTTTGTCAATATTTACACGGAGATTATTTATTTGCAACCAGTTGACTATTTTTTTTATTGTATTATTTACGTCATTTTCAAAATTTATTGTATTATTGTATTTAATTATTATAGAGATGTCGTCAGAATATAGGGTACATTGGTGTTCTGTTACGTCTGGGAGGTCGTTGATATAAAGGAGGAACAGAAGTGGTCCCAAGATGCTTCCTTGCGGCACGCCGAATCTATTTTCTCTCAGTTTTGATTGTGATGTTTCAATTGTGAATTCTTTGTTTAATTTGTTGATTTCTACTAGTTGTGTGCGTCCCTTTAAGTATGACTCAATCTAGTTATATGCTGGCCCGCGGATACCATATTTCTCACACTTTGCTAACAATATATCGTGGTAAACGTAATCAAACGCTTTCGTCATATCAAAAAAGACGGTTAGGGTGGGAATCTTGGAGTCAATACTCTCCGCCAATATTTTTACCATATTGAAACAGGCTAGTGTTGTTGACTTACCTTTCTGGAAGCCATTTTGTTCCCTTTTTATAATCCTGTGTTTAGATATAAAGCCGGTCAGTCTAGTAAAGAATATCTTTTCGAAAAATTTTGATAATATTGGTACAAGTGTTACAGGTCTATATTTGCTCATATTTTCCTTGTTATCTTTTTTAAATATAGGTTTAACTACTGATATTTTAAGTTCAGTTGGAAATTCTCCTTCTACAAGTGATTGGTTCGCCAAAAAAGTTAATACTGGTGTTAATTCAGTTGTGGTACATTTTAGAATTTTTGTGTCAATTTCATCAAATCCTGTTGTGTTGTTTAAAGATCTTATGGTCTTTAGTGCTTCACTTTCATCGCATGGGGTCAGAAATATGGTTGAATTTTGATTATTAATGTTTGATATCGATTTATTTTGGTGATTTGAAATTGTATTTGAATTTGTTATTATGTCAATAAAGTTATTATTAAAAGCTTCGGCAATGTCATTCGAATTGTTAATTATATTGTCATTAATTTTAATTTTTTGTATTTCTCTATTTTGTTGGTAATTGTGGTCTTCAGATTTTATTAACTGCTATGCGGCTTTGCATGTATTTTTTGAGTTACGAACGAAGTTACTGTTGTGATTTTTTTGTGACCACTGAATACATTTACGAAGAGCTTTACTGTACCTTGTATATTTTGATTTGTTTGTATTTGTCTTATTCCTATAATATTCAAATCTCAGGTTTTTTTTTGTCACACATGATATTTTTAGTCCTTTAGTCAGCCATTTCAGTTTACCGTTACAATTACTTTTATTTCGCAACTTGTATATAGGAAAGCAGAGTTTGTAGAACATTGTTATAAGCTCATGGAATACTGAGAAACTTTCTTTAAAATTTTGTGCATTGTATACTTCAGTCCATGAGAGACTTTGAAGGCACTCCTTGAATTTATTAATGTTCTCCTGGCTGTAATCTCTTTTAAGCGTGAACCACTGCTTTGGGGGTAGTTTCTTCTTTGTTACTGTGAAGGTAAGGACTTGTGCCGTATCATGGTCTGAGATTCCTAAACGGTGCGCTCTTCCTTGGGCCTCGTTAATGTTGCTAGCAATGTTGTCGATGCATGTATTTATTCTAGTTGGGGTATGAATATGTAATTTAAGTCCGTGGTTTTCTAAAATACTTTTTAGTTGTCTTGCCCCGGGGGTATCTTTCAGTGTATTTATATTGTAGTCACCTGCTATGATAACTCTCCTGTTTTTTATTTTATGACGCAGCTTATATAAGAGTAGATCTAATCTATCTAGAAACGCTTGCTTGTCAGGATTTGGTACGGTGTATAGACATACTATTATGCATTCATATTCTGGAATTTCAACTCCGCAGCATTCAAAGATGAGTGGGATTGACAATTCTCCTACCATTTTTAAATCAAAGGTATCGATATAGTTCCTACTAAGAATACAGACACCTCCACGGTTTTTGTCTGTCCGGCAGTACGAAGCATCTAATTTAAACCCTTTAATTTGAATATTGTTTTCGCATCCACGCTTTATAAAGATTTCTGATAAGCAGATTAGGTCAATATAGTTACCTGTTTCTTGAAGTTCATGCAATGCTATCTGTAGGCTATCTTTTTTGCTTTTAAATCCTTCCATGTTTTGATGCAATAATTTTATTTCTGGCTTATTCTCGAAAAAACTTTTTCGAGGACGATTTCGAGGTTTTATTGTCAGTCTTGCTTTGCATTGCATCAAAGTAATAGGGGATTGTACCTTTCCTTAATTTACAACTAGTATTTAGTATTTTCGGCTTCTTTTCGTTATATTGGGTTTTGTTGACACTCTTGTTCTCTAACCTACTTAAATAATCACAGATATTGTTGCATATTACCTGATTTAAGATCGATTTCGGCAATTTTTTTAATGATTCTATAAAGGTACATCTACTAAAATTGTTGCTTATTAGCTTAAGACGTTGGTTTAGCTTACTTTCATTTAAATATTGACTCACTGCTATGCCAAGTACTATAACTCTCACTTTAATCTTGTCTAGGGTCTTAAGGATAGCGCTAAGCTCCACACTCCCACACTCCCAACTAGCGTTAGAATATTGTCCAGACATTTGGGCTTCAGACAGGACTTGTATTATTTTACCTTTTGTACGTAGGCGTTGATGTTCTGGAACCTTTTTTATTTCACTAACCAACGATAAAAAGAAATGTCTATCTTCATCTTCTTCCTCCTTTTTTGCGTCTATATTCCTATTTAGGACGTTAATCAATGCAGGTCCTATGTCATCCTCTTTGCTTTTCTTCTTGTTTCGCTTTGGCACTGGGGGAACAAATGTGCCACTGTTATTTTCATTACTCTCATTTTCTTGTCTTTCCACGTTTGAATCAGTTTCGTTGATAGATACTGTATCCTTTAAAAACATCAAAGTATCGTAAAATATATATTTAGTCTTTTTCTTAGCCGCTGATCCACTCCTGGTAACACTGTCTCTTAGAGTTTTCACATAATTGTCCCTAATATTCTTCCATTTCCTTTGCAAGTCGTTTCCTAGAACAATAAAAAGAAAACTTGAGATAAGTTATACATATAAGGTGTCCCAAAACGTGACGTTAAGCAGGCACCAGCTGATCTGGTGGGCCTGATCATACAGGGTCTGAAACAGTTAAAATAAAAGCCAGCGCTTAAAAGTAATAAATAATAACAATAATATTAATTTTCTTTTGCGATGCTACGGAACCCTACGTGCGTGAGTCAGAATCTCACTTGGCCGTTTTTTTTACTGTATCAGACCCTGGAGCTGGTGCCCGCTTGACGTCGCGTATACAAATAATAAAATGTTTGTTTCAGATATTTTGCAACAGGTTGTACATTCGCAGAACTACATTATACATTCAGAATCGGAGTAAGCACTGTAGGAGAAATAATACGACTAGTTTGTTCTGCAATTTGGTTTTGTTTGAAAGATGTTTGTTTGCCTGAACCAAGACAAGACGAATGGAGAAAAATTGCTGATGACTTCTTTCAAAGAACACAATTTCCTCACTGCTTAGGTGCAGTTGACGGCAAGCACATAAGATGTACTGCACCTAATGATACTGGATCGATGTGCTTTAATTATAAAAGTTTTTTCTCTTTAGTTTTATTTGCAATATGCGACAGTAATTATAAATTTGTAATGGTTGATATTGGAGCTTTTGGTAAATTCAGTGACTCGTCAATATTTCAAAATTCGGCTTTCTATAGAAAAATGCAAAACAACCAATTGGATATTCCACAGCCTGAACCTATATCACAAAGCAGCGAGACTTGTCTCCCATTCGTTTTTGTAGGCGACGAGGCATTTGCGTTGTCTAAGAATTTGATGCGCCCGTACGCAAAGAAAGATTTAAATGAAACAAAGCGAACGTTCAATTATAGGCTTTCTAGAGCCAGAAGGCTTGTAGAATGCAGTTTTGGAATTTATGCAAACAAGTGGCGTATATTTCATAGACCCCTTAATGTTCACTTCGATTTAGCAAAAGATATCGTCAAAGCTATTTGTGTCCTACATAATTTTGTAAGAGATCGAGATGGTTATAGTTTCGAAGACACACTCAGTAGCCCCTTACCAGAAAATGTATCACCAGGGTTAAGAAGGAACGAAAAAACTGCGTTGAGATACAGAGAATTATTTGCCGAATATTTTATGACTGATGGGAAATTAGAATGGCAAAGAAATATGATTTAGTTACAGCTGGAGCTTTTGTATTATTTATTATTAAGGGCCTCCTATGTGTGATAGTCAGAGGTCGGATTAGGCTGACTATATTTACCTAAACTTTATGACAAAACATAAAATTAACATCCTAAAACTATTGTACTCGTATGTATTGTATTTTTGTACGATATAAATCTTATATTATATCTTCTCACTTGTCGAAAATTTTCGGTAATTATAGTCTGCCTATTCCGAGCCCTGGTGATAGTTAAGTAATAAATGCATACTAACCAAAACTCTTCTTTTCTTGTTTTGTCATCTCCTCCTTCCCAAAAATATCTACCAATTCTTCCCATTGTTTACGTTTTATATCTCTTTTGCTATATATTCCTGCTTCAGAGTTCCAAATAGCTTCTCGTTGTTGAATTTCAACTATGAATTTTTCGGTGTCGAAGCTCATAGCTGCACTCGGAAACTGTCCTCTTGCGCACGTGCAAACTCATCGGCGTCTCGCCGCAAACCGAATGAACCGCCAGTGCGTATAGACAAGACGGCGGCTGACCGCGAGGCGGGCCGCGGCCATCCTTTCAACCGCGGCGGTTGAAATTTAGAGGCGGTCAAGTGCGTACGATCATAGGCGGTTCCATATTAAATGAAGAATGCGGCAGGCCGCGCGGTTAACCGCGCGGCGGGTAACCGCCAGTGCGAATGAGCACTAACATTTACATTATTACATAGTGAGAAGTGGGATTAGTCGATTCACAACTTTTAGTGACGGTTCTTTCTCTTTGTATTTACATATATAGTATAGTTAGTACGCGTTCAAGATAAATGAATAGGTCGAATTATTAAATAGGTGCTTGAATATTTTTACAACATTACAAACACACACCAAAATGGAAAAAAAACATGATTTATTTTATATGCAGGAAAGCATATTGATATTTTTCGCGTCAATGTCGCGCAGCGAGCTATGGAAAGGGCTATGCTTGGTATTTCTCTATGAGATCGAGTCAGAAATGAGGAGATCCGTAGAAGAACCAAAGTTGCTGACATAGCCCGTAGGATAAGCAAGCTGAAGTGGCAAGGGGCAGGCCACATAGCTCGAAGATCGGATGGCCGATGGGGCAAAAAGGTCCTTGAATGGAGACCACGTACTGGCAAGCGCAGTGTGGGTCGGCCACCTACGAGATGGACCGACGACCTGGTGAGGATCGCTGGATCTCGTTGGATGCAGGTGGCTACGGACCGGTCACGCTGGAGTGCGATTGGAGAGGCCTATATTCAGCAGTGGACATTAACAGATGAAATGATGATGATGATGATATTGATATTTTTGGGTAACAAAAAGGCGTAACAAATAGTGATCGTTGCGTCTTTTAACTCTGTGATAAAAAGGCGATAAAAATCCCTGGTCTCTCACTGATCCAGCAAAAATTAGTGAGAGTCCATGGAGCTAGAGATCAGTCATATAGCTTAATCAACCACCTTTCCTTTTATATAGTATGTAAAACAGTGGGCGGGTTGCTTGTAGCGCAACGACGTGTAACCTTCGCCGCGGGGCCTTTGTGTCGATAAACATAATTCGACAGCCACTCGTTGTCTTACTAGGGACCGCTGTGCCGGATGAGGCTATGCGAATACTCGGAATTGAATAAGTTTTTTTGAGATACAATTACAGGCCTTTACCCGGATTCGAGTAAGACTGCAGAAGAAAGACGACACCATCTGTATACCGACTGAAATCATAACCATCTTTTGGCTTCGGCGTAGTCGAGTAAAATAACCAAAAAAACATTATACACAATCCCACGTTTGATTGTCTATGGCCCCACATTTGGATTGGCGACTGACCCGGCTGTGGATAAAAAAGAAAAACCCAGGTCTTGGATGTTTATATGTATGTGCGTCTTCGCTGTTTCTAGTTGCCACGACACAGTGTATCCTAGTGTGGGGCCAAAATGTGCCTTTGAAGATCCGAATGGCCGAGTCAGCAGTGACCCTGCCTATGAAGCCAAGGGTCCCGGGTTCGATCCCGGTGGGGGCAAATATTTGTTTGATGAGAACGGATGTTTGTTCCCTAGTCATGCTTGTTTATCTATCTAAGAATAATATTTATGTATATAAGTATGTGTATCGTTGTCTAGTACCCAAGATACAGGTAATCCTAGTTTGGGGCTAGATCAATGTGTGTAAATAGTGTCCAAGGTATTATTATTATTATTAATATGTAATTGTTTATGTTTATATCTAAGACAAGAAAAAAAACTCTGGTTTGTAAAGTAGAACCTCACCAAATTCTACATGATGTTATTTTTTAAATGTTAGCCCCGAAATATAAATAAATAAACCTAGTCTATTGGTACTTAGGTTTTGTTATATTGCCCAACCTGCTTCATACTGATTTCGTGCGTTATTTATTTACAACAATGAAGAGTAACATGTTGCATAATCAGCACACCCATTTTGTTTAAACGGGAGTATGCAAAAATGGAACTTCTAACTGCTCATAAATCTACACTTATTAAAGAAGCCTGTTATTTTATTTATAAAATACCTTTTTACTCAATTTTATTTACATAAATCTCTCAGTATATATTTTTTTATAACTCAATTTAATGGAATTTTGCATAATCTCCTGCAGTGAAGAACTGACACTGTATCGTTATGGCCATAATTTGAATAACGGTCTCACACATGGTAAGAATCAAAATCAAAAAGTGCAAGTCGGACTCGCGCACGAAGGGGGTTCCGTACCATTATCTATAAAAACGGCAAAAAACACGTTTTGTTGTATGGGTGCCTCCCTTAAATATTTGCTTTATTTTAATTTAATTTAATTTATATGTATATTCAATGAATATTTCAAACTCAAACTCAAAACTCAAAAGTACTTTATTACTGTAGATATTTACATATACTTAGCAAACGTCATTTTTTGCCTCTTCTCTACATTGGACCACTGTGGGAGAAGAAGGGCGTAGAAACTCCCACAGATTGATTTTTAGATCTCTTTTAAAAATAGGTTGTGCTTAACTAATACAATTATGATTTATTTTTATTTAATAAGCTGGAATAAATAATTACAAAATTATTAACAGCAAGGTCTGTGTTGAGCCAGACCCAGATTAACCCCATACATTCCTGTCATTTAAGTAATTTTGAACATTGTAATTTCCCTTTTTCGACAAAGTCGCTTTAACCTGCTTTTTAAATTGCTCAAATAGCAATTTCAAAATCTCCAGAGGTATCTTATTGTAGTAGAGAATGCACTGACCCTTGAAAGAATTGCTAACCTTCGCGAGTCTAAAACGGGGCGCACATAGTCTGTGATGATTTTTTAGGTAAACATTACAGCTGTCGCTAAGTTTGGAAAGTGTTGTAAGGTTCTTGCGTACATACTTTATATTTTCGAAAATAAATTGACTAGCTACTGTTAGTATGTCAATTTCTTTAAAAAGCTCTCTTAAGAAGTCTGTTCGTTTTAAATTATAAATTGCTCGAATAGCTCTTTTCTGTAAAATAAAAATAGTTTGAATATCCGCTGCTTTCCCCCACAACAAGATACCATAGGACATCACACTATGAAAGTAACTTAAATATACTAGCCTAGATGTAGCCACATCCGTGCTTTGTCTGATGTTCCTAACAGCGTAAGCCGCAGAACTTAATTTACCAGCCAATTTATCTATGTGAGGTCCCCACTGCAATTTGCTATCAATGGTTATTCCAAGAAACTTCGTATCATTTACTAATTCTAACGTGCTGTTGTCTAACACTAAACTGGTCTCAACTTGCCTGACATTTGGAAGTGAGAATTTGATACACTTGGTTTTACCAGCGTTTAACAATAAATTATTAACTGTGAACCAATTCAAGGTTAAAGATAATACACCATTAACATCATCAAAATCTCCTTTTTGTCTTTCAATTTTGAAGACCAGTGAAGTATCATCAGCAAACAACACTATGTCAGTTAATTTCTCCACCATGAAAGGCAGATCATTAATATATACCAGGAATAAGAAAGGGCCTAATATGGAACCTTGTGGAACGCCCATTTTAACACCCGATCCATCAGATTTTACGCCGTTAACTTCTGCCTTTTGAATTCTATTGCTTAGGTATGATCTTAGTAGATCCAATGCTTTATTTCTAACTCCGTAATGATTTAATTAAATTAATAGCGTATTATGATCAACACAGTCAAACGCCTTCGACAGGTCGCAAAAAACTCCGATAGCACCCTGTGCGGCCTCCCATGCAGAATAAATATGATATATAAGGGTCTAACTGTTGCCATTATCAATATCGAGCAAAAACGAGCAAAAACAATCACTTTTTTTGTATGTGAGCCCCTTAAATATTTATTTTATTCTCTTTTTATAGCGGCAACAGAAATACATCATCTGTGAAAATGTCAACTTACTGTCACGGTTCACGAGATACAGTCTGGTAATAGGATCCCTTTGGCACCCTTCGGGTATTGAACCCTAAAATTGAACTTGTTTATAAAAAAAAAATTTGCTTCTGTTCCTAGCCAAAGAAGTTATATTACAACCTTGACCTGCGACATTAAAAAAAGTTATATCCCCCTGGGCGGTTATAGAATTTTCTAATAAATTTATTGCTTTCAGGTTGGTTTTCATTAATGGCTCACTGGTTGGGAATATTATGCCGATAATAATAATTCTGGCAACTATGCCGTCGTGTTTTTAAAAACAATTACACGGGTCATCAAGGGTTATTCCTGGGAACGATGCGGCGTGACTCATACTTCCTGCAGTATCTTACTTACAGACTCAATATTTTTATATGACAAAATAAACTGAGAGCTACCTAGAACACTCGCTTTGATTTGTTTTGTTCAAGTAGAAATATTTTATTTTAACCAAAGTCAGCGGTATTTTCTAGTAAGGAAATGTAGCGCGTGCGTTTCGCATTTTCGTTCACATTTGTTTTTTGTGCCAATCTATTGATTTGTTCGCTGATTCATGCCAATTCTTGAAATTGTGTTAATTGACATCATACAAACATTTTCGGGGGCCAAAACGTTTTTACATGATTGAATCGTTGATGAGTAATGCGACGTCTCTGAGCAGAATATGTAGGTTTAGTACATTACGCTACAAGGGAAGTAAGTGAGCTATTACGGAACGAGATGCAATTTGGTGCCCGTGCGAGCTTCGCTCGCAAAAGGCTCTAAGGATCGAGTGCACCCGAGATATTTAGACGCCCGAGCGAGCGAATCGAGCAAGGGCGGATATAGTTTGAGGGTGCAATAGCTACTTACAACCCGAGAGAAGTATACCTACTATATACCTTTCTTGCGAGGAAAATAAAACACAACAAATAAAATAAAACAATGTAATTTAAATTCATATCAAAAAACTAATGAGGTACCTACATATTAATTTTAATGTGATTTTCTTTTGATTTATTTGGCAAAAGGTTGTCGATTACATTCTCAGCTTCCATATCCACTTCATCGCTTGACATTTTTAATTAGGTAATTAATTTGAGATAAACTTTATCAAACTTCAAATAATATCGATTGAATTACCGCCATTTTTTATTTTTTTTTGTGTTGGTTGAGTATTTGACCAAGGAGGTTTGCATAGCTTGAACTGTAAAGTTGTACGAAAATCCATTACATATCAAGCATTGCTTGTTCTGCAAAGTAATTTGAAAATGGAACGTAGTTTTCAATGCAGACAATGAATGAATGACATAAAGACTAACTTACATTCACTCTTTGAACGTAAGTAAGTAGGTCTTTACGAGCAAGGCAGGTGCAAAGTATATTGTTGAAAGTTTTGATAATATTTTGACTTGTACGTATCAACTTGGTTTGTATAAAAGTTTACAGACTTTCTTAAATACATATTAATAAACATAAAGCCATGCAAAAATACACACTGTATACATATTTTATTGCGCACAAACAGTTACTTAATTAAACTAAATCAAATATCCCAACAACTGTTAATATTGTTTTAACATAAAAAGCGAACAAAACATTGCATTATTTAAGAGGCTGAATAAACGATACTGAACAATGTACAACTATGGTAATAATACAAAACGCCGCCATTTTATTTTCGGTGGACGTCAAGTTTCCCGCGTTAATTTATTTTTAATTTGTTCACAGATGAGAGTTTTTAATGTAATTTCGTTTCGTTTTAATTACGGTAGGTTCTGTTCTTTTTTGGGCGGTATAGGCAGAGGTTGAGCATTTTACCGCTTTTCATGAGAAAATGGGAATTAAAAATTTACGTCTGAAACGTTGCCAGGGGAATTCGGATATACCTAGTTACTTTGTACGAAATTTTCAGAAAGTTCTTTAATCATGGACTTCTTTCTCTTGATTTGGGTAAATGAATAAACGTGGTCTACATTAATTGCCAATCTGTAGCTATGAGTCAGACTTTACTTATAAAGACTCTATAAAGTAATGTTAGTTTCCCCATTCAACTGCAGGGTTTCCATGATAATGTATCATGGAAACCCTGCAGTAACGACAAATTCAGGCTTTTTGGATGTTGGCCAAACAACCTACGTATGATTAAATAATAAAAAGCACTATTCCGGTCAAGTGCGAACGGTATTTGAATACTGGGTGCCTTGTTGCCAGGAAATATTTTTCTTTTTCATGCGAAGAGTGATTTATGAGAAAATTATTAAAAACAGTGAGAAGTGTTTTTTTATGTGTATCCAAGTAAATGACCCCCCCTCCCTTAGCAGGGCTAAATTTGAAAAAATACTTGCTTGGTTGACTTCTCCCTCCTAAAACCTGCAAAATTTTAGGTTCAAGTCAATTCATTTTTGATTTTCTTACTAACTTCAACCTCCCCATTTCGCCATCTTAGGGGATGAATTTCGCAAAATCCCTTCTTAGCGCTTCCATGCGCTATATAATGAACTCCTGTACAACGTTTGATGTCTTTAGGACCAGCGGTTTAGGCAGTTCGTTGACATATCTGTCAATCAGTCAATAAGTCAGGACTTTTAATTTTATATATTAAGGTGGACGTTAAGATCGCCTTTAAGCGGGAGCGGGACGTCGTCTTAAGTAGGGTGAAGTCTTGTTGTCCAAATTTGTACCCATACCAGCACCAGTGTTACAGTGCCACTAGTAACTTGTTTTTCGGTGGGAGCCTGGTGCAGTCAAAGGTTCAGCAGGGTGATCCCTTGGGTCCTTTTCTCTTCAGTATGGCAATTCAAGAAGTTGTGGTTTCTTTGCGTTCACCTTTAAACGTGTGGTATTTGGATGATGGCACAATCGGTGGAAGTCCAGAGGTGGTTCTGGAGGATCTCGGAAGACTGATACTGGGGTTCGGCAAATTAGGGCTTAAGTTGAATACCCAGAAGTGTGAAGTATTTTCTTGTTCAGGACAATTACCTCAAGATGTGAGCGACGAAATCCAATCAGTCGTTCCCGGAATCATTCTTAGGAATAAGGTGGATTTCACACTTCTGGGTGCTCCTATTTTCCCGGAGGGCATTCCCGAAGTATTGCAATCAAAAATTGATATCCTTAAGGCGTCGAAACCACATTTAAAGCAGCTTTCCGCCCATGTTGCCTTGACGATTTTAAAAAGTTGTCTTTCTTCACCAAGGCTAACTTATTCCATACGGACTGCCCCGATTTGGTTGCACAGGGAGATAACTTCGAGATACGATGCAGTTTTGAAGGATTTGCTGGAGTGCATCATCAACGTAGAGATGTCCTCGTCTCAGTGGGTGCAAGCCACGCTGCCCATCAGGTACGGGGGTTTAGGTGATCGACGCTTGCAGGACACCGAGCTCCCTGGCTTTCTGGCTTCTTCGCATGGTGTTGTGGACCTCGTTACTCACATCTTGGGTATACATGGTGACGGGTTCCGCATTCCTTTTGCGGGGGAGGCGGAGGGCTTATGGCGTGCCCGGTGTCCTGGAAGCGACCTGCCGGACAGGCTATATAGTCAGCGCTCCTGGGATGAGGTCGTGTGCGAAGTCATTCGTGATGATCTCCTCGCTCATAGTTCGGGGCCGGAATTGGCGCGCCTGCGTGCCGTTTGTCAGTCCGACTCGGGGTTGTGGCTGCACGCAATGCCTTCTCCCCAGCTGGAAACTTTCCTGGACGACGACACTTTGCGCGTGGCAGTCGCTTTGCGTTTGGGCTGCACTATCTGCCAGCCGCATCAATGCGTTTGTGGGGCATGGGTCAATGAGTTGGGTCGCCATGGCCTTCATTGTACCAGGAGCGCTGGCAGGTTTTCGCGGCACCACGCAATAAACGACATCGTTCATAGGGCTTTGATATCGGCCAACATTCCTAGTGTGTTGGAGCCGCCAGGTTTGTGCCGGTCGGATGGGAAGCATCCGGACGGCTTGACCCTGGTACCTTGGGAGAGAGGACGTTCCCTGCTATGGGATGCGACCTGCGTCTGCACCTTTGCAGCCTCCCATGTCGGGTCGACGGTGGCCCGCGCTGGTGCAGCCGCCGAGTCTGCCGCAAGACAGAAGTGCTTTAAGTATGCCGCACTCACGGGAAGCTACATGTTTGTGCCTCTTGCGCTCGAGACGACTGGGGTTTGGGGGACATAAGGGAAAAAAAATATTAAGGATCTGGGGCGCCGTCTAAGGGATAGAAGATTTGACTACCGCTCTGGGGCATTTCTGATGCAAAGGATCTCCCTGGCTGTGCAGCGGGGAAATGCTGCAAGCGTCATGGGAACCTTAGCCTCGGCAATGTCCCGGGGTGGTTTATTCGCGTAGTTGTTTCTTTTTGTGTTTCTATTTTATTTTCAATTCATATGGAAACAAGCTGTCAATGAAGATAATGAGCATAGGTACTTGAGTTGTAGTCGTTAAGTATATGACATTTGGCCGCTGGAATCATGAAATGAAAGATGCACAAAATCCTAGAATAAGTTATTTAAGTAGAACCCTGTAACAATTTATTGTTATTATATTAATATATATATATAGATGCAAGATTCACGATTTCGAAATTCTTTATTGCTTTAGACATTTACAAATATGCAAATAAGAAAAGTCGCAAAAAATACGTGCACAATTTTTTTTGCGACTTCTGTTCATTGGACCATTATGGGAGAAGAAGGGTAAATAAACTCCCACAGATTGATTTTAGACCTCTTTAGAATAGTTATTTTCAATAATAGGCAGGAGTAAATGGATAATGGAACCTACAGAACCTTAAGAAGATGCTGTCGTAACTTGGTTCCGCAGCCAAAGTAAAATTTTAACGCGAGTGCATTTCGCACCACCTGGGAAACTAGTCTGGTGTTGAATTATTAATTGTAAGGATACCGTTTTTTTGATTGTCTAGTCTGGTGTTGAATTATTTATTGTAAGTATACCGTTTTTTTCGAGGTGTTTTGTCGACCTCGAGTATTGGAGAAGTACCATAAAAAGGAGATGAAATAAAAATAACACAAGTTAGTACATTTAACAGACTGTAGCTAAAAGTCTCCTATTATGTAACATGTTGAGTGAATAATAACACTTATCTATCCATTGTTTAGTTAAATCTAGAAGGTCAACGTACCGGATGTTCAGCGGTCTCCGGCGTCACGTGACCGACCGCCGCAAGACCGCGCGTTTGTCATCGTTTTCGGTTGAGCTAGGTGTTGCTAATTGCATACAATGTGAATTAATTAATTTTGTGTGAAATAGCAAGAAAATGTGAAAACTGTAGTGGTTATTAAAAATGTCGGTGTTTTAACGGTTGACACTCTCGTCCGCCATGCATGAAATGCTGGATCAAATACCGTTTTTGACGAGTGAGATAAATACAATCTTCCCCCCGATAATAAAAAAGGCGCATGTAGTACAAAAATACAAGAAAAATGGCAAAATATCCACATCTCTTGTACATCATGTTCAAACCGAGATAAAAATGTTTTATGTAAAAAATATTTTAATGCCTGGCTGTCTCACAAAGGAAAACTATAAACATATTCTATCGATGCAATAAAATGGGTTTGCTATTATGTTATAATGTGTAATCGATAATTTTTCTATATTTTAATTATTTATTGAATTATTAAGAATTTTCCTTTTCTTCTTAGCAAAAAAATGTTAGAAAAATAGTCAATATCAGGTTGAAAAGTCGCAAATAGCCATTTACGTCCTTTAAACTTAGCATATTTAATGCACTGCTTTTATTTTTAGTGTTCTTGATTTCTTACTAGATTATCCCATAAGATAAAAGGTCGCAATTGACTACTTGCGCCTTTTAAATCTAGTATGGACTATACTTGCAATACCCTTATTCTTAGTTAAAAGGCAAAATAACAATGATGAATTATTTATAATCATTAGAAATACACTATTGTTTTAACAGAATTATGTGATAGGTACATATAATATTTGAAATGATAAATGAGAAAGGATGATAAATTGATACGACCTGGTAAGACAAACGTTTATTAAGAAACCACAAAAGAAAGAAATACTATTACACGAAATATAAATCTGCCTTAATTCTTGACCATCATTAGGAACTTGACCACTCAAAATTAATTAATCTGTTTATCAGCCTTAATTCTTCACCGTCATTAGGAACTTGACCACTCTTAAAATCAATTAATCTCTTTATCATCGACTACAACCGTCATGGCAACAACCTTAATTATCTCAGGTACATATTTAAATGAAACAATAATAAACAGTACTGTATTTTAAAACAAAATATTTTTTCAGAAAATAAAAGCTATTTCCAAACTTCTTGATATTTGTTGAAAACAGAAAACTTTTTTCTTCTGAGGGTAGTCAAGCAAACAACATCAAAATTTTGAGTCTTCCAAATTTAATTAATTTAATATTATTATTATCAATTTAATGACAAATATAACTATTTAATTTTAAGCCTGATTCTAATTTAACACTGGATAAATAATCACTCTCACCTGAATCAACATATCCAATCATTTACACAACACCATGGATCTGTACACAAAACTGAGCACCAACATGGAGAAGATTGTGGAGTCTTTCAAAACTCGGATGGCGCAATATGAGAAGGAGCTTCGGGAGGCCTCCACCATGTCGCTGTCAAGCAGCCCTCCTGACCTGAGCACTATGAGCAGTGAGTTCACAGAGTTTAAGGCCTTTACATGGAACTGCCTCAACATGTTGCGGTCACAAATGGAGCTGCTGCTGGTGGGTCAGGACCGGCTGGAGATGGGCACCAGGCGGAAGGTACTTCTGCTTCACGGGGTGTCGGAGAAGGCAGAAGAACAAGCTGATGAAGTGGCTCGGGTGATATTAAGCGACCGGATGAAGATGTCCCCTCAGTGTGTTTCTGATGTGAGTGTGGTCCACAGACTTGGCCCCAAGGAAAAGGCATCCAAAGCCCGGCCCTTGCTAGTTCGGTTCTCGTCTTTCATAGCGCGGACCGAGGCGTGGAAGGGCAAGACTGCCTTGAAAGGAACGGGGATAACTGTTACAGAGTTCCTCACAAAATCAAGACACAGTGTATTCTTAGCCGCCAGGAAGCACTTTGGTGTTCGGAACTGTTGGACGACGGAGGGCAGGATCGTCTTATTACTCCCAGATAAGACTAAGCGGAAGGTGGAGTGTATGGCGGACCTACTGGTGTACACCAGCCAGGTTTTTTTTTTGTTGGAAGGGAAAAAAATGGAATTACCCATGCCCAGGAGTCAGACCTCCCTGCTATGTCCGGGTCCCTACATATTGAGCGGGCATCAGCTCGTGTGGTATACGGACTAAAAACAACCCCTTTGTTTTTTTTTAACAGTTGTCTTAATAAGAATTAACTGTGAGCCATGGTGTACACCAGCCAGTTCCCTCCTTCCACCACTCAATCTGAGGGAAAGGAGTCTCCTGCAAAGAAGCCGACCGCTGCTGTTGCTGCTCCTTCGGTTGCTGCGCCCACGGCTGCTGCAGCGTCGGGCCTGAGCAAACGCACTCCCAGCATCAGGCGCAAAGGAGAGCCGCCGCCGCCGGGGGCGAAAAAGTAGGCCGCAGCTTTATATGTCGTCGATCAGTTCTGCTGCCTGAAGTGTTCTCCACAATTGTTCGGATTATACGTGTTTTCTTGTTTTTAGCAGGTAGGTAAGTTTTATAATTTAAGTTACTAATTATTAATATCAAAACAACTAATGTCAGTCAATTCAATTTTATGTCAAGTGATAGTCTGTGGTCTAATGTCATCACGGAACGTGCGGGGCGTGTTCCACTCATGATATGAAGTTGACCTGTATGTTCACAGTCCGTCTCGTTCCTGTTCGCTCGATTCTCGACACTTATTCTTTTTTCTCCATAAGTTTATAATAACAACTTTATGTTAAGTTGTTTCATACTCTGCCTGCCTGCATATTACCCTAAGGTGAGCGAAACGAAATGTAGGTCACGTCACACTCAAACAAAGTAATGATTGTCTGCGTTTTGTTCATTGCGTTTTGCTTGTTCGTTTTGTCTGTGTTGTTTCAAACCTTTAAGGTAATAGATTATTTCCCAACAAGCCCAGTGTGTCTGGGTTCAGGCTTTTTGTATTTAATTGTTAATTTAGTGTTAAACCTCGTAAGGGAGGATATTATAGTTTAGTTTTATATTTATTTTATAGCTATTGTAGTATATTTATTTATTTATTTTAAATGGATATCATAAACAATTTCACAGACAGTTTTTTGTCTAGCTCTTCTAACGGCGACTCTCTTGGTTCAGGAGGTGTCGACTCCCTTGCGGACGCATCATTGTCTAGCAATCTGAAACGAGTGTTCAACAAGTCGGGGTTCAATTTTAATGTCGTTCATATTAATGCCCAAAGCATTCCTGCTAGTTACGCTGATCTCCTGGAAGCTTTCAGTGATCAGATTATACATGGTATTTTTGTATCCGAATCATTTCTGAAACCATCTCTTCCTTCCTCCATATATTCTCTGCCAGGGTTCAGGCTCTATCACAACGATAGGACAGGCAAAGCAGATGGCGGGGTTGCTATCTACTTACGTTCTGACATTCCGTGCAAAGTCATCTGCCACTCGCCAAGCCTGTACTCTGGTTCAGCTGAGTATCTCTTCCTTGAGATCAGCTTGCACCACAGCAAAATTCTTCTGGGTGTATATACACCCATATATATTACAGCCCCTCACTTCGTATCGATTACTTTGATTCTTTTGAGTCTCTACTCAGTGACTTGACTCCTCTCTATAGTGACACTCTCATTCTCGGTGATTTTAACACCTGTCTCCTGAACAATAACGCCCGCTCTGCCAAACTTAAATCTATTGTAAATTCCTCTAACTTACATATTCTTCCCCTTGACGCTACTCACTTTCAACCGCACTGTATTCCCTCCCTTCTCGATCTCATGATTATCTCCAACATAGCCAAGGTGGCTGCTCATGGCCAGCTTAATGCCCCATTCTCCTATCACGATCTGGTGTATCTTTCATACAAAATTAGGCTCCCTAAGCGCAAAGTCAAATTCCTTGATATTCGAAGCTTCAAAGTTGTGAACCTCGATTCCCTGAAATCAGATTTCTCATCTGTCGATTGGACCCCCGTTGTAACTGGTGAGACCGTTGATCACAAAATCCTGAAGTTCAACTCAGTTGTCCTGGGGCTGTTCGACAAGCACGCACCAATGAAAAAGATCAGGGTAAAATATTTTCCTGCTCCGTGGTTGACAGACGCTATCAAGCGTTTAATGGCAAAAAGAAATCGTGCGAAGGGGCGATATAAGAGAGACCCAACCGATAACAATCTCCTAACATTTAAACGCCTTCGAAACCTATGCAACCGCATGTGCCGTGACGCCAAGTGACGCCACATCTATGAGCGTATAGAAATGTACACCCCAGCTCAGGTCTGGAAATTTCTTAAAACCCTTGGTGTTGGCAAGTCCCAGGAATTTTCTTCAGGTGATGTCGATCTCAACGGTCTTAACTAGTCCTTTTCTTCTCCCCCCCTCATGATAGACCCCGCCACAAAACAGGCAACCCTTCGTCATCTACGGTTGAAGGCTGCAGTCTGTACCTCACCGTTCAACTTTAGTCTCATTGGAATCGGCGCAGTTAGAAAGCAAAGCTGCTGGTGGCGACAACGTCAGCCATCAGATGATCCACAGCGTCCTTGAAGAGTTGCTCCCTCCAATTACCCACATCATAAACTTCTCTCTATCAGCTAGATCTTTTCCTAGTCTGTGGAAGAAAGCTCTTGTCATCCCACTGCCCAAAAATTCCAATCCCTCCTCCTTCAAAGATTACAGGCCCATATCTATTTTACCTATTCTCTCCAAAGTCCTTGAATCCATTGTCCACTCCCAACTCACCTCCTACCTTTCATCAAGCAAACTTCTCAATCCTTTCCAATCTGGCTTCAGACCAGGGCATAGTACTACCACAGCACTCTTAAAAGTCAGCGATGATATACAGCTAGCCATGGATCAGAGGTTGGTTACGGTGCTGGGCCTGCTTGACTTCAGCAATGCCTTTAACTGCGTCGATTTTGACATTCTTGTCGCTATATCAACATCGCTGAATGTCTCCTCCCACGCTGCTGGCTGGTTCGACTCATATCTGAGAGGTCGTCAGCAGCGCATTAAGTCTGAAGAGACCGAAACTCAATGGTGTGATCTTTCCTCAGGAGTGCCTCAAAGTGGTATTCTCTCTCCTCTTCTTTTTTCAGTCTTTATAAACTCCATCTCCGACGTCCTCTCTTCTTCGTATCATCTGTACGCAGATGATCTACAAATTTATCGCCACTTTTCCCCCTGCGATGTAGTTTCATCCGTGGAGGCACTGAATGCTGACCTCGAGAATGTGAAAGACTGGGCCTCATCATACGGGCTGTTAATAAACCCGAATAAATCACAAGCCATGATTTTAGGAACCAGGCACACTCTTTCCTTGTTACAAAAACCCATTGTTCCCGTATCATATAATGGCATCACAATAGAGTACACAGATAAGGCGAAAAACCTTGGGGTTATTTTTGACAACCAGCTGTCTTGGTCTCCACATGTCAGAGAGGTCAGCAGACGAGTCTTTGCGTCTTTTCACTCCCTCAGGCGTCTGCAGTACTTCTTGCCGCGGCAAACCAAAATCACCCTTGCTCGGTCCCTTCTCCTGCCGCTAATCGACTACGCCGATGTCTGTTGGGCGAGCGCGAACGAAGATCTTCTGAACAAACTCGAACGACTTCAGAATCTCGGGATTCGGTTTATCTTCGGGCTGCGCAAATTCGACCATGTCTCTCAATTTCGCAAAGAGTTGGGGTGGCTTCCGATTCGTCGTCGCCGAGACTCCCATATTCTTTTTTGTCTTTTCAATATATTGAAAAATCCGCGCTACCCCAGCTACCTTCAAGACCGCTTTGAGTATCTCTTTTCAGGAGATCGGCAACGGAGATCTCACACGCTCTCACTCTTAGCCACTCCAAGGCATACCACTTCCGCATATGAGCACTCCTTCAGGTTGCAGGCGGTCCGACTGTGGAACGAACTTCCTTGTGCGATAAGAGACAGCCCGACTCTTTTCGCTTTCAAAAACCGGATAAAAGAGCACTTCCTCTCTCTTTTGTGATAGTTGTAGTATGTATATTATTATTATATGTAAACTTTATGAACAGGTTTATGTATGTATCGATACGTATTTAGTAGTTTGTTAGATACGAGTATGTATTTTATTTACCGTATTTTATAGATATGTAATTTACTTATATGTATTTTATTATTGTTTAGATATTGTGCTACTGCCTACCCTTTATTGATAAAATTTCCTGTCATGCCTTGGTTTGCTGGAAGAAATCTCTTTTTAGAGATAAGCTCGCCTTTGTACATATGTTTTCTCTTAATGTATCTTTTTTAAATAACTGTGTTCAATAAAGAATTATGAATTATGAAAGAAAATTGTTATTTTAATCTCAATTCAGAAACAATAAAAGAAACGCATTTAACTAAAATGATTAACTTCTAACATTAATTCTTGACCATCATTAGGAACTTGAGCACTCTTAAAATTAATGAATCCCTGTATCGACTCAAACACAACTTTAATTATCTAAATTAAACTAAATAATTATAAACAGTAATTTAAGACAAAAAACTTATTCATGAAATATAAAGTCTATACTTTTCCGAACGAATCTTTGACAATCTGTTTAAAACAGAAAATACTTATTTAAACTTTTGGCACAAACATAAAAACAACATTTAAACATCTAAAATAGCATTAATTACTTAACTCAACTTCTTACAATATTCTCAATTACTACACTACACTTGAAACACTACACATTCATGTGACCTATCACCTTACGCCTGACAAGTTTATTCACTGTCTTATTCTTCATATTCATTACAGAGATCCACTGCATTGTGGTTCACTGGTAGATTGTGCCAGAATAATCTCCTATTTTCTGGCATTAGAGGTACTAGTTTGTCAATTATTCCTGATTTGCGCTCATTAGTTATCCCTCTGAGCACTCTTTTCGGTTTAGAATTTGGTATACCCATTTTTACATTTTTCATTCTAAGAAAATCTAGTTCGATTTCTTCATTGTCGAACTCCTTCTTGTAAAACAATGTATGGTGGCCTCTTCGAAACGTGACCTCGCACATGTCACTTAAGTATGCTCGTGGGGATAAACTTTGCAATTTGTATACTGATGAACAGTCTTCAAATGTGCAAAAGTCGCCAATGTCCATTTTTTTTACTGTGATTTTACGATGCGTTTCCATGACAGCTGCATGGAAATCTTCGAAGTCATAAAGTCGTTTCTTTTTATGTAGTGATAGCTCGACTTGGTGGTGGAATTCATCTGCCGATATGTATGTATGGCCCACTTCTAAATATCTGATAACCACGGTTTGTAAATTAACATCCTTTGAGTTAATGAGATACACCAGATACGAGAATAAGTCCCAGTTTTTATTTTGCGCTGCACAGTTGTCTAGCCATAGCACAATATGTTTCAGGTCGCGATTTTGTATAAAGAATGCTCTGAAGCAGCTAATGATATCATCTTTTTTTCGTCCCGAGATTGCTTCATGCCATATACAAGCATATGTCTCCCAGGGACAGTACATCTTTTTATCTCCCAATGGAACAAAACTCTCGTTAAACAAAATCAATCGCAGGCAAAATATAACCTTTTTGAATGTGTCAAGACGTGGCAGCATAATAACTTTTTCGAGGTCCACGGAGTAATGTACTGTATCATTATTCAATACGTGATTGTTGGCCATCTGTCGTAGTTTGTCTTCTTCATATTTTTGTCTTGCTAATATGTATCGCCTGTGATGCTTTTCGAACGCTATTCATTCATTGCAACTGCGATGTCTGATTAGTTCGTGGTCAGGATTATGAATTGTGTATATTTCACAGAGTTCACATTCCTCATTCCCTAACTTGGCAATAGATATATTAAGTCCTTTTACAACTCTTCGGTAGTGATCATAAGATACTGAATCTTCTGGAGGTGTATTTTCGTTTATTCCAAATTTTTGGCAGAAGTCTTTGTGCATATTCCGTGCATTAAAATCTGATGGCAAATATTTTCTATTGGGTGCATGCTCCCTCCTGTAGTGAGATATCGATGGATTGAAAGAGTTAATGTGATTTATTATTCTTTCATTGTCAATTTTTTTTGGATTTGGATTTTGACCCCGCTTGTCTTCTGGCTCATCAGTTGGGTTTCGTTTCAAGGCATTCCTGATAGCCGTATCATTTTTTCTATTGAATCCTAGAGTTGTTAAAAAGAATATCTTGCAGACGTTAATTCTGTCGCCATTGTCATTGATTAAATCGTACGAAACAGACTTAGTGCGTTTAATTTTATTTTGATTTTGCGTTCGCCTTTTAGGTTCAGTTTGAGATGTATGATGAACGATATAATATTTTTGTTCTTTCCAGGTCATACCTCGAAACAGGTTGTTAAGCTGACGTCTCTGTGGTTCTGAAATTTTCGAAGAACATTTCTTCTTGCAAGACTTGTTGCACCCTGGTTTCACACAATAGTTGGATTCATTTTTTAAATCTTTTTTATTTTTTTTCTTTCAGCTAATTTTGTGTCATGATGCTTACGTTTTCGTACAGTACCCTTTTTAGTTATTTCATTTTTGTTTTGAATTTCAACCTCCTCAGATGCATCTTCCACTTCTGGTGACTCCGTTATACGAACGTTACGCTGCTGTTGTGAATATTGGATAATATCCTCTTGAGAATCTGAGCCACTTGCAGCTTGATTGATGTTGCGGACGTTTTGAGATGGCGGAATGTAATCTTTATCATGAACTGAATCGTCTGAATCAAAGTCTGACTCGCTGCTACTGCTGGTATTACTGCTGCTGCTACCACCATCCGATTTATCCATGTGTGCTTGATTTTGTTCATTTTCTACATAATTTCTCTCAATTTTCGAACTTGCAAAATGCAGATTTGGTGCAGGAATCGGATTGTTTTTCAATCGATTGGTTATCTTTATGCGGCATATTGCTTTGAGTTTGGAGAGAATAGGCACTTTCAGTTTGGTTAGTGAATATTTCAGGTGTGTTGTTCTCTTCCTGATTCTCAGTAGGTAGTTCATAGCCTTGAAATCCTGATGAAGACGTAATTGTGGCTGAAATGGAGTTAGTAGTTTCTTCTTGATTTTAGTGAATAGCTTAGACTATCTCCTGTTAAGCTTGTCGATGGGTAACAACTTGAGTAGTTTATTGGTTGTGTATGGTGATTTCTATGTTCGTTATGGGGTTGATTTACTGGAAAAGAGGTTTCACTCTCAACAGCAACATTGGTTATCGCTCTCGCAACTAACATTAGACCTCGTCCCTTCATGTTTGAGTTCTGCAACAAGACAGAAAATTTCCATGAAGTTTTGAATAAACAATGTGTCCTGGGCACTCTATACATAACTAACTAACATATCCACAAACAAATAAAGAACAAACATAACCACAACTATAATATCAACTAACTTACCAATTTTATTGTAAACAAATTGTTTCGTTGTGGCTCTGGCTCCTGAAGTCCTGACCTGAGTCCTAATACCAGGTCACCCTAGTTAAGGAGTCGTAGGCCTGCATGCTGTGTATATATAATAACCTTTTTATTTTTATAGCCTATTGGGTGTCCCACCTGCTTGGAAAATACCCGCCTTGTATAGAAAATCACGAGTATGAAAGAACGCTAGAAGAAGATTATGGCAGAAATGCTTAAAAAAATTGTTGAAAAAAATAGTAATTTTCAATGTGTTCGATCAAAATTAAATACTTTTATAAAACAAATCATTGTTAACTCTTTAGGCGCGACAGATACTAAAATAGTTAAACTACTCCGATTCCAAAATATTACGTAAAACTCTTACCTGAGCCACGCTCCCGAGCAACGTAGCGCACGCGCAGCACAGGCTCTGTGCACGACTACTCGGGCGCAACTGATCGATCGTCGAACACGCCACCCCCTCCCGTCCCCGATCGGGACTCCAGTGCTTAGCTTAAAGGGCACTTATGTGCACTAGCGTCTTTCCAATGTAGTATTCCAGCGACGACAAAAAAAGTTCACAGCAAAGTAGGACGCATTTGCGTCTAAAAATTTAATTGATATACTAGATAGAATAGGCCCATTTGCCACATGCGTTTAAATAACTAAGTGAATTAATAGATTGCAAAGGCGCATGTGATCACTTACGTCTTACCTTACTACGTTCAGAAGAAAATGTGTCTTTTCAATTTCTGAAGTGATTGAAATTTTCCGAAAGAAAAGGACACATGTACGCAAATAAGCCTTTTCATTTAAGTTTATATCCAATGCGCCCTTTTGGCTTAGTACTCGTACATCATGCATTGACAAATGCGCCCTTATACGTTACAGAACTCCGTGTACGCACGAGCTAGACAAATAAAAAAAAATATGAGCAGATGCTTCACAAAAGGACTTTTTCAGAGGCTCAATGTCGCGCAGCGAGCTATGGAAAGGGCTATGCTTGGTATTTCTCTACGAGATCGAGTCAGAAATGAGGAGATCCGTAGAAGAACCAAAGTTGCTGACATAGCCCGTAGGATAAGCAAGCTGAAGTGGCAATGGGCAGGCCATATAGCGCGAAGATCGGATGGCCGATGGGGCAAAAAGGTCCTTGAATGGAGACCACGTACTGGCAAGCGCAGTGTGGGTCGGCCACCTACGAGAAGGACCGACGACCTGGTGAGGATCGCTGGATCTCGTTGGATGCAGGTGGCTACTGACCGGTCACGCTGGAGTGCGATTGGAGAGGCCTATGTTCAGCAGTGGACATTAACAGGCTGAAATGATGATGATGATGAGATGCGTCTTTTTTTGCTGATCATGGCCCTATATTCAACTCAATTTCGGAAAAAATGTTAGATGCGCCCTTCTTACTATCGGGGGCAGAGCAGCTGTCGTCGTGCAGAATCGTTGGAAAATCTAAACTGTCATGCGATTGGTCACTTTGTTATGAAGTTGATCGAATCCGGATACAAAAACAAGTACCAGTAATAGACCGACTGGAATGAACAGACTTTAAAATGGCAACAAATATAATGATCACCAAAATATTTTTTAGCTACCCAAAATGGATAAATGAACACCAAAAGTTGCAAAAAATATCAGGGCAAAATACTGCGGTAGCTTAGGTGAAGGGTGGAGGGGGTGAGCGAAGCGAAGCCCTCTAAATCCTTCGTGTTAGGTTGAACATGTACTAACAACAAAAAATACTTAAAACATAAACTTAAGTATACAAAACATAAAAGAAGTTTGGTGATCATTTATCCAAACACAATTTGGTGGACATTTATCCATTCTGGCAGCCATTTCGAATTTATTGGTAGTAAAATAGGTGCGTTTTTGGTAATAGTTTAAACATAAGCCTTTTAAAATGTAGCAAAGAAAGGTTGTTCATAAATATTTCGGTTTTAATGGAAGGACAAAATGCTCAAGACGATGCAAAATAAAACAATTCAATCCAACTTAACTATCAGAGTATTTTTTTAATAATGTTTTCCATTTGAATTAAACCAGCTATCCTTGTTATCAGCCGAGTTGAGCCTCTTACCGCCACATGATATGAAGAATAGAGGAAAAAGAAATAAAGCAGTGAACCTGACTCCAGATAATGTCAATTAGGCTGAAGATGTATGGCTCCCGTGGTGTGTGGAGAACAAACTAAACCGGCAAGTGCGAGTCGGATGTAGAACACGAAGGGTTCCGTACCGTATGTACCGTTATCGCACCGTTATGTGGACACAATTGTGGCTCTGCCATCATGTATAAGAAAAGAGGTTTGTTTGATTTGTACATAGTAAACTGTGATAGCAGCTATATACAGCGACATATATAGACAGCGGGGCCTTAGTTATAAGGCCCTTTTGGCTCAATTTTGAACGGAAGTGGCCCATAAACAATAGTGAATCGTGTATCGATCGCAGACACAATTTTTTCCACTTTGGAAAGGTCTGTCTCTTTAACAATTTACTTTGAGGAAAAATGGTTTCAGGAACCTCAACGTCATTTTTAAAGACCTATCTATAGACACTCCACACATATAGGTATGATGAAAAAAATATTTTTTCAAAAAATAGTCCCTTTTTTTTCAACATTTGTATAAAAATCAAAAAGCCGTTCTTAGAATACATCGACATACTAAGTTTCAACTGTGTAGCCCTGATAGTTTTGGAATAAAGTTGCTATGACAGACGGACGGTCAGACGAACAGACAGACATGATGAAACTATAAGGGTTATGTTTAATATTTATGCTTCGGAACGCATCTCCTCTTGTTGCGCGACTCGGAACGGAAACGGAACCGCAGCTGTCACTCGTACCAACGAGATGAAAAATTGGAGGTTATCTTTTCTTGTCGGGAGAAAAAACATGTCTGCTCAGGCGTCGGGCCATTGATGGTATTTCGGTGTACCAATTGTCTAATACAGGTGTCGAGCCTGGTCGGAGTGTTAATCATCTACATCGTCGGGAAATAAGAAGATTCGCGTCAGCGGTTGAGTGATCCGTGTTGTGATTGGACATCATCGTATCGGACGGCGACTCCTCGTGTCGGCAGGCAGCACGCCGGCGACAGCGTCGGGCAGCGAAGAGTGAGATTCAATCCATATCCTACCCAAACTTGTGCTCCTATCCCGTATTCCTGCCTCGAATCGAGCTTTCGATTTCCTGTCTACGGCGACAAAGGTCAGTAACAATCAAGATTTTCTCTCCCGTGCTGGCAAAAACCCAGCCCCTCAAGATTCCACGCCGTTCGGTTGAGGCGTGGAATTAAACAGTTTAACTATCATGTAGCAGGCGCGGTTTTCCTAGTGGGAAATCACCGATTCACGGACGGTTGTAGGGTTGTTTTTTTTGCCACATTGTAGTTGGGAGAACAGAATATCTCAGATTGGCCGGCAAGTTTTAAAGTTCATTTTCGGTTAGTGAAAGTATAAGTGTCAATTTAGTTAACAATTATTATAAAATTGTAGTCGGAAACTACTGTTTGTGCGCATAAAAGATTGAACAGTCATTCTGCGAAGTAACTAGATTGTATTACTTGCGGTAGAACGTCGGGTTCTATAGTACTGCAGTGTTATTTCGGTTTACAGAGCAGGGTCAGGCTATTTAAGGGGTATTGAGCTGATTTTGCTTAAGCTGATTTAAAGCTAAAAGGAGATTCCAGGGGTACTAGATGGGTATAGTTGTATGTCTCCGTACCCTACAAAGAAACATCATAAGCTCGAACAACTTCGTAAATACAAGTTTCACGCAAAATTATCAAGCAAGACACACTTTGTGTAAATAACATTGATTTAATCGGATAGCCATACTTTGTTTCTTAAATTTTTGTGGTTTAAAAAAATGAGGTTCCAATAATTTTATGCACCCACTAAATGTTCGCGTACGGGTTTGGGAAATACTATTTTAGGAATATAATTAAATGTCAGAATAGAAAAAAAAAAGTTGGTTTGAAAAAATCACGAAGACCCATCACTTTTTCTGCCAACAGTACATGCGAAAAATTTTCACGACCACCGGCAAATCACAGCGGCGATACCCCGTCCCTCTGTACTACTGAACTAACAGGCTTCTGCGGGGGGATTGCTTGAATAGTCAGATACCTTTCCATACTGGTCTGATTAAAAAATGGCTGCTCCGAAAACAATATTGCGTGTTTGGACAAAAACATATAAGTAATACATTAATTTTGGCATACTCACGCGTGGAAAGTAACTCCATCAAGCTTCTTATTATTCCTGGAATGGTTGGTGCACTTGTCAAAGACGCAACCAGGCATTTTAGCCGTTAAATCACTTGAAAGGTGGCAGCCGAATACACTGTTCACTGAAGGTCAGCCCGCGTGCGACTAATCCCGAGTGAGTACATTGTACCTCAATTTCCTCTGCCATGTTTGAGGGCTCGGTGCCGTGTCTACTTGGTTTACGTCGATGCTTATACTACATATTAACCGCTAGAAAATACGAGTATGACACTGGGTATTGCCTCATCGGAGCTCGGAGCTCAGCTCCGCTTTTTGCTCCGGGGTTAAAACATGCTTGGTTATTTAATCTTACCTTTTTCCGGAGCACCGGATGATGACGTGGTCACCGTGGCGATCGCTTTGGACAATGTCTTGGTCTTCTTGAGCGCCGCAGTCTCAGCAGCATCCTGGTCCTTCCCTTATCACAGCTTATCAACGATATATGAAGTCAACATAATAAAATAAGTTTTTGTTTCAGAGTTTAATATGTGGCGCGTAAAGTTTATTAATTTTATTGTCTCCTTTGATCGCGCCGCCATGCCACGTGCGTGCTTACAGCCGCACTCAGAGTCGTCTAATCATCCGTTAGCGTTTACTTAGTGAAAGATTTAATGAACTCCACTCTCAGAGACAGTTAAATCTTCACTTAGGATAGTTTAATGGCGCGGATGCGGGAGGGGCCGCGCCCCCCGCCCCCACGGGGGGGTGGGCGGTCAAAACAATTTGGCGTTTTGAATGCCGCGCCGTCGGGTGACGGCTGTGTGCACTGCGATAGTGCCGGTCATGAGGTGACCAGTTGCGCCAACTTTAAGGCGCTAGGGGTAGCTGCCCGCAGGAAGGTAATCTTCCGCCACCGATTGTGTTTCGGTTGTTTGGGGCCGCACCCACTGAGCGAGTGCTCACGCGCGTCCCCCTGTGAGTGCTGCGGTGGCAAGCACCACATCGTGTTGTGCCTGAACCGGTCAGGCCCTTCGGACGGTCACCAGGGCTGGACTCAGGTTGGTCGGCCACAGGGCCCAACCAGGGCCGGACCCAGTCCCCCTCCGGGCAACGGGAGTCACCAACGGGGTGACTGGGGTACCCGCGGACGGGACCCCCCCCCCCCGAGGGGAAGGGGGCAGCGCGGGGGGTAACAGGCGGGATAGCCGGGGTTCGGTCGCCGCTGTCCAGGGTCAGCGAGGACTTCGGGCCGCTGGCTCACCGCGTGTTACGGGCGGGTGTCAGATGGCACCTATGAGTGGCGCGAAGGCTGGGAGCCCACCACCTTCTGCGCCACCCTGCCCGTCGCTCTGGGAGGCGAACAGGGAGGCGAACAGTCGGATGTCGCCCCCATTCCTAGAGCGCCCAAGGTTGGATCCGCTCTCCCCCCTCCATCCACGGTGGCCACCGGGCACACCGTTCACAGTCCGGTATGGTCGGGTACCGGGACAGCGAGGGGCCTATTATGCGGGTTGGGACCCCCTGATGTACATACGGTCTGATATGCCACCGGTGGCATATCAGCAGCCGAGTTACCAGGCCGACGGGGGTCCCAGCGGGTTCGGATCCCGCGGAGGTTCCCGCTAGGGACACGCCACCCACTTACATGGTGCCGCCACTCCACAGACGGTCATGCTCCCCACCGCCTCGGTGATAGCGTGGAGTTCGGACGGCAAATCTTGTGTGGCACGAGCACTATTGGACTCGGGGGCCCAGGGGTGCTTAGTCTCGTGCAACCTTGTAAGACGTTTGGGCATTTCGGTAAGGGAGTATTCACATTCCATTCGGGGAATTGGGAACACGGAAGTCGGTTCCGTTAAGGGAGTATGTCGGATTACTCTCTCGTCACGGGTGGATTCATCGGTGAATCTGACGGTCACGGCATTAGTCATGCCTAATGTGATGGGCTCACACCCTCACGTACGGTTGTCGCCCTCGGTGCGACAGTTGGTCGCTGGGTTGTCACTGGCTGACCCGGAGTTCGATATTCCGGGCCCAGTAGACATTTTATTGGGTGTCGATGCCTTGGGATACCTGTTAGTGCCAGGTGTCCACGTGTTGCAGGCGACTGGTCTGATTTCGGTCAACACCAGACTGGGCCATGCGGTAATGGGTCCGGTCATGCCGGCTGCCCCACGCCTAGCGACTCGTAGTCCCTTATTCGGTTCTGTACTCTCGGAGGTGATACAGAAGTTTTGGGAGGTGGAGGAACCACCTACGGTCCGCCGGTTGGACCCGGTTGAAGAAGAGTGTGAACAGTTTTATCGGAACAATACTGGTCGCCTTCGGTCAGGTCGATTTATCACACGTCTTCCATTCCGGAGTGATCGCCCGCCGCTGGGCAGTTCACACCATGCAGCCGAGACGCGGCTTCTGCCGATGGAACGACGCATGAAGCGTAACGGGATTTTCCGGCAGAAGTACGTCGATTTCATGCGGGAATACGAGTCGCTCGGCCACATGTCGGTTTCGGGTATCGACTGGAAGCGTGAAGACCACTGCTTCCTGCCTCATCACGCGGTCTTGAGGACCCCGGAGGGCAAAATACGGGTAGTGTTCGATGGATCGGCATCAACATCTAACGGCATGAACCTGAACCAGTGTTTGCATTCAGGGCCGAAGTTGAACCATGACATCGCGGATGTTATCACATGGTTCCGTCGACACAATGTTGTGTTTGTAGCTGACATCCGGATGATGTTTAGACAGACGGTCATTTACCCTGACGATAGACGGTATCAGCTGATACTGTGGCGAGAGAGCCCAGATCAGCCCATCAGGGTGTACGAGCTGAACACCAACACGTACGGGCTACGGTCTAGTCCTTATTTGGCGATTCGCACTCTGCGGGAGTTAGCGGATCGAGAGCGGTTAAACTTCCCTAGAGGAGCAGCGATCCTGGAACAGGATCTCTACGTGGACGATATCTGTACCGGTGCAGATTCAGTAGAGGAGGCGCTCACTCGACGGGACGAGCTAGTTGACCTCTTACGGGGTGGAGGTTTCGAGCTCTGGAAATGGATGTCGAACTCTCCAGAGTTACTGACTGGTCTTCCGGATGACTACCAGCAGGATCCCCACATTTTTGAAAATTTGGAAAATCCAAATATGTTGTCGGTATTAGGCGTCCAGTACCAGCCGGTGTCAGACATGTTTTCGTATCGGGTCGAGTTGGACTCCCCGAAGGCCTGGACGAAACGGAACGTCCTTTCAACGGTGGCTAGGACATTTGATCCAAACGGGTGGATCACCCCAGTAACATTTCAGCTCAAGTGTTTTATGCAGCAATTGTGGTCTGCTGAGCTGAAATGGGACGACCCGATCGGCGGGTCATTGAGCTCAGAGTGGGACTCATTCTTTTCGACCCTCCCTGGCATCAATCGGATTTCACTGCCACGGAGGTTGGTCCCCACCAAACGATACACCGCCACCCTGCATGGGTTTTGCGATGCATCGGAGAAGGGCTACGGAGCTGCGGTATATCTGCGTACGGTCGACTCCTCGGGGGAGGTTGATGTGCGGTTGGTCATGGCCAAGAGCAAGGTTGCGCCGTTGTGCACTCGCCTGACCATTCCCAAGTTAGAGCTTTCGGGAGCGGCTCTCCTGACTCGTCTGCTCAACCACACGATGACGGTTCTTCGTGGGTCAATAGCGTTGGAAGATACGGTCTACGCTTGGACGGACAGCCAGATCGTGTTATGCTGGCTGAAGGCTTCAGTTCACAAGCTGGAGATTTTTGTGGCGAATCGGGTTTCGCAGATTCTGAATTCGGAGGTTCCCTTAATTTGGAGACATTTTCCCGGGGAAATGAACCCAGCAGACTGTGCGTCTCGTGGGTGTCACGCTCCGGAGTTGGTTGGACATCCCTTGTGGTGGGGTCCAAAATGGTTGACTCAAGCCAAATCGGATTGGCCAATGAGTCCACGCGTTACCTCGGCGAACGGCGCCTTGACAGTCGGTGTCTGTACGACGCAACCAGAGCCGAAAGACGAGTTCAGCCTGCTGGAACGGTACAGCTCGCTCGACAAGCTGGTCAATGTGACCGCCTGGATCTGCCGATTTGTGCGGAATTGTCGATATTCTGAGGCGCAACGAGTGCGGACACAGGTCCTGACACCACGGGAACGGAACCATGTGTTGTTCGCATTGGTACGGAACGTGCAGACGGTGCACTTTAAGTCCGAATTGGACATTCTGAGACGCGGACGCGTCCAACTGAAGGGAGCTGTGGCTCGGCTCAACCCGTTTATTGACCCTCAAGGATTGCTGAGGGTAGGAGGTCGGCTGCGGAATGCCAACCTGCCTTATGCGGCTCACCACCCGTTGTTACTCCCTAGGAAAGGGAAGTTGGTCGAACTGTTGATACAGGATCGACACATTCGGAATGGGCATATCGGATGCCACGCCTTGATGGCGTTTCTCCAGCGCGAGTTCTGGATTCTATCGGGAAGACGCTTAGTGCGTAGCGTCGTATTTCGGTGCCTGCCTTGTTATCGGGCCAAGGCGGCTACGATGCAGCCCCAGATGGGCGATTTGCCCTCGGATAGGGTTAACGAAATCCGGCCCTTTGCGGGTGTCGGAACGGATTTCGCGGGACCATTCATGGTCAAGTCTTCACAGCTACGGAACGCCAGATTAGTGAAGGCATACCTGTGCGTCTTCGTGTGCTTGGCCACGAAGGCAGTCCACTTGGAGGTGGTCAGTGACCTCACTACAGAGGCATTTATCGCATGTCTAGATCGGTTCGTCTCGCGAAGGGGCCTCCCGACATAAATCCGTTCGGACAACGGCACAAATTTTGTCGGAGCCAGGCGATATCTGCAGGAGGTCACTCAATTCCTGAACGGTAACCAGGATGCCATCGGTACGGCTTGCTCCCGACGAGGGATTGAATGGGTTTTCAGTCCGCCGGGATGTCCTCATTGGGGAGGAATTTTTGAGGCTGCGGTTAAATCGGCTAAGTCGCACCTGACGAGGATCATCGGTGAGACCTCTCTACGCTTTGAAGAGCTTGAGACGCTGTTCTGTAAAATTGAAATGACACTGAACTCGCATCCGTTGTGCCCGCTCAGTTCGGATCCAAATGATTTAGAAGCGTTGACTCCGGGTCACTTCCTGATAGGTCAGCCCCTTAACGCCCTGCCAGAATACCCATTCGGTGATGTTAAGTTAAGTCGGTTAACTAGGTGGCAGATGTTGCAGCAGATGGCTCAAGATTGTTGGAAACGGTGGTCCCTTGAGTACTTGCACATCTTGCAGCAGCGCCTTAAGTGGACTGACCGGACGAGCCCCCCTCAAGTCGGTGATTTGGTGCTGATTAAGGATGCGAACCTGCCATCATTGAGATGGAGACGAGGACGGATCGTCAAATTGTACACGGGTCGGGATGGCACGCCTCGATCAGCAGAAGTCAAGGTGGGGGACTCGGTCCTCAAGAGAGCGGTCGCAACACTTTCTCGCCTTCCTATTGATTAGGGACAGGTTCGGGCCTGTCCGGGCGGGTGACTGTTTAATATTTATGCTTCGGAACGCATCTCCTCTTGTTGCGCGACTCGGAACGGAAACGGAACCGCAGCTGTCACTCGTACCAACGAGATGAAAAATTGGAGGTTATCTTTTCTTGTCGGGAGAAAAAACATGTCTGCTCAGGCGTCGGGCCATTGATGGTATTTCGGTGTACCAATTGTCTAATACAGGTGTCGAGCCTGGTCGGAGTGTTAATCATCTACATCGTCGGGAAATAAGTAGATTCGCGTCAGCGGTTGAGTGATCCGTGTTGTGATTGGACATCGTCATATCGGGCGGCGACTCCTCGTGTCGGCAGGCAGCACGCCGGCGACAGCGTCGGGCAGCGAAGAGTGAGATTCAATCCATATCCTACCCAAACTTGTGCTCCTATCCCGTATTCCTACCTCGAATCGAGCTTTCGATTTCCTGTCTACGGCGACAAAGGTCAGTAACAATCAAGATTTTCTCTCCCGTGCTGGCAAAAACCCAGCCCCTCAAGATTCCACGCCGTTCGGTTGAGGCGTGGAATTAAACAGGTTACTTGCTTCTCTACGAAACCCTACGAGGTTCAAATTAAAAGTAGGAAATGTGCACAAATCTTCAGAATAAATATTGTGCAATGACAAACACCGGAGTGCAATCGTATTGTACATTTGGTTGCAAGCCGTGCGAACAGTATTGCTTTAGGGTTACTTGCACCAGACTTTTGGCAACTGACTTGAATTGAATTGAATTGAATGCACAATTATTCATCTGTCACAATACACAAAGCTCAGCAAAAATATAAGTAATAAGAAACAAGCAGGACATAAAATATACACATGAAGACAAAAATAGCAGTAACAAAATAGGAATGGGCAGAACGAACAAATGCCATGTAGTGCGCATGGCAACAGCGAAACTGCTCCGACACAGCATGTGATACAGGACCTACATGAGATCCTGCAACGCTGACATTCTGTCGGTACCTGATGATTGAGTGAGTAAATAAGTAAGGGTGGGTGTTAATAAAACGGCTTGTGTTTAAATGATTACCAAAAACGCCCCTATTTTACTACCAATAAATTCGAAATGACTGCCAGAATGGATAAATATCCACCAAATTGTGTTTGGATCACCAAACTTCTTTTTATGTTTTTTGTACTTAAGTTTATGTTTTAAGTATTTTTTGTTGTTCTTACATGTTCAACCTAACACGAAGGATAAAGGGGGCTTCGCTTCGCTCACCCCCTTTACCCTTCACCTAAGCTACCGCAGTATTTTGCCCTGATATTTTTTGCAACTTTTGGTTTTCATTTATCCATTTTGGGTAGGAAAAAATATTTTGGAGATCATTATATTTGTTGCCTAATAAAACTACTTATATAATGTAAATAAAAAATAAAGAATGTAAACAATGACTACCTAACTCAAAGTGATATGAGGTTAAGCTACTGAATATAAAATAATAACATGAATATAAATCATACCAAGAAAAAAATATATAACATTAAAATATACATTACGATAGATAAACTACAAATAATAATTAAGATTATCCTATCTTTAGGCTTAGGATTAGGCTTAGCCGATTTACGTACGTGAGTTTGAAAAAGTAAAGGTGCGCGGACGCGGGTGCTCGCTCATCAGGACATAATCAGGCATCTGGCTTCTGTAGTTGTAGTAAATGTTGTTTAAACATAATCTTAATATCATAATCAACCGCTAAATACAGTTTGAATACAACTGAAATGTACACGGTCAAGTTACGTAGTCAAGCGCAGAAATAATGCTTAAGTTGTATTCGAATTATATTTAACGGCCGCCAAATGTCTGGTGCAAGTCGGCCTTAGTACCATGTTTGCAGAGTCAGTATGGTTCGGAAGCGAATAGAATGTGCCAAAGAGAGCGCAAAAAGCGCGAGATAGAGCCAGTAATGGGAGAGATGGAGAGAGATTTTCTCTCGAATACGGAAAAATTTACGTCTTGACCTGCAGCTGACTTAGAAAATCACCTTTTTTCTAGACTCTCCTTAGACTATTTGTGGCACACAAATTTCTGGAAATATGATGTAAATAAGCACATTTCTATGCAGCACGGATTTTATTGTTATCTTTCGTTTTAAAGTCACGGTCTGAAATAAAAAATCTGATCGTTTTAGTTTGAAAACTCTTGTTTATCGCTCATGGGGTACTTTTCAGCATCGTTTAACTTGATTATTTAGATTATGTCTCCAGGCGGAAAGACTCGCAGTGTGAGAGGAAAAGAATCGGGAAAAACGTTTAAAAAAAACGGTTTTAAATTCATTTAACATTAACTAAAATAGCTATGAAAAATTACATAGCCAGTTATTTAGATATTGATTAAAATCACCTGAATAAAACATTTGGAAAGTCTGTACGTAAAGTGTACGTAAAGATCTCATTTCAATAATTATTTTTATCCAGTGAAATTCCTCCAATCACGTGTCGGAATGATATGATAACACAAAATCCAAAAAAAAACTTAAAAAATGATACAAATTTATTTACCTTGTGACATCATTGTCTTGGGATTCAAAAAGTGTCGATTTCGACGATATACCCCATTAAAAAGACTCGTCGTATCACACGGGTATTACACACATTATTACATCATTTTGCTCCGCACATTTAGGGCTCTGTAATAAATGTATAGAATATGAGTCTAAAAAGGAGCGAATTTTAAAGAAATAAATCTGATTAATCAATATAACGGTAAAAATACGTATTAATAATCATAATATCCAAATTTTAAGAAATAAAATTATATAAAAAAGCTGTCGTTGGTGGCTTCTCAATTATTACAGTATTTATCTACGCAACGAGAATGTAACACTGGGGTAAAAAAAAATACCCCAGCCTTAAAACGGATTGTAAATACTTATCAAACAAAGAACAGTTGGGCCCACGTTTAGTCAGTAGTTCAATGCTCCAGGAGGCTAGCCCATCACCGCAGCATTGTAAATACAACTGTAAATTGTAACTGGGATTTACCCCAAGTTATAAAGTATATTTTACGAACATGTTTACAGCCACGTAAATTACACAGAACACATTCAATAACAGCATTGATAAAAAACCGGGGAAAATACACGACCTTCTATTTGTATGGAATAGTATAAATCAGACACCAACTAAACATTTTGGTGATAGAAAAAATATATTGCCAATCTTGCGGCCGTATATTTTCCTGGGGGACACTATCGAATTGGGGATTTTGGTTCTTCGGATATGTGAAATACAGAACCAGATTTATTTTTTATTGCTTACATTTTCACGAATATTAGGTCGAACATACCTATATGTGGTATTGTATATGTCAATTTATTGCCAAAAATCTCGGGTTCACACTGAGAGTTAACAGTTGGCGCGAAAACGGGTTCCAATGACGTAGCATGTGTGGAGCTTAGAAAATGAAAGGGAGACTGACACAAAGAAGTGTCATACTGTGTTGTTTTTTGACAACTTTGCTGATGTGACGTCCTAGACTCCGCGCCACCACTGAAGTCCTGCGGCACCCTGAAGTCCCGCGGCAAAGTCTTTGTTGAATAAGAATGAATATGCTGTAATCCAGAGGACTTCAGTAGTGGCGCTGAGTATGCTGATGGGTTTTAAATCATGATCCATTTCACGGTATTTTAAATTCGTATTTTTGTTGAATTAGAATCTAAATAAAGTGAAAACGTGCTATTTTGTTTTTTGGTGCCAAAATATTATGAAATGTGATGAATATCTTAATTGAAGTTTGTCTATTGTATTGCATTTGACCGAATACAAAGAGGGCTCTTAAGTTAACTACCGCTTAAAGTAATACCTGTTTTGATTTTTCATTTTAAGACGCTGGGTATTGTCAAATGTCCATCTATAAAGAGCTTTTCTATATTTATTAATGTAATTATTCTTACGGACTAAGACGACCGGTTTATCCTAGCAGGTAGTGACCCTGCCTACGAAAGTGATGGTCCTGGGATCGAATCAGGGTAAGGGCAATATTTGTGTGATGAGCATGAATATTTGTTTCTTAGTCTTGGATGTTTTCTATGTATTTACATAAGTATTTATCTCTATTAAATATATCGTCGTCTAGTACCAATAGCACAAGCCTTGTTGAGCTTGCTATGGGCCTAGTTCTATTTGTGTAAGATTGTCCTATAATATTATTTATTTATTTACCACTTCCCAAATCCCGGAAAATTCTAGGTCATGCCCCCGTAGCAAGTTTAAAAGATTTAAAAGATTTAAAAGATTTAAAAGATTTATTGCAAGTTACGGTTCACACTTACAGTCTTACGACCAAAACATGTGAGCGTTAACACTAAATTACTGTCTAAAAAATGTACAATTAATGAAATTGAAAATACAGACAAACACAATACATAATAAATTACAATATGACTTACACACGACTGTTTAAAAACAAATACACAATTTTAAAAAATATCCAGAGCGGCATATTAAATATATCTAATTCTGGGTGCTGAGCAACACAGGCATTGAGTAGAGTCAGTGCCTGAAAAGTGGGCGCGTGACGAGCGTGCTGTGTACGAGCAACACCCGTAGCGAAGAGCGGCCGCGATCGTAACATCGCGTACCGAGCCGGCGCGTTAAGGACAACACTTTGAAGTGCGACCGGGTTGTCTACCTTGTTATGGAGGAGCAGATAGAAGTGGACTTGACTTTTAACTCATAAACACTAACTCATCGGTACGATTCCGCCAAATTAACGACCGATTTATTACTTTAAAATCATTAAAAAGGCAACAAAATTTTAATTGCTTTTTTACGAGCCACAGCCCAGCCACTCGTCTGTCATAAATTTACGACTCTTATGACATCTCTGGTTGCTCTTTTAGATTGACACGAATATGTTGTCTTTTCCTCACGTTTTAACGAACATATAAATAATTAATTATAATTACGCATCGAAATAGTAACGACCCGAGCTATGAATGCCTTTGCACCTGTACACTAGATAGCCGACTAGTTTGCCTGTCTCTGACTGTTGTTCGACACTTTGGGAAATGACTATTTACCCACTAATACTAGCGAGGCCTACGAGGATATGTACTTTACTATGAACGCATGAATGCCAGCATCACGCACAAGCCTCCGTGGGTTTTGTGATATATTTAAGACTTTTGGTTAAATCTTTTTGGTTAAAAAAAAATAAAAATAAATTAATTGTCTTTGAGACAGCGCTTACCAACTTTTACTTACCACATTATATCTCAATTATATCTCAGCTTTGATGCCAAAAATCACATTTCGCGTGGTTAAACGCGCTTATTACGATCGAAATTTTTAACTATACAGCGTCACCTCTTCTCCCATACGGGGTGGCAGAAGGAGATTTGTGCCCACGTTTAGCCAAGTGGTTTTTATTCGGTGATATGGAAATAAAAATAAATGGTTTAGAGCAAGCTTCCGTACCACCGCACAATGGTATTCAAGTTTCTTACATGGGGATTAGGTATCTTGAATTTTCCTGAGTGTTAAGATAGCAAAATTTTGGTTACAAGGTTATTGGTGCGGTCTACTTTCTGACCGGTATTTATAAGTTTGTATGTGGTATTTAAAGAAATTGTGCGCCCCTATTTTTCCTATGATACTTGACTAAAGATCTATATAGCGTATCTTTTTCAAAATGTCGGGAGAAAAGGCGAGGGTAGTATTTTTTTGCCAATTTTCTTATTTTTTTTTTTAACTAAGCGTATCTGGTTTGTACAAAAATGACATTCTCGCAACAAGCCTTTTCATTTGACATGTCACACGACACAGGGTTTTTTCTGATTTTTAAACCAATCATTTTTCTTTCAAATTTAGGATCATTAGTTTCGGAGGTAAGAAGTTTTCGCCTATTTTCATGGATATTTTTTCACCGAGCATTTCAGATTTTTGAACAGAACTCTTAGAGATATTAGTAACGGACGCTATGACGTCATCAGAGCGAGGTTCCAAGTTAACTTTGGCGAATAGTACTAATTGAATTGCGACTTCATCCACTTCAATCACAATGGTTTTTGTAAGGCTATGTACCCATTATGGCTGACAGCCTGCGCAGATTGTTATTCCATATAATGCCAAATATATGTTTAAGCGAAGCAGTCGGCGCGGACTGCCAGTCGTAATGAGAATATAGCATCAAGGCGAAAGATACACTAGGGTACAATTTCCCCGAAAATTACGCTGCAACTTTGCACATTTTCCCGAAACATTCGATATTCTAATATAGTTTGATGTGTACATCATTATCATCATCACGTTGCAGCGAAATGTTGGGATACATTTGTTCCTAGTGTATCTTAGCCTTAAAACCACCCCTGTGTAGGTATATGATTTAAAAATGGTACAGCACTTTTATATAGTTCACATCAATGGCAACATTGGGGTTGCCATAAAAAAAAATCTTTGATATCATTGAGCTGATCTGATGATGGAGCCGGATGGTGGTCACAGGAACTCTGTAATAAAATAACGAAACCCTACCGAGTTTGGGCTCTTTAGAAACGATTTGGTGAGTAGTTGATGGATTAGTGAGGTTGTTCAGGCCTCTCGGCACCCAATGACCTCGCAGGGGCCCATAGCTACGAGGTAGCGTAGCGATCGGATGCCAAGAAGCAAGAACGTCGGCGATTCACCGAGCTAAAGTAAATAGATTCTATCTGACCTGGTCTGTGCTTCGTTCCCGTCAAACTCCTGTCTCTCTGCAAGGCCTGGGTGCACCCTAGGCTCTTCTTGGTAGACAGGTTCTTCAGCCAACCAGGTATGGCTGGCAGGCCAGCTTCGACGCGCACAGTGTTACGTAAATACGAACTTTATCTGGTTCGGAGAACCACAATACACTCAGCTATAAGACAATCCTGAGGGGAGCCCGAATACAATTCCAGATGGCTTACGATTTAATTTTAATGCCCAAAATCAATACGCGTCACATTACGGGGGCTTTTCGTCAGTCAGTTGTCAAAAAACTGCTCTGTTGGCAGCAACTGTCAAATTCAAAATGGCCGTTCCGAAACCATCGATCGAGTATCGATTTTGAATCGAACAATCACCCGCCCGGACAGGCACCCACCTGTCCCTTAATCTACGGGCAGCCGAGACAACGTTGCTACCGCTCGTTTTAGTACCGAGCCTCCTACTAGAACCTCTGCAGACCGGGGGGTCCCGTCCTTGCCAGGGAACAAGTTAACAATGCGCCCCCTGCGCCAACGTAGTGGCGGTAGGTTAGCATCCTTAACCAGCACGAGGTCACCAACACTAGGGGGGCTGGTTTTGTCAGTCCACTTAAGGCGCTGTTGTAAGATATGCAGATACTCGAGCGACCAACGCTTCCAGAAATTCTGAGTAAACTGCTGCAACATCTGATACCTTGACAACCGATAAAATTTTACTCCCTCGAAGGGGTGCTCGGGCAACGCGTTAAGTGGCTGTCCTATCAAGAAATGGCCTGGGTCAGAGCCTCCAGGTCATTTGGATCCGAGCTGAGCGGACACAACGGTCGCGAATTGAGAACGGCCTCGATCTTACAAAACAATGTCGCGAGCTCCTCAAAAGTCAGCGCGGTCTGACCTACTATACGCCCTAAGTGCGTCTTCGCTGACTTAACTACGGCCTCAAAAATCCCACCCCAGTGGGGGCAACTCGGTGGGCTGAAGGTCCACTGTATACCCCGACGGGAGAGGGCCGTTCCAATATCCACTTTATTTACATTCAAAAAGTTGACTATCTCTCGTAAGTATCGCTCCGCACCGACGTAGTTAGTGCCGTTATCAGAGCGGATCAAAGTTGGAAGTCCCCTTCGAGAAACAAACCTATCCAAACAAGCAATGAAAGCCTCTGTCGAGAGATCAGCAACGAGCTCGAGATGTACCGCCTTGGTGGATAAACAAACAAACACACACAGGTACGCCTTGTATTGCTTAGCGTTACGCAATCGTGAACTCTTCACCATAAACGGTCCTGCAAAATCCGTACCAACACCTGAAAACGGTCTGACCTCATTCACACGATCAGGGGGCAAGTCCCCCATGAGAGGTTGCATCGTGGCAGCCTTAAGTCGATAACAAGGCATGCACCGAAACACGATGTTCCGTATGACACGGCGGGCAGATAAGATCCAAAACTCCCGCTGGAGCGTGGCCAACAACGCGTTACAGCCGGCATGCGCGTTTTTAATATGACGATCAGTCACCAGCAATTCAACTAACTGTCCCCCCTTGGGGAGCAGAAGTGGGTGACGAGCCGAATACGACAGATTCGCATTGCGCAATCTTCCTCCTACCCGAAGTAACCCGGTCGAATCAACAAAGGGGTTGAGACGCGCGACGGCTCCCTTCAATTTCGAACGTCCACTTCGTATAGTCTCCAATTCTGCCCCAAACTTCGAGGACTGTACCAACCGGACCAAATTCAGTAGCGACTCGTTTCGCTCTGCCGGAGTCAGAATAGGGTTCAACGTTCGCTGATCGCGAGGGGTACGACAATTTCGAGCGAATCTCCTAATCCAAGTGGACACGTTTATCAACTTGTCAAGTGAGCTATACCGGTCCAGCAGAAACCCGGCGTCAGGGTCCTCAGCCTTCTGGGTAACATGCACGGCCGCTCTGGGGCCATGATCCGAAGATACTACTACATGGCTGTGGGGCCAGTCCGATTCTCTCCTGGCAAGCCAGGGTGGTCCCCACCACAAATGGTGTCTAACGAGTTCAGGAGCCCGACATCCCCTGGATGCACAATCAGACGGGTTCAATTCTCCTGGTACATGTCTCCAGGTCAGTGGGACCTCAGACGACACAATCTGGGAGACACGGTTCGCAACAAAAACCTCTAAGTTATGGACCGAAGCCTTCAGCCAGCACAAAACAATCTGGCTGTCCGTCCACGCGTACACCGTATCCTCCAAAACCACTGACCCACGCAACACTGTTAGAGTGTGATTCAAAAGTTTGGTCAAAAGAGCAGCCCCGGACAGTTCCAGTTTTGGAATCGTCATCCTTGTCCGAATAGGCGCTACCTTGCTTTTTGCCAAAACCAAACGCACGTCGACCTCCCCGGTGGAGGTGACGGTTCGCAAATAAACCGCTGCCGCAAACCCTCGTTCAGAGGCATCACAAAACCCGTGAAGGGTTGCCCTGTAATCCCCAGCAGGGACCAATTTCCTCGGCAGCGATACATTATTTATATTGAGGCCCAACCATTTCGCTAAATCGTTCGATACAATGCAGCCCTGAGCTCCAGAATCTAATAGGGCGCGAACGTATGTTGGGTTGCCCGCCAAATCCCAAACAAGCACAGAGGCGATCGGTAACACCACCGTCTCCGGTTGGGGGGCAACAAATTGTTGGGCCGCAAATTCCTAGCGAGGACCCCCGGGGCCCCACTGTGCCTGTAACCGATCAGGTAGGCAGCTATACGCCAGAGGGTCCCATTGTACAAATGGCCCACGCGCCGGTTCCATTGCCACCCTACGACGCCCCCCGAAGGGGGGTGGGCGTGAATTCAACCGTGGCCGCTCCATGAGCGGGGGGGACATCACATGCGACCGACGAGGACGAGGCGACGAGCGGGGCGACAACTGAGGCGGCGTCCGACCCGCATCCGCATAGCTCGAAGGTGTCCCATGCCACCCGCCCGTTACGGCCTGCTCAACATACCCAATGTCCCGATGAGTCGGATGCTGAGTCGCAACCGAAAACTCAGGGCCCCCCATGTGATGACCCTGAGTGCGGCCCTGCACCTCTGGGTGGCTGCGTGCTTGTGGCCCCATTGCCCGATGAGTCGGATGCTGAGTCGCAACCGAAAACTCAGGGCCCCCCATGTGATGACCCTGAGTGCGGCCCTGCACCCTAGTACCGCCCTGTGCACGTGGGGACATTGGCCCCTGAGTTGCGCTCCAAGTCGCAAACGAATTCTCAGGGCCCCATTCCGTATCACCCTGGGTACGGCCCTGTGGACGTGGGGACATTGGCCCCTGAGTTACGCTCCGAGTCGCAAACGAATTCTCAGGGCCCCATGCCGTGTCACCCTGGGTACGGCCCTGTGGTGGCTGTTGGCCGGACCGGTTCATGCACAACAGATTGTTGTGGGCCCCACCACAATATCCGCACAATTTTGTGCGCGTGCAGTCCCTAGCCATGTGTGGCCCGAGGCACAGGAAACACCAGCTCCGCTGCTTGGCCATCCGGCGCCGTCCCTCAACCCTAAGTTCCCCGAACTTATTGCAATCGGCCACAGCATGGCCAATCTGCCTACAACATGGGCAGGTCTCACTATGTGGGGTCAATGCACTCACAGACCCATACGACTGCCGGTTGGTGCGGTCCTTCCTCGTCGGAGGGCCCCTAATCACAGCGCTCCCGGCAGCTCTCTGTGGCTCCGAAGGATGGGTGGCCGTCAACCCCAAATTCTCTGCCCGTCGAGCCTCCTCTTCCAAAAATCCGACCAAGTCGGAGAAGGCGGGCAGGTCCTCGGCCGACCTCCCGTGAGACTGTTCGAAACGAGTCTGCACGTCAGCGGGTAGGCGGGAAAGTACAATGTACAGCAATAGGTACGACCATTCACCAACCGGAAGTCCAAGATTCTCTAGGGCCTTGGTGACGGACAACAACGGGTTCAAAACCTCCGTCTGTATGGCCCCGACCTTGTTCACAACCATCAACTGCTTCCGCCTGCGCGGACAATTCGAGCACCCTGTTGTAGCGTTCCTTAACGTCCATAGACCGCTCCAATACCACATCATGCCTATCTAAACGGTCTATCAGACCGTGTGCGGAGGAAAACCATCTGAGCTCCTTAGAAACACCCTTCTGTATTTCAGACAACGACATGATCGGAACGATACTTACTCACAATTTGCAGTAACTCAATTATATTGGACCCTCCAGTCTACAACACAAACGAGGGAACCCTAATCTATAACTTAAACAATGCTGATTTCCCCAAACAATAGAAACCGAGTTTTATATCTACACAAATTCTGTAAACAACAATTTAGTTTCCCTATATCATATAACACACACAGATAGTCAATATTAGTTCAAGTTATAAATTGCTATAAACTGAAAACAATGTCCAAACATTCATTAGCATTACTAGACCACTAATAGATTGACTAACTGGTAACTGGTACTTCAATGCAAATTTCAATTCACCTACAATGTACCTGTAATGTAATTACTATTCTGAGTCACATCTCAGTACAACTGGTCATTTAGGGAAAACTGTTATATCTGTCTGTCTACTACCAGCAATAGACTTATAGCTTACAACACTACCAATCTATGTGGATACAGGAACAATACCAAGTTAGCTAATAACCGCCTATACCTACAGATTGATAGTCCCAAATCGTGGGTTCCTGGAGCCCTTGACGGCTGCAAATCTCAGGAAACCACGCTCTTGCTACCAAAATGTTCAGGCCTCTCGGCACCCAATGACCTCGCAGGGGCCCATAGCTACGAGGTAGCGTAGCGATCGGATGCCAAGAAGCAAGAACGTCGGCGATTCACCGATCTAAAGTAAATAGATTCTATCTGACCTGGTCTGTGCTTCGTTCCCGTCAAACTCCTGTCTCTCTGCAAGGCCTGGGTGCACCCTAGGCTCTTCTTGGTAGACAGGTTCTTCAGCCAACCAGGTATGGCTGGCAGGCCAGCTTCGACGCGCACAGTGTTACGTAAATACGAACTTTATCTGGTTCGGAGAACCACAATACACTCAGCTATAAGACAATCCTGAGGGGAGCCCGAATACAATTCCAGATGGCTTACGATTTAATTTTAATGCCCAAAATCAATACGCGTCACATTACGGGGGCTTTTCGTCAGTCAGTTGTCAAAAAACTGCTCTGTTGGCAGCAACTGTCAAATTCAAAATGGCCGTTCCGAAACCATCGATCGACTATCGATTTTGAATCGAACAATCACCCGCCCGGACAGGCACCCACCTGTCCCTTAATCTACGGGCAGCCGAGACAACGTTGCTACCGCTCGTTTTAGTACCGAGCCTCCTACTAGAACCTCTGCAGACCGGGGGGTCCCGTCCTTGCCAGGGAACAAGTTAACAATGCGCCCCCTGCGCCAACGTAGTGGCGGTAGGTTAGCATCCTTAACCAGCACGAGGTCACCAACACTAGGGGGGCTGGTTTTGTCAGTCCACTTAAGGCGCTGTTGTAAGATATGCAGATACTCGAGCGACCAACGCTTCCAGAAATTCTGAGTAAACTGCTGCAACATCTGATACCTTGACAACCGATAAAATTTCACTCCCTCGAAGGGGTGCTCGGGCAACGCGTTAAGTGGCTGTCCTATCAAGAAATGGCCTGGGTCAGAGCCTCCAGGTCATTTGGATCCGAGCTGAGCGGACACAACGGTCGCGAATTGAGAACGGCCTCGATCTTACAAAACAATGTCGCGAGCTCCTCAAAAGTCAGCGCGGTCTGACCTACTATACGCCCTAAGTGCGTCTTCGCTGACTTAACTACGGCCTCAAAAATCCCACCCCAGTGGGGGCAACTCGGTGGGCTGAAGGTCCACTGTATACCCCGACGGGAGAGGGCCGTTCCAATATCCACTTTATTTACATTCAAAAAGTTGACTATCTCTCGTAAGTATCGCTCCGCACCGACGTAGTTAGTGCCGTTATCAGAGCGGATCAAAGTTGGAAGTCCCCTTCGAGAAACAAACCTATCCAAACAAGCAATGAAAGCCTCTGTCGAGAGATCAGCAACGAGCTCGAGATGTACCGCCTTGGTGGATAAACAAACAAACACACACAGGTACGCCTTGTATTGCTTAGCGTTACGCAATCGTGAACTCTTCACCATAAACGGTCCTGCAAAATCCGTACCAACACCTGAAAACGGTCTGACCTCATTCACACGATCAGGGGGCAAGTCCCCCATGAGAGGTGGCATCGTGGCAGCCTTAAGTCGATAACAAGGCATGCACCGAAACACGATGTTCCGTATGACACGGCGGGCAGATAAGATCCAAAACTCCCGCTGGAGCGTGGCCAACAACGCGTTACAGCCGGCATGCGCGTTTTTAATATGACGATCAGTCACCAGCAATTCAACTAACTGTCCCCCCTTGGGGAGCAGAAGTGGGTGACGAGCCGAATACGACAGATTCGCATTGCGCAATCTTCCTCCTACCCGAAGTAACCCGGTCGAATCAACAAAGGGGTTGAGACGCGCGACGGCTCCCTTCAATTTCGAACGTCCACTTCGTATAGTCTCCAATTCTGCCCCAAACTTCGAGGACTGTACCAACCGGACCAAATTCAGTAGCGACTCGTTTCGCTCTGCCGGAGTCAGAATAGGGTTCAACGTTCGCTGATCGCGAGGGGTACGACAATTTTGAGCGAATCTCCTAATCCAAGTGGACACGTTTATCAACTTGTCAAGTGAGCTATACCGGTCCAGCAGAAACCCGGCGTCAGGGTCCTCAGCCTTCTGGGTAACATGCACGGCCGCTCTGGGGCCATGATCCGAAGATACTACTACATGGCTGTGGGGCCAGTCCGATTCTCTCCTGGCAAGCCAGGGTGGTCCCCACCACAAATGGTGTCTAACGAGTTCAGGAGCCCGACATCCCCTGGATGCACAATCAGACGGGTTCAATTCTCCTGGTACATGTCTCCAGGTCAGTGGGACCTCAGACGACACAATCTGGGAGACACGGTTCGCAACAAAAACCTCTAAGTTATGGACCGAAGCCTTCAGCCAGCACAAAACAATCTGGCTGTCCGTCCACGCGTACACCGTATCCTCCAAAACCACTGACCCACGCAACACTGTTAGAGTGTGATTCAAAAGTTTGGTCAAAAGAGCAGCCCCGGACAGTTCCAGTTTTGGAATCGTCATCCTTGTCCGAATAGGCGCTACCTTGCTTTTTGCCAAAACCAAACGCACGTCGACCTCCCCGGTGGAGGTGACGGTTCGCAAATAAACCGCTGCCGCAAACCCTCGTTCAGAGGCATCACAAAACCCGTGAAGGGTTGCCCTGTAATCCCCAGCAGGGACCAATTTCCTCGGCAGCGATACATTATTTATATTGAGGCCCAACCATTTCGCTAAATCGTTCGATACAATGCAGCCCTGAGCTCCAGAATCTAATAGGGCGCGAACGTATGTTGGGTTGCCCGCCAAATCCCAAACAAGCACAGAGGCGATCGGTAACACCACCGTCTCCGGTTGGGGGGCAACAAATTGTTGGGCCGCAAATTCCTAGCGAGGACCCCCGGGGCCCCACTGTGCCTGTAACCGATCAGGTAGGCAGCTATACGCCAGAGGGTCCCATTGTACAAATGGCCCACGCGCCGGTTCCATTGCCACCCTACGACGCCCCCCGAAGGGGGGTGGGCGTGAATTCAACCGTGGCCGCTCCATGAGCGGGGGGGACATCACATGCGACCGACGAGGACGAGGCGACGAGCGGGGCGACAACTGAGGCGGCGTCCGACCCGCATCCGCATAGCTCGAAGGTGTCCCATGCCACCCGCCCGTTACGGCCTGCTCAACATACCCAATGTCCCGATGAGTCGGATGCTGAGTCGCAACCGAAAACTCAGGGCCCCCCATGTGATGACCCTGAGTGCGGCCCTGCACCTCTGGGTGGCTGCGTGCTTGTGGCCCCATTGCCCGATGAGTCGGATGCTGAGTCGCAACCGAAAACTCAGGGCCCCCCATGTGATGACCCTGAGTGCGGCCCTGCACCCTAGTACCGCCCTGTGCACGTGGGGACATTGGCCCCTGAGTTGCGCTCCAAGTCGCAAACGAATTCTCAGGGCCCCATTCCGTATCACCCTGGGTACGGCCCTGTGGACGTGGGGACATTGGCCCCTGAGTTACGCTCCGAGTCGCAAACGAATTCTCAGGGCCCCATGCCGTGTCACCCTGGGTACGGCCCTGTGGTGGCTGTTGGCCGGACCGGTTCATGCACAACAGATTGTTGTGGGCCCCACCACAATATCCGCACAATTTTGTGCGCGTGCAGTCCCTAGCCATGTGTGGCCCGAGGCACAGGAAACACCAGCTCCGCTGCTTGGCCATCCGGCGCCGTCCCTCAACCCTAAGTTCCCCGAACTTATTGCAATCGGCCACAGCATGGCCAATCTGCCTACAACATGGGCAGGTCTCACTATGTGGGGTCAATGCACTCACAGACCCATACGACTGCCGGTTGGTGCGGTCCTTCCTCGTCGGAGGGCCCCTAATCACAGCGCTCCCGGCAGCTCTCTGTGGCTCCGAAGGATGGGTGGCCGTCAACCCCAAATTCTCTGCCCGTCGAGCCTCCTCTTCCAAAAATCCGACCAAGTCGGAGAAGGCGGGCAGGTCCTCGGCCGACCTCCCGTGAGACTGTTCGAAACGAGTCTGCACGTCAGCGGGTAGGCGGGAAAGTACAATGTACAGCAATAGGTACGACCATTCACCAACCGGAAGTCCAAGATTCTCTAGGGCCTTGGTGACGGACAACAACGGGTTCAAAACCTCCGTCTGTATGGCCCCGACCTTGTTCACAACCATCAACTGCTTCCGCCTGCGCGGACAATTCGAGCACCCTGTTGTAGCGTTCCTTAACGTCCATAGACCGCTCCAATACCACATCATGCCTATCTAAACGGTCTATCAGACCGTGTGCGGAGGAAAACCATCTGAGCTCCTTAGAAACACCCTTCTGTATTTCAGACAACGACATGATCGGAACGATACTTACTCACAATTTGCAGTAACTCAATTATATTGGACCCTCCAGTCTACAACACAAACGAGGGAACCCTAATTTATAACTTAAACAATGCTGATTTCCCCAAACAATAGAAACCGAGTTTTATATCTACACAAATTCTGTAAACAACAATTTAGTTTCCCTATATCATATAACACACACAGATAGTCAATATTAGTTCAAGTTATAAATTGCTATAAACTGAAAACAATGTCCAAACATTCATTAGCATTACTAGACCACTAATAGATTGACTAACTGGTAACTGGTACTTCAATGCAAATTTCAATTCACCTACAATGTACCTGTAATGTAATTACTATTCTGAGTCACATCTCAGTACAACTGGTCATTTAGGGAAAACTGTTATATCTGTCTGTCTACTACCAGCAATAGACTTATAGCTTACAACACTACCAATCTATGTGGATACAGGAACAATACCAAGTTAGCTAATAACCGCCTATACCTACAGATTGATAGTCCCAAATCGTGGGTTCCTGGAGCCCTTGACGGCTGCAAATCTCAGGAAACCACGCTCTTGCTACCAAAATGTTCAGGCCTCTCGGCACCCAATGACCTCGCAGGGGCCCATAGCTACGAGGTAGCGTAGCGATCGGATGCCAAGAAGCAAGAACGTCGGCGATTCACCGATCTAAAGTAAATAGATTCTATCTGACCTGGTCTGTGCTTCGTTCCCGTCAAACTCCTGTCTCTCTGCAAGGCCTGGGTGCACCCTAGGCTCTTCTTGGTAGACAGGTTCTTCAGCCAACCAGGTATGGCTGGCAGGCCAGCTTCGACGCGCACAGTGTTACGTAAATACGAACTTTATCTGGTTCGGAGAACCACAATACACTCAGCTATAAGACAATCCTGAGGGGAGCCCGAATACAATTCCAGATGGCTTACGATTTAATTTTAATGCCCAAAATCAATACGCGTCACATTACGGGGGCTTTTCGTCAGTCAGTTGTCAAAAAACTGCTCTGTTGGCAGCAACTGTCAAATTCAAAATGGCCGTTCCGAAACCATCGATCGAGTATCGATTTTGAATCGAACAGAGGTTATTGAGCTGATCTGATGATATGTCCTAAAGGTGGATAGTGCAACTCTTCAACGGCTCATAGTAAACCCCTCAAGTTTGGACTCGTCTGATTTGTTTTACCGTGACAAATACATGCGTATTTTTTTTTCAAACTACCTATTATTATTTATGTTTCAAGATCGTGTGATAAAAAAAACGTGGGGTATCTTTATATTAAGTGGAGTAACTTCCATGAACTGAGTTGGTTGACCTATACAAAGACCAACTTAGTAATTTACTAAAGCTGTAAATACCGAGACAGCACCGAAATGGTTTTCAGAGACGGTATTTATAACTCTTGCTTTATTAGTGGGCATAGATAAGGTATTTGCTAGATGGTGAAAACATTTTTTGTGTACAATTGGACTGTACAGGGGGAACCGGAAGAAGACCTGTAGTTAAATTCAATATCTCTGACTGGTATGGCGATTTGGAACGTGATTGCAATCGTGAAATTACATTGTCAAACTTGCGATGTAGTTCGTCCAAACCCTAAAAAAATCAGTCCCAATCGCATTAAAAATCGCTTGAAATTAAAGCTCCTGTCAAAAAATTGTGCTCTGAAGCAATGCACATCATTCAAAATGTAAAGCAGAAAGCGCAGCTTTTTTGTCTAATGAGGTTTTGCAGGCACTACTATGATTATATATGATACAATAAATTTATTTATTGAGTTTATCTAATATTTCAATGATATTTGTGGAAACTAAACATGAACTAAAATCACTAAGTCGAAGCGCAAACCTCTAGTAGTAAGAGTATCTTTACAAATTGTACCAAACGATGTGCTGGATTGTATACCAATTCTAGTCCCTCTTAGCTCGCCTAATAATTACTTCAGATATGTTATTTTAATTTCCTAGTCAAGTAACCAATAATTGTGCATTGTGTTTACTTTCATCTAGGAAATGTGCCCATGTATCGGAAAATCGGAAGCTATTTGTTCAAATTCTGTCTATTCAAACAGTACTTAAGTTTATCTGTGCGTTTCCGCCATTCATCAAATAGACTTTCCACATTCAGTACCGATCGGCACGCAGATAACACTTCGACTAGACCGATATCGATCATCGATTTCGAATTCCGACTGATGCGGTTTATGTCGTCGTTTTATAGCTTCCGATGTTGGTTTCATTGTTGCTTTCATTCCAGCACAAGAGAATGATATTAAAATCAAGTGATTCGAATAAAGAACATCACGACTTCAACAGCTGCGCAACTGAGCTTTTGCAACCCCGGACAAGAACTACTATAGAGCTTTAGGCTTAAACTGAAAAAAGTGTTTGTGTGATTGACAGGTGTCAGCGATAGGTGTGAGAGAAGAGCTTCGCGCTTCCAGCCTCTGTGATCCCACTCACACAAACGCATTTTTCAGCTTAAACCAACCAAAATCACTATAGGTACTATCCATTTCCCAAATTAACCCTTTACCGGCCAACGCCTGGACCTGGTTATGTATAAGGTAATAAAATTCAAAAGCCATATAGTTAGTTGAACTTATATAGACATTCGTTCTTAACGATGATTACAACATTTTTTTTGTTCTTGAGTTTGTATAAAACAATTATCCTTGGTGGATAGCTGATAAAAGAAGGAACTTTTTCAATCAATTTGTACGCCCAGTGTCATAGTTCATTGATGAAATAGGTACCTATTATATATGTTTTTTATTTGTTTTTCTCATCATGTGATTTAATGGGCGCACTGCATCACAATGAAGAGTGTTTTTTTGAGATACTTCACAGAATCGTTGTTGTATTAACTATCAAACGACATTTGAAAAGTTACCCATAGTAATTCATAATTAATAACTTTGCGAACATTTTGAGAAAATTTTACCTGAATTACTCGCAGTCCCTTATTTTTCGGATAGGGTATTATGGAGATAAATTTGTTGGAAATGGACTCTACTTTAACCCCTCACAACAAATTCCAAATTGCAAATTACAAATGTCTTTATTGCTGTGTAGATATTTACCTATACTTAGCAATCGTAATTTTTTGCCACTTCTCTACATTGGACCACTGTGAGAGAAGAAGGGCGTAGAAACTCCCACAGATTGATTTTTAGATCTCTTTTAAATATTGTTTGTGCTTAACTCTTAAGTATTTTAATATGAAGTATCATAATTAATAGGCAGGAATAAATAATTACAAAATTATTAACAGCAAGATCTGTGTTGCTCCAGATTAACCCCATACAGTCCCGACATTTAAGTAATCTTGAACATTGTAATATCTCTTTCTCGAAAAAGTCGCTTTAACATGCTTTTTAAATCGCTCAAATGGCAATTTCAAGATATCTGAAACATATGTATCGAACAACCAATCACCCTGTATATTAATCAATCAACTGTTAAACTTATGAAAATATATATTATGCTATGCTGTACAAATCGGTTAACTAAAGCTGGCACGTTCACAGTACTCACACTAATGTAATGTAACTATACAATATGTTTAAAATGAATATTCCAACCTCTAAATAGGTAAACAATCATAATAACGCGCGTCGATTGACACGTGACACGAATGCAAAAAAGTTCACTCGATATTTATAAGCAGTGGCAAAAGCAAAACAATAACTATTTCCCTCATACACATAAGTTTGACCGCGCGCGAAAGAAACAAGCAGGTTATTCTTGATGCCCATGCAGTGCAACGGTTCGCCGCGCGCTTATTCACAGATACCACACAGGCGCAACGTGTAAATGTGTTGAACGTGCCAGCTTTAGTTAACCGATCTCTACATTCTCGTAATTGGTGCAAAAGTTTGTGTTATGAAGCTGAACATGTTTGTCAATGATAAGAGTATCTATAGCATTGTTGGAATGTCCTTCCTAAAAATCAAAGTGGAACCTTAAATTAAATGTAGCTACATTTAATTTAAATTTCCACTTTTATTTTTGAAACGGTTACTATACTTTTTACCCGCAAGCGTGAAGTCCCCACATGACAGCTCTCCGTGAGCTCTATTTTTGAATTGCTCGCATGACTTTTATGTCAGGCGAACGCTTTTTTCTACTGAGTTTCCTTCGACATCCGAAATTTCGTATTTTTCAGTCATTCGCCTGCAACGAGTGGTCAGCACCACTCGTTGCGCTAGTTGAATAGTAGAATAAACGTCAAATACGTCAAAGCTGATGTCAACACAATTTGAAGTGTCAGTGTTTGCTGTTTTCGCGCGTTTTTCCAAATTTGAATACAAAACGTCAAATATGTGACATTTGCGACAGATTGAACAGCCCGATTTGTTCTGTATTATTGCTATGATTTAGTATGTAGGTTAATAAAACAGGTAATCGTCATACAGCCTATGATATAAGAGCATTTAACGTTCCGTTTCCTATGCGATAGTTACCGGTTTTGACTTTTTCTGCGTGCAACGGATAAAAATCAACATTTCCAAATTCATTTGCAACACCGATGACGAACGATTCAAAATTGCAGAAAATCAACGTCATGCTACTTGTAGGTCGAAAGTGACATATGTCTCATGCGACATATTATATCACGCGAGTGATATAATATGTCCATAGAATAGAGCTCCTTTAATGATTATAATATACCATGGAAGCAAAGTGTCAAATACTTGGGTGTCATTTTAAACACTAAGTTAAATTGGTCGGCGCAAATAAAGGCGCTACACCAAAGAGGAATCAAATCCCTATGTGGCCTGAGCACCATACCTAACAAGCACTCAAATCTAAGCGCACACACTAAACTTAGAATTTACACAACACTAGTAAGGCCTGGTATTACGTAAGCAGCTCCAGTATGGAGCATTACATGTGTCTCCAAATTTCAGGTTGTCCAAAACAAAGTCGAAAAACAGCTTTTAATACTCCCTTTTACATGAATCTTTCAAAACTGCATTTCAAAATACAGCTTGCGAACATTAAAACATAACTTTTCCCGACGTTGCTGATACGTACCTCCGCTCCGTTTGGTATCAGCAACGTCGCGATCCAAGAACGCTAGTTTGGACGCACGGATCGGCTGCGATGAAGTCAAAGTCAAAGTCAAAGTCAAAGTACTTTATTACTGTAGATATTTACATATACTTAGCAAACGTCATTTTTTGCCGCTTCTCTACATTGGACCACTGTGGGAGAAGAAGGGCGTAGAAACTCCCACAGATTGATTTTTAGATTTCTTTTAAAAATAGGTTGTGCTTAACTAATACAACTATGTTTTTTTTTTATTTATTAAGCAGGCAATAATAAATAATAACAAAATTATTAACAGCGAGGTCTTTGTTGAACTAGATTAACCCCATACAGTCCTGTCATTTAAGTAATCTCGAACATTGTAATATCCCTTTTTCGACAAAGTCGCTTTAACATGCTTTTTAAATTGCTCAAATGGCAATTTCAAAATCTCCAGAGGTATCTTATTATAGTAGAGAATGCACTGACCCTTGAAAGAATTGCTAACCTTCGCGAGTCTAAATTGGGGCGCACACAGTCTGTGATTATTGAAGACGCGCTGTACCACCGTTCCGCACCGAACGGGCGTTCAAACTAGCATTCTTGAATCGCGACGATGATACGATACGGAGGTACGTTACGGATAAAAGTACATGTCTGGACCCACCTTAAAAAAGCCTCTCATAAAGACGGATACTCACTATGGAATATAATATAATTACGTTGCAATATGTAAATCTTCTGTTTTGTAAATACACTAAAAATGAATACGTCAAATATGTATTTGTCGTATGTAGCTTCTGAACGGGGCCCTATTACTACTAGCGGGCTGTATCTCATGAGCCGTAATAGCTAGAGAAATGAAATTTTCACAGAATGTGTATTTCCGTTCCCGCTACAGCAAACAATAAATTAAAAGGTGCCCAAGATACGTGTTTTTCCGCAATTAATCTTATGCGATGTTACGGGACCCTTCGTGTGCAAGTCAGACTTGCACTTGGCCGTCAAGTTTCTAATGAACAGACTGCTGCTCATGTCGGCTTCTCTGTTATTACTCGAGCGAGAGACAGTGACACTCGGGGAGAATAGTTTCCGACGTCCGCGGTAAATATTTGATTCCCACAGCCGTGCACGGTCCTCATGGGTAGTGCTAGAGCACCAAATCTACTTTCCTTGGAAAAATTGATTTAATTTGATTTTGGTTATAACAGTTAACTCGTTTTTTACCCCTTACTGATGCATAAAATAAAAAAACTGCTCACTTTGTGCATTGAAAATATTATTACAGAAAACCATTAGGTACATTGATATTTAACCAGTAGCATTTAACCATTGGTTCTGGAGTCGGGACTGTGTCGAGTCAAAACTGAAAAGCGCGGGTCATTCGATAAAAAAATGCGTTGAATGCCATGGAAAGAGAACCGGTCCAAATAAATATAGTTGTAAGACCGCCATTAATTAAGAAATTAGTTAATTGATTTTGAGTTTCCGTTATACTTTATTATATCGGTTGTGCAGCCGGGCCAAAGTATGATGGACGAATCAGTCAAAAATATAGTATTTTCCGATTAACTCCGGGTTGCTCCTTGGCGCAAGTAAACCTTACTGTTGTCATAAGGAATCCTAAACCGTTCTATAGCTTCCAATCAACCGAAGTAAACAAGATATATTACTTTGTTTTACGATGAAAAATGGCCTGTTTCCGGTTTTTATCGGTTATAACCGGTTTTATGAATATTGTGATACGACGGTCTTTTTTGGAGCCTAATGGACGATTCGTAGGGTAACTTTAGTAGCAGCTTTTTAAGGGGTATAAAGAGACAGTACGGGAATACACGAGTTTGTGATAGAACTGTAAAGCACATACATACCTTCCCAACAAATAACAGGCGCTAAGGCAAGAGATAAGAGTGGTATAAGAGTGCTAATTAATATTATCGAACCTACACATAAACATAAACATTTACATACAGGCACATACATTGTTTCTGGCCCGACACTAGGATACCGTGTGTCGTGGGATCAGAAACAGCGTATTCAAAAACAAGTAAACATCCAAGACCTGGGAATATTTATTTCTCCTCCCCGGCCGGGATTCGAAAGCCTCTCGCTTGTTAAGCACAGCCTCGACCGTAACAACACAGTGGTTGTTATGTAACATGTTGCTGTATCTTCCTCGCTACAATTTCTAAAAAGGTTAAACAATACAATTAGACCGGGATTTCTTGTCACTTTTGTTGTCCTTTTAAGTTATTTAACTCTCAGCGATCGACAACCCACTTAGTGACGCTTCGACGCGCACCCTTTAGTCTTGGGAGGTTAGAAGTACCACTGGTTAGATAACACTTGGATAAATTACTTTTTTGTTTTTATTTCAAGTAAAAACAGATCTTAAAAAATGGTGATTGCTTTCCTAAGATGTTAGATCCTCATTTTATACAAGGCGTAGCCCTTAAAGGTAATGGGAAAAATCGTGAAGAATGATGTAATCTAGGGAACTGCGCTAGCCCTATGTCACGCGAAATGGAGTACTGTATAACTATCTAAACGTGCCTCTTATGTATTCATAACTCTCCTTGAAAATATTTTTGACAAAATAGCTTAGTTTATTTTAAAACAATTGTATGTGGTTTGGCGCCACGTTGTTTTAGTTTAAGTCTTTTCTTTCTTATGTGGAAGTAGGTAATTAACGCTGTCACTTTCATTTCCATTACGATTCCTTTTATATATATTTTCTCATATAACCTTAATGTCCACTAAATACTTTACCTGGGTAATGTAAACATTTCCTAGGGATGGTATAGAGTACCTAGTTGGCCTGAGGGACTGTAAAGTGGCAAAGTTACGCGTACTGTCCTCGCTGACATGAGCTGACCAGGACATTTGGTTCGCTGAAGAAAACGCCTCGGCTTTTGCCCTAAATACTACATGAGAATGTAGTTCCATCATAGGTTGTGTGTAGACAGATGCTGTAACAAGTTAAGGGAAAACCTGAAACCAATTATCAAAGCCTGCGACTTACGAGGGTTTATTAGTAGTCTAAAAAAAGTGGACCAGGACCTGATTTTCTCGAGATCGGAATTTAACAGCCCAACAGCAGAGACCATATGTTAGCTACGATCGTTGGTTTGGTACTGGATGAAGGTTAAGAATGTTCTAGAAGAAATAATAACATGAAATATAAGCCACGAATAATATTTGGGAGCCGGTAATGTGAAAGGTGGGTGTGAAATAATGCGCACACGCGTCACGATCCGACGGCAAGCAAGGACTGAAGGTCAACGACCACCGCGGGTGGTGGTCGTTGACCTTCAGTCCTTCAGGCCTAGTATATTGGACACGCACCTTTGGCATTTTCCCTTTTATATAAACACATATTTATTATAATTATAATGCAAGTATGTATGTATGTTACTATGTGTTTTATATATATATATTTATTTAATATTCATATATTTCATATTTATATCTGTGTATACATTTGAGAAGTTACATAAATAGTTTTAAGCTTCCTTTTCAGGTTCTTCAGTGAGCGTGGTACGTGTCATCAACACATATCACAAGGAGAAAAATTACGGTAAATCTGCAAAGTATCTGCGTAAAGATGATATGACGAGGAGAGACAATCCTAAAATACCTACATAACATAATAAAAACCTAACATAATATTTACCTCTAAGTTTATTTCGATGTCTAAAATCAGTTCTTTGATTGTAAAATTACAGGCATTATGCTTGAGGTGGGAACCACCTTTATTCTATGAACAACTTTGTGTGTAGCCTTTAAATAGCTAAAATGAACACGTAATTAATTAAAATAATTTCATTATCGATGACCGTATGAAGCTGATAACTTTTAATTGGTTTAGTCTATGATTTTATCGTGTCACAATTAATTTTAACCGAATTTTAGTCGAGCTCCGTGTTATGTGACTACAACTGCCTAAACATTTAAATTTGCATTTATATATAGGCACATACATTGCTACTGGCCCCACACTAGGATACAATGTGCCGTGGGAACCAGAAACAGCGACGACACACATATAAATACCCAAGACCTGGGTTTTTTTTTCTTTATCCTCAGTTGGGGATAGAACCCGGGACCTCTCGCATGGTAGGCAGAGCCACAACCGCAGCGCCATGGAGGTCGGCAACCGTGGGCACAATTGTGCTTTGCCATCCCGTATGGGAAAATGTGTGACGCTATGTTATATTATGTTTTTATATTTACTAGCTGCCCTACTACCTACTACGTTGCAAACTCGCTTCAAGATAACCGACCGTTTTATAGGACAAAACAAAATTTAAATTTCGAATTGGATACGCGGTACCCCCCGGCCCCCGACCGTCAGCCGCCGTTCATAAATTCTCAGAGAAAAACCCCATACAAAATGATTTTTCAGTTTTTTTCAGTAGTTGATGAATTTTTATTTATACAGAGTGACATTTAATTGGCTAAAATGTTACTGATCATTATGAACAACTTTCCCCAAGTAACATCTGGTCACAAATGAAAAAATATGGTCAGCTAATTAATATTAAGATGAACAGGGTGTAACAGAAAGGCGTATTCATACTAAAGGTTGTTAGGTTTAGGGATTTGTCCTGAGCAACTTTAATCTTCACTTCTCCATACGAAGTGAAAAATAAGTTATGCACACAACAACCTCCTAAAACATGACTACACCTTTCTGTTACAGCCTATACATATATGAACATAGATAGATAGCTTAACAATTATAACATGTGATCAAAAGAACTTCACAAGTGAAATTCGATCAATATTATATGAGTTGCTTCATTCGAAGATATACATATAACCAGGTAGTGTCCTAAGTCCTAATCATACAGGCAACCCTTGCACGTATTTTAGAATTAATAATTCTGGTTTTTTACCTCACTTCTCCACTCCGGCCCTAGCGCAGCTCCCGACACTAGGGGCTTCATTTCTTTAGAGTTCATGCAAAACTTTTCAGTTCATATTGGGCTGCTTTTGCTTTGGCAGGGCGGGTGTATATCTTCGAATGAAGCATCTCTTATCATATAGATCGAATGGCACTTGTGAAGATCGTTTGATCACATATTATATTTCCTTGCTTCATTTATCAGATATATGTTTAGAGGTGGAAAATTTTGCTAATATAAAAAAGAATGGTATTTATTTTGTTAATAATTCATGTAATACCCAAGATATTCATATAAAATAATCTCTTTTTTTAAGAATTAATTATTAGAGTCTAAGCAAATAGATTTTTCGAAGGTTATTATCGTCGGGTAACACCTCACGATGATAGAACCTGGCGAGAGTTTGGGACCCGCTTGTCCAGCCAGCGGTCTTCTTTATCACGTCTTAGGAAATAACCGCGAGGCTCGCGGCGGATGTGGCTCCACCCCGCTCTCCGCGAGTACCTGCTTGATCCATCTGCTCACAGTCTGAGCAGTGACAGGTCTGTGTGGTCGCTTAAAGGTAATCAGAAGGTTCTCCACAGATTGTGGCCTTAATTCTCGTGTGAAAGAGAGATAGTCTTGAATGACTTTAACAGTACATACATAACCTAAGTATTATTTGTAAAACTAGGTAGATATAATACTGCTTGCAATTGATTTGTATTTTATCTAAGGTAAAATCAGTATTCGGGAACCATAACCTAATGTGGTTTTATGCAATTTGGGGATCCCATGAGGAAGAATATTTTGGTATCGATAGTCTGAAAGTCTGAAAGGCCCTTTTAACAACCTTTTGACCATGTCTTCTGTAGAAAATAGCGAATAATTCTAAGTAGTTTATATGAAACTCGCGCTCATTGTCCGAACAAGCTCCGTTCTTGAGACGTTGAGGACTGGATGCAGTCACGACATTTGAAGACCACCAATGCAGATCTATAAAGCGACCCGAGATAATTTAAATCTAGCTTCGTTATTCTGGTTGTTATATTCTAAGGCCAGATATATGTGGTGTTCCAAAATTTTTGTATGTACCCATCTGTATCTTTCAGCAGTGATCCCTATACTGTGAGCAAATTCCTTGTAAAATCAGGGGATTTTACAAGTTTGTAAACGGGAAACTCTCTGGTTGTACTGGCATTTCTCTTCCGGCAGAGGTAATGTAAGATCGACCGAATCGTAAATAAAACCTACGATTTAAAGATTTCAAAGATTTATTGATAATTACAGGTCACATTTACAGTCTTGAGACCAAATCATGTGAGCGTTAACACTTAACAATGGCACACATAAATATTATAAATTGGTTGAAACATGTACAAGAAGATACAAAAAACAATTAAAATACCGACAAACACAATATCTTATAAGTTTATATGACTCACAGATTATTTAAAAACAGGTATACAATTTTAAAAAACATCCAGAGTGGCCTAGTAAAAACGTCTAAATCTGGGTGCTGAACAACACAGGCATTGAGTAGAGTCAGTGCCTGAAAAGTGGGTGCGTCACGAGCGTGCTGTGTACGAGCAACACCCGTAACGAAGAGCGGCCGCGATCGTAACATCGCGTACCGAGGCGGCGCGCTAAGGGCAACACTTCGCAGTGCCACCGGATTATCTACCTTGTTGTGGAGGAGCAGATAGAAGTGGACCAACAGAGACATCTTCCGCCTCAGCTCTAGGGTGTCTACCCCCATCATCCCTGCCACAAATAGAGACGGGAATAAGTAGGGATAATACCCATATTTAATTTTGTAAACAAGTCTAGCAAATTTTCTTTGGACTTTTTCCAGCATGAGTGTATATTTAGCCTCATGTGGGTCCCAGATGATTGCGTTGTACTCTAATTTACTCCGAACAAATAAATTATATAAAGAGGTTAACGTAAAAATGTCCCTAAAGCGAGTTATCTGTCGCATAACGAATCCAAGAGATCTGAAGGCTCTCCTACAAGTCTCCCGGATGTGGTCATTGAAGGTAAGCTCAGAGTCAAGTAAAAGTCCTAAGTCGCGTATTTGGGTAACCCTCACAAACCCAGCCCCAGCAACAGTGTAGTCATGATGAAGCGGTGCCCGAGATCGAGTAAATGACATGGTTTTACACTTGGCGCTATTAAACGCCAACTGGTTGGGTTCACTCGACTCCACCACTCTATCAACATCACTTTGCAGGCGCCCAATATCGTCCTTACAGTCTATGCGCATGAACAGCTTCAGGTCATCCGCGAACATCAAACACTCAGCCGTCCCAACGACATCGGGAAGGTCGTTAATCATAATTAGAAACTGAGTGGGGCCCAGAGTACTACCCTGACTGACGCCCGAGCAGGTCTCATAGGGCTCGGAACTATTGAACTCGATTTGAAAAGTAGTTCGCAAATAGCCGAATTAAGTTCGGTGTAAATCCTATGGATGCAAATTTTTCCAACAGAACGTCATCGTCGACTCTATCGAAAGCTTTCTTAAAGTCGAAAAAAGTCGCATCAACGTGTGGGACTATCGAGAGCTGACGTCGTCGAGAGCTAAAGTTGAACGTCTAAGGTGGAAACCATGTTTCCCATGGGGGGGGGAGGGGGGGGGGTTGATTAGCGTCGAAATTGGCCTAAGAAATCGGTTGCGCAGGCATTGCTAAACAATCCCTTATATAAATGCCAATAGACTGTTGCAGATCTATATTTAGTCATAATGAGACACATTCCTTTAATAAAGGAATGTGTCTCATAATCTCATAATCTCATAAATAAACTGATGTTTCAGACTTGGGTGAAATCCTAGGCTGCTAGTATTGTACAGTTTTGCTGATAATTAAATAAAATTTCAGATAAACACACATTACTCAATCGACATTTAGGTAAACGCGTCTTTCTTTCTTTCTTCTTTATTTAATAATTTCTTTGATTCATATTTTTATTGCACACAAATAATATAATAAAGTAGTTAAAGTAGTTCAAAAAACGCAAATTACGACCAGCTTATTATTTGTATTATATCAATCGTATTAGGAATTAGCCTGTAAAGATATTTATTTATGAGGAAATAAACTAAATGAATTACAAACGAACAACTCTGAAAAACAATTTGATTAGACCTAAATTCTAATGATTATGAGATGACTTTCTATTTGAAATTAAATGTCAATGCCGCAATGCCGGTCGTAACATGCGGTTCCTGAACTTTCTTACTTACTTAGAGAGCTTACAATATGTGGCTAGATGAAACAGTGTATGTAACTCGTATGTAACTGCTCGAAAATGACAATTTATATTAGGTGCTTACCTATGAAATTAGCGTTTTGTATGGAGAAATTGAAGTTAACTCAATTTTCAGTACAAACATTTTTGTATTTTTTTTAAGGAATGACAAATCCTAATTTTATAAACTTTGTGTGTATGAATGAGACAACATCTAACATAAAATTTTATATAATTTTCTAAAGTGTCAGCTGTAAAAAAATATTACGAATATTATCATGAAAATGGATGACATTTAGGAGGCACTGATTTTGAAGATAACATTTTAGTTATCAAACTGAAAATTAAAAGAAAATTTAATAAGTATGTAAAATATTGAAATTAAATTTAAAACATTAAAAAAAACCGGAAATAGCTTTTGAATTACTCGAATTATGAACTCCTGAATCTGTAAGAAAAATTCGGCAATTTCATAGGTAAGCACCCAATATTGTATCATGCAAACCTTACCTAAAACATCCTTAGCTCTAGGCTTTAGCGGTGACAAAAAGTTGTACTGAATTTCATTATGTCCCAACCTAGATCACTCCAGGGATTAAAGGATTTCACTTCTCAAAGTTCTTATTGCTATGGATCATAAATAGAAAATAAATTTGTTATCATTTTCAAATATTTTTTTAAATTAAAATTAAATTTATTATTTAACTATTATTATTAAAATCTAATTTCGTAAAATACGCACGGCGCTCACAGCCACGCTCCCCGGGGGCGGCGGCGGAGAGTGGCGGCGGCAGCGGCGGCAGCGGCGGTGCGCGACGGCAATTTAAATAAATCAAAACCCGCAATTTTTGCAAGACGCTGCAAATTAATTAAATTTAATAAAATGCTGTTTTTAGTAGCCTTGCAGGAGGTGTAAAAAGTAAAGTATACTCTTCGGGGATAGAGCTGTTTTGGCTTAGGCACGCTTGAATCCCTCACTGCACTCAGGACTCAGTCTTAACTCTCTCGCTTCGCCCGAGAGTTAAATCTGCAGTCCTTAGTTAAGTTCAAGAATGAATATTGCGCCCGTCACATAAACAATGTTTTATAATAACAGATAAGAAAGGTATTAATAATATAATATAATAAGAAAATAATATTTTATCTACACACGTATCATAAACCCTCTTTACTGCGTTCAAAAACCGCACGTTACGATCAGCATTATGTTAAACTACTTGGCAAAAACTCGTTTCGTATCTGGACAACTACACATTATGGTCATTATGTGTAGTTTTTCTACATATAATGACATTCAAATTTCGAACGCCGACGCCCACCCGCGTGCCGTCCCTAGTTTGTCTGTGAAGTTGGTACTGACATTCAAATTTCGAAAGCAGACGCCCGTCTGCGTGAAGTTGCCGCAATGCCGGTCAAACATGCGGTTCCTGAACACATCAAAGAGAGCTTATGATATGTGTGTAGATAAACTAGCGAGTTTTAATGCCCTCCATTATGCAGCAGTCACATAAACTACTATAACCATCACAAATGTTAGTTGTAAGCTAGTTATTAAGACATTGTAGTGCCCTTACAGGGTTCATTGTTGGATATAATTTTGTTAAAGTATACCACAATGACGCAATAAATATATGAGTATGAGTATGAGTATTCTAAAATAAACAGTAGCTAGTCGTAATATGTGGTTTTTTAACGCATTATAGGCTGTTTATGATATGTGTTAAGATAAAAAAACAAGAGTCACATGAAAATAGCGTACAAAGGTGAGCTTATGAGAAATCTCTCAGACCCGGTCAAGATAGGAAAGGTTTGTTGCTGAGCAGGGTAAGACTTATGTGTACATCAATATAACGAAATAAACGAGTATCATATTAATAAATAAAATAAATTAAAATATATAATTACTATAATAATATCAAATACTAATAATACACTATAACATAATAATAAATACTAATAACATACTACTACTACTACTTCTTTCTTTCTTACTTTCTTTATTTCTTTATTTCGAAGATAATTATGAATGTTGAAAAAGCAAGAGATGTTTTGCCAGGATCGCAGCAAGAGAGGGTATTTAATCACAGCCGACCCATTTAAGCAAGCATATGTATATTTATCTACACAGATATCATAAACCCTCTTTACTGCGTCTAAAAACCGCACGCTAAGACCAGCATAATGTAAAACTATTTGGTAAGAACTCGTTTCTTATCCGAAAAATTTTATGACCATAATGAACAAAAATTTGTCAAATTATGACATTATAACCTCGAACGCCGACGCCCGCCTGCGTGCCGCCCCCCTAGTTTGTCTGTGAAGTTGGTACTACAGAACAAGCTAAACAACTGCAGAGCAATGATCAATGCCACAATGCCGGTCAAACATGCGGTTCCTGAACACATCAAAGAGAGCTTATGATATATGTGTAGATAAACAAGTGTATAATTAGGCATTAAAACTCGAGTGATATTACTTATTATGAAACTCGCCTTCGGCTCGTTACATAAACCCACTATCGAGTATTAATTCTCGTCCACACGACCAGAATCTAATTGCCCCCCACGTGCAATGTCCTACCCAATTAGTGTGCAGATGCGTTCAAGATAAGCACTTTATATACGATATAGCATAGGTGTAGCTTACATACAAACACCCACTCAAGAGCCCGCTGTTGGCAACGGAAGCATTGGGTATCATGTGGAAATTTAACACGGGAATATTGGTAAATTAACTATTCATTCTGAAAAGAATGAAATATAAATAGATAACATGTATGAACAAACCCGAACTTATCTCGAAACTGTATGTATAGGTTTATAAGTCTGTTCATTTGGCCAATGGACAGCCTTTCGACAGACTGTTCGGTTATATTGGGAATATCTCCTCAGCACTTGGCACACCCTTACCTGTACGTATCTATTACTCACCCAGTCTCTTTGTTTACTGTGATCCGAGTAATTGAAGTTATCTGATGAACAATGAATCGGTTAAATTTCAACGTTGTGTTGTGATATAGGATTCTAAGAGTATAGGGTTTCTTTTTCACATGTATTTTTTCTGGGATATGTTTTAGCGCTTCCTTGATATAATAAATTTACGGACTTTCACATACGGGGTGGCACAGGCACTCGCCCACAGTTAGGCAGTTATTTAATACTCCATTTTTCATGACTGGGGGCTAGTCCATCACTGAGAAATGTCAATAGTCCTTTACCACATATATAATATAGTTTTAGAGTCAAACCATTCATTCTAAAGTTTTAGAGTCAAATCACTAAAATGTCTCTTTTTGAAGGGCCGCGAAATGCGTCTTCGATTTAAAAACGGAGACTGTCGTCAGTATCGGTCCTTTCAGAAGGAAAGTTGCCAACAAAACTGCAAAGATCTCGTAAAGTTGGTAAAACAAATGGTGGCTATTTTTTTTTATCGCAGCGGGCATGTGTCGAAATAAATGTTGGAAAATCATAGATCTGTTAACTCGGAATGGTATACAACAGTAGCACTACCGAAAGTTTTCCAAGCTCTGCGAGAGAGGAGACCAAAGACCGAGCTTCGAGGAATCATGCTGCATCACGACGACGCTACGTCACATTTCTTGAGGAATCCGGTGTTAAAACCTTACCCCATCCACCGTACAGTCCTGATTTAGCTCCCTGTAGTTTATTTTTGTTCCCGATAATCAAGGAAAAAGGACCTATTTTATCAAGACTGGTAAAAGTGTTTTAATAGTTGGTTTATGCGAATGGAATTTTGCATAGATAATCGTTCATTCTCCATCCTTTACTCAGTATTTCGAATAATTTGTAAAATAAATATTGTTAATATCTTGTATAGTTTTTTCTCGTCTCAAAACTTATCGAGTTACCTACGTATACAATGTATCTTATGAACGCTATCTCCAAAGCCACGTAATTCATATTCATAACATTTCCGCATGCGGTGTTGGATGCAACGGCACGCACGCATATTAAGAAAAAGAAATAACATTGTAGCAGTCAACGTTGCAGGAAACAACGCTGGGCAACATAGGGAGGAAAACTGCATTAAACAGTAAGCTATACGGGACTGGCTGGGCCGGAATACATACAATTTTTTTATATACGCCGGCTGAAAATACTGTGTATGTTCGTGTAAATATTCATATGTAATAACAACTCAACTCAAAGTTTGTCAGTCCAATAACTATACATTTAAAATTTTGAAAAAATCTTTAAAACATACCTTAGATCTAGGTATTGAACCGATTTTAACAAAATTTCGACACTAGGATTTTTTATTTGAGGCCAGAAATGTAAACAAACAACTGTCATTTTCCAGTGCAAAAAGTATAATATGAATGTCAAAGTCAACGGTTTTGTTCTAAAAAATGATAGTTGTGTGTTTACATTTCTGGCCTCAAATTAAAAGTCGCAGTATAAGAAGCATGAACATGAAGAACTACCAAGTACGAAAAAACACATTATTATTGATCCACACGTTTGACCGCCATTCCTCGTAAAGCATATAACTTTCGAGCTACTAAATAAATTTTAATAAAACTAATCTAAGAACCGTCGCAGTGAAGTAACATAACAGTTACACACCGGCACAAACATAGCTTCTGGCCCCACACTACGATAGCCTGTGTCGTGGGAACCAAAAAAAGAGACATGCATGACACACACAACCACATCCAAGTCCTTGGATTTTTTTCTCCTCTCTCCCCAGCCGGTATTCGAACCCGGGACCTCTCGCTGGGAAGCACAGCCTCGACCGCAATACCAAAGAGGTCGTCGGAAGTCTACTATTATATCAACTACAAAAGTCAGTCCTCCCATTTCCCCAATCCCAATCCCCTCCCAATGACCGCCAGTCCTTGTTAAGCTGATAACTTGCGAACTGCTGAACCGATTTTAACAAAACATATCTAAGAACTATCGCAGCGAAGTCAACGACCATTTACAGAAAACCGCATTAAAATCCGTCGACCCGTTTGACCGCTAGTATGCCACGGTATGGCGATCTGCGTTATTATTCAATATGTATCATCATCATCACCAGTGTGCGCTGCTTCGATAGGCTTACCCCCTGCTGTATTACATATCTGGTTTATCGTGCGCGCAATGTATGTATATGTGTGTTTTGTTGGTAGAATTTGAATAGGATCTCAGTAGGCTGCCGCGGAATATTAAGCGGGATAGCCCTCAGCTAGATAATGATGCGACCTCCACACAAAGCGGCCTTACTCAACCGCCTTTACATAGGGGGTGTCGAAATCGGTTAGTCGCGCATTTCAATACCGTACTCCACTGCGCAGGACTGGCAAATGATAAATTATCGTGATACGAGACCGTTTTGCCATTGGAGAGGTAGAATATCAATTTATTATATCTTGTTGATTGAGGCTGTGGGATGTTTATGTATTCTTAGCCTCTGGCTGTGGTTACCCTATTTTATTAGTCGGTAAATATCTGAGGGAGCTTCGTGGTTACGTGGTTCATGCTGCTCCTCTGAATTAAGAATGAAGAATGAATTAAGTAATTTTTCTTAAGTGCGAATATTCTAACGTGATGGAAAACCTCGTGGGGGTACTTCAGATCTCCATAACTGCGGCGATGGGCTAGCCCCTAACTGGCTAAACGTGGGCACAACTGTGCAACTGCCACCCAGTATTGGAAACAAAATGGCGTTGTGGGATCATTATGTGTTCCCGTAGCTACATTAAGAACAAATTACTTATCTTAAACACACTGCTATAGATGTAATAAACACATACCTCCATAGCTAGGGCGATAATAGGCTAGCCAGTAACGTAAAATAGAGTATTGCGTCGGGAACTGGTCAAATGTGGGCGAAACTGAGCCTCTGCCACCACGTATGATAAAAGACGTGACGCTATATTTTTATGTTTATTTATGGAACTTTATTTATATACAGGCACATACATTGCTTCTGACTCCACACTAGGATATTTTTGTGTCGTGGAAACCAGAAACAGCGACATCACACACAAATATACATCCAAGACTTGTTGCTTTTTCTTTTAACCCCAGCCTCGGATTGAACCCGGAAACGAAAACGAAATCACTAGTTTCCGCCACAATCCGGGAATTAATGTAGTACCATTTACAAGAAACGATTACACCTCTATGACATCAATGTAATATACGCTGTCAGTTAAAAGTTATGATCAAATGAAAAGTGCATACAAGTCCATAGTTGGAGCTTTTAGATAGCTTTTGTATCGACAATCATAGCAGTCTTATTTTCTAAATTAACTCAAAAAATAAAAGTTAAAACAATTTGTGTGAACTGCAATGCTGAGGTACTACTTACTCCATCTATTGAAATTACTACTGTGTGAAGTTAATTTAAATAATCGCTAGAATTTTCCTCTTTTAGTAAATAGTGGGTAATAAATTAATTTAATAAGTAACAAGGGTTGTTTTTTCGATAAAATATTTTTTTACCTGTGAAGTGAAAAATCTCTTGAGCCTTAACAAAGCTGCGCTTTCTGCTAGTAGAAGTTATGTTCCAACTCGAATTTCAAAGTAATAAATTAATAATAATTTAATCGATGAAAATCTGAATTTATAAATTAAATATTGCTCTACAGAAGATCGATCGTTTTCGAAAAGTTTTCAAATCAAAAATAAACTTTACACTAAGAAAAGTTTGACAAAATTATTTGAATTTATATTATAGCAGGTTTTTGAAGTTCGAAATTACCAATTCCTACCTGGGCCTTAACAAAACTTACAATTACAATTCATCTGACAATTAAGTCATAAACACGTAAGTAATAAACACAAGTTTTGCACACCTATTCTACACCTGCCCAGCAATCAATCTTTCTCATCCCAACTTGATTTGGAGGGTTATTTATTTTATTTACTAAATATTTGCGTGCAATAAAGATATTATAAACTACCTATATTCAAGTACCTATAGAAAACCACAAAGTATATATGCTACCTATTTACAAAGTTTAAACTCATACAGGTATGTGAATAGTTTTATTGTGATGTGTAATTTTGTTGAAAATTGACGATTTTGTGGAATTGTATACTTGTGAAGCTTTGTGTTACCGGGCCTTGGAGTTATGTTCGAAAAAGTTCGAAAATTATTTAAAGAGACATTTTAAATAATTAATTCTAATAACGTCATTTATTTTATTGTTTTAACAGCGTACGAGTAAGTCAGTGAGCGTTGACCATTAGACGACATAGATAACGCACACATGCAAATCTTAGATATGAAGTTATCCTCTTGAAGTTATCAACTTTTTTTCAAGCGTTTTGTATCAAGAGCTATTCGTTGAATAGTTGATTGTGTATGTTTTCTTACATTGAATTCATAAAGCAATAAACTGTTTATTAAAACCCCGAAGGTTTTCTCATAAGTGGAAAAACCGACTTGACATTAAAAAGCAGTATTTTCCATTTTTTTCGACCCAAAACCGTTTGGTTGACGAAATGGGTCATGATTAACATGCAACGGTACGATGGATCATGTTGATTAAATTATTTAGCAATCACAAGTTACAGGACAAAATATACAGAGGATAAATACATAATTACTTAAAATCTAACTAATCCAACTGTTTTGTAATTTAAGGTATTTTAATGTTTATCAAAATAAGATAACGCATGTTTCACAGTAGTGGACAGAGACTACCCAAGTAACAATTTCTTGTTCAATAGCAGTCCATAGAACGTATCTCAAACACCACATTTGGCACTATAAAAGGCCAAAGAAGGTTGAGTAAAGCCGATTTGGCGAAGTTATATCACCAATAAGTGACATAGTAGAACCGTAGAAGTGTTAGCGGTGACATTTTCGCTCTATAAAGTTGATATAATGGTGACTCGTATGACAAATTATTGACATAAGGGGTACAGTAATAGTGTTATTTTATACTGTAGTAGCGTTCGTGTTACCATTATAGTACTATTTTGTTCTATAGTAGAGTCCGTGATTCAGATATATCACAAATATTTTTCTATCTGCATCGGCAGATCGGCACACGTTCGGTTGTTCCAGAAAATAAAAAAAAACAGTTTTTCTGTGTGGGTTTCAACCTTCAAGGATTGTAGCGTGTTAAGTTTATATTATCTTATTTTGAAATTGAATTACTCGTTCAATACTGCAAAATCTACGTGCGACAAAGGTTTTACCGATAGAATAGTACTATTTATATTGAGTATTTTTAACGCGCCTCCGGTTTATTTAGTTTTGAATAAAATAAAATATTAATATAATATGAAAGGTACCGCAGCTTTGTACTATAGAGCGAAATGGTAACTCCGTAGCCCTTATCGGCCAACTATAGTACTCATGACAAAGTTTCTGGCGCCATGATGAGTAAAATTAGGGTGGTGAATTTAAAGAAATTAGGTACTATAGATACGATAGAGGTATCCTGTGTTGAGTTAGATAGCCATATTATTGTTTGTGTCTACAGGCCACCGAGGGATGAAAAAGGCCATGGCAATTTCGAAATATTTGAGAAAATTATGGAGGAAGCCCTCATTAAACTTTGTAATAACAGAAAAAAGTTAATTATTTGTGGCGATCTTAATGTAGATCTGCTTGTAGATACAACACTGAAGCGACGATTAATAACTCTGTTCAAATCATTTAATTTATGTCATGTATTTCTAGAGCCGACTAGAATTACACTTACAAGCCAAACTTGCTTAGATAACGTTTTTTGTGACTGTGCATTCACAACTAAAAGTGTAATTAACTGCTTACCCTCCGATCACAGTGGTCAAACAGTTTCATTCCCAATTAGTATTAGGGATAAGACTGGTCCAACATTTTATAGGCCTATTACATCCCATAGACTAGAGACATATACGAAAAACTTAGATATAAATTTGCCAGTACCGGATTTTAATGAACAGAACCCAAACAAAATCTACTCAGACTTCTTCAACATTATTCAGACAGAATTCAATAAAGTTTTCAAATTAAAGAAAGTCAGTGACTACAACGGTAAATCTAAATTTAATGACTGGGCAACGTTTGGAATTCGTAAAAGTAGAGTTATCTTGTATGACCTTTATGATCAAAAAACCTATAACTTTGATCGAAAATTTCATGACTATGTTAAAAAATATTCCAAAACTTTCAAGTTGGTTTGTAGAACTGCAAAAACTTTACACATTAATAGAAAAATTAAAAATTCAAATAATAGAATGAAAACAGTTTGGCAAATAATAAACCGCGAAACTGGCAAAGTTATACCAAGGGACAGTGATTTCTGCCTAAAGATAGGTGATGGTGTTGTTAAATCCAACGCTGATGTTGCTCGAGCTTTTGAAACATTCTTCACCAATGTACCCGTACTCACAACGGACAGTCTAAATTCATCTCCATTTGAAGCAGAGACTTTATTAAAAAATAACACTAGCGTCAGTAATGTATATTTAAAATTTCATCATGTATATCCCCAGGACATTGTCAAAACGTTTAAATTACTTAACTTAAAAAATACGGAAGACCTGTGGGGTATATCAGTCAAAGTCATTGGTTCAGTAATTCTAGTTATAGCCCCACACTTAGCTTATATATTCAATAAATGTGTTGACGATGGGGATTTTCCAGACCTCATGAAACACAGTAAACTTATACCGCTGTTCAAATCGGGAGATAAGGGCGATCCTTCAAATTTCAGACCAATATCTGTTCTTCCAACACTAAGTAAAATATTTGAAAAGATTATACTCAATCAAATGCTCTCACACTTCAACCGTACAAAACAACTCCACGCTAAACAATATGGTTTCACTAGGGGTAAATCGACTACGGATGCAGGTATTTCCCTTGTATCTCATATTTATTCTGCATGGGAGGCCGCACAGGATGCTATCGGAGTTTTTTGCGACCTGTCGAAGGCGTTTGATTGTGTTGATCATAATACGCTATTAATTAAATTAAATCATTACGGAGTTAGAAATAAAGCGTTGGATCTACTAAGATCATACCTAAGCAATAGAATTCAAAAGGCAGAAGATAACGGCGTAAAATCTGATGGATCGGGTGTTAAAATTGGCGTTCCACAAGGTTCCATATTAGGCCCTTTCTTATTCCTGGTATATATTAATGATCTGCCTTTCATGGTGGAGAAATTAACTGACATAGTGTTGTTTGCTGATGATACTTCAATGGTCTTCAAAATTGAAAGACAAAAAGGAGATTTTGATGATGTTAATGGTGTACTGTCTTTAACCTTGAATTGGTTCACAGTTAATAATTTATTGTTAAACGCTGGTAAAACCAAGTGTATCAAATTCTCACTTCCAAATGTCAGGCAAGTTGAGACCAGTTTGGTGTTAGACAACAGCACGTTAGAATTGGTAAATGATACGAAGTTTCTTGGAATAACCATTGATAGTAAATTGCAGTGGGGACCCCACATAGATAAATTGGCTGGTAAATTAAGTTCTGCGGCTTACGCTGTTAGGAACATCAGACAAAGCACGGATGTGGCTACATCTAGGCTAGTATATTTTAGTTACTTTCATAGTGTGATGTCCTATGGTATCTTGTTGTGGGGGAAAGCAGCGGATATTCAAACTATTTTTATTTTACAGAAAAGAGCTATTCGAGCAATTTATAATTTAAAACGAACAGACTCCTTAAGAGAGCTTTTTAAAGAAATTGACATACTAACAGTAGCTAGTCAATTTATTTTCGAAAATATAATGTATGTACGCAAGAACCTTACAACATTTTCCAAACTTAGCGACAGCTGTAATGTTAACCTAAGAAATAATCACAGACTATGTGCGCCCCGTTTTAGACTCGCGAAGGTTAGCAATTCTTTCAAGGGTCAGTGCATTCTCTACTACAATAGGATACCTCTGGAGATTTTGAAATTGCCATTTGAGCAATTTAAAAAGCATGTTAAAGCGACTTTGTCGAAAAAGGGATATTACAATGTTCAAGATTACTTAAATGACAGGACTGTATGGGGTTAATCTGGCTCAACACAGACCTTGCTGTTAATAATTTTGTAATTATTTATTCCTGCTTATTAATCATAACAATTAAATTTTTCATATTTGTATTAGTTAAGCACAACCTATTTTTAAAAGAGATCTAAAAATAAATCTGTGGGAGTTTCTACGCCCTTCTTCTCCCACAGTGGTCCAATGTAGAGAAGAGGCAAAAAATGACGTTTGCTAAGTATATGTAAATATCTACAGTAATAAAGTACTTTGACTATTGACTACTAAATTTTGATTTCGGTTTTTGCGTGATGTTGTTTTCCTTCCTACCTACTAATGGTTATTGACGAATTTCTAAAGCGTGACGATTTTATGCTGCTTGCGGTAACGGAATGACCTTGGGAACTAACCCATTTTATTTCGATTTAGTCCATTCGGATCACAGAAACGGATCATGTTCTCAACGGATCAAAACAAACCAAGGAAAAAAATATTGACTAGTCTTTTAATTATATTTTTCCATTTGACTTTTCCATTATTCCAGTCAGTCGCTAATGATGAACTTTTGAACTTTTTAGTTGCTGTGGTTTGCTTCAAAATCGATATCTGAAGATCCGGTAGGAGTCCAATCATGATTCTGTAGTCATTTTGATAAAGTTGCCGCCATCTTGAACTTTTTAGTTACTACACCGATTTGTTTCAAAATCGATATATAAGAATGCGGTTTGTGTAAAATTATGATTCTGTAGTCAGATTTTGAAAAAGTCACCGCCATCTTGAACTTTTTAGTTACTACACCGATTTGGTTTTCAACTTTCTGAAGACACTGTTTTAATGAATTTATACTACTATAGAGTAATATTTATCTGTACTAGCTATATTTGAAGCTTTTATAACACCTGTCTATAATGGCTCTATAAAATGGTGAAAGTAAACCTTTACATCGACAGGTAATAGGATAATTTGGCTCTATAGCTTAAAGAGCAAAAACGTTTTACCAAACGCTTCTATAGAACCCGTAGCTAAGGCTAGAAAACTTTATAGGACGTTTACTCAACCTTTTTGTGATATAAGCCTCAGTTATAGGTTCAAAATGTTACTTGGGTAAGGACTTGCTACGATATTGGCAAACAGTATTTCCTTTACTGATTATTGAAAAGACTCTCCATACAAATATTTAACTTTGAAATACGAAATCCTGAACGACAAGATCCCAAAAGTAGATAATGATTTTATCAACTTCTTTTAGCCACATTTTAAAATGCAATCCTTATGAATGAAAACATCGTTTCTCCATTGATAAGTCAAGTTAACATCAAGATATTAAACCGCCGAAACAAGCAAGCTTGTTAAAACGATGACTCCTGTTTTAAATCGACTTTAAAAAGTAACAAAACACTGGAAACATAAGCGATTCTCAACTCTAAGATAAGCATTCAAGTGTAGCCATTTAGCGAGAATTGAATGTAATGTAAATGAACACCATGCGTTTTTAAATCGCGTTCCTTTTTCAAAAACGTCGCTACTCCAAACGTTTCCATTGAATATTGCGCCGTTTCTCCTTTTGTATATGAGCTAGAGTTATTTGAGGATAAATTCTTTTCGATAAATGCCACCCATTTTCTCGTCAATGACCAGGGCGCCAGTCCGTGCAGCCATTGGTGCGTATATCCGACCTGTTTTCGATTTATTGTTTTTTTTTCTGGCGTTTTTTTTTTTTTTTTTCCGGAGGCCTAATGACGTTGAAAAAGGGAGTGACGATTTGTATGTCGGTGTTGTGCTGGTGAGTACCAATTTTATCTCTGACTGCTTTACTTTCTAAGAAAGCATACTTACCAAGCATTTAGTGGTATTTTCTTATGTACTGATTTGGTAGGAATTTTACTACAGCCCGACAAACACCTACAAACATTCGCATGCCCATTTGTACAAGAAAATTGTCGAAGCAATCATAAAAATTTGCACACAAACGAGGGTACATCTAGATTTAAGACTATTGCTGGGCATTAAAAGGAGAACAAGTGTGTATATGCGCTTTATGTTGCGGTCGTTAACTTTAATCGGGTATTAACAGAAATGTCTGCTCGTGTAAACTGAGTTTTATCTTTTGGGGAAAAGACTGAGTTAATTTTTAATTCCGTGTAATGTTTTGTGTGGTGTGAAGCAAAACAACGGTGCTGGGAAACCTCGTGAGGAATGTATATGTCCATAGCTGCGGAGAAAATAATAACTTGCTAAATTACGTTTGGTAAAAAGCGTGACGTGAATTTCTGTGTGGTTTTTGTATTTGGTAGAAATATTTAAAAGTAAACAACAATATACTCAGAAATCTTCCAATCAATTTACCTTAGACAAAAATGTATGACCTTTTTCGTTACTTTTATTTATATTGGTATTGTATTGAATTTGTTGAATAAACACTTTTCACTTACACTAATATTGAGCTGTTTACCAAAACACCTGAATCAATAACCTAACAGCAACCCAAACAACCATAACTCCATGTGTTTTATTTCAGTAAAATAAAACAATCAACTATCGTTCGAGAATAAAATTAATCGGTTATTCGTATTAAGTCGCCTCAAGGAGGTTGAATTAATTGAATATCTTAATGCGCTTACAGCAGTGGCTTACAATTGGTGGGTCGTATGCGACCCCCCCGTAAATATATTGGTGACACTCGACTTGTCAGCTAACGCGACGAGTGTAACCATCTTCAGGGTTCCGTACCCGAAGGGTTCCAAACGGGACCCTATTACTAAGACTCCGCTGTCCGTCCGTCCGTCCGTCCGTCCGTCTGTCACCAGGCTGTATCTCAAGAACCTAGCTAGCTAGAGAGTTGAAATTTTCACAGATTATGTATTTATGTTGCCGCTATAACAACAAATACTAAAAAATAGGATAAAAGAAATAGTTAAGGGGGCTCCCATACAACAATTATTTCAATACCACATATAAACTTATGGATGCACCTGGTTACGTACATGGAGTGTGAAAGTAACCGCACCAATAACTTTGTAAACAATATTTTGCTGTGTAAAATCCAAACTATTCACTCCACACCATCGCTTCCATTGAACGGTGGTACGGAACCCTTCGTGTGCGATTTAGACTCGCACTTGACCGTTTTTTTTTCTCTCACATAGCTATGTGAAAATACAAATCGAATTTGTGTCCGTCGCTCTATTGTCTGTCTCTGACATCTATAAATTTCTATGACAATCCATTTTAAATAGATTTTTTGAAAAATGTTTGCTTACTTTAAATTGACGTTTGACCAATCAGATTGCGGTTATTGGTTAAAACGATTGCCATTGGTAATCGTCCATATGAAAGTAATTAGGATATGTCAAGAAATACATAAACAAACAAACATAAACAATTACATACAGGCCCAGCGAAATCACTCATTTATAAATATCCAAGATCTGGGGTCTTTTTTTCTTTATCCCCAGCCGGGGATCGAACCTGATACCTCTCGCATGGTCGGCAGAGCCTCAACCGCAGCGCCACAGAGGCCGTCAATACAGAGTTGAATGTCGTGGCCTATACCCAAAATTGGGTTCCCCGACAGGCTGATGATGGGTGTACCCCTTGACTAGTGGCTACTACCCATAAAGGACTCTATTTGGATGCGTTAGTCTAGAAATGTTGTTAGCATTAACATGAAAAAAAAATCCTTGGTCATGGTTTGGTGGTTCGCGAAGTATTTTTGAGTATTGAGGGTTCGCATCATAAAGAAGGTTGAAAGACTCTGGCTTATAGTATTAATGTGTCGTTGATCAGTGCGCCGAAGCTGCCCGAAGGTAAGGAGTGTGATTAAAAACACAATTAAGAAATAAGCGTGGGTGGTTAAAAAACAAACTGGTTTTTGTGATGTACGGGGATTATTCTCTTGATGAGGGGCTACTTCCGTTTTGAGTGTTTTGTTGGTGGGATAATTTAAAAGAATGTAATTTTAATTTTAATTGACATTGTCTATGCTCAACATATTCAAAATTTCACAAATCATCTCACGTTATATTGTATCGTCTGGGTAACCATTAATTTTAAAGTGGGTATAAATCCGTGCAACTGCCAACTTAAATGGGAATTTAATGATAATAATATACGTTATAAAACGATATATTTCACCCGAAATTGCACAGCGAAATAAAACCAAACTGCTGCCTTAATTTATTTAATAATAAACTATTTATTTTTATAATTTCGCCGCAGGCATTCATCAACCTACATAATTATATTGTACTGCATTTATACCTTCAAGATAATAATATTTTCAACAAAAACATGCCCAGAGGAAACAGAAAAATTCGAGTATCAGGAAACGGAAGTAACTGGGTTGTTCGCCGTGAATTCGAAATATAAATTTGAATTTGTGAATTGAGAACTCTTCATAGCTAAAGAGACTTTATTCAATAAGTTGGATTTCAGAGAGGAATATTTTATTATGATTTAGTTTGCTAATCCATTTTCCGTTTAAGTCCATTTCTTTGATGAAGGCGAGACTTGAAGGCATTCGATGCCTTACCCTTAAACCAATTAGCATACAAACATTTAACCTACTTAATTTGGGAAGTTCATTAAAAAGAAAAGGAGGGTCAGACCTTATATTTAGACCGACTTGCATTAAACTTTTGACAGCCACTAAATACAGTTTAAACACAACTTTAGCAAAATACGGTTAAGTTATACGTAACTTGACTATGGTCAAGCAGGGTAAGGTTATTGCCTGTCAGTCAGGTTCCCCATAACATAGGCTTGTTGTGTTTTAGTTGTGATTAAACTGTATTCAGTGGCTGTCAAAAGTCTACTGCAAGTCTTTTTAAGAATATGATGACTTTCTTATAAACATAAAAGGTAGGTTCTTCAACAAACCACAACTCTTTCAACAAAACATATATTCGCAAGATAGGAAAACTTCCAACTATGTACACCCAATGTGCATGAATTAAACGAAACGTGCTTGTTGCATACTGCGTAGTTACATACTACTCCAACTATCTGATATGAAATTAAGTGAGTAAGGTTGGTTGCTTCAGTTTGTGGCTCGTTGGTACAGATTTTGTCAAAGAAAATAAAAAGCATTTATTGGCCACAGATATTAATGTAAACGTACAGAAGCTACTTAGGGTTAGATAGATTGATGCAGTTATAGAGTACCTATCATACAATGGATGGCAGATCACACACAGTGTCAACGTAGGCCCTTTAAAACCTAATCTAATATACCCTTTAAACATTACATATTTCTAGTAAACCATGTTACACCTCGAAACAGTAGTCGCTTCGCTTCATAGCAAAGTAAATAGACACTCGTAATCATTACAGCTATTATTCAGAAGCATTGCGAATGAGGAGCGCGGCCTGGTTGTGGGTTATAAACTCAGTTAGATAGGTTCTCTACGTAAGTTTACGACTCCCCTGGGATATCATCGTCCCTGGAAGGCACGGATAGGGCGTCTAGGAAGGAGGAGGGTACAGCGCGTCGGCAGGTCTCAAGGTGTCCACGGGTCCGGCTGATAGGGTTGGTGGAACCCTGCTGAGAACAACATCCTAAGTACTCTGGAGTTCAAATAGCGAGTGCGATGTTCCCTTCTCAGACTTCGTCCAAGCACGCCGAGAGGTCGGGGAGCCATGACGGGAACTATCTAACGAAGGCATTGGCAGTCGAGATTTTAGCTGCAGGGACAGGTGATAACAGTTAATATAATAAGGCCTGGAGTAAATACGTACGAAATTAACGCATCACGTTAGAAACAAGGTAAACAGGAAAGGTGCATGATGAACTATAACATTATAATTTTACGGTCCGCCTGAAGAGTCGGAGGAAAAAAAGGAAAGTCTTTGAAAAGTACAAGTACCTAAAATTTGGATCTAGAATTAACAAAAACTATAGCAATTATAGAATCTATTTACAATGACTACAAGATATTAATACAGTACGTTACACAAGTAATACTAAGTAGAACTGGTTGTCTAGTACCCAAGATACAGAGAATCCTAGTTTGGGGCTAGATCAATGTGTGTAAATGGTGTCCAAGGTATTATTATTATTATTATTATAATATCTACAAGATAAAAATACAGTATGTTACAATCTATGTTCTAAAGGCCAGACAAAGTCGCGGGAAAAATCCAGTACACAATTAAAGCTATCAGTAGACTTTGCTATTATATTGTAAACTTAAGTTCTGAGCTAAAGTTTTATGTGCGCTTTTCACTTTGCCGGGGGGTAACTCACCTAACTTATAATGTACGGCAAATAAGCTTTCAGAGTTTAACACTATTATAATTTAGCAATTGTCAAGCTTAAGTTATAAATCTGGATATAAGCAGCTTCTGCAAGCCGCCCAAAATGTATCAAATATGACTAACTTAAATCAGTTCAATCAGTTCAGTTCAGCAAGTTCAACATATTTAGCGAAGGTCGTGCAAGTGGACCTTCATATGCATAGCAAAATATGTACGTGTTTCTGTTTCCAACCAACACAGAACAACAGAACCAAGACGCGGCACACTTTAGCCAGTCAATACTCCATTTTACGTGACAGGGGGCTAGCTTATCACTGCAGCTGGTGATATGAAAGTTTCTCCTCTGGAGATATGAATAAATAATCTATTTCCAACCTATAATTCAAAATTCCATAATTTACTTATTGCACAGATATAATTCAACAAAAATAGGTATATAAAAATTGTGTGCTTATTTCTTGTAAGAGATCTCTTCTAGCAACCAATCCATTTCCGTATACTTTTTCAATCGAATAAAAAATATAATTTACGATGCAGCTGTCTAGTGGGCGACAGCAGACACATCCGATCTGGCAAGTTCAGCTCTAATATTTACGATTTTTGCTCCTGAAATCGACAGGCCAGGGACATAAAGACGCCAAAAGTATCTAAACTCATATTTTTTTCATACATCCACATCTAGTGTTCCTGGCTCTACCCCCAAGTGAGAATAGAACATGGTTACGAGAACAATAGGCCGGCCCCTAGCGGTAACGGGTTGTTACCGCTAGGGGCCGGCCTATTGCTCTCGTAACCGCGAATCTATATACATTGATTACCAAACGGGACCGAGAGAGATATTCAAATTGAATCGCGTTATTTTCATACTTCTATTCCTGCTTGGGGCCATATTGGCTAAGTACATTCGGCTACCGACATGATGATTTGGAGGTTTTGTGAAGGAATTGTTTTGACAAGATCGTTATAAAATGAAAGACGAAATTAGCAACGAGACACAAAGTGTTTTTTTAATATTTGGATCAAATATAAATATGTATGGGTAACATTATAGGTATAATTGCACGGAAGCACTTTACACACTACAGACTTATATGTCTAAACATGAAGTGACACCGGAACCTATATGGTTTATTTTCAAGGATAAGGCCAAATGAGATAAAAAATAACTTTTTGATTGGTTCTACTAAAAATACATCCCTTCCTAGTTGGTAAACAAAACAATGACATGAAATACAAAAGAAAATATCAAAAGATGGCTAAGTAATATTTGTAAAATGAAAGGGGTATATAGCGTAAGTCACCAAGGTCATCAAGCAGGTATAGCCACTCACGATGACTAATAAACGACATATGTTTGAATGTATGGACAGAAGTTTCAATAACGCTATCACAATACAAAACTGTTTGTACTTTTTAAAATCCTCTTCGGCCAAGTGCGAGTTGCTTTTCATTTAAATAATAATGGTCGAAAAAGGCTTCGGCCCCTAGCAGTAATACTCTTCGGCCCCTAGCAGCAACAACCCGCCGGTAACAACCCACAAAGATGCCCTGTGTGGAACTAGAAACAGTGACGTCACACAAATATAGAAATCCAAGCCCTGTTTTTTCTCACCCCAGCCGGGATTCGAGCCCGCTTGGGTGGAAGAGCATAGAATCGCAACTCCACAGAGGTCGTCAGCTTGATATCCAATATTTTTTGTCCGGATTTCATGCTCCATTTTCGAACTTTCACTTCGAAAAGTCCTCATTCAGTGTCATGCGGGCTTCCACACGCACGCGGGTATGGCTGGATAGGACTGACCCCGCAAGCGTGTGTTTCCAGTATGACGCCCCACGTCCCGCATGACATTGAAAGCGCCTAACTATTTAAGGATGCTTTTCTCCGATATCTCTATGTAACTCATAAACTTCGTGTAACCGCACTTGTTACTCTAAAAGATGAGCAAATATTATCTCATGTATCGGTATGTATAGGCAGGTATGGTAATATTGTTATTCCTTTCTATTTTAGGTGCTAAAACTGACGTATAGAGGAAAGGAAAGAATGCTAAAAATGTCTAGATTCTAGATGTTGGTATTGTATATAGGTATAATATAGGGAGAGACGACAAAACAAAATGTAGGGATGGTTTTTTGACATTTTGATCACATGTATTTTTACGGCAAATGTCAAATCAAATACATTTTGTATTTCCGTCGAGCGTATATTAGTGATAAGTCTGGGGGGAGCGATCTCCTTTCCACTAACATCTCTTTGCTAACTGTCAGAGAGCAGTGCAGTGGCCTAGTTTAATACCCTGAGGATAAAGTTACAGAACTTCACACAATGTACGAGAACCGCACTTGCTTAAAGCAAACTCAAATAAAATGGATAATGAGACGCTTATAAATGAATGCAATAATTTACTGCCATGCACGCACATACAGACTTTGAAAAGTCAGAACGCGTGAATGCTTAATACTGTGTACCGCTATTGGTCAGCAGAATCACAAGTTGTACAGATGCTATATATTAGATCATTTTTAAATTACTCAGCTTTTTGCGTTATAGGGTCTTTTAATTGGTAAAGAACAGATCACATCTGTAATAGAGGAGTTATTTGGCGTAAAAAGAAACCACTTGCTATATTAAAGCTGTTATTTGGCGTAAAACGAAACCATTAGGCTTCATAGAGTCTATTATTCGGTATAACAAGAAACTATAAAAATCTGTTCTATGTTGTAAAAATTAAATTAGAAACATATGATTTTACAGTAAATGATATCGACTATGTGTAAATTTTGGTATCAGTGTTAGGTGAACCAATTTGTATCATTCAGAGTCAACCTTGACGTACAGATATATTTATTGTAAAACTATGTAAGATTTATTGCATTTTTTACGCTCTGGCACCATAATCAAGAAAACAAAGAACGAAATACTAAATATCGGTTGTAAGTGTTTATGTTTTGTAGTAAGAATAATAAAATATATATAAAATATTGGTGTTAGGGCAAAGTTATCGTTATTTTAGTTGTTAATTATGAAACAAATTTCATTGTTATCTTTTCAAACATAATTAAAGAAATAATTGACAATACTTGGTAATATGCTTTTGATTCATTATAAAATGGTGACAATATTTTAATTCAGCCTTAACGACGCCTCAGCCTTGATCTGAGCAAAGCCCTCCGGTCTCCTACACCACGTCGCAGTCCCACAGGCATGGATGGATGGCGATATCCCCGAACAGCGGCGAATTCTCGTAAAACTCTTACTAATGTTTATTTATGTTTCGCATAAACCCATAAGGAAGTCTGGCAGACCGTTAATGTTGCCGACGACTTCCTGGAGCGACCTCGGCGTCCCAAGGTGTGTTGCCCGGTAGATGGCCACGCCGGAACATTCCAGCAGGACGTGGGTGGCTGTCTCCTCGACCTCCATGCAGGCTCTGCACAGGGGGCTGTCAGTGACACCTAGAGTATGTAAGTGTTTATTTAGCAATGCGTGTCCAGTTAACGCTCCGGTCACAAAGCGAAGTTGTGGCCTCTTGAGGTTCAGAAGCTTACGCGACAATCCGGGTCTGATCATCGGGAGGGCCTGTCTGGCTTGCTTGCAGGTATCCAAGGTTGACCAATAATGTTGGTGAGTTACCTTTGTGTGTTGTCATAGGGTTTTCCTCAACCAGCGGAATGGCAATGGTATTATGGGTTCTGGTCCCTCCACCGTCTGTTCCGAACCCAACCTTGCCAGTGCATCGGCTGCTTCGTTGCCGCGCGAGCCACTGTGTCCCTTTATCCATTACAGGGTGACAATACTGTGGTTGCATACCTCTGACAGGGCTTGGTTACACTCGTATATAACCCCAGAACTGATGGTGTTGCTTTGTAGGGCTTGCAGAACTGCTTTGCTGTCGGATAGTATGCGGATAGGGAAATCCTTTACCTCTCTTTCTGCAATAGCTGCAGTAGCAATTATGATGCCCATGCAATCGGCTTGGAAGACGGTGTTGTGGGCACCTAATGATGATGATTTCCTCATGTTTAGATCTACCGAGAATGCCCCGGCGCATGTATCTTAGTTTGTTTTAGAACCGTCTGTGAAAATCTTTAGTTCTTTTTGATTGAGGCCCTCCCAAGGGTCTTCTTGCAGTTGTATTTTATAACTTTTGTCGAAGACATATTGCTTAGGTATCCTATCAGTCGCCGCTAATAGCGGCTCTTTACCTATGTACTCATCGAGTATTTCAGTGTGGGGTACCCTGGCATGTCTCCATAGGTTAAGTTTTTTAAGACGCACCGCAGTTACAGCCGCGTCTTGCTTGATGAAGAGGTGAAGCGGCGGCAGATCCAGTAAGACTTCCAAGGCCGCTGTGGGTGTGGTCCTCATGCATCCCGTTGCTGCCATGCAAGCCAGCCTCTGGAGTCTTTGTAGATTAGCTTCGACAGTGGATAGTTTTGCTCGTGGCCACCAAACTATCGCGCCGTAGCTTATTATTTATCTGATGACAGCTGAGTATAGCCAAAGGGTAGTTATCGGGGTTAATCCCCAGTTTTTACCTACCATTCTTCGGCACTGCCAAAATGTGACAGTCGCTTTGTCAATCTTGTTATTCAGATGTTTGCTCCAATTCAGCTTGCTATCTAGTATTACACCTAGTTACTTTACCTCAGCAGCAAATTGTAGCTCTGTACCAATTAACCTGGGTAGGCGATAGTTGCCCAGATTGTGCCTGTTTGTGAACATTACCATTTCCGTCTTATTAGGGTTGAAGTTCGTTCGTTGTGCACCAGCGTTCCACGATCCGCAGTGCTGCTTGGGAGACATCACATACAGTGCTTGTGATGATTCCACTTGTTAGTATCACTATATCATCGGCATATCCTACCGTATAATAGTGTTGTGTATTCAGTTTGGTGATGAGGTCGTTCGCCACCAGGTTCCAAAGCAGCGGCGAGAGAACACCTCCTTGGTGGCATCCCTTCGCTACCAATGCGTGTTGGGATTCGGTTGAAGTGAGTTTAATGGCCCGTTTACTCAACATGTTAACTATCCACTCCACCATAACGGTATTTGCGCCGTGATTTACCAGTGCCGCTGTTATGCTTGTGAATTTAGTCTTGTCGAAGGCTCCTTCAATCTCAATGAAGATTCCTAGGCACATAGACTTGCTGTTGATGGCTTCTTCAATTCTCTCTCTCTCTAAGAATAGTGATAGAAAAACTGGGCGACGGCGGCGTGTTTTCCTTCGCACTTCGGTCCATTTTTTCCCTATTTGCGTCTTTTCAACTGCATTTTGGAATTTCACTGTCGTGATTGACAGAACAGGGGTCATGAGATAACGTAGAGTGTCAGCAAAATTGGAGTCTTTATTCGGTGACACCGTTTAGACTCCGGGCACAATACCGTTCGTATGTACCAGGTCTGTTATTATCTGAGCAGGCTCTCGCTGCAGTGATGCTCTGGTTCTACATTCAAGTTGCTCTAGCTTGGCGTTAAAGTTTTCAGTCTGCTGTGCAAGAGTGTTCATCATATCCTTAAAAGCACTCAACGAACCGAAATTTCTGTCAAGCATCTTGGAGATTCCAGCAGCTTGAGTGTGGATATTCCTGATTTACGCCATAACTCCAAGGTATTCGGCTGACCAAAAATCCTCGTCGCTAAGATGTGGGGCCACTGGTTTCACGTGAATTGTGACGCCTGCCGGTCTGACCTTTGAGATACCCACGGGTGTCTGGGAGATATCCCATATCATTGCGGAAATTAGGGTACTTTGATGGCTTCATCCGTCATGGACTTGCCAGTGCATAGGTAGTGGATTTTTTTTGGGCATTCCGCCACCTTGCAGCTTAGGTACTCTTTCAAATTGCAGGCATAGCACGCTTTGATTATCTGGGTGACAAAACTTGACTCATGGCACTAAATTCCTAGCACATAATGTTAAAATTTGTGTCAATTGTAAACTTTGACTAATTTGTTACCTACTATTTAAAATTATGTGGCTCTATGTCATAATTGTTTTGCATGCTATAATTTAATTAGCTGGATGTGTGTATCTGACTGAAACTATATAGTACCACCTTTGTATAACCATATCTATCGCAAATAAAAGTCTTTATCTTTATCTTTATCTTTAAAACCGGCGATCGTTAGCTCAAGCCACCGTGTGAGGGCGCCACTCACTAGCGGTTTAGTGTTGCAGGTACTCTCCTGGAGGAGCCACTGTTGTCTCTTGAACCTGACGTGAAAAAACTCCTGTTGCAAGGTCCGTAGGCACAGATGGCGCTTGTCTCAATTATAGAAGTAAATACGAAAACAAAAAGTGTGTCCTTTAGTAGGATTCGAACCTGTGACTTATCGCTTGTGCGGTCACAGTCTAAAAACTTCATCACATCTATCAACGACCGCAACAACTACCAACATAAATTTTGCGGGCAAATATTTATGATCGAATACATAAAAATGTTGCTAGGTATTTTGTAAAAAAGTACGAAATGTTCACTACACTAGAACTTGTTCACTGTTTTGTTAATTTATTGTTTGAATTAAGTATAATGTATGATATTTTTTTAAATAAGGGAGAGTCTTTTTGCACGTTTAAATGAATAATATTTTCATAAAGATCCGAAAACTTTAAGACTAACGAAGTTAATAAATACTGGAGAAGTGATTTAGAGACGTCTACATATTATGGTTGTCAATAGATAGATATGAAGGTCAATTTGGCCTCGTTCTATCTCTATCTCTTAGATCTATCTCTTTTTTTCCGTGGTCCCCATGTCTCAGCTTCCTTTGTCTCCAAGGTCTCCGTGATAGCAGTCATGCAGGAGCTCCAACAGCAGGGAAAAATCTGCTGTAATATTAAATATTTGTGTATAAAGTACTTGATAGGCAATACAATGATGGATGATTGATGATGATGGTAGGAAATCTCTCATCATTATCTGACAGGTAAGTCCATCCGTATAGTGTTTCGAAAAGCTCATTTATTCATCTTTAGAAGGGCGATGGACTTGACCTGACATGCAATTCGTGGTTGGACATTAGACAGTCAGATAAATAGGTTTATTAGCACACCACTCAATGTTAGAATACTAAGCTACAGGTAGGTGTAATAAACAAATTTAGCTTACCTTCTCATAAACTTGATTTTTACTGTGCTCATAAGCCCGTACTGTGCGAGCTTCGTCATGAAAAAGATTAGCTACACAAGCCAACAAGCCCGTGACTAACGAGTTCACAATTTTCACAAACGGTTGTTTTTCATAAATAAACTTCAAGAACTGCTCTTAATTCAACAATAAATCAAACGAGTTTTAATTGATTTTGTTGTTTTTTATTTAACATCTAAAAACGTTAAACATTTTTGAGACAACCTTTATTTCTATATGCAACAGCATTTCTTTGTTCTACGCGACAATAAGCTCCAAAATGCTTTGCTCTTTGAATTCCTGTTCGCTTGAAAAATATTGCAACTGTACTGTATTACAATACCTTCTCCATGCAGACACTCCTACGTAAATCGTTTTCCCACCCATCAATAAGATACTTATTGCTTTTTGTCTCACGTCTAGTACTAACGGGCGCATGTAGCACTGCTCGCGCTTGGTCCTATCTGCTGTAACGTTCCAGTTTTTCAAGTTGTTATTAATTAACTTTAGGAAAAACCAGTGGGGCATTACCTCGCAGACACCGCAACGGCACGGCGCGGCGTAATGTTTAATTAACCCTACGGACTTTTGAAGACGCCGCCCGCCAGTAATTGTCTGCGTGCACATCTAGGTGAAGGCTCACAGTAGGTATGTGGACACATACACGCAATTCCCAGGTCTTGCCTCCTTGCCTTTACCACTATTTATTCCATCCAGACTGCAGATGCACCCACTTTTAAGTTAAAGCAACTTATACTTTACATGACAACGCTACGAAAAAGTATTCTATGGTTAGTTTTTACGCCTATGGAATTTTAAAAACTTTTACTCATTACATTTGTGTGTTTACAATCTTTTAAATACACCTATTTGTGGATTCAGGATCGGATATAGTAGAAGAGGGAGAGAGATGCCCTTGCACAGCAGTGAGACATTATGGGTTCATAATAAATATTAATAATAAACTTGTTTATGTATTTACTTGACTTATAGCTTACCTTATCGTGTATGCTAACCTATCTCAATAACTGGCTTTAATATTAGTATTTTGATTGTTTGTCTAATACTATACACATACAAATATTTTCATTCAATAAAGTGTTACTTTAGCAAAAAGTATTTATAAACTTACAGGTAGATAGACAGAGTAATATAAAAGTGGAAAGGGAAATACCTGCATCCGTAGTCGATTTACCCCTAGTGAAACCATATTGTTTAGCGTGGAGTTGTTTTGTACGGTTGAAGTGTGAGAGCATTTGATTGAGTATAATCTTTTCAAATATTTTACTTAGTGTTGGAAGAACAGATATTGGTCTGAAATTTGAAGGATCGCCCTTATCTCCCGATTTGAACAGCGGTATAAGTTTACTGTGTTTCATGAGGTCTGGAAAATCCCCATCGTCAACACATTTATTGAATATATAAGCTAAGTGTGGGGCTATAACTAGAATTACTGAACCAATGACTTTGACTGATATACCCCACAGGTCTTCCGTATTTTTTAAGTTAAGTAATTTAAACGTTTTGACAATGTCCTGGGGATATACATGATGAAATTTTAAATATACATTACTGACGCTAGTGTTATTTTTTAATAAAGTCTCTGCTTCAAATGGAGATGAATTTAGACTGTCCGTTGTGAGTACGGGTACATTGGTGAAGAATGTTTCAAAAGCTCGAGCAACATCAGCGTTGGATTTAACAACATCATCACCTATCTTTAGGCAGAAATCACTGTCCCTTGGTATAACTTTGCCAGTTTCGCGGTTTATTATTTGCCAAACTGTTTTCATTCTATTATTTGAATTTTTAATTTTTCTATTAATGTGTAAAGTTTTTGCAGTTCTACAAACCAACTTGAAAGTTTTGGAATATTTTTTAACATAGTCATGAAATTTTCGATCAAAGTTATAGGTTTTTTGATCATAAAGGTCATACAAGATAACTCTACTTTTACGAATTCCAAACGTTGCCCAGTCATTAATTTTAGATTTACCGTTGTAGTCACTGACTTTCTTTAATTTGAAAACTTTATTGAATTCTGTCTGAATAATGTTGAAGAAGTCTGAGTAGATTTTGTTTGGGTTCTGTTCATTAAAATCCGGTACTGGCAAATTTATATCTAAGTTTTTCGTATATGTCTCTAGTCTATGGGATGTAATAGGCCTATAAAATGTTGGACCAGTCTTATCCCTAATACTAATTGGGAATGAAACTGTTTGACCACTGTGATCGGAGGGTAAGCAGTTAATTACACTTTTAGTTGTGAATGCACAGTCAGAAAAAACGTTATCTAAGCAAGTTTGGCTTGTAAGTGTAATTCTAGTCGGCTCTAGAAATACATGACATAAATTAAATGATTTGAACAGAGTTATTAATCGTCGCTTCAGTGTTGTATCTACAAGCAGATCTACATTAAGATCGCCACAAATAATTAACTTTTTTCTGTTATTACAAAGTTTAATGAGGGCTTCCTCCATAATTTTCTCAAATATTTCGAAATTGCCATGGCCTTTTTCATCCCTCGGTGGCCTGTAGACACAAACAATAATATGGCTATCTAACTCAACACAGGATACCTCTATTTGTCTTTCAACAGTAAGTGCAAGAATATCTTTCCGTTGTTTCACCTTAATATTATTCTTCACTAAGATTAAAGAACCACCTCTATCAGCAGTCTTTCTATTGTAACAACTGACAATTTTGTAACTATTTATGTTAAAAGACATCATATTTTCCTTCAACCAGTGTTCAGTAACACAAATAATATCAATGTCAGAATTTTTTAGAAATAATTCTAATACAAGTTCTTTGCCAGGTAGCCCCTGGATGTTTTGATGGGCAATATTTAACTGGGGCTTACATTTTGACTTATTTAGTGGCTCTTGTATGCTAGAGATTTCCTCTATTGTCTTATGAACTAATTTAAATTACTTGGAACAGATTCCAATGTTGCATGCAAAGTATAATTAACAGGTGAATTCCCAATAGGGGTGCATGTCATATTACTCTTAAAATAAGCTGATGTCAATTTGAACTTAGTTAAACCAACTATAGCTGCGTCGCATATATTATAAGCTAACAATGTAGCTACTAATTTTCTATATTTATTAGACAGGTACAATGTATCCCGTGTCAGAGTAAAGTTATGAATAAAATTATTCATGTCGAAATATAAAATAGCATCGCTGTGATGACATGTTAAATTAAATAAATGAATATTCATTCTATGCACAGATTTGTTCTGTAGTTCTGTCAAATTACAGGCATATGGAAAATTGCATAGTATAAACTTGCATTTCATCCTACTATGTAAGTCTAGAAGTGTTTCAACACTTTTATTCAAATCATTCCGACTAATGTTTGAATGATTTCCTACCATAATTACAATAGTGCTGTACTCATCATAGATACCGCGACTAATCATCTTCACTAGATCTACAAATGAACAATTTGGACAGCAAATGTTCGTTACTTTTTGGTTAAGCCGGTTATGTAATAGAGTCCCAAATCCTGCACCTACTTTGTCGGAGAACAACAGAGTTTTTCTCTGAGCACATATTTTGGTAGCTGGCGGTACACGAGTGGAGGTGAGTGGCGGGACACACGTGTTGGAGTGCGGTTTGATGCACGTGGCGGCGGTTGGCGCGGCATTCGCGGCAGCGAGCGTCGCAACGTGCGCAACGGCGAACGGCGCGGCCCTCGGGGCAGCTTGCGGCATGACACACGCCTCAGCAGGGACAGCGAGCGGCGCGGTGCTCGCGCTGTTGAGCTGCGAGGTGTCTCCTCGTCGACGACGGCGACGCTGTTTTTTGGTTGGGGCAGCGGTGGACGCTGCAACACTCTCGTTGAGGGGGGTCGAGACCAAAGTTAGTGATGTGGGCTCGTCCTCCTTGCTGGTCTCATTCTCCTCATTCTCAATTAGAACGCCCACCAATTCCGCATTCTGGCGTTGTAGCTGTACTAACTCAGACGTCGCGGCTCTGAGTTCCGCTAACTCACATTGCTCTTTGGCATAACATTGTAGTGTATTTGCTAGCAGGTCATGTAGATGCTGGATTTCTACTCGGGCATGTTGAAGGTCCGACTGTAAACCTACATTTTTTCCCCGGAGCTCTTGCATTAAGGAGATTCTTAATATTCTGTTTGATTGCCGTTTCAAGGCTAATTTCAGTACTTTTATATTACCTCTAGTTTTTTTCATGAATTTATTTAATTTACAATATTTTTTAATTTTTCTGCTGCTTGTCTGCATGGCTTGAACAATAGTGCTTAGGTTGGCTACTTCAAGTTCTTGTTGGATAGAGGTAATGTGGCGAGATTCATTGTAGTCTTTTTCTATGCACATATCAGTCAACTTCAAGTTTGCCTCATTGAGTTGGTATTGGAGGAATTTACTGCGATCACAAGCAGAAGCAAGGTCAGTGCGCAGGGTGTCAAAAGATTCCACAAGTTTTTCCAATCTTTGAATCTCATTTTGCGACTCCTCGTGTGTTTCTCGCAAAGTAGACACACTATCTCTAAGCTGTGAGTTCTTGGCTCTCAAGCTTTTTATCTCAAAGTCATTTTCATTGCGCTCTTCCAATAGCCTTTGGTTTAACTCCTCTGCGTCAGTTAGTTGTTGCTGTAGTGCGTGCATTCTCCGCGTAGTAATGTTGGATGCCATGCCTGGAAATAAAATAAAAAAGAATGGGTGCTCCGAACAAAATTAAAATAAAACAGAAGGAATAAAGACTTGCAGTTAGTAGCTGTAGTACTGATATGATAGTTCCTATTTCCCTATATAGCTATTCTACGTCAAAGTCAACAAGTTTCAATTAAACTATCACAAGTCAATATGGGTTAACAGTATAAATGTCCTGAACTAATGAAAGTTATACTTATTATCTAACAATTTTAGTCGTTTTGCAAGTGTTGTGATGATCAGCTGTGAAGTGAGTACCTAATATGTTTCTAGAATCACCTACAAGCTTACATTATATTCGCACTAATTGCCAAGGTCTAACCTACCAGTGCACTTGTGTATATCGTGTAATAATTATGAGTGAACAGCTAGTTTTATCGTCAAAAGTACTTCCACAGATTGTCAAGTGCTAAGAGACAAAACAAAGACGCTGCGGTGTGAGGATGGACGTTTCTCACAATAGTGAGAGTTGAGCAGTATGTAGTGTATAAGTATATAGTTAAGTTCAAGTCATATACTTGTAAAATATGAATAATCAAATATGAAAACAATACTCCCCCGGGGTTTTTCCGTTGGCAGTTTGAAATTTCCTTTGTCTTTCGGTCCGTGATCGATTATTTTATCACAATTACAATTCTGACCACATTTAGCACTGGCACACTTTAGTTGACTAAACAAACACTTAAATTAACACTATATTCACAAATAGACGAATTAAAACAAATTAATTTAGTTAAAATACAGCACAGCTGTTTTTGACGTGTAGCCTCGGGTCACATCATAAGCTCTCTTTGATGTGTTCAGGAACCGCATGTTTGACCGGCATTGTGGCTCTGCAGTTGTTTAGCTTGTTCACGACCCACGTCGACAACGTCGTAAACCAGGTCCGGGCTGCACGGGCAAAACTTCGTCCACTCCTGGACTCCGGCCTCCCCCTGCGGTCAAAGCTCGGGATCTATAAAACGTACATCAGGTCCCGCCTCACGTATGCCTCGCCGGCATGGTACGCCCTCTGCTCGGAGTCCAACAAGAAGAGACTCCGGGCCCAAGAAAACCTCTCCTTGCGTACCATCGTCGGCGCGCCTCGCTACGTGAGAAACGCAACGATCGCAAGGGACCTAGGATTGGAGACACTGGACAAGTTCGTCCAGAGGCTGGCAACGAACATGTTCGCACGAGCGGACGGCTCTCAACACCCGCTCGTGCGAGACCTGGCGCCATACCACGCGCGCCCGCCTGACCGTCGCCGCCTACCCCGAGACCTGGTTGCAGAGCCGGCAGCACCCCTGGATTGAGGCCACACAACCCGAAGAACACCTCAGCCACCCAATGACCTGGCCGTAGTCACGGCCAGCGGAAGACTCCGCGGAAGGGGGCCATTGCCCCGGGACCGCAACCCCGCACCCTGGAAGGGGTGTGAGAAGATCACCAAGCAAGCACTGACTGAGGGCCAACATCCGCATATCCGCGACATGGCGCCGTACCACGCGCGCCCGCCCGACCGCCGCCGCCTGCCACGCGACCTGGTTGCCTAGCCGGCGATCATCCAACGGAACACCCCAAGTGAGAAGATCTCCACCGCCCGCGAGGGCCCCCCGATGACCTGTCCATAGGAGTGGACAGAGGCGCTTCTTCAGGAAGAGACCCAATGATCTGACCCTGACTCCCCACGCCCCAGAATGGGTGCGTGAGATGAATAATTGATTGATTGCACTGACTGAGGTTGTTCTGTTGATTTATTGCTAAAGTTTCTCTCTCTCTCTCTCTCTCTCATCTCGATAGTTGGTCTCTTTTGTCTTGATAATTACAACAAGGTATTCTATTTATAATTTCGGATAGGTTAAAGGTTAACTGTGGTTCTTTCGCATAGAATTATAATTGGCATTGTAACTTTTTCAATTGAGAATGCCTCGCAAACGCAAAACAAATCTTTCGTCGAGCTCACAAGGAGCGCGAACTAAGAAGATAGCTAGACAGCAAGAATCTTCTGTTCATGCTGAACAGCGGAGAATTGAGCAAGCGGCGCGTCAGGCAAATTCTCGAGCATCTGAAACCTCAGCGCAGGCTGATGCTCGACGTCACCGGAACGCTAACCGCATTGCATCTCAGATTGGTGCGGAGACACAAGAGCAGTCGGATGCTCGACGAAGGGATATGGCAGAACGTATGGCTTCTCGACGAGCCTCTGAAACACCAGAGGAGGCGGCTTCACGACGACATGAGAACGCAGAGCGCATGGCTTCTCAACGAGCCTCTGAAACACCAGAGGAAACGACTTTACGACGTCAAGAGAACGCAGAGCGCATGGCTTCTCAACGAGCCTCTGAAACAGTCGAAGAGGCAGATCTGCGCCGAAACGCTGTTGCCCAACGACAAGCTGAACGTCGGCAAATATTTTCAAGGAATATGTGGGGGTTTTCAAAAAATGTGCTTTCGACTACGATCCTACTTTAGATTATAGTAACCATAGACTCATCAAAATTGACCGTATGAACAAGGCTTGCAGATTCTGTGGGGCACTGAAATGGAAAGAGGAAACGGCGGGAATGTGTTGCTCTGGGGGCAAGGTAGCCATCCCCACATTAGCGGAGCCGGTCGACCCTTTAAGGGAGTTATTTTTGGGCGATACTGACGAGTCACGGCGCTTCCTAAACCGAATAAAAAATATAATTCATGTTTTCACATGACTTCCTTTGGGGCAGACAGAATTCTCGCGATGCCTGGGTTTTCACCAACCTTTACGGTGCAAGGGCAAGTGCACCATAAAATAGGGTCACTTTTACCTCCGCCCAACGGTCAAGCACAATTTTTGCAAATTTACTTCATGCGAGACGACGAGGCAGAAACCGATAGACGGTGTCAAATTATTCATGGAGTGGAACGAGCGACTGTCCAGAAAATACAAAACGTCCTGCACGATCACAATAAATTGGTGCATGACTTTAAATCAGCTCTCGAGAACATACCTGATGAGAGCTGCAAGGTTGTGATCAACCCAGACCGCGTGCCGAGCGGGCAGCACGCGCGCCGCTACAACGCGCCGGCCGTCACCGAGGTGGCGGCTGTGGTCGCGGGCGCCGACCTCACGGCCCCAAGAGACATCGTCGTACGCAAGCACAACGACACGCTCACCAGGATCGCTGACACTCACCGCTTCTAAGATGCGCTACAGTATCCCATTATGTTCTGGAAAGGACAAGTTGGATATAACTTCAGTATTCCTCAAACCAATCCGGCGACTGGGCAACCGATCCTGAACAAAAATGTATCATGCATGGCTTTCTACGCGTTCCACCTGATGGTCCGCGAACACGACTTCAACTTGCCGCTGCGGTGTAGGGTACTTCTATCCCAATTTTTGGTAGACATGTACGTTAAGATAGAGAGTGAGCGTCTAAGGTTCATAGCGCTAAACCAAAGCAAGTTGCGTGCAGAAAATTACGTTCACTTGCAAGATGCTGTTGCGCACGATGGCAATGTGAATCCGAATGACTTAGGGCAGATGGTGATCCTGCCATCGTCGTTCGTGAACAGTCCACGATACCTCCACCAATACACCCAGGACGCGTTCTCCTACGTTCGGAACTATGGGCGGCCGGACTTATTCATTACCTTCACGTGCAACCCAGCCTGGAAAGAGCTTAAAGATGAATTAATGGGTGGGCAAAAACCGACAGACCGGCACGATATCGTAGCACGAATTTTTAAAATCAAAGTACAAAAGCTGGTGGCCCTCCTCACGAAAGGGCATGTATTTGGCGAAGCGCAGTGCTTCATGTATTCGATTGAGTGGCAAAAGCGTGGCTTGCCCCACATGCACTTGCTGCTGTGGTTAAAAGAAAAATTGCTTCCGAACCAAATCGATGAAGTGATATCAGCTGAGTTACCAGACCTTAACGTTGACAAACAACTATATGACACGATCATTAAGAGCATGATCCACGGACCATGTGGAACCCTGAATCCTACGTCCCACTGTATGAAGAACAGGAAATGCACAAAAAAGTATCCTCGTGCACTGTTAAAAGAGACCCAAACCAATGATAATGGGTATCCGTTGTACAGACGCCGAGCACTCGAGGTAGGGGGACGTACAGTCACAATTAAAATCAGGGGTACCACGCAAGACGTCGTAGTAGACAATAGCTGGATAGTCCCTTACTCGCCGCTCCTTTGCAAAATGTTTGATGCTCACATTAATGTAGAGTTTTGCAACTCGGTTCAGGCAATTAAATACATTTGTAAGTACATCAACAAAGGCAGTGACCAGGCCATATTTATTGTGCAGCAGCAAGGCAATGCCAATATTAACACACGAGACGAAGTGCAGATGTTTAGAGCTGGTCGATACGTGAGCAGCAACGAGGCAGCATGGCGAATATTAGGCTTGCCGCTTCACGAGAGGTACCCGACAGTGATACATCTTGCGGTACATCTTCCAAACGGTGAGCGCATTTACTTCACAGAGGCTAACTTGCGCGATCGAGTAGCGACACCGCCGACGACTACACTTACAGCGTTTTTCCGTCTGTGCCATACTGACGAATTTGCCAAAACATTGCTGTACGCGGAAGTGCCAAAATATTATACATGGAACGCTGCGCGGAAAGAATGGAAGCGTCGTGTGCAGGGCAACCCCGTGGTTGCCGTACACGTTACACACTTTGAGTGCTACTGCGCGCGGTTGTTTTTGACCCGCGTCCGGGGCCCCATCAGTTTTCAGGCCCTTAAAACAGTCGATGGACAGGAAAAGGCTACGTTCCGAGAAGCGTGTGAGGCCATGGGACTTTTGGAAGATGACGGCCACTGGGACTCTACGATGGAGGACGCCGTATTGTGCCGATCAGCGGCCAAGTTAAGAGAGCTCTTCGCCATCATGTTGAGCACTTGCGGACTCTCAAACTCCCTGCAACTTTGGGATAAATATAAAACCGCTTTATCGGAAGACATCGCGCACAGGTACCGAGAGACAGCACAGACCGACGATGATATATATTTCAACGAAGCGCTTAAACTTATTGAGGACAAAGTATTTTCAATAGTGTCTAAGCGGTTTTCTGATTTCGGCATGCCCACCCCACAATGAACAGGAGAGTTGTGCAATGATTTGATCAGGGAGCTCAGTTATGATACCGCAGCCTTAGGAGCTCAAGTTGCTCAAACTGAGCCTCAGTTGTTACCTGAGCAAAGGCAAGTTTTCAATAAAATAGTAAGCCGCGTGGAGAGCGAAGAAGGGGGTCTCTATTTCTTAGACGCACCAGGGGGCACAGGCAAAACATTTCTGTTGAATTTGCTGCTGGCGCAGCTGCGCAGAGACAGGAATGTTGCGCTAGCTGTTGCGTCCTCTGGGATAGCAGCAGCGACCTTGCTCAGAGGCAGAACTGCCCACTCGGTGTTTAAACTTCCACTGAACCTTGCGGGTGAGGAAACTCCCACTTGCAATATAGGCAAGAGCAGTGGTCGTGGAGCTCTGGTGCAGCAATGCAAATTGATCGTGTGGGATGAATGCACGATGTCACACAAGCGTGCGATTGAAGCGCTCGACCGCAGCTTGCAAGACATCCGTGGCAACCGCACGTTAATGGGTGGAGTGGTCGTCTTGCTCGCAGGTGACTTCCGGCAGACGCTGCCGGTCATTGAGCGCGGCACTCCGGCAGACGAAATCAACGCTTGCCTCAAAGCTTTACCAATATGGGCAAAGGTAGAGAGATTGCACCTCATAACTAATATGAGAGTCCAGCTCCACAACGACCAAGAATCCGGAATCTTTGCTCAAAACCTCCTCAAAATCGGCGAAGGCCGCATGGCAATGGATGCGGAAGGCCTTATAAAATTTGAAAGCCACTTCTGTAATGTTGTAACCTCGGAAGAGATCCTAATACATATGGTTTTTCCGAGCTTACAACAAAACATGAGCAACGAGGAGTGGTTGTGTGAAAGAGCCATCATGGCGCCAAAAAACGAGTCGGTGGGAAAAATTAATAAAAAAAATATCGATCAAGTCCCGCGTGTGGTAACTTCTTACACATCAATCGATACTGTGATGACCAATGACGATGCAACAACATACCCAGTAGAGTTTCTTAACTCTTTAGAGCTTTCGGGAGTGCCGTCACACAAGTTGGAACTGAAGGTGGGTGTGCCTGTCATACTGATGCGTAACCTGGATGCTCCAAGGTTGTGCAATGGCACCAGGTTACGCATCACGGAGCTGAAAAGGCACATCGTGCAAGCCACACCACCATCGTGCATCATCACCGGCGAGGCCAGGGGAGAAACGGTATTGATACCGCGAATACCTATTATCCCAACGAACTTGCCCTTTCAATTCAAACGCCTGCAGTTCCCATTGAAAGTGGCCTTTTCAATAACTATTTACACAAGAGCCAAGGGCAAACATTAAAAGTGGCAGGCATTCATCTGGGCACCCCATGCTTTTCGCACGGGCAGCTCTACGTTGGCTGTTCACGTGTATCGAGAGCTAGAAATCTCTATATTTACGCAGAGAACAACAAATCTCGGAACGTTGTATACAGAGACGTATTGCAGTAGATTTCTGTCTCTCGGTGCATTTCACGACTGTTTGCGATACTCAACATTCTAAATGATTTAATTTCCGGACATGTGTACAAATATACTTACAACGGTTCTCTACGTTGGAATACCAGAAACTCTTACAGAATTATTTTTGTTCTCTTTTTTAAACACATCAGGTATATTACTACAAATGTGCACAATCCAAAGCATGGCGTAAATCCGACTACTACGCGGGTGAAGCCGCGGGTAATAGCTAGTAAAGAAATAAAGGTAGTCTTAAAAATGTTTTACGTTTTTAGATGTGAAATATAAAATAACAATATCAATTAAAACTCATTTTATTTATTGTTAAATTAAAGAGCAGTTCTTGAAGTTTATTTATGAAAAACAACCGTTTGTGAAAATTGTAAACTCGTTACTCACGGGCTTGTTGGCTTGTCTAACTAATCTTTTTCATGACGAAGCTCGCACAGTACGGGCTTATGAGCACAGTAAAAATCAAGTTTATGAGAAGGTAAGCTAAATTTGTTTATAACACCTACCTGTAGCTTAGTATTCTAACATTGAGTGGTGTGCTAATAAACCTATTTATCTGACTGTCTAATGTCCAACCACGAATTGCATGTAAGGTCAAGTCCATCGCTCTTCTAAAGATGAATAAATGAGCTTTTCAAAACACTTTATGGATGGACTTACCTGTCAGATAATGATGAGAGATTTCCTACCATCATCATCAATCATCCATCATTGTATTGCCTATCAAGTACTTTATACACAAATATTTAATATTACAGCAGATTATTCCCTGCTGTTGGAGCTCCTGCATGGCTGCTATCACGGAGATCTTGGAGACAAAGGAAGCTGAGACATGGGGACAACGGAAAAAAAGAGATAGATCTAAGAGATAGAGATAGAACGAGGCCAAAATGACCTTCGTATCTATCTATTGACAACCACTGTATATATGTACCATGTAGACGTCTCTAAATCACTTCTCCAGTATTTATTAACTTCGTTAGTCTTAAAGTTTTCGGATCTTTATGAAAATATTATTCATTTAAACATGCAAAAATACTCTCCCTTATTTATAAAAATATCATACATTATACTTAATTCAAACAATAAAATTGAACAGTGGGAACACAGTGAACAAGTTATAGTGTAGTGAACATTTCGTACTTTTTTACAAAATACCTAGCAACTTTTTATGTATTCGATCATAAATATTTGTTCGCAAAATTTATGTTGGTAGTTGTTGCGGACGTTGATAGATGTGGTGAAGTTTTTAGACTGTGACCGCACAAGCGATAAGTCACAGGTTCGTATCCTACTAAAGGACACGCTTTTTGTTTTCGTATTTACTTCTATAGTTGAGACAAGCGCCATCTGTGCCTATGGACCTTGCAACAGGAGTTTTTTACCTCAGGTTCAAGAGACAACAGTGGCTCCTCCAGGAGAGTACCTGCAACACTAAACCTATAGTGAGTGGTGCCCTCACACGGTGGCTTGAGTTAACGATCGCCGATTTTAGTGCCATGAGTCAAGTTTTGTCACCCAGATAATCAAAGCGTGCTATGCCTGCAATTTGAAAGAGTACCTAATCTGCAAGGTGGCGGAATGCCCAAAACAATTCCACTACCTATGCACTGGCAAGTCCATGACGGATGAAGCCATCAAAGTCTCGGTGTACCCCAATTGCCGCAATGATATGGGATATCTCTCAGACACCCGTGGGTGCCTCAAAGGTCAGACCGACAGGCGTCACAATTCGCGTGAAACCAGTGGCCCCACATTTGAGCGACGAGGATTTTTGGTCAGCCGAACACCTTGGAGTTATGGCGTAAATCAGGAAATCAGGAAGCTGCTGGAATCTCCAAGATGCTTGAGAGAAAATTCGGTTCGTTGAGTGCTTTTAAGGATATGATGAACATTCTTGCACACTAGACTGAAATCTTTAACGCCAAGCTAGAGCAACTTGAATGTAGAACCAGAGCATCACTGCAGCGAGAGCCTGCTCAGATGACAACAGAGCTGGTACATACGAATGGTATTGTGCCCGGAGTCTAAACGGTGTCACCGAATAAAGACTCCAATTTTTCTGACACTATACGTTATCTCATGACCCCTGTTCCGTCAAACACGACAGTGAAATTCCAAAAAGCAGTTGAAAAGACGCAAATAGGGAAAAAATGGACCGAAGTGCGAAGGAAAACACGCCGCCGTCGCCCAGTTTTTTTATCACTATTCCATTTAGGAAATCTTCAATATTTCGGTTCTGTAGAAGACCAGGCCGAGCCAACCCACCAGGCGATATACGGTGATATTATAAGGGACCTTACCAACTAAGGCTAAGCTTCACCGTAAATGAAAATCATCAGCTCACTGAGTACTCCGCATTTAGTGAGCTGAGAGGCAGCAGCTGCGCCTACTTTAACCACATGCAAAATATCGAAGGCAACACAAGATATTACCCACACACGTTTCTGAAATATGTAAGTAGCCTCAAATCAAATGGTGGTTTCGAACCTTGGGTCACGCATCAGGGGCGAGAGTGTGAAGACAAGAAGCAGCCGCTGCATTTGCAGATTACTTCTTTGACTTTCTCAGTGACGTGCCAGCGCTTAATCCGGATATGGCATCAGTTATTATGACTCGCGCACTGCTTACTAGGTCCAAGTTTCACATGTTTCCCGTAGGAAAGTAAAGTAAGGACTGAGACAGTTAAGACCAAGAAGCGTAATTGGACCGGACAACGTCCCTCCTTCTTTTTGAAAGCAAAAGCTTTCGCTATAGAGCGATCAGCTGGTTTTACCATTGGGTCATATTTATAACTAAACTCTCTAGAGCTAGCGTGTGTTCTAGCGAGGGAAGTACCTTACCAGCTGGAAGCTCTCTCGAATCAGTGCTATTCCCAAGGTAAGTGACACTGCCTTTATACATCAATATTGACCGATTGCGATCCTAAGTTCACTGGCAAAATTGTTCGACTCAATCAAATGCGCAAAATCAGTCCACAGATTTAAAATTAGAACACGATCTTACCATGACCAATCGTAATTTTAAGTACGTTGGTCACTTTATGTTAAAGTGAGAAATTTACTTAAAAATTAGGATTGGTCATCAATAACAAATAATACCGACGCCAATGTAGCAACATCCGAATTCATAAATAGACTGCAAAGTATTATGGAAAATAATACTGAAACAAAAATACTATCTAATAAATACACAGTTCAAAAACCCTGGATCACCGAGGCGTTAGTGAGATCAATAATCAAAAGAGACTTGATGCACAAAAACGTCCGAAAGGATAAAGACTTTCATGGAACTTAAAACTCAGTATAAAAAATACCGAAACATATGTAAAATAGTAACAAACACAGCCCGTGAATTATATTTTATCCTTAAACTTTCGAAATTTAATTTAATTTCCTGAGTCTGAATAGGAAGTAACTTATGTGCTTTTAAGTTAATGGGGTCTTCGTTCTTAGTTCTAATATTATGCTTCACTTGATTGCTAAAGGATAACGGTATCTCCTCGCAATAAAATATATCCCTATATTTCTTACATATACTACCGATTGTCATTCTTTCTTCTTCATTTATATGCTTTATTCTGAGCGTCTTAGGATTATTTTCTAATAATGCATCAACATCTTATTGAACTCCTGACCGTTTCAGGTGAGACCGTTAGTACATTTTAATATAGCGGCCGGCATCCGAATTTCAGGTGAGACCTTTAGTACATTTTAATACAGCGGCCGGCATCCAAATTCCGTTACTGAATTGGGTAAAATTTTCAAGACCTTCTCTGTGTAACAAGTTGACTGGTAATTGGATAATTTAGAAGATGAATTAAATAAGTTACAATCAGGATCCCACTTTGTTAAATACAGTAGATACTATTCAGGTTTCACTTATGTTCTAACTATTATAATATCTCTGTTTGTTTTGTATAAACTCTATAAATGTTACAGAAATCGTAACTCTAGATGATATAAACAGATATTTAATAATGCAACAATAAGAAGCTGGTCAAACATCAAGCTAAAATGTCTAACTCTATTGAAATGTCAGATGTTTCTACTTCAGACGAAGAAAAAAAATCTGTAAAATCTCTGATAGCCCCACGCCCTAGTTATAGGTTTTATGATAACCTTCATGGAATCGAGGTTGCTCATTCTTCTAGATGTAATCTTAACTTCTAAATGAATTCTGGCATTAAGGCTTCCTGAATTTTAGTTTTCTATTTTCATCAAACTTTAGTTTAGAACTTCGGTTCATTTTTAAGGGGATGATCAAAAGTTTAATGTAACTCGGTCTAAATATAAGGTCTGACCATCCATTTCTTTTTAATGAACTTCCCAGATTAGGTTAAATGTTTAATTTGCTTACTGGTTTAAGGGTAAGCCATTCGCCTTCACGTCTCGCCTTCATCAAAGAAATGGACTTTAACGGAAAATGGATTATCAAAGTAAATCATAATAAAATATTCCTTTCTGAAATCCAACTTATTGAATAAAGTCTATTTGGCTATGAAGTGTTCTCAATTTAAAAAAAATAAAAAAAAAATAATGCCTGACTTACAACCCGGTCACTTTCGTTTCCTGATTATCGTATATTTCTTCTGGGAATGTTTTTATTGAAAATATTATTATCTTGAAGCTATAAATGCAGAACAATATATGTAGGTAGATTAATGCCTGATTAGAAATTATAAAAATAAATAGTTTATTATTAATAGTAGTTTATGTGACTGCTACATAATGGAGGGCATTAATACTCGAGAGTGGGTTTATGAAACGAACCGAAGGCGAGTTTCATTATAATATCACTCAAGAATTTTAATGCCTAATTATGTACAGTTACATACACTAGTTTATCTACACACATATTAATAGCAATTGAGCTTAGCCTATCATGCAAGCTCTCTTTAATGTGTTTAGGAACCGCATATTCGACCGGCATGGTGGCATTAATAATTCCTTTGCACTTGTTTAGCTTGTTCAGTATACCAACTTCACAAACAAAGTAGGGGCGGCACGTAGTTCGGCGTCGGCGTTCGAAATTTGAATGTCATAATGTGTACAAAAATTACACATTATGGTCATAATGTCAAATTTTTCAGATAAGAAATGAGTTTTTACCAAGTAGTTTAACATTATGCTGATCGTAACGTGCGGTTTTTGTGCGCAGTAAAGAGGGTTTATGATACGTGGGTAGATAAATAAATTAATGCAGCAATTTCGCTCTCTGAAGTGTCATTTAGAGTGTATACGATACGATATAAAGTAATATCGTTTTATACCGTATATTATTATCATTAAATTCCCATTCAAGTTGGAAGTTGTACGGATTTGCATCCACTTTAAGATGAATGGTAACCTACACGATACTATGTAACATGAGATGATATGTGAAATTTTGAGTTGTAATTTAGTTGATTAAGCCGTTCGCATTGAAAATGTCAATTAAAATTAAATTTACATTCTTTAAAATTATCCCACCAACAAAACACTTAAAACGGAAGTAGCCCCTCATCAAGAGAATAATCCCCGGGATTCACAAAACCAGGTTGTTTTTTAATCACCCACGCTTATTTCTTAATTGTGTTTGAAATCACAGTGTCAGTTTCGGCGCACTGATCAACGACACGTTAATCCTGTACGTCAGTGTCTTTCAACCTTTTTTATGACGCGACCCCCTCAATACTTAAAAATACTTCGCGAACCCCCAAGCCGGGGGTGGCTATGTTTTTTTCATGTTAGTAAGATTGAATGCTTACAACATTTCTAGACGCATCCAAATAGTGGCCTTTATTTTTTATTTTGATAGCAAACCAACACAATTTTAATTATAATAGAATTAATTAATAACATTTAATTAATAAGTTCCAATTATAGGCTTACATTAAAATTTTGTAGATAGCAATTGAGCTTAGCCTATCATGCAAACTAATTACTTAATTAATTCGTAATTGTATTTATAACTTTAAGTCATGCAGTTGAGGTCTAGTCACTAGTCAGGGGGTAGACCCATTATCAGCCTTTTGGGAACCAACTTTTAAGTGAAGGCCTTGCCATTCAACTATGTATGACCATCTGCGTAACCGCTGTTGCGCTGCGGTTGTAGCTCTGCTTATCATGCAAGAGGTTCCAAGAAAAAAAATCCCCAGGTCTTGGATGTTTCTGGTTCCCACGACACATAGTATCCAGAGGTCAGAAGCAATGGATGTGCCTTTATGTATATGGTTATGTTTGTTTGTTAAAGTATCTCTTGACATATCCCGATTTCTTTCAAATATACGACAGTCGTTTTAACTAGCAGCTCCTAACACGAATAACCGAAATCTGATTGGTCAAACGTCATTTTAAAATAAGCAACATTTTTCAAAAAAACATTTAAAATAGATTATGATAGAAATTTATAGATGCTAGAGACAGAGAATTGAGCGACGGACACAAATTATTTTTTCTTTTTTTTTTACTTGAGTAAAATATAATAATTGAGAAATATATCAAATTGTTGGATAAAAAGTCGAGTGTAACCAACATATTTACATGTGGGCTGCGCGCGATCCTCCAATTGTAAGCCACTGCTGTAAGCGCATTAATATATTCAATTAATTCAACTTCCTTGAAGCGACTTAATACAAATAACCAATTAATTTATTCTCGAACGATAATTGATTGTTTTATTTTACTGAATTTAAAAGCATGGAGTTATGGTGGTTTGTGTTGCTGTTAGGTTATTGATTCAGGTGTTTTGGTAAACAGCTCAATGTCAGTGTAAGTGAAAAGTGTTTATTCAACAAATTCAATACAATACCAATATAAATAAAAGTAACGAAAAAGGTCATAAATTTCTGTCTAAGGTAAATTGATTGGAAGATTTCTGCGTATTTTGTTATTTGCTTATCTTTTAAATATTTCTACCAAATACAAAAACCACACAGAATTTCACGTCACGCTTTTTACCAAACGCGATTAAGCAAGTTATTATTTTCTCCGCAGCTATGGACATAAGCATTCCTCACGATGTTTCCGAGCACCGGTGTTTTGCTTCACACCACACAAAACATTACACGGAATTAAAATTTAACTTAGTCTTTTTCGCAAAAGATAAGACACAGTTTACACGAGCAGACATTTCTGTTAATACCCGTTTAAAGTTAACGACCGCAACGTTAAGCGCATATACACACTTGTTCTCCGTTTAACGCCCAGCAATAGTCTTAAATCTAGATGTACCCTCGTTTGTGTGCAAATTTTTATGATTGCTTCGACCATGTTCTTGTACAAATGCGATGTTTGTAGGTGTTTGTCGGGCTGTAGTAAAATTCCTGCCAAATCAGTACATAAGAAAATACCATTAAATGCTTGGTAAGTATGCTTTCTTAGAAAGTAAAGCAGTCAGAGATAAAATTGGTACTCACCAGCACAACACCGACATACAAATCGTCGCTCCCTTTTTCAACGTCATTAGGCCTCGGAAAAAAAAAATAAAAGGCCAGAAAAAAAAACAATAAATCGAAAACAGGTCGTATATACGCACCACTGGCTGCACAGACTGGCGCCCTGGTCATTGACGAGAAAATGGGTGGCATTTATCGAAAAGAATTTATCCTCAAATAACTCTAGCTCATATACAAAAGGAGAAACGGCGCAATATTCAATGGAAACGTTTGGAGTAGCGACGTTTTTGAAAAAGGAACGCTATTTAAAAACGCACGGTGTTCAAAGCAGCATATTAAAGATTTACATTCAATTCTCGCTACATGGCTACACTTGAATGCTTATCTTAGAGTTGAGAATCGCTTATGTTTCCAGTGTTTTGTTACTTTTTAAAGTCGATTTAAAACAGGAGTCCCCGTTTTAACAAGCTTGCTTGTTTCGGCGGTTCAATATCTTGATGGTAACTTGACTTATCAATGGAGAAACGATGTTTTCATTCATAAGGAAGGCATTCCAAAATGTGGCTAAAAAGAAGTTGAAAAACTCATTATCAACTTTCGGGATCTTATCGTTCGGGATTTCGTATTTCAAAGTTAAATATTTGTATGGATAGTCTTTTCATTAATCAGTAAGAGAAATATGTTTGCCAATATCGTAGGAAGTCTTTGTCCACTACTGTGAAACACGCGTTATCTTGTTTTGATAAACATTAAAATACCTTACAATACAAAACAGTTGGATTAGTTCGATTTTAAGTGATTATGTATTTATCCTCTGGTTATTTTGTCCCGTAACATGTGATTGCTAAATAATCTAATAAACATGATCCACCGTACCGTTGCATGTAAATCATGACCGATTTTGTCAACGAAACGTTTTGAGGTCGAAAAAAAATGGAGTTATAAGATATGGCTTTTTAATGTCAAGTCGGTTTTTCCACTTATGAGAAAAGTTTCGGGGTTTTAACAAACAGCTTATTCCTTGCTTGCTTGCTTATTATTGTAAATTCAATATTAGGAAGCATACACAACGAACTATTCAACAAATAGCTCTTGATTCAAAACGCATGAAAAAGAAGTTGCTCGTTACGATAACTTCATATTTGTATGTGTGCGAAATCAATGTCGTATAATAGTAAACTGACTTACTCGTCCGCTGTTAAAACAATTAAATAAATATCGTGATTAGAATTAATTATTTAAATTGTCTCTTTACTTGTTTCAAACATAACTCCAGGGCCCGTAACACAAAGCTAGTGTTCAATTCCACAAAATTAACAATTTGTCAACAAAAAACACATCACAATAATAACTATTTACATACCTGTATGAGTTGAAACTTTGCAAATATGTAGCGTATATACTTTGTGGTTTTCTATAGGTACTTGAATATACATAGGTAGTTTATAATTTCTTTATTGAAAGGTTGATTGGTAAGCAGGTGTGCAATACTTGTGGTTATTACTAAATTGTCAGTTGTAGAATTGTAATTGTAACTTTTGTTAAGGCCCAGGTAGGAATTGGTGATTTCGAACTTGAAATCCTGCTCTAATTTAAATTCAAATAATTTTGTTTAACTTCTCTTAGTGTAAAGTTTACTTTTGAATTGAATACTTTTCCAAAAACAAATCGATCTTCTGTAGAGCAATTTTTTATTTATAAATTCAGATTTTCATCGAATAATTTATTAATTATTATTAATTTGTTAATTTAAACATCGAGTTTGGACATAACTTCTACAAGCAGAAAGCGCAGCTTTATATGGGCTCAAGAGATCCACTTTGTAGGTGAAAAATTATGTGATCGAAAAAACAACCCTTGTTACCCATTAAATTAATTTATTATCCGCTTTTTACAAAAAGGGGAAAATTCTAGCTATTATTGAAATAAAAATTCCCACAGTAGTCTTTAAAACAGATGAAGTAAGCATAACTGTTCACACAAATCTTTTTTTTACTTTTTGAGTTAATTTAGAAAATAAGATTGCTATGATCGACGGCACAAAATGTAAGAGCTCAAACTTTGGGATTGTATGCACTTTTCATTTGATCATAACTTTTAATTGAAAGCGTATATTTCATTGATGTCATTGAGGTGTAATCGTTTCATCATAAATGGTATTAGGGTTTCCCGGGTTGTGGCGGGAACTTGTGATAGGGCTCGCTTTGGTCGCCCTAATAAATAGTGCTTCGTTTTCATTTCCGGCTTCGATCCCCGGCTGGGGTTTAAAGAAAAAAACGGCCAAGTGCGAATCGGACTCCATACCACTGTACCATGGTACAGGGTAGTTTGAATTTTACATAGCAAAGTGTTGTTTACAAAGTTATGGGTGCGGTACACCCTCCTTGCACGTAACCAGGTGCAATCATAAGTGTGGGAACCCCCTTAAATATTTATTTTATTTTCTTTTTAATATTTGTTGTTATAGCGGCAACAGAAATACATCAGATGTGAAAAGTTCAACTATCACGGTTCATGAGATACAGCCTGGTGACTGACGGATAGACAGACAGACAGCGGAGTCTTAGTTATAGGGTCCCGTTCTTACCCTTTCGGTAACGGTACGGCACTCTAAAAATAACACGTCTTGGATGATTATATGTATGTGATGTCGCTGTTTCTGGTTCCCAGTGTGGGTTCAGAAGCAACGTATGTGCCTGTAAATAAATGTTTATGTTTGTTCCATAAATAAACATACAAATATAGCGTCACGTCGTTTATCATACGGGGTGGTAGTGACTTAGTTTCGCCCACATTTGGCCAGTTCCCTAGGCAATACTATATTTTACAATACAAAAGGCTAGCACATTGCACTAGCTATAGAGTTATGTGTTTATTTCATCTATAGCAGTGTGTTTAAGATAATTTGTTCTTAATGTAGCTATGGGAACACATAATGATCCCACAACGCCATTTTGTTTCCCATATTGGGTGGCAGTTGCACAGTTGTGCCCACGTTTAACTAGTTAGGGGCTTGCCCATCGCCGAAGCTATGAAGATCTGAAGGTATCCTCACGACGTTTTCAATCATGTTAGAATATTCGCACTTAAGAGAAATTACTTAATTCTTTGGTTAAAGCACGGCACCAGATTAGAATCCGCAACTCCTGAATGAGGAGCAGCATGAACCACGTAACCACGGAGCTCCCTCAGATATTTACCGACTAATAAAATAGGGTAACCACAGCCAGGGGCTCCAAGAATACAAAAATATCCCACAGCCTCGTTCAACAAGATATAATAAATTGATGGCAAAACGGTCTCATATACCTACAGCATGATAATTTATCACTTGCCAGTCCTGCGCAGAGGAGCACGCTATCGAAAAGCGCGACTAACCGATTTCGACACTCCCTATGTAAAGGCGGTTGAGTAAGGCCGCTTTTTGTGGTGGTCGCATCTGATTGCCTATTCCGCTTAACGTATGCCTTCAAAATCAGCAGGCGACAGACTATTGAGGGCCTATTCAGATTCTACTAACAAAAGATAGATATATTGCGCACACGATTAACCAGATATGCAATACAGCAGGGGGCAAGCCTATCGAAGCAGCTACTCCGTGTGAGTATTATTTTTGTTAATTAGTAGAATTAAACATTGAAAAATAATGCAAACCGCGTCTCTTTGCGACGGGTGTTGCCCGCACGCTCGCCACGCGCCCGCCTTCTATTTTTTCAAAGGCGTTGATACTACTCAATGCGTGTACCGCTCAGGGCTCAGAGGAGTTGGATATATTTGATATGCCCCGGAAATAAGTGTAATGTAAACCTAAGACATAATCACAGACTAGTTGCGCCCCGGTTCAGAATCGCGAAAGTTAGCAACTCCTTCAAAGGTCAGTGCATTCTCTACCACAACAAGATACCTCTCGATATTTTGAAATGTCCATCTGAGCAATGAAAAGGGATATCAGAATGTTCAAGATTACATGAATGACTGGACTGGATGGGGTTAATCGAACTCATCACAGAACTCGCTGTTATTTTTTTTTGTATTTTTTTATTCCTGCTTATAATTTATAATAATTAATATTGTAATATTTGTATTTGTAAGATACACCAACCAATTTTTAAAAGAGATCTAAAAATTAATCTGTAGGAGTTTCTTCGCCCTCTCTCCCACAGTACTCCGATGTTGAGAAGAGGCAAAAAATGACTTTTGCTAAGTGTATGTTAATATCTACAGTAGTAAAGAAATGTTGTTTTGATTTGTTGTTTATGTTCCTTTTTGTACGTCTGGAACTTTATCTTCGTGTTCCTAGGAAGTACCATTTACCGAGATAACGTTACCCTCTTTCTGGTGCAGTCGGATATAAAGAATCCTATATTTTAATCTTGCTCATGAACTTTATCTGTGCTAAATTTAATTTAAATCCGTTCAGCTGTTTTTTCGTGATACACAAACATACAAAAATCCAAACAACCAAACATCGCTACTTTTACACTTATAATATTAATTGGACTAGTTGGATTTCGTGGATTCTTTCACCATATAACTCTTATCGTGTACTATGTGTGTATTGCCTCTCATGCGTTTTAGTCTTGTACCGTAAATGCGCCTTGTATTTAAAATAATTCTTTTGAATCTTTCAACAGTTCATTTTAAAGTAAGCACGGTAAAGACTAGGGCGCAACTAACTGCAGCTGCGTATGGAAAATGGCGTGACGCTCTGATTTATTAGTTTTCAGTTTTGTGAAACAAGTAATACATTAACAATATTTTAGTTGATTTAAACATAATGATCTTGCATCTCATTCAACAACAACAACACTTCAATAATTACTGAACATCTCACATCTCCCCATTGGTGTCTGAGCGCGTGGCTGACCAACTTTTTGCTTGTTAAAACACCCGCTGTGAACAGGCGTGAGCGGAATGACTGAATGAATTGAATGAATGAATGAAACGTCCCAATTGCGTGGACATCAGCGAAATTAGGTTTTTGCGGTGGAGATGTTATAAATGATGTAAAGACGTCTTAAAATGGAAGTGGAATTAAGTCCGTGTTTACTGTTTGGCGATGGGGGTTTTGAGATAGGAATATGTTATTTACTTCGCTGCGTTAGTTCTTTGATATCTTTGGTTAAAATCGAATCAGTAGTTCGAAAATTATCAGCTTAACAAGGAATGGCGGTCAAAGGGGAGGACTGTTTTTTTAGTTAGTTGTAGACTTCCGATGACCTCTGTCGTGTTGGGTCGAGGCTCTGCTTCCCAAGCGAGAGGTCTCGGGCTCGAACACCGGCTGGGGAGAGAGGAGGAAAAAAAAAACCTAGGTCGTGGATGATTACATGTGTGTCATGTCGCTGTTTCTGGATCCCACGACACAGGCTATCGTAGTGTGGAGCCAGAGGCAATGTATGTGCCTGTATGTAAATATATTGTGTTACTTCACTGTGATGGTTCTCAAATTTGTTTTATCAAAATAGATTTAGTAGCTCGTAAGTTATTTATAAGCTTAACAAGCTTTTTTTCTTGAGGGTAGTTCTATGTGATAACAGTAAAATTTTGTAGCTCCCGATTTTAAATTAATTTAACAATAAAAATAATCAACAAATGCACAATTAATTAAAATTAAACTTACCTAGACTCTCCAAATCACACAATCAATTGATATCTTACATAAATAATCATCAAAGAACAAGTGCAACAATGGACCTATATGCAGAGCTCTCTAAGAACGGATGCTATTGTGAAGTTCTTTGGGGAACGGATGGAGAAGTAAGAGCAGGAGCTGCAAGCATCTACACCTGCTCCTGCTCCCAAAAATATCAGCAGCTTGGCGAGTGAGTTTTCCGACTTCAGGTCTCTCATATGGAAATTCCTCGGGTTGCTTCAGTCGCAGATGCAGCTACTGACATTGGGGCTGGACCGGCACGAGACTGCGTCACGGCGGAAGGTACTGCTGGTGCATGGAGTGCCAGAGGTAACTGATGAGCAGTCAGAAACTATCCTGAAGAAAGTGTTGGCTGACCGCTTCAAGGCATCCGTCGACTGTATTAGTGCCATCAGAGTCACACATCGTCTAGGTGCTAAGGGGGCAAAAACCCGGCCTCTGCTAGTTTTCTTTACGACATTGGCAGCCCGCATTGAGGTTAGGAGACTCTAGAAGGCGTTGAAGGGTTCAGGCATCACAGTCACCGAATTCCTGACTATGTCACGCCAGGAAGTATTCACAGCAGCGCGCAAACACTTCGGAATCTTACACAGAACTTATGACCTGACTGTGTATATACACTGTGTATATACACAGTCAGGTCATAAGTTCTGTCACACAATAAAAACTTTTGAATTTAGAACGCTGGCCACAAAAAAGTTTATTGAATTCGAATTTCGAATTTTTCATGAAAATAAAAATGTGTACTTTTTAGAATTTTCCTCATTTTTAAATATAGAGTGGACACTTAGAAGACCGTGTCGCAGTTATTGCGTTGCGTCGTTGCGGTTACGTGCCAATTCAGATTTTCGACTTACTGAAAAATTTGAATATAACGAAAAGATTCGTTTATCGGACCATAAAACGATACAATGAAGACTCTAGTGTAGATGACAGGTCAAGAAGTGGTCGCCCTCGCTATGTTAGGACTCCAGCAGTGATAAAAGCTGTGAAGGCGCGAATTCAAAGAAATCCCATACGTAAGCAGAAACTGTTGGCCCTTCAGATGGGGTTAAGCAGGACCACGGTGAAAAGGGTGTTAAATTAAGACTTAGGGCTTAGGGCATATCGGAGAAAAACAGGACATCGTTTGGACGCTCGTTTAATGGACCTGAGACTGAAGAGATGCCGCGCTTTGTTGAAGCGGTACGCGGGAAAAAAGCATCGGGAAATTCTTTTTTTGGATGAAAAAATTTTCACCGTGGAAGAGAGCTACAACAAACAAAATGATAAGGTGTACGCACACAGCAGTGAAGAAGCTAGCAACCGTATTCCGCGTGTCCAACGAGGTCATTTTCCATCCTCGCTCATGGTTTGGTTGGGAGTCTCTTATTGGGGCTTAACTGAGGTACATTTTTGTGAGAAAGGCGTAAAAACGAATGCAGTTGTGTATCAAAATACAGTCCTCATGAACCTTGTGGAACCTGTTTCTCATACCATGTTTAATAACAGGCACTGGGTATTCCAACAAGATTCTGCGCCAGCTCATAGAGCGAAAAGCACACAAGACTGGCTGGCGGCGCGTGAAATCGACTTCATCCGGCACGAAGACTGGCCCTCCTCCAGTCCAGATTTGAGTCCGTTAGATTACAAGATATGGCAACACTTGGAGGAAAAGGCCTGCTCAAAGCCTCATCCTGATTTGGAGTCACTCAAGGCATCCTTGATTAAGGCAGCCGCCGATATTGACATGGACCTCGTTCGTGCTGCGATAGACGACTGGCCGCGCAGAATAAAGGCCTGTATTCAAAATCGCGGGGGTCATTTTGAATAAACTTTATTACCATAAGAATCTATGTTTTATTAAGTTCATTTTGCTATATAAATGTTTACATAAATAATAAACATGTCTAAATTATTTCATATTGCACATGTGACAGAACTTATGACCTGACTATGTACCTAGTCGGTCCATAAGTTCTGTCACAAATATTTTGCCGCATAGTAAATAATACCAAGTTTTATTTTATTTAATACTATATATGGTTTGATAGCTCATTAAATACTGATAAATTAGAACGATTATTGGATTTAAATGTAAAGCCATATTACACAAATGCTAGTTTCTTCAGAGATTTTGCACTTTTTTACCCAATCAAAAATACGGACGTGATTCACTTTATCTTTTTTCCATGACTCTTAAAACCTTTCAAACTTACGTGAGATTTTAGTCAGAACCCTCCCTGAACCCGTTACCTTCATTTTGAAGCATAAGATAACTAAGTCTGGGTAAAACTAATTTTCATATATTCACATTTTACGTAGTGTACTTGTTGCCCACAAGATCATTTTTATACGTTTTTCTGAAAACGTAAAAAGTACGTAAAGTTCTCTTTGGGAGCAGTTGGAACTGAAAGCTAACAGAAAATCAAATGCTAGTTGTTAAGCATGGTCTAAAATCGAGGTTTCAGAATAAATAAAAAATACCTTGTCGGTTATCTGGAACACTGTTTTTTTATTAAATTTGTGGTAAGTGGTACTTTTGTCAGTTGCGGCGTGTTTTGGGTCCGCGATTGTCTCAAGTTATAAGGTTTTTTGTCATATTGCGATAATCGTACAAAATGTATTGTATTGCAATTTGATTCGTATAAAATAAGCTTTTTAATCATGTATAATATGAATAAGAAAAAGTTTATTGCTGAGTTTTATCTATCATAACCTTGTGACAGAACTTAAGGACCGACTAGGTATATAGATAGTATTGAGTTAATTTTGTAAGATAAATATTACTATCAACATTCCATTTATGGTTCTAGATCTAGATGTAAGTAAGGCGCTTATTCAAACCAGTAATTATCTCTAGGTAACTAGTATAGTATATATTAGTAATTGAATAAATATTTAGATATTAAAAATATATTTAGAGTGTATTATAATTATATATATTATAATAATATATATTATTATTTACCTGATATTATCAATCAAAGTTTCTCTTCCTGCTCTTCAAGCAACATTTCCGCTTCGGAGGAACCCCTTTCCGCTAACATTAGGACTGTTTTCGGTGGTGTGGAGGAAAACTTAAACATCTTGTATATCAATTCTCAAAGCATTCAATCCAGCTATTCGGACCTGCTCGAGGCTTTTAGTGACCAATGCGTGGACGGCATTCTTGTCTCCGAGTCATTCCTAAAGCCATCGCTGTCATCTTCTTCGTACTCCATTCCAGGATACAGGCTTTACAGGAACGACAGAGTCGGGTAATCCGATGGGGGTATCGTAGGCATCCGCCAAGAAAGGATTTTGATCAATTCTACCCTCAAGGGGATAAAATAGGGGATGCAAGTTTGTATGAAACTTCAACGCACAGTCCGAACTACTGGACGGATCGGGCTGAAATTTGGCATGCAGGTAGATGTTATGACGAAGGCATCCGCTAAGAAAGGATTTTGATCAATTCTACCCCCAAGGGGATAAAATAGGGGATGAAAGTTTGTATGAAACTTTGTCAATTTTAAACCGATCGGGCTGAGACTTTGCATGCATAAAGCTACTATGACGTAGGCATCCCCTAAGAAAGAATTTCGATAAATTCCACCCCTAAGGGGATAAAATAGGTGATGATGTAGCATGTAAATGTATTAGTTTGAACCTATCAGTACCTAACGGAACGAATAAATTAAGACGAACAAAATAATTTTTAGTTCTAAATGTTGACAATAGATGGCGTTATTAGTATTTTAAATCGCGCTATCATATTGTTTTCACTGAGTTACATATACCCGATGATGAGTGACTGCCGTATCTAATAGTACATACTATATATCTAAATATTTCTAGCGGATTATATTTGACGACGATTTTGGCTGTTCTTTTCTTGGCATATTTTGGATTGCATTTGCTTTGTTTTAGTTTAGTAGTTTTGGTTATAGACTCTGATTTGTATTTGGCATTTGTTTTGTTTTCGTTTGGTTTTGAGTATAGGTTTTGTCGGTTAGACTTCTTTAAAATGGCTAAAGAAAATCTGAACGTTAATGGAGAAGTTAAAGAATGTACTGTCGTCCCTATTGTTGGTGACGGTGTATGTTTGTTTCGTGCTCTCTCTTATTTAATGTACGGAACACAAGATAGAGCGATGTAGGTGCGTTCATAAATTGTCAGATATGTGGTTAATGACTGGAGCAAGTTTTCAATTATGACCCACGACAGGAATGGTGATAACTACGTAATACCTGACGAATATTTTGCTGATATGATGAAAAATGCTACTTATGGCGGATTTTGTGAGTTATTAGCAGCAGGATTAATATTCCCATTTAAGTTTGAAGTTTATATAAACGGTCTCATATATACGGAATCTGGATCTAACGACTATCCGGTAAGGCGATTACGATTCAGCCAAGATTTGTCCAGTGGGCATTTTGATGCCTATCTTCCCATAGCAGTACAGAAAATTACTCGGCGTCGTATGGAGGTAGCTGTAGAAGAACATGATTTTGGAATTGATACACCTTCGCAACTTAAAGTTGATAAGGGTTGTCAGGAGGTACCTGTTTTAGAGCATGAACATTCACCTATTGTATCTTCAATAAATTATGATGAAAATTTGATAAGAAGTTTATTGTCCCAACAAACTGAGTCTGTGACATTAATAGAAAAAAAGAAAAACAAACGTAGGGCAAGGTTTACTAATTACACACGAAAAAATCAAATAAAAAAGGCACAAAAAAAATATGGACAGACTCTACCTGAATCCCACCGTAAAGCTGTGTCTGAATATAAGAAAAAAAATCCTGATGTACAAAGGCAAGCTGTCGCCACCTACCAGGCTGCACACCCTGAAAAACACAGGCAATCTGCTGCACTATATCAGGGCAGGAATACCGATGTGCATAGAGTGATTCAGTCACGGTATAGAAAAAATACAATTCAGCGTGTATGGAGAAGCAAGTTGCTTTCGGGTTTGGCGTATGACCCAGATATTGCTTATGGAACTGACAGCAGTGTAGTCTTAGGTTCTATGACGTACAAGTGTCAGTGATGTAACGCCTTGAAGTGGAAAGATGAGACACCGGCATGTGTTGTAGCGCCGGTAAAGTACAACTTGAGCCGTTTAAACAACTGCCTGAACCACTTTACAGGATTTACACACAAAACATGTTCACTTCATGGATAATATCCGAAAATATAATGCCTGTTTTCAAATGACTTCTTTTGGTGGAAAACAAATAAAAGAAGGCGGTTTTTCACCAACTTTTAAAGTTCAAGGACAAGTTTATCATTTAATTGGAAGTATATTACCGGAACCTAGGCAGGATGCACAGTTTCTGCAAATTTATTTCGTCGGTGAAGATGATAGAGAAGCTAATATCTGATGTTCTAAATTTTCTGATTTGAGACCAAATTTAATCAAACAATTGCAGCTTATGTTACCCATACATAAAAGATCTAAAAACAGCCATTGATAAAATATCGCCTTCAGAGTCATTCAAGGTCGTAATATATGCCGATAAAAAACCACAAAGAGAACACAGAGGCAGATTTAATGCACCAACGGCAAATGAAGTGGCTGTTGTATTGGTAGATCAGCATTTTGACCGAAGAGACATCATCCTCGAAAGCCGAAGTAACTCACTTCAGCGTATCAGTGAGATACATCGAGCTTATGACGCGCTGCAGTACCCGTTGATGTTTTGCTGGGGGGATGATGGCTATTCAATCAACATACCACAATACGATCCCACAACTAAATTGCCCTTGAAAAAAACAGTCTCTGCTGTAAGTTTTTATTCATACAGAATAATGATAAGAGAAGGAGAAGATAACTTTTTGGTTAAATATCGCGCTCTTTTAGTCAATATTTGGTAGATGAATACGCAAAAATAGAAACTGAAAGACTAAACTATATAAAAAACAATCAAGCCAAATTGCGCGCAGATAGTTATATTCATTTAAAAGATGCAATTGGACGGCAAGATACTGAAGCAAATCAGCTGGGACAAATGGTAGTACTTCCATCATCTTTTACTGGTGGACCAAGATATATGCACGAAAAAACGCAAGACGCCATGACCTATGTTAGACATTACGGTCGTCACGACCTTTTTATTACTTTTAAATGTAATCCACGCTGGAGTGACATAAATGAGCACTTACTTTCAGGACAAAAATCTCATGATCGATACGATATTATTTCGCGTGTCTTTCGATTAAAGGTAAAAAAGGTCATGGATTTGTTGATAAAAGGGAAAATATTCGGTGAAGTGAGATGCTATATGTATTCGACGGAATGGCAAAAGCGAGGTCTTCCGCATATTCATACACTTTTATGGCTTCAACTTCGCATTACTCCGGATCAAATTGACAATATTATTTGTGCTGAAATACCTAACCCCGATCGTGATCCTGAGCTTTACGAAATTGTTAAAAGTAATATGATACATGGCCCCTGTGGAAGTTTAAACCGAAATTCTCCATGCATGAAAGATAACTCGTGCAGCAAACGTTATCCGAAGTCTCTTACTAAGGAAACTCAAACCGGTGATGATGGTTATCCGCAGTACAGGAGACGTTCTCTGGATGACGGTGGATACTCTGTCAATATCAAGGGTGTTACAATAGATAATCGTTGGGTGGTTCCTTATAATCTAGTGCTATTAAGAACATGTAACGCTTACGTGAACGTAGAGTATTGCCATTCAGTGAAGTCATTATGGAGATGAATTTAGACGATCTGTTGTGAGTAGGGGTACATTGGTGAAAAATATTTCAAAAGCTCAAGCAACATCATCGTTGGATTTAACAACATCATCACCTATCTTTAAGCAGAAATCATTGTCCCTTGGTATAACTTTGCCAGTTTCACGGTTTATTATTTGCCAAACTGTTTTCATTCTATTATTTGAACATTCTATTATTTGAATTTTTAAATTTTCTATTAATGTGTAAAGTTTTTGCAGTTCTACAAACCAACTTGAAAGTTTTGGAATATTTTTTAACATAGTTATGAAATTTTCGATCAAAGTTATAGGTTTTTTGATCACAAAGGTCATCCAAGATAACTCTACTTTTACGAATTCCAAACGTTGCCCAGTCATTAAATTTAGATTTACCGTTGTAGTCACTGACTTTCTTTAATTTAAAAACTTTATTGAATTCTGTCTGAATAATGTTGAAGAAGTACCATACCAATAGCTAAGTATGGTACCATAATTAATTACAGTGAGAAAGCTAAGAATCTTGGGGTTATATTTGACAACTTGCTGTCCTGGTCGCCCCATGTTTGTGAGGTCAGCAGACGAGTCTTTGAGTCATTTCACTCCCTCCGAAGATTGCAGTACTTCCTGCCACGGCAGACTAAAATCACTCTTGCTCAGTCCCTTCTACTACCTTTAATAGACTATGCGGATGTTTGTTGGGTCAGCGCGAACGAAGAACAACTGAACAAACTCGAACGACTTCAAAATCTCGGGATTCGGTTTATCTACGGGTTGCGCAAGTATGACCATGTCTCCCAGTATCGCAAGGAGCTGGAGTGGCTTCCGATCCGTCTTCGCCGTGACATGCACATTATCTCCTATCTGTTCAATATTTTGCGAAATCCCCGATACCCCACATATCTACGCCAACGTTTTGACTTTCTTTTCCCCAGGGATAGCAATCCGAGATCCCACACGGTGTCTCTCCTTTCAACTCCTCGGCATAACACTGCCGCTTACGAACACTCGTTTAGGTTAAGGGCAATCCGACTGTGGAACGCACTTCCCTGCGCTATTAGGGAAAGTCCCTCAATTTTCACCTTTAAGAAAAGATTGAAAGTGCATTTCCTTTCTCTTCCGTAAATGGTACCATATTTAGGTAGGTATATGTATGATTTATTATAGTTTATGTATGTTCATGCTTTACATTGTATTTTATGTAGTGGAAGTATATATATATTTTTATTTTATATTTGGTATAGTTTATATATATTTTGAAAGTAATTTGCGTCCGTATGTATAGTGTTATTGCGAACTAGGACTTTCCAGTATAATTAACTCTCCTGTCCTGCCTAGGTTTGCTGGAAGAAATCTCTTTTTAGAGATAAGCTCGCCTTTGCTTATTACATTACTTTTAATTGTCTGTAACTTTATATTATCTATGCAATAAAGAATAAAGTAAGAAGTCTGAGTAGATTTAGTTTGGGTTCTGTTCATTAAAATCCGGTACTGGCAAATTTAAATCTAAGTTTTTCGTATATGTATCTAGTCTATGGGATGTAATAGGCCTATAAAATGATGGACCAGTCTTATCCTTAATAACAATTGGGGATGAAACAGTTTGACCACTGTGATCGGAAGGTAGGCAGTTAATTACACTTTTACTTGTGAATGCACAGTCACAAAAAACGTTATCTAAGCAGGTTTGGCTGGTAAGTGTAAATCTAGTTGGCTCTTAAAATACATGACATAAGTTAAAGATAAAGATAAAGGTAAAGATTTTTATTTGCTAAGATAAGGGTGGGCAGTCGATGGTCAGTTATACATAGTCAGGTCATAAGTTCTGTCACATGTGCAATATGAAATAATTTAGAAATGTTTATTATTTATGTAAACATTTATATAGCAAAATGAACTTAATAAAACATAGATTCTTATGGTAATAAAGTTTATTCAAAATGACCCCCGCGATTTTGAATACAGGCCTTTATTCTGCGCGGCCAGTCGTCTATCGCAGCACGAACGAGGTCCATGTCAATATCGGCGGCTGCCTTAATCAAGGATGCCTTGAGTGACTCCAAATCAGGATGAGGCTTTGAGCAGGCCTTTTCCTCCAAGTGTTGCCATATCTTGTAATCTAACGGACTCAAATCTGGACTGGAGGAGGGCCAGTCTTCGTGCCGGATGAAGTCGATTTCACGCGCCGCCAGCCAGTCTTGTGTGCTTTTCGCTCTATGAGCTGGCGCAGAATCTTGTTGGAATACCCAGTGCCTGTTATTAAACATGGTATGAGAAACAGGTTCCACAAGGTTCATGAGGTTCAACTGCATTCGTTTTTACGCCTTTCTCACAAAAATGTACCTCAGTTAAGCCCCAATAAGAGACTCCCAACCAAACCATGAGCGAGGATGGAAAATGACCTCGTTGGACACGCGGAATACGGTTTCTAGCTTCTTCACTGCTGTGTGCGTACACCTTATCATTTTGTTTGTTGTAGCTCTCTTCCACGGTGAAAGTTTTTTCATCTGAAAAATAATTTCCCGATGCTTTTTTCCCGCGTACCGCTTCAACAAAGCGCGGCATCTCTTCAGTCTCAGGTCCATTAAACGAGCGTCCAAACGATGTCCTGTTTTTCTTCGATATGCCCTAAGCCCTAAGTCTTCATTTAACACCCTTTTCACCGTGGTCCTGCTTAACCCCATCTGAAGGGCCAACAGTTTCTGCTTACGTATGGGATTTCTTTGAATTCGCGCCTTCACAGCTTTTATCACTGCTGAAGTCCTAACAGAGCGAGGGCGACCACTTTTTGACCTGTCATCAACACTAGAGTCTTCATTGTATCGTTTTATAGTACGATAAACGAAACTTTTGGTTATATTCAAATTTTTCAGTAAGTCGAAAATCTGAATTGGCGCGTAACCGCAACAATGCAACGCAATAACTGCGACACGGTCTTCTTTAAGTGTCCACTCCATATTTAAAAATGAGGAAAATTCGAAAAAGTACACTTTTTTATTTTCATGAAAAATTCGGAATTCGAATTCAATAAACTTTTTTGTGGCCAGCGTTCTAAATTCAAAAGTTTTTATTGTGTGACAGAACTTATGACCTGACTGTGTATATACATTATGAACACCTTATCTGCTATTAATTTTAGCATGCAAATATTAAATAGTCCACATTACACTGAAAAAAATAAATCTTACTGTTAGTATTGCTCTAGCTTATAAAATTATTTCATATCTAAGTTTTATATTTAATAAATTCATCTACTGAATAAAAACATTTCTGTAGAAGCCATTTAATCAGTTCAGATTTAAACTTATTAATTGAATATTTTTTTAACTCTTCGGGTATTTTGTTAAATATTTTAACGCACATAGCAGGACAATTCTTAAGATACAGTGATGCACGTAGCGTATGATTATATATTAACGTATTCGGGTTTCTCGTATTTCTTGAATATTGTTCTTGGGCTCTTTTAAATAATTTTGTATTAAGTTTCACAAATTTTCCTATTTCCAGTAAGTACAAACATGGTAATGGCAATATATTTAATTTAGTGAACATTGGTTTGCATGATTCATTTGGGGCCATACCACAAATTGCACGCACACATTTCTTTTGAGCAATAAAAACTTTATTAATATCAGTGCCGTTTCCATAAACTACAAGACCATATCTCAAGACAGATTCTACAGAATCTGTCTTGAGGTATCCATGATAGGCAACTAGAGCAGTCTTTATCTCTGCTGTTTTCCTAAGTCTACGTAATACATAAATAAATCTATTGATTTTCTTACAAACTATATCAGTGTGATCTTTCCAATTTAAATGTATATCTATGTTAATACCTAAAAATGTCACACTGTGAGCCTCCTCTATGATTTGTCCGTTGTGATTTATATTTAATGTCATATCTCTATTGAATTTGTCAAAGTTATTAAAATTATTTTACTTTGTTTTGTCTAAATTAATCTGTAAATTATTATTATTCCACCACTCAATTACACTAGTTATTGCATTATTAATGTCTGATTCGTGGAAGGAGATGTCATCACTTATTGCGCCCGTTACATTTATTGAAATATCGTCTGCGAATACACAATTGATTTGTCACCTCAGGTAATTCATTTATATAAAGTAAAAATAGAAGCGGTCCAAGGACACTGCCCTGAGGGACGCCGAATTCGTTAGATTTTAAGTCAGATTTAAAACAATTTACTACATTTTTGTCATCTGCTCTACAAATTTCTACGAATTGCAATCGGTTATTCAGATAAGATTGTATCCAGTCGCGTGCAGGGCCCCTGATCCCATTTGCTTCGAGTTTGGATATTAGCAAGTCATGCGAAACAAAGTCGAATGCCTTTGACATATCCAAAAAGAGAACCGTGCTGTAGTATTTTGTATCCACATTATGAACAATTCTATCAACAAGTTTGAAGGCTGCCAATGTTGCAGATTTGTTTTTTTGAAACTCATGCTGCTCCAGAGTCAGTATGCTATGTTTATCTATAAAATTTAATATTCTGTTTTGCATTGCTTTTTTAAATATTTTTGATAGCACTGGTGTGAGAGTTACAGGACGATAATTAACTAGATTACATTTTTCACCTTTTTTGAAGAGGGGTTTAACTATAAATATTTTAAGTCTATCAGGGAAGCATCCCGTCTCCAATGACATATTTATGAGATAAGTAAGAACTGGTATAATCAAAACATAGAATTTCTTTATAATGTTATTTAAGGACATTACCAGTTTCCCTACGCATTCATTGTCGTATGGACTAAGGAATATGGTATACTAACCCTATTACTACCACCGGTCTGAATAAGTTTATAGTTTACTTTATTTGAAATTTTAATAAAATATTTGTTTGAAAGTGTTTGCAATGTCTATGGGTCATTGACAACATTTTCCTCATAGTCAATATTTTGTATGAAATGCGATATGTGAAAAACACCTGACTCATTTTTTACCACATTCCATGAAGCTTTACATTTATTTTTACTATTTCTCACATAATTGTTCTTCGCTTGTTCTTGAGATTTTATTACACATTTTTTTAACATTTTAGAGTATTTTTCGTATTTGATTTTGTTAGCTTAGCAAATCTAAGATATCTCTTTGACTTACAACTTATTTTAAGTCCCTTAGACATCCACTTTGGTTTACCTTGTGAATTAATTTTTATTCTCATGATCGGGAAGCAAAGTACGTAAAACAAACAGAACAGGTCGTGAAAAATATCAAAGGCTTTGTTTAGGTCAGTTTCCTCATAGACATCTGAGAATGATAATGCCTCGAGACAGTCATGAAATTTCAAAACATTTTCTTCTGAATAATCCCTTCTGTATATGAATGACACCTTAGGTACGATTTCTTTATAACTGACTGGAATTGACAGTAATTGTGCAGTTTCATGGTCTGACAATCCCAATGATATGACCGTTCCTACTGCTTGACTTATATTACTAAGTATATGGTCAATGCACGATGCTAGTCTGGTGGGTTCTGTAATATGAAATGTCAAATTGTTATTACTAATAATGTCAGTTACATTTCTTGCAATAATGTCATTTTTAAGTATATTAATGTTTATGTCACCAGTTATAACAATCTTCCTGTTTTTATATTTATGTTGTAAAGTGTATAACATTAATTCTAGGCGGTTCATAAAGAGTTCGACTTCTGTTGTTCTGTAAATGCACACAATTATTATGTTATGATCATTTAACTGTATACTACAACATTCAAATATAATGGGTAGAGCCAGATCATCAATAATTTTTATGTTTTTATAAATCATTCCACTTCTTACTAGAATACAAGAACCGCCTCTTTTCTTGTTTCTAGAAAAATTTGCTGCTAGTTCATAGCCACTTAGTCTAACATTTTTTTCACTACCAGATTCCACAAATGTTTCCGTTAAACATAGAATGTCGGGCTGCATACCAGACTCCGACAATTCAGACAGGGTTAACTCTAATATTTCTCTTTAAGGCAGAATGCTCTGTATATTTTAGTGCATAATAATTAATTTTGACTTTTTAATGAAAAAAAAAAATGTTTTTAGATGTTGTTGGTACAGTCTCGTTTGAGTTTTGAGTCTCTATACTGGCTTGTGTTTTTTGCGGATTATTGGGGGTTTGTGTGAGTTTACAGATGTGGTCAGTTTCTGTCTGCGCATTCCTGTACAGTAGGTTTGTATTACAAGACTCTTTTTGGTTTTTTAGCTGCTGTAACAGATTGTACATGTAATGAAGTTTTAGCATCTCCCTTAGTAGGATTCTACATGTGATTTCTTTAGGTAGCTTGTCACGTTAAGTGGATTTACAAAGAGTTTGTAAGCCCACGAAACGGATAAAAAGGTTAATATGAAAAGAAAAGGAAGAGGTGTGGGTCAGGGTCTTTATTTAAATCTTATTGTTGACGAGTTGAGGGTTTCCAGGGCACGTCGAAATGCAGTAGGGTAAAGAAAGTATAGAACCGGAGTGGATCCACCAGGGATTCGAGCAGCAGGGTGAGGGCGCGTAGCTGGGTTCTCGAGGCGGCGCGTAGCTCAGGTTACGATGCGGAGCGCAGCAGAGGCTCGCGGCGGGGCGCGAGGGGGGGCGCGTGACGGCACGCAGGAGGCGCGTGAGGGCGCGCAGGAGGCGCGTGAAGGCGCAGGCACGCAAGGGCGCGCCGTTAAGGCGCGTAAGGGCGCGCAGCAGAGGCACGCAAGGGTGCGCGGAGGAGGCGCGTGAGGGCGCGCAGTAAAGGCACGCTGTGACGCGCTGTAGGGCACGCACAGGCGTGCTAAGGCACACAGTGGCGCGCAGCAAGGGCGTGCAGCGGCGCGCAGTAAGGGCACGCACAGGCGTGCTAGGGCATGCAGTAGCGCGCAGTAAGGGCCAAACTGACGTAAGGATCCCTCTTGAGTTGCGGGGCCGGCTGTGACCCCGCAACGGATCAATTTAGTTGACTCCTATTTAGAAGTCGATGGAGATCTCCTGATTCCGTCCGTTGTACGGCTTATATACCCCTGAGGGTCCAAATTCTAGAATTACCGCCCAAGTAGCAAAAATATGTGCAATAACGGTAACGGCCACGTTCCTGTTTTGCTATTATGTTCTTTAAAAGTCCCGTAATTAGTCGAATTATGGTCGAGTCAGCGGTGACACGACGCGAAAAAGGCGCAAATTATTCAGCAATTCAGTGCTATTAAAGTCGAGAGATTGTGGCCAAGAAGCATAAATAGTAGGTTAAAAGTCGAGTAAAAGTAAAACTGTACCAATTTAGGGTTGTGGTAGCAATTTTGCTGCAGCTTCTATACTAAGGGTGGAGTTAAAGCGATGTGGTGCTCATTAATCGACTAATAAGTAGAATTATAGCTGCCGATTTGCTACTACTCTACATTGTTGTAGGATAAATGCAACAAAATTACTTTTTCTCTACTATTTAGCTAAATTTTAGCCACGGTGTTGCAGAAAAATGTAAGAAACAAAAACTGTGGAATCATTCTAAAGAGAAAAAGGTTCGAACTCCAAAAGCATAAAGGTAAGTAAATCTCTAATATTAAATAAATTTGTTCTTTAGAGATAGTGCAATTAAAATGTTGTCTTTTACACATTCGTATGCGTCAAATCTTAAGCCCATTTAACTTTATCGATAAAGTAATATGCATAGTTTAGCATATGTTTGAGGGCTACGTTAAATCTTTCTTAAAAATGAATAAACACGATTAAAATTAATTAAATAAAACATAAATATATAATCATAGCCATCTTTGCTTGCACGTTGCTAATACAGCACAGTAAAGCTATTTTTGATGTAATAATAGTTACAATGTTGCACTTATAGCAAAACAAGCAGCCATTTTTAGGTAAATTTAGGGTTCCTCAATGAAAACAAATTTAAATTAGCTTTAGACAAACCCGAGTGTCATTCGATGTCTATTTAATGACTTTATATTTGCTACATTTCATACTTGATGATCTACCTACTAAGATCTATAATTAAGAAGTTAATTAAATACCTACAAGCTAATCTCGCAGCGTCCCGCGCTAAGTTGGTTTATATCGTAAAGTCCCATTCCCTTGGGAAAAAGTTAATCTCGGAATCGCGAGCGCAACAGGGTATTTTTTGATAGTTCTTAAGCTGCCGACAGATGGCGATGTACAGAGAGGGCGCCATATGAAATAATCTGTTGTCGTCACAGAGTATGTTATTTTTTAACTTGAAGGCACCCCCTACTGTCTCGCCGTGTCAACTGTCAATGTTCTTGTCATTCCGTTTGTTAACCGTTTCGCGAAACCCCATTCCATGATTTCCGTAGATTCGAGGGAAAAACGCACAAAATTTGTCTTTTGACGTTGGACTAGCTTTGACTTGTTGACAGTTACTCTTCAGACCACAGATATCGTTCTTCGGTTGTTATTATTTGAACTGGCAACTTACACGCAGTATTATAATAACTTTGCTTGCGCCCTGTCTTGCCTGAGACATCTAGTGGCAAATTTGGAACTACTGAAGTTGTTTTTAAAAAAAAAAACATTACCTAAAAGCCTACTCACGATGCAATTTGTTGCTTGCAACTTGTATTTCTCTCTCTGTCTATCAATTACAAGAGAAAGACAGGATAGAAAGATAGACAGAGAGAGAAATACAAGTTGCAAGCAACAAATTGCATCGTGAGTAGTATCGACCTACTTCAAAAGCCATGCCGCACAATGTATTCGTTTATCGTGCCTTTGATCTTACTCAGGCGCAGCGCAGCGTCAAGCTATCGCTCGCCCGCCGCCCGCCCCACCCCAGCCAGTCAGTTTGCCGACGCGAAGCAGAGAGCACGAGCGCGCATCTAAGCCATATTGCTACGATACGAACTGTGCCGACGAAAGTAGTGTAAGGTAATAACTCGTGTACGAGGGAGTAATATACATATTCATACCTGCATCAGTGATTAGCGGCTGTGTTGATAGGTAGGTAGTAGGTAGGTCATTTAAATACTTACGGATGAAACGATAATATCAGTTTAATGTTTCATCCACGAACTACCTAGTGCCATGCATGGTAGATATCTCTAAGGAATTGGTTGGTATGGTAGCAGACGAGTAAGTTCACAATCCCCTGTTCGCATGATAACTACCTACCTACCTACTCTTTCTCGAACGGCTAGGGTTGTCGCTTAGCTACAATATGTATGTACTCATCTCGTACAACAACTCGACACAACTAGAAACTCGGCAATGTGTGCAGATGGGCGCCGCTGCCCCGCCGCCGCCGCCCGCCTGCCGCGTCTATGGCCGCGTCGTCGCACGTCGTGTCATTGTTCGATGCCACCAAAGGCGCCGACACCGCTGCGCGCGTGAAAACTCAAACTACGACCAGGCCTCCGTCACTGCATGTACTTGCGCGCTATAATTACCTACCGCCCGCCCGAGCTCTCGGGCAGCCCGGCTATGGCCCGGCAGTCAGTCAGTATATACTGTGGTATGGTTGTATGTAGTGTGAGATCGCGCGGTGCGAGGCGATCACAACTGTACGCTTGAGCATTTAGGCACATTTTAGCATGCAGCGGTTGCTGACGCGACGGAGTAGGCTATTATAGCAGTAGGTATTGGAAGTTTCCTACTGAGTGAAGTATCTGTTACGTAGTAACTATTTAGTAATCTGTGCTACGACTACGACACATCGATGTTGCGATTGGCGCTTTTGAATTGGCGTTTTTTGTGACGTCGTCAAAGCTTTTTGATCGATTTTTTTATGGAATAACTATGAGAAAAAAAAAACCACTTAGGAAAATAAGTTCATAACAAAAAAATATATCTCAATTAATACTATCATCCCCTAATTTAATTTCCTCTGTATGGACGTGGATAAATTTCTAACTCGCCATGACTTCGAAAATATGTAACTAAAATGGCCTTGGAAGTACTTGGGACCTAACCCATTTAATGTAATTAATGTAATTGTGTGTTTTATTTGTGCCCCCTTGGCTCGTTTGCTGTAATTGCACAAATATAAAATGTTACCAATAAATAAATAAATAAAATTAAATAACAATTGTAGGTGATTGATTTGGCGGAATAGGTACTAAAGACGTTTTTTTTTTCAGAATGGTGTTCAAGATTGTGCAGACAATCGAGAAGGGAAGATATGTTTTATGGACCGTACCTGAAGCATGGGAATGTGGGGGAATACTCAGAATACCAAAAGGCAAAGTTAATAACCTACGACGTGATCCCAACTCCGTTCCAGATGATTCATGGCGAAAATCAAACTGCATTCCAAAAAGAAGCGGTTTCACGGAATTTGAAACTGCCGAAGCAGAAATTCAAGCCATGGCTGAAGTTAGTGATACGGAACAGGAAAATATGGTACCAAATATGGTCAAAAAGTCTTCGTCACTCAAAGATTTTAATGACATGCCCAATATTGCCAACAACTCTTCGGCACTGAGAGATCTTAATGATATGGCAAATATTGCCAACAACTCTTCGGCGCTGAGAGATCTTAATGATATGGCAATAAGCGCAGGCATTTCGGAATATGTAGTTTTCCCAACAGCATCCAACGAGCAAATTCAACTTCCTTCGGCTGAAACTGAAATGCAGAGTTCTAATGTTGCAGCTCATATACCATCTGTAAGTTGTTCATGTAATGCATTGTTGGACTCAAAGTTGGATTATCTTCAGGAATCACTGGGTATTTTGTCAATGAATCAAGATACAATATTGAAAACCCTATCGGCATTAACAGTGCAATTTGAGGAGTTCGTGAAACGTTCGGCAGCTGCTGAAGACTACAGAGTGAATGTGGATCGTAAATCATTCGAGCCTATATCAAATATAAAGGAATTAGAAGATTTGGAAGACTCCCTTAAACACACCGAGAACGCAGCGCTGTTAAAAAAGGCGCTCTCTTCTGTTTGTGGACAGGGTAAAGGCCGGGCAATAAATAATGCTTACGCATTAATAGATGCGATGTTCCAAAGAGAATTTTTACAAAAATGCTCATGGGCCGGCGGGTCAAGGGGACCAGAAGGCAAAATTTGCTTCAAAAAATTCGAACGTGTAATAGACACTTTTTTTTCATGTTGTACATATGTCCGACAGAACATTCACTAAGTTGGAATGCTATGAATTCCTACAAAGCGTTTTGAGAAATGCAAAAAAGAGAATAAATTCAAAAAAACTGAGAGCTTCTGGTGAAAAGCGAAGACTGTTAAAGAAGAAGGTTGCGGAAAGAGTTCAAGACAACGAACCTTCAGCAGAGGAAGACTACCTGCTCTAATGTCCTTTTTTGCGATTTTTACGTCATCACCAGTTAAAACTGGTGAAAGGAACGTTATGGTTCAACGTCACGCAGAGCAGGAAATTAAAATATTGACTGATTTTCAACTTTGTGATTAAACGTGCGACTGTTTATAAATTTGACTCAATCCGCGATTGGAAAACACCGTTACACGTCTTTAAATGTATTTTGAGTCAAATTGATAAAAAGTCACAAGTTTTCTTGATCTTTATTACTTACTAAAGATTAAAAATACAATGTTAATTACAATGGGTACATTTTTGCTAGATGATTGTTTTATTTTTTAAGAGAACTGTAGCTATTCTTTTTTAGTTTATATTAATTAAAATTTTGACTGTTTTTTCAACTTTGTGATTGAACCGTACGATTGTTTATCAATTTGACTCAATCCGCGATTGAAAAACACGATTACACGTCTAAATAATGTACATTGAGTCAAATTGATAAAAGGTCACAAGGTTTCTTGATCTCTATTACTATAGATTATAATTACAATGTTCATTACTCAAGTACCTACATTTTTGATAGATCGTTGTTATTTTTTTAAGAGAACTAAAGTTTTAAGTGTTTTTTTTTTATTTTTAAGCTTAAAGCTATTATTTTTAGTTTCTATATTTTTGTATCTAGAATTATTTAAAATTATATCTGTACTGTGAGTTTTGATCTTAGAAATAAAACTACTAAATATTATTAAAAAATTTGTTTTATTATTACATTACATTACACACATTTCAAACAAAAATAAAACAACACAACACCTTTTTCCATATTTACACACATTTACCACCAAAATGGAAGGATTCGTAATAATTCTGGAAGGATATCAGAATTATAGCAAAAAGTGGAAAAATTGCCGGTGTTTGCCTATGTATAAGTGCAACTGTTAGCGATCCCTTTAGCAACTGTGAGGTCACAGATCTGTAGAAGGAGAAAAGTAAACCTTTTAAAAGGAGTCCTCAGAGGCTACCTCAAAAGTAAATGTATATACGAGTGAACACAGATTGAATAATTGTATTATTTAAACAGTATGAAGCAAAGGCGTAAAGTATACATTATTCAAATAATCGTTAACAGAGAACAGTTTGCACTTAACTTCACCTACATTATGCACCACAATATTTGATTGTGTAATATTTTGATGTCCACACATGAATATATTTAAAAATGAAGATCTAATAGGGGTCTCAAAAGCATCTTCCACTTTTAACAATTGTTTTCCTTGAATAAATATTTTTTTCAAGGAATCTTCGTAAATATTTAGTACTTCAACAACGTGGTTTTCTAATGTTAAGAACCATTTGTCGGCATTCTTTGCAGACAAAACGAAATCCTTAAACTGCAGATAGTTTACTTTGTTATTGCCATTAAAATTTATAAAAGGATATGTTACATTATTGGGTTTTATATTTTCTAATATGAAGTTTTGCCGTTCACTTAGTCTTCTAGCAATTTGTGCAAGTGGATTTTTACCCTGTCTGATTATTTTTTTTATAGAATACAATTTATTTTCAAACGGATATGCATTAAAGTCTTGCAGTTTGCCAAATCTTTTTACTTCTGATATTAGGTGGCTAGTATTATGAATGTTACTTGTCATGTAGTCTTTGCCATACAATATTGAAAAGTTAACAATGAAATTATCTAACAGTTGATCTGCAAGGTCTAAGTATTTAAAATATTTTTCGCTAGAACATATTGTTATCGCACAAAAATAACATAAGAAATGGTGGTATGCTTCAGCAGACAAGACTCTTCTCAAAATTACAAAACTAAGATAATAAAGAAATGTACGGTACTCTGACGCCTTCCAATGAGCCAATTCTTGTACAGATCTAATAGCTCTGCGGATTTCTTTGGGTTTGTGATTTTTCAAAAGAATTTGTGAGACATTTTCAATGTCCCGAACACTCCACTTAGTAATGTATTTTCCGAATTTGCCATCTCTCCATCCAACCAATAATCGCTTCATCACACCTAAATCAACCAGATGGAGGGAGTCGGACACAGGAAAATCTTCTACCATATCAATATTAAGTTTTAACAACGGTGAATCGATCTTGTGATGTCCATTATATTTCTTATCTCGAAAATCTCTGTCATTTCTAGGAGGACATTTGGTTTCAGGAAAATACACTGTATGTGAATTATGGGAATATTCGCCAACTGTAGTGCACTTTAAGCATCCGTGCTTACTGTTGAAATTTGATACACCTGAAAATTAAAGCAATTATATCATATTTTATCTGGAAATTAATAAAACAAAAACTTCTCTAATAATGTCGCTTTAAGGTTAAACGTCACGGTCTGGGCGGGAAATTCTTCTTTTTTACTATTTTTTTAACTAAGATTAAACCTAACTGCAAAGTGCGTATGAGCCCTTAGTTAGTTAGTTATGGTCCGAATATGCGTTTACGCGATAATGGCGCGATTGTTGATGTGGGCAGTCGGTAATCGTCGGGTTTGTAAGTAAAACATATTATTACCTTTTATCATGGCTCTGGCAGGAGAATCACATATAAAAGCTTTAATTTTTACTTGATAAAAGCTTTCTCCCATCTCTGTAGCCACTGTTATACCTCTTTGTAATTCCTCCATTTCATTAATAAATGATCCTAAATAAAGGCCTAGGTCAGATGGCTTTTGGAGACCTTCATAAATTCCGATTATCAACAGTGAAAGCTCTGGGATTTCTACTATCTTACATAATATTGGCCAAAACTCATGATTGGAGCTTTTGTAAATTGGTAAGCCGTCATTATTGATAAGTAGGGAGATTGTATCTGAGGCACAACCAAATTGTTTCAGTGCTTGCACTAGATGCTCTGTCAGACCATTATGCCAATAGCACCCCGAACCCACGCTAATCAAATCGATTTTCTTTGTATTCGTTTTTAAGAATGTGCGTGGATCTTTAGGAAGCAGGCATGGTATTCTTTTATTCAGTATGCCAGCCAATTTTTGTAGGGCACTGTGTGGTATGTTATACTCTAGCGCCCACTCTTTTATTTCCAACCGACTGTCCGTTAAATCATCTTCATGCTGCTCATCGCTCTCTGTTTCTTCAGTCTCTGAAGTATCTCGAGAGCTTGAATGAGAGTTGTCTGGAACCTTTTCGGAATCGATTTCAATTCGTAGAACAGGAACATCACTTGATGACACCAGGCCCTCGATTGCTTCAGTTGCTTTTTGTGAAACAACGGAACCACTTGAAGTTTCCGCCATCGCACTTGACGAAGTTTGAGGCAAATTATTTTTTTGTACTTGACATTTCATTTCTTCGTATCTTTGTTTTATTTTTTCTCTATAATTACCACTCCGCTTCATTTTTTTCCATGAGTTGTAATCCATTTTCTTGCAAATAAAAAATCAATGTGAAATGGAAACAATTATTTGCTTGTCACAGTAAAAGACTATTCAAGTGTAACCAAGATGCTATTATTGCATTATTAATCGAATTTATGTGCCACAAGAGCATTTGAAAGACAATATTGAGCTAGTACAGTTATTTGAGAGCTGTTATTCGAAATGTCGATTAATGAAGCTGTACGAGTAACAACGATGCACTTTAGTAAACTAGAATCTTGTATTCAGCAAATTAGATCAAAATAATACAATGACGAGTAATAGTTTTATAATAGCAACCTGAATAATCAATAAGCAAATTGATAACTCTTATAGCACTTTTTCAGCACTAATATGTGCGTTAAATGAAACAAAGCAGCTGTTATAGAGATGTCGAATAAATGGGCTTTATACGTCGAATATGGGTTGAGTAGATGCGTATTCGATATTGCTACTGCACAATTCAGATAAAAATGCTTAATAGTAGCTGGACCACTTTTATGGCACAATCTGGTAAAATTTCAGCCATTAATCAACATTTATTCGATTGTAAGTGCTATACATGTGCGCTTATTCGACCATTTTGCTTGTTGGGCGGTTCCAAATTTGTAATTTAAAATTTATAAAGTACCAGGACTACATAATTAAATAAAATTATTATAACCTTAGCCTAAAAGTATACAACCTGAACTTCATAGCAGCGCGATTGACAAAAATCGACGTATCTGTGACGTAGTTTGACATATTGTCAAAACATAAACAATTTAAATTAATTATTTTCAGGAGACCTAAAACAGTGATAAAGAGAGGCAAATTACAGCCCAAAATAACAGAAAACAGGTAAGAAAAGTGTGCCTAAACCGCACATCAACATTAACAGCGCGCAGAAATGTATTGTTTAAACTTTGGCGTTTCAGAAGGAACCAAGGGCCTGCAGCTCGATAAATATTGCAAGAACGCCTAGGAAAACGGCAAACGAGCAAAAGGGAGGTTGTTGCGCGTGCAGAAATTGTATTTGGCAGCAGCTGCAACCATCAGAAAAACAGGTACGTTACGTTACCCCAAAAACCTAGGGAAATAAACTTTTTCGTAGTCTTAGAAGAAAAGTTTTTTTTTGTTATAAAGCTAACTATGCTAAGCGTGGTGATTATTGCACAAATGAAGTGAAGTGCTAATAATATGGAAGAAAAAATATATACAACTAAGAAGTTCCAGACCTTCCTTGCCTCTCTTTCTTAAATCACACAGACATTCATCTCCAAGTAAAGAAAGGGGATGTGGTTCACGTTCAATGACGCACACTCCTAAGGAACTCCTTACCATGACCTAAGGCTTTCCTATAAGGGAGTAGTCAGCCGCTCCGCGGTAGAAATATATGAGGGACCTAAGGCTTATTTTACGAGTTGGTGAACCGCTCGAGGAAATACTATATACAGGCCTAGTTGGTTTAGAGCCAACTAGGGAATAGTTGGTTTAGGGCCAACTATAAAGAAGGGTTGGTTTAGAGCCAACTTAAGATGCAGTAGGCGCAGCTACTACAATTTATCTTTTACAGAGCTGGAGGCCTGCTACGAGATTGTGATTGGTTTAAGACCAACCACAAGAAGTTTTAAGAATTCGGAGAACGTAAGCGAAAGCGAGTCATTTCAGACCAGTCGCACGCTTAGGAAGGCAATATTAAAGAAATCTGAAATGGAAACGAAATGAATAATGTGAAATGTAGAGGAAATTAAAGTTAATAAATTAAATACTATGTTTTAAAGTCCTTTATGTGCCATTTGTTTCTTGAACCATTCGGGTCTTCGAGTATATAAACGAGGGGAGAGAGTTTTTGTTTAATTTTGTATTCAATGTATTTTGGAGCTAGTTTAGCACTGAAGTAAGTGCCAGCGTTACTCAAGACGTAGTTTTTCCTCCAAACTATATCACCGACGTTAAATTCCTTGAATGACCTTCTTAGATCGTATCTGTTGCTATTCTTTACATGTGCTGCGTACAAGGCTACCTGTACTTTATCGTAAGTAGATGATAAAAGGCCGAGGTTATTAGCATAAATGTCTCTGGGGAGAAAAACTATTTCATCAAGGTTTTGGCATGGTGAGTACAAGGAACCGCAAGGAATAGCTTCGCGTCCAAAAACTAGGAAAGAGGGTGTGAAACCGGTTACCAGATTCACCGAATTATTCATAGCTGATTGAATAATTGGTAGATGGGTGTCCCAAGACCTATGGTCGTCACCAACAAGAGATGCCAAGGCTGTGACAAGAGTCTTGTTGTATCTCTCTGTCGGGTTGACTTGGGGGCAATAAATTGGGTTAAAGTTTGCGAAGGGAATTCTGTATTTATTGATTAGGTTATGGAATTCACGCGACTGGAATTAAGGTCCGTTGTCCATAATGATTGTCTGTGGTACACCAAAAACTAGAAATATGAAATTTTCTAAGTGAAAGATAATATCTGTAGCCCTGGCGCGTTTTAAAGGGAAAATTAAGCAGTATTTAGTAAAGTAGCAATTTATGATTAGTATATGTTGGTTTCTTTTTCTAGTCATCGGTAACGGACCCACGAGATCTAGCGATATGCATTGGAAAGGCCGCGAACAGATTTTGGGTTTAACCATGATGCCATAAGGAGAGTGGTTAGAATGTTTGTAGGCTAAACAAGTTTCGCATGTTGATATGTATTTAGCAACATCTTTAAACATGCCAGTCCATTAGTATTGTAGTGCTTATTTCTTGTATGTCTTGAAGGTGCCCAAGTGAGGATTTGGTGGAGAGCCATGAGATTCTTCAATAAGCGCTTTTCTATTTGAAGGAGGAGGGACTTCTTTCCACGCAAAATCGTCTGTTAGGGAGTTTGGATCGTAACTACGACGGAACAGTTTGTAATCTCTGTAGTTGTAATTCGGGTAACTGTCCGGATTGTCTTGGCAGTCTGAAATTAATCTGTTGTAATCTTCATCGTTAGTACGTCGAATTTCTTGAGTAATTGGTGCAGTCTGATGAATATCAGGATTCCTGTTGAATGAGCGGGAGAGTAGATCGGGGACTACATTGTCTTTTCCTCGCTTGTGTTTTAAAACGAAGTTGAATGTTGAGAGTCTGAGGGCCCATCTTGCAAGTCTACCTGAAGGGTTGGATATATTTAGAAACCATTTTAGGGCAGCATGGTTCGTGTAAACGGTGAATTGCTTCCCGTTGTCCACATAGCATCTCCAGTGTTCAAGTGCTGAGATAACAGCTAACGTCTCTCGTTCTGTGGTTGAGTAGTTCCGTTCATGTTTGTTGAAACTTTTGCTCATGTATGCTAAAACGACCTCTCTGTCATCTTGTTTTTGTGTGAGCATCGCTCCGATTCCATGGTCGGAGGCGTCGCAGTGAACTGCAAAAGAATCTTCGAAGTTAGGACAGGCAAGGATTGGGGTAGTCACAAGGAGTTCCTTCATCTTCAGGAAGGCGGAATTAGCTTCAGGAGTCCAGCAAAATTTTGGGGAGTTCTTCCCCGAGGCTGCCAGTTTATTAAGAGGTGCTGCAATGGTACTAAAGTTTGGGATAAATCTTCTAAACCAACTGCAGCTGCCGTGAAATCTTCTTATTTCTTTTTTTGTAGTTGGCGTGGGAAATTCCAAAATTGCCCGAACTTTGTCTGGGTCAGCCCTCAGCCCTTGTTCGTCGACTATATAACCAAGATATTTTAATTCCTTCTTGAATAATTGGCTTTTTACAAAGTTAATCGTCAAGCCTGCGTATGTTAGTTTTTCAAGAACTCTGATGAGAAGGGAAATATGTTCTTCAAAGGTCTTGCTGACGATGACGATATCGTCTAAGTAGCAAAATACTTTATGCTCGAATTCTGCAGTAAACAGCGTATCCATTAGTCTTTGTTGTGTCGCTGGGGCGTTGGTTAAGCCAAAGTGCATGACAACAAAGCGGTACATTCCTCTATTCGGGACGTAAAAAGCTGTTTTGTCCCTGTCTGGAGGGTGTAGTGGGACTTCCCAGAATGCCTTTGCAATATCTATGCTAGAAAGGTATTTAGCGTCTCTCAAGTGGTCTAGAATTTCATTCATTAATGGCAGGCTATAGGCATCACGACGAGTGATACAGTTAAGTTTTCTACTGTCAACACAGAAACGCCATTCACCATTCTTCTTAGGAGTTATGATCACCGGAGATAACCACGGGCTCTCGCAGGGTTCAATCACTGTCCAGGCGAGCATCTTGTCTACTTCGTTGGTAAGTGCCTTTTGTTTTTCAGGAGATAACCTGTAGCAGCGTTGTTTTACAGGTGGAGAGTTCCCTGTATCGATTTTATGACTGATCAGGTGAGTCCTTCCAAGCTCGCCTTTTTCTTCGAAGGAGATTTGCTTGAATCTGGAGATGATGTCTGCAGCGATGTTCTTCTGTTCCGCAGTTAATGCTTCGTAAGTGAGGATCTTCCCTCTGTCAGACGTATGTTGTATAGTATTGCACTGTACATTATTAAAGAAGATAGGGTTTAGCAATTCAGATATAAGATTAAAGGCTTTCCAGAAGTCTACACCTAAAATGATTGAGGGGTGTATCTCTGGGAACACGTAGGCTCTTATAGCATGAGATTGGTTATTAAAAGTCATAAGTAAGTCGATATAGCCTAAAGATTGTAATTTGTGATTATTGGCTGTAGCGACTGAAAGTGGGCACGACTTCGACAAGGAATAACCCTTTTTCAAAAGATCAAGGTGTGAGTTGTTGCCTAATATGGTTAAAGAACTTCCACTATCTAGTAAACCGGAAAAAGGAATTCCGTCGATAGTGAAGTTAAGAAAAGGTCTGTTATGATCCTTTACTTCTTCATAAAGGACTGACGAGATCTTGTAAAGATTAAAGAAATTACGAAGATAAGCAAGCCAATTCTGCCAGTCAATTATGTCAAAAGGGCTAGTGCTATCGAAGTCGTGCGAAGTTAGTTTTTTGGAGAAGAATTGTGCTTTGATTTACAGTCAGGACAATCTGGGGTTTTATAACCTCGCAGCCCACATTTAAAGCAAATGGGAAAGTGTGGTTGCTGACAAGTACGAAGGGAGTGACCGTTGTCGCGACATCGAACACAGAAGAGATAAGAGGTAAATTTATTAGAAATGCTATTAACTTGTTTGTTAAAATTATATTTAAAGGGGGGTCTTGAGTCTGAATTGGACTGGGCTTTAGGTAGCCCAGGGAGGGTAGGTTTAATTACCGATGTCGAAGGGTTATAATTGAACTCCGCTGCTAATTGGTCAACGGCTCGTTTTGGTTCTTTAAAGTTACGGTCCCTGTCCAAAATATGTTCGTAATTTTGGCAAGCTGATATAAGAGAATCGATGTAATCAATTTTATTCAATGCTACGAAAACTGAATAACAGGGGCGTATATTTCTAAGAATTGAGAGTTGCTCAGATTCACTTAGTTTTTTGTTGAGACGAGAGAACATACCATGCATGATAGAGACATAAATCATGATGGTCTCGATATCACCTTGAGTTCTAGCGTTGATGGCAGTCAACAGTTTGAAGTCGTAATCTGTATTTCCGAAATCTCTAATAAGTAGGTCGGAGATTTCATCCCAGGAGAGGTCTGGTTGTCAATTTTTCTGAAATCGAATCCAATGAAGGGCTTTATCTGTGAAGATTTCAAAGACTGAGTCAGCAAGGCGTTCTCTTTTTAAGTTGCGGGAAATACTGAACTCTTAAATTTTTTGGAGAAAGGATCTTGGGCAGGAGTTGCCGTTATAGGACAGCTTTCTAAGTTCTGGGATTATATTAGGAGGGGAGATCATTTGAGTGGTAGGATGACAAGAGATGCTCAGGTCTGAGTATTGGTTAGCTACTGCACGAGATGAAGCAGGAGCTTCAGGCGTTGTTTCTGGAGGGGCAGGGCAGTGAGGGGATGTTATGGGAGTGGTTTCCGCAGATTGAAAAAGTAGAGCTTCATATCTATTTTCTAAGGTCTTGTATCTTTCCAAGAGTTGGTTAAGTTTGTCTGTTAAAGGTGAGTTATGGTCTAAGTAGATGCGTTTAAGCCGATAAAATAAATGATTTAGAAATGATTCTAATCTTTTACACGCATATTGTGATGATTTAGATTGCAACTGCTCGACTTTTGACTCAAAGTAATTCAGACAAGTTACAACCTGTTCAAGATCTTCCTCAGGAGGACTGACTGACTGCAACACCTCCGTCGCAGGTTGCGATTGGCCTAATGACTCTGCTTGTTTTTTTAGTGCTACTAAATTATCCCTTGGTTCCTCTAACCTAATGATAACCTCATATTCTAGTTCAGGCTTATTTAAGTTAAAGTACTTTATAGGACGTGCCATGGTAACTAAAGTTAAGTAAAAAGTTTTAAGTGGGAGTTAGTTATTAAAAGAGGCCGAAATTACATGATTTTAAAGACGTGTGTTGTCTGTGGTTTTAGAATTTAGAAAAAAGAAACTTGTCAACAATGAGATACCGGTTGGGCGCCAAAACTGTCACGTTACGTGGATTTACAAAGAGTTTGTAAGCCCACGGAACGGTAAAAAAGGTTAATACGAAAAGAAAAGGAAGAGGTGTGGGTCAGGGTCTTTATTTAAATCTGATTGTTGACGAGTTGAGGGTTTCCAGGGCACGTCGAAATGCAGTAGGGTAAAGAAAGTATGGAACCAGAGTGGATCCCCCAGGGATTCGAGCGGCAGGGTGAGGGCGCGTAGCTGGGTTCTCGAGGCGGTGCGCAGCTCAGGTTACGATGCGGAGCGCAGCAGAGGCTCGCGGCGGGGCGCGAGGGGGGGCGCGTGAGGGCACGCAGGAGGCGCGTGAGGGCGCAGGCAAGCAAAGGCGCGCCGTTAAGGCGCGTAAGGGCGCGCAGCAGAGGCACGCAAGGGTGCGCGGAGGAGGCGCGTGAGGGCGCGCAGTAAAGGCACGCAGTGACGCGCTGTAGGGCACGCACAGGCGTGCTAAGGCACACAGTGGCGCGCAGCAAGGGCGTGCAGCGGCGCGCAGTAAGGGCACGCACAGGCGTGCTAGGGCACGCATTAGCGCGCAGTAAGGGCCAAACTGACGTAGGGATCCCTCTTGAGTTGCGGGGCCGGCTGTGACACCGCAACGGATCAATTTAGTTGACTCCTATTTGGAAGTCGATGGAGAACTCCTGATTCCGTCCGTTGTACGGCTTATATACCCCTGAGGGTCCAAATATTAGAATTACCGGTTCCAAATTTGTAATTTAAAATTTATAAAGTACCAGGACTACATAATTACATAAAATTATTATAACCTTAGCCTAATAGTATACAACCTGAACTTCATAGCAGCGCGATTGACAAAAATCGACGTATCTGTCGTAGTTTGACATATTGTCTAAACATAAACAATTTAAATTAATTATTTTCAGGAGAACTAAAACAGTGATAAATAGAGGCAAATTACAGCCCAAAATAACAGAAAACAGGTAAGACAAGTGTGCCTAAACCGCACATCAACATTAACAGCGCTCAGAAATGTATTGTTTAAACTTTGGCGTTTCAGAAGGAACCAAGGGCCTGCAGCTCGATAAATATTGCAAGAACGCCTAGGAAAACGGCAAACGAGCAAAAGGGAGGTTGTTGCGCGTGCAGAAATTGTATTTGGCAGTAGCTGCAACCATCAGAAAAACAGGTACGTTACAAGCTTTCGGCTCTCATTGTCACAAATGTCTAGGTATGTGGCATGGGAGAAACGAGAGCACACTAACTGAAAGACTCCATTAACTTTTTTCTCCCGTAAGCAACTAGTGATTCCTACATTACACAATATCACATTGGTATGAGCAAATTGACCTATGTTACAATACAATAGAGATTGCAGTTTCAAAGGATCTTTATTATTTTCGCCTCCTAATATTATAACATAGTCACCTTTGGTAAAGTTCCTACAATAACTGGATATACAGAAGGGATTATTCAGAAGAAAATGTTTTGAAATTTCATGACTGTCTCGAGGCATTATCATTCTCAGGTGTCTATGAGGAAACTGACCTAAACAAAGCCTTTGATATTTTTCACGACCTGTTCTGTTTGTTTTACGCACTTTGCTTCCCGATCATGAGAATAAAAATTAATTCACAAGGTAAACCAAAGTGGATGTCTAAGGGACTTAAAATAAGTTGTAAGTTAAAGAGATATCTTAGATTTGCTAAGCTAACAAAATCAAATACGAAAAATACTCTAAAATGTTAAAAAAATGTGTAATAAAATCTCAAGAACAAGCGAAGAACAATTATGTGAGAAATAGTAAAAATAAATGTAAAGCTTCATGGAATGTGGTAAAAAATGAGTCAGGTGTTTTTCACACATCGCATTTCATACAAAATATTGACTATGAGGAAAATGTTGTCAATGACCCATTAGACATTGCAAACACTTTCAAACAAATATTTTATTAAAATTTCAAATAAAATAAACTATAACCTTATTCAGACCGGTGGTAGTAATAGGGTTAGTATACCATATTCCTTAGTCCATACGACAATGATTGCGTAGGGAAACTGGTAATGTCCTTAAATAACACTAACGCAGAGGGCTATGACGGTATTTCTACAAACTTTTATAAAGAAATGCTATGTTTTGATTATACCAGTTCTTACTTATCTCATAAATATGTCATTGGAGACGGGATGCTTCCCTGATAGACTTAAAATATTTATAGTTAAACCCCTCTTCAAAAAAGGTGAAAAATGTGATCTAGTTAATTATCGTCCTGTAACTCTCACACCAGTACTATCAAAAATATTTGAAAAAGCAATGCAAAACAGAATATTAAATTTTATAGATAAACATAGCATACTGACTCTCGAGCAGCATGAGTTTCAAAAAAACAAATCTGCAACATTGGCAGCCTTCAAACTTGTTGATAGAATTGTTCATAATGTGGATACAAAATATTACAGCACGGTTCTCTTTTTGGATATATCAAAGGCATTCGACTTTGTTTCGCATGACTTGCTAATATCCAAACTCGAAGCAAATGGGATCAGGGGCCCTGCACGGGACTGGATACAATCTTATCTGAATAACCGATTGCAATTCGTAGAAATTTGTAGAGCAGATGCCAAAAATGTAGTAAATTGTTTTAAATCTGACTTAAAATCTAACAAATTCGGCGTCCCTCAGGGCAGTGTCCTTGGACCGCTTCTATTTTTAATTTATATAAATGACTTACCTGAAGTGACAAATCAATTGTGTATTCGCAGACGATATTTCAAAAAATGTAACGGGCGCAATAAGTGATGACATCTTCTTCCACGAATCAGACATTTATAATGCAATAACTAGTGTAATTGAGTGGTGGAATAATAATAATTTACAGATTAATTTAGACAAAACAAAGTACAATAATTTTAATAACTTTGACAAATTCAATAGAGATATGACATTAAATATAAATCACAACGGACAAATCATAGAGGAGGCTCACAGTGTGACAATTTTAGGTATTTACATAGATAGACATTTAAATTGGAAAGATCACACTGATAAAGTTTGTAAGAAAATCAATAGATTTATTTATGTATTACGTAGACTTAGGAAAACAGCAGAGATAAAGACTGCTCTAGTTGCCTATCATGGATACCTCAAGACAGATTCTACAGAATCTTTCTTGAGATATGGTCTTGTAGTTTATGGAAACGGCACTGATATTAATAAAGTTTTTATTGCTCAAAAGAAATGTGTGCGTGCAATTTGTGGTATGGCCCCAAATGAATCATGCAAACCAATGTTCACTAAATTTAATATATTGTCATTACCATGTTAGTACATACTGGAAATAGGAAAATTTGTAAAACTTAATCCAAATTTATTTAAAAGAGCCCAAGAACAATATTCAAGAAATACGAGAAACCCGAATACGTTAATATATAATCATACGCTACGTGCATCACTGTATCTTAAGAATTGTCCTGCTATGTGCGTTAAAATATTTAACAAAATACCCGAAGAGTTAAAAAAATATTCAATTAATAAGTTTAAATCTAAAATGTTTAAATGGCTTCTACAGAAATGTTTTTATTCAGAAGATGAATTTATTAAATATAAAACTTACATATAAAATAATTTTATAAGCTAGAGCAATACTAACAGTAAGATTTATTTTTTTCAGTGTAATGTGGACTATTTAATATTTGCATGCTAAAATTAATAGCAAATAAGGTGTTCATAATGTATATATAACTGACCATCGACTGCCCACCCTTATCTTAGCAAATAAAAATCTTTATCTTTATCTTTAACTTATGTCATGTATTTTAAGAGCCAACTAGATTTACACTTACCAGCCAAACTTGCTTAGATAACGTTTTTTGTGACTGTGCATTCACAAGTAAAAGTGTAATTATCTGCCTAACTTCCGATCACAGTGGTCCAACTGTTTCATCCCCAATTGTTATTAAGGATAAGACTGGTCCATCATTTATAGGCCTATTACATCCCATAGACTAGAGACATATACGAAAAACTTAGATTTAAATTTGCCAGTACCGGATTTTAATGAACAGAACCCAAACAAAATCTACTCAGACTTCTTCAACATTATTCAGACAGAATTCAATAAAGTTTTTAAATTAAAGAAAGTCAGTGACTACAACGGTAAATCTAAATTTAATGACTGGGCAACGTTTGGAATTCGTAAAAGTAGAGTTATCTTGGATGACCTTTGTGATCAAAAAACCTATAACTTTGATCGAACATTTCATAACTATGTTAAAAAATATTCCAAAACATTTAAGTTGGTTTGTAGAACTGCAAAAACTTTACACATTATAGAAAATTTCAAAATTCAAATAATAGAATGTTCAAATAATAGAATGAAAACAGTTTGGCAAATAATAAACCGTGAAACTGGCAAAATTACACCAAGGGACAATGATTTTTGCTTAAAGATAGGTGATGATGTTGTTAAATCCAGCGATGATGTTGCTCGAGCTTTTGAAACATTCTTCACCAATGTACCCCTACTCACAACAGATCGTCTAAATTCATCTCCATATGAAGCAGAGACTTTATTAAAAAATGACACTAGCGTCAGTAATGTATATTTAAAATTTCATCACGTATATCCCCAGGACATTGTCAAAACGTTTAAATTACTAAACTTAAAAATACGGAAGACCTGTGGGGTATATCAGTCAAAGTCACTGGTTCAGTAATTCTAGTTATAGCCCCCCACACTTAGCTTATATATTCAATAAATGTGTTGACGATGGGGCTTTCCCAGACCTCATGAAACACAGTAAACTGATACCTCTGTTCAAATCGGGAGATAAGGGTGATCCTTCAAATTTCAGACCAATATCTGTTCTTCCAACACTCAGAAAATATTTGAAAAGATTATACTCAATCAAATGCTCTCACAAATCAACCGTACAAAACAACTCTACGCCAAAAAATACGGTTTCACTAGGGGTAAATCGACTTCGGATGCAGGTATTACCCTTATATCTCGTATTTTTCTGCATGGGAGGCCGCACAGGATGCTATCGGAGTTTTGATTGTGTTGATCATAATACGCTATTAATTAAATTAAATCATTACGTAGTTCAAAATAAAGCGTTGGATCTACTAAGATCATACTTAAGTAATAGTATTCAAAAGGCAGAAGTTAACGGCGTCAAATCAGATGGATCAAGTGTAAAAATTGGCATTCCACAAGGTTCCATATTAGGTCCTTTCTTATTCCTGGTATATATTAACGATCTGCCTTTCATGGTGGAGAAATTAACTGACATAGTGTTATTGCCTGATGATACTTCAATGGTCTTCCAAATTGAAAGACAAAAAGCAGATTTTGATGATGTTAATGGTGTATTTTCTTTAACCTTGAATTGGTTAAAAGTTAATAATTTATTGTTAAACGCTGGTAAAACCAAGTGTATCAAATTCTCACTTCCAAATGTCAGGCAAGTTGAGACCAGTTTAGTGTTAGACAACAGCACGTTAGAATTAGTAAATGATACGAAGTTTCTTGGAATAACCATTGATAGCAAATTGCAGTGGGGACCCCACATAGATAAATTGGCTGGTAAATTAAGTTCTGCGGCTTACGCTGTTAGGTACATCAGACAAAGCACGGATGTGGCTACATCTAGGCTAGTATATTTTAGTTATTTTCATAGTGTGATGTCCTATGGTATCTTGTTGTGGAGGAAAGCAGCGGCGGATATTCAAACTATTTTTATTTTACAGAAAAGAGCTATTCGAGCAATTTATAATTTAAAACGAACAGACCCCTTAAGAGAGCTTTTTAAAGAAATTGATATACTAACAGTAGCTAGTCAATTTATTTTCGAAAATACAATGTATGTACGCAAGAACCTTATAACATTTTCCAAACTTAACGATAGCTGTAATGTTAACCTAAGAAGTAATCACAGACTGTGTGCGCCCCGATTTAGTCTCGCAAAAGTTAGCAATTCTTTCAAGGGTCAGTGTATTCTCTACTTAATAAGATACCTCTGGAGATCTTGAAATTGCCATTTGAGAAATTTAAAAAGCATGTTAAAGCGACTTTGTCAAAAAAGGGATATTACAATGTTCAAGATTACTTAAATGACAGGACTGTATTAATTTTAAAGGTTAATCTAGCTCAACACAGACCTTGCTGTCAATAATTTTGTAACTATTTATTTCTGCTTATTAATCATAATAATTAAATTTTTCATATTTGTAATAGTTAAGCACAACCTATTTTTAAAAGAGATTTAAAAATCAATCTGTGGTAGTTTTTACGCCCTTCTTCTCCCACAAGTGGTCCAATGTAGAGAAGAGGCAAAATTGACGTTTGCTAAGTATATGTAAATATCTACAGAAAAAAAAAGTCAGAAAATCAATCACCAGGGTGATTTTCTATACAGGTATTGACCAGGCGAATGGAGCAAGGTAAATTGGTTACTGAGCGCGCAAACAATAGCTATGGCCGGCGGACAAGCTCATACATGATGACGCTATTAATAGACACCTTACCTCCCATTGATCCTTTACATCAGCCGCGGGCCTGCCTCAGCGCGCCACCACAACCGGCGAGCCCTCGCATCAAGTATACTGCGAGCGATCAGCAGCTCGCACCCAGTGACGACACCGACGCCGCCGCAGAGCCCGAGACTGACCCTTTACATCAGCCGCGGGTCTGTCCTCTCACTGCGCACATGGTGACGAGCGACCAGCAGCTCGCCCCGAGTGACGTCACCGCCGAGCTCACACGTGCGACGCCGCCACTGACGCCGCAGCCTGCCGCTGCACACTAGCGCAAGTGCCAGGAGCCAGACAGCCCTGCAACGACGTGCACAGCGACGCCGCCGGCCGGGACCTCACACGTGACAACTCGTAGGACTGTTATGTTCTCGGACAGGCTAGGTGTAGGTATGGGACCAGCTCTTCGTGCTTGTTGCGTAGGTACGGTTATAAACTATTGCATGCCCGATGTCCCCTTCAAAGTTATGGCCAAAAATATTTTAAACTACAAATATGAGGAGGGTTCAACCGTAATATTATATATGGAGAATAGTTTAGGTGTAGGGAAACAAACTATGATAAAGTTTGTTGATGCTCTCTCTAATCTAGAAGTGGGCAAGATTGTTCAATGTGCCTTCCCTTACAAAAATACAATGAATGGAAAGCAACAGCACGCTACTCATAGGTTAAATATATATATATGTATAATATGACTGTACGCAATACAAAAATTGTATTCTTTGACACAAATCTATTAATTTGTAAATACATCACTGACGGAAACAGTGAGGACATCAAAGTTATTATTGTTAAAATTGACACTGACGTAATAGCTAAGTCTTTAGCTTCATTTATTTTAGAATCTGTTATAAACAGTATAACAGAAGTAAATAATTGTATAACGGTCACCACAACGATTAGTACACGTACTAAGAAGCATGTAACTACTGACAAGGCAATATGTACAAACGATACTATTGTATCTTTAAACTGCCGCAACCGACAACAGAAAAGCACGGCTTAAAGGTAATGCACCAAAATATACAAGGCTTTTCTGGCAAGCAACTAGAATTAGAAATGTTTTTAGAAAGCGAAAGAATAGATATACTTTGTATGACAGAACACTGGCTGCAAGAGTGTGCAATGCAGTTCAGCATACCAAATTATAAAGTGGTTAGAGAGGTGGTTCCTTAATTTTAGTAAAAGATGGTTTTAAGTGTAAAGAACGAAAGGATATTGTTAGTATTTCTAGTGAAATGAATGCTGAAGTCTCGTGTGTTGAGATGGAAAAATATACTATTGTTAGTGTGTACAGGCGGGGCGAAGGAGATTTTGAAGTCTATGAATCAGTGATGGAACAAGTTCTTCAACTTGCATCCAGAAACAAGTCCAAACGCGTCATAGTTTGCGGCGACTTTAACGTAGATTTACTAGACACCGCAAACCGCTCTTTTCGCACTAGGATCCTAGCAGTATTTAAGTCTTACAAAATGTGCAATGTCTTTCTGGAGCCCACACGAATAACGGCTACCTCCGCTACTTGTCTAGATAACGTATTCTGTGAATGTAGTATTCACGATAAACAAATAGTTAAGGCATTAAGTTCAGACCAAACTGGTCAGATTGTAGTATTTGAAGAAAGTAATGCTATAAAGCCCGTTAAAGTATTGTGTAGACCAGTAACTTTGAAGAAAATGGAAAAATTTCGTAGTGGACTAGTGTCAAGTCTACCGTTAACACCTTACTGTGAAGATCCGAACACATTATATTCCAGCTTCTTCAAATCTGTATCTGCGGAATTTGAAAAGGTTTTCAATCTGACAAAAGTGAGACCGGACAACAAATCAAAATTCTCTGAATGGGCAACAGAGGATTTAAGACAGAGCAGGTCCAGACTATATGAATTGTATGAGCAAAAATCCTATGATCACAGTCCTGAGTTTAACGTCTTTGTCAAAAATTATTCTAAAAATTTTAGGAAAGACTGCCACAAAGCCAAGTGCCTACATCTTAACAATAAAATCAAAGCTTCTGGCGACAAAATTAAAACTACATGAAACATTATTAAAAAAGAGACAGGCAAGGTTAGGTCTAGTGAATCTAGTTTTAATTTAAAAGTTAACGACCAATTACTCTCATCAAACGAGGACGTTGCTAACGCATTTGAAAAGTTCTTCAGTACCATACCAATAATAACAACAGAAACACTACCATCCTCTTCTGAAAAGTCTTTAGATTACTTGGTTAAAAATGTGCCCCAAAACAAGGATGGGCTTTAACTTCAAGCCAATAGGCTCTATAACTATAGTTAAAACATTTAAACTTCTTAGCATGAAAAAGACTGAAGATTTATGGGGCATGTCGGTTAACGTGGTTAAATCAGTAATCGATGTGATTGCACCATACATGGCAATCACATTCAATAGTTGTATAGCAAACGGAGCTTTTCCTGACCTCATGAAAATGAGCAGATTAATACCACTTTTCAAATCCGGTAGTAAACAAGACCCTGCCAACTTCAGACCTGTATCTGTATTGCCAGTGTTGAGCAAGGTGTTTGAAAAGGTCATATTGAATCAACTACACTCTCACTTCAATGCATCTGGGCTACTCCACAAAAAACAGTTCGGATTCACTAAAGGCAGATCAACAACAGACGCCGGAGTAGCGCTAGTAGAACACATTTATAGTGCGTGGGAAGGATTGCGGTTGGTATTTTCTGTGATCTTTCCAAGGCCTTTGCCTGTGTGGACCATCAAACTCTTTTGCTCAAACTTCAACACTATGGTATCAAAGATAATGCGTTAAAATTAATGGAATCTTATTTAATGGAAAGATTACTAAAAGTAGATATAAACAGATGCAAGTCCACTGGAACCCATATGAATATTGGTGTACCCCAGGGTTCTATCTTAGGTCCGTTCCTTTTCTTAGTGTACATGAATGACCTGCCTTATATGGTGGAAAAAATGACTCAGATTGTTCTATTTGCTGATGACACATCTATTATTTTCAAGGTGAAAAGACAAGAAGAAATTCTAGACGACGCAAATAGTACACTCTCTCATGTGTTAAGTTGGTTCAATGTTAACAACCTGTTATTAAACTCAAAGAAGACTAAATGTATCAAATTTTGTTTGCCTAATGTACGACAGGTTGAAAGCAGTGTTAGAATAGGATCTGAAAGATTGGACCTCGTTGAAGACACAATCTTTCTCGGAATCACTATAGATTCGAAACTTCAATGGGGTCCTCACATAACTAATCTCGCACGAAGACTTAGCTCAGCCGCTTTTGCGGTCAGACAAATCAGATACCTTACAGATGTTGAAACTGCCAGATTGGTTTACTTTAGTTATTTTCACAGTATTATGTCTTATGGAATATTGCTCTGGGGGAGAGCAGCAGATATAAATACGATATTTTTCTTACAAAAAAGGGCGATCAGGGCGATATATCAATTAGATGCTAGAGAATCATTAAGAGAAAAATTCAAAGGAATTAATATACTTACGGTTACCTGTCAATATATATACGAGAATATCATGCATGTAAGAAAAAACATAGCTTTATTTAAAATTGTAGGTGATAGCCATACAATTAACACTAGAAATAAAAATAGGTTAGCACTACCATTATTTAGACTAAGTAAAGTAGGCACATCATTCATGGGGCACTGTATTCGCTTCTACAATAAAATACCACAGGAATCATTGACCCTTCCTGAAAAGAGGTTCAAAAACTATGTTAAAAATGAGCTGATAAGAAAGTCCTATTATAGTATTAAGGAATACTTAGATGACAAAACTGCATGGTCCATACCATCTCAGCGCACAGAAATTCGACGAGGGGCGATGGATCAAGTCTATCACTCGCCGGCGACTTTCCTTAGACCGAAAGCAGTACCTGTTGTGAAGTCACTTTTTTTAAAAAAAGGTATGGGGGAGTTTCTTGCCGTTTCTTCTTAACCCCGAGGCCCACCTTCCGAAACGGTGTAGTCTTTTTTTATATAAAAAAAAATTGACTTGTAGTTATAAGTAAGTATAATTTTGACCTTGAATAAGATAATTTATTTATTTATATTCAATAAAAAAATGACTCTGACTCTGACTCCCAACATTAGGGACTCGATCAGTCAAATTAATATCAAATCATACTTTACAGAAAAAATAGAAAGACGGAATAGTTCTTAAGAAATATTTAAAATAATCCTATTGCTCACTTAAATACGATAATTAATGTGTAGATCACACCACACACAAACCCCAGTGGTTTTGCCATAATACTTAACTATGTAAATTTTTGTTTAAATAAATATAAATAAATTATAGTTACTACGGGAATCGGAGAAATGTCGATTTAAATACTCGTGTAATTTGATCCCATGATGTTTTAACTACAATTTCGGCTTAATAATTTATTATTAATTATAATTATAACCTATTATTTCTACAAGTAGATATGTATCTTTCTCTATCACACTTGATTACTATACATTTATTTAGGCATCGAATTTAACACACACCAACTTCATTTACACTGGCCACCTGTTGAAGTCATCCTGAGTCTGGGCCATTTTGCTGTCGCGGCATGCGCACATAGCAACGACGCCACTCTTGACGCCCACTTTATGCTCGACTTTTTTATCCTATTTGTTTGTGTTGATACAGTAAATAAACGTATATTCTATTCTATTCTTATCTATATTTTATAAATTTTAGGAAAACTCACTTAGGAAAATAAATTGCAATGCGGAGGCGCATGCAAAATACAGCGAAAAGAGTAAAACCAGAACATGTTTTGTGTTTTGTCTTCCAACACGCGCCCCATGTTTCTTTCCCTTCCCAGACACCCCTGCATGCGTAAGCAAATCAACCCACACAACTGCATTTTGTGGAGCCTTGGAAATAAAATTAAGAACGGTAAATAAGTTCATGTCACTTGTTACTTTTTTTCAAAGAAATGGAGAAAGGCTAAAGATTAACTTAAATTAATATGTTATAAAAATATTCACAATACTATGTGTTTTAGAAACGCCTTTTCTTACATACGCCATTGATTTTGACGTGATCTTACGTACTCAGTCGCCATTGGTTTTGACGTGATCTTACTCAAGTAATACATATACGCGAGCATTTAACGGTGCAATTTTGGGTTTAACGGTTAATTTCCTACTCTAGCCAGGAACTTTTTTCCTTTATTGTACAATGAATTATGCGAAAGTTCTAACGATGATGGAAAATATCATGAGAAAACCTTCATTCTCCATAGCTGCGGCGATGAGCTAGCCCACCATTATTATTATTCTCGGTTACTCCCGGCTCGCGGACTGAACGCTCAGAAATTTAATATTTTCAAAGTATTTTGTTTAACCATATTTTTTCTTCCTTAAATCATATGAACGTTTGTTGGTCCAAAAATAACCCTGTATGAGGTATGGTTGATTTTATAGAAAGTTTAAAAAGTATATGTAAATAGCTGTTCTGATTTGAATAGTAGTCTGATAAATCAAGTGGTCGGGAAAATGTAATAACAATTTCCACCCAGTTATACTGTTTTACTTTTAATTGTCTCAGAACGGCAACATTCGGGCAATTCTGACAAATCGAAAACTCAACGGATGCACCGAATGTCTTAAAGATCATGAATTTGTATAATGCCGGATGCAGACTACGGTTTTATTAAAAGTATGCTGAATTATTCATAAGGGTGCTGTCAAAATGACATCATAGCATCAATGTACAGCGCCATCTAGTCTTCCATAGTACGAACCACCTCACCCACAACTATACCCTAAATCAATACCTTTAGAGGTGGTTCGACTAATAAAGGCTAGATGGCGCTAATTAACCATATCTTATAAATTCCGTTCAACTCGATTTAACCACCATTCTCGCATTAGAGCCCGAGCTGCGAATACCTTGTACAAACCGAATTAAATATCTTCAGATAAAACTAAACACCTATTATTTGGGGCACCCATTTTCATGGTGACCCCGACGTTCGAAATAACGCAGTGAAGAAATTGGGCGGAAGAAACCTGCAAATACGCCGCCGCGCCGCCCGCGACAAGGACAAAGGCGCGAGCACATGGTCGCAGCCATCTTGCGTATTGCCGCGTTATTGCCGCGTATTCGTTTCAACAGCCGTCTGAAATTCGTTCCTGCATTAGAACAAGTAAAAGCGACCACGAGGCGTCGAAGAAAGTGATCCTGCAAGGCGAAACCCCAGGAAAACACACTAAGACATCACCACGTGCGTCCCGCGTGTGCCCCCCAACATCTGAAGACCATCAGCCGAGAATCAAATCACCGAGCAGCCGAAACCCAACGGACGTACAAGGAGCAGCATATCCGAAGCCCGGTGGAGCGTCCAGCCGAGACTGGACTCGAGACCCGTCGGAAGCCGAGGAGCCGCCCCTGCTGTTGGACGAAAGGCGCGCCAGAGACGAGAGACATAAAAACATAAGTATCTACCGATCACGTGAGTTGGCACAAAATTTCCCCCCCATTTATTTTATCTATACACCGTTATTAGTAGGTAAATTATTGGTAAATTTCGACATTTCCATATGATGATATCAAGGAACGCGATAGTGTCTGTATGACGCACAAACGAGACTCTGAGGAAATTCGTCGTTAATCTACCTATCAAACAATATCTATCTATATCTATCTATCTAAATATTCCCATTAGCTAAAATGCCCAATAACGACGTGGCAACCGTAGAGAAATCTAAACCTGAGAGCATATCAGAACTAATAAGAAAGCGAGGGATTATAAAAGGGAAAATGACCCTATTTGTCAAATTTATAGCATCCATAAAACCCGAAACGATGACTGCCGAACAAATAATCGAGCTTGGGCTGCGCACAGACAAAATGCAACTCGAGTTTTTACAGTTTGATAAAATACAAAGTAATATCGAAACCCTCTGCTCAGATATTGACAAGCAGTTACTCGAAAGAGACTCCTTCGAATCTCAGTATTATCAATACATAGCTAAAGCCAAAGGCACTTTAAATCAAAAAGCGACAGACCAGACCGACTTACAAGAACCTACACATCATTGCAAACATAGCTCAGATGCTAGCGATTCCATTAGGTACCCAGATATTAGCCTACCCTCATTTAATGGAGACATTACACAGTGGATCGAATTCCGAGATACTTTCGACGCACTTATAAATCAGGGTAACCTGAAGCCCATACAAAAATATAAATATTTGAGAAGTTGTCTAAAGGGCAGTGCTTTGGAAGTTATAGGAGCGCTGGAATATTCGGAGGAAGGGTACAGCATAGCATGGCAATTACTTTGCGAACGCTATAATAACCCAAAAGTATTGGTCTACAATCATTTGCGAGCGCTTTTCGGCATCGATAGCGTACAATCGAATCCAATGGCACTAAGGGGCATGGGTGATAACATATCGAAACACCTTAGAACCCTAAGAAGCTTAAATATAGCAACCGAAAACTGGGATATATTGATAATTTTCTTTTTATCTAGCAAGCTAGAAAAGTCACTACAACTAAAATGGGAAGAAAAATCCAACTCACGTGAACTTCCTACATTACAGGATTTCAAGACTTTTTTGAGGTCCCGAGCTGACCTTTTGGAGTCGATGAACAGCAACCAAGCTGTTGAAAATACAAACCGGAATTCGAGTAATACAACTGAAAAGGCGATGATAACCACGTCCCGCAACAATCCGGAAGCTAACAAGGTAACAAAACCACCTACTACCCAGCATAATCACTGCCCTTTTTGCAAGGGCACCCACTACCTAAATCAGTGTACACAGTTCCTAGCCCTTAGCCCTATAGCTCGCAGCCGAGCTGCGAAGAGGTTACGACTCTGCACTAACTGCCTGAGATCGAATCACGCGGTGCCGAACTGCCGAGCCAGCAAGTGTACCAAGTGTTCAGGTAAACATCATACTTTGTTACACATACCTACTATACCTACTCCAGCGAACGAGCAATCTATTTATAATCCCGAGCGATTACCTACACAACCGAACACATCTCGTCCTACCTATAATCCCGAGCGATTACCTACACAACCGAGCGTATCTCGTCCTATGACGCTATACACCCCACAACAACAATCTACATCCGAAAATCAATCTATAAACTTGCATATTAAGCAAATCAACACGTCAAATGACAATGCTTGTTCACAGCCGATGCAAAACAAGCATGTTTTCTTATCTACAGCTGTAGTAAACATAACCGATCACGAAAACAAACAACAAAGCATGAGAATCCTATTGGATTCCGGCTCGCAATCGTGCTACATAACAGAAAGGGCACACAAAAAACTAAACCTACCTGTACACAACACAGATACCGATGTCATGGGTATCAGCAACACAATAATAAACGTTAAACACTATTGTAACGTTATTATTCACTCTAGAACCGAACCATTTTCTGTGGATCTATCTTGCTATATTGTACCTACAATCTGCAACCTACCTAACTATGATATAGGAAATCTTATCATACCTAAACGATTCCGACTGGCTGATGATGGATTCAATTCAGCCGGCGAAATCGACATGATACTGGGCGCCGAAAAATTCTATGACCTATTGTGCGTAAACCGACACGAATTAGGAACTAACTTACCGACTTTGCAAAAAACCAAATTGGGCTGGATCGTGACTGGCTCGACGACGGGGCCAGTACGCCAGCAAACTAGATGTCATTTCATTCAACAACAAATGAGAAGCATTTTCGAAACTGAGGAAAATTCCACACTTTCCAATGATGATATCACGGAGTGCGAAAGTGTCTTTATGACGCATAATCGAGATTCTGAGGGAAAGTTTGTCGTAAAAATACCTCTAAAAGAACCTGCTTCAAGTTTAGGTAGATCAAGACACATTGCCTATAAGAGATTTCTGTCATTAGAAAACAAATTTAGTAAAAATTCAGAATATAAAAAACAATACGTCCAATTCATGAGAGATTTCCAACAAGCGGGCCGCATGAAAGAGATGGAATACTCCAATGTAGGACCCCAAGTCTACTTACCGCATCACGCGGTAATTAATATCGAAAAATTATCAACCCCAGTGAGGGTTGTCTTTGACGCATCATGTCCAACAGACACTGGAAAATCGCTTAACGATATTCAATATAAGGGTACGATATTTCAAGATAGCCTAATCAATATACTAGTAAGATTTAGAACTTACAAATTTGTAGTAAATGCAGATATACAGAAAATGTTTTGCCAGGTCAATATTGATCAATCACAACAAAACCTACAAAATATACTATGGAGGGAAAACTCAACCGATCCTCTACGTACCTACACATTAACTACTCTCAGTTTTGGCTTGAAGGCGGCCCCCTACATAGCCACGAGATGCCTACTGCAGCTAGCAACCGAATTCAAAGGTAAATACCCTACAGCAGCCGAAGCAATAAAAGGTTCATTCTACTACGATGACTGGATCTATGGAGGCGACGACGAAGCAGCGCTAATCGAGACAGCAACGCAAGTAGCGGCCATCCTGCGTACAGCCTGCTTCAATCTACGAAAATGGAAGTCGAACTCAAAAACCATATTAAAAAAGGTATGTAACACCGACTCAACAAATCCGACCGAGAGCGGAAATAACACACACAAACTATTAGGTATCACATGGTGCAGCCACACAGATTGTTTACAATTCTCATTCAAAGAACAACCAATGCCAGATCGACTTACGAAAAGAAAGGTCCTGTCTATAATTTCAGCTATCTATGATCCTACGGGCTTAATTAGTCCCGTTTTAGTGACAGCTAAATGTTTTATTAAAAAACTATGGCAGGATAAAACTTCATGGGACGAAACCCTATCGCCCGCTTTAACAAGAGAATGGATATCTTACTATAGGAGTCTATTTTCTTTAAACAATCTATCCATACCGAGACGCACAATCATAAACAATTACGTAACACTAGAACTGCATGGGTTTGCAGATAGTTCAAAAACATGTTACGGAATTGCAATTTATTTACGTTCCATTGATAATTTAGGTAATATACAGGTGCATTTGTTATGCACAAAGTCTAGAATTGCTAGAGAGGAAACAATACCCCGCTTAGAATTACGCGCAGCGGTATTGTTATCACAAGTAATGGAATCACAAGGCAATAACCTTGCCAAACGAGTCAGTAAAATATACCTATGGTCTGACTCACAGGTGGTATTGGCGTGGATAAAAACACCGCCACCTAAACTAGGTACTTTCATCAGTAACAGAGTAGCGGAAATTCAGAGATTAACCAAGATCGAAGACTGGCATTGGGTGTGTTCGGCTGAAAATCCAGCTGACATTATATCGAGAGGAATTCAACCTCATATATTAAGAAAAAGCAATCTGTGGTGGTCGGGTCCCGCCTGGCTATCTGGTCAAACGGCGCAGTGGCCTCTGCACAATCAAACTAACACACAAATACAAACAAAGGACACAGAACAAACTATATCCTTAGTTAACCCAACAAACATCGAGAATAATTTCATAGATAAATTGTTTCATAAATATTCAAACGACAAAAAATTATCGCGAGTGTTTGCCTATACTCTGCGATTCAAACAATAACCTACAAAATCCTTGTAATAAAATAAGCGGACCGCTGTCCGTTCAAGAATTAAATGATTCGATGCATAAACTAATTATGCGCGCACAAATAACATCACTACCTATTGAATACAAACTTTTAAGTCAGAATAAATCAATACCAACGTCATCAAATATTAAATGCCTTAACCCGTTTTTTGAAGATGGCCTGTTGAAAGTTGGAGGAAGGTTAAACCTATCAAACATTCCCGAAACTAAAAAACATCCTATAATTTTGCATCCAAAACACATACTCACTGAAACTATAATGAGAAACATGCATATCAAACTCTTCCATTGTGGTCCACAGCTACTGCTAGCATGCATGAGAGAGCAGTACTGGCCATTAAATGGAAAAGGTCTGGCTAACAAAATTGTACACAAATGCGTTACATGTTTCAAAGCAAAACCACTCATACACGTACCCATTATGGGTCAACTACCTACAATAAGAACTACTCCTTCACCGCCATTCCACACAACATTTTGTGATTATGCTGGGCCCTATTCAATTCGAGATAGAAGGGGGCGTGGTTTCAAGTCTTACAAATGTTGGATAGCTATGTTTGTTTGCTCATCGACAAGGGCAGTTCACATTGAGTTGGTTTCAGGTTTAGAATCACAAGCCTTTATTGCCGCCTTCCGGCGATTCATATGCAGAAGAGGTAAACCAAGTCAAATGGTAAGTGACAACTCGACCACATTCCGTGGAGCAAATAATGATTTAGTAGAACTATACAGATACCTAAACGAAAATTTTAGCGAACTTACCAACTTCCTTGCAAACGAAGGTATTTCCTGGAAATTCTTACCCCCCTACAGCCCGCATCTAGGCGGCCTACATGAAGCTGCAATTGGCAGCTGTAAGCTTCATCTTAAGAGGGTATTAAGTCAAGCCTTATTAACATTTGAAGAATTCTCTACGGTTCTTACTCAAATTGAGGCAATATTAAACTCGCGCCCATTGTGTCCCATACCTAATGCTAATAATGATGATTTTCCCATTCTTACGCCAGCTCACTTTCTGATCGGTAGATCGTACACGTCTCTGGCGGACTACGAATACCAAGATGTATCAAGGAATAAGTTAAATCACTTCCAACAACTCCAACAGATACAACAGGACTTCTGGAAGCGGTGGTCTCGAGAGTACCTGGGTCTCCTACAGCAGAGGTGCAAGTGGAGGAGCACAAAGGGACCTATCCTCACCGTCGGCTCAATCGTGCTGGTGAAGGACGATCGCTTACCACCCTGCCAGTGGAAGTTGGGACGCATCGCGAAGACACAAGACGGTCAAGATGGCGAAACGAGGGTCGCCGTCATCCAAACAACAAAAGGCCTTATCAAACGAGCCTTCAATAATATTTGCCCCTTACCTATTTCTCTGTCAGATACCGACTATTAGTTCTAAGTAATCAGTGTAGGTAGACAGGGACTATATAATTAATTAATCACTTTATTACACAAACAAGTGAAATGTAACCTAATTAACTACTGCCTACTTAATAAAAAAATACTTCTCTTGTGTTTTCTTCATAAGATCTAGAATCTTTCTAGGTAGGTAACTAAAACAGAACGCTAGGAGTATACATAAATCTATTAATAAATTAGCTAGTCACATTCATAAATTACAGTTATATTTGTATACCTAGTAGAGTTTAGGCGCTCTGGAGTATGTCAAAATGACATCATAGCATCAATGTACAGCGCCATCTAGTCTTCCATAGTACGAACCACCTCACCCACAACTATACCCTAAATCAATACCTTTAGAGGTGGTTCGACTAATAAAGGCTAGATGGCGCTAATTAACCATATCTTATAAATTCCGTTCAACTCGATTTAACCACCATTCTCGCATTAGAGCCCGAGCTGCGAATACCTTGTACAAACCGAATTAAATATCTTCAGATAAAACTAAACACCTATTATTTGGGGCACCCATTTTCAGGTGCGTTCAGGCCAACTTTACTTACTTGGTGTTTATAACCCTTATTTTTTTTTGCAAAATGTATTTTGATGAACGTTTTATTTATTATTATTAGATTATCTTGAGCAACTGGCATAATCTTTGGTCTGCGGTGGAAGTAGATCTGCGCAAAGAAAATAGCCAAAGCTTGATAGCCCTGATTGAGGTGTCTTCAAGTTTGTTGTATTCTACGAAATTATCTAAAACATGGTTAGTGGATTAAGATTGTCATATGCTAAATTGATTATCACCTAAAAGACATTAAGCCTCCAATAAAACCAACATGTTGTTTTTTTGTAACCTTTTCTTGCACAATGATTTCTGACAATAATTGGTGACTCACCGTTTTTGTTTAGAGCTATGATTACAACCCTTTTTGTGCTTTTTGGAATATGCCCTGATTTATGCTACAGTTACATAGGTAAAAGAGAGGTTCCATTATGTATTTTTTATAAATTAATTTGGTATACCATCACAACTTGCTGATATGTACTTTTGGGTGTGTTTATAATCTGTGAAATTTCATTTCTGTCGACCGAGCTAAGAAAAGCTGAAGCCTTAGATGCTTTAATTTGCTAATTTGTACTAATCAACGCTTCCTCATTGGTCTGTTGTCTTTTTAGTATCTTTTATTGCATTGTATATAAAGTTTTATACTCAAGGCTGCAAAGACGATGATGGTGTTAATTCAATATATTAGGTCTATATTTTATTTTATTTTAAAAGGAAATATAAAATGGATGGTATTTATGTTACTGCTATGGTAAAAATATATAAATTATATGAAATAAAATAAAATAAATAAAGGCGGTCCCCATATAAGAGAAGTTACTTATTCTGCTTTTTGATTCCTTCTTCTGTGAGTCCTCGCACAAGACGATTTTATTCGGATGGTATTTTTTGAATGCACGAATGAGTCATGTTTTTTAATTTCATACATTATTTACCAATTAATTGCTATGTTGCATGTACTTAACGCTTTTATTCGGTTGGCGTGTACACTCCTCATTATGGTTTTAATGCATTACGCGTGTAATGGCAAGGTTACGTTTTTTTAAAGTCACTAAATTATTCACCAATTAATTGCTATGTGCATACTGTTCATTCGCGAAGAGTTGATAACACTTTGAAAACTTAGTAATCTGTAAGACGGGCATTGCATATTGTCCCCCACATACAATTTGGCGGTACGGGGCTAAGATTGATTGTCAATTTGTAAAAATTAGCCTACTAATAATAGCTAAGCAAGAGAGAGGGTATACGTGTCTGAAAAATATCAAATCCACATACAATAGAAGAGAGAGATAAACTGTCAAATCCATACTCGTGCTTTTGGCCAAAGGTGACCATTGACTTTACCAAATTTCACCAAATTTGCCCAAACAAAACATTATTGTTATTTTTGTGACTATTTTATAACTACAATTTATAATTTATAACTATGGGTCATGTTGCCTGAGAATAAACGATTATTATTATTATTATTACTTTTTAAGTGGAAATCTTGTGTCACCTCTCACCTCACAAAAATGGGTTTAGAAACATTAATAGAAATGTGTTTTTTTTTTCAATTATCTGCCTAATAAGTGTAGTTGGTAAAATTGATTATACTCGCTTATTAGATTATGTAAAGTCGTGTTTGTGGGTATTATTTAGTTATTGTTTGGTTGAATATTGAAGCGCCACTGTCGCCGTCATGAATAAAATCATGTTGATTTACTTTGTGATCGCAGCTCTGCTGGCAATGAAATCTGTGGATTCAGTAAAATTCATCATAAAGTAATTATTTCCACACGAAAATCAAAATTTTTTTTTTTTATGCTCGGCATGCGTGATGCTGTACGGATGGGTTTAATTCTAAGGCATCCGTCATCGGCGAGTTATGTTGTTATTGTTGTTTGAACGGCAAAATGAGTTAAATAGTAAGTTATTTATCGGCTAGTCCAGTGCGAATTGGCCTCTTTCTCGCGTCTCCCATTGCCGTACTCCACCAACTAATTGTCTGGAATGTAGACGAGCGAGTCTTGTAGAGTTTTCCAAGATTAGCCAAGTGATATATCAAGAAGTTCTTGATATTTTACACTGACAATCCCATTGCAGCCTGTAATCAAAGATTTGGTTACCAATAACCCCAACTGAAATTTTAGTAATAACCAAACAGTTTTGTTACATACTTACAAACACATTGTAGCCTGTAATGAAACATATGGTTACCAATAACCTAATTGAAACTTTGCTGATAACGAAACATTTTTCTACTTAACAATAACCACCACTAGGTGAGCAGGAGGTTTTTAACTTAGCAAACAGTAACATCAAACTAATTATTAAAAGTTTTGCACAGAATCGATATTTTTTAAATGTAGTTAGATTAAATAAAATCAAATGGTGACGTTAGTTGAATAACTATTTGATTATTTATTTTTAATTTATTTATAAAAATAAACCTGATTTTATTATAAGTAAGTCATAGTTCGCAAGTTTTTAAAATAGGGCTTAGTAGTAACAAAACTTTTGGTTACTGGTAAATTAACATTTTTTCAGTGTGTCGAAATTAACCGGTGAAATGCGCATTGGACATTTACATACCCCCTTTTGATAAGCAGCGCCCGGACCGGGAAAAAAAAAAAAGTACCGCAATTGGTATGTGCCCGGTCCGGGCAGGATTCGCGCGCGCTTACTAAACGTTTTTTTTGTACAGATTGTAACGTTTTACAGCCCTAGCGGTATTTTTATCGGGTTTACCATAAACAAACTATAGTTTGAAGCCAGCCTAAGCTATTCTGTGGTTTTCATTAAAAAAGTTTGTACGACTTTTATATGGGGCGTTTTTTTCGTACCACTCTTATGTTTACGTTTTCTTTGTGTTTTTGTATGAAAATGAAAATTTACTTGAATCAAAATGTTGTATAGATTTTACTAAAAGAGAAACTGATTTACTAAGAGAGAGTAAATGATAAAGTTTTATATATTCGCAATTATGTATTTTTTTTGTAAAATGGGGTAAAAATTCGCAATATATATTCTTTGCAATTTATTTATAATTCTCAAAAAATAACGAAAAATTTTGGAAAAAACATTTAGTTAGCTTAGCTCAACACAAATATAAAAATGTATACAGTCTTATACGCTTTCAATACTAAAAAACGCAGAATTTGCATTTTATTCGCAGCCATCTTGCCACTTGTCGTGTTTTCGCCAAAATGGCTCCGCCAACTAAAATGATTCATAACCAACTTTTGAAAAGAAAAAAAAGCACATCGAGCAACTCTAGACTACTACTCTAGACAATAATGCTTGAATTTACTCACAAAAATAATTAAACGAAAACGAATACTTTTCGGGGGTTACACTGTTTTATAAGATTGTATTGAATATTGAAAAAGTTAGCGTTGCAATGATATTAGTGTGGCTACTTTTATACTCCATGGATGTCACCAGGTGCATTCATACCTACATTTTTATGAGGTATCGAAGGAAAATGCAGTATATAATAATTCCACTCGTTAATAGTGATTTAATCTGAAAATTCTAATCTGGATGTACTTATCTTTCTACTGTAGGTTTTGCTATGGGTTCGGTGTATATTTTGGTCACGGTTTTTCGAGAAACAAATTTCATATTTAAGACCTTCTGTGTATACAGGGTAATGAGCATATGCTCATTACAACAGCCATACATAATTTTAATAATTGCTTGGTCATTTTATGACATTGTCCTTTGACGCTAGTTAACGGGGTTTCAAAGGTATGAGGAAGCTAAACCAAACTCAATATAAATCAGCCTATCAGCCCTTTACCTAAAAAGAGTATGCAACACTCTCAAACACATTCTATTACAGTAGGTTTAACGTTTTTATTTGAACTATCGCAGGCTTCGAGTACGGAGAAAAGTATTGTAAGTACAACTTATGATAGTTAGTTCTTCGCTCATAGTTTTTTAGTGCTGTTAAGTAGTACCGTTAAAATAAAACAAAAACAACCAGGTGCGAGTCGGACCCGTGATAAATCAATCTGAAGGATTCCGTACCCCTGATAAATCAATCTGGTCTGTCCTTAATTGTGCCCCCCTTATTTGAACCATACATTTGACAATAATTTCCCCATAATATTTTTTGGCTGCGCCCGGATGGACAGACACACGAGTCATCTTGTAATGGTTCCATTTTCCCTTTATCATGTTTTCCTTTCATAGTCACTAGGTCATTAACTTGGTCAATGAAAAATACATATTCTTAATTGTTCTGATCGTAGGTACCGGAAAGTGCTTTGAAAATTAAAAATTAGGCACTTGACTTCCTGTATAAATTATTCTTATTGTAACTAGTTATATTATTCTTGCTAGTATTAAGAGCTTTGATAAAAGTGGTTGTTACTTTACTAATATATTTATTAAAATTTTAGAAGAAAAAAGTCGAGGTGGTGGGTAGTGATGTCTGAAACAGCCAATAGAAAGATATTTTTAAGTGCTTTTCTCTAAAAAAAAATTTTATATACCTACATATTCATATTTTTTTGCTTTATAGGCGTCGCCTCTTTTAAGGTAAATCTTGGTAACTAACATATATACAGGCTGACTTTTAATTAGTTGCACGAATTTTAGATTTATTTCAGGTAAACATCCAACGTTGTCAAAACACCGTGGAGCGGATTAATCGAAATAAAATAAAAAACGCGAAAATTGCGAAAATTGCCGACGCCACTGGTGTCATTCTCTTTCTTTCTAACCCGTATCAATACCTAACAGCGTATTCATTTACCCGCGACGAGTGCCCGCGACGACGCGCGACGCCCAAGTCCCCAGTAATCGAGCGAGCAAGCGACGGAACTGAAAACTATAAAAACAACAGTAAGCTTTGTGCTAGCGAGATCCCTAACCTCGGTATCTAGCAACCACCCAGTCACAGGATCAGTGCCTTTCGCTTCATCAAGACATCACTCACTGTCCTACAAAAATTTGAAGAAGAGCTCGTGGTTTGTTGCCCTACCATCGTGACAACCGTAGTAGGCCAAAATTCAATATCAGCCGAATAACAAACGTCTTCCGAACGAAAAGAGTAACCAACATGCCTACCTATGATAACCTTGATTACTGGTTATTTAACTCCTGACATCGTGAACAAAGATGACTCCAGTTACCTGACCAGTACCTGCTGGCACTGGCACTCAGGTACGTTGGACATTTACCTACAATTGTACCTAGCCTATCAGAATACCTACCACCTTCGTGACAGCTGATAGGTATTTAAAGCGCTACTTACCGAAATCGAACTCGTCAACGACAAGTTCAGTTGTAGGTCTTGTGAGTGAATAGTAATACCTACGTATCGATGTACCTATCATTGTGGGTAGTCTAAAGACTGCTTAAACTAAGTGATAATGTCAAATTCAGTGAATAGTGACTAGGTAGGTCTGTGGTGTAGGCCTGCTAAACGTAGGCTCAATTTTTGTTATGCCTCTGCTACCCCGTAAGGGAAAAGGCGTTTTATTTTTATGTTTGTTGTAGCTTTTACTCCTGAGGGAGGTAAGTGTGGCCGAATACACATGAAGTGCCGCTTAAATCTCATTTTGGCTCTGTCGTATCCCGGGCGAGCGACAGTGATAGCATGAATTTTAGTGTCCGTGAAACTTTGAGTTGTCGGTTGTTTCGTGTGGTGTGTGATGGGTGCGCCCCTCCCTGGCCCCATGCGGCGTCGGCGGCTTTGTATATAGCGACTGCCCCGCGACAATAAACGACGGCGTAGACCTAGGCAATAACTCTACGTTGTAGTTTTAACAGCAGCTACCTAGTAAGTATAGGTAGGTATGTACTAAACTCAAACCCAAATTTTTTGTTGTAAGTAGACAAAAGATAGACAAAAATTTTGTTGTAAGTAGAAATAAAGCACATATTATCAACTAAAGTAATGAGTAACTAATTATGGTCTGAGTTTGACAAAGGAATGGCTGAATCTCGCACAGGAAAAGGGAACTCCATCAACTGTGCTAGGGAAATATGCTCTTCAGGGAAGATATCACCAAGGAACTCTGCGGGGATGTAATTTTGTAAATTTTCGTCATTTATTTTTATGCCACAATGTACAATATAAAAATAATCTATCTAATGACTTTTATTATAACATCGTATCTATAAGTGCCAATGAGATGTCTCAAAATAAAAATAAATACAAAAGATATATAAAAGAACAAACAAAAGCTGTAATGAACACAACTTACGAGAAACCAGACTGGACCAGTCCCCCCATGCAGCATCCGTTCACGAGTATGACTTGTGCATAAGCAAAGTTACGTTATTTATTATTATCATTATAATGGAGCTTTAGGCATTGAGGACCTGCATTTTTGCCTTTACATAGTCATTAATAGTGTTATGCTTAATAGGCTTTCTTTATAAGATTAACCTTAATACATGTTTTAAACTTTTACATGGGTAATTGATCAATTCCCTTAGGTAACTTTTCATAAAAGCGCATACAGTTCCCCGTAAATGAACCATTAACAGTTTGCAAGGGAGGAAGCAGTAAGCCTTCTCGAAGTGCTGGAATTTGCGACGACTCGGCCCCCTCCTGTGAGTAGCGATCTTTACGTTATGTAACCTATTACAGCAAACCGGAAGCGTTCAACCTCAAAAATAATCTAATTTAAATCCCCACATAATCAGTTCACAAAAATACTTTCAGAACCAACTCTGACGATGGTTACATCAAATATTGAGGTTCTATCAGACCAAAGGGAATATCTGCTCGTGAATTTATGCAATTAATGTGATTGAGACATCCTCTGTCTACAAGAGACCCACAGAGGCAAAAAACATAAACCGACCGGCCATCGCTAGCATGAAACTGGTAGCTGAAAGCCCACATCGTCAATACAATACCAAAAATAATGATCCTTCATAAAGCAGCTAAACAAGGACCCCACCAAAGCTGAGATACAGTGTAACATATCCACTTATAAAATCGCCCACCAACTACTGTCTTATGGTAAAACGTCATCAGGCTTCATCTTCGTCATCAGGACCATGAACGAAAAGGTCTAACAGTTTAAACATTTTTCAATGCCGAAGAACTCCAAAAAGGTTTGAACAACTGCCTTTTCCGCTACGTCCTTTAATTTAGTTCTGGAGCGTATCTCATTATTCCTGACTCGATCCACCAATTGGACCCCCAGGATACTGCGCTCCATATTTCGCTGGCAAACCTCAAGCCTAGACTTAATATAAACACACTATGGAACAGTCTGTTATTATAAAAATGGTTCAACAACTGGCTTAAGCTATATTTTTCAAATTTTTACATAGAGCGGGAAGTATTGATATTGGTCTGTAGTTAAACGGATCATTTTAATGCCGGACTTATACAAATGAATCAATCTAATATTTTTCATTACGTCAGGAAAAACTTCTTCAACACACTTATTAAAATAATAAGCATGTAAGGAGCAATTAACTCAATAATACAAGTATTTTTTTTGTTGATATTCCCCAAAGATCTTCGGTGTTTTTAATATTAAGCACTTTAAACCTATCCACTCGCGTATGGACACCTAGTATGGCCTTTTTAATTTACCTACCGTCCACTCGCGCATGTACACTTAGAATGGAGTAGGAATATTATTTATATTTATTTTTATAAAATAATTACTACTACCCACTATTCTTTATTATAGGATAATCGTACCTTCTATCTGGTATCTCACATTTGTTGGCTTTTTGTAGCCCTTTTTTTTGGCTATTGAGAGGATTAATTGCCTTAACAATAGTGCCTCATCACTACAACACTATTTAATAGTATGGAAGCAGCATCCGCCGGAGATAAATCTACCTACTGGAAGATATGTTGTGGTCTTGTGGTATTGGTTGGTAGGTATGGGAGAAGTAGATGACAAATCAAATCAAGTATTCTTCTCACGCACCCATTCTGGGGCGTGGGGAGTCAGGGTCAGATCATCGGATCTCTTCCTGAAGAAGCGCCTCTGTCCACTCCTATGGACAGGTCATCGGGGGGCCCTCGCGGGCGGTGGAGATGTTCTCACGAGGGGTGTTCCTTTGGATGATCGCCGGCTAGGCAATCAGGTCGCGTGGCAGGCGGCGGCGGTCGGGCGGGCGCGCGTGGTACGGTGCCATGTCGCGGATGTGCGGATGATGTGAGCTATCCGCACGCGCGAACATGCCCTTCGCCAGCCTCTGGACAAACTGGTCCACTGGTTCCCATCTGAGGTCCCTCTGGATCGTCGCATTCCTCACGTAGCGGGGGGCGTCGACGATGGTACGCAAAGAGAGGTTCTCTTGGGCTCGGAGTCTCCGTTTGTTCGTCTCCGAGCACAGGGCGTACCATGCCGGGGCCGCGTAGGTGAGGCGGGATCTCACGTAGCACTTGTAGATCCCGAGCTTCGCCCTCAGAGGGAGGCTGGAGTCGAGAAGTGGACGCAGCTTGGCGCGTGCCTGGTTGACGACGTTGTCGACATGTTGCTTCATGGTGAGCCGGCGATCGATGGTCACTCCCAGGTACTTCACCTGCGGAGACCACGCGATGTCCTGTCCTTGGAGCTGGAGTGGTGGTGGAAGGGGGGACTGGCCTGTGATGAGCGCCTGCGTCTTCCCAACGTTGACGGACAACCGCCACTTGGCGAGCCAGTCGGGCAAGATGTCCATGGTGCGCTGCAGTTTGACGGCAGCGTGCCGTGCCTGGATCGACGACGCGTAGTAGGCAGCGTCGTCGGCGAAGAGTGCCAGCTGGGCACCCGGCCCGACGGGGATGTCGTCCGTATATTGGGAGTAACAGGCTGGAGACAGGCAGGACCCCTGAGGGACGCCGGCTGCAACGGGGTGTTCCTCGGAGACGGCGTCTTCCACCATCACTCGGAAGCGGCGATTCTTCAGGAAGGAGGCGATGATCTGGACCAGTCTTCTTGGGGCTGGAGACGTCGACAATTTGTACAGCAACCCCTCGTGCCATACTCTGTCAAACGCCTTCTCCATGTCCAGGAGTACTGCGACAGTGTATTCCTTCTTGTTTAAATAAACCGTCATGTCATTCAGTACTCTGGTGAGCTGAAGCGTCGTAGAATGCTCGGGCCTGAAGCCGAACTGTTCTGGGCGCGGCTGGATGTGGGGCAGTAGCTTCGCCAGCAGGAGTTTCTCAAACACCTTTGAGATGGTACTCAGTAGAGTTATCGGCCGATAGCTCTCAGGCAGCTTGGAGTCCTTGCCCGGCTTGGGCAACATGATGACCAAGCCCTCCTTCCATTGGGTTGGGAAGTGGCCCGTGCGCAAGATACCGTTAAACAGGCGCGTAACGGCCGCCACAGTACGTGGCGGCAAATGTAGCAGCGCCATGTTAGGTATGCGGTCTGCGCCCGGGGCTTTCCTGGGCTTGGTACGTCTGAATGCACGCATGATCTGGCCGGGCGTGACGACGGTTGGGTCCTCTTCGGGAGCTATCGGCGAGGCGAAGTACTCTCGCAGGTGTCTCTCGACTGCTGCGACGTGCTCCACATCATCCGTAGGGTTCGGCTTGAACTGCTTCTCGAGGCATTCGGCGAAGATCTCCGCACGGTCTTGGGCTCGAAATCTTGGTAGGCCGTCGCTGCCCAGGATTGGTCGGACGGGAGTTGGAGTAGTCGACAAATCCCGGCATAGGCGATGCACGGAGGGGACGTGGTCGCCCATGGACTCGACGTGGCGTTCCCAAGATTCTTCGGCGTGGAGATCAAGTCGGCGCTTCAGCTCTGCCGTCATGGCGTTGAGCCTGGTCTTCATCGTTGGGCAGCGGGTTTGCTGCCACTGCTTCCGGAGAGCGCGCTTATCGCGGATGAGTGCGCGTAGCTCAGCAGGAAGAGGATTGGGCTTCCCCCCGCGAGCTACGGTGTGCGATGATAGGTCGAGCGCGTCTCGGATCTGGGTTGTTAGCAGCGATGCCAGGCGGTCAACGTCTTCCGGCTGGTTGACTGGACATGTGGTCGAAGACTGGTCGAGGGCGGCGGTGAAGGCGCCCCACTGGTAGCGTCGGCGTGATGCTGGCGGAGAGACCCGGGTGGGCAGGTCCGCCAGGACGAGAAGTACTGGCTTGTGGTCCGATGGGAGGTCAGGGAGAACCTCCTGGCTCGGCGGAGTCCGGAGACCTCTGACGACTACGACGTCGATGGTGTCCCAACCGGCCCGCGAATCGAAGTGGGTGGGCTCGTCGGGACCGATGACATCGTAGTTGTGGCTCACGGAGTCGGCAAGGATGGCGCGTCCAGCTGGGCACACCCTGGTGGAGTTCCAGACGGTGTGCTTGGCGTTGAGGTCGCCAGCGACGAGTGTCGGATGCGGCGACTGTAGCAACCCCCGTAGCTCGGCGGTGCGGATTGGTGTACTGGGGGGCTTGTAGGCGGCGTAGAGTCGCAGCACCTGGCCGGCGACCTGGAGGTCGACGCCCAAAGCATACAGGGATGTATACTCCTGGGCGTCAACGAGCTGGTGGACGATCTTCCTGCCGACGATGACTGCCAAGCCTCGAAAGGCCCGGCCGCTGGTGGACTTCTCGTCCTTGCGATAGACGAAGTAGCCGGGCAGCGACAGCTTGTCGCTTCCGGCTAGGAATGTCTCGCTGATGAGCATCACGTCGACGCGGTAGTCCCTCAGGAACACGTGGAGCAGCCGCTTCTTCCCTGTCAGTGACTGCGCGTTCCAGTGGACGACCCTGAGCGGCTCATGCATTGCGGAGCAGAGCGGTGAGTCTGCCCAGGGCAGTGGGGTCGCTGAGGAGGGCGAGCAGGGCTGTGAGGTGCCCCAAGTCCTGCTGCCCTATCGCCGCAGCCGGAGTGGCGGCGCCAGCGGCGGCCGCAGTCTCGCTGGCGGCGAGAGTAGCCGCCGCGGCGCCGGCGGCAGGTGGAGCCGTCGCCTTCTTCTTCTGCTTCCCCCCCCGCTTCGTCTTCTGCCTGGGGGCTCCGTCGTTCGCCTGCGCCATAAGCGAGGCGGGCGCCGTTGGTTCCTGCAGATCGGGACGAGGCAGAGGGGGAGGCTGCACCTTCTTGGGCCCGGGCGCGTTGGTGAGCGCCACAGTGCCGGCCTTCTTGTTCCGCGCCTCCTGGCGGAACACGGGGCACGTCGCATTATTTGCCGTGTGCGGTCCACCGCAGTTGGCGCACGTCGGCGGCTGGTCTTTCGGGCGGGGGCATTCCCGCGCCGAGTGGGGACCGCCGCAACGTACGCACGCTAGGGGGCGGTGGCACATATGCGACGAGTGCCGGAATTGCTGGCACCTGTGGCACTGGGCCGGGCCCTGCTTCGAGCGCCAGGCCTCGATCTTCACCCCCGGCATGTACAAGAGCTCCGTGATCTCGTACACAGCGCCGGGGGCACGGTCGGGATTCTTCTTCAGGCTGGCGAAGAAGATGCAACCGGGGCGCCCCTTGCGCGCCCGGATCTGCTTGCAGTACTCGGCCTCCACACCGAGTTCCGCAAGTGCCGCGACGATCTCTTCCGGCGTGGTGTTTGAAGGCAGCCCGCGGATCGCCACCTTCTGGGTCTTGTCGGCCGGCAGCGAGTAAGAGAACCACCGAACTCCGTGGTCCTTCTCCAGCCTGCACAGATAGCGCTGTACAAGCTGGTACTCGTCGTCGGCCGTGGGGGTGAAGCGCACACCCTTTTGGTAGGCGCGCGCGCTGGGAGCCCGGCCGAGCTCGCTGGCTATCGCCCTGAAGTGGTTGGCCCAGTTGGGTAGGACCTCCACAATAAGGGGCGGATAGCGCGGCTGGCGGGGCTGCTGTGGCGCAGCGCCTCCCGACGGGGCGGCGGTGGCGGTGGCAATCGCGGCTGCGGTTTGGCCGGCGGCAGTGGCAGGCGGCGTTGGGCGGGCGGGCGGCATTGGGCGGGCGGGCCCTTTCGCGGGTGCGGAGGCGTGCCGGTTCGCAGGCGCAGCGGCGGGGCGCGTAGGGCGGGCGGGCATAGTCGCGGCGGTGGGCGGGTTCGCGGGCGCGGCGGCGGGGCGCGTAGGGCGGGCGGGCACTATCGCGGGCGTATTATAGCGCGTGGGGCGGGCGGGCACTCGCGACGTGGTCGCCGACGGGGCGGGCGGACGCGCGGTTGGCGGCACCGGGTGCCTCACTGAACGGGGGGGGGACGCGGTGCTGGGGCGCGGTGCCCCAGACACGGTGGATGCGGTCGCGGCCGCCGCGGCAAACGACACTGTAGGAGAGCACTTATTAGGTAAAACACTCGTACCTGTTTGAGTTGAAGCACTCTCATAGTCACTCGCGGCGGCGGACAGTCCAGGGGCGGGGGCGGGTGCCTGAAGCGCGCCCGTCCAGGGCGACAGCGACGGCATGTCGAGGCCCGTCTTCCTCGGCGGCGGCTGGTTCGTCGGTGGCGGGGTCGGCGAGTCCGCAAGCTGGACTCGCTTTCCATCTCCTCGGAGACGCAGCTCGTCGCTCGGGCTTTCGCTACGCGGGCGCCTCGTCCCGCGGGTTGGTGGCAGCACCAAAGGCCGCGTTTTTGCCTGCTCCACTAATTGTGCGTCGAGGAGCTCGGCGTCGATACAAGCCGTGGGCTTGCCCGACAGGGCAGCGCGGCTTGCGGCGACGTATGCCTCCATGGCACGAAGTAGGCCCGCCGAAAACAGGTTGGCTTGAGCGGCCCGAATTAAATATAATTCGTCCAGCTCAAGCTCTGCCCTCGGGGACACAGGACGCCGCACCACGGGCGACCCGTACTCCGTCGACGTGGAGATAGGGAGCAGGCCTTCCAGTGATGCCGATCTCTGCGCGCGGCGCCGACGCGGGGTTTCACCCAGCGGCGGGCTGTTCACATTCACGACATCGTCACTATCACTAGCACAAACTCGCACAATGTCACTGGCACTATAGCCCTGAGAAGGGCTTTTGGGCTCGTCCATAGCGGCGGGCTATGGACGAGCTGGCGTCACAGAAAGGGTTACACACCAGGCACGACCTTAGGCAGAGCCGGCGTCCGTTCCGATGTGATAATCCCCTCCGTGAACACTCGCGGCGCGGGTATCGCGATCGCGGCGCGCACGGGCGCGTGTTGCACACGTTCGCTTCGCACGAAGCGGCGGGTGAACTGCAGCGGGACGGCGAAGTGGAGATCCGTGTGCGCGACGGTCGAAACTATCCGAAGTAGATGACGATGACGGCCGCGTATAGACACAGTTGAGTGAGACTAACGCGCCTCACGACGCCGTTACCGCTGCTCATTCGGTACGATAGGGGGCATCGTTGTGCCGGTCGCATGCACGTCGCTGTTCGGTGTAAACTCACACCACGACATTGCGGTGTTGATTTGCCCGCCCGCCAAGTTTTTTGACGAATGTATAACACAAACAATGTTTGAAATATCTTTTATTGTCCAATACGGTGACTTCATTTGACAACTGCGTTGTCATGTCGGAGCTTGTACAGTTTGAACTAAATTAAACTAATTTATCAGAACAGCTAATCGCATTTTTTAAGGATTACCTACGAAAAAAAATCACTTAGGAAACTAAGTTCGTAAGAAAAAGTTGTTCATTTTAATGGGTACTACCATTCCCTAAAAAGAGGTCAGCTAAATAAAGTCAGCCTATATATTTTTATGCATCTTTCTGATACTATTATTAATGATTGCCTGTACAAACAAAGCATAAGCGAAACGATCAAACACATTCTTTAGCATTTTCATGATACATTTCATATTAACTCAAGTACAAATGACTGAAATTACTACGGTTTCAAATCTTAATAAGAAACACAATCAACTATGAAAAACATTCACATTACCAATTTCATAGACAAACAAAAAATTCAATTTTATTATTTTAAATGCAGGTCTGAGGAAAAGACAATCATGCATTCTTCTCGGAGAACTTGTCACATTTATCGTTGCCAGATCCTAAATTTAATCAATTATTGATGTGGCCCACTATGCAATGATAAGATTGACATAAAAATGGCTCATAACTACACTATTTTTTAATTGCAGGGTTTGCTAGAGGCGATTATAAGGAGAGCGACATCTTCGGGAGTAAAGTAAAAGGCTTGAGATGCGCGCAATACTAGACTTACTAGACTAATTTTATTATAGCAAATCCTAGCTTATATACTAGGTTGGTACATGTTATTAATGACGTACATAAGACATAGTGCGTGATGAATATAAATATACCTTATCTGTGACGGTTGTCAACTTATCTAAACATTACGTGAAAATATGACTAACATAGTCGACCGGCACAGATACTCCCCCCTTTAGGGAAAAAAATAAATGAGTGTACTTACCTATAACAATGGAAAAAATCTAAGTTAGATTATATAACAAACTTATCAACTGCAATAATAACTAGTAGTATTTTAATAAACATAAAACCAGATCTTAATTGTGCATACTTTAACTTAATCTATTTTTATATATAAGGAAAGTCATTGTTAAATAAAACTAGATAGTAATAGCGCATACTTCAACTTAATCTAAACGAATTAGAAAAATAAAGGAACTACGGTTATGTGAATTCTACATAAGTTTAAAGAATTACTTTATATTTACCTACAGGCAGAAGATTATATGAACTCTATGAAGAGAAATCATATAACAAAAATACGGCCTTTCTAGATTATGTTCGTAGTTATTCAAAAATGTTTAAACGCGTTTGTGCCGTAGCTAAATCTAATTTCATTAAAAACAAAATTGAATCTAGTAGCAATGTAATGAAAACGACTTGGCAAATTATAAACAGAGAGACTGGAAAGGCCAAAGCTACACATAATAACTTCAAGCTTAAGATAGATAATCAATTGCTAAGTACAGACCTAGAAGTAGCAAAAGCTTTCGAAAATTTCTTTACGGACATTCCAGTTTCAACAACCAAGTCTTTAAATTCATCTCCCGTTGCTGCTGAATCTATACTTAAACAAAACTTTGAGGAATGTAAAACAGATTTTAAATTTAGGCACGTAAATAATGAAGACATTGTAAAAGCGTTTAAATCCCTGGAAATGAAAAAGACAGCTGACGCCCATGGTCTATCAGTAAAAATTATTAGTTCCATTGTAGATTGTATTGCACCTCACCTTTGTTGTATATTTAATCAATGTATAGATAGTGGTGTGTTTCCTGACTTGATGAAACTAAGTAAAGTTATACCTTTATTCAAAGCTGGTAGTACATCAGACCCCACCAATTTTAGACCCATATCGATACTACCAACGCTTAGCAAAATACTTGAAAAACTCATACTTAATCAATTGCAAAGTCATTTTTATCTCAATAATTTAATTCATATTGCTCAGTTTGGTTTCACAAAGGGTCGTTCAACAGCCGATGCTGGTGTTGAAATAATCGACAATATTTTTGATGCCTGGGAAGACGCAATGGATGCAATAGGTGTCTTCTGCGATCTATCCAAGGCTTTTGATTGCGTCCATCATGACACTCTTGTCAGGAAGTTACGCCATTATGGTGTAAAAGATCAGGCACTTGGCCTTCTGGAGTCATATCTAACAGATAGGGTTCAGATGGTCGATGTTAATGGGAAAAGATCACCTGGGTCTTCAATAAGTATGGGCGTACCGCAAGGTTCAATTCTTGGTCCTTTCTTGTTTTTAGTATATATTAATGATTTACCTTACCTTGTTAAAGCAAAACATGGGTTAGTATTGTTTGCCGATGATACTTCTTTGATATTTAAAGTTAAAAGACAGCAATCAAATTATGACGAGGTAAACAATGCTATCTCTAGTATAGTGAACTGGTTTACTGTTAACAATTTATTACTTAATGAAAAGAAAACTAAATGTATTAAATTCGTGTTACCCAATGTGAACCCGGTAACTACAGACATATTTATAAAAGGACAGAGATTGGACCTTGTGCAGTCGACTGTCTTTTTGGGCATTACTTTAGACGCCAAACTACAATGGGATCCTCATATAAATAAATTGTCGAACAGACTGAGTTCGGCAGCGTTCGCAGTTAAAAAAATTAGAGCTCTTACCGACGTAGACACCGCTAGACTAGTCTACTTTAGTTACTTTCATAGTCTAATGACCTATGGTATTTTATTGTGGGGTCACGCTGCGAATGCTAATAGTATATTTATTCTGCAGAAACGGGCTGTTCGTGCAATTTATAGATTAGGGCCTAGAGTGTCACTGAGGGAAAAGTTTAAAGAAATCAATATTCTGACATTTGTGTCTCAATATATCTATGACAATCTTGTGTATGTAAAAAGAAATATAACTAATTTTCAGAAGTACAGTGATATACACAATTTTAATACTAGAAATAAAGACAAGTTGGTTGCTTATGTAAGCCGACTACATAAAATTAGTAATTCTTTTAAAGGCAATTGTATACGCTATTACAATAAGGTCCCTACTGATATTAAAAACTTACCTTTAGACAAGTTTAAAATAATAATAAAACAGAAATTGTATAAAAAAGGTTACTACAGGATATCTGATTACTTAGAGGACAGATGTCCATGGGAATAGATTGTTTGAGTAACAGGCTGTTTCGATATATAATTAGCATTAATTTTGTATTTTGACAATATTTTATTTAAAAAAGGAAACGCAAAAGATGCGACGACTGTGGAGTTTCTTCGGTGAGCTCTTCTCCACAGATTCCGCCATTGGGTTAGTGAACTCACCCAAAAAAATGTAATGACGGATCTAAGTGATGTAACAACATCCTATGGAAATAAATGATTTTTGATTTTGATTTTTTTGATTTTGGCAAGTCTTGTGTCTGGCCGCACACTACATAAAATAAACTAAAAACTGGAAAACAGAAAAACACTAGGAAAATGGGGCTTCGCGGTTAGTAAACTAACCTAACCTATAACTGGAAAAGATCCGCAGGAGAGTCGTCTGATGCTGCAGCCGCCCATGTTTTTTTTAAGAATCGATGAGTCAGTTTACATCGCACGTCGTTGAAGTTGTAATCACTGTTTGTTTATAATTGCGACCGTACCTACACAAGGATGATTGTGCTGAATCAGCGTCAGCATTAAATCTGTAACCTTGGCTGTAGGCAGTCAATGATCTTGTACGTCATATGTACGTGCGTGCTCTTCACTCTTGAGTGAATATTAAGTTGTCGATTGATGAAATTTGTGTGCCTAAAAACCTTGGGATTTGGCAACATAGTTGGCAACATTATTCTTCGTGCGATGTTCTTCCTGGATGATTTCAATATTCGTTGAATTAGGTATATCGATGATGTTTCAATACTCTTCTGGGGGCTGGAACGGCTTCCTATGTCTTGAACTTGAAACAGCTGCTTGCTGTGAATGAATTTGCCGACGCTTTCGTTTCTCCTGGTGCGAGCTCCATTTTGATAAATCAGCAGTCGGCTGACTATCGGTTCATTATTCTTGCGGTATCTTGAGTTCGATGCGGGAAATCTTCAGTTGAAATTATTTGGCTTCTGGTCCGTTTTGAAATCTGGTCCGGCCATGGCTTGCTTGATGTCGTCTTGGTTGCCGAAGTCGGGGCTCGGCGATCTTGGATGAAGTGCTTCTTGCTTGCACTTCTAAGGTGGCAGCACACGGAGTTTTCTTCGCGGCTGGGTCCATGCTGCTATTACCGAAGGTTGCTGATGTTCAAAAGTCGGGTCACCACTTTGCCAGAGGCAATTATAAGGATCTTCGGGAGTAAAGTAAAAGGCTTGAGATGCGCGCAATACTAGACTTACTAGACTAATTTTATCATAGGAAATCCTAGCTTATATACTAGGTTGGTACATGTTATTAATGACGTACATAAGACATAGTGCGTGATGAATATAAATATACCTTATCTGTGACGGTCGTCAACTTATCTTTACATTACGTGAAAATATGACTAACATAGTCGACCGACACACAGGGTATCAGCAGAAGTCACAGGATTGGCCAGTTCGGACGATTGGAAAAAGGATAAAAAGGATTGTTGGAAAAAGGTTATATAATTTTTTTGATAGATTGTTCAGTATAATGTTTATGCGTACAATAATCACTGATGAACTAGTAACAACACAAAGTTCGTTTGTTTGAATCGAATGTAAATTATTCTTATTTTTTTATAGAGTGCGGATAAGGAGAAAAAAATTGTATGTATTTTTTTGGAGTTGCCAATTGTTTATATTTATAACGATAGTCTGATTACCGAGGCTAATCTTCTAGCAATCCTCATATTTTTATACATCTCTAGTTGTAATATAGCATTTTTTATATACAGGATACAGAGGCATAATTATGTTGTACCCACGTTAGCCAGTTACTGAATAATTATTTTTTATTTCCAGGGAAAATTTTATCCTTTTGATGGGTGAATTTGATACTTATTATCTATTCTATAAGCTATTAATAACTACGACTGATCATATCTTGTACTCGGATTTTATTTACTTTTTATTTAATGTGTTATTCTTAAATATCATTATCGTCGTATATTGATATGTTGGTTGATTCTACATATTCATAGTTACGTTTTTATTTTCAGCCTCCTAAAGGTCCCGAAGAAAAAAGATTCCGTAAGTTAATTTATTGTTTATGCAAAACTAGCTGACCCAGCGAACTTCGTCCCGCCGAACAGTCAATGATAAGTAAGCAGTCATTTGCGGAAGATCGCGGAGTTGCAAACCTTATTTATTTTGAAAGTTATCCAGAATTTCTGTATTTATTTATTTTTCGTGATTTTTTCCAATATTTTAATAGTTATTCTGCTATTTGGGGCAAATACAAATCCAATAAATAAGAGCTCAATAAAATCAGATTAGCCTTTCTTGAGTTAAAAGCGGTATAACAGACTTGTGAATATTTGAATATACTTTATTGCACAAAAACAAATAAAAATAGATTTCTTCCAGCAAAACTAGGGTGGACATGATACATTAAAGAACAGGTAGACCTATGTGCACAACGTTAACTATTTAAATAATAAAGTACTTTCCAATATGTAAATAAATACAATATATCACGAAAAATAGATAAAATTATACTACAAAATACTCATCAATCTAACACACTTATTTACGTACATTATGGAAGAGAAAGATGGTGTTCTTTTAAGCGACTTTTAAAAATAACTAGTAACGTGCTTTGTTTTATACATTTTTCCCATACGTAGTAGCAAAGACAGTTACTGAATAATCAATTTTGAATGAGGGCTAGTTAATCGCTATAGCTATATAATATATAGTTATAGCGATGAACTATTATGATAGTTTAGTACGGGTGATATTTAGCGTAAAGGATGATGCAAGACTTTGGTACCCACCTCCAATAGCAAAGCATGATACGTCGTTGGATAGCTCTTAGTAACCTGATTAAAAGTTACTATGGAGCCAAGTTACGATCGTTAGTCCGTTTAGAGTAATACGGCACTAAAATGTTATACTAAATCCTCACCTACTTATACTCATTTTATTATTTTCATATTTCGTTACGTTTTTATAATCATCTTTTTTTGTTGGACACTCAAGCCAGCAACGGGTGGCGGGGAGGGACGGCGGCGAGGGGTGACGGGTGGAGGGAAGGGGGCAATGTGCGCGCGCGGCGCGGGCATCGTCGGTCGAGCGACGGCTACATCAGTCGTTCGTTTATTGTGTGTGTGACTGTGCTTCTCCGTCTCCCCGTTCAATTCAGCGACTATTTACGACTTTAGCATTCTTTTTGGACTCCGATAACAGTTTCTTTACGTTGACATTTGATCGAATTGTTGCACAAATGGATCCTGGTCGCAACTGTATTATGTGTCGTAGAGGGTTCTACCGCGGAAGATATCAGCGTCATCTTTTGACTGATAATCTCCCAAGACTACAACCAGAACTAACAGCTTATATTCAAGACAATGCACTCTTAGAGGTAAGAGCATGTTTATATACATAAAATATGTACTTTAGGTCTAAATATAACAAAATATATAATACCTGCAAGTGAATGTTACAAAAATGAAATATTATTAGCGTTGATTATTAATGACATTAGATAGATAGAAAGATAGATAAGCGTTTAGTCATACGTCATTTTACACAAAAAAAACACAGAAAAAGCCGGAGTAAACATATCACAAACAACAACATTAAGTAGGTAGTCTCCTATTCACTTACTAATATATCCCGTACATGTTTATCGTTTATTTTGTTTATGTTCTGTTATCCTGTGTGTATGTAAAATAAAGTATATTTTATTGTATAATGTACATATAAGCTAGTTTTCAGAGATGAGCTGGTTGCTAATAAGATATTTTTTTTTTTCAGGTAGTTTTTGACAATACGCGAAATGTATGCCATCGATGTTGGCAAAGGGCTGAAAATGCAATTAGACCGCTTCCTATCCAAGAAGTACCTGAGGAACAACAAAAACAACAAAACATGGAAGTTATTCATGTTCCCGAGTATTCAAGAGCACCGAACACACCGAGGCATTGTATATTTCATAACTGTCGAAACCCAACGCGTCATAGAATCCCGATAGTTATTAAGATAAACACATTTTGTGAGTATAGGCTGTACATTCCCGACGGTGCAAGGGTGTGCCAAGAACACCTCCAAAATAATAACTGGGCTGATCTACCACAGAATTGTCAAGTCACTCACGATTTCAGTGCAGCGCAGTTTGGTGACATTTGTGACATGATGAGAAATGCTTTGCAACGTGGTTCCAGGATGAATTTTAATGCCAGAGGTGCGTTATCTGACGAAGAGATGCATTTTTGAACTGGACGTAACAACGATCAATTCGATGCTATATTAGAGCAAACACCCTCACTAGCCCAAATATGCAGAAATCCCAGAACTGCATTGGGTATATTTCTAACAAAACTGCGAACCGGTGACTCCAATGAAAGGCTCGTAACTCTATTTAACATGACAAGACAAAACCTAGAGCGGCTTATGAACACAGCACGTGATTGCCTTACCGAGGATTATGTGGTCCTTCATCTAGGAATATAACAAGAAACGACATTGAAGAATGGAACCTTACTATACCAAATATATTGTACGGAGACGATGAAAACACGAAAGCAATTATAATATGCGATGGAACATATATATATATATATATTCATAAAAGTGCTAACTTCCTGTTTCAGCGACAGTAATATAGCTTGCACAAGTTTCAAAATCTATTAAAGCCTTTCTTGATAGTAAGCAAAGATGGATACATATTTGATATTAAGGGACCATACGCTGCCACGAAGACAGATGCAAACATGAGCAGCGTTATGAACAACAACGAAAATCCAATTCATCTTATGTTGGAACCCAACGATGTTTTTATATTGGATCGCGGATTTAGAGATAGCCTGGGTGACATAAAAGCTTGTGGCTATGAATACTATGTTCCACCATCAAAGAATAGAGAAGAATCTCAACTGACTATCGAACAAGCTAACGAATCTCGAAAGGTGACCATGTGCCGGTGGGTGGTGGAAGTAGTTAACGGAAGATTCAAGAGAGATTTTAAACTGTTCCGGCAAAAATATTTCAATAAGGCGTTGCCACATCTTTTCAAAGATTTAAAGATTGCTGCCGCCAGTTTGAACCACTTCCATGCACCCATCGAAGACAACCAATACGTCGATATGATAGTAGAAGAAATAAGAAGGAAGATAAATACGCCTAATATTTTACATAATAACGTCGAAGGAAAAAGATTAAATAATAGAAGAGTTGACTTTGTGAGGCTAGATGCAAATGATGTGCAATTCCCAAGGCACACTGAAGAGCAGGTTCTATTATTGGCTTTAGGCACATATCAAATGAAGCTTGCAAAATCCTATTGCAGTGAGCATCTACAAAATGGTATTTACACTATAGAGGTTTACAGACAAAATGCACTGGAAGACTTGCCTCAGTATGGAATAAATGAGGCCTCTTGGCTCTTGCGCGGTCGAATCCAATCTCGACATATTAGAGCAAGAATATATTATTGTTATATTATAATTAATACAAACAATAATACTATTTCACAACATTATTGTATATGCTTGACTGAACGACGTACTGTAGGTACCTGTGCTCACATTGTATCTATCGTGTGGTACTTGGGGTTCGCTAGGCACGAAGGATTTGTAGGGCCGGCCTTATTCCTTAATGATGTATTGGTTGATGACGATATATAATATAATTCTCATTTTCATGTGTTAATTATTATATATTGTAATCTCACTTATTAAGCTGCGCCTGTTGAGTCTATTTTTTACGTAAGATTTCTTTGTGTACTATTAACGGTAAAAAATAATAATAAACAAAGGAAACACAATCGTATTTCATTATTTTTTGCTTGCCGAAGCGTCCTTAGGGCGTCTTGGCAGTCATGCCCTGCCGAGCCAGAGAATATATTATATAACGACGACAAACCGATCATGAGGCAGGATTTTCTTTATTTTATAAGGACCCTGACACTTTGGTTCTAATTTTTTTGATTGCCCTGATCCTGACGGTGTCGCTTTAATTATCCTCACAAGATCACCCTCGTTGCAGCCTACGTTGATCAAAACGTCTTTTGTTAATTTCCTGGTTTTTTTTTTATAGTTTCGCTAGCGTCATTTCTGGCAGCATCTAGGGATTTGTCCGTAACTCCACTCCCCACGTCTTCGACTATATCGTTCAGGATTCCCTGAGAAGCGCTGGGTACTTTCCTTCCAAATAGCAGTTCAGTTGGGGTTCTCTTTGTTACTTCGTGTACCGACGTATTTATGCCAATTTTAATTTCAGGGATGTGTTCATCACAGGTATCGGACCCACTTCCATGTGTGGTGGCTCCCAGTGCGGATAGGATGGTACGATTGTATCGTTCCACCTGGCCATTCGCACGGGGAGTGGCAACGGAATTTAGAATATGTTTTATTGCCAAAGATTTTACGAATGATTGGAACTTTTTACTTGTAAAGCTGGTTCCACGTTCGGTAATGAGACGAATTGGTACACCGAATAGACTGAAACAATGTCTAAACACTTTTATACTGGCCTTTGATTTTGTGCTCCGTACTGGAAATAAAAGGACATACTTTGTGAATGAATCCACAATTACCAAGAGATATGTATTCTTCGTTTTACTCCGAATAAACGGCCCCAGGTAATCGGCGTGAACAGTGTGGAAGAGGACATCCACCTTGAGTATTGGATTGAGTTTGACTTCCTTCGTGCCTGATGGTGTTTTATAATGTGCGCATCCCAAACATGAAGATACATATTTCTTGATAAATTTGCGCATTTTGGGAAACCAAAAGTACGAACGAACTCTTTCAAGGGTTTTGTCGAAGCCAAAATGTCCGACATCGTCATGGTTGGCCTTTAACAGCTGCCAACGAACACCCCTCGGTACAACCCATCTCTCAGTTTTCTCATCTATTACTCTGAATACACGACCGTTTTTTATTTTAAATTCCTTACGAATTGACGCAATCTTGGCTGTCTCTGGATCTTCAAGGATTTCTTTAATGCGCTTCACCTCTGAATCACCAGATTGTACGGTAGTTATCCAATCCTTAGATTTGATTGTCAGAATGTCAAGAGTGTGCATCTCATCACAGCTAGCCTCGATAGGGTTCCGCCTCAAACAATTGACGTGCGCCATCTTATCCCCAGGACGATATTCGATAGAACAGTCGAATTCTAGGAATTGTATCCACCATCTGGAAATTCGTGAAATAAGATCTCGCTTTGTAAAAGTCGACCGCAGCGCGTGACAATCCGAAAATATCGTAAACTTTATGCCAATTTGGTAAACTCTGAATTTGTTAAGAGGACTTATGACGGCTAGCGTTTCCAACTCAAAAGAGTGGAGCTTTTGTTCATCAATGGTCGTCTGGCGACTGATATATGCTACCGGCCTGAAGGGCATAGAACCGGTTCTCTCTAGTAATATGCCGGCTAAGCCCATTTGACTGGCATCGGTATGTAACTGGGTTTCGGCCGTATGATCATAAAGTGATAGAATCGGTCGGTTCATAAGGCTTTCCTTTAGACTATCAAAAGCTGTGGCCTCTACGTCGGTCCATCGCCATTTAGTATCCTTTCTCAGGAGATTCGTCAGTGGTCGCGCTATGGACGCAAAACCTCGAACATATCTCCTGAAAAAGCTTGCCAGACCTAAGAACCTTCGGACTTCATGTTGGTTAATTGGAGCCTCAAAACGTGAAATCACGAGAGTCTTCTGGGAGCCAGGCTTAATTTTTTCCTTGCTTATCTCGAAACCAAGAAAGTCAATGGACTCCTTAAAAAAATGTTATTTCTCCATTTTCAAAGTCAATCCGCTGTCCTTAAGGGCTAAAAGTACCTCCTTCAGACGAGCCAATCCTTCGTCGATAGAGCTGGAGGGTATGAGGATGTCGTCCATGTAGACGATAATATGTCTAATTTTAGCTTTATTTAGGACCTTGTGGATCAACCGCTAAAAACAGCAGATGCATTTGCCAGACTGAACGGCATACGAGTTTACTCGTACTGCCCGTCCGGCGTGACAAACGCTGTTTTTTCTATCGAGTCTCCAGCGATAGGTATCTGGTGATAGCCCGATGCTAGATCCAGTGTCGTGAAAAGATTTTGTCCAGACAATTGGTCCAGTAGGTCGTCTACTCTAAGGAGCGGATAGTGGTCCCTTTTAGTCTTATTATTGAGCGCGCGATAATCAACGCAAAGACGCACCCCACCCGTTTTTTTGTGGACCAAGACTACAGGGCTAGCATATGGTGAGCTAGATTCACGAACTATTCCGGCCTCAACCATTTCGTCTATCATGCTCTGGACCTTCTTGCGCTCACTGAATGATAATTTGTATGGTCGATAAACCACGGGGTCAGAGTCTTTTAGTTGAATGACCATCTCTGTTTCAGTTGTGTAACCTAAGTCATGCATTCCGCTTGAAAAACATTTTTTGAAGCTACCTAATAGATCTTCCAGCCTTTGTTTAGACTCTATTGACAGTTGATCACCGCAACTTAAGGTAACCGTCGTGCATTTATCGTTTTCCATCACAATGTTTACTTTTAACCCATCATCTACGACACATGCACGTATAACCAACATATCCTTTGGCAAGGGGACTCGAATCTATTACAGTATCGCGAGAAGAAATCAGATGAACATTTAATGCTTGGTCTTTCTTTTTTTGAAATATTAGTTCAGTCTCGGTTTTAGTTATACAGGGTAGTTAATTAACTAATCGTCTACAACAAGAATCTCTACATCCCTTTCCGTTACATTTTGCACTATCGCTCTATCATTGCGTGCAATTTCCCTTTCGGAAGATATGGCACATTACCCAACCCGCGTAGTAACGGGCCATCAACCACGGACCACTTTAGACCCAGATTCAATGCATCAGAGTGAAGAATTAATGTTGCTTCGTACCTCACAAAATATCCGCATAATATTCAAAACATTCGCACAAAATATCAAGACAAATAGATAAAATTATACTACAAAATACACATCAATCTAACACACTTATATACATCCATTATGGAAGAGAAAGATGGTGTTCTTTTAAGCGACTTTTAAAAATAACTAGTAACGTGATTTGTTTTATATATTTTTCCCATACGTAGTAGCAAAGACAGTTACTGAATAATTAATTTTGAATGAGGGCTAGTTCATCGCTTTAGCTATATGTGATAGTTTTTAGTAAGGGTGATTTTTAGCGTAAATTTAAAGTGGCGAGGAAATATATTTTGTATGCTTATCAATTAAGGAGGTTCGGATCTACACCTTCAGGATGGAAAGGAGTGGGTGGCAGGTTGTGATGCAGTAAGGTAATAAAATTATTATTAATTTATATATTTTTTTCACTTACAGGACAAACCAGTGTCTTCCACGGGGCGTCCTCAGCCGAAACGTCTCAGTTACGGTTACTGTGGAAGGCTTCTTGGCACTGGCAAACCAGTGTCTTCCACTGGGTAAATATTAGCAACTGAGTAACAACGAGTTAAACGTGAATTCGATATATACAAAATTAAAGTGTGTTGAAATAATAATAAAAATAAAATACTTTTATTTTCCTTGAAATTTTTTCCACGACGGAACGGAGATGGTATATGCGTTTGGGGTGAGAGGATTTTGTAAAAACCAATGTTGCCATTTTTCTCAAAAACTACTGGTCCGATTTTGTTGCAGTTTTCAGTGATGGGTTTGGGTTTGAATGGTGCATGTTCTTAGGTAGGTGTTACGGTGACCACTCACCAGGGGCCGCTGCAGTAAACATTTATTTGTGCAAAATCACAACCACGAGTCCGATTTTGATGCCGTTTTTCAGTGATGAGTACTGGTTTGATTGCTGCATGACCTTAGATAGGTGTTACGGTGACAACTCACCAGGGGACGCTGCAGTAAACATTTGTTTGCGTAAAACTAAAACTATTCGTTTGATTCTGATGCGTTTTTTTTCATGGGTTTGTGGTTGATTAGTGAGGGTTCATAAATAGAATTTACGGTAGGAACTCACTAGGGGGCACTGCAGTGATTTTATTTATATCAGCTACTAAATATTAAAGAAACTCGATAGAACTTTCTTCTAGGGGGCACTGCATTGATATAGTTTATCATCATCATCATCATTTCAGCCTGTTAACGTCCACTGCTGAACATAGGCCTCTCCAATCGCACTCCAACGTGACCGGTCCGTAGCCACCTGCATTATATTAGCTATTAAATATTAAAGAAACTCGATAGAACTTTCTTGATAACATTACAGTGAGATCTCACTTGTGCGCTGCGTTGTGTCGCATTGTCGGTTTTCCATAATTTTGACAGTGGCATGTCACTGTCAAATATTTGGAAAAACTCGAGGACAAATGGGGCCTCCCCCTCAGTGAACCAAGTATTTATGTTAGAAAGAGAGCAAAAGACGATGGCTACTTTAGGGCCTTTCTTCTGTGTCCTCGATTTGCGACCCGCGACGTATAGTTTATCTCAATCGCTCTAATTCTTCCAACGCTATGCTGTTATGTGGGCTGTTAAAAAGTTTTCTTTGATCTAGATCGGTAAATACTACGCCGTCTACAGATCGTACTCTACTAAGCGCCACATAAGCTTGACTTTTGGTCCAAGATATAAAACTCTAAAAGTAAGAAAATATGGAGAGAGATCCCGACAACTTAGCCTACTACTTATTTTAATTAACCCAATAAATTCAAGACGAAGTGCGAAAAATATTAAACAAAAAATCAGCACCAAAAATCAATACTCGTGAATTAAGCTAATGATGTAATGTAGAGGGATATTCCAATTAACCTTACCTAACCTACTTACTTATTCACATGAAAATAAACATTAAAGAATTAATGCTACATCTATTACAAACACAACCAAAACTATTACAAATACAACCTAATTTAACAATAATTTGGTAAAACCGAAACTATAGCACACTATATTATACATATAAATATGAAGTAGAATTTACATAATCTCTCTAAAAAGTTTGAAATAAAGAAACAAAATTAATAATTTTGAAAAAAGCCACGACGTTTAAAACGTAGTTGAAAAAGGATAAAATAATTTTGAAACCCCCGACTCAAAGAATTTATGCTATGAACTTAATAAAAAACCCAAGAAAATCTATCGGGGGCTGCTATTACGTTTTTTTTTTCAAATTTTATGATTAATTATTTAGAATCTGTGTAATTTCAAAATTAAATTTTCTTGCTGCTATTAAATGAACAAGTTTGGCATGTTTATAGTAAATTGATTATTTGTTTATATTTAAATTAGAGATAGCAGGTCCCGACTGATTTTCGTTGCTTTTTTATTAAGTTCATCGCATAAATTCTTTGATTCGGGGGTTTCAAAATTATTTTATCCTTTTTCAACTACGTTTTAACCGTCGTGGGTTTTAAAAAAAAAAAAAAGTTTCTTTTGTTAAATTTGGTCTGGCCACCTGACGGAATTGTATATGATTTTAAATTTTCCGCGTAAAATGAATATGGTATACTTATATGGGTAGAGGATATCTAATTACCTCTAATATCACACAGAAAATATCTTTGACCGCACGGTCGGTGGGATACAATAAAGATTTGTTGTCCGCGGGAAGAAATTAATAACTTCGTCTGTTTTGATCATTTTCATAATTTATTGCACAAAACTATTTCAGCTGTTACTACCAAAGAGAGCTCATCTTTGAAAAAAAACTTGCATACCATTACAGGAAATAGTATCATAAAAGTGCACAATAACTTCTTTAATCTACACACGAATCATTAACCTCTTTACTGTGCGTCCAAAAACCGTACGTTACGACCAGCATAATTAATTATATACTACTTGGTAAAAACTAATTTCTTATCTGAAATGACATTATGACATTCAAATTTCAAACGCCGAAGCCCGCCTGCGTGCCTCCCCTAGTTTGTCTGTGAAGTTGGTACTACTAAACGGTTTATGTTTAAATGATTACCAAAAACGCACCTATTTTACTACCAATAAATTCGGTGACTGCCAGAATGGATAAATGTCCACCAAATTGTGTTTGGATAAATGATCAACAAACTTCTTTTTATGTTTTGTGTACTTAAGTTTATGTTTTAAGTATTTTTTGTTGTTGTTACATGTTCAACCTAACACAAAGGATAAAGGGGGCTTCGCTTCGCTCACCCCCTTTACCCTTCACCTAAGCTGCCGCAGTATTTTGCCATGATATTTTTTGCAACTTTTGGTGTTCATTTATCCATTTTGTGTAGGAAAAACATATTGTGATGATCCTTATATTTGTTGCCCTACTAAACAAGCTAAACAAGTGCAGAGCAATGATCAATGCCGGTCGAACATTCGGTTCCTGAACTCATCAAAGACAGCTTATGATATGTTTGTAGATAAACTAGTGTATGTAACTGTACACAATTAGGCAATAAACCTCTCGAGGGATATCCCTCGGATTAGACGAGCTGAAGGCGAGTTTCATAATAGTATTATTATGAAACTATTCTTTAGCTCGTTTCATAAACCCATACCCGAGTTTTATGGCCCTCAATTATGTATCAGTCACATAAACTACTATAATAAAATGCCTAGGAATAAATAATATAATGTATCAGTCACATAAACTACTATAATAAAATGCCTAGGAATAAATAATATACCATTAAATATATAGACAGTAAATACTAAATAAGTACATATATGTAATACATACACTTTACATGTAATAATACGTACATTACATACAATTACTTTTACTATATACAATAATATACATACAATAACTTTTACGAAATAGTAGTTTATGTACAGTTACATATACTAGTTTATCTACAAACTTATTATAAGCTCTCTTTGATGTGTTCAGAAACCGCATGTTTGACCGGCATTGTGGCTCTGCAGTTGTTTAGCTTGTTCTGTAGTACCAACGTGCCGGAGGCGGGCGTCGGCGTTCGAAATTTGAATGTCAGTACCAACTTCACAAACTTTCAGACAAACTAGGGGCAGCTCGCAGGCAGGCGTCGGCGTTCGAAATTTGAATGTCATAATATGCAGAAAAACTACACATTATGGACATAATGTGTAATTTTTCAGATAAGAAATGAGTTTTTACCAAGTAGTTTAACATTATGCTGATCGTAACGTGCGGTTTTTGTACGCAGTAAAGAGGGTTTATGATACATGTGTAGATAAAGTCTTTAATAAGTTTCTTAAAAGCGAAAAGAGTGGGAAAGTCTCTAATAGCGCAAGGAAGTGCGTTCCAAAGTCGGACCGCCCGCAACCTGACAGAGTGTTTATACGCAGCATTTTTGTGCCGCGGAATGGGTAAAAGTGAGACAGTGTGAGATCTGCAGTGCCGATCTCTTAAAAAGAGATAATCAAAACGTTTACGAAAATAGATTGGGTAGCGTGAATGTTTCAAGATATTGAAAAAATAATCAAGAATGTGAGAGTCTCGTCAATGACGAATCGGAATTCTCCCCAACTCTTTACTGTAGTAGAACAATGGTTGAGTTAGCGCATTCTGAAGACAAACTGAATCCCGAGATACTGAAGTCACTCACGTTTATTCAGTTTCTCTTCATTCGCAATCGGCGTAGTCGATTAGCGGCAGGAGAAGCGACTGTGCAAAGGTAATTATGTTGTAATTATGGTCTGCCGTGTTAAGAAGTTCTGCAGTCACCTGAGGGAATGGAAAGACGCAAAGACCCATCTGCTGACCTAGCAGACATGTGGAGACCAATAGAACTTTCGCCTTAGTAGTTTACTACGATTATAATTTACAGGAATAAAAGGATTCTATGACGAGGAACGAGAGTGCCTGTCCTGGCTCCAATAATCATTGCATGCGATTTGATCGGGTTAACCAAAAGCCGGTGGGACGAGGCTCAGTCTTTTACATTCTCGAGGTCAGCATTCAACATCTCCACGGATGAAACTAAATCTCAGGGTGAAAAGTGGCGATAGATTTGGAGTTTACCTGCGTAAAGATGATAAGAAGAAGAGAGGACGTTGGAGGTGGAGTTGATAAAGACTGAAAACAGGAGAGGAGTAATAATACCACCTTGCGGCAATCCTGTAGTGACATCACACCATTAAGTTTTGGTCTCCTCAGACTTAATGCGCTGCTGACGATCTAAGATAAGAGTCTAAATATTTGAGGATATATTCTCAAGTTAAGCAGGGCCAACGCAGTGGCTGACTAAGAATAAGAATTCATGTACAGCTGGATGTCATTGCTGACTTTTAAAAATTCTGTGGTAGTATTGTACCCTGGTCTGAACTCAGATTGGTATGGATTGAGTAAATTGTTTGAAGAAAGTTAGTAGGAAATGTCACTTCTTGATGTGGATAATTTACGTGCTTCCTCGGCCTCTGGAAATAGCACAATTTCTTTTCCTACTTGTTAAGTCTGACTCAATCAATATGAAACTGATGTTCTCCAAGCTGTCTTTGTCATGCATACGGTTTAAAAGTTGCCTTGGTAACCGCAAGCAACACGTATTCATAAGAAATAGTGATGGCTCAAGCCATCAGTCACAAAGTATCGTCAGCATTAGAGGCATTCCTCAAAGGTCCATATTGTGCCTAAATTGTTCATTACTGCGCTGATATCACTGGCTGTATTTTCCACTGCAAATTCTATCTATATATGTGCAGATGATCTGCAGCTTTACATTGACTTAAATTAAACAACCTTTCCCGATGCAGTTCAGAACATAAATGCAGATCTGGACCGAATATCAGCCTGATATAAACAACAGCATGAAAAAATTCTACACCTGATTTCTAAAAGATTTGAAGGACCTTAAACGGTGTGGGTAAATGACGTCATACCCTATTGAACAAACGCGTGCGTTCGGGTGGGCAATGATATCTATCAAAAGTGACAGTACCTATCAATTACCAATTCAAAGCTACAATTCAAAGGGTACAAATTGTTACTTTGCAACATTTTACTCACCATTTCATTGTTTTCTACCGCCTTGCCACGTCCGAAATATTATTTTAGGGTCATCAACTCATCACATCAGTCGCAAACACCATGCCTTAAAGTCCATTTTTGGTGTAATCAGTAAACCATTATACTTAACAGGGTGAAGGGAATCAAACCCCTGTCCCCGGCATGGCACTGCCTCAGGATCCTACTAATTAGGTTCTACTAACCTACTGGTGGCGCGTGTATTCCAGGTTCAGCTCTTAGGAGGAGGCAAGGAAACTATCGGTAATACTGATTATCGTTATCATCACAATCCTTTCAGGTGGTTTAACGCGAGCGCACAAAATTAGGTTATGTTTGCGAAAAGGGCAACGCTTGATTGACTTTCCAGTCGGCGAGAGATGGATCAACATTTACATTAGTTACTGATATAAACTTAACAATATATTTAGTATAAGAAGTCTTGTAGTGTTATGCTACTTACTTGCTATTTTCCGGTCTGTTCAGCTGGATACTTGGTGAGCTGTACAGTCTGATATTTGGTATCAACTTTATTTTCATAGGACCCTGTAACGTTTTAAACCATAAGAACACATTAACAAATCATTTTCGCTTCGTATTTTCACACTATCAGCAATTCTAAATCGATATCGAAGGGGTTTACCTTTGGTGACCTTGTATTTGGCTTTCTCCAAAACTCTGCAATCTTGGGCTTCGTGCGCGCTGGTGCGCTACCCTTACATCTATCGCTGTTATGTAATTTTGGCTATGTGAACTTGTTGATTTTTCTATTACGAGCCTGAAACCAAAATCTGACATTTACTTTGTTGTTGTTTATCTGGTTGTCATGGCAATGTCCATTCAAACTCGTTAGCGGTCTGATATGTTTGCTTCAATACTTTTACAAAAATACTTTTTCTCTCTTGGCCACTCACAAAAATTGCTTTTAATTTAAATAATTTTTAGAACTCTCCAAAAAGGGTATAAGAGCGGAACATTTCTGAAATTCTGGAGTCTCACTTCATTTCTCAAAAAAGAAGAATCACCTAAAGGCCTTATCCCGGGGTCGCACTGCCCCGGGATCCTGCGAGCCGCTACTGCAACACCTCCTGACTTGGCGAATCTCTACCCTGGTCAGCGCTTCGTTGAGTCTCCACTTCACCTGCCCGTTCTCGGCTACACCTGCACCCTGGTCAGCGCTTCGTTTTCGTTGAGTCTCCACTTCACCTGCCCGTTCTCGGCCACACCTGCTCGTCAGTGACTTCAGGCCGACACGCTGCGGGCCTCTACCCTGGCCGGCGTTTCGGTACCAGGGCCCCTACTCCTGCTGCCCGTCGGGGTCTGAGGACCGATTGGCCGCCGGCCACACTCTCCAACTACATCTCCTACATCGCCCGCCAGTGCCTCCATTGACCGGTTCACCAAGCGTCTACTGCTTCATCGGCCTTCTACTCTCCATGTCCTCCGCTTCCTTTCTTTTTTACCTGATATCTGTTTTTTTTTAAAAACCTTGTCTCACTTCTTCCACCCTCATCTTCCTACCATTTTTTTAAAAATAGTCATTGTAAATAGCCCTAATAAACTGTCATTTCTAAATTTTATCCTGGTTGTTTTCTGTTAGGTTCTGGTTAGGTAAATATCTTTACACGACATTTTGGCGCCCAACGTAAAAGTTCTTCTCCACCTTTCACCTTTTCTGCGCCTTGTCTCTTTCCCTTTGATTTGCTTTCTCTTTCACTCTTAAATCTTTATCTATTCATCCTTTTCACATTTTCCAAATTCTAAAACAAAACTTCATCTAGTTTTTCAACTCATCTGGATTATATTTAGGCCTACATTTAACTTACATTACTTCACTTCACTTCACTTCACTTCACTTCTATAACACTTGACTCTACACTTAACTATAACAATGGAAAGGGTTCGCTTTTCCAAATTCTAAAACAAAACTTCATCTAGTTTTTCAACTCATCTGGATTATATTTAGGCCTACATTTAACTTACATTACTTCACTTCACTTCACTTCACTTCACTTCTATAACACTTAACTATACACTTAACTATAACAATGGAAAGGGTTATTTTGACTTACTTTTCCAAATTCTCAAACAAAATGAAGTGTGCGGACATAGCGACATAGACATGTATGACTGTGTGTGTGACTCCTTATTTGTAAGACTATATAAGATTATACTGCGGATAATTAGACTCTCTTCTATCCAAACTTTAGTACAATAAACATCTATTTACTCCTACAAACCTCTTTCAATTCATGGCGACCTTTGCCTGGGCCCATGGTTGGAGGTGTTGGTCATGACAGTGCAGTATACCATATAATCCCCAACATGGGCAAACCACAATCAAAAGAGGGGCCAAGTGACCAGCAACAAATAATTACCCAAGTTGGTTACTCAAACTCAGCTACCATTGCTGAGACCATCAATATGCACATCCCGTCGATAAGTTATAGTTTGATGGCCCTCATCATTCTCATCACTGGAGCCGCGACGTGGTTCATCATTAAAAAAGTGACACAGTGCTTCAGGAAAAGTGTTCAGGGCCATGCGGCAGCAATCGTACTCCAAAATCAGCGTGTTTAATTAAAAAGTGCATAAAACCGTGATGTGAACATTCATTAAAACCGAACTCATGAATCGTACTCAAATACAACGAAGAATCAAAAGTGCATAGGGACGTTAAGTGAGTTATTAATAGTAATGTAAACAAATTTTAATATGGCATTCGTCCGTATTCTGCTGTCCCGTCAAATATGGTAAGTGATGTGATACTATTATCTATGTACAGTCAGGTAGATAATTTGTTGACAATTATTTTACTTTTGTAATGACAAGTGAAATTAAAATTTTATATGATGAGTTATTAAAAATAAGGAAATATCTTGTCAAAGTAGGTCCTAAGAGAAGGAAAGGGGTTCTTATAGAGAAAGAGTTAAGAAAAACAAATGAATTATTAGATCAATATAATAGTAGAATAGAAACTTTTTCTGAATTAATAAAAAGTGGCCATATAAGCCCAGAAAGTCTACTAAAATTTGAAAGTTTATGTAAAAAGTGGACAAAAACATACAACGAAATATTGTCTTTATGCCCAGTAGAAGCTAAGGAGAAAATAGAAAGTGAAGATTGTAGTGAAACAAGCAATAGCGATAGTTTTAGTAGTTTAACGAGTGAAAAATCAGAAACCATGGAGGGTTTTAATTTAAAGACCGCTTGTAGTTTATTGCCAGCCATGACAGGAGATGAAGAAGTTACCAAAAGTTTGATTTCAAACATTGAATTATATGAGACGATGTTAAAAGAGGACGACAAAAAGTTTCTGATTAATTTTGTTTTGAAGTCACGCTTGTCGGACAGTGCCAAAATAAAGCTAAGTCAGGAGTATGGAAGTGTAAAAGCTCTTACACAGGACATGAGATGCTATTTATTGACTAAAAAGTCGGCTCCATCACTCCAAAATCAATTGCAACATTTGAAACAAAATTCCAAATCAATTGACCAGTTTGGCACCAACATAGAGAAATTGTTTGTCGACCTTACTATTTCCCAGTCAGACGGTAAACCGGAGGTGTATAATATTTTGAGACCGTTAAATGAGAGTATGGCAATTCAACGATTCGCAGATGGTTTGCGCGACCCCCGGCTTAGCACCATTATCGCAGCCCGTAATTACAGCTCGCTGAAGGATGCAGTTCGGGCGGCGAAGGACGAAGAGTTGGCTTCTCCCCCATCGACGTCAGGGTCAGCCTCGAGCTACTTCGCGCAACGAGGACAGAGCGGAGGTAGCCAGGTAAGAGGACAAAACCGTGGTTCACACAGGCCCTACAGAGGTAACTACACGTACAGTCGAGGACAAAATTCGCATACGCAGAATCAACTCGGACAAAATTATCATTGGCAGAATCATCGAGGTGGCCAAAGAGGACAAACATTCCGCGGTGGATATCGAGGCAGGTACAATTCTTACCATAATAGGGGACAATCAGCATACAGGGACATAAATGGAGGCATCAACGCCACGCAACATGAAACGGACGCTACAAATCGGGATAGTTCGACAAGCGACGAAATGAATCATTTTTTTCGTGCCTAGCTATATTTGTTCGTGCAATAGCATAAACAAAGTACGAATTAGTGTAGGCGAACATCAACATGATTGGTTAATTGATACCGGCGCCTCACTTTCGGCAATCAAGTACGACAAAGTTAAACATGGTAACATTCCTTTACATATGGATAAATTATGCGTCAGAGGAATAGGTGGAAATGTACAGTCGGACGGATATGTATATCTAAATTTGACTTCAAAAGGAGAAATATTTCGTCATAAGTTTTATGTATTTCAGGATCTTCCGTGTAAAACCGACGGCATTCTGGGATCAGATTTTATAAAACGATACCATGGCGTTTTGGACTTTGAAATAAATACAATGCGATTACGAAGCGACGCGAATAGAGAAATTACTTTGACGTTTGATATGCCCACAGTGGGGCATCAGAATACTTATTTAATAGTGCCGCCTAGGAGCGAATCTATACATTATGTGCGAACGGATAGGAATGATGATTGCGTATTGTTGGCACAAGAGTTGAGCGAGGGTGTGTTTTTGGCTAGTATGGTATCAAGGCCAAGTGACGGTAGGCTACCAATAAAAATCTTGAACACAAGAGATACAAGTGTGAGTTTGAGTTATTTTACTATAAATACGAGTAGTCTGAATGAATATGACGTGTGTGCGTACGAAAGACCAGTGATGAATTCTGATAGAGTGAAGACATTATTTAGGTGTTTGAAACTTGATGGATTAAATAAAGAGGAACAAATATCAATAGAAAATATTTGCGCAAAATACCCGGACGTATTTCATTTAGAAGGAGACAAATTAACTTGTACCGGAATATACCGGCAAACAATTCAATTAAAATCAAATTGTAGTCCAGTTTACACAAAGCAGTATAGGCTTCCACATGCACAAAAATCTGAAATTGATAACCAAATACAGAAAATGTTAAATGATGATATTATAGAAGAGACTCGTAGTGAATGGTCGAGTCCTTTATTATTAGTGCCGAAAAAGTCTGATGCAAATGGTGAAAAGAAATGGCGTATAGTAATAGATTACAGGAAGCTCAATGAACAAATTCAAGATGATAAATTCCCATTGCCCAACATCACCGATATTTTAGATTCACTTTCAGGAGCAATGTATTTCAGCCATTTAGATCTTTATCAGGGGTATTATCAAGTTGAATTAGAACCACAAAGCAGAAAATGTACAGCCTTCACAAGTTCGAAAAGTCAGTACCAAATGAAGAGACTACCGATGGGACTAAAAACAAGTCCATCAGCCTTTTCCCGTATGATTACTGTAGCAATGTCAGGTCTAAATTATGAAAAATGTTTGGTATATCTTGACGATTTGGTAGTATTTGGGAGAAATTTGGATCAGCACAATCATAACTTGCTTGATATTTTTAGCAGACTACGAAAAATTAATTTAAAATTGAATCCAACCAAATGCGAATTTCTCAAAAAGGAAATTTTGTATTTAGGTCATGTAGTCTCAGAAAGAGGTATTCTACCTGATCCAGGAAAAATAGAGGTTATGAAAAATTATCCACGACCACAAACATGTGATGAAGTGAAAAGATTTGTGGCGTTCGCAAACTATTATAGAAAATTTATTCCAAATTTTGCTCAGGTGTCATATCCTTTGAATCAACTGTCGAAGAAGGATGCAGAATATAGATGGACTAGTGAATGTGAAGAAGCATTCCATGATTTAAAAAAGGCATTGATGAATCACCCAGTTCTACAATATCCGAATTTTAATAGTGAAAATGAGTTTCTTTTACAAACTGATGCGTCCGGCATAGCAGTAGGATCTGTATTAAGCAATAGTGACGGCAGACCGATAGCATATGCTAGTCGTAGTTTAAATAAGGCAGAGAAAAATTACCCCACTATTGAAAAGGAACTTTTGGCAATAGTGTGGAGTGTAAAGTATTTTCGCCCATATCTTTTCGGAAGGAAATTCAAAATACAGACTGATCATAAACCGTTAGTGTATCTTTTCAACATGCGTGATCCATCAAGTAGGTTATTGAAATTTAGGTTATGTCTGGAAGAATATAACTTTACTGTAGAATATGTGAAAGGGTGCAACAATGTAGCTGCAGATGCATTGTCGCGCGTGATTGTTACGTCAGAACAGTTAAAGGAAATGAATGAAAAAGTTATGAATGTTATGACAAGAGGACAAAAGAGAAGAATGCAAGAAGAAAAGGATAAAGAACGTGATAATTTGTCGGTGGATGATATAGACACTGATTCGAGGACAGATCATCCGAGAGTTGTGGATATATGTACTCAAAAAGCCGAACAATTACACAGAACTTCGGATAGGAACAGAGAAAGATATACAGAAAATGAAGAAAGAGAGACTTTTGACAGAAGAGAATAAATATTTTATTTATATAGAAAGCACGTCGACTATCTTTACAAAGCCATCTTCTTTATCATTATCAACGCGAGCCGTTATGGTGAAAGAATTTGGATCATTTTGTGAAAGATTGAATATAAAGGAAATATGCATAGTGAAATGTAAAGAAAATGAAAGATTTATAGAAGGGTTAACCCAAGAAATCAAAAGTATTCCCAAATGGTCCGGACCAAGAGTATGTATAATAAGGGGAGTACAAAGAATAGACAATCTCGACGATAGACGTGTCATAATAAATGACTTTCACTTATTGCCTACAAGTGGCCACGCAGGCATTAGGAGAATGGCTAATAACATCAAAAGATATTATTATTGGAACACGATAGAGAAAGATGTTAGAGATTTTGTAGCCAAATGTAGTAAATGTCAAAAACAAAAGTATTCAGTGAACACAAAACAACCTATGGTAGTAACAACTACAGCTAAGTGTGCATTTGATAAGGTGTTTTTGGATATAGTTGGACCTATAAACAAAGATGCGAATAAATTTGCTTATATATTGACTTTGCAATGTGACCTGTCAAAGTACGTAGAGGCGTTTCCTCTTGAAACAAAGGATACGGTAAGTGTGGCACGCGCATTCGTGGAAAAATTCATGCTGAAATACGGAATACCGAGAGAAATAGCAACGGATCGTGGTACCGAGTTTGTATCGAGCACAATGAAGGAGGTATGTAAGCTCTTGAATATAACTCAGATGACGTCTACGGCATATCATCACGAGACGATCGGTGCATTAGAGAATAGCCACAAAGTTATGGGTGCGTATTTAAGAATCATGTCAAACAATCAGCCTGATCAGTGGAGTGACTGGTTGCCATACTGGTGCTTTGCCTATAACAATACAGTTCATTCTGAAACGAAATATACGCCTCATGAATTAGTGTTTGGCAAAATATGTAATCTTCCTAGTAATTTAAGTAACAATATAGTGGACCCATTGTATAATCATGACAGTTATCCGTTAGAGTTTAAGTATAGGTTACAAGTTTCCCAAAAGGATGCTAGGGAAAACTTAATTAGAAGTAAGGTAATTAGGAAGGAAAATTATGATAAAAATGTATATCCAGTATACTATAAGAAAGACAGTATGTTATTGTTAAGAAACCCCTCGGGTGATAAGACACAGAATATTTATTTAGGCCCATATTTGGTTGTTGAAGATTTAGATGTCAATGTAAAAATTGTAAAAGATGGGAAAATTGAAATTGTTCATAAAAATAGAACGAAACCGTACATACAAGCATTATGAAATATTTAGAGTTAGTTTTAGAAAAAAAAAATATAATCATGTATTTTTTTTTAATTTTCCGTGGGAGGTGAAGTGTGCGGACATAGCGACATAGACATGTATGACTGTGTGTGTGACTCCTTATTTGTAAGACTATATAAGATTATACTGCGGATAATTAGACTCTCTTCTATCCAAACTTTAGTACAATAAACATCTATTTACTCCTACAAACCTCTTTCAATTCAAAAACTTCATCTAGTTTTTCAACTTATCTGGATTATATTTAGGCCTACATTTAACTAACAAAACTTCACTTCACTTCACTTCTATAACACTTGACTCTACACTTAACTATAACAATGGAAAGGGCGGAAAAAATTAGCCTAAATTTTTTTCAAACTCTAAAACAAAACTTCATCTAGTTTTTCAACTCATCTGGATTATATTTAGGCCTACATTTAACTTACATTACTTCACTTCACTTCACTTCTATAACACTTAACTCTACACTTAACTATAACAATGGAAAGAGGTAAAATTTTCCAAACAGTTCGAATCCTTGACTCCAGCTTCAACTGCAAATGACTCTCCATCACTTGATCTTCCTGCTGATCCGACTGTCATGGAACCCCCTCTTGTTTCTCAAACTTATGTCCTGAAGGTGATACGAAAGTTTAGCATTAAAGATATAAAATTTTTGCATGTAAGTAGCATACATTTTCTTAACTTCTATTAACTGTTAATTTGTATATATGTATATTTTTTATTTCAGACACATCTCGTTGGCGATGTGGCTGATCTCTGGCTTCGAGCTCTACCGCTCTGGCCGTTCTTAATCTTGTCTTAAGTCGTAGCGACTAAAGCTACCTTAGGATTAATTTGTTTCTCTTTACCTCCACTTATTTTTTTTTCCACGCAGGAGCGGATGACAACTCCTTAAGTAAGCCTGAATGTCCTTTTGAAAACACACTTTTAGAGTGGTAGTCGTTGAATGTGAACTCCACCCTTACCTGAATGAAGATGATGAATGTAAGAGATGGTATATCTGATTTTGCCTGGTGATGTCTGTTTCTGCAAAGCTGTGTTTTTCTGGTTTATTTTTGTACATATCAAAATTTTCGCTGAGTCAAAATTTTTTCCAGGGTCGGGGGGAAAATGTAGTGTTATGCTACTAACGTGCTATTTTCCGGTCTGTTCAGCTGGATACTTGGTGAGCTGTACAGTCTGATATTTGGTATCACCTTTATTTTCATAGGACCTTGTAACGTTTTAAACCATAAGAACACATTAACAAATCATTTTCGCTTCGTATTTTCACACTATCAGCACTTCTAAATCGATAGCGAAGGGGTTTACCTTTGGTGACCTTGTATTTGGCTTTCTCCGAAACTCTGCAATCTCGGGCTTCGTGCGCGCTGGTGCGCTACCCTTATATCTATCGCTGTTATGTAATTTTGGCTATGGGAACTTGTTGATTTTTCTATTACGAGCCTGAAACCAAAATCTGATATTTACTTTGTTGTTGTTTATCTGGTTGTCATGGCAATGTCCATTCAAATTCATTAGCGGTCTGATATGTTTGCTTCAATACTTTTACAAAAATACTTTTTCTCTCTTGGCCACTCACAAAAATTGCTTTTAATTTAAATAATTTTTAGAACTCTCCAAAAAGGGTATAAGAGCGGAACATTTCTGAAATTCTGGAGTCTCACTTCAGTTCTCAAACAAGAAGAATCACCTAAAGGCCTTATCCCGGGGTCGCACTGCCCCGGGATCCTGCGAGCCGCTACTGCAACGCCTCCTGACTTGGCGAATCCACCCTGGTCAGCGCTTCGTTGAGTCTCCACTTCACCTGCCCGTTCTCGGCTACACCTGCACCCTGGTCAGCGCTTCGTTGAGTCTCCACTTCACCTGCCCGTTCTCGGCTACACCTGCTCATCAGTGACTTCAGGCCGACACGCTGCGGGCCTCTACCCTGGCCGGCGTTTCGGTACCAGGGCCCCTACTCCTGCTGCCCGTCGGGGTCTGAGGACCGATTGGCCGCCGGCCACACTCTCCAACTGCAACTCCTACATCGCCCGCCAGTGCCTCCATTGACCGGTTCACCAAGCGTCTACTGCTTCATCGGCCTATCTGTTTATCTGTTATGGATATCTGTTTTTTTTTAAAAAACCTTGTCTCACTTCATCCACCCTCATCTTCCTACCATTTTTTTTAAAATAGTCATTGTAAATAGCCCTAATAAACTGTCATTTCTAAATTTTATCCTGGTTGTTTTCTGTTAGGTTCTGGTTAGGTAAATATCTTTACACGACAGTCTATTAGAAGCTAGCTTTCATCTAGGGTCAACAAACCAGCCAGTCTTAAGACTCACAAAATCTATACTAATACTAATATACTAATACTAATACTAATTAATATTATAAAGCTGAAGAGTTTGTTTGTTTGAACGCGCTAATCTCAGGAACTACTGGTTCGAATTGAAAAATTATTTTTGTGTTCAATAGACCAAATGGTCGATAAATATCGAGGAAGGCTTTAGGCTATATAACATCACGCTGCAACTATTAGGAGCGAAGAAATAACGGAAAATGTTAAAAAAACGGGGATAATTATTCATGCTTGAGGGCTTCCGTTACATGCGCTGCGAAAACGGTTCAAGATACCAAAAATATATGTATGAATGAATTATTCCTCTTGAAAATCTAAAAAAAACCTGAAGAGTTTGTTTGTTTGAACGCGCTAATCTCAGGAACTACTGGTTCGAATTGAAAAATTCTTTTTGTGTTCAATAGACCATTTATCGAAGAAGGCTTAAGGCTATATAACATCACGCTGCAACTATTAGGAGCGAAGAAATAATGGAAAATGTTAAAAAAACGGGGATAATTATTCATGCTTGAGGGCTTCCGTTGCATGCGCTGCGAAAACGGTTCAAGATACCAAAAATATATGTATGAAAGAATTATTCCTCTTGAAAATCTAAAAAAATGTCCGCAACAGTATATGTCTATCTTTTAAGATTAACTTACTAGAACCGTTTTTATGGTAATCAAATTTGGTCGAAATAATGCATTATTTGTTATGAGTTGCATCAACGTAATAATATTAATCTTTATCCAAATAAATGTGTTGTTGATTAAGATTATTTAATTGTGGACAAAATTGTCTTTGACATCACTTAATTTCAATGAACGTGTTAGAAGATAATTATTACAATTTTAAAATAACACCGATATAAAATTCACCCGCGCCCGCGCCGCATGACGTGAAAAACATGACGCGCTGCAAGGAGGTGAGACGTTGCTTGCGAGTGACGCGGAGAGGGGGGTGTAGCTCTAGGAGGTACCATGCCGCGCGGCTCAGACGCGTGGTCGGCTTCTTTCTGAACGGTTGTATGCAGCGTTATTTGTTTTTGCGATACAATATCGTCGTGTAAAAATACTTTTTAAATACTATTTCATTTTGTTTTAAGGATAACATTTTGGTTCTACACACAATTATTAACACTTTTAATTTTTATTTTGATGTAGATAATTAATTATAAGTAGGTGTTATAGTTTTCTTTATAGTATTGTTTGTATTAAGGATAGTATTTTGTTTATAATAATTTAGCAATAATTAACACTTTTTTTAGTTTTGTTGTATATAATACCTGTAAATAGGTGTTATCTACATAAATATTATTATTAGGTTAGGTTTTAGTTTAAGCATACAGTTATCGTTTTACGGTTATTCTTTAGACATATATTTTATCCGATTTACGTGAGTACCAAAATTAAGGTAAAAATAATTAGTTTCCTAATTATTTACCTTACGTTTGTTTTTTTCTTAATTACGAGATACGGTTTGGTTAAGTTTTCATTTCCTACGTTATTTTTTCGTCACTATAATGCCTAGAAAAAGATCTCAGCTTTCTCGGCAGACTGCTACCGCAAAGCGGCTGCGAGTTTTGCGCAGCAATGAAACAGAGGATGAAAATATGCATAGGTTGGCTACTCAACGAGCAATCAGTTAACAAAACCCTGCTAATGAATCGATCATTGAACGTTCGCAGCATCTAGCCTCACAAAATTTCCGAACTTCGGCTAACCGCGATCGGGAATCGAGCACTGAACGATCCCATCGATTAGTGCAGCAAAATGCACGATCAGCAAGAAATAGAACTCGCAGGCAACATAATTGATTAAATGCTGCGTTTGCTTATGATTGTACCCTTGACTATTCTGAGCTAAATGATATTGATATTGGCAGAATGGATAAAATATGCAACTTATGCCAAGCAAAAAAATGGGCGAGTGAAGCTCCTGGACTGTGTTGTAGTGGTGGCAAAGTAAATATACCTATAATTCCGGAACCAACTACAGTTTTAATAGAACTGATATCAGGCTCACATCCATCATCAAAGCATTTCTTAAATCACTCAAGACAATATAATACACTATTTCAGATGACTTCATTTGGTGCCAAAGAGATTCGTGAGGGAAACTTTATGCCCACTTTTAAAGTCCAAGGGCAAGTTTATCACTTGATCGGTAACTTACTTCCAACTGAAGGGGCACAACCCGAATTTTTGCAAATATATTTTGTTTCCCATGCAGATCAGGTATCCTTGCGCTCAAATTTAAATCCAAGCTTGCAAATCGATCTTATCAACGTTCTCCAAACATATCTTCACGATCATAATACGTATATTCAAAGTTTTAAATACAATCTGGAAAATAGACCACCGAATGACTTCAAACTTATTATTCATGCTGATGTGAAACCTCCTAACGAGCATCGAGGTCGGTATAATGCGCCAATAGTAGATGAAGTAGCTGTTCTTTTGATAGATGAAGACAAAGGTCCCCGAGATATTGTGTTGACTGCAAGAGATGGTGGACTGCAACGAGTTTCTGAAATTCATAGATCTTATGACCCACTTCATTATCCTTTACTGATTCCCTTTGGTAATGACGGATACTGTATAAATATTCCACAGCAGAATACTGCTGCTAGATCTAAAACTGTATCATGTATGCAATTCTATGCATTTAGGCTCATGGTGAAAATAAATGACTTTAACAGCATACATTATTTCAAAGGATTATTCAACCAATATTGTGTTGATATGGCGGCTAAAATGATTTCTGAGAGGCTAGAGTACATCAAAAGAAATAAAAAAAAATTGAGAGCAGAAGAGTACATTCATTTAAGAGATGCCGTGGTTAATGATACGAATATAAACGCTTCTAATGTTGGCCAGCAAGTTATATTGCCGTCGTCATTTACAGGATCCCCCAGATACATGAACGAAAAAAGTCAAGATGCCATGACATATGTCAGGAAATTTAGAAGACCAGATCTCTTCATTACATTTACATGTAACTCCGAATGGCCGGAAATAAAATTGAGTTATTACCCGATCAACATTCTTATGACAGACATGATTTGGTTTCTAGAGTATTTCATTTAAAACTCAAAAAAATGATAGTCCTTCTAACAAACAAAAATATTTTTGGACCATCGAAAGCCTTTGTTTACAGCGTAGAATGGCAAAAAAGAGGTTTACCACACGCCCACATTTTATTGTGGCTGGCTAACAAAGTACAACCAGATTCTATAGATGCAATAATATTGGTTGAAATACCTGACAATATTGTCATAATATTGTCATAAATATTATGATACATGGTCCTCGCGGATTTCATAACCATGCGTCACCATGTATGAAAGAAAATATTTGTTCTAAAAAGTACCCTAGGAATTTTATTTCTGAAACACAAACCGCGGATGATGGTTACCCAACCTATAGGCGCAGGTCTCCAGATAACGGGGGAAACACAGCAATAATTCATGTCAAAGGTACAGAAATGAGCGTGGATAATAGGTGGGTTGTTCCCTATAATCCAGTGCTATCACGAATTTTCAATGCACAAATTAACGTAGAGTTTTGTCAATCAGTAAAAGCTATTAAGTACATCTGTAAGTATATTCATAAAGGTTCTGATCAAGCCACATTTTCGTTACAAAGTAATAACGATAAATTAGCAAAATATCTAAATGGTCGCTATATAAGTTCCTCGGAAGCGCTCTGGAGGATTTTCCAATTTCCTATTCATGAACGTTTTCCGGCAGTAGTTCATTTAGCAGTTCATATGGGAAATGGACAAAGATTTTATTTTCATAATAATGCAAACCTTCAAGATCGCGTTAATAATCCTTCATCAACGACACTTACAGCGTTCTATGATATTATTATACGTTCTATTATATTTGCGAAAGTGACGGTTTGCAAAAACCCTTTTATATCATGAAGTACCCCACTATTACGTATGGGAAAGAAATTCATTTTCAAGAAGAAAACGTGGGCAAGATGTTGAAGGATATCTCGGTGTTAAAAAAGACACAACTTTAGGCCGCGTCTACAACATTCATCCAACTCATACTGAATGTTTTTATTTAAGAATGTTACTGCAACATGTTCGCGGTCCAATGTCATTTGAACATCTAAGGACCGTGAATGGTGTTATTTGCCAAACTTATCAAGGCGCTTGCAAGGAATTAGGTTTACTGGAGGGAGATGAACATTGGCAAAATACAATGTCAGATGCTGTCATGTCCGAGCCAGCCACAAAATTAAGAGAATTATTTACCATCATTCTTATATTTTGCCAACCATCTGACCCCTTAGAGTTATGGAATACATTTCGTAATGCTTTATGTGAAGATATATTAAACAGATCGCGTAATGAGAATCAGGATATGACTTGAGCATATAATGATGATATATACAATGATGGACTAATCAAAATTGAAGATAAAATTCATGAGATTTGCGATAAATTACTAACCGATTTTGGGCTTCCTGTATTAAAAAGGATTAATTCACTTAATCATCTGGATCCGTTAGAAGTAGCATTGCGAAAACTGTTTGATCTAAATGAATTAAATGATTATATTACTCAAAATAAACCAAAATTAGTTAATGACCAGGTGACCGCGTATAATTGTGTTATGCGAAGTGTTCGTTTTAGTGAAGGAAAAGTATTTTTTTTGGATGCTCCCGGTGGAACCGGCAAGACCTTTATTACTAATCTTATATTAGCAAAAGTAAGGTCTCAGGGAAAGCTAGCTTTGGCAGTAGCATCGTCAGGAATCGCTGCAACTTTATTAGCAGGTGGACGCACAGCTCATTCCACTTTTAAACTGCCCCTAACTGTTTCTTTACAGAAAGATATTGCCCTTTGGGAAAAGTTTTACAAGATGTCAATTTAATAATCTGGGACGAATGTACCATGATCTATAGAGCTCATGTAGAGGCTCTAGATAGGACTATTAGAGATATTAGAAGCTGTGATAAAATCATGGGTGGGATTACTGTTATGTTTGCTAGGGAATTTCGACAAACTTTACCAGTAATAGTAAGGGGAACAAGAGCAGACATTGTAAAGTCTTGCCTTAAAAGTTCCCCATTATGGAAATTTGTGAACATCTTGAAATTAACTACAAATATGAGAGCACATTTGGGGGGAGGTAGTATAACTATTCATTCAAAGTAACTTTTAATAGGAGACGGGAAAGTACCTCATTTTGAAAATAAAATTGAAATTGATCGCGATTTAGGAGAAAGAGTGAGTAACATTGAGGACTTAATATCGAAAGTTTACCCTGAAATCAGCGAAATATAAAATAAAGATCATCAATGGATGTGTCAAAGGGCAATATTGGCAGCGAGAAACAGTAGCGTGGATGAAATTAATGACCTAATTTTAAGTAAACTTCCAGGAGACACAGCTACTTACACATCTATTGATAATGTAATGGATCAAGAAGATGCGGTAAATTACCCACAGGAGTTTCTAAATTCTATGAACCCAAGTGGCCTTCCCCCATATTCCCTCAAGTTAAAAATAGATGCGCGACTTCAAATAAAATTTCTTCGCAATAACGTGATCGTTGCAATAGTTTTGACTGGTCCAGCAGATAGTCAAACAGTGCTTATACCTCGCATCTCAATGATTCCAAATGATTTATCTTTTAATTTTAAACGAATTCAATTTCCCGTTAAGCTATCTTTCGCCGTTACAATTAATAAATCACAGGGGCAAACATTTAAACACGTAGGAATTGATTTACGTCAAGACTGCTTTTCACACGGCCAACTATATGTCGCGTTGTCAAGATCAAATTGCGGAGAAAACCAATATGTTCTTCTGCCACAAGAAAAAAATACTAAAAATATAATTTACGCAGAAGTACTAAAAAATATTTAGGTTCTTTTAAAAACTAAATTGTCTAAAATAATAACAGAAAATGACGCGGACAAAATTGTGGGTAACAGCTATAATTTATAAAGCTGAGGAGGTTGTTTGCAAAAATAAATGATGCCCAAAATAACTATTCCACGCGGACGAAGTCGCGGGCACAGCTAGTAAAATATATATCCGATCCGGCTTTGAAATATAGGGGAAATACCTCACAAGTACCCTAGATAAAAATAACGTATTTAACAATAATAAATGTAAATTGGAGAAAGGAGTCAGAAACAGTATATTTTCTGACTACTTCACCTCATAACAGAGACAGGAACCTATACTTCCTTATACTATACGTCCGATACTTTACTGATAAATTAATGATCTCATTATTCAGGTTTCGAACCTGCATCTTCTGCGTGAGAAGCAAGCATGAAACCCATTAGACCACGTAGCTACAAGCGTGTAGATATCAAGTAGAAATCAATATTGATTAATCAAGTTCTCTAGAAGTTGTAAAAAAATATACAAAAAGGTCGTAAATGTGTTATTATTGCTACATATACCTTTTATAATATCCACACATTTTTTATACCTACCTAACAAAAGTTTATACATGTGAATCTCTTCTTTCATCTTTACATTTTTTTGTAAATTCTTAGATAATTGAAGTAGGGTTTTATGATCGTTATTACCACTGAAGACAAAATCACTACATGATAAGATAACTGATAATACCTGATAACATACTGACACTGAAAGTAGTACCTACTAATCGTGTAGATGTTATAAACTTAACCTCTAACCAACCCAACCCCATTTTGAGGCTTGGGATTTTGAATCTGATGCCATGAAAATAAAATTCAAAAATTTAAATGGAAAAATGACTGCGATTGCAATCATGGGTCGTTGAGGGGTTAAATAAACTAATGTCATGCTCCATTTACAATATCCATTGTTATATGATTCATATTCTCATTAGATACCTACAACATAGGTACTACGTGGTGACAGCCAGATTAGTTTGGTTAGGTAGGCAGGAATACGCCATCTCACGTCAAATAGTCAATTATATAGGTACACATGGTAGGTGTACAAACGCATATATTCTGAAGGCGAAAGAGTAATTTAAGTTCCTACCTAGGTAGTTAATGGTTTTTTCACGCTACTGCTCGGAAATGAGCTTTCACTCTTAAATCTTTATCTATTCATCCTTTTCACATTTTCCAAATTCTAAAACAAAACTTCATCTAGTTTTTCGACTCATCTGGATTATATTTAGGCCTACATTTAACTTACATTACTTCACTTCACTTCACTTCACTTCACTTCTATAACACTTGACTCTACACTTAACTATAACAATGGAATGGGTTCGCTTTTCCAAATTCTAAAACAAAACTTCATCTAGTTTTTCAACTCATCTGGATTATATTTAGGCCTACATTTAACTTACATTACTTCACTTCACTTCACTTCACTTCACTTCACTTCTATAACACTTAACTATACACTTAACTATAACAATGGAAAGGGTTATTTTGACTTACTTTTCCAAATTCTAAAACAAAACTTCATCTAGTTTTTCAACTTATCTGGATTATATTTAGGCCTACATTTAACTAACAAAACTTCACTTCACTTCACTTCTATAACACTTGACTCTACACTTAACTATAACAATGGAAAGGGCGGAAAAAATTAGCCTAAATTTTTTTCAAACTCTAAAACAAAACTTCATCTAGTTTTTCAACTCATCTGGATTATATTTAGGCCTACATTTAACTTACATTACTTCACTTCACTTCACTTCTATAACACTTAACTCTACACTTAACTATAACAATGGAAAGAGGTAAAATTTTCCAAACAGTTCGAATCCTTGACTCCACCTTCAACTGCAAATGACTCTCCATCACTTGATCTTCCTGCTGATCCGACTGTCTTGGAACCCCCTCTTGTTTCTCAAACTTCTGTCCTGAAGGTGATACGAAAGTTTAGCATTAAAGATATAAAATTTTTGCATGTAAGTAGCATAAATTTTCTTAACTTCTATTAACTGTTAATTTGTATATATGTATATTTTTTATTTCAGACACATCTCGTTGGCGATGTGGCTGATCTCTGGCTTCGAGCTCTACCGCTCTGGCCGTTCTTAATCTTGTCTTAAGTCGTAGCGACTAAAGCTACCTTAGGATTAATTTGTTTCTCTTTACCTCCACTTATTTTTTTTTCCACGCAGGAGCGGATGACAACTCCTTAAGTAAGCCTGAATGTCCTTTTGAAAACACACTTTTAGAGTGGTAGTCGTTGAATGTGAACTCCACCCTTACCTGAATGAAGATGATGAATGTAAGAGATGGTATATCTGATTTTGCCTGGTGATGTCTGTTTCTGCAAAGCTGTGTTTTTCTGGTTTATTTTTGTACATATCAAAATTTTCGCTGAGTCAAAATTTTTTCCAGGGTCGGGGGGAAAATGTAGTGTTATGCTACTAACGTGCTATTTTCCGGTCTGTTCAGCTGGATACTTGGTGAGCTGTACAGTCTGATATTTGGTATCACCTTTATTTTCATAGGACCTTGTAACGTTTTAAACCATAAGAACACATTAACAAATCATTTTCGCTTCGTATTTTCACACTATCAGCACTTCTAAATCGATAGCGAAGGGGTTTACCTTTGGTGACCTTGTATTTGGCTTTCTCCGAAACTCTGCAATCTCGGGCTTCGTGCGCGCTGGTGCGCTACCCTTATATCTATCGCTGTTATGTAATTTTGGCTATGGGAACTTGTTGATTTTTCTATTACGAGCCTGAAACCAAAATCTGATATTTACTTTGTTGTTGTTTATCTGGTTGTCATGGCAATGTCCATTCAAATTCATTAGCGGTCTGATATGTTTGCTTCAATACTTTTACAAAAATACTTTTTCTCTCTTGGCCACTCACAAAAATTGCTTTTAATTTAAATAATTTTTAGAACTCTCCAAAAAGGGTATAAGAGCGGAACATTTCTGAAATTCTGGAGTCTCACTTCAGTTCTCAAACAAGAAGAATCACCTAAAGGCCTTATCCCGGGGTCGCACTGCCCCGGGATCCTGCGAGCCGCTACTGCAACGCCTCCTGACTTGGCGAATCCACCCTGGTCAGCGCTTCGTTGAGTCTCCACTTCACCTGCCCGTTCTCGGCTACACCTGCACCCTGGTCAGCGCTTCGTTGAGTCTCCACTTCACCTGCCCGTTCTCGGCTACACCTGCTCATCAGTGACTTCAGGCCGACACGCTGCGGGCCTCTACCCTGGCCGGCGTTTCGGTACCAGGGCCCCTACTCCTGCTGCCCGTCGGGGTCTGAGGACCGATTGGCCGCCGGCCACACTCTCCAACTGCAACTCCTACATCGCCCGCCAGTGCCTCCATTGACCGGTTCACCAAGCGTCTACTGCTTCATCGGCCTATCTGTTTATCTGTTATGGATATCTGTTTTTTTTTTAAAAACCTTGTCTCACTTCATCCACCTTCATCTTCCTACCATTTTTTTTAAAATAGTCATTGTAAATAGCCCTAATAAACTGTCATTTCTAAATTTTATCCTGGTTGTTTTCTGTTAGGTTCTGGTTAGGTAAATATCTTTACACGACAGTCTATTAGAAGCTAGCTTTCATCTAGGGTCAACAAACCAGCCAGTCTTAAGACTCACAAAATCTATACTAATACTAATATACTAATACTAATACTAATTAATATTATAAAGCTGAAGAGTTTGTTTGTTTGAACGCGCTAATCTCAGGAACTACTGGTTCGAATTGAAAAATTATTTTTGTGTTCAATAGACCAAATGGTCGATAAATATCGAGGAAGGCTTTAGGCTATATAACATCACGCTGCAACTATTAGGAGCGAAGAAATAACGGAAAATGTTAAAAAAACGGGGATAATTATTCATGCTTGAGGGCTTCCGTTGCATGCGCTGCGAAAACGGTTCAAGATACCAAAAATATATGTATGAATGAATTATTCCTCTTGAAAATCTAAAAAAAAGCTGAAGAGTTTGTTTGTTTGAACGCGCTAATCTCAGGAACTACTGGTTCGAATTGAAAAATTCTTTTTGTGTTCAATAGACCATTTATCGAAGAAGGCTTAAGGCTATATAACATCACGCTGCAACTATTAGGAGCGAAGAAATAATGGAAAATGTTAAAAAAACGGGGATAATTATTCATGCTTGAGGGCTTCCGTTGCATGCGCTGCGAAAACGGTTCAAGATACCAAAAATATATGTATGAAAGAATTATTCCTCTTGAAAATCTAAAAAAATGTCCGCAACAGTATATGTCTATCTTTTAAGATTAACTTACTAGAACCGTTTTTATGGTAATCAAATTTGGTCGAAATAATGCATTATTTGTTATGAGTTGCATCAACGTAATAATATTAATCTTTATCCAAATAAATGTGTTGTTGATTAAGATTATTTAATTGTGGACAAAATTGTCTTTGACATCACTTAATTTCAATGAACGTGTTAGAAGATAATTATTACAATTTTAAAATAACACCGATATAAAATTCACCCGCGCCCGCGCCGCATGACGTGAAAAACATGACGCGCTGCAAGGAGGTGAGACGTTGCTTGCGAGTGACGCGGAGAGGGGGGTGTAGCTCTAGGAGGTACCATGCCGCGCGGCTCAGACGCGTGGTCGGCTTCTTTCTGAACGGTTGTATGCAGCGTTATTTGTTTTTGCGATACAATATCGTCGTGTAAAAATACTTTTTAAATACTATTTCATTTTGTTTTAAGGATAACATTTTGGTTCTACACACAATTATTAACACTTTTAATTTTTATTTTGATGTAGATAATTAATTATAAGTAGGTGTTATAGTTTTCTTTATAGTATTGTTTGTATTAAGGATAGTATTTTGTTTATAATAATTTAGCAATAATTAACACTTTTTTTAGTTTTGTTGTATATAATACCTGTAAATAGGTGTTATCTACATAAATATTATTATTAGGTTAGGTTTTAGTTTAAGCATACAGTTATCGTTTTACGGTTATTCTTTAGACATATATTTTATCCGATTTACGTGAGTACCAAAATTAAGGTAAAAATAATTAGTTTCCTAATTATTTACCTTACGTTTGTTTTTTTCTTAATTACGAGATACGGTTTGGTTAAGTTTTCATTTCCTACGTTATTTTTTCGTCACTATAATGCCTAGAAAAAGATCTCAGCTTTCTCGGCAGACTGCTACCGCAAAGCGGCTGCGAGTTTTGCGCAGCAATGAAACAGAGGATGAAAATATGCATAGGTTGGCTACTCAACGAGCAATCAGTTAACAAAACCCTGCTAATGAATCGATCATTGAACGTTCGCAGCATCTAGCCTCACAAAATTTCCGAACTTCGGCTAACCGCGATCGGGAATCGAGCACTGAACGATCCCATCGATTAGTGCAGCAAAATGCACGATCAGCAAGAAATAGAACTCGCAGGCAACATAATTGATTAAATGCTGCGTTTGCTTATGATTGTACCCTTGACTATTCTGAGCTAAATGATATTGATATTGGCAGAATGGATAAAATATGCAACTTATGCCAAGCAAAAAAATGGGCGAGTGAAGCTCCTGGACTGTGTTGTAGTGGTGGCAAAGTAAATATACCTATAATTCCGGAACCAACTACAGTTTTAAAAGAACTGATATCAGGCTCACATCCATCATCAAAGCATTTCTTAAATCACTCAAGACAATATAATACACTATTTCAGATGACTTCATTTGGTGCCAAAGAGATTCGTGAGGGAAACTTTATGCCCACTTTTAAAGTCCAAGGGCAAGTTTATCACTTGATCGGTAACTTACTTCCAACTGAAGGGGCACAACCCGAATTTTTGCAAATATATTTTGTTTCCCATGCAGATCAGGTATCCTTGCGCTCAAATTTAAATCCAAGCTTGCAAATCGATCTTATCAACGTTCTCCAAACATATCTTCACGATCATAATACGTATATTCAAAGTTTTAAATACAATCTGGAAAATAGACCACCGAATGACTTCAAACTTATTATTCATGCTGATGTGAAACCTCCTAACGAGCATCGAGGTCGGTATAATGCGCCAATAGTAGATGAAGTAGCTGTTCTTTTGATAGATGAAGACAAAGGTCCCCGAGATATTGTGTTGACTGCAAGAGATGGTGGACTGCAACGAGTTTCTGAAATTCATAGATCTTATGACCCACTTCAGCAATCAAATTATGACGAGGTAAACAATGCTATCTCTAGTATAGTGAACTGGTTTACTGTTAACAATTTATTACTTAATGAAAAGAAAACTAAATGTATTAAATTCGTGTTACCCAATGTGAACCCGGTAACTACAGACATATTTATAAAAGGACAGAGATTGGACCTTGTGCAGTCGACTGTCTTTTTGGGCATTACTTTAGACGCCAAACTACAATGGGATCCTCATATAAATAAATTGTCGAACAGACTGAGTTCGGCAGCGTTCGCAGTTAAAAAAATTAGAGCTCTTACCGACGTAGACACCGCTAGACTAGTCTACTTTAGTTACTTTCATAGTCTAATGACCTATGGTATTTTATTGTGGGGTCACGCTGCGAATGCTAATAGTATATTTATTCTGCAGAAACGGGCTGTTCGTGCAATTTATAGATTAGGGCCTAGAGTGTCACTGAGGGAAAAGTTTAAAGAAATCAATATTCTGACATTTGTGTCTCAATATATCTATGACAATCTTGTGTATGTAAAAAGAAATATAACTAATTTTCAGAAGTACAGTGATATACACAATTTTAATACTAGAAATAAAGACAAGTTGGTTGCTTATGTAAGCCGACTACATAAAATTAGTAATTCTTTTAAAGGCAATTGTATCCGCTATTACAATAAGGTCCCTACTGATATTAAAAACTTACCTTTAGACAAGTTTAAAATAATAATAAAACAGAAATTGTATAAAAAAGGTTACTACAGGATATCTGATTACTTAGAGGACAGATGTCCATGGGAATAGATTGTTTGAGTAACAGGCTGTTTCGATATATAATTAGCATTCATTTTGTAATTTGACAATATTTTATTTAAAAAAGGAAACGCAAAAGATGCGACGACTGTGGAGTTTCTTCGGTGAGCTCTTCTCCACAGATTCCGCCATTGGGTTAGTGAACTCACCCAAAAAAATGTAATGACGGATCTAAGTGATGTAACAACATCCTATGGAAATAAATAATTTTTGATTTTGATTTTGATTTTGACTTCAGTATCCTTTACTGTTTCCCTTTGGTAATGACGGATACTGTATAAATATTCCACAGCAGAATACTGCTGCTAGATCGAAAACTGTATCATGTATGCAATTCTATGCATTTAGGCTCATGGTGAGAATAAATGACTTTAACAGCATACATTATTTCAAAGGATTATTCAACCAATATTGTGTTGATATGGCGGCTAAAATGATTTCTGAGAGGCTAGAGTTCATCAAAAGAAATAAAAAAAAATTGAGAGCAGAAGAGTACATTCATTTAAGAGATGCCGTGGTTAATGATACGAATATAAACGCTTCTAATGTTGGCCAGCAAGTTATATTGCCGTCGTCATTTACAGGATCCCCCAGATACATGAACGAAAAAAGTCAAGATGCCATGACATATGTCAGGAAATTTAGAAGACCAGATCTCTTCATTACATTTACATGTAACTCCGAATGGCCGGAAATAAAAATTGAGTTATTACCCGATCAACATTCTTATGACAGACATGATTTGGTTTCTAGAGTATTTCATTTAAAACTCAAAAAAATGATAGTCCTTCTAACAAACAAAAATATTTTTGGACCATCGAAAGCCTTTGTTTACAGCGTAGAATGGCAAAAAAGAGGTTTACCACACGCCCACATTTTATTGTGGCTGGCTAACAAAGTACAACCAGATTCTATAGATGCAATAATATCGGCTGAAATACCTGACAATATTGTCATAATATTGTCATAAATATTATGATACATGGTCCTTGCGGATTTCACAACCCTGCGTCACCATGTATGAAAGAAAATATTTGTTCTAAAAAGTACCCCAGGAATTTTATATCTGAAACACAAACCGCGGATGATGGTTACCCAACCTATAGGCGCAGGTCTCCAGATAACGGGGGAAACACAGCAATAATTCATGTCAAAGGTACAGAAATGAGCGTGGATAATAGGTGGGTTGTTCCCTATAATCCAGTGCTATCACGAATTTTCAATGCACACATTAACGTAGAGTTTTGTCAATCGGTAAAAGCTATTAAGTACATCTGTAAGTATATTCATAAAGGTTTTGATCAAGCCACATTTTCGTTACAAAGTAATAACGATAAAGTAGCAAAATATCTAAATGGTCGCTATATAAGTTCCTCGGAAGCGCTCTGGAGGATTTTCCAATTTCCTATTCATGAACGTTTTCCGGCAGTAGTTCATTTAGTAGTTCATTTGGAAAATGGACAAAGAGTTTATTTTCATAATAATGCAAACCTTCAATATCGCGTTAATAATCCTTCATCAACGACACTTACAGCGTTCTATGATCTTTGCGAAAGTGACGATTTTGCAAAAACCCTTTTATATCATGAAGTACCCCACTATTACGTATGGGAAAGAAATTCATTTTCAAGAAGAAAACGTGGGCAAGATGTTGAAGGATATCTCGGTGTTAAAAAAAACACAACTTTAGGCCGCGTCTACAACATTCATCCAACTCAAACTGAATGTTTTTATTTAAGAATGTTACTGCAACATGTTCGCGGTCCAATGTCATTTGAACATCTAAGGACCGTGAATGGTGTTATTTGCCAAACTTATCAAGGCGCTTGCAAGGAATTAGGTTTACTGGAGGGAGATGAACATTGGCAAAATACAATGTCAGATGCTGTCATGTCCGAGCCAGCCACAAAATTAAGAGAATTATTTACCATCATTCTTATATTTTGCGAACCATCTGACCCCTTAGAGTTATAGAATAAATTTCGTAATGCTTTATGTGAAGATATATTAAACAGAATGCGTAATGAGAATCAGGATATGACATTAGCATATAATTATGATATATACAATGATGGACTAATCAAAATTGAAGATAAAATTCATGAGATTTGCGATAAATTACTAACCGATTTTGGGCTTCCTGTATTAAAAATGATTAATTCACTTAATCATCTGGATCCGTTAGAAGTAGCATTGCGAAAACTGTCTGATCTAAATGAATTAAATGATAATATTACTCAAAATGAACCAAAATTAGTTAATGACCAGGTGACCGCGTATAATTGTGTTATGCGAAGTGTTCGTTTTAGTGAAGGAAAAGTATTTTTTTTGGATGCTCCCGGTGGAACCGGCAAGACCTTTATTACTAATCTTATATTAGCAAAAGTAAGGTCTCAGGGAAAGCTAGCTTTGGCAGTAGCATCGTCAGGAATCGCTGCAACTTTATTAGCAGGTAGACGCACAGCTCATTCCACTTTTAAACTGCCCCTAACTGTTTCTTTACAGAAAGATATTGCCCTTTGGGAAAAGTTTTACAAGATGTCAGTTTAATAATCTGGGACGAATTTACCATGATCCATAGAGCTCATGTAGAGGCTCTAGATAGGACTCTTAGAGATATTAGAAGCTGTGATAAAATCATGGGTGGGATTACTGTTATGTTTGCTAGGGAATTTCGACAAACTTTACCAGTAATAGTAAGGGGAACAAGAGCAGACATTGTAAAGTCTTGCCTTAAAAGTTCCCCATTATGGAAGTTTGTGAACATCTTAAAATTAACTACAAATATGAGAGCACATTTGGGGGGAGGTAGTATAACTATTCCTTCAAAGTAACTTTTAATAGGAGACGGGAAAGTACCTCATTTTGAAAATAAAATTGAAATTGATCGCGATTTAGGAGAAAGAGTGAGTAACATTGAGGACTTAATATCGAAAGTTTACCCTGAAATCAGCGAAATATAAAATAAAGATCATCAATGGATGTGTCAAAGGGCAATATTGGCAGCGAGAAACAGTAGCGTGGATGAAATTAATGACCTAATTTTAAGTAAACTTCCAGGAGACATAGCTACTTACACATCTATTGATAATGTAATGGATCAGGAAGATGCGGTCCATTACCCACAGGAGTTTCTAAATTCTATGAACCCAAGTGGCCTTCCCCCATATTCCCTCAAGTTAAAAATAGGTGCCCCAATAATTTTACTTAAAAATCTTAAACCACCAAATTTATGTAACGGGACCCGACTTCAAATAAAATTTCTTCGCAATAACGTGATCGTTGCAATAGTTTTGACTGGTCCAGCAGATAGTCAAACAGTGCTTATACCTCGCATCTCAATGATTCCAAATGATTTATCTTTTAATTTTAAACGAATTTATTTTCCCGTTAAGCTATCTTTCGCCGTTACAATTAATAAATCACAGGGGCAAACATTTAAACTCGTAGGAATTGATTTACGTCAAGACTGCTTTTAAAAGGCCAACTATATGTCGCGTTGTCAAGATCAAGTTGCGGAGAAAACCAATATGTTCTTCTGCCACAAGAAAAAAAAACTAAAAATATAATTTACGCAGAAGTACTATAAAATAATTAGGTTCTTTTAAAAACTAAATTGTCTAAAATAATAACAGAAAATGACGCGGACAAAATTGTGGGTAACAGCTATAATTTATAAAGCTGAGGAGGTTGTTTGCAAAAATCAATGATGCCCAAAATAACTATTCCACGCGGACGAAGTCGCGGGCACAGCTACTAAAATATATATCCGATCCGGCTTTGAAATATAGGGGAAATACCTCACAAGTACCCTAGATAAAAAATAACGTATTTAACAATAATAAATGTAAATTGGAGGAAGGAGTCAGAAACAGTATATTTTCTGACTACTTCACCTCATAACAGAGACAGGAACCTATACTTCCTTATACTATACGTCCGATACTTTACTGATAAATTAATGATCTCATTATTCAGGTTTCGAACCTGCATCTTCTGCGTGAGAAGCAAGCGTGAAACCCATTAGACCACGTAGCTACAAGCGTGTAGATATCAAGTAGAAATTAATATTGATTAATCAAGTTCTCTAGAAGTTGGAAAAAAATATACAAATAGGTTGTAAATGTGTTATTATTGCTACATATACCTTTTATAATATCCACACATTTTTTATACCTACCTAACAAAAGTTTATACATGTGAATCTCTTCTTTCATCTTTACATTTTTTTGTAAATTCTTAGATAATTGAAGTAGGGTTTGATGATCGTTATTACCACTGAAGACAAAATCACTACATGATAGGATAAATGATAATACCTGATAACATACTAACACTAAAAGTAGTACCTAATAATCGTGTAGATGTTATAAACTTAACCTCTAACCAACCCAACCCCATTTTGAGGCTTGGGATTTTGAATCTGATGCCATGAAAATAAAATTCAAAAATTTAAATGGAAAAATGACTGCGATTGCAATCATGGGTCGTTGAGGGGTTAAATAAACTAATGTCATGCTCCATTTACAATATCCATCGTTATATGATAGCAACACTGCCCTTTACCTGTAAACATTGATTTTTTTTCTTCCTCCGGACATATTTAATAGTAAAAACAGTTCAAAGTGATTTACCTCGGTCATAAACAAGCAGATACTGGAAACCTAACCTCAAACCTGTGTCCGAACCTGTGGACACAGAGAAGTACGAGTTTTCCAGGGAATACGAGGCTTTTCTAGGTAAATTTGTTGTTTTCCGTTAGTTCAAATGGCACCTACACATGTATCAATGTGCTTGATCAATGTTGGACTAAAACAAAGGAATTCAACAACATCTAACACCCTCACAATAGCACATATCAGCTGTCTGTAACTGTCAGTCAAATCACGTCAAGCAACTGACAACTACCAGTGTGGCCAGACAAAAAAAAAAAAAAATTGCGAGAATAACGTTCGAATACCTAAATAATACTCAGCCCGTATATTACGCTCGGTTACACGCAAACATCTAACATCTCACTGCTGTACGGCGGCGGAGCCTTTGATCTCGCAACCAGTTTATGCTGACCCATACCAGCAATGTAACACGCTCTCCGCTTTCTGCTAGCCTGGTACTCTTGAAGCCGCACGTACTTTCTTCTTCTTCTTCTTCTTATTCCGGCCTCTCAAACCGACAAGGGCAATGTCCTCTAACGTGCTGAAGTGTTCGCGCTGCAATAATTTACAGCCTGTAGACGTAACACAGCTTTTAAAAAACATAGTAGCTGTGCAAAAAGAACTGAGAGAGATCCAGGAAAAATATGCGACTGAAACCTCAAAGTACGTTACTGTGAAGGAGTTCGAGCTATTAAAAGCGGAGCTGAATAGCTTGAAAAAAACGACGTCTGCCTCTTCCAGCACCAGTAGTGTTTATAGCAATCCGCCTGACGTAAACATACGGAGAGGTGCATTTTGTGCTCAAGAAAGCTGGGAATATCAGCGCAATAGCGGCCCTATCGGTCTGTCACACATTAGCGCAAACAGATCATTGACCCCCCCACCTGAGACCAAAGTGACGAAACCGGAGAGTGTAGCAGGGGCAGCATGCACGCCATCCCCATCGTATGCGGAGATGGCACAGCATGCATCTATCCCGCCCACACCTACGCCTATTTCGCTCACACAAACACCTTCGCCCGGTGGTAATACGAAGCGGTTGGTTGAAGGCACAAACCAAAACTAAGTGGCACCGCAAGCGCAAACAAACAGCCGATATCGACTGCAGCGCAAGCAAAAGTTCCCACACCGGCACCAGTACCTCACAATGTGACTAACGCCAAGAACTTAAAGGAAGATGGTGGGGAGGGATGGACCAAAGTCACTAGGAAGCCACGAAGGCCCCGGTCGCTGGGCGGCACAGCAGGACCCACAATTACCACTCTTCGCGCGGTGGAGCGACAGCGGTTCTTCCATCTCTGGAATATGAGGTCGGGACTGGAGGAAGTTAGGGCATATTTACAGGAGTTGTGCTCACCCGAAACCGGCACCGTGGTAGAGTTGTCGACAAAGTGGGCGTACAAGTCCTTCAAAATAGGTGTTCCAGAGTCGCTTTTTGACACCTGCTTCTCCAAGGATGTGTGGCCTGTTGACGCCCGTATCAAGGAGTGGCTGCCCTTTCAGACCTACATTGAGCTCTACAAAAACAGTAAAAATAAATCACCGCCCCGCCCACCCCAATGAATATCTTGATATCCTTTATCAAAATGTCCGCGGTATCAAAACGCGGTTGGAGTTTTGGCGGCATAACCTGCTGGTGCTGGATCACCACCTCGTCGCCGCTACGGAGACGTTCCTAGACTCGTCGGTTGGAGATGCCGAGGTCACAGCGGGAGGCTGGAGCGTGCTGCGCCGGGACCGCGCTACCGCGTGCGGAGGCGTGCTGCTCGCCGCCCGCCCTGGCATCACACTGAGACGACGCCGCGACCTTGAAACGCCGAACGGTGTGAAGATCTCTGGGAGACTGTGACTGTTGGGGTAGTGACGGTTACCGTCTGTGTAGTTTACATAGATCCCAGCAGAAAGAAAAACAAGAAGAAAATCACCCAGGCGGATAAGGACGCCGAGTATATGAACTGGTTTTCGAAAACAGAGGAAAATGTAGCCCAAGTAAACGGTACATTAATTATTCTAGGAGACCTCAATTTGAACAGTGCATCAGTTGCAACACTTAACTATTATTGTTATTTTCTAAGTGTATGTGGTATGTATGAAACGAATGAAGTGAAGAATGATCATGATGGCGTGCTTGATGTGGTGTTACTGCCGGAGAGTGTGCGTGACGTAACTGTGCGCGCTTCCGTGTCAGGAAGCCTGGTGCCACGTACTGACGCCTACCACCCGCCTCTCGACGTCATTGTGCCCGTGTTGTATGCGCAGAGAGCTGGCCAGCGATCTGGCCGCTTGGATCCCAGCATCATTGGAGGTCGCAATTACTGGAACTTTGCCAAGGGCAATCACGCAGTCCTGTACGAACTCATGTGTAGCATATCTTGGGACAGTGTTCTCGAAGCTACTGATGTAGAGACGGCAGTCGGTCGCTTCTACGATTCCATTTACGGAGTCTTCAACAACTGTATCCCGAAGAAGACCAGACCAACCCAGCCTACAAGGCGATACCCGGTGTGGTTCACTGGTGATATAATAAGGGACTTGGCCACGAAGGCCATACTCCACCGTAAATGGAAAACGGGGAGGAGGCCGGCTGACTACGTCTCATTCAGCGAGCTAAGAGCCAACCTCAAGTGTCGCGTAGATACAGCCTACGCCAACCACATGAGTAGTATTGAAAGCAATATTAGACATAACCCACGCGCATTTTGGAAATATGTAAGTGGCCTACGATCGAAGGGTGGTTTCGAACCTCGGGTCACGCATCGGGGCCGGGAACACGTTGGAGAGGAAGCAGCAGCCGCATTTGCAAACTACTTCTCAGACGTTTTCCTCCCTGATGAGCCAGCGCTCGATCCAGATCTGGTAAACATTTCTGGTGACTCGTGCACTGCTAATCACATACAAGTTTCACATATTTCCAGTAAGGACATAAAGGAAGGGCTGAAGCAGCTAAGGCCAAGGAGCGCAATTGGACCGGACAACGTCCCTCCCTACTTTTTGAAGGCCTACAGCGATCAGCTTTTACCTTTGGGTCGGATATTCAATCTTGTTCTTGAACAAGGTAAGTACCCCACCAGCTGGAAGCTTTCTCGAGTCAGTCCTTTCCCCAAGACAAGTGACACTGCCTCCGTTGATCAATATCGACCTATTGCGATCCTGAGTTCATTGGCAAAACTGTTCGAGTCGATCATAAAAGACAAAATCAGTTCGCAGATTGCGCCTTATCTGAGCGACTCGCAACACGAATTCAGGAGTCGCCGCTCAGTTATCACCAACTTGCTGACTTTAGTCGAGATTGTGTCGAAGTGCATGGACAAGGGATGTCAGGTGGACGTCGCCTATATGGACTTTCGTAAGGCGTTCGACAGAGTCGATAATAATGTCCTAATGAAGAAGTTATGTGCCATTGGATTTGCCCCACGGCTGTTGGTTTTCTTCGCTGACTACCTCAATAACCGCCAGCAATATGTGTAACACGGCTGTTTTGAGTCCCAGCCGTACCATACATGGTCGGGCGTTAGCCAAGGGTCTATTCTCGGGCCGTTGTTATTTATCATTATGATAAATGACCTGGAATTAGAGCTTAAACACGCCAATTGCCTTCTGTATGCGGACGATCTGAAACTGATACTTCCCGTGAGTTCAGAGGATGATTGTAGTTTGCTGCAGGAAGATTTAGACGCGGTTCATAGGTGGAGTGTGAACAATAAACTCCTCTTCAATACTGCCAAGTGCTATGTAATGTCCTTTACGCGCTCCTCTCATCCTATAAGCGCGATATATACACTCGGTACGGAGTCTTTGACTCGAGTGTATTCGATTAGGGACCTCGGTGTTACGTTCGACCCTAAACTTACATTCCATGAGCACGTGAGCACATTGGCCAAGGAATGCTTCAAAAGATTGGGGTTTGTAATACGGAATAGTAAGGGATTCCATAACCTGGGTGTGGTCCAGCTTCTCTACATGACCCTAGTGAAAACCAAACTTGAATCTAGCTCGGTGGTTTGGAATCCGCATGAAAGCTCCTACATACTTTTGCTCGAGAAGGTACACAAAGCTTTCCTACGATACCTATATAAGCGGAAATTTGGATACTACCCTTATCTTTATCCATCCGCTTTTATATTGGGTATGCTCGGATACAACTCACTAGAGGTCAGACGTAACACCGAGCAGCTTCTGACTGTATTTCGATTGTTGCGAGGCGACAGTGACTGTGTCGCGCTTGTCGGTACGGTATGCGCGCTATACGTGCCCGACAGTTATCTCCGCGCGCGTAGGCACCAGCTGTTAGCGGGCGGCACGTACCGCACGGTGGCGCGCCAGTAGTCTCCCCTGGTGAGGGCGCGGGATAGCCTCAATGCTCTGCTGGCTGCTGCACCACTGACTGATCTGTTTGGTGATGAGTGGAGGCATATTGTGCGAGAATGTGGCAGGTTCTGCGAGATGAAGGAGTGAAAGTGTTGTCTTAGAAATATTATTATTATTATTTTTTGCATTGACATTTTAATTAAGTACCCTTGACATACCTAATAATGTTTAATACTATTTGAATTTGACCTAAAGTTAATGTTTAATGTGACTTGATATGTAGTATTTTCTACGAATTTGTACCCTTTGTTCCCTACCTGTGAAATCGACTTACCTGAATTGAAACTGTCATTGTATAACTATTAGACTTTGTACAGCGCATTGGGTGTATACCTGTTATGTTGTACATCGTAATTGTATATTAAATAAATAAATAAAATGATTCATATTCTCATTAGATACCTACAACATAGGTACTACGTGGTGACAACCAGATTAGTTTGGTTAGGTAGGCAGGAATACGTCATCTCACGTCAAATAGTCAATTATATAGGTACACATGGTAGGTGTACAAACGCATATATTCTGTAGGCGAAAGAGTAATTTAAGTTCCTACCTAGGTAGTTAATGGTTTTTTCACGCTACTGCTCGGAAATGAGCTTAGCTTATGTATTCAATGAATTTGTTGACGATCGGCCTTTCCCAGACCTCATGAAACAAAGTAAACTGATACCTCTGTTCAAGACGGGAGACAAGGGCGATCCTTCAGACCAATATGTGTTCTTTCGGTATGGTAGCCGAACCGAAGCCAACCGAACTTTGTAAGCTACATTTTGCGTTCTTAAACCCATCCTATTGAATTTTCACAAAATTTATATAGCCAGGTACTCTCAAGGTCTCTACAAATCCAACGACACCTCATTAGACAATCTCTCGAGCCGTTTGGAATGTAGTGGTTTTTTAAATAAAAAAATGCCCACATCTCCACTATTTTGAAAAAACTACAAAAACTGAATCGACAACAAATTATAATTTAATTACCGAAATCGCTCACAAAAACTCACAAGAATCAGTTGAGAAATGCGGCCTGTAGAGGGTAACATCCGGACATACGAAAGCATTTTGCCAAATCCTGATATGGAGACGATCGCTCGCTTCGCTCGCTCGGTCAAAATTATTTGAAAAAAATATTCTCCATCAAATGTAAATGTTGATCTGTATTCTGTACAATTGCTGATCCTTGTCTCGCCGAATGGAAAGACAGTAAATGGTGCCCTTTTCGCAAACTTTACCTAAATTGAGAAGACCACTGCGGATCAGCGGTTGTGGCGCTGCCTATCATTGTACCTATTTACCTATCTATCTATGTGTGAAGCCCCGGGATCGATCCCCGGCTGGGGGTAAGGAAAAAAAATCCTAGGTATTGGATGTTTATATGTGTGTGACATCGCTGTTTCTGGTTTCCACGACACAGGGTATCCTTGTACGGGCCAGAAGTAATTTATATGCATGTATGTAAATTTAAAAATAAATTGTGCGCTTGCCTTTGAGCTTAACATTGTATTTTTAATGCACTTCTTCAAAGTAAACCAGGTGGAAATCATTATTGTTTCGGTGGACTATTTCTGGACTATTTTTTGCCTCAAATTTCAAACTGAAAGTCGTAGGCGCTCCGAAGATATTTGATGATATCAAATGTTCAAGCTGTAATCCTCACCAAGATGTCTTAATAACTCTGGAATCGTTGAAGGACTATTTGATGATTAGATGAGGATTACAGCTTGACGTCAAGCTGTAATCCTCACCAACCTATAGCTATAACTTCGGAACTGTAAGAGGACTATTTTTCTTTCTTTGTGGACTATTTAGGACTATTTCTGGACTATTTTTTGGCAGTGTCAAATTTCATTTTCACGAAGTTTTCAACGGTGAGGATTATAGCTTGAAGGTCGCGTTTTTTATTGATTTCCGATAACCAAGTATTATTTTTGAATTTCAAACATGTAGATAGTATTTTTAATACCAACTTTTTGACGCTAAAATCATATCTATATATCTTTTAGATCTCTTGTTATAACTTTTTTTAGGTGAAAAACATATATTTAGCTTTTTTTGCATAGTTTTAAAATATAGAGAGTAAAGGAATTGGATGTTATCATAACTTATATTTTTTCGGGATTTGAAATGTGACTCCTTTATGAGTTATTAGCTTGCGCCCACAACTTAATCTGCGTGTACCACTAGGTATTATCATTCACCCAGAAAACATTACCCTTCTTCTGATGCATTTGGATACAAATGGTATTCTATACGTTAATCTAGCTCTTAAGATATATGTCAATTAAATTTCGTTCAAATCCGTTTAGCCGTTTTCGCGTGATTGATGTTCAAACACACAAATATACAAACATCTAATGATCGCTTCTTTAACTTTATAATATTACTAGCTTATGCCCGCAACTTACCTGCGTGTTACTAGCAAGTATTATTTATCGAGGAAACGAAACCCTCCTCCTAGTGCAGTCGAATAGAACGTATTCTATATGTTAATCTAGCTCATAAATTATATCTGTGCTAAATTCAATTCAAATACGTTCAACTGTTTTAGCGTAAATGAGGCACAAACACACAAACATCCAAACATCGCTACTATCACATTTATAATGTTAAAGTCGGATCAAGATAAAAGGTGCACTGGGCCAAACTAAATTCAACCTTATTAAGTCAGTGACAGAGACGCTGTCGTCACCTATCATCTTGACCCGACTATAGTTGGACTACCTGATGCCCGCAATTTCATCTGCGTATTCCTAGGAAGTATTATTTACCGAGATAACGTTACCCTCCTTCTGGTGCAGTCGGATAAAAAGTATCTTATATATTAATCTAGCTCATAAATATCTCTGTGCTAAATTTAATTCAAATCTATTGAGCCGATTTAGCGTAGTTGAGGCACAAACACACAAACATCCAAACACCTAAACATCGCTACTTTCACATTTATAATATTAGTTGGATATCGCTTCAAATATGCTGCCCTGATGTGAAAAAAGGACGGTTTTTCCGGTTAAACGGCAAATACGCTTTTCTCCTCCACGCAAATACCGACAAAAAAAAAACTAGCTAATCACCTAACTCAGAGTTATTTAACCCCTCCAGTGAGTAATTTTAAATGAGGCATCGCCATTTTGAACCTTATGCCAAAGAGCTTATGCCATGGTAATAAAACTCACAACCTTTAATGGGTTTTCATCCATAGGCCGGACGAACATGAGGGTTAAAGAACCATCCGATTCCAATTTTTTATTTACCTACAACATCTTTAACTAAGTAACCCTGAATCATCAAACGGCTCCGAGAATAGCAGTAAGAGGTCTATCATTGCAATCATCAATAATCGTCATCATTATCACTATCATACTGGGTGGCAGAGGCACCAACTTTATTCACTACTGTATTTCAGAATTCTCAACGAATCTTCGCCAAATTCTAAAGAAGCTATTTTATAGCTACTATAGAATGCCATAACCCATGTCCGGCCAAACACGTAGTATATAGAATAAAATATCAGTGCTTATTGTACAGATGCGCCACCCGAATATCACAAAAGATTGCTCTTATAAAAGACCACGTAGCAATGTTACGACTAATATGTATACCAACTGAGTTTTCGTTACAGAAAGGTGTTCAATATTTCAACGGTTTGTAATAGGGACGTCATCCTGAAGAACTTTACATCTCTATAAGTTTTAGGCTGAACAGCCGACCGATTAGTGTTTACCAAAGGTGCTCTGATCAAACTGGTTTAATAATAATAAAACGTTTATTTGAACACGAGTTGTTTACATTGTGTATCTTAGATATAAGAACTTACATGGTAGGTGGTTTTATGTTAAAGTTAATGCTTAAACACAATATTCATGAACCTTACAAGACACGTTATGATGATCAATAGCGATTAAACTAGGCCGAGCCTGTGTCTTAGACGCTAGTTCCTTCCATTTGGCTTTATATTAATGTTATTCATTTAGTTTCGCGATCCACCTTATTGTGGATAATTACAAAATTAAATTATAGATGTAAGGTTTGTGACATGGTCGGTTTTCTTTCAAAAGTACTACATTGTGAGTTCTACAACAATACATAGCTAGGATTTTAAATGCAAACTTCGACCAAAGTTTAGCTTACGCTTTAGTATGCACTTCGAATAATGATTAGATTAATGAGTATATTAAATTATTAATGGAAAGTTCTGAAAGTTGCAGTTTTAATTAAATTAGATAGAGATACAGTGTAAAACAATCATCAATTAATTTCATATTAATTTACAAACATGTTTTCAATTTCAGTATAGGTTTGTGTTTTTGCCCATTTAGTTATAACTTTTTTACATTCGTGATAGTTCAAGGGATATAAATTAAGAGTTTTATTCAACTTATTATATAACATGGGACCAACATAACATTGAAATTAATTTATAAAGCATGTTTTATATTGGACGGTTGGACAAACTGTACTCGTACTATAATTGTTGGTGTTTAGATAAGACTATATTTTTTATATACAGTTGTCTTACCGTTAAGACGTCACATTCACAGTAAAAATCAGCAGTAGGGTATCGAAAATGTTTAAACTTTATAACTTTCAGCATTGCGCGTTGTGCTCTCTCTAAAGTAATTAGATGAGTTATGCAGTATGAAAAAATTTACTCCGCTGGTGAAAGATAGACAGTTTTAATCAGGTCGTAGTCAGCGACGTGTCTAAGTTTCTAAGTTTAAAATATATATATATATATGTTTCCTCGTTGGCGCTGCCATTAGACCAATATATGGACACCAGGTCATTTTTTCATCTAGAATAGAATAGAATAGAATATCAATTTATTGACTGTAACAATACACATCACACAAGTTTAGGCCATATAGGCATTATAAGTATCTACACAGAGAAAATAAAAATACTAAATTAAATAATCATGGTTGTAAGTACACGGAAAAAAAAATACTACTACTTACTACCAAGTTAAGTTAGTAGTTCATCAGGTACCTTGTCGTTGCCATCATATGCACTCCAATTGTTATGTAAAGACTAGTATGTAGTGGTTTGCTCCGAACGTGAACTCGCGAGTGCTTTGGTAGGATTCTGTAGCGAAGATAACTATTTATTTATTTATTTATGTTGGTACACCAACAGATGTCACAGGTTTTCTTAATAAATTCAACAATCACTCTTTGTAGATGTTCGTCCACTTATAGGTAAACACATCTTGCATAGGTGTATAACATTACATCGTTAGAAATAATAATTAAGAATTTAGTTGGTGTAATTAACAATTGTGGATAAGATTTTAATAATTATAATAAAATAATTAAATAACAATGAGATCAAGTGAGTGGTCGACGCAAATAAGAATCGAGTTTAGATCTGAAGTGCTTAGTCCGTCACTGAATACAAACTAGACAGTATAAGTATATTGGCTCGCTCGTTCAATAAAATATTTAGCTTTGTTAGTATGTTTCGTCGTTTTTTCAGTATGATCAAATCATAAAACATATCGACCATACTAAGGAGTGTAAGCCAAATCACGCCAAAAATGACTTAGCGATATCGATAGATCATATGAAGGAGGCGGCTGATACTTCAGCGGATTATAGGCCTGATATTTACAAAAAAAAATGTGAAAGCTCTTTATGACAAAGGCATTCACCTAGTCTCTGAAGTACCTACGTTTGGCAAAGTTTAGTGCAGCTTATATTAACATAAACTGCATATGGACAAAACTATTTTTACGAAGCCAAGCGATGTTCAAGTTCCTGCCCAATTTAACAATTTTGAAGTGGCTGATTATGACTACGAGGATACTAGAATATTGGTGTTCAGTTCTGATGAAGCGAAACAGTTATTAGGAGAAGTTAAGGAATATTTCTGTGACGGCACGTTCAAAAGTGCACCCAAACCATTTAACCAGTTATTTATTATTTACGGTGATATGGGAAGTTCATTGCACAAAACCAATGTTGTTCCACTTATATTTGTCTTAATGAGCGACAAAAAAGTAAGCACGTATTTGGCTTTGTTTGATATGTTGCACGTCGAATTTCCCGAATGGAAGCCGGAAAAGATCCATCTAGACTTCGAAGTAGCAACTTCAAATGCTCTTAGAATTATTTTCCCGAATATCGAGATAAAAAAATGCTACTACCATTTTACAAATAGTTTGTCGCGAAAAGCTAGATTTATAGGCATAAAGACAAAGCGTATTGTAGGGTTGTGCAGCTCTCTTCCACTGTTGCCTGAGAGCCAAATAAAAGAGGGTTGGGGTTATATACAATTGCAATGTGCCGATCTGAATAACAACAAAATTAACGCATTTATGTCGTACATGAAGAGCACTTGGCTAAAAAGTGATGCATGCATAAGAGAGTGGTGTGTCAGCAACAAAGCCATTACACTAAACATGTCACAAAAAGCTATGATTCGGTGATAAACAGAAAAATTAACAAGAACTATGTTCACACTAAATAAATTACTCAATATTCTACGTGATGATATAACAGTAAAAGACCTAACTAAAAACAAAACAGCAAATTTAAGTCAAAACGAAAGAAAAAGACGATATAATTTTTAATGCACAGATGCAGCTACTTCATAACCAAATAACTGTAGGCCATTTTTTGGAAATTTTGCGTTGAAGTCGACATTTCTTAAAATAAATTATATTTTTATTCTTAAAAATGTATAGTCATTATTTCCCGACCTAGTAGTGTGACCAAGATTCCTGTGTTTTTATCATTTACTGTTGGTCACACCACGCAGGGTAACCACGACTAAAAAAATCCTCGTGGTCACCCTGGGGTGACAAAACGCGGATACCACGAGTTCGACGGGGATTTGAATGCGTTTTTGACGTCAACCTTCAGCAGCACTTCACCTCCCTGATTGGCAAGGAAGGTGCGAGCCGCGTGAACAGCGGCCTCGCAACCTGCCCTGCTGCCAAAGCCCAGCTTCGTCGGTTCGAATAAGTGTCCGATATCCGGTAAAATGTGCCTGCAACAGATCTTGGAAACTATCCGACTGATGGTGTTACCGACAGCGATGGGCCTTTATCCCCCGTCCTTCTTTTTTAGTGTACACAGGTTGGCCCCGTATAGTAAATTTGTAATGCCTTCATGCACCCTGCTGGAGAACATCAAATTTACGAGTTCGGTGATGTCTGACAAGAGGGTTTTACCGCTGAAGGGTTTCAGGAGAGTCAGGTGCCACCGCATCGCTGGAGATCAATAGGTTAGCGGCCCCCTTAATGTCGCCATCGCTTAGCTTAATTTCGACAGATTTTATAATGTTGCCGAGTGTAAATGGGCCTAAAGGGTTAGGATTGATTCTGAGGTTGGTGTTTTTACAATTGCTTTTTATTTTTTGTAGCAACCGGTAAGAAAAAGTCAGTAGCTGTTCCCAGCTCCGTTGATCATTCTGCAATGTCACTTGTCTGATCGTTTTGGACAGAGCGTTGGCTACAGATATTCTTGCGCCACGGGGAATTCGTTTTACTACGGGGATGTTCTTTTAAAATTTCGCTAGGTCTTTCCAAAGGTCTGAATTGTAGTTGGTAGGTTAATTTGGGGAAAGTGTAGGGACGAAGTGTGGGTTGTTTTCTGGATATTTTTACGCTTGTGCGCTTTCCCAATGTGAATTTTCAAACCTCTCTGTCCTATAAGGTAACGGGGCTGGGAACACTCCGGGCACTGCACGTTGCTCTCCAGGGACGAGGTGATGTGCTGGCTGCAGACGGCACTGACAGACGGGCCAGCTGACTGCGACATAGTGTTAGATATAGGTTTAACAGAAACCGAAAACAGGACATTATATTTACAAATACATAATAAATAGTAAAATGCAGGTAAAACTAATTATACAAAATTTGAATTGTCTCGGTGAAATTATACAAAATTTAAATTGTCTCTGTGTAACACTGTTTGTAGCTTAGGCATCCGTTGACCGCCACGTCTTCTGCTGCCCATGCGCACCGCGCCGCGCCGCACCGTGTCTGGTGGACTGCGCTCGTTGTTGGCCGGGGCTTCCACGGCCCCAGGCGCGACAAGTGGGCGAAGTATGGGAATCACGGAAAGAAACGAAATGGAACTACCTACTTAGCCAATGAATCCAGCCGACCAACTAAGGGAACACCACCATTCACTAAAACCCTCGTCACTATCACTATTTGTAAAAATGCACTGTTTAATGTGGTTTATATGGGTTATGGCTTCTATCGTGAGTAAAATTAATTAATTTATTTATTTATATACAAATAAAATTGTTTTACCATTGACCTTGACGTCTCGATTATATAAGGTCTTACTTACTTACTTTTATTTTGGATGAAAAACGAAAATGGATAATTATGGTATGTTAATGTTATGTTTGATGTAATTAACGATTTTATTCGGTTGGTATTTACAAACCTTTTTTTTTAATGCATTGCGCATGTAATTGTAAGTCACGTTTTTTTCATGTCGTATATTATTCACTAATTAATTGTTATGTTTGATGTACTTAACGATTTTATTCGGTTGGTTTTTCCACTCCTTTTTTTTTAATGCATGCGCGTGTAATGTATTAACGGTAAGTCACGTTTTTTCATGTCACTAAATTATTCACCAATAAGTTGCTACTGTTCATTCGCGAAGAGTTGATAACATTTTGAAAACTTAGTAATCTGTATGACAAGCATTGCATATTGTCCCCCACATACAATTTGGCGGTACGGGGCTAAGATTGATTGTCAATTTATAAAAATTGGCCAAGTAATAATAGCTAAGCAAGAGAGAGGATATACGTGTCTGGAAAATATCATATCCACATACAATAGAAAGAGAGAGATAAACTGTCAAATCCATACTCGTGTTTTTGGCCAATGGTGACCATTGACTTTCCCAAGTTTCACCAAATTTTCCCAAACAAACATTACTTTTTAAGTGGAAATCTTGTGTCACCTCTCACCTCACAAAAATGGGTTTAGAAACATTAATAGAAATGTGTTTTTTTTTTTCAATTATCAGCCAATTAGGTGTAGTTGGAAATATTGATTATCCTCACTTTTTTTTTTATTTAAAGTTGATTATATAAAGTCGTACTTGTGGGTATTATTTAGTTATTGTTTGGTTGCATATTGAAGCGCCACTGTCGTCGTCATGAATAAAATCATGTTGATTTACTTTGTGATCGCAGCTCTGCTGGCAATGACATCTGTGGATTCAGTAAGTTTCATCATAAAGTAATTATTTCCACACGAAAATCAAGATTTTTTTTTTTAATGTGAGGCATGCGTGATGCTATACGGATGGGTTTAATTCTAAGGCATCCGTCATCGGCGAGTTATGTTGTTATTGTTGTTTGAACGGCAAAATGAGTTAAATAGTAAGTTATTTATCGGCTAGTCCAGTGCGAATTGGCCTCTTTCTCGCGTCTCCCATTGCCGTACTCCACCAACTAACTGTCTGGAATGTAGACGAGCGAGTCTTGTAGAGTTTTCCAAGATTAGCCAATTGATATATCAAGAAGTTCTTGATATTTTACACTGACAATCCCATTATAGCCTGTAATCAAAGATTTGATTACAGGCTTTTTTTGATTTGATAACCTAACTAATTTGATTTAATTACCTAACTGAAATTTTAGTAATAACCAAACAGTTTTGTTACATACTCACAAACACATTGTAGCCTGTAATGAAACATATGGTTACCAATAACCTTATTGAAACTTTGCTGATAACGAAACAGATTTCTACTTACTAATAACCACCACTAGGTGAGCAGGAGGTTTTTAACTTAGCCAACAGTAACATCAAACTATGTAATTATTAAAAGTTTTACACAGAATCGATATTTTTTATATGTAGTTAGATTAAATAAAATCAAATGGTGACGTTAGTTGAATAAACTATTAGATTATTTATTTTTAATTTATTTATAAAAATAAACCTGATTTTGTTATAAGTAAGTCATAGTTCGCAAGTTTTTAAAATAGGGCTTAGTAGTAACAAAACTTTTGGTTACTGGTAAATTAACATTTTTTCAGTGTGTCGAAATTAACCGGTGAAATGCGCATTGGACATTTACATACCCCCTTTTGAAAAGCAGCGCCCGGACCAGGCAGAAAAAAAAATTACCGCAATTGGCATGTGCCCGGTCCGGGCAGGATTCGCGCGCGCTTACTAAACGTTTTTTTTTGTACAGATTGTAACGTTTTACAGCCCTAGCGGTATTTTTATCGGGTTTACCATAGACAAACTATAGTTTGAAGCCAGCCTAAGCTATTCTGTGGTTTTCATTAAAAAAGTTTAGAATACTTTTTTGTGGGGCGTTTTTTTTTCGTACCACTCTTATGTTTACGTTTTCTTTGGGTTTTTATATGAATTTATACTTGCATTTGGGCTGTTGGAATCAAAGTGTTGTATAGATTTTACTAAAAGAGAAACTGAATGATAAAGTTTTATATTTTCGCATTTATGTTTTTTTTTTTGTAAAATGGGGTTCGCAATATATATTCTTTGCCATTATTTTTTATAAATTCTCATTGAATAACAAAAAAAAATGGAAATAAAAATTGTTAGCTTAGCTCAACAAAAATATAAAAAATAATACAGTCTTATAAGCTTTCAATACAAAAAAACGCGGAATTTGCATTTTATTCGCAGCTATCTTGCCACTTAGCGTGTTTTCGCCAAAATGGCTCCGCCAACTAAAGGGACTCATAACCGACTTTAGAAAAGAAAAAAAGCACAACGAGCAACTCTAGACAACTCTAGACTACTACTCTAGACAATAATGCTTGAATTTACTCACAAAAATAATTAAACGAAAACGAATACTTTTCGGGGGTTACACTGTTTTATAAGATTGTATTGAATATTGAAAAAGTTAGCGTTGCAATGATATTAGTGTGGCTACTTTTATACTCCATGGATGTCACCAGGTGCATTCATACATTTTTATGTGGTATTGAAGGAAAATGCAGTATATAGTAATTCCACTCGTTAATAGTGATTTAATCTGAAAATTGTAATCTGGATGTACTTATCTTTCTACTGTAGGTTTTGAAAGGAATTTCACGAATAACACTACAGTTGACGCAATTTGCTATGGGTTCGGTATAGATTTTGGTCACTGTTTTTCGAGAAACAAATTTCATATTTAAGACCTTCTGTATATGCTCTTTACACCTAGCCATACATAATTTTAATGGTCGCTTGGTAATTTTACGACATTGTCCATTGACGCTAGTTAACGGGGTTTGAAAGGTATGAGGAAACTAAACTAAACTCAATATAAATCAACCTTAATCCCTTTAGCTAAAAAGAGTATGCAACGCACTCAAACACATTCTAATTCAGTAGGTTTAACGTTTTTATTTGAACAATCGCAGGCTGCGAGTCCGGAGAAGGGTATTATATATGTAAGTAACAACTTATGATAGTTAGTTCTTCGCTCATAGTTTTTTAGTGTTTTTATGTAATACTGTTATAATAAAACAAAACCGGCCAGGTGCGAGTCGGACTCTTGATAAATCAATCTGAAGGATTCCTTACCCCTGATAAATCAATCTGGTCTGTCCTTAATTGTGCCCCCCTTATTTGAACCATACATTTGACAATAATTTCCCCATAATATTTTTTGGCTGCGCACGGATGGACGGACACACGAGTCATCCTGTAATGGTTCCGTTTTCCCTTTGTCATGTTTTCCTTTCATAGTTACTAGTTCATTAACTTGACCAATGAAAAATATTCTTAATAGTTCTGATCGTACCTGAAAGTGCTTTGAAAATTAAAAATTAGGCTCTTGACTTCCTATATAAATTATGGTTAATGTAACTAGTTATATTATTTTTGCTAGTATTAAGAGCTTTGATAAAAGTTGTTACTTTACTAATATATTTATTAAAATTTTAGGAGAAAAATCTCGAGGTGAGTAGTGATGGCCGAAACAGCCAATAGAAAGATATTTTAAGTGATTTTCTCTAAAAAAAAATGTTTATACCTACATATTCATATTTTTTTGCTTTTTATGAAAAACAACAGGCGTCGCCTCTTTTAAGGTAAGTCTTAGTAACTAACATATATACAGGCTGACTTTATTAAAAGTTGAACGAATTTTAGGTTTATTTCAGGTAAACATACAACGTTGTCCAAACACCGTGGAGCGGATTAATTAATGAATCCACAATTACCAAGAGATTTGTATTCTTCGTTTTACTCCGAATAAACGGCCCCAGGTGTTCGGCGTGAACAGTGTGGAAGGGGACATCCACCTTGGGTATTGGATGGAGTTCGCCTTTCTTTGCGCCTGATGGTGTTTTATAATGTGCTCATCCCAAACATGAAGATACATATTTCTTGATAAATTTGCGCATTTTGGGAAACCAAAAGTACGAACGAACTCTTTCAAGGGTTTTGTCGAAGCCAAAATGTCCGACATCGTCATTGTTGGCCTTTAACAGCTGCCAACGAACACCCCTCGGTACAACCCATCTCTCAGTTTTCTCATCTATTACTCTGAATACACGACCGTTTTTAATTTTAAATTCCTTACGAATTGACGCAATCTTGGCTGTCTCTGGATCTTCAAGGATTTCTTTAATGCGCTTCACCTCTGAATCACCAGATTGTACGGTAGTTATCCAATCCTCAGATTTGATTGTCAGAATGTCAAGAGTGTGCACCTCGCAGCTAGCCTCGATAGGGTTCCGCCTCAAACAATCGACGTGCGCCATCTTATCCCCAGGACGATATTCGATAGAACAGTCGAATTCTAGGAATTGTATCCATCATCTGGAAATTCGTGGAATAAGATATCGCTTTGTAAAAGTCGACCGCAGCGCGTGACAATCCGAAAATATCGTAAACTTTATGCCAATTTGGTAAACTCTGAATTCGTTAAGGGGACTTATGACGGCTAGCGTTTCCAACTCAAAAGAGTGGAGCTTTTGTTCGTCAACGGTCGTCTGGCGACTGAAATATGCTACCGGCCTGAAGGGCATAGAACCGGTTCTCTGCAGTAATATGCCGGCTAAGCCCATTTGACTGGCATCGGTATGTAACTGGGTTTCGGCCGTAGGACCATAAAGTGCTTGAATCGGTCGGTTCATAAGGCTTTCCTTTAGACTATCAAAAGCTGTGGCCTCTACGTCGGTCCATCGCCATTTAGTATCCTTTCTCGGGAGATTCGTCAGTGGTCGCGCTATGGACGCAAAACCTCGAACAAATCTCCTGAAAAAGCTTGCCAGACCTAAGAACCTTCGGACTTCATGTTGGTTAATTGGAGCCTCAAAACGTGAAATCGCGAGAGTCTTCTGGGAGCCAGGCTTAATTTCTTCCTTGCTTATCTCGAAACCAAGAAAGTCAATGGACTCCTTAAAAAAATGGCATTTCTCCATTTTCAAAGTCAATCCGCTGTCCTTAAGGGCTAAAAGTACCTCCTTCAGACGAGCCAATCCTTCGTCGATAGAGCTGGAGGGTATGAGGATGTCGTCCATGTAGACGATAATATGTCTAATTTTAGCTTTATTTAGGACCTTGTGGATCAACCGCTAAAAACAGCAGATGCATTTGCCAGACCGAACGGCATACGAGTATACTCGTACTGCCCGTCCGGCGTGACAAACGCTGTTTTTTCTATCGAGTCTTCAGCGATAGGTATCTGGTGATAGCCAGATGCTAGATGCAGTGTCGTAAAAAGATTTTGTCCAGACAATTGGTCCAGAAGGTGCTCTACTCTTGGGAGCGGATAGTGGTCCCTTTTAGTCTTATTATTGAGCGCGCGATAATCAACGCAAAGGCGCACCCCACCGTTTTTTGTGGACCAAGACTATAGGGCTAGCATATGGTGAGCTAGATTCACGAACTATTCCGGCCTCAACCATTTCGTCTATCATGCTCTGGACCTTCTTGCGCTCACTGAATGATAATTTGTATGGTCGATAAACCACGGGGTCAGAGTCTTTTAGTTGAATGACCATCTCTGTTTCAGTTGTGTAACCTAAGTCATGCATTCCGCTTGAAAAACATTTTTTGAAGCTACCTAATAGATCTTCCAGCCTTTGTTTTGACTCTAATGACAGTTGATCACCGCAACTTAAGGGGACCGTCGTGCATTTATCGTTTTCCATCACAATGTTTACTTTTAACCCATCATCTACGACACATGCACGTATAACGTCAGCTCGTGCGCACGGTACTGCGCGGTCGTGTTGTCTCGTGTGTGACGCTGGCATCAGCGGCTACGGAAGTAAACATGTCTTCCAACGTACTCAGTCAGCTCGTGCGCACGGTACTGCGCGGTCGTGTTGTCTCGTGTGTGACGCTGGCATCAGCGGCTACGGAAGTAAACATGTCTTCCAACGTACTTAAATGTGACAAATGTAATATCGTCATTAACGAAGTTCTCGCATTCGTGCAAAATAAGTGTGATGTTATGGACGAGGAAAGCCTTGTTCGTCTGTGTACATCGGCTTTCACAGCGGAGGAAATTGTCACCGCAAAAGCACTTCTTTTTGACTCAGCGTCAAAGAAAAAGACATCAAGAAGAAAGGAAGGCAAGTCTAATCGTGACATGGATGACATTATATGTCTAATCAAGGAATCAGATCCTGAACATCTGCCTATCTTCGTGGCAAAGCAGCTTCAAAAATTACCGCCGGTCACCTTTGACCACATCGATGTGTCGAGGCTTCTAAAAGACATAATTGTAATTCAAAGTGAATTGAGAAACATCCAGGAAAGTTTCTCGCAGGAAAAACAATTTGCAACCGTTGACCAGATAGACCTGTTGAAAATTGAAATTGAGAAACTCAAGTCTGTTCAGAATAAGGATTATGGAACTAATATCAATACGAAGAGAGGCGGATATTGCTTGCAAGATAGCTTTAACTTCAATAGCGGACCGACGGGTCTGTTACTATTTGAAAAAGAGACGCCTGTTTGTGCAAAGGGTGGCGGCGGCGGTGAGGTGTCAGTAAGGGTGAATTCTTCCGAGGCCGAGTCTAACCACTGCGTATCGCGCTCTTGCGTACACACTGAAGCTGATATTCCCATCTCGCTCTTAAAATCAGCTGAGGCAACCAGCTGTGATCACAAAATGAATGATTCACAAGTACCCGGTTCTAATGTCTCGCTTTTATCAAATAGGACGCTAGACAAGCATGCGACTATGGCTGACGCGGTACCGGACCATACCTCAATGACCCGATCTTACGCGAATATTGTGTCCACGCCGTGTGACAAAAAGGAAAGCGATGAGGGATGGGTAAAAGTTGAGAGAAAGCAGAAGAAAATGGGGTTTTCTGGCAGAAGAGGTACAGCTCTTGTGAGCCCGACGTGTAAATTTAAAGCAGCGGATGTGACAGTTCCTCTTTTTATCTACAACGTATCAAAAGAGTCTACGCCGGAAGCCGTTGCGGACTATATCATGAATATTACTAAAATAACAGTTCATCCACAGAAAATACACATGAAAACGCCAAATAGTTCTGATTCATATAAAATACAGGTGCCGAGGCAGAAGTTAGCGCTTTTTGATAATAATAAATTATGGCCAGATGGCATCTTCTTCAGAAGATTTTATATGTTTAAAACACGATAGGAACGTCATACTCTCAACCTTTAATTGTAAAGGTGTGATCAGATCGACAGAGTGTGTGCGAAGACTATGCAAAACTGCCGATGTCATTGCCCTTCAAGAGACATGGTTATGGCCACATGAGTTACCCAATCTTGGAAGTTTGCATGAGGACTTTGCATACACGGGCAAGTCAGCCATCGATACGTCTGTTGGAATCATTCGTGGACGACCATACGGCGGGGTGGCCCTGTTGTGGAGGAAAACCGCTTTCCAATCAGTGTCGGTTATTTCCTGTAACAGTGATCGCATAGTGGCTATAAAAATATTGAATAATAACCGTTCATTTTTAATATTCTCCGTTTACATGCCATTTGATAACAATAAAAGTGACAGTTTAATAGAGTTTAGTCATTGTGTTAGTGAAATAACTGCAATAATTGATTCTGAAGGCGTGGAATCAGTCATTATATTAGGGGACTTTAACGCGCACCCGGGAGAACGTTTCCACAGAGAGTTGCTGAGTACATGCGCCGAGCAAACATGGTCGTGTATTGACGGTGAACTCCTACCTAGTGATACGCACACATTTGTTTGCCAAGCCAGCGGCTCCCGACGTTGGTTAGACCATTGCATAGTGACGACTGCGGCGAAAAGGTTGTTTATAAATGCGTCAGTGTTGTATGGGGTATACCTATCTGATCACTATCCTATTGTTTTTGAATGTGATATCACTGTGATAAATCAAAAATTAACTACTTCCTATGTGTACTGCGATAAAGTGAGATGGGGAGAAAGAGATAAGAATCAAATTGCGAAATATTATGAATATTGTAACGACATGCTAAAGGTAATCGATTTCCCCCCAGAATGCACTGAATGTTCTGTTAAATTGTGTCACAATACTTATCATTGTACATTGTTGAATAATATGTATAATAGTGTGATAAATATTCTCAGAGAGGGTGCGAAATGTACGTACATAGGTAGGGATATGGTGAGGAGTCATAGGTATATAACAGGCTGGAATAAACATGTCAGTGACGCACACGGGGAGGCCCGGCTATGCTATCAGATGTGGTTATTGTGTGGTAAAACTACATCTGGGAGTGTTTTTCGTCAAATGTGTGAGTCCAGAAAACATTTTAAAGCTAAATTAAAGTTCTGTTTAAATAATGAGCAACAAATTAAGATGGATATGCTTGCAAAAACACACTCAGAAAAATTGTTTGGAAAGTTTTGGAAGTCGACCAATAAACTAAATGCAAAGACGGGTCTGCCCGTGAGCGTGGCTGGATTGAATGAGCCTACTGCCATAGCGAACTTGTTTCGACAGCACTTTACTGTGAAATCACTGTTGCCACGCGAGCAACGCGTGACCGAGGCTGAGACCAGTGGCGGGGGGACACCCACCATGTTTAACGCTAAACAAGTGGAAGCCATCATTAGAGGCATGGTAAGAGGTAAGTCTCCGGGTCATGATGGTCTCAGCATCGAGCACCTTAAGCTGGCGGGACCCCACTTACCAAGAGTCCTCTCCTTATTTTTTAACTTATGTGTTAGTCATAGTTATCTGCCACAGGCCTTGATGCATACTGTTGTCGTACCTATCATAAAGAGTAAGACTGGGGACGCCTCTGACGTGTCCAATTACAGGCCTATATCCCTGGCTACAGTTGTTGCAAAGGTATTGGACAGTTTGCTTGACAAGCAGTTGGCTGAACATGTACAACTCCACGACGCTCAATTCGGCTTTAGGCCGGGACTGTCGACGGAGAGCGCCATACTGTGCCTCAAGCAAACTGTCCAGTACTATACCATTAGGAAAACGCCGGTGTTCGCCTGCTTTTTGGATCTGTCAAAGGCGTTCGATCTTGTGTCGTATGACGTAATATGGGGTAAGCTGCGTGAGGATACAACGGTGCCGTCTGACATTGTATCATTATTTAGGTACTGGTATGATCATCAGAGGAACAGCGTACGATGGGCTAGCGCTTACTCGGAAGAGTATGGGCTGGAATGCGGGGTGAGGCAGGGGGGGTTGAGCTCACCGCGGCTCTTCAACCTATATATGAACCGACTGATCGGTGAGCTCAGCGGCGCCAATGTTGGTTGTCATATTGATGGTGTTTGTATGAACAACATCAGTTATGCCGATGACATGGTGCTGCTGAGCCCGTCGGTTAGTGCTCTTAGGAAGCTCCTGGCAATGTGTGAGTCCTATGCGGTGGCCCATGGGCTCAGGTATAATGCAAAGAAGAGTGAGCTTATGGTTTTTAAATCAGGCTCTAAAACCTACCATAATCTGCCTGAAGTCTCACTCTGTGGCACTCCTCTATGTAGGGTACAGAAGTTCAAATACCTGGGCCACTGGGTCACTGATGATCTTAAAGATAATATGGACATTGAGAGGGAACGCAGGTCGCTGGCTGTCCGCTGTAATATGCTGGCCCGAAGGTTCGCTAGGTGTACGAAAGCAGTTAAAATCACGCTTTTTAAAGCATACTGTCAGTCATTTTACACCTGCAGCCTTTGGGTTGACTTTAAGCAGCGGGCATATAGCGACCTGCGGGTCCAGTATAATAACGCTTTCAGGGTTCTGCTGCGGCTGCCGCGGTTCTGCAGTGCCTCTGGCATGTTTGCGGAGGCGCGTACGGATGACTTTTACGCTATAATGAGAAAACGAAGCGCATCCATGCTGGCTCGCCTCCGCGGCAGCACCAACAGAATCCTGAGCGTATTTATAGACCGGTGGGACTCCCCAATGTTGAGTCGTTGGGTGCAGCTCCACACTACGAGATGAGATGCTCGCGTGTGTGTGTATTTTATTTTAATTTTATGTTTGTTACTAACTCTAGACTTTAAGATATTGTTACTAACACTATGGACTAAACGGTCTGAAATAAATGAATATTGAATTGAATTGAATTGAATAACCTACATATCCTTTGGCAAGGTCACGGACTCGGATCCTAAGCTGCGTACTAGTATATTACATTCGCCGTTAGAAACCAGATATTCGCAAGGTATTAGATAATATTCGCTGTTTGGCAAACCTCTGACAGTACCAGGTACGTACATACTGCTATTATCAATATCGTTGGTCTAGGTGTGTACAGTCTTAAACTCTCCTACACCTAATCCAGTACCGCGAGTAGAAATCAGATGAACTTTTAATCCTTGGTCTTTCTTTTTTTGAAATAGGGCGCTCGGTGAACCTGTGGCCAAGTACGACAGGGTAGTTAATTAACTAGTCGTCTACTACAAGGATCTCTACATCCCTTTCCATTACATTTTGCACCTCTATCGTTGCGTGAAATCCCTTTCGGAAGATATGGCATATTACCCAACCCGCGTAGTAACGGGCCATCAACCACGGACCACTTTAGACCTAGATGCAAAGCATCAGAGTGACGAATTAATGTTGCTTCGCTACCCGAATCAATCAGACTCAAAATGGTTTGGTTATTAATCTGTATTGGTAATTTGTACTTGTTGGTCTTATTACTTGAAGTTAGTATGTCGCTTATATGCTTAACATTAGTGATTGGTCTAGATTGAGTGGAATCATCTTTGCCATGCAATAATACCTTTAGCACAGCTTTTTCCTTTGTAACTGTATTGGAAATTTTCTTTCTGCGACAGTCAGACTCGGTATGGCCCATTAGACTACAGGGGCTACATTTAATCAGTGGTTTTGGACATTTAAAACTCGGATGACCCTTTTGTTTGCAATTAAAACAAATTTGCCTGAGCTTGTGAACCTGATTTTGATGTGCCAGGAAAATCGTCTTTCTTAGGTCGGAGAGGTGGGTTAGGATAACGCCTATCCTTCCTATCACTATTGTCATGAACGGTTTTGAAGAACTCTAGAACTTGTTCTGGTTTTTGGAATTTTGCTGCCTTCGCACCTACTCTGACTCCCCTATCATCTACTCCATGTATCACACAATCTACGGCATTTGGACCAAAAATTTTGCAGCGGTTTAACATGTTAATCTTTGCGTAATAATATATCTCCAACGATTCAGCAAAGCGGCTCCGCTTCCTAAGCATTTTTGTTAATAAGTCTGCATAATTTTCAGTGGACGGAAATGAATCTTTCAGTAACTGATTCCATTTAAGCCACGATCGTTTCAAGGATGGAAGTCCCTGATACCATAGTTTCGCATGACTGGTCAATTTGGGCAGGGTATAATGGATGATCTGTTTGTCAGACCATTGGTAAATATCCGCGCACTCATCTATTTTGTTTTGCCACGTGTCAATAGTTTATTCTTTTAAAAGGGGATCAAATTCGGGATAACGTTATTCATGTGAGATGGGAAAGTTTCACGTTCACTGGATTTGTTCTGTATTAGCTTTAAAAACTGGTCAAAGAATTTGGATGCTGGATCCTACATTGAGTTATCATGGGGCTCACTGTTTCCTTGCTTTGGTGCATCCTCTCTCTCGTAGCGACGTTTCTTCTCTCTTGCCAACTGGCTCTCCAAAACTGCTAATCGCTGTCGCTGGGTTTCGTATTCTTCTTCCTTCTCACGTTTTCTTCTAAGGCGGCTCCTGCTGCGACTTCGACTATGTGCGCGGGTATGGTTAGTGGCCTCTTTGTGGTAGCTGCGGCTGGGTCTTGGTTTCTCCATGGCTAGTGGTACCTCACCATCACCAAACCGACCAAGTTCACGTAAAGGGCTGCGACTGCGTGCACTCGTTCGACGATCTTGCAGGTTCTCCTCGTAGATTCGGCTTCGTCTGGTTGCATGGTGCTCCGGAGTGTGCAAGCGACGTGGCCCTCGTCCCATTGAGCAGATGATGCTCTTGCTGCGGCTTCTACTGCACCGCTTATTGCTGTCCCCATCACGCTCCATCAGATCAACCTTGGAAATAAAACACGTTGTGGTTAGGATTGTCTTAAAATGTTTTCTTTTGTGTTGTTTCTCTTTGCGTCTACTTAAGCCAGCAGGGCTGTACCAGTATAAATAGACACGATTCGGGATAAAGGATTAAAATTAATTGTTATTCCGGAAGTTTTCACGAGTACTAGAGTATAATTTCGTGTTATAATCATGACATAAGGTTTTTCTTTTAACACATACCATTAGCAAAATGAAATCGTAATAATCCGTCATATGTTGTCTTAGATAAAAAATAAAACAGTTTTGAGTTGCGTCTAATACACAGTAAGGTAGTAACAGAATAATAATTGAGTAATATAATAGGATTGCTAAGATTATTAAAGATTCTTTTTTGCCGTGACACGAAAATAACATTAATTATGGCTATTAAGCTAATAAGCATAGAATATAGCATATAGCTAATAGCATAGAATAATTCATAGAGTAATACCAACGCTATTCAATTATAATAGGATTAGCAAGATTATTTCTGACTTGGACACTCACTGCACCTTTGGTTTACATAATTATTATTTACGCACTTGGCACCAGAAATGTTTTTGATTCCAGCTTTGTAAAATACTCACTAATAGCATACCTGGATTACTTTCTAATAATAAGATAGGATTGCTAAGATTATTTTGGATTTTGATTGTCAGACATAACCCATATTACTGGATACTCAATTGCTTTTATTATTTATGATAGTTACTTGACATCAGAAATATTATTAATTTTGGCTTCGTAAAATGTTTCATAACACCATACCACAATCATATCTAATTGATTTAGTAGGATTGCTAAGATTATTTCAGATTAAATCACGAATACACAGCATAAAGTAAAAAAAAACATACCATTTCAATGTGTGGGCGCGTTTGTCCCGCTTCTGAAGGCTGGTGAAGCGATCCCACTGAAGGCTGCCTTCAGTGGGATCGCTTCACCAGTAAAACACTTGTTTAACTTTGGTTATTAATATAATGTTATTTCAACAATAATCGGACAGAGTTTCCACGTAGGATCTAACCTCGACAACGCTCTAAACAAGTCTGCGCGCTTGGATTAAATGGTGGCCATATTTATGCCCGACAGCTGTCACTGCCATGAGTCATTTGTTTGGTGAATATCCAAACAAATGTTCCTTTAATAATTATGCATTTATAAATCAAGTGCAATTAAATAAAGTACGATTAAATAATTTGTAAATAATAACAATATGATAACTGCTAAATGTATAAGGTACCCAACCCATGCAAGTGACATTACTAAGATAACTATTACAAGAGGATAAACGTACCTTCTATCTGGTATCTCACACTTGATTGGTCGACTGACGAGTAAATGAAAAAAATTAAATAATCGGTAATGTGGCTGGCCGCCATGTCAATTTGGCTTTTTGTAGCCCTATTTTTGGCTATTGAGAGGGTTAATTGCCTTAACAATAGTGCCTCATCACTACAACACTATTTAATAGTATGGAAGCAGCATCCGCCGGAGATAAATCTTCCTACTGGAAGATATGTTGTGGTCTTGTGGTATTGGTTGGTAGGTATGGGAGAAGCAGATGACGATGACGGCCGCGTATAGACACAGTTGAGTGAGACTAACGCGCCTCACGACGCCGTTACCGCCGCTCATTCGGTACGATAGGGGGCGTCGTTGTGCCGGTCGCATGCACGTCGCTGTTCGGTGTAAACTTACACCATGACATTGCGGTGTTGATTGGCCCGCCCGCCAAGTTTTTTGACGAATATAATAATAATACCTTGGACACTATTTACACACATTGATCTAGCCCCAAACTAGGATTTCCTGTATCTTGGGTACTAGACAACGATACACATACTTATATAGATAAATATTATGCTTGGATAGATAAACAACCATGACTAGGGAACAAACATCCGTTCTCATCAAACAAATATTTGGCCCCACCAGGACTCGAAGCCGGGACCCTTGGCTTCGTAGGCAGCGTCACTGCCGACTCGGCGATTCGGGTCATCAATTGACATAAAAAGTGGCTCATATTGACATAAAAATGGCTCATAACTACACAATTTTTTAATTGCAGGGTATCAGCAGACTTCACAGGATTGGCCAGTTTGGACGATTGGAAAAAGGATAAAAAGGATGATGGGAAAAAGGTTATATAATTGTTTTGATAGATTACAGGATAGTGGACAGGATACATTAAAGAACAGGTAGACCTATGTGCACAACGTTAACTATTTAAATAATAAAGTACTTTCCAATATGTACATAAATACAAAATATCAAGACAAATAGATAAAATTATACTACAAAATACACATCAATCTAACACACTTATATACATCCATTATGGAAGAGAAAAATGGTGTTCTTTTAAGCGACTTTTAAAAATAACTAGTCTCTCTTCTCTCTACTCGCTTTCGCTATATATGATAGTTCATCTACACACGTATCATAAACCCTCTTTACTGCGTTCAAAAACCGCACGTTACGATCAGCATTATGTTAAACTACTTGGTAAAAACTCGTTTCGTATCTGGAAAACTACACATAATGGTCATTATGTGTAGTTTTTCTACATATAATGACATTCAAATTTCGAACGCCGATGCCCACCCGCTTGCCGTCCCTAGTTTGTCTGTGTAGTTGGTACTGACATTCAAATTTCGAACGCCGACGCCCGTCTGCGTGAAGTTGGTACTAAAGAACAAGCTAAACAATTGCAGAACCACAATGCCGGTCAAACATGCGGTTCCTGAACACATCAAAGAGAGCTTATGATATGTGTGTAGATAAACTAGTGTATGTAACTGTACATAATTAGGCATTATGCAGCAGTCACATAAACCACTATTTTAGTAAGGGTGATATTTAGCGTAAATTTAAAGTGGCGAGAAAATATATTTTGTATGCTTATCAATTAAGGAGATACGGATCTACACCTTCAGGATGGAAAGGAGTGGGTGGCAAGTTGTGATGCAGTAAAGTAATTAAATTATTATTAATTTATATTTTTTTTTTTCACTTATAGGACAAACCAGTGTCCACAACAACTAACAAACCAGTGTCTTCCACTGGCAAACCAGTGTCTTCCACTGGCAAACCAGTGTCTTCCACTGGGTAAATATTAGCAACTGAGTAACAACGAGTTAAACGTGAATTCGATATATACAAAATTAAAGTGTGTTGAAATAATAATAAAAATAAAACACTTTTATTTTCCTTGAAATTTTTACCCACGACGGAACGGAGATGGTATATGCGTTTGGGGTGAGAGGATGTTTGTGCAAACCAATGTTGCCATTTTTCTTAAAAACTACTATTCAGATTTTGATGCAGTTTTCAGTGATGGGTTCGGGTTTCATAGGTGCATGTTCTTAGATAGGTGTTACGGTGACAACTCACCAGGGGCCGCTGCAGTAAACATTTATTTGTGCAAAATCACAACTACGAGTCCGATTTTGATGCCGTTTTTCAGTGATGAGTACTGGTTTGATTGTTGCATGTTCTTAGAAAGGTGTTACGGTGACAACTCACCAGGGGACGCTGCGGTAAACCTTTGTTTGTGTAAAACTAAAACTATTCGTTTGATTCTGATGCGTTTTTTTTTGTAATGGGTTTGTGGTTGATTAGTGAGGGTTCATAAATAGGTGTTACGGTAGGAACTCACTAGGGGGCACTGCAGTGATATTGTTTATATCAGCTACTAAATATTAAAGAAACTCGATAGAACATTTTTCTAGGGGGCACTGCAGTGATATAGTTTATATTAGCTATTAAATATTAAAGAAACTCGATAGAACTTTCTTGATAACATTACAGTGAGGCCTCACTTGTGCGCTGCATTGCGTCGCATCGTCGATTTCTCATAATTTTGACAAGGCATGTCACTGTCAAATATTTGGAAAAAGTCGAGGACAAATGGGGCCTCCCCCTCAGTGAACCAAGTATTTATGTTGGAAAGAGAGCAAAAGACGATGGTTACTTTATGGACTTTCCTCTGTGTCCTCGGTTTGCGCCCGGCGACGTGTAGTTTGTCTCAATCGCTCTAATTCTTCCAACGCTATGCTGTTATGTGGGCTGTTAAAAAGTTTTTTTGATCTAGATCGGTAATTACTACGCCGTCTACAGTTCGTACTCTACTAAGCGCCACATAAGCTTGACCTTTGGCGAATGTGTTTGGTCCAAAATATAAAAATCTAAAAGTAAGAAAACATGGAGAGATCCCGACAACTTAGCCTACTACTTATTTTAATTAACCCAATAAATCCAAGACGAAGTGCGAAAAATATTAAACAAAAAATCAGAACCAAAAATCAATACTCGTGAATTAAGCTAATGATGTAATGTAGAGGGATATTCCAATTAACCTTACCTAACCTACTTACTTATTCACATGAAAATAAACATTAAATAATTAATGCTACATCTATTACAAACACAACCAAAACTATTACAAATACAACCTAATTTAACAATAATTTGGTAAAACCGAAACTATAGCACACTATATTATACATATAAATATGAAGTAGAATTTACATAATACCTATGCTAGCTCTCTAAAAAGTTTGAAATAAAGAAACAAAATTAATAATTTTGAAAAAAGCCACGACGTTTAAAACGTAGCTGAAAAAGGATAAAATAATTTTGAAACCCCCGACTCAAAGAATTTATGCTATGAACTTAATAAAAAGCCCAAGAAAAACTGTCGGGGGCTGCTATTACGTTTTTTTTTCCAATTTTATGATTAATAATTTAGAATCTGTGTAATTTCAAAATTGAATTTTCTTGCTGCAATTAAATGAACTAGTTTGGCATTTTTTTAGTAACTTGATTATTTGTTTATATTTAAAATAGAGATAGCAGCCCCCGACGGATTTACTTGGTTTTTTATTAAGTTCATCGCATAAATTCTTTGAGTCGGGGGTTTTAAATTATTTTATCCTTTTTCAACTACGTTTTAACCGTCGTGGGTTTTTTAAAAAAAAATATATTTTTTTTTTGTTAATTTTGGTTTGGCCACCTGACGGAATGTATTTGATTTTAAATTTTCCGCGTTAAATTAATATGGTATACTTATATGGGTAGAGGATATCTAATTACCTCTAATATGATACCCTAACCGTAAACCTAAAGTGTCATGTTCTCGAAAAAAAAATAAGTTAATATTTATTCAATTTCACACAGAACAGATCTTTGACCGCACGGTCGGTGTTGATACAATATCGAATTGTTGTCCGCGGGAAGAAATTAATAACAACGTCTGCTTTGATGATTTTCATAATTATTTATTGCACACAATTATTTCAGCTGTTACTACAAAGGCGAGCTTATCTTTGAAAAAAAAACCTTGCATACCATTACAGGAAATAGTATCATAAAAGTGCACAATAACTTGTTTAATCTACACACGAATCATTAACCTCTTTACTGCGTCCAAAAACCGTACGTTACGACCAACATAATTATATACTACTTGGTAAAAACTCATTTCTTATCTGAAATGACATTATGACATTCAAATTTCAAACGCCGAAGCACGCCTGCGTGCCTCTCTTAGTTTGTCTGTGAAGTTAGTACTACTAAACAGCTTATGTTTAAACGATTACCAAAATCGCACCTATTTTACTACCAATAAATTCGAAATGACTGTCAGAATGGATAATTTTCCACCAAATTGTGTTTGGATAAATGATCACCAAACTTCTTTTAATGTTATGTGTACTTAAGATTATGTTTTAAGTATTTTTTGTTGTTCTTACATGTTCAACCTAACACGAAGGATAAAGGGGGCTTCGCTTCGCTCACCCCCTTTAACCTTCACCTAAGCTACCGCAGTATTTTGCCCTGATATTTTTTGCAACTTTTGGTGTTCATTTATCCATTTTGGGTAGGAAAAAAATATTTTGGTGATCATTATATTTGTTGCCCTACAACAAGCTAAACAAGTGCAGAGCATTGATGAATACCACAATGCCGGTCGAAAATGCGGTTCCTGAACTCATCAAAGACAGCTTATGATATGTGTTTAGATAAACTAGTATATTTAACTGTACACAATTAGGCACTAAATCTCTCGAGGGATATCCCTTGAGAGGTTTAGGCGAGCTGAAGGCGAGTTTAACATAATAATATTATTATGAAACTCGCCTTCAGCTCGTTTCTTAAACCCATACTCGAGTTTTATGGCCTTCCATTATGTATCAGTCACATAAACTACTATAATAAAATGCCTTGGAATAAATAATATACCATTAAATATAGACAGTAAATACTAAATAAGTACACATATATATAATATACACTTCACATGTAATAATATACATACAATAACTTTAACGAAAAGTCTTTAATAAGTTTCTTAATAGCGAAAAGAGTGGGAAAGTCTCTAATAGTGCAAGGAAGTGGGTTCCAAAGTCGGACCGCCCGCAACCTGACAGAGTGTTTATACGCTGCGTTTTTGTGCCGCGGAGTGGGTAAAAGTGAGACAGTGTGAGATCTCCAGTGCCGGTCTTGAAAAGAGATACTCAAAACGTTTACGAAAATAGATTGGGTAGCGTGGATGTTTCAAGATATTGAAAAGATAATCAAGAATGTGAGAGTCTCGTCAATGACGAATCGGAATTCTCCACAACTCTTTACTATAGTAGAACAATGGTTGAGTTAGCGCAGTCTGAAGATAAACTGAATCCCGAGATACTGAAGTCACTCACGTTTATTCAGTTTCTCTTCATTGGCAATCGGCGTAATCGATTAGCGGCAGGAGAAGCGACTGTGCAAAGGTAATTATGGTTTGCCGTGTTAAGAAGTTCTGCAGTCGCCTAAGGGAATGGAAAGACGCAAAGACCCATCTGCTGACCTAGCAGACATGTGGAGACCAATAGAACTTTCGCCTTAGTAGTGTACTCAATTGTACTACGATTATAATTTACAGGAATAAAAGGATTATATAATGAGGAAAGAGAGTGCCTGGCCTGGCTCCAATAATCATTGCCTGCGATTTGATCGGGTTAACCAAAAACCGGTGGGACGAGGCTCAGTCTTTTACATTCTCGAGGTCAGCATTCAACATCTCCACGGATGAAACCAAATCTCAGGGGGAAAAGTGGCGATAGATTTGGAGTTTACCTGCTTAAAGATGATAAGAAGAAGAGAGGACGTTGAAGGTGGAGTTGATAAAGATTGAAAACAGGAGAGGAGTAATAATACCACCTTGCGGCAATCCCGTACTGAGATCACACCATTAAGTTTTGGTCTCCTCAGACTTAATGCGCTGCTGACGATCTAAGATAAGAGTTGAAATATTTGAGGATATATTCTCAAGTTAAGCAGGGCCAACGCAGTGGCTGACTTCTTATTCATGTACAGCTGGATGTCATCGCTGACTTTAAAAAATGCTGTGGTAGTATTGTACCCTGGTCTGAACTCAGATTGGTATAGATTGAGTGAACTGTTTGAAGAAAGTTAGTATGAAATGTCACTTCTTCATGTGGATAATTAACGTGCTTCCTCGGCCTCTGGAAATGGCACAATTCTTTTCCTACTTGTTAAGTCTGACTCAATCAATATGAAACTGATGTTCTCTAAGCTGTCTTTGACATACATGCGGTTTAACAGTTGCCTTGGTAACCGCAAGCAACACGTATTCATATGAAATAGTGATGGCTCAAACCATCAGTCACAAAATATCGTCAGCATTAGAGGCATTCCTCAAAGGTCCATATTGTGCCTAAATTGTTCATTACTGCGCTGATATCACTGGCTATATTTTCCACTACAAATACTTTATATGTGCAGATGATCTGCAGCTTTACATTGACTTAAATTGAACAGCCTTTCCCGATGCAGTTCAGAACATAAATGCAGATCTGGACCGAATATCAGCCTGATATAAATAAACAGCATGAAAAAATTCTACACCTGATTTCTAAAAGATTTGAAGGACCTTAAACGGTGTGGGTAAATTACGTCATACCCTATTGAACAAACGCGTGAACGTGTCAAAAGTGACAGTACCTATCAATTACCAATTCAAAGCTACAATTCAAAGGGTACAAATTGTTACTTTGCAACATTTTACTCACCATTTCATTGTTTTCTACCGCCTTGCCACGTCCGAATTATTATTTGAGGGTCATCAACTCATCACATCAGTCGCAAACATCATGCCTTAAAGTCCATTTTTGGTGTAATCAGTAAACCATTATACTTAACATGGTGAAGGGAATCAAACCCCTGTCCCCGGCATGGCACTGCCTCAGGATCCTACTAATTAGGTTCTACTAACCTACTGGTGGCGCGTGTATTCCAGATTCAGCTCTTAGGAGGAGGCAAGGAAACTATCGGTAATACTGATTATCGTTATCATCACAATCTTTTCAGGTGGTTTAACGCGAGCGCACAAAATTAGGTTATATTTGTGAAAAGGGCAACGCTTGATTGACTTTCCAGTCGGCGAGAGATGGATCAACAATTATACAGAATTCCAATGGATCTACATTTACATTAGTTACTGATATAAACTTAACAATATATTTAGTATAAGAAGTCTATTAGAAGCTAGCTTTCATCTAGGGTCAACAAACCAGCCAGTTTTAAGACTCACAAAATAAAATATATATCCGATCCGGCTTTGAAATATAGGGGAAATACCTCATAAGTACCCTAGATAAAAAATAACGTTTTTATCAGTAATAAATGTAAATATTGGAGGAAGGAGTCAGAAACAGTATATTTTCTGACTACTTCACCTCATAACAGAGAGAGGAACCTATACTTCCTTATACTATACGTCCGATACTTTACTTAAGATAAATTAATTATCTCATTATTCAGGTTTCGAACCTGCATCTTCTGCGTGAGAAGCAAGCGTGAAACCCATTAGACCATGAAGCTACAGCGTGAAACCCATTAGAGCACGTAGCTACAAGCGTGTAGATATCAAGTAGAAATTAATATTGATTAATCAAGTTCTCTTGAAGTTGTAAAAAAATATACAACTAGGTCGTAAATGTGTTATTATTGCTACTTATACCTTTTATAATATCCACACATTTTTTATACCTACCTAACAAAAGTTTATACATGTGAATCTCTTCTTTCATCTTTACATTTTTTTGTAAATTCTTAGATAATTGAAGTAGGGTTTGATGATCGTTATTACCATTGAAGACAAAATCACTACATGATAAGATAACTGATAATACCTGATAACATACTAACACTAAAAGAGGTACCTACTAATCGTGTAGATGTTATAAACTTAACCTCTAACCAACCCAACCCCATTTTGAGGCTTGGGATTTTGAATCTGATGCCATGAAAATAAAATTCAAAAATTTAAATGGAAAAATGACTGCGATTGCAATCATGGGTCGTTGAGGGGTTAAAGAAACTAATGTCATGCTCCATTTACAATATCCATCGTTATATGATTCATATTCTCATTAGATACCTACAACATAGGTACTACGTGTTGACAGCCAGATTAGTTTGGTTAGGTAGGCAGGAATACGTCATCTCACGTCAAATAGTCAATTATATAGGTACACATAGTGTGGTGTACAAACGCATATATTCTGTAGGCGAAAGAGCAATTTAGGTTCCTACCTAGGTAGTTAATGGTTTTTTCACGCTACTGCTCGGAAATGAGCTTAGCTTATGTATTCAATGAATTTATTGACGATGGGCCTTTCCCAGACCTCATGAAACAAAGTAAACTGATACCTCTGTTCAAGACGGGAGACAAGGGCGATCCTTCAGACCAATATGTGTTCTTCCAGTATGGTAGCCGAACCAATAACTTTGTAAGCTACATTTTGCGGTCTTAAACCCATCCTATTGAATTTTCACAAAATTTATATAGCCAGGTACTCTCAAGGTCTCTACAAATCCAACGACACCTCATTAGACAATCTCTCGAGCTGTTTGGAATGTAGTGGTTTTTTAAATAAAAAAATGCCCACATCTCCACTATTTTGAAAAAACTACAAAAACTGAATCGACAACAAATTATAATTTAATTACCGAAACCCTCTCACAAAAACTCACAAGAATCAGTTGAGAAATGCGGCCTGTAGAGGGTAACATCCGGACATATGAAAGCATTTTGCCAACTCCTGATATGGAGACGATCGCTCGCTTCGTTCGCTCGGTCAAAATTATTTGAAAAACATATTCTCCATCAAATGTAAATGTTGATCTGTATTCTGTACAATTGCTGATCCATGTCTCGCCGAATGGAAAGACAGTAAATGGTGCCCTTTTCGCAAACTTTACCTAAATTGAGAAGACCACTGCGGCGCAGCGGTTGTGGCGCTGCCTATCATTGTACCTATTTACCTATCTATCTATGTGTGAAGTCCCGGGATCGATCCCCGGCTGGGGGTAAGGAAAAAAAAACCCTAGGTATTGGATGTTTATATGTGTGTGACGTCGCTGTTTCTGGTTTCCACGACACAGGGTATCCTTGTACGGGCCAGAAGTAATTTATATGCATGTATGTAAATTTAAAAATAAATTGTGCGCTTGCCTTTAAGCTTAACATTGTATTTTTAATGCACTTCTTCAAATTAAACCAGGTGGAAATCATTATTGTTTCGGTGGACTATTTCTGGACTATTTTTTGCCTCAAATTTCAAACTGAAAGTCGTAGGCGTTCCGAAGATATTTGATGATATCAAATGTTTAAGCTGTAATCCTCACCAAGATGTCTTAATAACTCTGGAATCGTTGAAGGACTATTTGATGATTAGATGAGGATTACAGCTTGACGTCAAGCTGTAATCCTCACCAACCTATAGCTATAACTTCGGAACTGTAAGAGGACTATTTTTCTTTCTTTGTGGACTATTTAGGACTATTTCTGGACTATTTTTTGGCAGTGTCAAATTTCATTTTCACGAAGTTTTTAACGGTGAGGATTACAGCTTGAAGGTCGCGTTTTTTATTGATTTCCGATAACCAAGTATTATTTTTGAATTTCAAACATGGAGATAGTATTTTTAATACCAACTTTTTGACGCTAAAATCATATCTATATATCTTTTAGATCTCTTGTTATAACTTGTTTTAGGTGAAAAACATATATTTAGCTTTTTTTGCCTAGTTTTAAAATATAGAGAATAAAGGAATTGGATGTTATCGTTACTTATATTTTTTCGGGATTTGAAATGTGACTCCTTTATGAGTTATTAGCTGGCGCCCACAACTTAATCTGCGTGTACCTCTAGGTATTATCATTCACCCAGAAAACATTACCCTTCTTCTGATGCATTTGGATACAAATGGTATTCTATACGTTAATCTAGCTCTTAAGATATATGTCAATTAAATTTCATTCAAATCCGTTTTGCCGTTTTCGCGTGATTGATGCACAAACACACAAATATACAAACATCTAATGATCGCTTCTTTTACTTTATAATATTACTAGCTTATGCCCGCAACTTACCTGCGTGTTACTAGCAAGTATTATTTATCGAGGAAACGAAACCCTCCTCCTAGTGCAGTCGAATAGAACGTATTCTATATGTTAATCTAGCTCATAAACTATATCTGTGCTACATTTAATTCAAATACGTTCAGCTGTTTTAGCGTGAAGTAGGCACTAACACACAAACATCCAAACATCGCTACTATCACATTTATAATATTAAAGTCGGATCAAGATAAAAGGTGCACTGGGCCAAACTAAATTCAACCTTAATAAGTCAGTGACAGAGACGCTGTCGTCATCTTGACCCGACTATAGTTGGACTACCTGATGCCCGCAATTTCATCTGCGTATTCCTAGGAAGTATTATTTACCGAGATAACGTTACCCTCCTTCTGGTGCAGTCGGATAAAAAGTATCTTATATATTAATCTAGCTCATAAATATCTCTGTGCTAAATTTAATTCAAATCTATTGAGCCGATTTAGCGTAATTGAGGCACAAACACACAAACATCCAAATACCTAAACATCGCTACTTTCACATTTATAATATTAGTTGGATATCGCTTCAAATATGCTGCCCTGATGTGAAAAAAGGCCGGTTTTTTCGGTTAAACGGCAAATACGCGTTTCCCCTCCACGCAAATACCAACAAAAAAAAAACTAGCTAATCACCTAACTCAGAGTTATTTAACCCCTCCAGTGAGTAATTTTAAATGAGGCATCGCGATTTTGAACCTTATGCCAAAGAGCTTATGCCATGGTAATACAATTCACAACCTTTAATGGGTTTTCATCCATAGGCCGGACGAACGGGTTAAAGAACCATCCGATTCCAATTTTTTATTTACCTACAACATCTTTAACTAAGTAATCCTGAATCATCAAACGGCTCCGAGAATAGCAGTAAGAGTAATCTATCATTGCAATCATCAATAATCGTCATCATTATCACTATCATACTGGGTGGCAGAGGCACCAACTTTATTCACTTCTGTATTTCAGAATTCTCAACGAATCTTCGCCAAATTCTAAAGAAGCTATTTTATAGCTACTATAGAATGCCATAACCCATGTCCGGCCAAACACGTAGTATATAGAATAAAATATCAGTGCTTATTGTACAGATGCGCCACCCGAATATCACAAAAGATTGCTCTTATAAAAGGCCACGTAGCAATGTTACGACTAATATGTATACCAACTGAGTTTTCGTTACAGAAAGGTGTTCAATATTTCAACGGTTTGTAATAGGGACGTCATCCTGAAGAACTTTACATCTCTATATGTTTTAGGCCGAGCAGCCGACCGATTAGTATTTACCAAAGGTGCTCTGATCAAACTGGTTTAATAATAATAATAATAATAAAATGTTTATTTTAACACGAGTTGTTTACATTGTGTATCTTAGATATAAGAACTTTCATGGTAGGTGGTTTTATGTTAAAGTTAATGCTTAAACACAATAATTTTGTACATGAACCTTACAAGATACGTTATGATGATCAATAGCGATTAAACTAGGCCGAGCCTGTGTCTTAGACGCTAGTTCCTTTCATTTGGCTTTATATTAATGTTATTCATTTAGTTTCGCGATCCACCTTATTGTGGGTAATTACAAAATTAAATTATAGATGTAAGGTTTGTGACATAGTCGGTTTAGTTATAACTTTTTTACATTCGTGATAGTTCAAGGGATATAAATTAAGAGTTTTATTCAACTTATTATATAACATGGGACCAACATAACATTGAAATTAATTTATAAAGCATGTTTTATATTGGACGGTTGGACAAACTGTACTCGTACTATAATGGTTGGTGTTGAGATAAGACTATATTTTTTATATACAGTTGTCTTACCGTTAAGACGTCACATTCACAGTAAAAATCAGCAGTAGGGTATCGAAAATGTTTAAACTTTATAACTTTCAGCAGTGCGCGTTGTGCTCTCTCTAAAGTAATTAGATGAGTTATGCAGTATGAAAAAATTGACTCCGCTGGTGAAAGATAGACAGTTTTAATCAGGTCGTAGTCAGCGTCGTGTCTAAGTTTCTAAGTTTAAAATATATATATATATATGTTTCCTCGTTGGCGCTGCCATTAGACCAATATATGGACACCAGGTCATTTTTTCATCTAGAATAGAATAGAATAGAATATCAATTTATTGACTGTAACAATACACATCACACAAGTTTAGGCCATATAGACATTATAAGTATCTACACAGGGAAAATAAAAATACTAAATTAAATAATCATGGTTGTAAGTACACGGAAAAAAAATTGACATCTAATACTACTCTTACTACTTACTACTAAGTAAGTAAGTTAGTAGTTCATTAGGTACCTTGTCCTTGCCATCATATGCACTCCAATTGTTATGTAAAGACTAGTATGTAGTGGTTTGCTCCGAACGTGAACTCGCGAGTGCTTCGGTAGGATTCTGTAGCGAAGATAACTATTTATTTATTTATTTATTTTGGTTCACCAACAGATGTCACAGGTTTTCTTAATAAATTCAACAAACACTCTTTGTAGATGTTCATCCACTTAAAGGTAAACACATCTTGCATAGGTGTATAACATTACATCGTTAGAAATAATAATTAAGAATTTAGTTGGTGTAATTAACAATTGTGGATAAGATTTTAATAATTATAATAAAATAATTAAATAACAATGAGATCAAGTGAGTGGTCGACGCAAATAAGAATCGAGTTTAGATCTGAAGTGCTTAGTCCGTCACTGAATACAAACTAGACAGTATAAGTATATTGGCTCGCTCGTTCAATAAAATATTTAGCTTTGTTAGTATGTTTCGTCGTTTTTTCAGTATGATCAAATCATAAAACATATCGACCATACTAAGGAGTGTAAGCCAAATCACGCCAAAAATGACTTAGCGATATCGATAGATCATATGAAGGAGGCGGCTGATACTTCAGCGGATTATATGCCTGATATTTACAAAAAAAAATGTGAAAGCTCTTTATGACAAAGGCATTCACCTAGTCACTGAAGTACCTACGTTTGGCAAAGTTTAGTGCAGCTTATATTAACATAAACTGCATATGGACAAAACTGTTTTTACGAAGCCAAGCGATGTTCAAGTTCCTGCCCAATTTAACAATTTTAAAGTGGCTGATTATAACTACGAGGATACCAGAATATTGGTGTTCAGTTCTGATGAAGCGAAACAGTTATTAGGAGAAGTGAAGGAATATTTCTGTGACGGCACGTTCAAAAGTGCACCCAAACCATTTTACCAGTTATTTATTATTTACGGTGATATGGGAAGTTCATTGCACAAAACCAATGTTGTTCCACTTATATTTGTCTTAATGAGCGACAAAAAAGTAAGCACGTATTTGGCTTTGTTTGATATGTTGCACGTGTAATTTCCCGAATGGAAGCCGGAAAAGATCCATCTAGACTTCGAAGTAGCAACTTCAAATGCTCTTAGAATTATTTTCCCGAATATCGAGATAAAAAAATGCTACTACCATTTTACAAATAGTTTGTCGCGAAAACTAAATTTATAGGCATAAAGACAAAGCGTATTGTAGGGTTGTGCAGCTCTCTTCCACTGTTGCCTGAGAGCCAAATAAAAGAGGGTTGGGGTTATATACAATTGCAATGTGCCGATCTGAATAACAACAAAATTAACGCATTTATGTCGTACATGAAGAGCACTTGGCTAAAAAGTGATGCATGCATAAGAGAGTGGTGTGTCAGCAACAAAGCCATTACACTAAACATGTCACAAAAAGCTATGATTCGGTGATAAACAGAAAAATTAACAAGAACTATGTTCACACTAAATAAATTACTCAATATTCTACGTGATGATCAACAGTAAAAGACCTAACTAAAAACAGAACAGCAAATTTAAGTCAAAACGAAAGAAAAAGACGATATTATTTTTAATGCACAGATGCAGCTACTTCATAACCAAATAACTGTAGGCCATTTTTTGGAAATTTTGCGTTGAAGTCGACATTTCTTAAAATAAATTATATTTTTATTCTTAAAAATGTATAGTCATTATTTCCCGACCTAGCAGTGTGACCAAGAGTCATGTGTTTTTATCATTTACTGTTGGTCACACCACGCAGGGTAACCACGACTAAAACAATCCTCGTGGTCACCCTGCCAAATTATTTATTTATATACAAATAAAATTGTTTTACTATTGACCTTGACGTCTCGATTGTATAAGGTCTTACTTACTTACTTTTATTTTGGATGAAAAACGAAAATGGATAATTATGGTATGTTAATGGTATGTTTAATGTAATTAACGATTTTATTCGGTTGGTATTTCCAAACCTTTTTTTTTTCAATGCATTGCGCATGTAATTGTAAGTCACGTTTTTTTCATGTCGTATATTATTCACTAATTAATTGTTATGTTTGATGTACTTAACGATTTTATTCGGTTGGTTTTTCCACTCCTTTTTTTTAATGCATGCGCGTGTAATGTATTAACGGTAAGTCACGTTTTTTCATGTCACTAAATTATTCACCAATGAGTTGCTACTGTTCATTCGCGAAGAGTTGATAACATTTTGAAAACTTAGTAATCTGTATGACAAGCATTGCATATTGTCCGCCACATACAATTTGGCGGTACGGGGCTAAGATTGATTGTCAATTTATAAAAATTGGCCAAGTAATAATAGCTAAGCAAGAGAGAGGATATACGTGTCTGGAAAATATCATATCTACATACAATAGAAAGAGAGAGATAAACTGTTAAATCCATACTCGTGTTTTTGGCCAATGGTGACCATTGACTTTCCCAAGTTTCACCAAATTTTCCCAAACAAACATTACTTTTTAAGTGGAAATCTTGTGTCACCTCTCACCTCACAATAATGGGTTTAGAAACATTAATAGAAATGTGTTTTTTTTTTTTCAATTATCAGCCAATTAGGTGTAGTTGGCAATATTGATTATCCTCACTTTTTTTTTTTATTTAAAGTTGATTATATAAAGTCGTATTTGTGGGTATTATTTAGTAATTGTTTGGTTGCATATTGAAGCGCCACTGTCGTCGTCATGAATAAAATCATGTTGATTTACTTTGTGGTCGCAGCTCTGCTGGCAATGACATCTGTGGATTCTGTAAGTTTCATCATAAAGTAATTATTTCCACACGAAAATCAAGATTAAATTTTTTAATGTGAGGCATGCGTGATGCTATACGGATGGGTTTAATTCTAAGGCATCCGTCATCGCCGAGTTATGTTGTTATTGTTGTTTGAACGGCAAAATGAGTTGAATAGTAAGTTGTTTATCGGCTAGTCCAGTGCGAATTGGCCTCTATCTCGCGTCTCCCATTGCCGTACTCCACCAACTAACTGTCTGGAATGTAGACGAGCGAGTCTTGTAGAGTTTTCCAAGATTAGCCAATTGATAGAACAAGAAGTTCTTGATATTTTACACTGACAATCCCATTATAGCCTGTAATCAAAGATTTGATCACCAATTACCTAACTGAAATTTTATTAATAACCAAACAGTTTTGTTACATTCTCACAAACACATTGTAGCCTGTAATGGTTACCAATAACCTTATTGAAACTTTGCTGATAACGAAACAGATTTCTACTTACTAATAACCACCACTAGGTGAGCAGGAGGTTTTTAACTTAGCCAACAGTAACATCAAACTATGTAATTATTAAAAGTTTTACACAGAATCGATATTTTTTATATGTAGTTAGATTAAATAAAATCAAATGGTGACGTTAGTTGAATAAAATATTAGATTATTTATTTTTAATTTATTTATAAAAATAAACCTGATTTTGTTATAAGTCATAGTTCGCAAGTTTTTAAAATAGGGCTTAGTAGTAACAAATCTTTTGGTTACTGGTAAATTAACATTTTTTCAGTGTGTCGAAATTAACCGGTGAAATGCGCATTGGACATTTACATACCCCCTTTTGTTAAGCAGCGCCCGGACCAGGCAGAAAAAAAAAGTACCGCAATTGGCATGTGCCCGGTCCGGGCAGGATTCGCGCGCGATTACTAAACGTTTTTTTTTTGTACAGATTGTAACGTTTTACAGCCCTAGCGGTATTTTTATCGGGTTTACCATAGACAAACTATAGTTTGAAGCCAGCCTAAGCTATTCTGCGGTTTTCATTAAAAAAGTTTAGAAGACTTTTTTGTGGGGCGTTTTTATTTCGTACCACTCTTATGTTTACGTTTTCTTTGGGTTTTTATATGAAAATATACTTGCATTTGGGCTGTTGGAATCAAATTGTTGTATAGATTTTACTAAAAGAGAAACTGAATGATAAAGTTTTATATTTTCACATTTATGTTTTTTTTTTTTTGTAAAATGGGGTTCGCAATATATATTCTTTGCCATTATTTTTTATAAATTCTAAATGAATAACAAAAAAAAAATGGAAATAAAAATTGTTAGCTTAGCTCAACAAAAATATAAAAAATAATACAGTCTTATAAGCTTTCAATACAAAAAAAACGCGGAATTTGCATTTTATTCGCAGCTATCTTGCCACTTAGCGTGTTTTCGCCAAAATGGCTCCGCCAACTAAAGGGACTCATAACCGACTTTAGAAAAGAAAAAAAGACATAAATGCGAGCAACTCTAGACAACTCTAGACTACTACTCTAGACAATAATGCTTGAATTTACTCACAAAAATAATTAAACGAAAACGAATACTTTTCGGGGGTTACACTGTTTTATAAGATTGTATTGAATATTGAAAAAGTTAGCGTTGCAATGATATTAGTGTGGCTGCTTTTATACTCCATGGATGTCACCAGGTGCATTCATACATTTTTATGTGGTATTGAAGGAAAATGCAGTATATAGTAATTCCACTCGTTAATAGTGATTTAATCTGAAAATTGTAATCTGGATGTACTTATCTTTCTACTGTAGGTTTTGAAAGGAATTTCACGAATAACACTACAGTTGACGCAATTTGCTATGGGTTCGGTATAGATTTTGGTCACTGTTTTTCGAGAAACAAATTTCATATTTAAGACCTTCTGTATATGCTCTTTACACCTAGCCATACATAATTTTAATGGTCGCTTGGTAATTTTACGACATTGTCCATTGACGCTAGTTAACGGGGTTTGAAAGGTAGGAGGAAACTAAACTAAACTCAATATAAATCAGCCTTAATCCCTTTAGCTAAAAAGAGTATGCAACACACTCAAACACATTCAGTAGGTTTAACGGTTTTATTTGAACTATCGCAGGCTGCGAGTCCGGAGAAGGGTATTATATATGTAAGTAACAACTTATGATAGTTAGTTCTTCGCTCATAGTTTTTTAGTGTTTTTATGTAGTACTGTTATAATAAAACAAAACCGGCCAGGTGCGAGTCGGACCCTTAATAAATCAATCTGAAGGATTCCTTACCCCTGATAAATCAATCTGGTCCGTCCTTAATTGTGCCCCCCTTATTTGAACCATACATTTGACAATAATTTCCCCATAATATTTTTTGGCTGCGCCCGGATGGACGGACACACGAGTCATCCTGTAATGGTTCCGTTTTCCCTTTGTCATGTTTTCCTTTCATAGTTACTAGTTCATTAACTTGACCAATGAAAAATATTCTTAATAGTTCTGATCGTACCTGAAAGTGCTTTGAAAATTAAAAATTAGGCTCTTGACTTCCTATATAAATTATGGTTACTGTAACTAGTTGTATTATTTTTGCTAGTATTAAGAGCTTTGATAAAAGTTGTTACTTTACTAATATATTTATTAAAATTTTAGGAGAAAAATCTCGAGGTGAGTAGTGATGGCCGAAACAGCCAATAGAAAGATATTTTAAGTGATTTTCTCTAAAAAAATGTTTATACCTACATATTCATATTTTTTTGCTTTTTATGAAAAACAACAGGCGTCGCCTCTTTTAAGGTAAGTCTTAGTAACTAACATATATACAGGCTGACTTTATTAAAAGTTGAACGAATTTTAGTTTTATTTCAGGTAAACATACAACGTTGTCCAAACACCGTGGAGCGGATTAATTAATGAATCCACAATTACCAAGAGATTTGTATTCTTCGTTTTACTCCGAATAAACGGCCCCAGGTGATCGGCGTGAACAGTGTGGAAGGGGACATCCACCTTGGGTATTGGATGGAGTTCGCCTTCCTTTGCGCCTGAGGGTGTTTTATAATGTGCTCATCCCAAACATGAAGATACATATTTCTTGATAAATTTGCGCATTTTGGGAAACCAAAAGTACGAACGAACTCTTTCAAGGGTTTTGTCGAAGCCAAAATGTCCGACATCGTCATTGTTGGCCTTTAACAGCTGCCAAAGAACACCCCTCGGTACAACCCATCTCTCAGTTTTCTCATCTATTACTCTGAATACACGACTGTTTTTAATTTTAAATTCCTTACGAATTGACGCAATCTTGGCTGTCTCTGGATCTTCAAGGATTTCTTTAATGCGCTTCACCTCTGAATCACCAGATTGTACGGTAGTTATCCAATCCTCAGATTTGATTGTCAGAATGTCAAGAGTGTGCACCGCGCAGCTAGCCTCGATAGGGTTCCGCCTCAAACAATCGACCGGCGCCATCTTATCCCCAGGACGATATTCGATAGAACAGTCGAATTCTAGGAATTGTATCCATCATCTGGAAATTCGTGGAATAAGATATCGCTTTGTAAAAGTCGACCGCAGCGCGTGACAATCCGAAAATATCGTAAACTTTATGCCAATTTGGTAAACTCTGAATTCGTTAAGAGGACTTATGACGGCTAGCGTTTCCAACTCAAAAGAGTGGAGCTTTTGTTCGTCAATGGTCGTCTGGCGACTAAAATATGCTACCGGCCTGAAGGGCATAGAACCGGTTCTCTGCAGTAATATGCCGGCTAAGCCCATTTGACTGGCATCGGTATGTAACTGGGTTTCGGCCGTAGGATCATAAAGTGCTTGAATCGGTCGGTTCATAAGGCTTTCCTTTAGACTATCAAAAGCTGTGGCCTCTACGTCGGTCCATCGCCATTTAGTATCCTTTCTCGGGAGATTCGTCAGTGGTCGCGCTATGGACGCAAAACCTCGAACAAATCTCCTGAAAAAGCTTGCCAGACCTAAGAACCTTCGGACTTCATGTTGGTTAATTGGAGCCTCAAAACGTGAAATCACGAGAGTCTTCTGGGAGCCAGGCTTAATTTCTTCCTTGCTTATCTCGAAACCAAGAAAGTCAATGGACTCCTTAAAAAAATGGCATTTCTCCATTTTCAAAGACAATCCGCTGTCCTTAAGGGCTAAAAGAACCTCCTTCAGACGAGCCAATCCTTCGTCAATAGAGCTGGAGGGTATGAGGATGTCGTCCATGTAGACGATAATATGTCTAATTTTAGCTTTATTTAGGACCTTGTGGATCAACCGCTAAAAACAGCAGATGCATTTGCCAGACCGAACGGCATACGAGTATACTCGTACTGCCCGTCCGGCGTGACAAACGCTGTTTTTTCTATCGAGTCTTCAGCGATAGGTATCTGGTGATAGCCAGATGCTAAATGCAGTGTCGTAAAAAGATTTTGGCCAGACAATTGGTCCAGAAGGTCCTCTACTCTTGGGAGCGGATAGTGGTCCCTTTTAGTCTTATTATTGAGCGCGCGATAATCAACGCAAAGGCGCACCCCACCCGTTTTTTTGTGGACCAAGACTATAGGGCTAGCATATGGTGAGCTAGATTCACGAACTATTCCGGCCTCAACCTCTGTACCTTCTGTACTCTGGACCTTCTTGCGCTCACTGAATGATAATTTGTATGGTCGATAAACCACGGGGTCAGAGTCTTTTAGTTGAATGACCATCTCTGTTTCAGTTGTGTAACCTAAGTCATGCATTCCGCTTGAAAAACATTTTTTGAAGCTACCTAATAGATCTTCCAGCCTTTGTTTTGACTCTAATGACAGTTGATCACCGCAACTTAAGGGGACCGTCGTGCATTTATCGTTTTCCATCACAATGTTTACTTTTAACCCATCATCTACGACACATCCACGTATAACCAACATATCCTTTGGCAAGGTCACGGACTCGGATCCTAAACTGCGTACTAGTATATTACATTCGCCGTTAGAAACCAGATATTCGCAAGGTATTAGATAATATTCGCTGTTTGGCAAACCTCTGACAGTACCAGGTACGTAAATACTGCTATTATCAATATCGTTGGTCTTGGTGTGTACAGTCTTAAACTCTCCTACACCTAATCCAGTATCGCGAGTAGAAATTAGATGAACTTTTAATCCTTGGTCTTTCTTTTTTTTTGAAATAGGGCGCTCGGTGAAACTGTGGCCAAGTACGACAGGGTAGTTAATTAACTAATCGTCTACTACAAGGATCTCTACATCCCTTTCCATTACATTTTGCACCTCTATCGTTGCGTGAAATCCCTTTCGGAAGATATGGCATATTACCCAACCCGCGTAGTAACGGGCCATCAACCACGGACCACTTTAGACCCAGATTCAAAGCATCAGAGTGAAGAATTAATGTTGCTTCGCTACCCGAATCAATCAGACTCAAAATGGTTTGGTAATTAATCTGTATTGGTAATTTGTACTTGTTGGTCGTATTACTTGAAGTTAGTATGTCGCTTATATGCTTAACATTAGTGATTGGTCTAGATTGAGTGGAATCATCGTTGCCATGCAATAATACCTTTAGCACAGCTTTTTCCTTTGTAACTGTATTGGAAATTTTCTTTCTGCGACAGTCAGACTCGGTATGGCCCATTAGACTACAGGGGCTACATTTAATCAGTGGTTTTGGACATTTAAAACTCGGATGACCCTTTTGTTTGCAATTAAAACAAACTTGCCTGAGCTTGTTAACCTGATTTTGATGTGCCAGGAAAATCGTCTATTTTAGGTCGGAGAGGTGGGTTAGGATAACGCCTATCCTTCCTATCACTATTGTCGTGAACGGTTTTGAAGAACTCTAGAACTTGTTTTGGTTTTTGGAATTTTGCTGCCTTCGCACCTACTCTGACTCCCCTATCATCTACTCCATGTATCACACAATCTACGGCATTTGGACCAAAAATTTTGCAGCGGTTTAACAAGTTAATCTTTGCGTAATAATATATCTCCAACGATTCACCAAAGCGGCTCCGCTTCCTAAGCATTTTTGTTAATTAGTCTGCATAATTTTCAGTGGACGGAAATGAATCTTTCAGTAACTGATTCCATTCAAGCCACGATCGTTTCAAGGATGGAAGTCCCTGATACCATAGTTTCGCATGACTGGTCAATTTGGGCAGGGTATAATGGATGATCTGTTTGTCAGACCATTGGTAAATATCCGCGCACTCATCTACTTTGTTTTGCCACGTGTCAATAGTTTATTATTTTAAAAGGGGATCAAATTCGGGGATAACGTTATTCATGTGAGATGGGAAAGTTTCACGTTTACTGGATTTGTTCTGTATTAGCTTTAAAAACTGGTCAATGAATTTGGATGCTGGATCCTACATTGAGTTATCATGGGGCTCACTGTTTCCTTGCTTTGGTGCATCCTCTCTCTCGTAGCGACGTTTCTTCTCTCTTGCCAACTGGCTCTCCAAAACTGCTAATCGCTGTCGCTGGGTTTCGTATTCTTCTTCCTTCTCACGTTTTCTTCTAAGGCGGCTCCTGCTGCGACTTTGACTATGTGCGCGGGTATGGTTAGTGGCCTCTTTGTGGTAGCTGCGGCACTCGTTCGACGATCTTGCAGGTTCTCCTCGTAGATTCGGCTTCGTCTGGTTGCATGGTGCTCCGGAGTGTGCAAGCGACGTGGCCCGCGTCCCATTGAGCAGATGATGCTCTTGCTGCGGCTTCTACTGCATCGCTCATTGCTGTCCCCATCACGCTCCATCAGCTCAACCTCGGAAATAAAACACGTTGTGGTTAGGATTGTCTTAAAATGTTTTCTTTTGTGTTGTTTCTCTTTGCGTCTACTTAAGCCAGCAGGGCTGTACCAGTATAAATAGACACGATTCGGGATAAAGGATTAAAATCAATTGTTATTCCGGAAGTTTTCACGAGTACTAGAGTATAATTTCGTGTTATAATCATTACATAAGGTTTTTCTTTTAACACATACCATTAGCAAAATGAAATCGTAATAATCCGTAATATGTTGTCTTAGATAAAAAATAAAACAGTTTTGAGTTGCGTCTAATACACAGTAAGGTAGTAACAGAATAATAATTGAGTAATATAATAGGATTGCTAAGATTATTAAGGATTCTTTTTTGCCGTGACAGGAAAATAACATTAATTATGGCTATTAAGCTAATAAGCATAGAATATAGCATATAGCTAATAGCATAGAATAATTCATAGAGTAATACCAACGCTATTTCAATTATAATAGGATTAGCAAGATTATTTCTGACTTGGACACTCACTGCACCTTTGGTTTACATAATTATTATTTACGCACTTGGCACCAGAAATGTTTTTGATTCCAGCTTTGTAAAATACTCACTAATAGCATTCCTGGATTACTTTCTAATAATAAGATAGGATTGCTAAGATTATTTTGGATTTTGATTGTCAGACATAACCCATATTACTGGATACTCAATTGCTTTTTATTATTTATGATAGTTACTTGACATCAGAAATATTATTAATTTTGGCTTCGTAAAATGTTTCATAACAGCATACCACAATCATATCTAATTGATTTAGTAGGATTGCTAAGATTATTTCAGATTAAATCAAGAATACACAGCATAAAGTAAAAAAAAAAAATACCATTTCAATGTGTGGGCGCGTTTGTCCCGCTTCTGAAGGCTGGTGAAGCGATCCCACTGAAGGCTGCCTTAATGGGATCGCTTCACCAGTAAAACACTTGTTTAACTTTGGTTATTAATATAATGTTATTTCAACAATAATCGGACAGAGTTTCCACGTAGGATCTTACCACGACAACGCTCTAAACAAGACTGCGCGCTTGGATTGAATGGTGGCCATATTTATGCCCGACAGCTGTCACTGCCATGAGTCATTTGTTTGGTGAATATCCAAACAAATGTTCCTTTAATAATTATGCATTTATAAATCAAGTGCAATTAAATAAAGTACAATTAAATAATTTGTAAATAATAACAATATGATAACTGCTAAATGTATAAGGTACCCAACCCATGCAAGTGACATTACTAAGATAACTGTTACAAGAGGATAAACGTACCTTCTATCTGGTATCTCACACTTGATTGGTCGACTGACGAGTAAATGAAAAAAATTAAATAATCGGTAATGTGGCTGGCCGCCATGACAATTTGGCTTTTTGTAGCCCTATTTTTGGCTATTGAGAGGGTTAATTGCCTTAACAATAGTGCCTCATCACTACAACACTATTTAATAGTATGGAAGCAGCATCCGCCGGAGATAAATCTACCTACTGGAAGATATGTTGTGGTCTTGTGGTATTGGTTGGTAGGTATGGGAGAAGCAGATGACGATGACGGCCGCGTATAGACACAGTTGAGTGAGACTAACGCGCCTCACGACGCAGTTACCGCCGCTCATTCGGTACGATAGGGGGCGTCGTTGTGCCGGTCGCATGCACGTCGCTGTTCGGTGTAAACTCACACCACGACATTGCGGTGTTGATTGGCCCGCCCGCCAAGTTTTTTGACGAATATAATAATAATACCTTGGACACTATTTACACACATTGATCTAGCCCCAAACTAGGATTTCCTGTATCTTGGGTACTAGACAACGATACACATACTTATATAGATAAATATTATGCTTGGATTGATAAACAACCATGACTAGGGAACAAACATCCGTTCTCATCAAACAAATATTTGGCCCAACCAGGACTCGAACCTGGACCCTTGGCTTCGTAGGCAGCGTCACTGCCGACTCGGCGATTCGGGTCATCAATTGACATAAAAAGTGGCTCATATTGACATAAAAATGGCTCATAACTACACAATTTTTTAATTGCAGGGTATCAGCAGACTTCACAGGATTGGCCAGTTTGGACGATTGGAAAAAGGATAAAAAGGATGGTGGGAAAAAGGTTATATAATTGTTTTGATAGATTACAGGATAGTGGACAGGATACATTAAAGAACAGGTAGACCTATGTGCACAACGTTAACTATTTAAATAATAAAGTACTTTCCAATATGTACATAAATACAAAATATCAAGACAAATAGATAAAATTATACTACAAAATACACATCAATCTAACACACTTATATACATCCATTATGGAAGAGAAAAATGGTGTTCTTTTAAGCGACTTTTAAAAATAACTAGTCTCTCTTCTCTCTACTCGCTTTCGCTATATACTTATGATAGTTCATCTACACACGTATCATAAACCCTCTTTACTGCGTTCAAAAACCGCACGTTACGATCAGCATTATGTTAAACTACTTGGTAAAAACTCGTTTCGTATCTGGAAAACTACACATAATGGTCATTATGTGTAGTTTTTCTACATATAATGACATTCAAATTTCGAACGCCGATGCCCACCCGCTTGCCGTCCCTAGTTTGTCTGTGTAGTTGGTACTGACATTCAAATTTCGAACGCCGACGCCCGTCTGCGTGAAGTTGGTACTAAAGAACAAGCTAAACAATTGCAGAACCACAATGCCGGTCAAACATGCGGTTCCTGAACACATCAAAGAGAGCTTATGATATGTGTGTAGATAAACTAGTGTATGTAACTGTACATAATTAGGCATTATGCAGCAGTCACATAAACTACTATTTTAGTAAGGGTGATATTTAGCGTAAATTTAAAATGGCGAGAAAATATATTTTGTATGCTTATAAATTAAGGAGATTCAGATCTACACCTTCAGGATGGAAAGGAGTGGGTGGCAAGTTGTGATGCAGTAAAGTAATTAAATTATTATTAATTTATATATTTTTTTCACTTATAGGACAAACCAGTGTCCACAACAACTAACAAACCAGTGTCTTCTACTGGCAAACCCGTGTCTTCCACTGGCAAACCAGTGTCTTCCACTGGGTAAATATTAGCAACTGAGTAACAACGAGTTAAACGTGAATTCGATATATACAAAATTAAAGTGTGTTGAAATAATAATAAAAATAAAACACTTTTATTTTTCTTGAAATTTTTACCCACGACGGAACGGAGATGGTATATGCGTTTGGGGTGAGAGGATGTTTGTGCAAACCAATGTTGTCATTTTTCTTAAAAACTACTATTCAGATTTTGATGCAGTTTTCAGTGATGGGTTCGGGTTTCATTGGTGCATGTTCTTAGATAGGTGTTACGGTGACAACTCACCAGGGGCCGCTGCAGTAAACATTTATTTGTGCAAAATCACAACTACGAGTCCGATTTTGATGCCGTTTTCCAGTGATGAGTACTGGTTTGATTGCTGCATGTTCTTAGAAAGGTGTTACGGAGACAACTCACCAGGGGACGCTGCGGTAAACATTTGTTTGTGTAAAACTAAAACTATTCGTTTGATTCTGATGCGTTTTTTTTGTAATGGGTTTGTGGTTGATTAGTGAGGGTTCATAAATAGGTGTTACGGTAGGAACTCACTAGGGGGCACTGCAGTGATATTGTTTATATCAGCTACTAAATATTAAAGAAACTCGATAGAACATTCTTCTAGGGGGCACTGCAGTGATGTAGTTTATATTAGCTATTAAATATTAAAGAAACTCGATAGAACTTTCTTGATAACATTAGAGTGAGGCCTCACTTGTGCGCTGCAATGCGTCGCATCGTCGATTTCTCATAATTTTGACAAGGCATGTCACTGTCAAATATTTGGAAAAAGTCGAGGACAAATGGGGCCTCCCCCTCAGTGAACCAAGTATTTATGTTGGAAAGAGAGCAAAAGACGATGGCTACTTTATGGACTTTCTTCTGTGTCCTCGGTTTGCGCCCGGCGACGTGTAGTTTGTCTCAATCGCTCTAATTCTTCCAACGCTATGCTGTTATGTGGGCTGTTAAAATGTTTTTTTGATCTAGATCGGTAATTACTACGCCGTCTACAGTTCGTACTCTACTAAGCGCCACATAAGCTTGACCTTTGGCGAATGTGTTTGGTCCAAAATATAAAAATCTAAAAGTAAGAAAACATGGAGAGAGATCCCGACAACTTAGCCTACTACTTATTTTAATTAACCCAATAAATCCAAGACGAAGTGCGAAAAATATTAAACACAAAATCAGAACAAAAAATCAATACTCGTGAATTAAGCTAATGATGTAATGTAGAGGGATATTCCAATTAACCTTACCTAACCTACTTACTTATTCACATGAAAATAAACATTAAAGAATTAATGCTACATCTATTACAAACACAACCAAAACTATTACAAATACAACCTAATTTAACAATAATTTGGTAAAACCGAAACTATAGCACACTATATTATACATATAAATATGAAGTAGAATTTACATAATATCTATGCTAGCTCTCTAAAAAGTTTGAAATAAAGAAACAAAATTAATAATTTTGAAAAAAGCCACGACGTTTAAAACGTAGTTGAAAAAGGATAAAATAATTTTGAAACCCCCGACTCAAAGAATTTATGCTATGAACTTAATAATAAACCCAAGAAAAACTGTTGGGGGCTGCTATTACGTTTTTTTTTCTAATTTTATGATTAATAATTTAGAATCTGTGTAATTTCAAAATTGAATTTTCTTGCTGCAATTAAATGAACTAGTTTGGCATTTTTTTAGTAACTTGATTATTTGTTTATATTTAAAATAGAGATAGCAGCCCCCGACGGATTTACTTGGTTTTTTTATTAAGTTCATCGCATAAATTCTTTGAGTCGGGGGTTTTAAATTATTTTATCCTTTTTCAACTACGTTTTAACCATCGTGGGTTTTTAAAAAAAAAAAAAAAATTTTTTTTTGTTAATTTTTGTTTGGCCACCTGACGGAATTGTATTTGATTTTAAATTTTCCGCGTTAAATTAATATGGTATACTTATATGGGTAGAGGATATCTAATTACCTCTAATATGATACCCTAACCGTAAACCTAAAGTGTCATGTTCTGGAAAAAAAATTAAGTTAATATTTATTCAATTTCACACAGAACAGATCTTTGACCGCACGGTCGGTGTTGATACAATAACGAATTGTTGTCCGCGGGAAGAAATAAATAATAACTACGTCTGCTTTGGTGATTTTCATAATTATTTATTGACACAATTATTTCAGCTGTTACTACAAAGGCGAGCTTATCTTTGAAAAAAAAACCTTGCATACCATTACAGGAAATAGTATCATAAAAGTGCACAATAACTTGTTTAATCTACACACGAATCATTAACCTCTTTACTGCGTCCAAAAACCGTACTTGGTAAAAACTCATTTCTTATCTGAAATGACATTATGACATTCAAATTTCAAACGCCGAAGCACGCCTGCGTGCCTCCCTTAGTTTGTCTGTGAAGTTAGTACTACTAAACAGCTTATGTTTAAACGATTACCAAAATCGCACCTATTTTACTACCAATAAATTCGAAATGACTGTCAGAATGGATAAATTTCCACCAAATTGTGTTTGGATAAATGATCACCAAACTTCTTTTAATGTTATGTGTACTTAAGATTATGTTTTAAGTATTTTTTGTTGTTCTTACATGTTCAACCTAACACGAAGGATAAAGGGGGCTTCGCTTCGCTCACCCCCTTTAACCTTCACCTAAGCTACCGCAGTATTTTGCCCTGATATTTTTTGCAACTTTTGGTGTTCATTTATCCATTTTGGGTAGGAAAAAAATATTTTGGTGATCATTATATTTGTTGCCCTACAACAAGCTAAACAAGTGCAGAGCATTGATGAATACCACAATGCCGGTCGAAAATGCGGTTCCTGAACTCATCAAAGACAGCTTATGATATGTGTTTAGATAAACTAGTATATTTAACTGTACACAATTAGGCACTAAATCTCTCGAGGGATATCCCTTGAGAGGTTTAGGCGAGCTGAAGGCGAGTTTAACATAATAATATTATTATGAAACTCGCCTTCAGCTCGTTTCTTAAACCCATACTCGAGTTTTATGGCCTTCCATTATGTATCAGTCACATAAACTACTATAATAAAATGCCTAGGAATAAATAATATACCATTAAATATAGACAGTAAATACTAAATAAGTACATATATATAATATATACACTTCACATGTAATAATATACATACAATAACTTTTACGAAAAGTCTTTAATAAGTTTCTTAATAGCGAAAAGAGTGGGAAAGTCTCTAATAGTGCAAGGAAGTGGGTTCCAAAGTCGGACCGCCCGCAACCTGACAGAGTGTTTATACGCTGCGTTTTTGTGCCGCGGAGTGGGTAAAAGTGAGACAGTGTGAGATCTCCAGTGCCGGTCTCTTGAAAAGAGATACTCAAAACGTTTACGAAAATAGATTGGGTAGCGTGGATGTTTCAAGATATTGAAAAGATAATCAAGAATGTGAGAGTCTCGTCAACGACGAATCGAAATTCTCCACAACTCTTTACTATAGTAGAACAATGGTTGAGTTAGCGCAGTCTGAAGATAAACTGAATCCCGAGATACTGAAGTCACTCGAGTTTATTCAGTTTCTCTTCATTGGCAATCGGCGTCATCGATTAGAGGCAGAAGAAGCGACTGTGCAAAGGTAATTATGGTTTGCCGTGTTAAGAAGTTCTGCAGTCGCCTAAGGGAATGGAAAGACGCAAAGATCCATCTGCTGACCTAGCAGACATGTGGAGACCAATAGAACTTTCGCCTTAGTAGTGTACTCAATTGTACTACGATTATAATTTACAGGAATAAAAGGATTCTATAATGAGGAAAGAGAGTGCCTGGCTTGGCTCCAATAATCATTGCCTACGATTTGATCGGGTTAACCAAAAACCGGTTGGATGAGGCTCAGTCTTTTACATTCTCGAAGTCAGCATTCAACATCTCCACGAATGAAACCAATTCTCAGGGGGAAAAGTGGCGATAGATTTGGAGTTTACCTGCTTAAAGATGATAAGAAGAAGAGAGGACGTTGAAGGTGGAGTTGATAAAGACTGGAGAGGAGTAATAATACCACCTTGCGGCAATCCTGTACTGAGATCACACCATTAAGTTTTGGTCTCCTCAGATTTAATGCGCTGCTGACGATCTAAGATAAGAGTCGAAATATTTGAGGATATATTCTCAAGTTAAGCAGGGCCAACGCAGTGGCTGACTTCTTATTCATGTACAGCTGGATGTCATCGCTGACTTTTAAAAATGCTGTGGTAGTATTGTACTCTGGTCTGAACTCAGATTGGTATAGATTGAGTGAATTGTTTGAAGAAAGTTAGTATGAAATGTCACTTCTTGATGTGGATAATTTACGTGCTTCCTCGGCCTCTGGAAATGGCACAATTCTTTTCCTACTTGTTAAGTCTGACTCAATCAATATGAAACTGATGTTCTCCAAGCTGTCTTTGACATACATGCGGTTTAACAGTTGCCTTGGTAACCGCAAGCAACACGTATTCATATGAAATAGTGATGGCTCAAACCATCAGTCACAAAATATCGTCCGCATTAGAGGCATTCCTCAAAGGTCCATATTGTGCCTAAATTGTTCATTACTGCGCTGATATCACTGGCTATATTTTCCACTGCAAATACTATATATGTGCAGATGATCTGCAGCTTTACATTGACTTAAATTGAACAGCCTTTCCCGATGCAGTTCAGAACATAAATGCAGATCTGGACTGAATATCAGCCTGATATAAAAAACAGCATGAAAAAATTCTACACCTGATTTCTAAAAGATTTGAAGGACCTTAAGCGGTGTGGGTAAATAACGTCATACCCTATTGAACAAACGCGTGAACGTGTCAAAAGTGACAGTACCTATCAATTACCAATTCAAAGCTACAATTCAAAGGGTACAAATTGTTACTTTGCAACATTTTACTCACCATTTCATTGTTTTCTACCGCCTTGCCACGTCTGAATTATTATTTTAGGGTCATCAACTCATCACATCAGTCGCAAACACCATGCCTTAAAGTCCATTTTTGGTGTAATCAGTAAACCATTATACTTAACAGGGTGAAGGGAATCAAACCCCTGTCCCCGGCATGGCACTGCCTCAGGATCCTACTAATTAGGTTCTACTAACCTACTGGCGCGCGTGTATTCCAGGTTCAGCTCTTAGGAGGAGGCAAGGAAACTATCGGTAATACTGATTATCGTTATCATCACAATCCTTTCAGGTGGTTTAACGCGAGCGCACAAAATTAGGTTATATTTGTGAAAAGGGCAACGCTTGATTGACTTTCCAGTCGGCGAGAGATGGATCAACAATTATACAGAATTCCAATGGATCTACATTTACATTAGTTACTGATATAAACTTAACAATATATTTAGTATAAGAAGTCTATTAGAAACTAGCTTTCATCTAGGGTCAACAAACCAGCCAGTCTTAAGACTCACAAAATCTATACTAATACTAATATACTAATTACTATTATTACTCATTACTAATAATATTATAAAGTTGAAGAGTTTGTTTGTTTGAACGCGCTAATCTCAGGAACTACTAATTCGAATTGAAAAATTATTTTTGTGTTCAATAGACCATTTATCGAGGAAGGCTTTACGCTATATAACATCACGCTGCAACTATTAGGAGCGAAGAAATAACGAAAAATGTTAAAAAAACGGGGATAATTATTTATGCTTGAGGGCTTCCGTTGCATGCGCTGCGAAAACGGTTCAAGATACCAAAAATATATGTATGAAAGAATTATTTCTCTTGAAAATCTAAAAAAATGTCCGCAACAGTATATGTGTATCTTTTAAGATTAACTCACTAGAACCGTTTTTATGGTAATCAAATTTGGTCGAAATTAATGCATTATTTGTTATGAGTTGCATCAACGTAATAATATTAATCTTTATCCAAATAAATGTGTTGTTGATTAAGATTATTTAATTGTGGACAAAATTGTCTTTGACATCACTTAATTTCAATGAACGTGTTAGAAGATAATTATTACAATTTTAAAATAACACCGATATAAAATTCACCCGCGCCCGCGCCGCATGACGTGAAAAACATGACGCGCTGCAAGGAGGTGAGGTGTTGCTTGCGAGTGACGCGGAGAGGGGGGTGTAGCTCTAGGAGGTACCATGCCGCGCGGCTCAGACGCGTGGTCGGCTTCTTTCTGAACGGTTGTATGCAGCGTTATTTGTTTTTGCGATACAATATCGTCGTGTAAAAATACTTTTTAAATACTATTTCATTTTGTTTTAAGGATAACATTTTGGTTCTACACACAATTATTAACACTTTTTATTTTTATTTTGATGTAGATAATTAATTATAAGTAGGTGTTATAGTTTTCTTTATAGTATTGTTTGTATTAAGGATAGTATTTTGTTTATAATAATTTAGCAATAATTAACACTTTTTTTAGTTTTGTTGTATATAATACCTGTAAATAGGTGTTATCTACATAAATATTATTATTAGGTTAGGTTTTAGTTTAAGCATACAGTTTATCGTTTTACGGTTATTCTTTAGACATATATTTAATCCGATTTACGTGAGTACCAAAATTAAGGTAAAAATAATTAGTTTCCTAATTATTTACCTTACGTTTGTTTTTTCTTGATTACGAGTTACGGTTTGGTTAAGTTTTCATTTCCTACGTTATTTTTTCGTCACTATAATGCCTAGAAAAAGATCTCAGCTTTCTCGGCAGACTGCTACCGCAAAGCGGCTGCGAGTTTTGCGCAGCAATGAAACAGAGGATGAAAATATGCATAGGTTGGCTACTCAACGAGCAATCAGTGAACAAAACCGTGCTAATGAATCGATCATTGAACGTTCGCAGCGTCTAGCCTCACAAAATTTCCGAACTTCGGCTAACCGCGATCGGGAATCGAGCACTGAACGATCCCATCGATTAGTGCAGCAAAATGCACGATCAGCAAGAAATAGAACTCGCCGGCAACATAATTTATTAAATGCTGCGTTTGCTTATGATTGTACCCTTGACTATTCTGAGCTAAATGATATTGATATTGGCAGAATGGATAAAATATGCAACTTATGCCAAGCAAAAAAATGGGCGAGTGAAGCTCCTGAACTGTGTTGTAGTGGTGGTAAAGTAAATATACCTATAATTCCGGAACCAACTACAGTTTTAAAAGAACTGATATCAGGCTCACATCCATCATCAAAGCATTTCTTAAATCACTCAAGACAATATAATACACTATTTCAGATGACTTCATTTGGTGCCAAAGAGATTCGTGAGGGAAACTTTATGCCCACTTTTAAAGTCCAAGGGCAAGTTTATCACTTGATCGGTAACTTACTTCCAACTGAAGGGGCACAACCCGAATTTTTGCAAATATATTTTGTTCCCATGCAGATCAGGTATCCTTGCGCTCAAATTTAAATCCAAGCTTGCAAATCGATCTTATCGACGTTCTCCAAACATATCTTCACGATCATAATACGTATATTCAAAGTTTTAAATACAATCTGGAAAATAGACCACCGAATGACTTCAAACTTATTATTCATGCTGATGTGAAACCTCCTAACGAGCGTCGAGGTCGGTATAATGCGCCAATAGTAGATGAAGTAGCTGTTCTTTTGATAGATGAAGACAAAGGTCCCCGAGATATTGTGTTGACTGCAAGAGATGGTAGACTGCAACGAGTTTCTGAAATTCATAGATCTTATGACCCACTTCAGTATCCTTTACTGTTTCCCTTTGGTAATGACGGATACTGTATAAATATTCCACAGCAGAATACTGCTGCTAGATCGAAAACTGTATCATGTATGCAATTCTATGCATTTAGGCTCATGGTGAGAATAAATGACTTTAACAGCATACATTATTTCAAAGGATTATTCAACCAATATTGTGTTGATATGGCGGCTAAAATGATTTCTGAGAGGCTAGAGTTCATCAAAAGAAATAAAAAAAAATTGAGAGCAGAAGAGTACATTCATTTAAGAGATGCCGTGGTTAATGATACGAATATAAACGCTTCTAATGTTGGCCAGCAAGTTATATTGCCGTCGTCATTTACAGGATCCCCCAGATACATGAACGAAAAAAGTCAAGATGCCATGACATATGTCAGGAAATTTAGAAGACCAGATCTCTTCATTACATTTACATGTAACTCCGAATGGCCGGAAATAAAAATTGAGTTATTACCCGATCAACATTCTTATGACAGACATGATTTGGTTTCTAGAGTATTTCATTTAAAACTCAAAAAAATTATAGTCCTTCTAACAAACAAAAATATTTTTGGACCATCGAAAGCCTTTGTTTACAGCGTAGAATGGCAAAAAAGAGGTTTACCACACGCCCACATTTTATTGTGGCTGGCTAACAAAGTACAACCAGATTCTATAGATGCAATAATATCGGCTGAAATACCTGACAATATTGTCATAATATTGTCATAAATATTATGATACATGGTCCTTGCGGATTTCATAACCCTGCGTCACCATGTATGAAAGAAAATATTTGTTCTAAAAAGTACCCTAGGAATTTTATATCTGAAACACAAACCGCGGATGATGGTTACCCAACCTATAGGCGCAGGTCTCCAGATAACGGGGGAAACACAGCAATAATTCATGTCAAAGGTACAGAAATGAGCGTGGATAATAGGTGGGTTGTTCCCTATAATCCAGTGCTATCACGAATTTTCAATGCACACATTAACGTAGAATTTTTCTCAATCGGTAAAAGCTATTAAGTACATCTGTAAGTATATTCATAAAGGTTTTGATCAAGCCACATTTTCGTTACAAAGTAATAACGATAAAGTAGCAAAATATCTAAATGGTCGCTATATAAGTTCCTCGGAAGCGCTCTGGAGGATTTTCCAATTTCCTATTCATGAACGTTTTCCGGCAGTAGTTCATTTAGTAGTTCATTTGGAAAATGGACAAAGAGTTTATTTTCATAATAATGCAAACCTTCAATATCGCGTTAATAATCCTTCATCAACGACACTTACAGCGTTCTATGATCTTTGCGAAAGTGACGATTTTGCAAAAACCCTTTTATATCATGAAGTACCCCACTATTACGTATGGGAAAGAAATTCATTTTCAAGAAGAAAACGTGGGCAAGATGTTGAAGGATATCTCGGTGTTAAAAAAAACACAACTTTAGGCCGCGTCTACAACATTCATCCAACTCAAACTGAATGTTTTTATTTAAGAATGTTACTGCAACATCTTCGCGGTCCAATGTCATTTGAACATCTAAGGACCGTGAATGGTGTTATTTGCCAAACTTATCAAGGCGCTTGCAAGGAATTAGGTTTACTGGAGGGAGATGAACATTGGCAAAATACAATGTCAGATGCTGTCATGTCCGAGCCAGCCACAAAATTAAGAGAATTATTTACCATCATTCTTATATTTTGCGAACCATCTGACCCTTAGAGTTATAGAATAAATTTCGTAATGCTTTATGTGAAGATATATTAAACAGAATGCGTAATGAGAATCAGGATATGACATTAGCATATAATGATGATATATACAATGATGGACTAATCAAAATTGAAGATAAAATTCATGAGATTTGCGATAAATTACTAACCGATTTTGGGCTTCCTGTATTAAAAATGATTAATTCACTTAATCATCTGGATCCGTTAGAAGTAGCATTGCGAAAACTGTCTGATCTAAATGAATTAAATGATAATATTACTCAAAATGAACCAAAATTAGTTAATGACCAGGTGACCGCGTATAATTGTGTTATGCGAAGTGTTCGTTTTAGTGAAGGAAAAGTATTTTTTTTGGATGCTCCCGGTGGAACCGGCAAGACCTTTATTACTAATCTTATATTAGCAAAAGTAAGGTCTCAGGGAAAGCTAGCTTTGGCAGTAGCATCGTCAGGAATCGCTGCAACTTTATTAGCAGGTAGACGCACAGCTCATTCCACTTTTAAACTGCCCCTAACTGTTTCTTTACAGAAAGATATTGCCCTTTGGGAAAAGTTTTACAAGATGTCAGTTTAATAATCTGGGACGAATGTACCATGATCCATAGAGCTCATGTAGAGGCTCTAGATAGGACTCTTAGAGATATTAGAAGCTGTGATAAAATCATGGGTGGGATTACTGTTATGTTTGCTAGGGAATTTCGACAATCTTTACCAGTAATAGTAAGGGGAACAAGAGCAGACATTGTAAAGTCTTGCCTTAAAAGTTCCCCATTATGGAAGTTTGTGAACATCTTAAAATTAACTACAAATATGAGAGCACATTTGGGGGGAGGTAGTATAACTATTCCTTCAAAGTAACTTTTAATAGGAGACGGGAAAGTACCTCATTTTGAAAATAAAATTGAAATTGATCGCGATTTAGGAGAAAGAGTGAGTAACATTGAGGACTTAATATCGAAAGTTTACCCTGAAATCAGCGAAATATAAAATAAAGATCATCAATGGATGTGTCAAAGGGCAATATTGGCAGCGAGAAACAGTAGCGTGGATGAAATTAATGACCTAATTTTAAGTAAACTTCCAGGAGACATAGCTACTTACACATCTATTGATAATGTAATGGATCAGGAAGATGCGGTCCATTACCCACAGGAGTTTCTAAATTCTATGAACCCAAGTGGCCTTCCCCCATATTCCCTCAAGTTAAAAATAGGTGCCCCAATAATTTTACTTAAAAATCTTAAACCACCAAATTTATGTAACGGGACCCGACTTCAAATCAAATTTCTTCGCAATAACGTGATCGTTGCAATAGTTTTGACTGGTCCAGCAGATAGTCAAACAGTGCTTATACCTCGCATCTCAATGATTCCAAATGATTTATCTTTTAATTTTAAACGAATTTATTTTCCCGTTAAGCTATCTTTCGCCGTTACAATTAATAAATCACAGGGGCAAACATTTAAACTCGTAGGAATTGATTTACGTCAAGACTGCTTTTCACACGGCCAACTATATGTCGCGTTGTCAAGATCAAGTTGCGGAGAAAACCAATATGTTCTTCTGCCACAAGAAAAAAAAACTAAAAATATAATTTACGCAGAAGTACTATAAAATAATTAGGTTCTTTTAAAAACTAAATTGTCTAAAATAATAACAGAAAATGACGCGGACAAAATTGTGGGTAACAGCTATAATTTATAAAGCTGAGGAGGTTGTTTGCAAAAATAAATGATGCCCAAAATAACTATTCCACGCGGACGAAGTCGCGGGCACAGCTACTAAAATATATATCCGATCCGGCTTTGAAATATAGGGGAAATACCTCACAAGTACCCTAGATAAAAAATAACGTATTTAACAATAATAAATGTAAATTGGAGGAAGGAGTCAGAAACAGTATATTTTCTGACTACTTCACCTCATAACAGAGACAGGAACCTATACTTCCTTATACTATACGTCCGATACTTTACTGATAAATTAATGATCTCATTATTCAGGTTTCGAACCTGCATCTTCTGCGTGAGAAGCAAGCGTGAAACCCATTAGACCACGTAGCTACAAGCGTGTAGATATCAAGTAGAAATTAATATTGATTAATCAAGTTCTCTAGAAGTTGGAAAAAAATATACAAATAGGTTGTAAATGTGTTATTATTGCTACATATACCTTTTATAATATCCACACATTTTTTATACCTACCTAACAAAAGTTTATACATGTGAATCTCTTCTTTCATCTTTACATTTTTTTGTAAATTCTTAGATAATTGAAGTAGGGTTTGATGATCGTTATTACCACTGAAGACAAAATCACTACATGATAGGATAAATGATAATACCTGATAACATACTAACACTAAAAGTAGTACCTAATAATCGTGTAGATGTTATAAACTTAACCTCTAACCAACCCAACCCCATTTTGAGGCTTGGGATTTTGAATCTGATGCCATGAAAATAAAATTCAAAAATTTAAATGGAAAAATGACTGCGATTGCAATCATGGGTCGTTGAGGGGTTAAATAAACTAATGTCATGCTCCATTTACAATATCCATCGTTATATGATAGCAACACTGCCCTTTACCTGTAAACATTGATTTTTTTTCTTCCTCCGGACATATTTAATAGTAAAAACAGTTCAAAGTGATTTACCTCGGTCATAAACAAGCAGATACTGGAAACCTAACCTCAAACCTGTGTCCGAACCTGTGGACACAGAGAAGTACGAGTTTTCCAGGGAATACGAGGCTTTTCTAGGTAAATTTGTTGTTTTCCGTTAGTTCAAATGGCACCTACACATGTATCAATGTGCTTGATCAATGTTGGACTAAAACAAAGGAATTCAACAACATCTAACACCCTCACAATAGCACATATCAGCTGTCTGTAACTGTCAGTCAAATCACGTCAAGCAACTGACAACTACCAGTGTGGCCAGACAAAAAAAAAAAAAAATTGCGAGAATAACGTTCGAATACCTAAATAATACTCAGCCCGTATATTACGCTCGGTTACACGCAAACATCTAACATCTCACTGCTGTACGGCGGCGGAGCCTTTGATCTCGCAACCAGTTTATGCTGACCCATACCAGCAATGTAACACGCTCTCCGCTTTCTGCTAGCCTGGTACTCTTGAAGCCGCACGTACTTTCTTCTTCTTCTTCTTCTTATTCCGGCCTCTCAAACCGACAAGGGCAATGTCCTCTAACGTGCTGAAGTGTTCGCGCTGCAATAATTTACAGCCTGTAGACGTAACACAGCTTTTAAAAAACATAGTAGCTGTGCAAAAAGAACTGAGAGAGATCCAGGAAAAATATGCGACTGAAACCTCAAAGTACGTTACTGTGAAGGAGTTCGAGCTATTAAAAGCGGAGCTGAATAGCTTGAAAAAAACGACGTCTGCCTCTTCCAGCACCAGTAGTGTTTATAGCAATCCGCCTGACGTAAACATACGGAGAGGTGCATTTTGTGCTCAAGAAAGCTGGGAATATCAGCGCAATAGCGGCCCTATCGGTCTGTCACACATTAGCGCAAACAGATCATTGACCCCCCCACCTGAGACCAAAGTGACGAAACCGGAGAGTGTAGCAGGGGCAGCATGCACGCCATCCCCATCGTATGCGGAGATGGCACAGCATGCATCTATCCCGCCCACACCTACGCCTATTTCGCTCACACAAACACCTTCGCCCGGTGGTAATACGAAGCGGTTGGTTGAAGGCACAAACCAAAACTAAGTGGCACCGCAAGCGCAAACAAACAGCCGATATCGACTGCAGTGCAAGCAAAAGTTCCCACACCGGCACCAGTAGCTCACAATGTGACTAACGCCAAGAACTTAAAGGAAGATGGTGGGGAGGGATGGACCAAAGTCACTAGGAAGCCACGAAGGCCCCGGTCGCTGGGCGGCACAGCAGGACCCACAATTACCACTCTTCGCGCGGTGGAGCGACAGCGGTTCTTCCATCTCTGGAATATGAGGTCGGGACTGGAGGAAGTTAGGGCATATTTACAGGAGTTGTGCTCACCCGAAACCGGCACCGTGGTAGAGTTGTCGACAAAGTGGGCGTACAAGTCCTTTAAAATAGGTGTTCCAGAGTCGCTTTTTGACACCTGCTTCTCCATGGATGTGTGGCCTGTTGACGCCCGTATCAAGGAGTGGCTGCCCTTTCAGACCTACATTGAGCTCTATAAAAACAGTAAAAATAAATCACCGCCCCGCCCACCCCAATGAATATCTTGATATCCTTTATCAAAATGTCCGCGGTATCAAAACGCGGTTGGAGTTTTGGCGGCATAACCTGCTGGTGCTGGATCACCACCTCGTCGCCGCTACGGAGACGTTCCTAGACTCGTCGGTTGGAGATGCCGAGGTCACAGCGGGAGGCTGGAGCGTGCTGCGCCGGGACCGCACTACCACGTGCGGAGGCGTGCTGCTCGCCGCCCGCCCTGGCATCACACTGAGACGACGCCGCGACCTTGAAACGCCGAACGGTGTGAAGATCTCTGGGAGACTGTGACTGTTCGGGTAGTGACGGTTACCGTCTGTGTAGTTTACATAGATCCCAGCAGAAAGAAAAACAAGAAAAAAATCACCCAGGCGGATAAGGACGCCGAGTATATGAACTGGTTTTCGAAAACAGAGGAAAATGTAGCCCAAGTGAACGGTACATTAATTATTCTAGGAGACCTCAATTTGAACAGTGCATCAGTTGCAACACTTAACTATTATTGTTATTTTCTAAGTGTATGTGGTATGTATGAAACGAATGAAGTGAAGAATGATCATGATGGTGTGCTTGATGTGGTGTTACTGCCGGAGAGTGTGCGTGACGTAACTGTGCGCGCTTCCGTGTCAGGAAGCCTGGTGCCACGTACTGACGCCTACCACCCGCCTCTCGACGTCATTGTGCCCGTGTTGTATGCGCAGAGAGCTGGCCAGCGATCTGGCCGCTTGGATCCCAGCATCATTGGAGGTCGCAATTACTGGAACTTTGCCAAGGGCAATCACGCAGTCCTGTACGAACTCATGTGTAGCATATCTTGGGACAGTGTTCTCGAAGCTACTGATGTAGAGACGGCAGTCGGTCGCTTCTACGATTCCATTTACGGAGTCTTCAACAACTGTATCCCGAAGAAGACCAGACCAACCCAGCCTACAAGGCGATACCCGGTGTGGTTCACTGGTGATATAATAAGGGACTTGGCCACGAAGGCCATACTCCACCGTAAATGGAAAACGGGGAGGAGGCCGGCTGACTACGTCTCATTCAGCGAGCTAAGAGCCAACCTCAAGTGTCGCGTAGATACAGCCTACGCCAACCACATGAGTAGTATTGAAAGCAATATTAGACATAACCCACGCGCATTTTGGAAATATGTAAGTGGCCTACGATCGAAGGGTGGTTTCGAACCTCGGGTCACGCATCGGGGCCGGGAACACGTTGGAGAGGAAGCAGCAGCCGCATTTGCAATCTACTTCTCAGACGTTTTCCTCCCTGATGAGCCAGCACTCGATCCAGATCTGGTAAACATTTCTGATGACTCGTGCACTGCTAATCACATACAAGTTTCACATATTTCCAGTAAGGACATAAAGGAAGGGCTGAAGCAGCTAAGGCCAAGGAGCGCAATTGGACCGGACAACGTCCCTCCCTACTTTTTGAAGGCCTACAGCGATCAGCTTTTACCTTTGGGTCGGATATTCAATCTTGTTCTTGAACAAGGTAAGTACCCCACCAGCTGGAAGCTTTCTCGAGTCAGTCCTTTCCCCAAGACAAGTGACACTGCCTCCGTTGATCAATATCGACCTATTGCGATCCTGAGTTCATTGGCAAAACTGTTCGAGTCGATCATAAAAGACAAAATCAGTTCGCAGATTGCGCCTTATCTGAGCGACTCGCAACACGAATTCAGGAGTCGCCGCTCAGTTATCACCAACTTGCTGACTTTAGTCGAGATTGTGTCGAAGTGCATGGACAAGGGATGTCAGGTGGACGTCGCCTATATGGACTTTCGTAAGGCGTTCGACAGAGTCGATAATAATGTCCTAATGAAGAAGTTATGTGCCATTGGATTTGCCCCACGGCTGTTGGTTTTCTTCGCTGACTACCTCAATAACCGCCAGCAATGTGTGCGACACGGCTGTTTTGAGTCCCAGCCGTACCATACACGGTCGGGCGTTAGCCAAGGGTCTATTCTCGGGCCGTTGTTATTTATCATTATGATAAATGACCTGGAATTAGAGCTTAAACACGCCAATTGCCTTCTGTATGCGGACGATCTGAAACTGATACTTCCCGTGAGTTCAGAGGATGATTGTAGTTTGCTGCAGGAAGATTTAGACGCGGTTCATAGGTGGAGTGTGAACAATAAACTCCTGTTCAATACTGCCAAGTGCTATGTAATGTCCTTTACGCGCTCCTCTCATCCTATAAGCGCGATATATACACTCGGTACGGAGTCTTTGACTCGAGTGTATTCGATTAGGGACCTCGGTGTTACGTTCGACCCTAAACTTACATTCCATGAGCACGTGAGCACATTGGCCAAGGAATGCTTCAAAAGATTGGGGTTTGTAATACGGAATAGTAAGGGATTCCATAACCTGGGTGTGGTCCAGCTTCTCTACATGACCCTAGTGAAAACCAAACTTGAATCTAGCTCGGTGGTTTGGAATCCGCATGAAAGCTCCTACATACTTTTGCTCGAGAAGGTACACAAAGCTTTCCTACGATACCTATATAAGCGGAAATTTGGATACTACCCTTATCTTTATCCATCCGCTTTTATATTGGGTATGCTCGGATACAACTCACTAGAGGTCAGACGTAACACCGAGCAGTTTCTGACTGTATTTCGATTGTTGCGAGGCGACAGTGACTGTGTCGCGCTTGTCGGTACGGTATGCGCGCTATACGTGCCCGACAGTTATCTCCGCGCGCGTAGGCACCAGCTGTTAGCGGGCGGCACGTACCGCACGGTGGCGCGCCAGCAGTCTCCACTGGTGAGGGCGCGGGATAGCTTCAATGCTCTGCTGGCTGCTGCACCACTGACTGATCTGTTTGGTGATGAGTGGAGGCATATTGTGCGAGAATGTGGCAGGTTCTGCGAGATGAAGGAGTGAAAGTGTTGTCTTAGAAATATTATTATTATTATTTTTTGCATTGACATTTTAATTAAGTACCCTTGACATACCTAATAATGTTTAATACTATTTGAATTTGACCTAAAGTTAATGTTTAATGTGACTTGATATGTAGTATTTTCTACGAATTTGTACCCTTTGTTCCCTACCTGTGAAATCGACTTACCTGAATTGAAACTGTCATTGTATAACTATTAGACTTTGTACAGCGCATTGGGTGTATACCTGTTATGTTGTACATCGTAATTGTATATTAAATAAATAAATAAAATGATTCATATTCTCATTAGATACCTACAACATAGGTACTACGTGGTGACAACCAGATTAGTTTGGTTAGGTAGGCAGGAATACGTCATCTCACGTCAAATAGTCAATTATATAGGTACACATGGTAGGTGTACAAACGCATATATTCTGTAGGCGAAAGAGTAATTTAAGTTCCTACCTAGGTAGTTAATGGTTTTTTCACGCTACTGCTCGGAAATGAGCTTAGCTTATGTATTCAATGAATTTGTTGACGATCGGCCTTTCCCAGACCTCATGAAACAAAGTAAACTGATACCTCTGTTCAAGACGGGAGACAAGGGCGATCCTTCAGACCAATATGTGTTCTTTCGGTATGGTAGCCGAACCGAAGCCAACCGAACTTTGTAAGCTACATTTTGCGTTCTTAAACCCATCCTATTGAATTTTCACAAAATTTATATAGCCAGGTACTCTCAAGGTCTCTACAAATCCAACGACACCTCATTAGACAATCTCTCGAGCCGTTTGGAATGTAGTGGTTTTTTAAATAAAAAAATGCCCACATCTCCACTATTTTGAAAAAACTACAAAAACTGAATCGACAACAAATTATAATTTAATTACCGAAATCGCTCACAAAAACTCACAAGAATCAGTTGAGAAATGCGGCCTGTAGAGGGTAACATCCGGACATACGAAAGCATTTTGCCAAATCCTGATATGGAGACGATCGCTCGCTTCGCTCGCTCGGTCAAAATTATTTGAAAAAAATATTCTCCATCAAATGTAAATGTTGATCTGTATTCTGTACAATTGCTGATCCTTGTCTCGCCGAATGGAAAGACAGTAAATGGTGCCCTTTTCGCAAACTTTACCTAAATTGAGAAGACCACTGCGGATCAGCGGTTGTGGCGCTGCCTATCATTGTACCTATTTACCTATCTATCTATGTGTGAAGCCCCGGGATCGATCCCCGGCTGGGGGTAAGGAAAAAAAATCCTAGGTATTGGATGTTTATATGTGTGTGACATCGCTGTTTCTGGTTTCCACGACACAGGGTATCCTTGTACGGGCCAGAAGTAATTTATATGCATGTATGTAAATTTAAAAATAAATTGTGCGCTTGCCTTTGAGCTTAACATTGTATTTTTAATGCACTTCTTCAAAGTAAACCAGGTGGAAATCATTATTGTTTCGGTGGACTATTTCTGGACTATTTTTTGCCTCAAATTTCAAACTGAAAGTCGTAGGCGCTCCGAAGATATTTGATGATATCAAATGTTCAAGCTGTAATCCTCACCAAGATGTCTTAATAACTCTGGAATCGTTGAAGGACTATTTGATGATTAGATGAGGATTACAGCTTGACGTCAAGCTGTAATCCTCACCAACCTATAGCTATAACTTCGGAACTGTAAGAGGACTATTTTTCTTTCTTTGTGGACTATTTAGGACTATTTCTGGACTATTTTTGGCAGTGTCAAATTTCATTTTCACGAAGTTTTCAACGGTGAGGATTATAGCTTGAAGGTCGCGTTTTTTATTGATTTCCGATAACCAAGTATTATTTTTGAATTTCAAACATGGAGATAGTATTTTTAATACCAACTTTTTGACGCTAAAATCATATCTATATATCTTTTAGATCTCTTGTTATAACTTTTTTTAGGTGAAAAACATATATTTAGCTTTTTTTGCATAGTTTTAAAATATAGAGAGTAAAGGAATTGGATGTTATCATAACTTATATTTTTTCGGGATTTGAAATGTGACTCCTTTATGAGTTATTAGCTTGCGCCCACAACTTAATCTGCGTGTACCACTAGGTATTATCATTCACCCAGAAAACATTACCCTTCTTCTGATGCATTTGGATACAAATGGTATTCTATACGTTAATCTAGCTCTTAAGATATATGTCAATTAAATTTCGTTCAAATCCGTTTAGCCGTTTTCGCGTGATTGATGTTCAAACACACAAATATACAAACATCAAATGATCGCTTCTTTTACTTTATAATATTACTAGCTTATGCCCAAAACTTACCTGCGTGTTACTAGCAAGTATTATTTATCGAGGAAACGAAACCCTCCTCCTAGTGCAGTCGAATAGAACGTATTCTATATGTTAATCTAGCTCATAAATTATATCTGTGCTAAATTCAATTCAAATACGTTCAACTGTTTTAGCGTAAATGAGGCACAAACACACAAACATCCAAACATCGCTACTATCACATTTATAATGTTAAAGTCGGATCAAGATAAAAGGTGCACTGGGCCAAACTAAATTCAACCTTATTAAGTCAGTGACAGAGACGCTGTCGTCACCTATCATCTTGACCCGACTATAGTTGGACTACCTGATGCCCGCAATTTCATCTGCGTATTCCTAGGAAGTATTATTTACCGAGATAACGTTACCCTCCTTCTGGTGCAGTCGGATAAAAAGTATCTTATATATTAATCTAGCTCATAAATATCTCTGTGCTAAATTTAATTCAAATCTATTGAGCCGATTTAGCGTAATTGAGGCACAAACACACAAACATCCAAACACCTAAACATCGCTACTTTCACATTTATAATATTAGTTGGATATCGCTTCAAATATGCTGCCCTGATGTGAAAAAAGGACGGTTTTTCCGGTTAAACGGCTAATACGCTTTTCTCCTCCACGCAAATACCGACAAAAAAAAAACTAGCTAATCACCTAACTCAGAGTTATTTAACCCCTCCAGTGAGTAATTTTAAATGAGGCATCGCCATTTTGAACCTTATGCCAATGAGCTTATGCCATGGTAATAAAACTCACAACCTTTAATGGGTTTTCATCCATAGGCCGGACGAACATGAGGGTTAAAGAACCATCCGATTCCAATTTTTTATTTACCTACAACATCTTTAACTAAGTAACCCTGAATCATCAAACGGCTCCGAGAATAGCAGTAAGAGGTCTATCATTGCAATCATCAATAATCGTCATCATTATCACTATCATACTGGGTGGCAGAGGCACCAACTTTATTCACTACTGTATTTCAGAATTCTCAACGAATCTTCGCCAAATTCTAAAGAAGCTATTTTATAGCTACTATAGAATGCCATAACCCATGTCTGGCCAAACACGTAGTATATAGAATAAAATATCAGTGCTTATTGTACAGATGCGCCACCCGAATATCACAAAAGATTGCTCTTATAAAAGACCACGTAGCAATGTTACGACTAATATGTATACCAACTGAGTTTTCGTTACAGAAAGGTGTTCAATATTTCAACGGTTTGTAATAGGGACGTCATCCTGAAGAACTTTACATCTCTATAAGTTTTAGGCTGAACAGCCGACCGATTAGTGTTTACCAAAGGTGCTCTGATCAAACTGGTTTAATAATAATAAAACGTTTATTTGAACACGAGTTGTTTACATTGTGTATCTTAGATATAAGAACTTACATGGTAGGTGGTTTTATGTTAAAGTTAATGCTTAAACACAATATTCATGAACCTTACAAGACACGTTATGATGATCAATAGCGATTAAACTAGGCCGAGCCTGTGTCTTAGACGCTAGTTCCTTCCATTTGGCTTTATATTAATGTTATTCATTTAGTATCGCGATCCACCTTATTGTGGATAATTACAAAATTAAATTATAGATGTAAGAATTGTGACATGGTCGGTTTTCTTTCAAAAGTACTACATTGTGAGTTCTACAACAATACATAGCTAGGATTTTAAATGCAAACTTCGACCAAAGTTTAGCTTACGCTTTAGTATGCACTTCGAATAATGATTAGATTAATGAGTATATTAAATTATTAATGGAAAGTTCTGAAAGTTGCAGTTTTAATTAAATTAGATAGAGATACAGTGTAAAACAATCATCAATTAATTTCATATTAATTTACAAACATGTTTTCAATTTCAGTATAGGTTTGTGTTTTTGCCCATTTAGTTATAACTTTTTTACATTCGTGATAGTTCAAGGGATATAAATTAAGAGTTTTATTCAACTTATTATATAACATGGGACCAACATAACATTGAAATTAATTTATAAAGCATGTTTTATATTGGACGGTTGGACAAACTGTACTCGTACTATAATTGTTGGTGTTTAGATAAGACTATATTTTTTATATACAGTTGTCTTACCGTTAAGACGTCACATTCACAGTAAAAATCAGCAGTAGGGTATCGAAAATGTTTAAACTTTATAACTTTCAGCATTGCGCGTTGTGCTCTCTCTAAAGTAATTAGATGAGTTATGCAGTATGAAAAAATTTACTCCGCTGGTGAAAGATAGACAGTTTTAATCAGGTCGTAGTCAGCGACGTGTCTAAGTTTCTAAGTTTAAAATATATATATATATATATATATATATATGTTTCCTCGTTGGCGCTGCCATTAGACCAATATATGGACACCAGGTCATTTTTTCATCTAGAATAGAATAGAATAGAATATCAATTTATTGACTGTAACAATACACATCACACAAGTTTAGGCCATATAGGCATTATAAGTATCTACACAGAGAAAATAAAAATACTAAATTAAATAATCATGGTTGTAAGTACACGGAAAAAAAAATAACATCTAATACTACTCTTACTACTTACTACTACTTACTACCAAGTTAAGTTAGTAGTTCATCAGGTACCTTGTCGTTGCCATCATATGCACTCCAATTGTTATGTAAAGACTAGTATGTTGTGGTTTGCTCCGAACGTGAACTCGCGAGTGCTTCGGTAGGATTCTGTAGCGAAGATAACTATTTATTTATATATTTATGTTGGTACACCAACAGATGTCACAGGTTTTCTTAATAAATTCAACAATCACTCTTTGTAGATGTTCGTCCACTTAAATGTAAACACATCTTGCATAGGTGTATAACATTACATCGTTAGAAATAATAATTAAGAATTTAGTTGGTGTAATTAACAATTGTGGATAAGATTTTAATAATTATAATAAAATTTTAATAATTATAATAAAATAATTAAATAACAATGAGATCAAGTGAGTGGTCGACGCAAATAAGAATCGAGTTTAGATCTGAAGTGCTTAGTCCGTCACTGAATACAAACTAGACAGTATAAGTATATTGGCTCGCTCGTTCAATAAAATATTTAGCTTTGTTAGTATGTTTCGTCGTTTTTTCAGTATGATCAAATCATAAAACATATCGACCATACTAAGGAGTGTAAGCCAAATCACGCCAAAAATGACTTAGCGATATAGATAGATCATATGAAGGAGGCGGCTGATACTTCAGCGGATTATAGGCCTGATATTTACAAAAAAAAATGTGAAAGCTCTTTATGACAAAGGCATTCACCTAGTCTCTGAAGTACCTACGTTTGGCAAAGTTTAGTGCAGCTTATATTAACATAAACTGCATATGGACAAAACTATTTTTACGAAGCCAAGCGATGTTCAAGTTCCTGCCCAATTTAACAATTTTGAAGTGGCTGATTATGACTACGAGGATACTAGAATATTGGTGTTCAGTTCTGATGAAGCGAAACAGTTATTAGGAGAAGTTAAGGAATATTTCTGTGACGGCACGTTCAAAAGTGCACCCAAACCATTTAACCAGTTATTTATTATTTACGGTGATATGGGAAGTTCATTGCACAAAACCAATGTTGTTCCACTTATATTTGTCTTAATGAGCGACAAAAAAGTAAGCACGTATTTGGCTTTGTTTGATATGTTGCACGTGTAATTTCCCGAATGGAAGCCGGAAAAGATCCATCTAGACTTCGAAGTAGCAACTTCAAATGCTCTTAGAATTATTTTCCCGAATATCGAGATAAAAAAATGCTACTACCATTTTACAAATAGTTTGTCGCGAAAAGCTAGATTTATAGGCATAAAGACAAAGCGTATTGTAGGGTTGTGCAGCTCTCTTCCACTGTTGCCTGAGAGCCAAATAAAAGAGGGTTGGGGTTATATACAATTGCAATGTGCCGATCTGAATAACAACAAAATTAACGCATTTATGTCGTACATGAAGAGCACTTGGCTAAAAAGTGATGCATGCATAAGAGAGTGGTGTGTCAGCAACAAAGCCATTACACTAAACATGTCACAAAAAGCTATGATTCGGTGATAAACAGAAAAATTAACAAGAACTATGTTCACACTTAATAAATTACTCAATATTCTACGTGATGATATAACAGTAAAAGACCTAACTAAAAACAAAACAGCAAATTTAAGTCAAAACGAAAGAAAAAGACGATATAATTTTTAATGCACAGATGCAGCTACTTCATAACCAAATAACTTTAGGCCATTTTTTGGAAATTTTGCGTTGAAGTCGACATTTCTTAAAATAAATTATATTTTTATTCTTAAAAATGTATAGTCATTATTTCCCGACCTAGTAGTGTGACCAAGATTCCTGTGTTTTTATCATTTACTGTTGGTCACACCACGCAGGGTAACCACGACTAAAAAAATCCTCGTGGTCACCCTGGGGTGACAAAACGCGGATACCACGAGTTCGACGGGGATTTGAATGCGTTTTTGACGTCAACCTTCAGCAGCACTTCACCTCCCTGATTGGCAAGGAAGGTGCGAGCCGCGTGAACAGCGGCCTCGCAACCTGCCCTGCTGCCAAAGCCCAGCTTCGTCGGTTCGAATAAGTGTCCGATATCCGGTAAAATGTGCCTGCAACAGATCTTGGAAACTATCCGACTGATGGTGTTACCGACAGCGATGGGCCTTTATCCCCCGTCCTTCTTTTTTAGTGTACACAGGTTGGCCCCGTATAGTAAATTTGTAATGCCTTCATGCACCCTGCTGGAGAACATCAAATTTACGAGTTCGGTGATGTCTGACAAGAGGGTTTTACCGCTGAAGGGTTTCAGGAGAGTCAGGTGCCACCGCATCGCTGGAGATCAATAGGTTAGCGGCCCCCTTAATGTCGCCATCGCTTAGCTTAATTTCGACAGATTTTATAATGTTGCCGAGTGTAAATGGGCCTAAAGGGTTAGGATTGATTCTGAGGTTGGTGTTTTTACAATTGCTTTTTATTTTTTGTAGCAACCGGTAAGAAAAAGTCAGTAGCTGTTCCCAGCTCCGTTGATCATTCTGCAATGTCACTTGTCTGATCGTTTTGGACAGAGCGTTGGCTACAGATGTTCTTGCGCCACGGGGAATTCGTTTTACTACGGGGATGTTCTTTTAAAATTTCGCTAGGTCTTTCCAAAGGTCTGAATTGTAGTTGGTAGGTTAATTTGGGGAAAGTGTAGGGACGAAGTGTGGGTTGTTTTCTGGATATTTTTACGCTTGTGCGCTTTCCCAATGTGAATTTTCAAACCTCTCTGTCCTATAAGGTAACGGGGCTGGGAACACTCCGGGCACTGCACGTTGCTCTCCAGGGACGAGGTGATGTGCTGGCTGCAGACGGCACTGACAGACGGGCCAGCTGACTGCGACATAGTGTTAGATATAGGTTTAACAGAAACCGAAAACAGGACATTATATTTACAAATACATAATAAATAGTAAAATGCAGGTAAAACTAATTATACAAAATTTGAATTGTCTCGGTGAAATTATACAAAATTTAAATTGTCTCTGTGTAACACTGTTTGTAGCTTAGGCATCCGTTGACCGCCACGTCTTCTGCTGCCCATGCGCACCGCGCCGCGCCGCACCGTGTCTGGTGGACTGCGCTCGTTGTTGGCCGGGGCTTCCACGGCCCCAGGCGCGACAAGTGGGCGAAGTATGGGAATCACGGAAAGAAACGAAATGGAACTACCTACTTAGCCAATGAATCCAGCCGACCAACTAAGGGAACACCACCATTCACTAAAACCCTCGTCACTATCACTATTTGTAAAAATGCACTGTTTAATGTGGTTTATATGGGTTATGGCTTCTATCGTGAGTAAAATTAATTAATTTATTTATTTATATACAAATAAAATTGTTTTACCATTGACCTTGACGTCTCGATTATATAAGGTCTTACTTACTTACTTTTATTTTGGATGAAAAACGAAAATGGATAATTATGGTATGTTAATGTTATGTTTGATGTAATTAACGATTTTATTCGGTTGGTATTTACAAACCTTTTTTTTTAATGCATTGCGCATGTAATTGTAAGTCACGTTTTTTTCATGTCGTATATTATTCACTAATTAATTGTTATGTTTGATGTACTTAACGATTTTATTCGGTTGGTTTTTCCACTCCTTTTTTTTTAATGCATGCGCGTGTAATGTATTAACGGTAAGTCACGTTTTTTCATGTCACTAAATTATTCACCAATAAGTTGCTACTGTTCATTCGCGAAGAGTTGATAACATTTTGAAAACTTAGTAATCTGTATGACAAGCATTGCATATTGTCCCCCACATACAATTTGGCGGTACGGGGCTTAGATTGATTGTCAATTTATAAAAATTGGCCAAGTAATAATAGCTAAGCAAGAGAGAGGATATACGTGTCTGGAAAATATCATATCCACATACAATAGAAAGAGAGAGATAAACTGTCAAATCCATACTCGTGTTTTTGGCCAATGGTGACCATTGACTTTCCCAAGTTTCACCAAATTTTCCCAAACAAACATTACTTTTTAAGTGGAAATCTTGTATCACCTCTCACCTCACAAAAATGGGCTTAGAAACATTAATAGAAATGTGTTTTTTTTTTCAATTATCAGCCAATTAGGTGTAGTTGGAAATATTGATTATCCTCACTTTTTTTTTTATTTAAAGTTGATTATATAAAGTCGTATTTGTGGGTATTATTTAGTAATTGTTTGGTTGAATATTGAAGCGCCACTGTCGCCGTCATGAATAAAATCATGTTGATTTACTTTGTGATCGCAGCTCTGCTGGCAATGACATCTGTAGATTCAGTAAGTTTCATCATAAAGTAATTATTTCCACACGAAAATCAAGATTTTTTTTTTTAATGTGAGGCATGCGTGATGCTATACGGATGGGTTTAATTCTAAGGCATCCGTCATCGGCGAGTTATGTTGTTATTGTTGTTTGAACGGCAAAATGAGTTAAATAGTAAGTTATTTATCGGCTAGTCCAGTGCGAATTGGCCTCTTTCTCGCGTCTCCCATTGCCGTACTCCACCAACTAACTGTCTGGAATGTAGACGAGCGAGTCTTGTAGAGTTTTCCAAGATTAGCCAATTGATATATCAAGAAGTTCTTGATATTTTACACTGACAATCCCATTATAGCCTGTAATCAAAGATTTGATTACAGGCTTTTTTTGATTTGATAACCTAACTAATTTGATTTAATTACCTAACTGAAATTTTAGTAATAACCAAACAGTTTTGTTACATACTCACAAACACATTGTAGCCTGTAATGAAACATATGGTTACCAATAACCTTATTGAAACTTCGCTGATAACGAAACAGATTTCTACTTACTAATAACCACCACTAGGTGAGCAGGAGGTTTTTAACTTAGCCAACAGTAACATCAAACTATGTAATTATTAAAAGTTTTACACAGAATCGATATTTTTTATATGTAGTTAGATTAAATAAAATCAAATGTTGACGTTAGTTGAATAAACTATTAGATTATTTATTTTTAATTTATTTATAAAAATAAACCTGATTTTGTTATAAGTAAGTCATAGTTCGCAAGTTTTTAAAATAGGGCTTAGTAGTAACAAAACTTTTGGTTACTGGTAAATTAACATTTTTTCAGTGTGTCGAAATTAACCGGTGAAATGCGCATTGGACATTTACATACCCCCTTTTGATAAGCAGCGCCCGGACCAGGCAGAAAAAAAAAGTACCGCAATTGGCATGTGCCCGGTCCGGGCAGGATTCGCGCGCGCTTACTAAACGTTTTTTTTTGTACAGATTGTAACGTTTTACAGCCCTAGCGGTATTTTGATCGGGTTTACCATAGACAAACTATAGTTTGAAGCCAGCCTAAGCTATTCTGTGGTTTTCATTAAAAAAGTTTAGAAGACTTTTTTGTGGGGCGTTTTTTTTTCGTACCACTCTTATGTTTACGTTTTCTTTGGGTCTTTATATGAAAATATACTTGCATTTGGGCTGTTGGAATCAAAGTGTTGTATAGATTTTACTAAAAGAGAAACTGAATGATAAAGTTTTATATTTTCGCATTTATGTTTTTTTTTTTGTAAAATGGGGTTCGCAATATATATTCTTTGCCATTATTTTTTATAAATTCTCATTGAATAACAAAAAAAAATGGAAATAAAAATTTTTAGCTTAGCTCAACAAAAATATAAAAAATAATACAGTCTTATAAGCTTTCAATACAAAAAAACGCGGAATTTGCATTTTATTTGCAGCTATCTTGCCACTTAGCGTGTTTTCGCCAAAATGGCTCCGCCAACTAAAGGGACTCATAACCGACTTTAGAAAAGAAAAAAAGCACAACGAGCAACTCTAGACAACACTAGACTACTACTCTAGACAATAATGCTTGAATTTACTCACAAAAATAATTAAACGAAAACGAATACTTTTCGGGGGTTACACTGTTTTATAAGATTGTATTGAATATTGAAAAAGTTAGCGTTGCAATGATATTAGTATGGCTACTTTTATACTCCATGGATGTCACCAGGTGCATTCATACATTTTTATGTGGTATTGAAGGAAAATGCAGTATATAGTAATTCCACTCGTTAATAGTGATTTAATCTGAAAATTGTAATCTGGATGTACTTATCTTTCTACTGTAGGTTTTGAAAGGAATTTCACGGATAACACTACAGTTGACGCAATTTGCTATGGGTTCGGTATAGATTTTGGTCACTGTTTTTCGAGAAACAAATTTCATATTTAAGACCTTCTGTATATGCTCTTTACACCTAGCCATACATAATTTTAATGGTCGCTTGGTAATTTTACGACATTGTCCATTGACGCTAGTTAACGGGGTTTGAAAGGTATGAGGAAACTAAACTAAACTCAATATAAATCAACCTTAATCCCTTTAGCTAAAAAGAGTATGCAACACACTCAAACACATTCTAATTCAGTAGGTTTAACGTTTTTATTTGAACAATCGCAGGCTGCGAGTCCGGAGAAGGGTATTATATATGTAAGTAACAACTTATGATAGTTAGTTCTTCGCTCATAGTTTTTTAGTGTTTTTATGTAATACTGTTATAATAAAACAAAACCGGCCAGGTGCGAGTCGGACTCTTGATAAATCAATCTGAAGGATTCCTTACCCCTGATAAATCAATCTGGTCTGTCCTTAATTGTGCCCCCCTTATTTGAACCATACATTTGACAATAATTTCCCCATAATATTTTTTGGCTGCGCACGGATGGACGGACACACGAGTCATCCTGTAATGGTTCCGTTTTCCCTTTGTCATGTTTTCCTTTCATAGTTACTAGTTCATTAACTTGACCAATGAAAAATATTCTTAATAGTTCTGATCGTACCTGAAAGTGCTTTGAAAATAAAAAATTAGGCTCTTGACTTCCTATATAAATTATGGTTAATGTAACTAGTTATATTATTTTTGCTAGTATTAAGAGCTTTGATAAAAGTTGTTACTTTACTAATATATTTATTAAAATTTTAGGAGAAAAATCTCGAGGTGAGTAGTGATGGCCGAAACAGCCAATAGAAAGATATGTTAAGTGATTTTCTCTAAAAAAAATGTTTATACCTACATATTCATATTTTTTTGCTTTTTATGAAAAACAACAGGCGTCGCCTCTTTTAAGGTAAGTCTTAGTAACTAACATATATACAGGCTGACTTTATTAAAAGTTGAACGAATTTTAGGTTTATTTCAGGTAAACATACAACGTTGTCCAAACACCGTGGAGCGGATTAATTAATGAATCCACAATTACCAAGAGATTTGTATTCTTCGTTTTACTCCGAATAAACGGCCCCAGGTGTTCGGCGTGAACAGTGTGGAAGGGGACATCCACCTTGGGTATTGGATGGAGTTCGCCTTCCTTTGCGCCTGATGGTGTTTTATAATGTGCTCATCCCAAACATGAAGATACATATTTCTTGATAAATTTGCGCATTTTGGGAAACCAAAAGTACGAACGAACTCTTTCAAGGGTTTTGTCGAAGCCAAAATGTCCGACATCGTCATTGTTGGCCTTTAACAGCTGCCAACGAACACCCCTCGGTACAACCCATCTCTCAGTTTTCTCATCTATTGCTCTGAATACACGACCGTTTTTAATTTTAAATTCCTTACGAATTGACGCAATCTTGGCTGTCTCTGGATCTTCAAGGATTTCTTTAATGCGCTTCACCTCTGAATCACCAGATTGTACGGTAGTTATCCAATCCTCAGATTTGATTGTCAGAATGTCAAGAGTGTGCACCTCGCAGCTAGCCTCGATAGGGTTCCGCCTCAAACAATCGACGTGCGCCATCTTATCCCCAGGACGATATTCGATAGAACAGTCGAATTCTAGGAATTGTATCCATCATCTGGAAATTTGTGGAATAAGATATCGCTTTGTAAAAGTCGACCGCAGCGCGTGACAATCCGAAAATATCGTAAACTTTATGCCAATTTGGTAAACTCTGAATTCGTTAAGAGGACTTATGACGGCTAGCGTTTCCAACTCAAAAGAGTGGAGCTTTTGTTCGTCAATGGTCGTCTGGCGACTGAAATATGCTACCGGCCTGAAGGGCATAGAACCGTTTCTCTGCAGTAATATGCCGGCTAAGCCCATTTGACTGGCATCGGTATGTAACTGGGTTTCGGCCGTAGGACCATAAAGTGCTTGAATCGGTCGGTTCATAAGGCTTTCCTTTAGACTATCAAAAGCTGTGGCCTCTACGTCGGTCCATCGCCATTTAGTATCCTTTCTCGGGAGATTCGTCAGTGGTCGCGCTATGGAAGCAAAACCTCGAACAAATCTCCTGAAAAAGCTTGCCAGACCTGAGAACCTTCGGACTTCATGTTGGTTAATTGGAGCCTCAAAACGTGAAATCGCGAGAGTCTTCTGGGAGCCAGGCTTAATTTCTTCCTTGCTTATCTCGAAACCAAGAAAGTCAATGGACTCCTTAAAAAAATGGCATTTCTCCATTTTCAAAGTCAATCCGCTGTCCTTAAGGGCTAAAAGTACCTCCTTCAGACGAGCCAATCCTTCGTCGATAGAGCTGGAGGGTATGAGGATGTCGTCCATGTAGACGATAATATGTCTAATTTTAGCTTTATTTAGGACCTTGTGGATCAACCGCTAAAAACAGCAGATGCATTTGCCAGACCGAACGGCATACGAGTTTACTCGTACTGCCCGTCCGGCGTGACAAACGCTGTTTTTTCTATGGAGTCTTCAGCGATAGGTATCTGGTGATAGCCAGATGCTAGATGCAGTGTCGTAAAAAGATTTTGTCCAGACAATTGGTCCAGAAGGTGCTCTACTCTTGGGAGCGGATAGTGGTCCCTTTTAGTCTTATTATTGAGCGCGCGATAATCAACGCAAAGGCGCACCCCACCGTTTTTTGTGGACCAAGACTATAGGGCTAGCATATGGTGAGCTAGATTCACGAACTATTCCGGCCTCAACCATTTCGTCTATCATGCTCTGGACCTTCTTGCGCTCACTGAATGATAATTTGTATGGTCGATAAACCACGGGGTCAGAGTCTTTTAGTTCAATGACCATCTCTGTTTCAGTTGTGTAACCTAAGTCATGCATTCCGCTTGAAAAACATTTTTTGAAGCTACCTAATAGATCTTCCAGCCTTTGTTTTGACTCTAATGACAGTTGATCACCGCAACTTAAGGGGACCGTCGTGCATTTATCGTTTTCCATCACAATGTTTACTTTTAACCCATCATCTACGACACATGCACGTATAACCTACATATCCTTTGGCAAGGTCACGGACTCGGATCCTGAGCTGCATACTAGTATATTACATTCGCCGTTAGAAACCAGATATTCGCAAGGTATTAGATAATATTCAATATCGTTGGTCTTGGTAATAGATAATATTCGCTGTTTGGCAAACCTCTGACAGTACCAGGTACGTACATACTGCTATTATCAATATCGTTGGTCTAGGTGTGTACAGTCTTAAACTCTCCTACACCTAATCCAGTATCGCGAGTAGAAATCAGATGAACTTTTAATCCTTGGTCTTTCTTTTTTTGAAATAGGGCGCTCGGTGAACCTGTGGCCAAGTACGACAGGGTAGTTAATTAACTAATCGTCTACTACAAGGATCTCTACATCCCTTTCCATTACATTTTGCACCTCTATCGTTGCGTGAAATCCCTTTCGGAAGATATGGCATATTACCCAACCCGCGTAGTAACGGGCTATCAACCACGGACCACTTTAGACCTAGATTCAAAGCATCAGAGTGACGAATTAATGTTGCTTCGCTACCCGAATCAATCAGACTCAAAATGGTTTGGTTATTAATCTGTATTGGTAATTTGTACTTGTTGGTCTTATTACTTGAAGTTAGTATGTCGCTTATATGCTTAACATTAGTGATTGGTCTAGATTGAGTGGAATCATCTTTGCCATGCAATAATACCTTTAGCACAGCTTTTTCCTTTGTAACTGTATTGGAAATTTTCTTTCTGCGACAGTCAGACTCGGTATGGCCCATTAGACTACAGGGGCTACATTTAATCAGTGGTTTTGGACATTTAAAACTCGGATGACCCTTTTGTTTGCAATTAAAACAAACTTGCCTGAGCTTGTGAACCTGATTTTGATGTGCCAGGAAAATCGTCTTTCTTAGATCGGAGAGGTGGGTTAGGATAACGCCTATCCTTCCTATCACTATTGTCATGAACGGTTTTGAAGAACTCTAGAACTTGTTCTGGTTTTTGGAATTTTGCTGCCTTCGCACCAACTCTGACTCCCCTATCATCTACTCCATGTATCACACAATCTACGGCATTTGGACCAAAAATTTTGCAGCGGTTTAACATGTTAATCTTTGCGTAATAATATATCTCCAACGATTCAGCAAAGCGGCTCCGCTTCCTAAGCATTTTTGTTAATAAGTCTGCATAATTTTCAGTGGACGGAAATGAATCTTTCAGTTACTGATTCCATTTAAGCCACGATCGTTTCAAGGATGGAAGTCCCTGATACCATAGTTTCGCATGACTGGTCAATTTGGGCAGGGTATAATGGATGATCTGTTTGTCAGACCATTGGTAAATATCCGCGCACTCATCTACTTTGTTTTGCCACGTGTCAATAGTTTATTCTTTTAAAAGGGGATCAAATTCGGGATAACGTTATTCATGTGAGATGGGAAAGTTTCACGTTCACTGGATTTGTTCTGTATTAGCTTTAAAAACTGGTCAAAGAATTTGGATGCTGGATCGTACATTGAGTTATCATGGGGCTCACTGTTTCCTTGCTTTGGTGCATCCTCTCTCTCGTAGCGACGTTTCTTCTCTCTTGCCAACTGGCTCTCCAAAACTGCTAATCGCTGTCGCTGGGTTTCGTATTCTTCTTCCTTCTCACGTTTTCTTCTAAGGCGGCTCCTGCTGCGACTTCGACTATGTGCGCGGGTATGGTTAGTGGCCTCTTTGTGGTAGCTGCGGCTGGGTCTTGGTTTCTCCATGGCTAGTGGTACCTCACCATCACCAAACCGACCAAGTTCACGTAAAGGGCTGCGACTGCGTGCACTCGTTCGACGATCTTGCAGGTTCTCCTCGTAGATTTGGCTTCGTCTGGTTGCATGGTGCTCCGGAGTGTGCAAGCGACGTGGCCCGCGTCCCATTTAGCAGATGATGCTCTTGCTGCGGCTTCTACTGCACCGCTTATTGCTGTCCCCATCACGCTCCATCAGATCAACCTCGGAAATAAAACACGTTGTGGTTAGGATTGTCTTAAAATGTTTTCTTTTGTGTTGTTTCTCTTTGCGTCTACTTAAGCCAGCAGGGCTGTACCAGTATAAATAGACACGATTCGGGATAAAGGATTAAAATCAATTGTTATTCCGGGAGTTTTCACGAGTACTAGAGTATAATTTCGTGTTATAATCATTACATAAGGTTTTTCTTTTAACACATACCATTAGCAAAATGAAATCGTAATAATCCGTAATATGTTGTCTTAGATAAAAAATAAAACAGTTTTGAGTTGCGTCTAATACACAGTAAGGTAGTAACAGAATAATAATTGAGTAATATAATAGGATTGCTAAGATTATTAAGGATTCTTTTTTGCCGTGACACGAAAATAACATTAATTATGGCTATTAAGCTAATAAGCATAGAATATAGCATATAGCTAATAGCATAGAATAATTCATAGAGTAATACCAACGCTATTTCAATTATAATAGGATTAGCAAGATTATTTCTGACTTGGACACTCACTGCACCTTTGGTTTACATAATTATTATTTACGCACTTGGCACCAGAAATGTTTTTGATTCCAGCTTTGTAAAATACTCACTAATAGCATACCTGGATTACTTTCTAATAATAAGATAGGATTGCTAAGATTATTTTGGATTTTGATTGTCAGACATAACCCATATTACTGGATACTCAATTGCTTTTATTATTTATGATAGTTACTTGACATCAGAAATATTATTAATTTTGGCTTCGTAAAATGTTTCATAACACCATACCACAATCATATCTAATTGATTTAGTAGGATTGCTAAGATTATTTCAGATTAAATCACGAATACACAGCATAAAGTAAAAAAAAAATATACCATTTCAATGTGTGGGCGCGTTTGTCCCGCTTCTGAAGGCTGGTGAAGCGATCCCACTGAAGGCTGCCTTCAGTGGGATCGCTTCACCAGTAAAACACTTGTTTAACTTTGGTTATTAATATAATGTTATTTCAACAATAATCGGACAGAGTTTCCACGTAGGATCTAACCTCGACAACGCTCTAAACAAGTCTGCGCGCTTGGATTAAATGGTGGCCATATTTATGCCCGACAGCTGTCACTGCCATGAGTCATTTGTTTGGTGAATATCCAAACAAATGTTCCTTTAATAATTATGCATTTATAAATCAAGTGCAATTAAATAAAGTACAATTAAATAATTTGTAAATAATAACAATATGATAACTGCTAAATGTATAAGGTACCCAACCCATGCAAGTGACATTACTAAGATAACTGTTACAAGAGGATAAACGTACCTTCTATCTGGTATCTCACACTTGATTGGTCGACTGACGAGTAAATGAAAAAAATTAAATAATCGGTAATGTGGCTGGCCGCCATGACAATTTGGCTTTTTGTAGCCCTATTTTTGGCTATTGAGAGGGTTAATTGCCTTAACAATAGTGCCTCATCACTACAACACTATTTAATAGTATGGAAGCAGCATCCGCCGGAGATAAATCTTCCTACTGGAAGATATGTTGTGGTCTTGTGGTATTGGTTGGTAGGTATGGGAGAAGCAGATGACGATGACGGCCGCGTATAGACACAGTTGAGTGAGACTAACGCGCCTCACGACGCCGTTACCGCCGCTCATTCGGTACGATAGGGGGCGTCGTTGTGCCGGTCGCATGCACGTCGCTGTTCGGTGTAAACTCACACCACGACATTGCGGTGTTGATTGGCCCGCCCGCCAAGTTTTTTGACGAATATAATAATAATACCTTGGACACTATTTACACACATTGATCTAGCCCCAAACTAGGATTTCCTGTATCTTGGGTACTAGACAACGATACACATACTTATATAGATAAATATTATGCTTGGATTGATAAACAACCATGACTAGGGAACAAACATCCGTTCTCATCAAACAAATATTTGGCCCAACCAGGACTCGAACCTGGACCCTTGGCTTCGTAGGCAGCGTCACTGCCGACTCGGCGATTCGGGTCATCAATTGACATAAAAAGTGGCTCATATTGACATAAAAATGGCTCATAACTACACAATTTTTTAATTGCAGGGTATCAGCAGACTTCACAGGATTGGCCAGTTTGGACGATTGGAAAAAGGATAAAAAGGATGATGGGAAAAAGGTTATATAATTGTTTTGATAGATTACAGGATAGTGGACAGGATACATTAAAGAACAGGTAGACCTATGTGCACAACGTTAAATATTTAAATAATAAAGTACTTTCCAATATGTACATAAATACAAAATATCAAGACAAATAGATAAAATTATACTACAAAATACACATCAATCTAACACACTTATATACATCCAATATGGAAGAGAAAAATTGTGTTCTTTTAAGCGACTTTTAAAAATAACTAGTCTCTCTTCTCTCTACTCGCTTTCGCTATATATGATAGTTCATCTACACACGTATCATAAACCCTCTTTACTGCGTTCAAAAACCGCACGTTACGATCAGCATTATGTTAAACTACTTGGTAAAAACTCGTTTCGTATCTGGAAAACTACACATAATGGTCATTATGTGTAGTTTTTCTACATATAATGACATTCAAATTTCGAACGCCGATGCCCACCCGCTTGCCGTCCCTAGTTTGTCTGTGTAGTTGGTACTGACATTCAAATTTCGAACGCCGACGCCCGTCTGCGTGAAGTTGGTACTAAAGAACAAGCTAAACTATTGCAGAACCACAATGCCGGTCAAACATGCGGTTCCTGAACACATCAAAGAGAGCTTATGATATGTGTGTAGATAAACTAGTGTATGTAACTGTATATAATTAGGCATTATGCAGCAGTCACATAAACCACTATTTTAGTAAGGGTGATATTTAGCGTAAATTTAAAGTGGCGAGAAAATATATTTTGTATGCTTATCAATTAAGGAGATACGGATCTACACCTTCAGGATGGAAAGGAGTGGGTGGCAAGTTGTGATGCAGTAAAGTAATTAAATTATTATTAATTTATATATTTTTTTTCACTTATAGGACAAACCAGTGTCCACAACAACTAACAAACCAGTGTCTTCCACTGGCAAACCAGTGTCTTCCACTGGCAAACCAGTGTCTTCCACTGGGTAAATATTAGCAACTGAGTAACAACGAGTTAAACGTGAATTCGATATATACGAAATTAAAGTGTGTTGAAATAATAATAAAAGTAAAACACTTTTATTTTCCTTGAAATTTTTACCCACGACGGAACGGAGATGGTATATGCGTTTGGGGTGAGAGGATGTTTGTGCAAACCAATGTTGCCATTTTTCTTAAAAACTACTATTCAGATTTTGATGCAGTTTTCAGTGATGGGTTCGGGTTTCATTGGTGCATGTTCTTAGATAGGTGTTACGGTGACAACTCACCAGGGGCCGCTGCAGTAAACATTTATTTGTGCAAAATCACAACTACGAGTCCGATTTTGATGCCGTTTTTCAGTGATGAGTACTGGTTTGATTGCTGCATGTTCTTAGAAAGGTGTTACGGTGACAACTCACCAGGGGACGCTGCGGTAAACCTTTGTTTGTGTAAAACTAAAACTATTCGTTTGATTCTGATGCGTTTTTTTTTGTAATGGGTTTGTAGTTGATTAGTGAGGGTTCATAAATAGGTGTTACGGTAGGAACTCACTAGGGGGCACTGCAGTGATATTGTTTAGATCAGCTACTAAATATTAAAGAAACTCGATAGAACATTCTTCTAGGGGGCACTGCAGTGATGTAGTTTATATTAGCTATTAAATATTAAAGAAACTCGATAGAACTTTCTTGATAACATTAGAGTGAGGCCTCACTTGTGCGCTGCAATGCGTCGCATCGTCGATTTCTCATAATTTTGACAAGGCATGTAACTGTCAAATATTTGGAAAAAGTCGAGGACAAATGGGGCCTCCCCCTCAGTGAACCAAGTATTTATGTTGGAAAGAGAGCAAAAGACGATGGCTACTTTATGGACTTTCTTCTGTGTCCTCGGTTTGCGCCCGGCGACGTGTAGTTTGTCTCAATCGCTCTAATTCTTCCAACGCTATGCTGTTATGTGGGCTGTTAAAAAGTTTTTTTGATCTAGATCGGTAATTACTACGCCGTCTACAGTTCGTACTCTACTAAGCGCCATATAAGCTTGACCTTTGGCGAATGTGTTTGGTCCAAAATATAAAAATCTAAAAGTAAGAAAACATGGAGAGATCCCGACAACTTAGCCTACTACTTATTTTAATTAACCCAATAAATCCAAGACGAAGTGCGAAAAATATTAAACAAAAAATCAGAACCAAAAATCAATACTCGTGAATTAAGCTAATGATGTAATGTAGAGGGATATTCCAATTAACCTTACCTAACCTACTTACTTATTCACATGAAAATAAACATTAAAGAATTAATGCTACATCTATTACAAACACAACCAAAACTATTACAAATACAACCTAATTTAACAATAATTTGGTAAAACCGAAACTATAGCACACTATATTATACATATAAATATGAAGTAGAATTTACATAATATCTATGCTAGCTCTCTAAAAAGTTTGAAATAAAGAAACAAAATTAATAATTTTGAAAAAAGCCACGACGTTTAAAACGTAGTTGACAAAGGATAAAATAATTTTGAAACCCCCGACTCAAAGAATTTATGCTATGAACTTAATAAAAAGCCCAAGAAAAACTGTCGGGGGCTGCTATTACGTTTTTTTTCCAATTTTATGATTAATAATTTAGAATCTGTGTAATTTCAAAATTGAATTTTCTTGCTGCAATTAAATGAATTAGTTTGGCATTTTTTTAGTAACTTGATTATTTGTTTATATTTAAAATAGAGATAGCAGCCCCCGACGGATTTACTTGGTTTTTTTATTAAGTTCATCGCATAAATTCTTTGAGTCGGGGGTTTTAAATTATTTTATCCTTTTTCAACTACGTTTTAACCATCGTGGGTGTTAAAAAAAAAAAAAAAATTTTTTTTTTTGTTAATTTTTGTTTGGCCACCTGACGGAATTGTATTTGATTTTAAATTTTCCGCGTTAAATTAATATGGTATACTTATATGGGTAGAGGATATCTAATTACCTCTAATATGATACCCTAACCGTAAACCTAAAGTGTCATGTTCTCGAAAAAAAAATAAGTTAATATTTATTCAATTTCACACAGAACAGATCTTTGACCGCACGGTCGGTGTTGATACAATATCGAATTGTTGTCCGCGGGAAGAAATTAATAACAACGTCTGCTTTGATGATTTTCATAATTATTTATTGCACACAATTATTTCAGCTGTTACTACAAAGGCGAGCTTATCTTTGAAAAAAAAACCTTGCATACCATTACAGGAAATAGTATCATAAAAGTGCACAATAACTTGTTTAATCTACACACGAATCATTAACCTCTTTACTGCGTCCAAAAACCGTACGTTACGACCAGCATAATTATATACTACTTGGTAAAAACTCATTTCTTATCTGAAATGACATTATGACATTCAAATTTCAAACGCCGAAGCACGCCTGCGTGCCTCCCTTAGTTTGTCTGTGAAGTTAGTACTACTAAACAGCTTATGTTTAAACGATTACCAAAATCGCACCTATTTTACTACCAATAAATTCGAAATGACTGTCAGAATGGATAATTTTCCACCAAATTGTGTTTGGATAAATGATCACCAAACTTCTTTTAATATTATGTGTACTTAAGATTATGTTTTAAGTATTTTTTGTTGTTCTTACATGTTCAACCTAACACGAAGGATAAAGGGGGCTTCGCTTCGCTCACCCCCTTTAACCTTCACCTAAGCTACCGCAGTATTTTGCCCTGATATTTTTTGCAACTTTTGGTGTTCATTTATCCATTTTGGGTAGGAAAAAAATATTTTGGTGATCATTATATTTGTTGCCCTACAACAAGCTAAACAAGTGCAGAGCATTGATGAATACCACAATGCCGGTCGAAAATGCGGTTCCTGAACTCATCAAAGACAGCTTATGATATGTGTTTAGATAAACTAGTATATTTAACTGTACACAATTAGGCACTAAATCTCTCGAGGGATATCCCTTGAGAGGTTTAGGCGAGCTGAAGGCGAGTTTAACATAATAATATTATTATGAAACTCGCCTTCAGCTCGTTTCTTAAACCCATACTCGAGTTTTATGGCCTTCCATTATGTATCAGTCACATAAACTACTATAATAAAATGCCTAGGAATAAATAATATACCATTAAATATAGACAGTAAATACTAAATAAGTACATATATATAATATATACACTTCACATGTAATAATATACATACAATAACTTTTACGAAAAGTCTTTAATAAGTTTCTTAATAGCGAAAAGAGTGGGAAAGTCTCTAATAGTGCAAGGAAGTGGGTTCCAAAGTCGGACCGCCCGCAACCTGACAGAGTGTTTATACGCTGCGTTTTTGTGCCGCGGAGTGGGTAAAAGTGAGACAGTGTGAGATCTCCAGTGCCGGTCTTGAAAAGAGATACTCAAAACGTTTACGAAAATAGATTGGGCAGGGTGGATGTTTCAAGATATTGAAAAGATAATCAAGAATGTGAGAGTCTCGTCAACGACGAATCGGAATTCACCACAACTCTTTACTATAGTAGAACAATGGTTGAGTTAGCGCAGTCTGAAGATAAACTGAATCCCGAGATACTGAAGTCACTCACGTTTATTCAGTTTCTCTTCATTGGCAATCGGCGTAATCGATTAGCGGCAGGAGAAGCGACTGTGCAAAGGTAATTATGGTTTGCCGTGTTAAGAAGTTCTGCAGTCGCCTAAGGGAATGGAAAGACGCAAAGACCCATCTGCTGACCTAGCAGACATGTGGAGACCAATAGAACTTTCGCCTTAGTAGTGTACTCAATTGTACTACGATTATAATTTACAGGAATAAAAGGATTATATAATGAGGACAGAGAGTGCCTGGCCTGGCTCCAATAATCATTGCCTGCGATTTGATCGGGTTAACCAAAAACCGGTGGGACGAGGCTCAGTCTTTTACATTCTCGAGGTCAGCATTCAACATCTCCACGGATGAAACCAAATCTCAGGGGGAAAAGTGGCGATAGATTTGGAGTTTACCTGCTTAAAGATGATAAGAAGAAGAGAGGACGTTGAAGGTGGAGTTGATAAAGATTGAAAACAGGAGAGGAGTAATAATACCACCTTGCGGCAATCCCGTACTGAGATCACACCATTAAGTTTTGGTCTCCTCAGACTTAATGCGCTGCTGACGATCTAAGATAAGAGTTGAAATATTTGAGGATATATTCTCAAGTTAAGCAGGGCCAACGCAGTGGCTGACTTCTTATTCATGTACAGCTGGATGTCATCGCTGACTTTAAAAAATGCTGTGGTAGTATTGTACCCTGGTCTGAACTCAGATTGGTATAGATTGAGTGAACTGTTTGAAGAAAGTTAGTATGAAATGTCACTTCTTGATGTGGATAATTAACGTGCTTCCTCGGCCTCTGGAAATGGCACAATTCTTTTCCTACTTGTTAAGTCTGACTCAATCAATATGAAACTGATGTTCTCCAAGCTGTCTTTGACATACATGCGGTTTAACAGTTGCCTTGGTAACCGCAAGCAACACGTATTCATATGAAATAGTGATGGCTCAAACCATCAGTCACAAAATATCGTCAGCATTAGAGGCATACCTCAAAGGTCCATATTGTGCCTAAATTGTTCATTACTGCGCTGATATCACTGGCTATATTTTCCACTGCAAATACTTTATATGTGCAGATGATCTGCAGCTTTACATTGACTTAAATTGAACAGCCTTTCCCGATGCAGTTCAGAACATAAATGCAGATCTGGACCGAATATCAGCCTGATATAAAAAAACAGCATGAAAAAATTCTACACCTGATTTCTAAAAGATTTGAAGGACCTTAAACGGTGTGGGTAAATTACGTCATACCCTATTGAACAAACGCGTGAACGTGTCAAAAGTGACAGTACCTATCAATTACCAACTCAAAGCTACAATTCAAAGGGTACAAATTGTTACTTTGCAACATTTTACTCACCATTTCATTGTTTTCTACCGCCTTGCCACGTCCGAATTATTATTTGAGGGTCATCAACTCATCACATCAGTCGCAAACATCATGCCTTAAAGTCCATTTTTGGTGTAATCAGTAAACCATTATACTTAACATGGTGAAGGGAATCAAACCCCTGTCCCCGGCATGGCACTGCCTCAGGATCCTACTAATTAGGTTCTACTAACCTACTGGTGGCGCGTGTATTCCAGATTCAGCTCTTAGGAGGAGGCAAGGAAACTATCGGTAATACTGATTATCGTTATCATCACAATCTTTTCAGGTGGTTTAACGCGAGCGCACAAAATTAGGTTATATTTGTGAAAAGGGCAACGCTTGATTGACTTTCCAGTCGGCGAGAGATGGATCAACAATTATACAGAATTCCAATGGATCTACATTTACATTAGTTACTGATATAAACTTAACAATATATTTAGTATAAGAAGTCTATTAGAAGCTAGCTTTCATCTAGGGTCAACAATCCAGCCAGTTTTAAGACTCACAAAATAAAATATATATCCGATCCGGCTTTGAAATATAGGGGAAATACCTCATAAGTACCCTAGATAAAAAATAACGTTTTTATCAGTAATAAATGTAAATATTGGAGGAAGGAGTCAGAAACAGTATATTTTCTGACTACTTCACCTCATAACAGAGAGAGGAACCTATACTTCCTTATACTATACGTCCGATACTTTACTTAAGATAAATTAATTATCTCATTATTCAGGTTTCGAACCTGCATCTTCTGCGTGAGAAGCAAGCGTGAAACCCATTAGACCATGAAGCTACAGCGTGAAACCCATTAGAGCACGTAGCTACAAGCGTGTAGATATCAAGTAGAAATTAATATTGATTAATCAAGTTCTCTAGAAGTTGTAAAAAAATATACAACTAGGTCGTAAATGTGTTGTTATTGCTACTTATACCTTTTATAATATCCACACATTTTTTATACCTACCTAACAAAAGTTTATACATGTGAATCTCTTCTTTCATCTTTACATTTTTTTGTAAATTCTTAGATAATTGAAGTAGGGTTTGATGATCGTTATTACCATTGAAGGCAAAATCACTACATGATAAGATAACTGATAATACCTGATAACATACTAACACTAAAAGAGGTACCTACTAATCGTGTAGATGTTATAAACTTAACCTCTAACCAACCCAACCCCATTTTGAGGCTTGGGATTTTGAATCTGATGCCATGAAAATAAAATTCAAAAATTTAAATGGAAAAATGACTGCGATTGCAATCATGGGTCGTTGAGGGGTTAAAGAAACTAATGTCATGCTCCATTTACAATATCCATCGTTATATGATTCATATTCTCATTAGATACCTACAACATAGGTACTACGTGGTGACAGCCAGATTAGTTTGGTTAGGTAGGCAGGAATACGTCATCTCACGTCAAATAGTCAATTATATAGGTACACATAGTGTGGTGTACAAACGCATATATTCTGTAGGCGAAAGAGTAATTTAGGTTCCTACCTAGGTAGTTAATGGTTTTTTCACGCTACTGCTCGGAAATGAGCTTAGCCTTTGTATTCAATGAATTTATTGACGATGGGCCTTTCCCAGACCTCATGAAACAAAGTAAACTGATACCTCTGTTCAAGACGGGAGACAAGGGCGATCCTTCAGACCAATATGTGTTCTTCCAGTATGGTAGCCGAACCAATAACTTTGTAAGCTACATTTTGCGGTCTTAAACCCATCCTATTGAATTTTCACAAAATTTATATAGCCAGGTACTCTCAAGGTCTCTACAAATCCAACGACACCTCATTAGACAATCTCTCGAGCTGTTTGGAATGTAGTGGTTTTTTAAATAAAAAAATGCCCACATCTCCACTATTTTGAAAAAACTACAAAAACTGAATCGACAACAAATTATAATTTAATTATCGAAACCGCTCACAATAACTCACAAGAATCCGTTGAGAAATGCGGCCTGTAGAAGATAACATCTGGACATACGAAAGCTTTTTGCCAAATCCTGAAATGGAGATGATCGGATGAATGGAAAGACAGTAAATGGTGCCCTTTTCGCAAACATTACCTAAATTGAGAAGACCACTGCGGCGCAGCGGTTGTGGCGCTGCCTATCATTGTACCTATTTACCTATCTATCTATGTGTGAAGTCCCGGGATCGATCCCCGGCTGGGGGTAAGGAAAAAAAATCCTAGGTATTGGATGTTTATATGTGTGTGACGTCGCTGTTTCTGGTTTCCACGACACAGGGTATCCTTGTACGGGCTAGAAGTAATTTATATGCATGTATGTAAATTTAAAAATAAATTGTGCGCTTGCCTTTAAGCTTAACATTGTATTTTTAATGCACTTCTTCAAATAAACCAGGTGGAAATCATTATTGTTTCGGTGTACTATTTCTAGACTATTTTTGCCTGAAATTTCAAACTGAAAGTCGTAGGCGTTCCGAAGATATTTGATGATATCAAATGTTCAAGCTGTAATCCTCACCAAGATGTCTTAATAACTCTGGAATCGTTGAAGGACCATTTCTGAAATTTGGCATGCCGTGTGGAATATTTCTGGACTAATTTTTGAAACCCAAACCAAGTCGATAGGCCCTTCCGTTTGCTTGCACGAGAGATGAGGATTACAGCTTGACGTCAAGCTGTAATCCTCACCAAACTATAGCTAGAACTTCGGAACTGTAAGAGGACTATTTTTCTTTCTTTGTGGACTATTTAGGACTATTTCTGGACTATTTTTTGGCAGTGTCAGATTTCATTTTCACGAAGTTTTCAACGGTGAGGATTACAGCTTGAAGGTCGCGTTTTTTATTGATTTCCGATAACCAAGTATTATTTTTGAATTTCAAACATGGAGATAGTATTTTTAATACCAACTTTTTGACGCTAAAATCATATCTATATATCTTTTAGATCTCTTGTTATAACTTGTTTTAGGTGAAAAACATATATTTAGCTTTTTTTGCCTAGTTTTAAAATATAGAGAGTAAAGGAATTGGATGTTTTCATAACTTATATTTTTTCGGGATTTGAAATGTGACTCCTTTATGAGTTATTAGCTGGCGCCCACAACTTAATCTGCGTGTACCTCTAGGTATTATCATTCACCCAGAAAACATTACCCTTCTTCTGATGCATTTGGATACAAATGGTATTCTATACGTTAATCTAGCTCTTAAGATATATGTCAATTAAATTTCATCCAAATCCATTTAGCAGTTTTCGCGTGATTGATGCACAAACACACAAATATACAAACATCTAATTATCGCTACTTTAACTTTATAATATTACTAGCTTATGCCCGCAACTTACCTGCGTGTTACTAGCAAGCATCGATATAAATACTAAGGATAGGCCTTCCCGTACTAAATTTCTTACCATTTTGAGGCTAAGAAAAATAGCGCCCCTGTCGGAATTCGTCGGAACCAAGACAGTACGAAAAATTGTAACGGCGTCACGGTCGGTCACGTTCCGATTTGTGGTGTATAGACACAATATTAGGAAAGTTGATCTACGGATAACTCTCAAATACCCGGTGACTTTTAATCGGTGATTAGGAGTAGAAATAAAATATATTTAGCTAAAATTTTACTTAAGGGGCGAGGTCTCACGCAATTACCTCATGGTTAATTAATAAAAAGTTGAAACATAATTAAATAGGCATATTAATTTTTGTCTTTGCCGTTAAATTATGAAAGAGGATGTAAGCTCACAGATACACATTAGTAGCGTGACTTGGAATTTAAGATCTTGATTTTGATTTACAAGTAAAAGGGGGGGGGGGGGGGGGGTAACCAAATGACATTACGAATAGTAATCTTGACATTAGGAATAGAAAAATAACCAAATCGGATCGTTTTTCAAATATAGGAAGCGGGCAGTTTCACTGTGCGTCGCGCGTCGCTACAAAGTTACGTCAGTCGAATGGTTGATTTTCGTTTGAGGATTTTTCGAGAACAATATTTTATAGATAATCAATTTAAAGCCAATAGTAATTGAAAATATAATACTTACTTGTGATACGACACTCCCTGTTTTTGTGTTTTGCGATTTGGGTATGATTTACACCTTTTTACGTCGCAGGTCACCATTTTTGTTTTTGCTGCCGATATGTCAATCGGCTGTCACCGTCCAAGCGCGACTGATTGCAAACAGTCCAATTTTCCCGATTTTGTACTGTTTTTGTAGCGACACTTTCAAGCGCTCCGTGCCCTGTCCCTACTATTCAAGTCTGTGCTAGCAAGTATTATTTATCGAGAAAACGAAACCCTCCTCCTAGTGCAGTCGAATAGAACGTATTCTATATGTTAATCTAGCTCATAAACTATATCTGTGCTACATTTAATTCAAATACGTTCAGCTGTTTTAGCGTGAAGTAGGCACTAACACACAAACATCCAAACATCGCTACTATCACATTTATAATATTAAAGTCGGATCAAGATAAAAGGTGAACTGGGCCAAACTAAATTCAACCTTATAAAGTCAGTGACAGAGACGCTGTCGTCATCTTGACCCGACTATAGTTGGACTACCTGATGCCCGCAATTTCATCTGCGTATTCCTAGGAAGTATTATTTACCGAGATAACGTTACCCTCCTTCTGGTGCAGTCGGATAAAAAGTATCTTATATATTAATCTAGCTCATAAATATCTCTGTGCTAAATTTAATTCAAATCTATTGAGCCGATTTAGCGTAATTGAGGCACACACACAAACATCCAAACACCTAAACATCGCTACTTTCACATTTATAATATTAGTTGGATATCGCTTCAAATATGCTGCCCTGATGTGAAAAAAGGCCGGTTTTTCCGGTTAAACGGCAAATACGCTTTTCTCCTCCACGCAAATACCGACAAAAAAAAAAACTAGCTAATCACCTAACTCAGAATTATTTAACCCCTCCAGTGAGTAATTTTAAATGAGGCATCGCGATTTTGAACTTTATGCCAAAGAGCTTATGCCATGGTAATACAATTCACAACCTTTAATGGGTTTTCATCCATAGGCCAGACGAACATGGGGTTAAAGAACCATCCGATTCCAATTTTTTATTTACCTACAACATCTTTAACTAAGTAACCCTGAATCATCAAACGGCTCCGAGAATAGCAGTAAGAGCTCTATCATTGCAATCATCAATAATCGTCATCATTATCACTATCACACTGGGTGGCAGAGGCACCAACTTTATTCACTACTGTATTTCAGAATTCTCAACGAATCTTCACCAAATTCTAAAGAAGCTATTTTATAGCTACTATAGAATGCCATAACCCATGTCCGGCCAAGCACGTAGTATATAGAATAAAATATCAGTGCTTATTGTAAAGATGCGCCACCCGAATATCACAAAAGATTGCTCTTATAAAAGACCACGTAGCAATGTTACGACTAATATGTATACCAACTGAGTTTTCGTTACAGAAAGGTGTTCAATATTTCAACGGTGTAATAGGGACGTCATCCTGAAGAACTTTACATCTCTATATGTTTTAGGCTGAACAACCGACCGATTAGTGTTTACCAAAGGTGCTCTGATCAAACTGGTTTAATAATAATAATAAAACGTTTATTTGAACACGAGTTGTTTACATTGTGTATCTTAGATATAAGAACTTACATGGTAGGTGGTTTTATGTTAAAGTTAATGCTTAAACACAATAATTTTGTACATGAACCTTACAAGACACGTTAGGATGATCAATAGCGATTAAACTAGGCCGAGCCTGTGTCTTAGACGCTAGTTCCTTTCATTTGGCTTTATATTAATGTTACGAGGAAACTTATATATATATATATATATAGAATAGGATAGAATATCAATTTATTGACTGTAACAATACACATCACACAAGTTTAGGCCATATAGGCATTATAAGTATCTACACAGAGAAAATAAAAATACAAAATTAAATAATCATGGTTGTAAGTACACGGAAAAAAAATTAACATCTAATACTACTCTTACTACTTACTACTACTTACTACCAAGGTAAGTTAGTAGTTCATTAGGTACCTTGTCCTTGCCATCATATGCACTCCAATTGTTATGTAAAGACTAGTATGTTGTGGTTTGCTCCGAACGTGAACTCGCGAGTGCTTCGGTAGGATTCTGTAGCGAAGATAACTATTTATTTATTTATTTATTTTGGTTCACCAACAGATGTCACAGGTTTTCTTAATAAATTCAACAAACACTCTTTGTAGATGTTCATCCACTTAAAGGTAAACACATCTTGCATAGGTGTATAACATTACATCGTTAGAAATAATAATTAAGAATTTAGTTTGTGTAATTAACAATTGTGGATAAGATTTTAATAATTATAATAAAATAAATAAATAACAATGAGATCAAGTGAGTGGTCGACGCAAATAAGAATCGAGTTTAGATCTGAAGTGCTTAGTCCGTCACTGAATACAAACTAGACAGTATAAGTATATTGGCTCGCTCGTTCAATAAAATATTTAGCTTTGTTAGTATGTTTCGTCGTTTTTTCAGTATGATCAAATCATAAAACATATCGACCATACTGAGGGGTGTAAACCAAATCACGCCAAAAATGACTTAGCGATATCGATAGATAATATGAAGGAGGCGGCTGATACTTCAGCGGATTATATGCCTGATATTTACAAAAAAATTTGTGAAAGCTCTTTATGACAAAGGCATTCACCTAGTCACTGAAGTACCTACGTTTGGCAAAGTTTACTGCAGCTTATATTAACATAAACTGCATATGGACAAAACTGTTTTTACGAAGCCAAGCGATGTTCAAGTTCCTGCCCAATTTAACAATTTTGAAGTGGCTGATTATGACTACGAGGATACTAGAATATTGGTGTTCAGTTCTGATGAAGCGAAACAGTTATTAGGAGAAGTTAAGGAATATTTCTGTGACGGCACGTTCAAAAGTGCACCCAAACCATTTAACCAGTTATTTATTATTTACGGTGATATGGGAAGTTCATTGCACAAAACCAATGTTGTTCCACTTATATTTGTCTTAATGAGCGACAAAAAAGTAAGCACGTATTTGGCTTTGTTTGATATGTTGCACGTGTAATTTCCCGAATGGAAGCCGGAAAAGATCCATCTAGACTTCGAAGTAGCAACTTCAAATGCTCTTAGAATTATTTTCCCGAATATCGAGATAAAAAAATGCTACTACCATTTTACAAATAGTTTGTCGTGAAAAGCTAAATTTATAGGCATAAAGACAAAGCGTATTGTAGGGTTGTGCAGCTCTCTTCTACTGTTGCCTGAGAGCCAAATAAAAGAGGGTTGGGGATATATACAATTGCAATGTGCCGATCTGAATAACAACAAAATTAACGCATTTATGTCGTACATGAAGAGCACTTGGCTAATAAGTGATGCATGCATAAGAGAGTGGTGTGTCAGCAACAAAGCCATTACACTAAACATGTCACAAAAAGCTATGATTCGGTGATAAACAGAAAAATTAACAAGAACTATGTTCACACTAAATAAATTACTCAATATTCTACGTGATGATATAACAGTAAAAGACCTTACTAAAAACAGAACAGCAAATTTAAGTCAAAACGAAAGAAAAAGACGATATTATTTTTAATGCACAGATGCAGCTACTTCATAACCAAATAACTGTAGGCCATTTTTTGGAAATTTTGCGTTGAAGTCGACATTACTTAAAATAAATTATATTTTTATTCTTAAAAATGTATAGTCATTATTTCCCGACCTACCAGTGTGACCAAGATTCCTGTGTTTTTATCATTTACTGTTGGTCACACCACGCAGGGTAACCACGACTAAAAAAATCCTCGTGGTCACCCTGCCAATTTATTTATTTATATACAAATAAAATTGTTTTACTATTGACCTTGACGTCTCGATTATTAAGGTCTTACTTACTTACTTTTATTTTGGATGAAAAACGAAAATGGATAATTATGGTATGTTAATGGTATGTTTGATGTAATTAACGATTTCATTCGGTTGGTATTTCCAAACCTTTTTTTTTCAATGCATTGCGCATGTAATTGTAAGTCACGTTTTTTTCATGACGTATATTATTCACTAATTAATTGTTATGTTTGATGTACTTAACGATTTTATTCGGTTGGTTTTTCCACTCCTTTTTTTTTAATGCATGCGCGTGTAATGTATTAACGGTAAGTCACGTTTTTTCATGTCACTAAATTATTCACCAATGAGTTGCTACTGTTCATTCGCGAAGAGTTGATAACATTTTGAAAACTTAGTAATCTGTATGACAAGCATTGCATATTGTCCGCCACATACAATTTGGCGGTACGGGGCTAAGATTGATTGTCAATTTATAAAAATTGGCCAAGTAATAATAGCTAAGCAAGAGAGAGGATATACGTGTCTGGAAAATATCATATCCACATACAATAGAAAGAGAGAGATAAACTGTTAAATCCATACTCGTGTTTTTGGCCAATGGTGACCATTGACTTTCCCAAGTTTCACCAAATTTTCCCAAACAAACATTACTTTTTAAGTGGAAATGTTGTGTCACCTCTCACCTCACAAAAATGGGTTTAGAAACATTAATAGAAATGTGTTTTTTTTTCAATTATCAGCCAATTAGGTGTAGTTGGAAATATTGATTATCCTCACTTTTTTATTATTTAAAGTCGATTATATAAAGTCGTATTTGTGGGTATTATTTAGTTATTGTTTGGTTGAATATTGAAGCGCCACTGTCGCCGTCATGAATAAAATCATGTTGATTTACTTTGTGATCGCAGCTCTGCTGGCAATGACATCTGTGGATTCAGTAAGTTTCATCATAAAGTAATTATTTCCACACGAAAATCAAGATTAAATTTTTTAATGTGAGGCATGCGTGATGCTATACGGATGGGTTTAATTCTAAGGCATCCGTCATCGCCGAGTTATGTTGTTATTGTTGTTTGAACGGCAAAATGAGTTAAATAGTAAGTTATTTATCGGCTAGTCCAGTGCGAATTGGCCTCTTTCTCGCGTCTCCCATTGCCGTACTCCACCAACTAACTGTCTGGAATATAGACGAGCGAGTCTTGTAGAGTTTTCCAAGATTAGCCAATTGATATATCATCAAGAAGTTCTTGATATTTTACACTGACAATCCCATTATAGCCTGTAATCAAAGATTTGATTACCAATTACTCACAAACACATTGTAGCCTGTAATGAAACATATGGTTACCTATAACCTTATTGAAACTTTGCTGATAACGAAACAGATTTCTACTTACTAATAACCACCACTAGGTGAGCAGGAGGTTTTCAACTTAGCCAACAGTAACATCAAACTATGTAATTATTAAAAGTTTTACACAGAATCGATTTTTTTATGGTGACGTTAGTTGAATAAACTATTAGATTATTTATTTTTAATTTATTTATAAAAATAAACCTGATTTTGTTATAAGTAAGTCATAGTTCGCAAGTTTTTAAAATAGGGCTTAGTAGTAACAAAACTTTTGGTTACTGGTAAATTAACATTTTTTCAGTGTGTCGAAATTAACCGGTGAAATGCGCATTGGACATTTACATACCCCCTTTTGATAAGCAGCGCCCGGACCAGGCAGAAAAAAAAAGTACCGCAATGGGCATGTGCCCGGTCCGGGCAGGATTCGCGCGCGCTTACTAAACGTTTTTTTTTGTACAGATTGTAACGTTTTACAGCCCTAGCGGTATTTTTATCGGGTTTACCATAGACAAACTATAGTTTGAAGCCAGCCTAAGCTATTCTGTGGTTTTCATTAAAAAAGTTTAGAAGACTTTTTTGTGGGGCGTTTTTTTTTCGTACCACTCTTATGTTTACGTTTTCTTTGGGTTTTTATATGAAAATATACTTGCATTTGGGCTGTTGGAATCAAAGTGTTGTATAGATTTTACTAAAAGAGAAACTGAATGATAAAGTTTTATATTTTCGCATTTATGTTTTTTTTTTTTGTAAAATGGGGTTCGCAATATATATTCTTTGCCATTATTTTTTATAAATTCTCAATGAATAACAAAAAAAAATGGAAATAAAAATTGTTAGCTTAGCTCAACAAAAATATAAAAAATATTACAGTCTTATAAGCTTTCAATACAAAAAAACGCGGAATTTGCATTTTATTCGCAGCTATCTTGCCACTTAGCGTGTTTTCGCCAAAATGGCTCCGCCAACTAAAGGGACTCATAACCGACTTTAGAAAAGAAAAAAAGCACAACGAGCAACTCTAGACAACTCTAGACTACTACTCTAGACAATAATGCTTGAATTTACTCACAAAAATAATTAAACGAAAACGAATACTTTTCGGGGGTTACACTGTTTTATAAGATTGTATTGAATATTGAAAAAGTTAGCGTTGCAATGATATTAGTGTGGCTACTTTTATACTCCATGGATGTCACCAGGTGCATTCATACATTTTTATGTGGTATTGAAGGAAAATGCAGTATATAATAATTCCACTCGTTAATAGTGATTTAATCTGAAAATTGTAATCTGGATGTACTTATCTTTCTACTGTAGGTTTTGAAAGGAATTTCACGAATAACACTACAGTTGACGCAATTTGCTATGGGTTCGGTATAGATTTTGGTCACTGTTTTTCGAGAAACAAATTTCATATTTAAGACCTTCTGTATATGCTCTTTACACCTAGCCATACATAATTTTAATGGTCGCTTGGTAATTTTACGACATTGTCCATTGACGCTAGTTAACGGGGTTTGAAAGGTATGAGGAAACTAAACTAAACTCAATATAAATCAGCCTTAATCCCTTTAGCTAAAAAGAGTATGCAACACACTCAAACACATTCTAATTCAGTAGGTTTAACGTTTTTATTTGAACTATCGCAGGCTGCGAGTCCGGAGAAGGGTATTATATATGTAAGTAACAACTTATGATAGTTAGTTCTTCGCTCATAGTTTTTAGTGTTTTTATGTAATACTGTTATAATAAAACAAAACCGGCCAGGTGCGAGTCGGACCCTTGATAAATCAATCTGAAGGATTCCTTTCCCCTGATAAATCAATCTGGTCTGTCCTTAATTGTGCCCCCCTTATTTGAACCATACATTTGACAATAATTTCCCCATAATATTTTTTGGCTGCGCCCGGATGGACGGACACACGAGTCATCCTGTAATGGTTCCGTTTTCCCTTTGTCATGTTTTCCTTTTATAGTTACTAGTTCATTAACTTGACCAATGAAAAATATTCTTAATAGTTGTGATCGTACCTGAAAGTGCTTTGAAAATTAAAAATTAGGCTTTTGACTTCCTATATAAGTTATGGTTAATGTTACTAGTTGTATTATTTTTGCTAGTATTAAGAGCTTTGATAAAAGTTGTTACTTTACTAATATATTTATTAAAATTTTAGGAGAAAAATCTCGAGGTGAGTAGTGATGGCCGAAACAGCCAATAGAAAGATATTTTAAGTGATTTTCTCTAAAAAAAATGTTTATACCTACATATTCATATTTTTTTGCTTTTTATGAAAAACAACAGGCGTCGCCTCTTTTAAGGTAAGTCTTAGTAACTAACATATATACAGGCTGACTTTATTAAAAGTTGAACGAATTTTAGGTTTATTTCAGGTAAACATACAACGTTGTCCAAACACCGTGGAGCGGATTAATTAATGAATCCACAATTACCAAGAGATTTGTATTCTTCGTTTTACTCCGAATAAACGGCCCCAGGTGATCGGCGTGAACAGTGTGGAAGGGGACATCCACCTTGGGTATTGGATGGAGTTCGCCTTCCTTTGCGCCTGATGGTGTTTTATAATGTGCTCATCCCAAACATGAAGATACATATTTCTTGATAAATTTGCGCATTTTGGGAAACCAAAAGTACGAACGAACTCTTTCAAGGGTTTTTCGAAGCCAAAATGTCCGACATCGTCATTGTTGGCCTTTAACAGCTGCCAACGAACACCCCTCGGTACAACCCATCTCTCAGTTTTCTCATCTATTACTCTGAATACACGACTGTTTTTAATTTTAAATTCCTTACGAATTGACGCAATCTTGGCTGTCTCTGGATCTTCAAGGATTTCTTTAATGCGCTTCACCTTCAGATTTGATTGTCAGAATGTCAAGAGTGTGCACCTCGCAGCTAGCCTAGATTGGGTTCCGCCTCAAACAATCGACGTGCGCCATCTTATCCCCAGGACGATATTCGATAGAACAGTCGAATTCTAGGAATTGTATCCATCATCTGGAAATTCGTGGAATAAGATATCGCTTTGTAAAAGTCGACCGCAGCGCGTGACAATCCGAAAATATCGTAAACTTTATGCCAATTTGGTAAACTCTGAATTCGTTAAGAGGACTTATGACGGCTAGCGTTTCCAACTCAAAAGAGTGGAGCTTTTGTTCGTCAATGGTCGTCTGGCGACTGAAATATGCTACCGGCCTGAAGGGCATAGAACCGTTTCTCTGCAGTAATATGCCGGCTAAGCCCATTTGACTGGCATCGGTATGTAACTGGGTTTTGGCCGTAGGATCATAAAGTGCTTGAATCGGTCGGTCCATCGCCATTTTGTATCCTTTCTCGGGAGATTCGTCAGTGGTCGCGCTATGGACGCAAAACCTCGAACAAATCTCCTGAAAAAGCTTGCCAGACCTAAGAACCTTCGGACTTCATGTTGGTTAATTGGAGCCTCAAAACGTGAAATCGCGAGAGTCTTCTGGGAGCCAGGCTTAATTTCTTCCTTGCTTATCTCGAAACCAAGAAAGTCAATGGACTCCTTAAAAAAATGGCATTTCTCCATTTTCAAAGTCAATCCGCTGTCCTTAAGGGCTAAAAGTACCTCCTTCAGACGAGCCAATCCTTCGTCGATAGAGCTGGAGGGTATGAGGATGTCATCCATGTAGACGATAATATGTCTAATTTTAGCTTTATTTAGGACCTTGTGGATCAACCGCTAAAAACAGCAGATGCATTTGCCAGACCGAACAGCATACAAGTATACTCGTACTGCCCGTCCGGCGTGACAAACGCTGTTTTTTCTATCGAGTCTTCAGCGATAGGTATCTGGTGATAGCCAGATGCTAAATGTAGTGTCGTAAAAAGATTTTGGCCAGACAATTGGTCCAGAAGGTCCTCTACTCTTGGGAGCGGATAGTGGTCCCTTTTAGTCTTATTATTGAGCGCGCGATAATCAACGCAAAGGCGCACCCCACCCGTTTTTTTGGGGACCAAGACTAAAGGGCTAGTATATGGTGAGCTAGATTCACGAACTATTCCGGCCTCAACCATTTCGTCTATCATGCTCTGGACCTTCTTGCGCTCACTGAATGATAATTTGTATGGTCGATAAACCACGGGGTCAGAGTCTTTTAGTTGAATGACCATCTCTGTTTCAGTTGTGTAACCTAAGTCATGCATTCCGCTTGAAAAACATTTTTTGAAGCTACCTAATAGATCTTCCAGCCTTTGTTTTGACTCTAATGACAGTTGATCACCGCAACTTAAGGGGACCGTCGTGCATTTATCGTTTTCCATCACAATGTTTACTTTTAACCCATCATCTACGACACATGCACGTATAACCAACATATCCTTTGGCAAGGTCACGGACTCGGATCCTAAACTGCGTACTAGTATATTACATTCGCCGTTAGAAACCAGATATTCGCAAGGTATTAGATAATATTCAATATCGTTGGTCTTGGTGTGTACAGTCTTAAACTCTCCTACACCTAATCCAGTATCGCGAGTAGAAATTAGATGAACTTTTAATCCTTGGTCTTTCTTTTTTTGAAATAGGGCCCTCGGTGAAACTGTGGCCAAGTACGACAGGGTAGTTAATTAACTAATCGTCTACTACAAGGATCTCTACATCCCTTTCCATTACATTTTGCACCTCTATCGTTGCGTGAAATCCCTTTCGGAAGTTATGGCATATTACCCAACCCGCGTAGTAACGGGCCATCAACCACGGACCACTTTAGACCCAGATTCAAAGCATCAGAGTGAAGAATTAATGTTGCTTCGCTACCCGAATCAATCAGACTCAAAATGGTTTGGTTATTAATCTGTATTGGTAATTTGTACTTGTTGGTCGTATTACTTGAAGTTAGTATGTCGCTTATATGCTTAACATTAGTGATTGGTCTAGATTGAGTGGAATCATCGTTGCCATGCAATAATACCTTTAGCACAGCTTTTTCCTTTGTAACTGTATTGGAAATTTTCTTTCTGCGACAGTCAGACTCGGTATGGCCCATTAGACTATAGGGGCTACATTTAATCAGTGGTTTTGGACATTTAAAACTCGGATGACCCTTTTGTTTGCAATTAAAACAAACTTGCCTGAGCTTGTGAACCTGATTTTGATGTGCCAGGAAAATCGTCTATCTTAGGTCGGAGAGGTGGGTTAGGATAACGCCTATCCTTCCTATTACTATTGTCATGAACGGTTTTGAAGAACTCTAGAACTTGTTCTGGTTTTTGGAATTTTGCTGCCTTCGCACCTACTCTGACTCCCCTATCATCTACTCCATGTATCACACAATCTACGGAATTTGGACCAAAAATTTTGCAGCGGTTTAACAAGTTAATCTTTGCGTAATAATATATCTCCAACGATTCACCAAAGCGGCTCCGCTTTTTAAGCATTTTTGTTAATTAGTCTGCATAATTTTCAGTGGACGGAAATGAATCTTTCAGTAACTGATTCCATTCAAGCCACGATCGTTTCAAGGATTTAAGTCCCTGATACCATAGTTTCGCATGACTGGTCAATTTGGGCAGGGATGATCTGTTTGTCAGACCATTGGTAAATATCCGCGCACTCATCTACTTTGTTTTGCCACGTGTCAATAGTTTATTCTTTTAAAAGGGGATCAAATTCGGGGATAACGTTATTCATGTGAGATGGGAAAGTTTCACGTTCACTGGATTTGTTCTGTATTAGCTTTAAAAACTGGTCAAAGAATTTGGATGCTGGATCGTACATTGAGTTATCATGGGGCTCACTGTTTCCTTGCTTTGGTGCATCCTCTCTCTCGTAGCGACGTTTCTTCTCTCTTGCCAACTGGCTCTCCAAAACTGCTAATCGCTGTCGCTGGGTTTCGTATTCTTCTTCCTTCTCACGTTTTCTTCTAAGGCGGCTCCTGCTGCGACTTCGACTATGTGCGCGGGTATGGTTAGTGGCCTCTTTGTGGTAGCTGCGGCTAGGTCTTGGTTTCTCCATGGCTAGTGGTACCTCACCATCACCAAACCGACCAAGTTCACGTAAAGGGCTGCGACTGCGTGCACTCGTTCGACGATCTTGCAGGTTCTCCTCGTAGATTCGGCTTGGTCTGGTTGCATGGTGCTCCGGAGTGTGCAAGCGACGTGGCCCGCGTCCCATTGAGCAGATGATGCTCTTGCTGCGGCTTCTACTGCACCGCTCATTGCTGTGCCCATCACGCTCTATCAGCTCAACCTCGGAAATAAAACACGTTGTGGTTAGGATTGTCTTAAAATGTTTTCTTTTGTGTTGTTTCTCTTTGCGTCTACTTAAGCCAGCAGGGCTGTACCAGTATAAATAGACACGATTCGGGATAAAGGATTAAAATCAATTGTTATTCCGGGAGTTTTCACGAGTACTAGAGTATAATTTCGTGTTATAATCATTACATAAGGTTTTTCTTTTAACACATACCATTAGCAAAATGAAATCGTAATAATCCGTAATATGTTGTCTTAGATAAAAAATAAAACAGTTTTGAGTTGCGTCTAATACACAGTAAGGTAGTAACAGAATAATAATTGAGTAATATAATAGGATTGCTATGATTATTAAGGATTCTTTTTTGCCGTGACAGGAAAATAACATTAATTATGGCTATTAAGCTAATAAGCATAGAATATAGCATATAGCTAATAGCATAGAATAATTCATAGATTAATACCAACGCTATTTCAATTATAATAGGATTTGCAAGATTATTTCTGACCAAAGGTGCAGTGAGTGTCCACACTGCACCTTTGGTTTACATAATTATTATTTACGCACTTGGCACCAGAAATGTTTTTGATTCCAGCTTTGTAAAATACTCACTAATAGCATACCTGGATTACTTTCTAATAATAAGATAGGATTGCTAAGATTATTTTGGATTTTGATTGTCAGACATAACCCATATTACTGAATACTCAATTGCTTTTTATTATTTATGATAGTTACTTGACATCAGAAATATTATTAATTTTGGCTTCGTAAAATGTTTCATAACACCATACCACAATCATATCTAGTTGATTTAGTAAGATTGCTAAGATTATTTCAGATTAAATCACGAATACACAGCATAAAGTAAAAAAAAAAACATACCATTTCAATGTGTGGGCGCGTTTGTCCCGCTTCTGAAGGCTGGTGAAGCGATCCCACTGAAGGCTGCCTTCAGTGGGATCGCTTCACCAGTAAAACACTTGTTTAACTTTGGTTATTAATATAATGTTATTTCAACAATAATCGGACAGAGTTTCCACGTAGGATCTAACCTCGACAACGCTCTAAACAAGACTGCGCGCTTGGATCAATCAAGTTATCATCTCACGCACCCATTCTGGGGCGTGGGGAGTCAGGGTCAGATCATCGGATCTCTTCCTGAAGAAGCGCCTCTGTCCACTCCTATGGACAGGTCATCGGGGGGCCCTCGCGGGCGGTGGAGATCTTCTCACGAGGGGTGTTCCATTGGATGATCGCCGGCTAGGCAACCAGGTCGTGTGGCAGGCGGCGGCGGTCGGGCGGGCGCGCGTGGTACGGCGCCATGTCGCGGATATGCGGATGTTGAGAGCTATCCGCACGCGCGAACATGCCCTTCGCCAGCCTCTGGACAAACTGGTCCACTGGTTCCCATCTGAGGTCCCTCTTGATCGTCGCATTCCTCACGTAGCGGGGGGCGTCGACGATGGTACGCAAAGAGAGGTTCTCTTGGGCTCGGATTCTCCGTTTGTTCGTCTCCGAGCACAGGGCGTACCATGCCGGGGCCGCGTAGGTGAGGCGGGATCTCACGTAGCACTTGTAGATCCCGAGCTTCGCCCTCAGAGGGAGGCTGGAGTCAGAGGGAGGCTGGAGAGCGCGCTTGGATTGAATGGTGCCATATTTATGCCCGACAGCTGTCACTGCCATGAGTCATTTGTTTGGTGAATATCCAAACAAATGTTCCTTTAATAATTACACATTTATAAATCAAGTGCAATCAATTAAATAATTTGTAAATAATAACAATATGATAACTGCTAAAAGTATAAGGTACCCAACCCATGCAAGTGACATTACTAAGATAACTGTTACAAGAGGATAAACGTACCTTCTATCTGGTATCTCACACTTGATTGGTCGACTGACGAGTAAATGAAAAAAATTAAATAATCGGTAATGTGGCTGGCCGCCATGACAATTTGGCTTTTTGTAGCCCTATTTTTGGCTATTGAGAGGGTTAATTGCCTTAACAATAGTGCCTCATCACTACAACACTATTTAATAGTATGGAAGCAGCATCCGCCGGAGATAAATCTACCTACTGGAAGATATGTTGTGGTCTTGTGGTATTGGTTGGTAGGTATGGGAGAAGCAGATGACGATGACGGCCGCGTATAGACACAGTTGAGTGAGACTAACGCGCCTCACGACGCCGTTACCGCCGCTCATTCGGTACGATAGGGGGCGTCGTTGTGCCGGTCGCATGCACGTCGCTGTTCGGTGTAAACTCACACCACGACATTGCGGTGTTGATTGGCCCGCCCGCCAAGTTTTTTGACGAATATAATAATAATACCTTGGACACTATTTACACACATTGATCTAGCCCCAAACTAGGATTTCCTGTATCTTGGGTACTAGACAACGATACACATACTTATATAGATAAATATTATGCTTGGATAGATAAACAACCATGACTAGGGAACAAACATCCGTTCTCATCAAACAAATATTTGGCCCAACCAGGACTCGAACCCGGGACCCTTGGCTTCGTAGGCAGCGTCACTGCCGACTCGGCGATTCGGGTCATCAATTGACATAAAAAGTGGCTCAGATTGATATAAAAATGGCTCATAACTACACAATTTTTTAATTGCAGGGTATCAGCAGACTTCACAGGATTGGCCAGTTTGGACGATTGGAAAAAGGATAAAAAGGATGGTGGGAAAAAGGTTATATAATTGTTTTGATAGATTACAGGATAGTGAACAGGATACATTAAAGAACAGGTAGACCTATGTGCACAACGTTAACTATTTAAATAATAAAGTACTTTCCAATATGTACATAAATACAAAAAATCAAGACAAATAGATAAAATTATACTACAAAATACACATCAATCTAACACACTTATATACATCCATTATGGAAGAGAAAAATGGTGTTCTTTTAAGCGACTTTTAAAAATAACTAGTCTCTCTTCTCTCTACTCGCTTTCGCTATATATGATAGTTCATCTACACACGTATCATAAACCCTCTTTACTGCGTTCAAAAACCGCACGTTACGATCAGCATTATGTTAAACTACTTGGTAAAAACTCGTTTCGTATCTGGAAAACTAATACATAATGGTCATTATGTGTAGTTTTTCTACATATAATGACATTCAAATTTCGAACGCCGATGCCCACCCGCTTGCCGTCCCTAGTTTGTCTGTGTAGTTGGTACTGACATTCAAATTTCGAACGCCGACGCCCGTCTACGTGACGTTGGTACTAAAGAACAAGCTAAACAATTGCAGAACCACAATGCCGGTCAAACATGCGGTTCCTGAACACATCAAAGAGAGCTTATGATATGTGTGTAGATAAACTAGTGTATGTAACTGTACATAATTAGGCATTATGCAGCAGTCACATAAACTACTATTTTAGTAAGGGTGATATTTAGAGTAAAGGACATTGTCCACTTTGTATGGTTGTTTCGGCTAAACGTGAACAGACATTTGAATCGAAACTAACTATTAGGTTTTGTAGTACAGGTTGGTAAGAAACCAATAACAGTAATTATTTTGTGTCAATATGCCTGTGTCGTGAGTTTTTCCTGTATGTGTACTGAGAGGTTATGTTCAAATAAATTAACATTTCAATAACAATAACACATCAACAAACGCGGAATCGGGGTCCATTATAACAAGCCAAAGTAGAAAACAAACATATTCACGAATTATCGAAACGGCAAACACAGAACGAAAGGTTTTTATTATGGCGTGAGTGACCTGACCGCCGGTGACAATTGTTTATTTTTATTTTTGTCTAGTATTGCCATGAATAAGTAGTTTACCCACAAATCGAGCTTTTTTTTGTCAATTTGATCAAAGATTAAATGCGACGAATCGCGCATATATTGTATTAATGCATTTGCATTGATGTACTTTATTTATGTGAAAGAAAAATTGGTACTAAAAGTGCTACTTTAGAGACCACAAAGTGATTTATGTGTAATTGGTAATTTATTAAGTTTTTTACATGGCAATACCGAAAGTAAAATGTCGTTCGGTCGACCGATTAAAGACTGTTTCACATAAATTCCCTTTAAGTTTGAACTATCGATTTACACAACTAGATAATCGAAAATATTCGTAATGCAATTATTTATAATCAGTGGTTATCTCGTATTACCTCGTACATTCTATCCACGCTTAGCCGAAAATGGACAATGTGGAATTAAAGTGGCGAGAAAATATATTTTGTATGCTTATCAATTAAGGAGATTCGGATCTACACCTTCAGGATGGAAAGGAGTGGGTGGCAAGTTGTGATGCAGTAAATTAATTAAATTATTATTAATTTATATATTTTTTTCACTTATAGGACAAACCAGTGTCCACAACAACTAACAAACCAGTGTCTTCCACTGGCAAACCAGTGTCTTCCACTGGGTAAATATTAGCAACTGAGTAACAACGAGTTAAACGTGAATTCGATATATACAAAATTAAAGTGTGTTGAAATAATAATAAAAATAAAACACTTTTATTTTCCTTGAAATTTTTACCCACGACGGAACGGAGATGGTATATGCATTTGGGGTGAGAGGATGTTTGTGCAAACCAATGTTGCCATTTTTCTTAAAAACTACTATTCAGATTTTGATGCAGTTTTCAGTGATGGGTTCGGGTTTCATAGGTGCATGTTCTTAGATAGGTGTTACGGTGACAACTCACCAGGGGCCGCTGCAGTAAACATTTATTTGTGCAAAATCACAACTACGAGTCCGATTTTGATGCGGTTTTTCAGTGATGAGTACTGGTTTGATTGCTGCATGTTCTTAGAAAGGTGTTACGGTGACAACTCACCAGGGGACGCTGCGGTAAACATTTGTTTGTGTAAAACTAAAACTATTCGTTTGATTCTGATGCGTTTTTTTTGTAATGGGTTTGTGGTTGATTAGTGAGGGTTCATAAATAGGTGTTACGGTAGGAACTCACTAGGGGGCACTGCAGTGATATTGTTTATATCAGCTACTAAATATTAAAGAAACTCGATAGAACATTCTTCTAGGGGGCACTGCAGTGATATAGTTTATATTAGCTATTAAATATTAAAGAAACTCGATAGAACTTTCTTGATAACATTACAGTGAGGCCTCACTTGTGCGCTGCATTACGTCGCATCGTCGATTTCTCATAATTTTGACAAGGCATGTCACTGTCAAATATTTGGAAAAAGTCGAGGACAAATGGGGCCTCCCCCTCAGTGAACCAAGTATTTATGTTGGAAAGAGAGCAAAAGACGATGGCTACTTTATGGACTTTCTTCTGTGTCCTCGGTTTGCACCCGGCGACGTGTAGTTTGTCTCAATCGCTCTAATTCTTCCAACGCTATGCTGTTATGTGGGCTGTTAAAAAGTTTTTTTTGATCTAGATCGGTAATTACTACGCCGTCTACAGTTCGTACTCTACTAAGCGCCACATAAGCTTGACCTTTGGCGAATGTGTTTGGTCCAAAATATAATAATCTAAAAGTAAGAAAACATGGAGAGAGATCCCGACAACTTAGCCTACTACTTATTTTAATTAACCCAATAAACCCAAGACGAAGTGCGAAAAATATTAAACAAAAAATCAGAACCAAAAATCAATACTCGTGAATTAAGCTAATGATGTAATGTAGAGGGATATTCCAATTAACCTTACCTAACCTACTTACTTATTCACATGAAAATAAACATTAAAGAATTAATGCTACATCTATTACAAACACAACCAAAACTATTACAAATACAACCTAATTTAACAATAATTTGGTAAAACCGAAACTATAGCACACTATATTATACATATAAATATGAAGTAGAATTTACATAATACCTATGCTAGCTCTCTAAAAAGTTTGAAATAAAGAAACAAAATTAATAATTTTGAAAAAAGGCACGACATTTAAAACGTAGTTGAAAAAGGATAAAATAATTTTGAAACCCCCGACTCAAAGAATTTATGCTATGAACTTAATAAAAAGCCCAAGAAAAACTGTCGGGGGCTGCTATTACGTTTTTTTTTCCAATTTTATGATTAAAAATTTAGAATCTGTGTAATTTCAAAATTGAATTTTCTTGCTGCAATTAAATGAATTAGTTTGGCATTTTTTTAGTAACTTGATTATTTGTTTATATTTAAAATAGAGATAGCAGCCCCCGACGGATTTACTTGGTTTTTTTATTAAGTTCATCGCATAAATTCTTTGAGTCGGGGGTTTTAAATTATTTTATCCTTTTTCAACTACGTTTTAACCGTCGTGGGTTTTTTAAAAAAAAAAATTATTTTTTTTGTTAATTTTGGTTTGGCCACCTGACGGAATGTATTTGATTTTAAATTTTCCGCGTTAAATTAATATGGTATACTTATATGGGTAGAGGATATCTAATTACCTCTAATATGATACCCTAACCGTAAACCTAAAGTGTCATGTTCTCGAAAAAAAAATAAGTTTATATTTATTCAATTTCACACAGAACAGATCTTTGACCGCACGGTCGGTGTTGATACAATAACGAATTGTTATCCGCGGGAAGAAATTAATAACAACGTCTGCTTTGATGATTTTCATAATTATTTATTGCACACAATTATTTCAGCTGTTACTACAAAGGCGAGCTTATCTTTGAAAAAAAAACCTTGCATACCATTACAGGAAATAGTATCATAAAAGTGCACAATAACTTGTTTAATCTACACACGAATCATTAACCTCTTTACTGCGTCCAAAAACCGTACGTTACGACCAGCATAATTATATACTACTTGGTAAAAACTCATTTCTTATCTGAAATGACATTATGACATTCAAATTTCAAACGCCGAAGCACGCCTGCGTGCCTCCCTTAGTTTGTCTGTGAAGTTAGTACTACTAAACAGCTTATGTTTAAACGATTACCAAAATCGCACCAATAAATTCGAAATGACTGTCAGAATGGATAAATTTCCACCAAATTGTGTTTGGATAAATGATCACAAAACTTCTTTTAATGTTATGTGTACTTAAGATTATGTTTTAAGTATTTTTTGTTGTTCTTACATGTTCAACCTAACACGAAGGATAAAGGGGGCTTCGCTTCGCTCACCCCCTTTACCCTTCACCTAAGCTACCGCAGTATTTTGCTCTGATATTTTTTGCAACTTTTGGTGTTCATTTATCCATTTTGGGTAGGAAAAAAATATTTTGGTGATCATTATATTTGTTGCCCTACAACAAGCTAAACAAGTGCAGAGCATTGATGAATACCACAATGCCGGTCGAAAATGCGGTTCCTGAACTCATCAAAGACAGCTTATGATATGTGTTTAGATAAACTAGTATATGTAACTGTACACAATTAGGCACTAAATCTCTCGAGGGATATCCCTTGAGAGGTTTAGGCGAGCTGAAGGCGAGTTTAACATAATAATATTATTATGAAACTCGCCTTCAGCTCGTTTCTTAAACCCATACTCGAGTTTTATGGCCTTCCATTATGTATCAGTCACATAAACTACTATAATAAAATGCCTAGGAATAAATAATATACCATTAAATATAGACAGTAAATACTAAATAAGTACATATATATAATATATACACTTCACATGTAATAATATACATACAATAACTTTTACAAAAAGTCTTTAATAAGGTTCTTAATAGCGAAAAGAGTGGGAAAGTCTCTAATAGTGCAAGGAAGTGGGTTCCAAAGTCGGACCGCCCGCAACCTGACAGAGTGTTTATACGCTGCGTTTTTGTGCCGCGGAGTGGGTAAAAGTGAGACAGTGTGAGATCTCCAGTGCCGGTCTCTTGAAAAGAGATACTCAAAACGTTTACGAAAATAGATTGGGTAGCGTGGATGTTTCAAGATATTGAAAAGATAATCAAGAATGTGAGAGTCTCGTCAACGACGAATCGGAATTCTCCACAACTCTTTACTATAGTAGAACAATGGTTGAGTTAGCGCAGTCTGAAGATAAACTGAATCCCGAGATACTGAAGTCACTCACGTTTATTCAGTTTCTCTTCATTGGCAATCGGCGTAATCGATTAGCGGCAGGAGAAGCGACTGTGCAAAGGTAATTATGGTTTGCCGTGTTAAGAAGTTCTGCAGTCGCCTAAGGGAATGGAAAGACGCAAAGACCCATCTGCTGACCTAGCAGACATGTGGAGACTAATAGAACTTTCGCTTTAGTAGTGTACTCAATTGTACTACGATTATAATTTACAGGAATAAATGGATTCTATAATGAGGAAAGAGAGTGCCTGGCCTGGCTCCAATAATCATTGCCTGCGATTTGATCGGGTTAACCAAAAACCGGTGGGACGAGGCTCAGTCTTTTACATTCTCGAGGTCAGCATTCAACATCTCCACGGATGAAACCAAATCTCAGGGGGAAAAGTGGCGATAGATTTGGAGTTTACCTGCTTAAAGATGATAAGAAGAAGAGAGGACGTTGAAGGTGGAGTTGATAAAAACTGAAAACAGGAGAGGAGTAATAATACCACCTTGCGGCAATCCTGTACTGAGATCACACCATTAAGTTTTGGTCTCCTCAGACTTAATGCGCTGCTGACGATCTAAGATAAGAGTCAAAATATTTGAGGATATATTCTCAAGTTAAGCAGGGCCAACGGAGTGGCTGACTTCTTATTCATGTATAGCTGGATGTCATCGCTGACTTTAAAAAATGCTGTGGTAGTATTGTACCCTGGTCTGAACTCAGATTGGTATAGATTGAGTGAATTGTTTGAAGAAAGTTAGTATGAAATGTCACTTCTTGATGTGGATAATTAACGTGCTTCCTCGGCCTCTGGAAATGGCACAATTCTTTTCCTACTTGTTAAGTCTGACTCAATCAATATGAAACTGATGTTCTCCAAGGTGTCTTTGACATACATGCGGTTTAACAATTGCCTTGGTAACCGCAAGCAACACGTATTCATATGAAATAGTGATGGCTCAAACCATCAGTCACAAAATATCGTCAGCATTAGAGGCATTCCTCAAAGGTCCATATTGTGCCTAAATTGTTCATTACTGCGCTGATAGCACTGGCTATATTTTCCACTGCAAATACTATATATGTGCAGATGATCTGCAGCTTTACATTGACTTAAATTGAACAGCCTTTCCCAATGCAGTTCAGAACATAAATGCAGATCTGGACCGAATATCAGCCTGATATAAAAAAACAGCATGAAAAAATTCTACACCTGATTTCTAAAAGATTTGAAGGACCTTAAACGGTGTGGGTAAATTACGTCATACCCTATTGAACAAACGCGTGAACGTGTCAAAAGTGACAGTACCTATCAATTACCAATTCAAAGCTACACAATTCAAAGGGTACAAATTGTTACTTTGCAACATTTTACTCACCATTTCATTGTTTTCTACCGCCTTGCCACGTCCGAATTATTATTTGAGGGTCATCAACTCATCACATCAGTCGCAAACACCATGCCTTAAAGTCCATTTTTGGTGTAATCAGTAAACCATTATACTTAACATGGTAAAGGGAATCAAACCCCTGTCCCCGGCATGGCACTGCCTCAGGATCCTACTAATTAGGTTCTACTAAACTACTGGTGGCGCGTGTATTCCAGATTCAGCTCTTAGGAGGAGGCAAGGAAACTATCGGTAATACTGATTATCGTTATCATCACAATCTTTCCAGGTGGTTTAACGCGAGCGCACAAAATTAGGTTATATTTGTGAAAAGGGCAACGCTTGATTGACTTTCCAGTCGGCGAGAGATGGATCAACAATTATACAGAATTCCAATGGATCTACATTTACATTAGTTACTGATATAAACTTAACAATATATTTAGTATAAGAAGTCTATTAGAAGCTAGCTTTCATCTAGGGTCAACAAACCAGCCAGTGTTAAGACTCACAAAATAAAATATATATCCGATCCGGCTTTGAAATATAGGGGAAATACCTCACAAGTACCCTAGATAAAAAATAACGTTTTTATCAGTAATAAATATAAATATTGGAGGAAGGAGTCAGAAACAGTATATTTTCTGACTACTTCACCTCATAACAGAGAGAGGAACCTATACTTCCTTATACTATATGTCCGATACTTTACTTAAGATAAATTAATTATCTCATTATTCAGGTTTCGAACCTGCATCTTCTGCGTGAGAAGCAAGCGTGAAACCCATTAGACCATGAAGCTACAGCGTGAAACCCATTAGACCACGTAGCTACAAGCGTGTAGATATCAAGTAGAAATTAATATTGATTAATCAAGTTCTCTAGAAGTTGTAAAAAAATATACAAATAGGTCGTAATTGTGTTATTATTGCTACTTATACTTTTTATAATATCCACAATTTTTTTATACCTACCTAACAAAAGTTTATACATGTGAATCTCTTCTTTCATCTTCACATTTTTTTGTAAATCGTTAGATAATTGAAGTAGGGTTTGATGATCGTTATTAACACTGAAGACAAAATCACTACATGATATGATAACTGATAATACCTGATAACATACTAACACTAAAAGTAGTACCTACTAATCGTGTAGATGTTATAAACTTAACCTCTAACCAACCCAACCCCATTTTGAGGCTTGGGATTTTGATGAAAATAAAATTCAAAAATTTAAATGGAAAAATGACTGCGATTGCAATCATCGGTCGTTGAGGGGTTAAAGAAACTAATGTCATGCTCCATTCACAATATACATCGTTATATGATTCATATTCTCATTAGATACCTACAACATAGGTACTACGTGGTGACAGCCAGATTAGTTTAGTTAGGTAGGCATGTTTAATATTTATGCTTCGGAACGCACCGGTTTTTTGTTGCGCGGATCGACCGCGAGTAATCGCTCATCACTAAGCGGAAACGGACCGCAGATGTCACTCATTTGGAAAGGAGAGGCAAAATTGGAGGTTACCTTTTCTCGTCGGGAGAACAAACATGTCTGCTCAGTCATCGTGCCATTGATGGTATTTCGGTGTACCAATTACCAAATACAGGCGTCGGGCCTGGTCGGAGTGTTAATCATCTACATCGTCGGGAAATAAGTAGATTCGCGTCAGCGGTCAAGTGATCCGTGTTGATTGGACATCGTCGTATCGGTAGCGGCGACTCCACGTGACGGCAGGCAGCACGCCGGCGACAGCTTCGGGCAGCGACGGCCAGGTTCGGTTCCTCTCCTATCCCAAAACTGTCTCCTATCCCGCATTCCTGTCTCGAATCGAGCTTTCGATCCCCGGTCTGCGACGACAAGGTCAGTAGCAATCATTCAACTCACTTTTCTCTCACGTGCTGGCAAAAGCCCACCCCCTCAGGATTCCACGCCGTTCGGTAGGCGTGGAATTAATTATTTTGGTAGCAAGCGCGGTTTTCCTAGTGGGAAATCATCGATTCACGGTTGTAGGGTTGGATTTTGCCACATTGTAGTTGGGAGAAAAGAATATAATAGATTGGCCGGCAATCTGTTTGTGAGTGAGTCTGTGGTCGGTACACCACAATTAAAGTTCATTTTCGGTTAGTCGGAAACTATAATTTGTAGTCGGAAACTACTGTTGTGCGCATAAAAGATTGAACAGTCATTCTGCGAAGTAACTAGATTGTATTACTTGCGGTAGAACGTCGGGTTCTATAGTACTGCAGTGTCATTTCGGTTAACACAGCGGGGTCGGGCTATTTAAGGGGTATTAAGCTGATTTTGCTGACCTCAAAAGAAGTGTGGGTCATATCGGAGGGGCCACTGCTAGAAAAATTGTTTTTTTTATAATAACCTTTTGTGTGTTATTTGTATTGTACCACATGGTGGCATTCTCTAATTGATTTAGAGTGTATATTATAAGGTGTATGTCCACAGGGCGACCATATTAAATATTGTTTAGGATTTAATTGTTTTAGTAGTTGCCTTGGTTTTTACAACTTAGTTTTAATTTCTGTGCCCAGCGCTGACGGGAAAGTGCTGGTCTCTGGCTGTGCTTAGTTCGGTAGTGAAGCATAGGACCAGAAACAATTGAATTGGTAACCATGGCACCTTCACCCTTGACGGTACTGCGGTATGGCGTCCGTGAGGAGATGAGATGGCTCGCCCATACTCACAAGTATGTGGAGCGACCTGACATGGACGATGTCCTGCTGAAGCGTGTGGAGGACGCAATGACACGCGTCGGGAAGGTGTGTCAGCTGGCTGCGGAGGCTGAAGCCCTCGGGCTTACGGATGAGGCCTCGGTGGCTGCAGTGAAGCAGCTCTGCGCGGATGCTGACCAAGCGATGGAGTGCTTGGGCGACATCGAGCGTCGCGCCGAAAAAATTAAGCGGTCGCGTCGGGATGACCGCGGGGAGGGTAGCGGAGACCCGCCCCCTAAGGGTGTTGTTGGACGGCTGCCACACCTGGAGATTCCGGCCTTCGGTGGGGCAATTGATGAGTGGCCGGCATTCATCAATTTATTCGATAGCCTGGTCCACGGTCGGGACGACCTGGACAACGCCTACAAGTTGGCCCAACTATTGATGGCACTGCGGGGTGAACCGAAGGAGTTGGTCGGTCACCTAACGGTTTTGGTGGTGTAGGATTCTATATCAAATGAGGCCTCAGGGTGCGAATATGTTCTCACCCTGTTGTTGACACAGTGGAACAAATGTGGCTTAGTCTAACAATTGATGGTAGGAGACTGGTTATTGGCACTGCGTATCGGGCTCAGTGGGTAGACGTCGACGTGTTCTTGGACGCAATAACGGATTCGGTGCTCTCCTTTGCGCAGTCTGATAATATCATTCTCTTGGGTGACCTAAATATTAACACTTTATCGGTTAACTGTTCCGAAACTGCAAAGTTGAATTCCTTTCTAAACAGTGTCAGCCTGACTCAAATCGTTGCAGACGCAACACATCATGCTGACGACGATACCGAGACACTTATCGACTTGATATGCACAGATGCTCCCGTGCGCTGTGTAACTGTGGACTATCGCCCTGATCTGGGTAGACATGCTCTGGTTGCGGCAGAATTTAGCTTTAGAAAAATTAAGCAGCCTCCTACCTATACAATTTACAGACCTTTAAAGGATATCCTGCCCGAGCTTTTTCAAAAAGATCTGAATTCGATTAATTGGAACCACATTAAATCACTTAATGACATAAATGAAATGCTTTTGGCTTTTAACGATATTATAACGCAATTGTTTGAGTTACATGCCCCTGAAAAGAAGTTACTTATTAAACAGTACAGCTATCCATGGATTACTGACAACGTTAAATTTATGATGCATCTTAGAGATCAGGCTCACGATAAATATCGTAAAAGTAAAAATGAAGAACATAAAAGTACTTATAAAGAACTAAAATCTCTGGTAAATATATCTTTGTATAACGAAAAGCGAGCCTACTTTGAATCCAAAATTAACCACACAGCAAACCCTAAAACTCTATGGAAGAATCTGAAAAAAACAGTACTCCGTAGCCATAATGATCCCGACCTTCCATCCCATTTCAATGATCCCAATGCTATCAACCAACACTTTCTTAACGTACCTGGGGAAATGGAGGTCAGTATCTCATACTTGACGTACTATGAGTTCAATAGATTTGGCAACTCTACTTTTTATCTCGAACCAATTAGTCAGACTAAACTTTGGGGGATCATCAAGGGGCTTACGTCTAACGCGAAAGGGGCAGACAAAATTACCTTAAGTATGATTCTTTTAACACTTCCCAATACCCTGGACATAATAACATTCATGATTAATTATTCCATTCAATCATCAACTTTTCCCGATCTATGGAAGGCTGCGATAGTCCGGCCTATACCTAAAAAAGCAAACCCTGCAGACGTTAATGAACTACGGCCAATAAGTCTACTTTGTTGCCTCTCTAAATTACTAGAAAAGGCTGTATCAGTGCAACTTACTCGATATCTGGAAATTAACAGAATCCTCCCTTGTTTGCAATCTGGATTCCGAAAATCCCGGAGCACTGCCACGACCCTACTTGACGTAGTAGATAATATTATAGCCTCCCAAGATATAGGTAAGGGTACAGTGCTGACTTTACTTGATTTTTCCCGGGCGTTCGATGCTATTAATGTTGCGCTGCTATTATCAAAATTATCCTTTTATGGTTTCGAATCAAGCACTGTTGCCTGGTTTCATAGCTACCTAGAAAACCGGACCCAGCGTGTGGAAGTTCGCAGAGGAGACGGCTCCGTCTTGTCCTCAGCTGATTCTCCGATTACGAGAGGCGTTCCACAAGGATCAATACTTGGCCCCATACTATTTATATTATATAGCGCTGACATTACTCGTTGTTTAGAGAACTGTTCCTATCATTTGTACGCAGACGACTTACAAGTATACTTATCCTTTAAACCAGACGAAACCTCTGCTGCTACTGAAAAGATCAATCAAGATCTCCATCGTATTGTCGCGTGGTCCACTCAAAATAGTCTAATGCTTAACCCCAATAAATCAAAATTTATGGTCATTGGAAGTAAAAAACAAATAAATAATATAATTTCTCACAAGCCTGAAATCAAAATCATGGAAAAGAGCATCGAAAGGGTTGACGAAATTCGTAACTTGGGGTTGCTGATGGACAGTACCCTCAGATTTGAGAAACATGTCGCAAATACAGTGCGTAACTGCTTCTATCGATTGAAAATACTGTACAAAATTAGGCCTTTCCTCAGCATAGATCTTCGTGTGCAGCTGTGTGAATCCCTTGTGCTTTCGAAACTAAATTATATGGACACGGTATATGACGCGCGCCTTCTGAACCGATCTGAACGTCTACTTCAACGTGTTCAGAATGCGTGCGCCAGGTTCTGCTTCAACGTACCCCCCCGCGCTCATGTCACCCCTTATATCAATAAGTCCAATCTTCTAAAACTTAGCGCTAGAAGAAATCTTCACTTTGCGACGCTGTTGTTTGGAGTAGTAAGATTTCAGGTTCCGGAATACCTTTACTCTAAACTTAACTGGTCCCGTAGGAACCCGACTAACTCAAGAGCAGCCACGTCTCTGCTGTCGTGTCCAAGACACAAGACTGCTGCATTCCGTGGTAGTTTTCGCTATGCTGCAACCAAATGCTGGAATAATATACCACCCCCGTTTCATGATCTGAAATCAATTAGCTCCTTCAGACACAAGCTCAAGGCACATTTGTTAGCAGCACAAAAAACCAAACTATAGGACAGAGCACAGTTGACTTCACCAAATACCTCTACATAGGTATACATATATACATAATAGGTCTACCCAAACTCTCACTCTCTCGCAGTCTCACATATTTCCACTACTTAAGCTACACTACTCACTTACCCCAACATTTAACATATGACTGTATGATTGGATTGTTTGTATGTCTGTTTTTTAACATATGATTGGCTTTATTTATATTATTTTATTTTAATTTCCGATCGTTTCTTGTTGTTGCATTTTGCCACTGGTGCATAATTATGCTTGAGCTCTTTCTGCGTATTTACTTTTACTCAGATTATAAGTTTAGTTTTAAGTTTCTAGTTTTAGGAAATGGTGTGAGCTGAAAACCAGCGTTACGAGCAGCTCACTGCTACACGTAACACATGCTGAGCTCAAACCATTTTGGCATCTAAAAACCTCAACCCCGAACTGTACTATGGTTTCTTTTTCTTTCTGTATATCCTTGTGTTTATTTGTCAAATAAATATATTTCTATTTCTATTTCTATTTCTATTTCTAACGGTTACGGCGGGAAATTATGAGATTGCCCAGGTCATATTGTTTGACCGCTACCAACACAAACGGCGGTTGGTTGATGCGCAGCTAGGGAAGCTGTTCAGCATCCCATGAGTAACCCGGGATGTTGACATCCGGGTACAGGTGCTCAACCCTGTGCTGGTGGCCACTAAGGCCCTTCAGAACCTTGGTCTGCCGGTAGACCAATGGTCATATATCGTATTATATATGGTTTTGTCACGGTTGACTGCAGCTGTTCAAAGTCGGTTTGAACAGCTGCATGGGGGCAGTAGCTCGGAACTGCCCACGCTCGTCCAATTAACGGATTTCTTGGAGGGTGAATGCAGGCGATGCGATACCATGGATTCGGAGGCCAGTGTGCAGCGCCAACCCGCGCGGATGCGGGAGGGGCCGCGCCCCCCACCCCCACGGGGGGATGGGCGGTCAAAACAATTTGGCGTTTTGAGTGCCGCGCCGTCGGGTGACGGCTGTGTGCACTGCGACAGTGCCGGTCATGAAGTGACCAGTTGCGCCAACTTTAAGGCGCTCGGTGTGGCTGCCCGCAGGAAGGTGGTCTTCCGCCACCGATTGTGTTTCGGTTGTTTGGGGCCGCACCCGCTGAGCGAGTGCTCACGCGCGTCCCCCTGTGGGTGCTGCGGTGGCAAGCACCACATCGTGTTTTGCCTGAACCGGTCAGGCCCTTCGGATGGTCACCAGGGCCGGACTCAGGTTGGTCGGTCACAGGGCCCAACCAGGGCCGGACCCAGTCCCCCTCCGGGCAACGAGAGTCACCAACGGGGTGACTGGGGTACCCGCGGACGGGACCCCTCCCGAGGGGAAGGGGGCAGCGCAGGGGGTAACAGGCGGGATAGCCGGGGTTCGGTCGCCGCTGTCCAGGGTCAGCGAGGACTTCGGGCCGCTGGCTCACCGCGTGTTACGGGCGGGTGTCAGATGGCACCTATGAGTGGCGCGAAGGCTGGGAGCCCACCACCTTCTGCGCCACCCTGCCCGTCGCTCTGGGAGGCGAACAGGGAGGCGAACAGTCGGATGTCGCCCCCATTCCTAGAGCGCCCCAGGTTGGATCCGCTCTCCCCCTTCCATCCACGGTGGCCACCGGGCACACCGTTCACAGTCCGGTATGGTCGGGTACCGGGACAGCGAGGGGCCTATTATGCGGGTTGGGACCCCCTGATGTACATACGGTCTGATATGCCACCGGTGGCATATCAGCAGCCGAGTTACCAGGCCGACGGGGGTCCCAGCGGGTTCGGATCCCGCGGAGGTTCCCGCTAGGGACACGCCGCCCACTTACAGGGTGCCGCCACTCCACAGACGGTCATGCTCCCCACCGCCTCGGTGATAGCGTGGAGTTCGGACGGCAAATCTTGTGTGGCACGAGCACTATTGGACTCGGGGGCCCAGGGGTGCTTAGTCTCGTGCAACCTTGTAAGACGGTTGGGCATTTCGGTAAGGGAGTATCCACATTCCATTCGGGGAATTGGGAACACGGAAGTCGGTTCCGTTAAGGGAGTATGTCGGATTACTCTCTCGTCACGGGTGGATTCATCGGTGAATCTGACGGTGACGGCATTAGTCATGCCTAATGTGATGGGCTCACACCCTCACGTACGGTTGTCGCCCTCGGTGCGACAGTTGGTTGCTGGGTTGTCACTGGCTGACCCGGAGTTCGATATTCCGGGCCCAGTAGACATTTTATTGGGTGTCGATGCCTTGGGATACCTGTTAGTGCCAGGTGTCCACGTGTTGCAGGCGACTGGTCTGGTTTCGGTCAACACCAGACTGGGCCATGTGGTAATGGGTCCGGTCATGCCGGCTGCCCCACGCCTAGCGACTCGTAGTCCCTTATTCGGTTCTGTACTCTCGGAGGTGATACAGAAGTTTTGGGAAGTGGAGGAACCACCTACGGTCCGCCGGTTGGACCCGGTTGAAGAAGAGTGTGAACAGTTTTATCGGAACAATACTGGTCGCCTTCGGTCAGGTCGATTTCTCACACGTCTTCCATTTCGGAGTGATCGCCCGCCGCTGGGCAGTTCACACCATGCAGCCGAGACGCGGCTTCTGTCCATGGAACGACGCATGAAGCGTGACGGGATTTTCCGGCAGAAGTACGTCGACTTCATGCGGGAATACGAGTCGCTCGGCCACATGTCGGTTTCGGATATCGACTGGAAGCGTGACGACCACTGCTTCCTGCCCCATCACGCGGTCTTGAGGACCCCGGAGGGCAAAATACGGGTAGTGTTCGATGGATCGGCATCAACATCTAACGGCATGAACCTGAACCAGTGTTTGCATTCAGGGCCGAAGTTGAATCATGACATCGCGGATGTTATCACACGGTTCCGTCGACACAATGTTGTGTTTGTAGCTGACATCCGGATGATGTTTAGACAGACGGTCATTCACCCTGACGATAGACGGTATCAGCTGATACTGTGGCGAGAGAGCCCAGATCAGCCATTCAGGGTGTACGAGCTGAATACCAACACGTACGGGCTACGGTCTAGTCCTTATTTGGCGATTCGCACTCTGCGGGAGTTAGCGGATCGAGAACGGTTAAACTTCCCTAGAGGAGCAGCGATCCTGGAGCAGGATCTCTACGTGGACGATATCTGTACCGGTGCAGATTCCGTAGAGGAGGCGCTCGCTCGACGGGACGAGCTAGTTGAGCTCTTATGGGGTGGAGGTTACGAGCTCCGGAAATGGATGTCGAACTCTCCAGAGTTACTGACTGGTCTTCCGGATGACTACCAGCAGGATCCCCACATTTTTGAAAATTTGGAAAATCCAAATATGTTGTCGGTATTAGGCGTCCAGTACCAGCCGGTGTCAGACATGTTCTCGTATTGGGTCGAGTTGGACTCTCCGAAGGTCTGGACGAAACGGAACGTCCTCTCAACGGTGGCTAGGACATTTGATCCAAACGGGTGGATCACCCCGGTAACATTTCAGCTCAAGTGTTTTATGCAGCAATTGTGGTCTGCTGAGCTGAAATGGGACGACCCGATCGGCGGGTCATTGAGCTCAGAGTGGGACTCGTTCTTTTCGACCCTCCCTGGCATCAATCGGATTTCACTGCCACGGAGGTTGGTCCCCACCAAACGATACACCGCCACCCTGCAGGGGTTTTGCGATGCCTCGGAGAAGGGCTACGGAGCTGCGGTGTATCTGCGTACGGTCGACTCCTCGGGGGAGGTTGATGTGCGGTTGGTCATGGCCAAGAGCAAGGTTGCGCCGTTGCGCACTCGCCTGACCATCCCCAAGTTAGAGCTTTCGGGAGCGGCTCTCCTGACTCGTCTGCTCAACCACACGATGACGGTTCTTCGTGGGTCAATAGCGTTGGAAGATACGGTCTACGCTTGGACGGACAGCCAGATCGTGTTATGCTGGCTAAAGGCTTCAGTTCACAAGCTGGAGATTTTTGTGGCGAATAGGGTTTCGCAGATTCTGAATTCGGAGGTTCCCTTAATCTGGAGACATGTTCCAGGGGAAATGAACCAAGCAGACTGTGCGTCTCGTGGGTGTCACGCTCTGGAGTTAGTTGGACATCCCTTGTGGTGGAGTCCAAAATGGTTGACTCAAGTCGAATCGTATTGGCCAATGAGTCCACGCGTTACCACGGCGAACGGCGCCTTGACAGTCGGTGTCTGTACGACGCAACCAGAGCCGGAAGAGGAGTTCAGCCTGCTGGAACGGTACAGCTCGCTCGACAAGCTGGTCAATGTGACCGCCTGGATCTGCCGATTTGCGCGGAATTGTCGGGATTCTGAGGCGCAGCGAGTGCGGACACAGGTCCTGACACCACGGGAACGGAACCATGCGTTTTTCGCATTGGTACGGAACGTGCAGACGGTGCACTTTAAGTCCGAATTGGACATTCTGAGACGCGGACGCGTCCAACTGAAGGGAGCTGTGGCTCGGCTCAACCCGTTTATTGACCCTCAAGGATTGCTGAGGGTAGGAGGTCGGCTGCGGAATGCCAGCCTGCCTTGTGCGGCTCGCCACCCGTTGTTACTCCCTAGGAAAGGGAAGTTGGTCAAACTGTTGATACAGGATCGACACATTCGGAATGGGCATATCGGATGCCACGCCTTGATGGCGTTTCTCCAGCGCGAGTTCTGGATTCTATCGGGAAGAAGCTTAGTGCGTAGCGTCGTATTTCGGTGCCTGTCTTGTTATCGGGCCAAGGCGGCTACGATGCAGCCCCAGATGGGCGATTTGCCCTCGGATAGGGTTAACGAAATCCAGCCCTTTGCGGGTGTCGGAACGGATTTCGCGGGACCATTCATGGTCAAGTCTTCACAGCTACGGAACGCCAGATTAGTGAAGGCATACCTGTGCGTCTTCGTGTACTTGGCCACGAAGGCAGTCCACTTGGAGGTGGTCAGTGACCTCACTACGGAGGCATTTATCGCTTGTCTGGATCGGTTCGTCTCACGAAGGGGCCTCCCGACATTAATCCGTTCGGACAACGGCACAAATTTTGTCGTAGCCAGGCGATATCTGCAGGAGGTCACTCAATTCCTGAACGGAATCAGGACGCCATCGGTAAGGCTTGCTCCCGACGAGGGATTGAATGGGTTTTCAGTCCGCCGGGATGTCCTCATTGGGGAGGAATTTTTGAGGCTGCGGTTAAATCGGCTAAGTCGCACCTGACGAGGATCATCGGTGAGACCTCTCTACGCTTTGAAGAGCTTGCGACGCTGTTCTGTAAAATTTAAATGACACTGAACTCGCGTCCGTTGTGCCCGCTCAGTTCAGATCCAAATGACTTGGAAGCGTTGACGCCGGGTCACTTCCTGATAGGTCAGCCCCTAAACGCCCTGCCAGAATACCCATTCGGTGATGTTAAGTTAAGTCGGTTAACTAGGTGGCAGATGTTGCAGCAGATGGCTCAAGATTTTTGGAAACGGTGGTCCCTTGAGTACTTGCACATCTTGCAGCAGCGCCTTAAGTGGACTGACCGGACGAGCCCCCCTCAAGTCGGTGATTTGGTGCTGATTAAGGATGCGAACCTGCCATCATTGAGATGGAGACGAGGACGGATCGTCAATTTGTACACGGGTCGGGATGGCACGCCTCGATCAGCAGAAGTCAAGGTGGGGGACTCGGTCCTCAAGAGAGCGGTCGCAACAATTTCTCGCCTTCCTATTGATTAGGGACAGGTTCGGGCCTGTCCGGGCGGGTGACTGTATAATATTTATGCTTCGGAACGCACCGGTTTTTTGTTGCGCGGATCGACCGCGAGTAATCGGGACATCACTAAGCGGAAACGGACCGCAGATGTCACTCGTATCGAAACGAGAGGCAAAATTGGAGGTTACCTTTTCTCGTCGGGAGATCAAACATGTCTGCTCAGGCATCGTGCCATTCATGGTATTTCGGTGTACCAATTACCAAATACAGGCGTCGGGCCTGGTCGGAGTGTTAATCATCTACATCGTCGGGAAATAAGTAGATTTGCGTCAGCGGTCAAGTGATCCGTGTTGATTGGACATCGTCGTATCGGTAGCGGCGACTCCACGTGACGGCAGGCAGCACGCCGGCGACAGCGTCGGGCAGCGACGGCCAGGTTCGGTTCCTCTCCTATCCCAAAACTGTCTCCTATCCCGCATTCCTGTCTCGAATCGAGCTTTCGATCCCCGGTCTGCGATGACAAGGTCAGTAGCAATCATTCAACTCACTTTTCTCTCACGTGCTGGCAAAAGCCCACCCCCTCAGGATTCCACGCCGTTCGGTAGGCGTGGAATTAATCAAGGCAGAAATACGTCATCTCACGTCAAATAGTCAATTATATAGGTACACATGGTAGGTGTACAAACGCATATATTCTGTAGGCGAAAGAGTAATTTAAGTTCCTACCTAGGTAGTTAATGGTTTTTTCACGCTACTGCTCGGAAATGAGCTTAGCTTATGTATTCAATGAATTTATTGACGATGGGCCTTTCCCAGACCTCATGAAATAAAGTAAACTGATACCTCTGTTCAAGACGGGAGACAAGGGCGATCCTTCAGACCAATATGTGTTCTTCCAGTATGGTAGCCGAACCAATAACTTTGTAAGCTACATTTTGCGGTCTTAAACCCATCCTATTGAATTTTCACAAAATTTATATAGCCAGGTACTCTCAAGGTCTCTACAAATCCAACGACACCTCATTAGACAATCTCTCGAGCCGTTTGGAATGTAGTGGTTTTTTTAAATAAAAAAATGCCCACATCTCCACTATTTTGAAAAAACTACAAAAACTGAATCGACAACAAATTATAATTTAATTACCGAAACCGCTCACAATAACTCACAAGAATCCGTTGAGAAATGCGGCCTGTAGAGGGTAACATCCGGATATACGAAAGCATTTTGCCAAATCCTGAAATGGAGATGATCGCTGGCTTCGCTCGCTCGGTCAAAATTATTAGAAATAATATTCTCCATCCAATGTAAATGTTGATCTGTATTCTGTACAATTGCTGATCCATGTCTCGCCGAATGAAAAGACAGTAAATGGTGCCCTTTTCGAAAACTTTACCTAAATCGAGAAGACCACTGCGGCGCAGCGGTTGTGGCGCTGCCTATCATTGTACCTATTTAACTATCTATCTATGTGTGAAGTCCCGGGATCGATCCCCGGCTGGGGGTAAGGAAAAAAAATCCTAGGTATTGGATGTTTATATGTGTGTGACGTCGCTGTTTCTGGTTTCCACGACACAGGGTATCCTTGTACGGGCCAGAAGTAATTTATATGCATGTATGTAAATTTAAAAATAAATTGTGCGTTTGCCTTTAAGCTTAACATTGTATTTTTAATGCACTTCTTCAAAGTAAACCAGGTGGAAATCATTATTGTTTCGATGGACTATTTCTGGACTATTTTTTGCCTCAAATTTCAAACTGAAAATTGTAGGCGTTCCGAAGATATTTGATGATATCAAATGTTCAAGCTGTAATCCTCACCAAGATGTCTTAATAACTCTGGAATCGTTGAAGGACTATTTCCTAAATTTGGCATGCCGTGTGGAATATTTCTGGACTAATTTTTGAAACCCAAACCAAGTCGATAGGCCCTTCCGTTTGCTTGCACGAGAGATGAGGATTACTGCTTGACGTCAAGCTGTAATCCTCACCAAACTATAGCTATAACTTCGGAACTGTAAGAGGACTATTTTTCTATCTTTGTGGACTATTTAGGACTATTTCTGGACTATTTTTGGGCAGTGTCAAATTTCATTTTCATGAAGGTTTCAACGGTGAGGATTACAGCTTGAAGGTCGCGTTTTTTATTGATTTCCGATAACCAAGTATTATTTTTGAATTTCAAACATGGAGATAGTATTTTTAATACCAACTTTTTGATGCTAAAATCATATCTATATATCTTTTAGATCTCTAGTTATAACTAGTTTTAGGTGAAAAACATATATTTAGCTTTTTTGCCTAGTTTTAAAATATAGAGAGTAAAGGAATTGGATGTTATCATAACTTATATTTTTTCGGGATTTGAAATGTGACTCCTTTATGAGTTATTAACTGGCGCCCACAACTTAATCTGCGTGTACCTAGGTATTATCATTCACCCAGAAAACATTACCCTTCTTCTGATGCATTTGGATACAAATGGTATTCTATACGTTAATCTAGCTCTTAAGATATATGTCAATTAAATTTCATTCAAATCCGTTTAGCCGTTTTCGCGTGATTAATGCACAAACACACAAATATACAAACATCTAATCATCGCTACTTTAACTTTATAATATTACTAGCTTATGCCCGCAACTTACCTGCGTGTTACTAGCAAGCATCGATATAAATACTAAGGATAGGCCTTCCCGTACTAAATGTCTTACCATTTTGAGGCTAAGAAAAATAGCGCCCCTGTCGGAATTCATCGGAACCAAGACAGTACGAAGCCTGTCTCCTGGAAGCTTTCAGTGATCAGATTATACATGGTATTTTTGTATCCGAATCATTTCTGAAACCATCTCTTCCTTCCTCCATGTATTCTCTGCCAGGGTTCAGGCTCTATCGCAACGATAGGACAGGCAAAGCAGATGGCGGGGTTGCTATCTACTTACGTTCTGACATTCCGTGCAAAGTCATCTGCCACTCGCCAAGCCTGTACTCTGCTTCAGCTGAGTATCTCTTCCTTGAGATCAGCTTGCACCACAACAAAATTCTTCTGGGTGTATATTACAGCCCCTCACTTCGTATCGATTACTTTGATTCTTTTGAATCTCTACTCAGTGACTTGACTCCTCTCTATAGTGACACTCATTCTCGGTGATTTTAACACCTGTCTCCTGAAAAATAACGCCCGCTCTGCCAAACTTAAATCTATTGTAAATTCCTCTAACTTACATATTCTTCCCCTTGACGCTACTCACTTTCAACCGCACTGTATTCCCTCCCTTCTCGATCTCATGATTATCTCCAACATAGCCAAGGTGGCTGCTCATGGCCAGCTTAATGCCCCATTCTCCTATCACGATCTGGTGTATGTTTCATACAAAATTAGGCTCCCTAAGCGCAAAGTCAAATTCCTTGATATTCGAAGCTTCAAAGGTGTGAACCTCGATTCCCTGAAATCAGATGCCTCATCTGTCGATTGGACCCCCGTTGTAACTGGTGAGACCGTTGATGAAAAAATCCTGAAGTTCAACTCAATTGTCCTGGGGCTGTTCGACAAGCACGCACCAATGAAAAAGGTCAGGGTAAAACATTTTCCTGCTCCGTGGTTGACAGACGCTATCAAGCGTTTAATGGCAAAAAGAAACCGTGCGAAGGGGCGATATAAGAGAGACCCAACCGATAATAATCTCCTAACATTTAAACGCCTTCGAAACCTATGCAACCGCATGTGCCGTGACGCCAAGCGACGCCACATCTATGAGCGTATAGAAATGTATACCCCAGCTCAGGTCTAGAAATTTCTTAAAACCCTTGGTGTTGGCAAGTCCCAGGAATTTTCTTCAGGTGATGTCGATCTCAACGGTCTTAACCAGTTCTTTTCTTCTCCCCCCCTCGTGATAGACCCCGCCACAAAGCAGGCAACCCTTTCGTCATCTACGGTTGAAGGCTGCAGTCTGTACCTCACCGTTCAACTTTAGTCTCGTTGGAATCGGCGCAGTTAGAAAGGCAGTGCTAGCGGTCACATCAACTGAAACAGCGCGACTCTAACCTGACCAAAAGAGATTATTGGCAGGCTCAAGATACATTTATTAATCACAGGGTCGTGAGTCGAATATTGGTGATATAGTTGAAACGCTGGATAGGGACTCGCCGGGAATTTGTAGACTTCAGCTCCTCGGTAGACTCAATCCAACTGGTCCACTTCTCCAGACGTCAACAAGTGATTATGCGGTTAGCGCCAGAAGGATATTACTCCTCGGCGTGGAACCGATTCAGAGCTCCGTTAGCGCCAGGAGGATATTACTCCTCGGCGTGGAACCCTGGAAAGAGACCAGTGTGAATGATAGGAATACAAAAGCGCTACAGCGCCCAGCTATCAGGCGACAGCTCCCCACACAGAGACTTCCGACGAGGGCCCTAGGGTAATTAGGATCTAAGAGTGCCGCAGTCCAATAGACACTGTATAGAAAAGGGAAATACATAGAGAGTATAAAATACACGAAAATAAGAAAGACTAACTACGAACCAATGCTTACCCATGGATTGGGGATAGTAGGGATGTTTCATATCAACAACTGCACTTTACAGCAACTAAACATTCAGCTCCGTTACAGTACTAAAGGGACTAGCCCATCGCCGCAACTAAAGGCGTGACTTAAAAATTATTGATGCAGAAGATACAACCTCACGTTTCAGAGCTCAAACAATGTCTGCCAAAAAAAAACAATCAGCTGCCAGACGAGATTCCAGACCCGAATTTCCGAATTTTTATAGTTTTAGTTTTTAACTGGCTAATCCGCCAGTAGCCAATATGGTCAAGGAGGTAGTACGTTACATACCCGTCTTGTTTGGGTAGGATTTTACCTGATAAAATCCGCTAAGATACTAACTAAACTAACTTACCAAATTAACTACTTAAGATAAAATTCTCTAAAGCTCGCCATCTACAATGTCAGAGAAATATATAACTAACAGTCTAGCTCAACTACATACCAACATCACACATTCGTACCAACAATCAGACATCAGAATTCATACTAAGTTCATACAAGAGTTCACACTAACATCGTGTAAACACAGCCTTACACACAGGGTGCCATTATTATAGCCAAATGCACACCCAGACTAACTGTCAGAAGTTGAAAAATAAGCAAGATCCCTTGAACTAAAATAAGAACCTTAGTACATAAACGCCCCGATAGCTTAGCTACTATCGTAACGCAGAATAACACCATAAGGGGCAGCTCCCTCAAGTGTTCAAGACTTCCTGCACCGTTAGTGGGTACAGAAAATAATAATAGAGTAGAATATCTATTCTACAACAAAGAGTAAAAAAGTAGAGAATTATAGTTCAAGAGGCCATAAGCTAAAGTAACAGACATTGCAGAGTAACGTTACACAATAAAGAACTTTTACATAGCTGTAGATATAGATGGTTTTTAGAATACAAGGGTCAAAATACTTATTACATACATAAAGGAATCATTAACTACTATTGAATAAGACAGAACGCTGTCGCAGCCTATCTTCAGACAAAAGGTGCTCTCAGACAGACACAGATCGCTCGGCACAAGTACAAGCGCTGTTTCCTGAGGTCCAGAACAGTACCCGGTGTACCTCCTCGAAGCTCAACCTCATACTCCAATTCAGCCTTATTTAGCGACAGATATTTTATAGGAAACGTCATGTTTACTACCTATCTAGTAAACTGTACAAATTTACATGAAAGTAAGCAGAGTACACGACTAACGCCTGGTTTCTGGTACAAAATCAAGCCATTGATCTACCGTTTTGACAGCTGAAATTGATAAAGGACTGTCAAAAACAGATTAAATGTACGAGAAATCGGCCGTTAAACACTAACCTTATTATTATTTAATAGTCCGAAAAGTTTCCCTACTAAAATCTTCACAATTTCTTAATTTATTTTTCGTACTGAGAATTTGGAGGAAAATATTTATCAACAATTATAATATGACAACAGCCGTCAGAGTGCGACCATAAATAATGTAGAAATGAGGTAGGTACCCAGATAAACGATCAAATATACTCCTGTCAGACAAAAATAAACACAACAAAATATACCAGCTACGAAAGAAATCTAGCGTTCTACGGCGCTCTTATGGCCTAACTACTCTGACCAGACATAAAACTCTATCACCAATATTCCCTTAATCCGGGCGCCATTGAAACGGCGCGACTCTAACCTGACCAAAAGAGATTATTGGCAGGCTCAAGATACATTTATTAATCACAGGGTCGTGAGTCGAATATTGGTGATATAGTTGAAACGCTGGATAGGGACTCGCCGGGAATTTGTAGACTTCAGCTCCTCGGTAGACTCAATCCAACTGGTCCACTTCTCCAGACGTCAACAAGTGATTATGCGGTTAGCGCCAGAAGGATATTACTCCTCGGCGTGGAACCGATTCAGAGCTCCGTTAGCGCCAGGAGGATATTACTCCTCGGCGTGGAACCCTGGAAAGAGACCAGTGTGAATGATAGGAATACAAAAGCGCTACAGCGCCCAGCTATCAGGCGACAGCTCCCCACACGGAGACTTCCGACGAGGGCCCTAGGGTAATTAGGATCTAAGAGTGCCGCAGTCCAATAGACACTGTATAGAAAAGGGAAATACATAGAGAGTATAAAATACACGAAAATAAGAAAGACTAACTACGAATCAATGCTTACCCATGGATTGGGGATAGTAGGGAAGTTTCATATCAACAACTGCACTTTACAGCAACTAAACATTCAGCTCCATTACAGTACTAAAGGGACTAGCCCATCGCCGCAACTAAAGGCGTGACTTAAAAATTATTGATGCAGAAGATACAACCTCACGTTTCAGAGCTCAAACAATGTCTGCCAAAAAAAAACAATCAGCTGCCAGACGAGATTCCAGACCCGAATTTCCGAATTTTTATAGTTTTAGTTTTTAACTGGCTAATCCGCCAGCAGCCAATATGGTCAAGGAGGTAGTACGTTACACAACAAAGCTGCTGGTGGCGACAACGTCAGCCATCAGATGATCCACAGCGTCCTTGAAGAGTTGCTCCCTCCAATTACCCACATCATAAACTTCTCTCTATCAGCTAGATCTTTTCCTAGTCTGTGGAAGAAAGCTCTTGTCATCCCACTGCCCAAAAATGCCAATCCCTCCTCCTTCAAAGATTACAGGCCCATATCTATTTTACCTATTCTCTCCAAAGTCCTTGAATCCATTGTCCACTCCCAACTCACCTCCTACCTTTTATCAAACAAACTTCTCAATCCTTTCCAATCTGGCTTCAGACCAGGGCATAGTACTACCACAGCACTCTTAAAAGCCAGCGATGATATACAGCTAGCCATGGATCAGAGGTTGGTTACGGTGCTGGCCCTGCTTGACTTCAGCAATGCCTTTAACTGCGTCGATTTTGACATTCTTGTCGCTATATTAACATCGCTGAATATCTCCTCCCACGCTGCTGGCTGGTTCGACTCATACCTGAGAGGTCGTCAGCAGCGCATTAAGTCTGAAGAGACCGAAACTCAATGGTGTGATCTTTCCTCAGGAGTGCCTCAAGGTGGTATTCTCTCTCCTCTTCTTTTTTCAGTCTTTATAAACTCCATCTCCGACGTCCTCTCTTCTTCGTATCATCTGTACGCAGATGATCTACAAATTTATCGCCACTTTTCCCCCTGCGATGTAGTTTCATCCGTGGAGGCACTGAATGCTGACCTCGAGAATGTGAAAGACTGGGCCTCATCATACGGGCTGTTAATAAACCCGAATAAATCACAAGCCATGATTTTAGGAACCAGGCACACTCTTTCCTTGTTACAAAAACCCATTGTTCCCGTATCATATAATGGCATCACAATAGAGTACACAGATAAGGCGAAAAACCTTGGAGTTATTTTTGACAACCAGCTGTCTTGGTCTCCACATGTCAGCGAGGTCAGCAGACGGGTCTTTGCGTCTTTTCACTCCCTCAGGCGTCTGCAGTACTTCTTGCCGCGGCAGACCAAAATCACTCTTGCTCAGTCCCTTCTCCTGCCGCTAATCGACTACGCCGATGTCTGTTGCGCGAGCGCGAACGAAGATCTTCTGAACAAACTCGAACGACTTCAGAATCTCGGGATTCGGTTTATCTTCGGGCTGCGCAAATTCGACCACGTCTCTCAATTTCGCAAAGAGTTGGGGTGGCTTCCGATTCGTCGTCGCCGAGACTCCCATATTCTTTTTTGTCTTTTCAATATATTGAAAAATCCGCGCTACCCCAGCTACCTTCGAGACCGCTTTGAGTATCTCTTTTCAGGAGATCGGCAACGGAGATCTCACACGGTCTCACTCTTAGCCACTCCAAGGCATACCACTTCCGCATATGAGCACTCCTTCAGGTTGCAGGCGGTCCGACTGTGGAACGCACTTCCTTGTGCGATAAGTGACAGCCCGACTCTTTTCGCTTTCAAAAACCGGGTAAAAGAGCACTTCCTCTCTCTTTTGTGATAGTTGTAGTATGTATATTATTATTATATGTAAACTTTATGTACAGGTTAATGTATGTTTTGATACGTATTTAGTAGTTTGTTAGATACGAGTATGTATTTTATTTACCGTATTTTATAGATATGTAATTTACTTATATGTATTTTATTATTGTTTAGATATTGTGCACTGCCTACACTTTATTGATAAAATTTCCTGTCATGCCTTGGTTTGCTGGAAGAAATCTCTTCTTAGAGATAAGCTCGCCTTTGTACATATGTTTTCTCTTAATGTATCTTTTTTAAATAACTGTGTTCAATAAAGAATTATGAATTATGAATTATGAATTATGAATTACGAAAAATTGTAACGGCGTCACGGTCGGTCACGTTCCGATTTGTGGTGTATAGACACAATATTAGGAAAGTTGATCTACGGATAACTCTCAAATACCCGGTGACTTTTAATCGGTGATTAGGAGTAGAAATAAAATATATCTAGCTAAAATTTTACTTAAGGGGCGAGGTCTCACGCAATTACCTCATGGTTAATTAATAAAAAGTTGATACATAATTAAATAGGCATATTAATTTTTGTCCTTGCCGTTAAATTATGCAAGAGGATGTAAGCTCACAGATACACATTAGTAGCGTGACTTGGAATTTAAGATCTTGATTTTGATTTACAAGTAAAAGGGGGGGGGGGGGTAACCAAATGACATTACGAATAGTAATCTTGACATTAGGAATAGAAAAATAACCAAATCGGATCGTTTTTCAAATATAGGAAGCGGGCAGTATCACTGTGCGTCGCGCGTCGCTACAAAGTTACGTCAGTCGAATGGTTGATTTTCGTTTGAGGATTTTTTCGAGAACAATATTTTATAGATAATCAATTTAAAGCCAATAGTAATTGAAAATATAATACTTACTTGTGATACGACACTCCCTGTTTTTGTGTTTTGCGATTTGGGTATGATTTACACCTTTTTACGTCGCAGGTCACCATTTTTGTTTTTGCTGCCGATATGTCAATCGGCTGTCGCCGTCCAAGCGCGACTGATTGCAAACAGTCCAATTTTCCCGATTTTGTACTGTTTTTGTAGCGACACTTTTAAGCGCTCCGTGCCCTGTCCCTACTATTCAAGTCTGTGCTAGCAAGTATTATTTATCGAGAAAACGAAACCCTCCTCCTAGTGCAGTCGAATAGAACGTATTCTATATGTTAATCTAGCTCATAAACTATATCTGTGCTACATTTAATTCAAATACGTTCAGCTGTTTTAGCATGAAGTAGGCACTAACACACAAACATCCAAACATCGCTACTATCACATTTATAATATTAAAGTCGGATCTAGATAAAAGGTGCACTGAGCCAAACTAAATTCAACCTTATTAAGTCAGTGACAGAGACGCTGTTGTCATCTTGACCCGACTATAGTTGGACTACCTGATGCCCGCAATTTCATCTGCGTATTCCTAGGAAGTATTATTTACCGAGATAACGTTACCCTCCTTCTGGTGCAGTCGGATAAAAAGTATCTTATATATTAATCTAGCTCATAAACTATCTTTGTGCTAAATTTCATACAAAGCTATTGAGCCGAGATTTATAGAGATGGTAAAGATTATATAACACATAAAAATAGAGACGTTTTACCTGAAAATAAAACGTTTATTAAATACTTACCATATTCAGGGCCTAATTAAAAACATGAGAGAAGACATCCTTGATTTTCAGTGCTAAACTAGTGACGTATATCCGGTCCGTCCGTTCCCGCCCGGATGTTCGGTTAAGCCGCGTGATACCTTGTTTGCGCGCGCGCCCCACCACACCACCGAGGCAGTTCGGATTGTTGAATTCGAATTTAGCTTCATTGGATCTCTCATGTCCACCAGGCAGATTTAAAAAATATTAGGCCCTGAATATGGTAAGTATTTAATAAACGTTTTATTTTCAAGTAAAACGTCTCTATTAAATATCTTCACCGATATTCAGGGCCTAATTAAAAACATGAGAGACGTGTTTGATATCGCCTGGTGTTGGTGGACGCTAATGTGATTCGTAAACATACATATTTAAATAAAAGTAGGTATGTTTATGTTGTGACATACAGAAATTATGAATGATTCAGGTATTTTGATAAACAAGTAAGTATTTATATATAATTTATTCGGACTGATCGATGATCCCTTAGGAAGAAACCTAAAGTTTACATGTACTGTATGTAGGTTAGGTACTATGACTTATGACATTATTGTATCTGTTCTGTATTGCTTTCTGTTAAGATGAGGTGATTAGTGTGGTTTAAGGAAATAAAATTTACTTGTAACTTATAAAATAAAATAAACTAAACTCAGCAAATATAAATCAAACTTTGGAATAAAGTATTGAACAATACATAATTGTCTTAATTACTCGACAGGGGAGAATAGGTTCGTAATCAATGACTCTCTTCTATCTCCAGATTTTACTTCTCTTTGATAAAAAATTTGGAAGGTCTTAGCAGACTTCCAGTTGCCTCGGGATAGTATGTTATCAATGGGAAAGTGTTCGATCCAGTTTTTGGATGCAACAGCTGATCTGAAACTGCCAGGCGTAGCATTGATGTTTGCATCTTGAAGTAGTTTCTTCAGCCAGCCCCCTATGATTGTACGTGTAGCAGCTTTGGGGTCGCCTGTAGTACTCACAAACAGATTATCGCACTTAGCAGCGCTTCGCCTAGGTTTCCCCAACTCAATAAGGCGGCGTATCCAGTAGATAGGATCCAGTGACTTGTCCTTATTCTTATTTAGCTTCCATCCCGATTGTCGATGGGTAATGGAGTCAGTTTTGGAGCCAAAAGATGGCCATAAGATTATGATGTCATCTTGTGAGTTATGGTCCAGTTTCGCCAACGGGTCCAAGCTGGTTTATACGTTCTAAGAGTGGATTCACGCCAGCTCGAACGGAGCAGAGCTTTTTGTTCCTCGCTCCAGTCACTTAAGTGTTCTTGCTAACCCCACATCTCCATATCTCCAGCGTCATCTCCGATATGTTGGGGGGCGGACGTCCCGTCGTTACATCGACTAGGACCTGCGACAGGTTCCTTATCGTGAATGGGGGTGACAATGCGCGGCTCTTCAGGTCTGGTCTCCAGTAAACTTTGTGCCATCTCGGGGCTACGATCAGGTACACACCCAGTGCATTGTTTAAGTGCGTCAATACTCTGGGAATGAGATAAGGCGGCGGGAACAGCCATGCCAACTTGAAATCCCACTTGCTGCCTAGAGCATCGTACATGCTCGCCTGGTTGTCAGTTCTGTCCAGTGTACAGTACGTTGGAACCACGTGAGCTCTCCTGGAAGCAAAAAGATCGATTACGGGGGTTCCCCCCTTGGCAAACACGACATTTGTTATGTTTGACAGGAGATGCCATTCTGGTGGGTCTTTGAGACGTGATAAATGGTCTGCTTCGCAGTTGTAGTTCCCTGCTATGTGATAGATGGACATGTGAATGTTGTTTTGGTCCAGTACTTGTAGCACTTTCATTGCCAGCTCCGTAAGGGCTATAGATTTCGCCCCTTCCTCTTTTCTTAGATAAGAGACGACAGTTTTGTTGTCGCACTGTATTAGCAGCGACTGTGAGCTCAGGAGCTGATAATGATGGCGTAAAACATTTAATATGGCCAACATCTCCTTGTAGTTGCAATGAAGGTTCTGCTGTGAGGGTAGCCATGAGCCTGTTATTGAGATTTCGTTTAATTTGGCCCCCCAGCCGATGTCGCTGGCATCTGTTGTTAGGTAATGAGACGATAGTGGGACATGAAGTAGAGTACTCTTCTGACAATTCAACTGCCACCATTCTAACTCGACTAGGGCTTTCGCAACTAGAGGAAAAGTTTTTGTCATCTTTAGTTTCAAGGCCTTGTTGGCCTGTAACTGTAAATACCGGTAATTTAGACGACCCCTCGGTACAGCAAAACTGGCAAAGTTCAGCAGGCCAATGAGACCTTGTAACTCTTTGACGGACGTTGTCCGTGTTGTCAAGATTTTGGATACCGTGCAATGTATTTTTGCTACTAACCTCTGAGGAATGTATTTCGCGTTCTGCCATGTGTTCCACACAATGCCCAGGTATTTCACTGCCTTCTGTGGGTTGCAAACAGATTTGTCTGTGTTCACTTGCCAGCCTAGGTGGGCGAGCGTGTTCAGTGTCAACGGCACTTGATTTATGAGAGTGGCTTTGTTTTGATGAGCCAGCCAGCATAAAATCGTCGAGATACACGATGATCCGGATACCGTGATCGCGGAGGTATTGTGCTATCCAGTTACTAATTGAGGTGAATATTCTCGGTGCTGAACAAAGGCCGAAGGGTAGGCACGTCATTTCCAGTATTTGTGGGTTTTTGTCGCCGTACAGAAGGCGGAGAAACCTTCTGTGGCCTTCGAATACAGGGACATGGAAGTATGCCTGGTGAATGTCCACTTTGGCCAACCAATCCTTGGGTTGTAGAAAATCCGTTACCCGATGAACATTTATTAGTCTGAAAAGTCGAGTGTTGACGTATTGGTTCAGATTTTTTAAGTTGAATATGGGCCTCCATGTGCCGTCGCTCTTGGGGCGCAGGAATATCGGGGAAATAAAGCTGGGCGATGGGCGCACCTTTTCTAGCACACCCTGCGAGATCATGTTTTTCATTATTTTCGACATTTGTTCTGATTCTGGTGTTTTCACACTGCGACTGTTTGGAATGTGCAATGGTGGTTTCAACACAAAAGGAATGCGGCATCCTTGTATAATTTTAAGAATGTATGTGGGAGCTCCCAACTGTTTCCAACGATCGTAGTACATGCGGAGTTGTCCGGCGTGAAATTTTGCATGCATGTGCATGGCATAGTCAATATTTTCGTTTATGGGTTTGGTGTCTCCTATCCCGGTGGGATGAGGGAGACCGTCTGGGTTGATAATCCCTTCCTGACCTGTCGGGGAGACCACGGCCGCGTGAACCCCGCGCGCCTCGCCCGCGAAACGAATTATTATTTATCCTGCCTCGGGCCGAAGTATGATACTGGCTTTGATTATGATATTGCGCACGATTGTTATAAGTTGCGGCCTGTTTCTGCGTCTGACTGCGGGTAGAAGTTGAAGGCTCGTACTGTGGCGCAGTATTGTAGCGAGACATTCCTTCCACCCAAAACACATTTTTAACTCCACCCGCTTTTTCCAATAAAGCATTAAATTTGTCGGCTTCAAATAGATGAGAACCTGACGGCGCAATTTTGCGTAATGTATTTTTGTGGTACTGGTCTTTTACTGATGAGAGTATGCCTTCTCTGCGGTATTGAATAAGTTCAGCCCGGTGTCCACAGACGAGCTGGAGAGCGTCGTTCGAAATCTTGCTATACTCACCATTGGCCAACATTTCTTTCAGCTTTGTATGGATATCGTCGAATCGTAGGTTTTCGACCTGATGCGCCCAGGCTAGAAAGGCTTGTAATTCACTCAAAAGCGCGTCGCGCTGTTTGAGCAATGCATAGGAAATGCCGGCAAAAGCCTTTTCCATGTTTAAGGTAGTTTTAGATGTATCGTACCTCTTTATCTTGTCATTAGCTTCAAGATTAGTGAAACCCGGCGCAAATAAATAGTGTTTTTGGACGTCGGCATATCGGACGTTAATCCAGTCCTGGCTATTGAATCGCTGCAAATCTTTTAATTGTTGTGTTAGTTCGGGAGACGCCTGCGGTATAGCGGGCTCCTTGGTTTTTGTACCAGTAAAAATGTTAAGATCGACCTCGAAAGCCGAGTCAATTTTGGCGGGCTCGGACTCCTCAACATGACCTTCGTAGAGGACTCCACTAACATTAGGGTCAATCAAGTCATGCCGTGGTTCACAATCATATTCGTGAAATTCCTGTGTAGCAGCAAGTTGGCTTTTAAGATCTTTAATCTCGTTAAAAAGAAGATCGAACTTACGGTTCCTTGATGCGTTTGCGCCGTCGGTACCGCTTCCTGCGATCGTCGCTTTCCGAGAAACTCGACGAGGACGAACTAGAATTATCGGAGTCCGAAGAGCTCACCGGTTTCCGCCTTTTCTTGCCTTTATCCTTACGCGCCGCCACGTGCTCCACACTGGACGGAACCTCCGGGGTTTCTTGCTCCATTTTACACAAACGAACGGTCACACTGTTGGGAATCTTTTATTTGCCTGCAATAAATCAGAAAATTCTAAGAAATTCTTTAACGAACAGTTGGTTATAATATGCAAAAGAAGTTCTCACGTCACGATGTATAGATTTTTGGCGGGCCGTACTCAGGAGCTGAGCAGCGACTGTGCCGTGCGAAAATCAAGACGCCAATGAAGCTAAATTCGAATTCAACAATCCGAACTGCCTCGGTGGTGTGGTGGGGCGCGCGTGCAAACAAGGTACCACGCGGCTTAACCGAACATCCGGGCGGGAACGGACGGACCGGATATACGTCACTAGTTTAGCACTGAAAATCAAGGATGTCTTCTCTCATGTTTTTAATTAGGCCCTGAATATCGGTCAAGATATTTAATAACACTTAATTGTTTGAATAGGAAGTTTTACAGATAAGAAATGTATTATTTAAGTTAGATTTAAAATTTTAAGTTAATATTAGAATGAAATAATTAAGTGGTAAAATTAAGATTTAGGATTATTTACCTTATTTTGTATTTTAAAAATATGTAACTAGTTAGTTCTACATTTTTTCAAAGGAACCCCGGGAATGAAAGGACTTCAAAGGGGAGATGAAGTGTAGAAATAACTTATTATTCATTTAACTGTAGCATGTCACTACTGACTGAGCAACATTAGCGTAGAATAGCATAGTAAGCACTAACTTAGACATAAGTACTATGTACACTGAATTATTGTGTTCACTCTAATCTGGAAAGTAGACCAGTAAACATGTCTACCTAACTTTGTCTTTCGACTCTATTCACTACCAACATCAGTAGCAGTTCCCATCATATTACACACCTATCATGTGTACCTATATAATTGACTATTTGACGTGAGATGACGTATACCTGCCAACCTAACCAAACTAATCTGGCTGTCACCACGTAGTACCTATGTTGTAGGTATCTAATGAGAATATGAATCATATAACGATGGATATTGTAAATGGAGCATGACATTAGTTTCTTTAACCCCTCAACGACCCATGATTGGAATCGCAGTCATTTTTCCATTTAAATTTTTGATTTTATTATCATGGCATCAAATTCAAAATCCCAAGCCTCAAAATGGGGTTGGGTTGGTTATAGGTTAAGTTTATAACATTTAAATAAATATAAGAGGTTACGATTAGTAGGTACTACGAGTTTTAGTATGTTATCATGTACTAGCGGTCGCCCGCGGCTCCGCCCGCGTGGATGTCGGTTACCGCTGCAAAAAGCCTACCCAGGAAAGACACGGTCAGCAAAATGAATCCCAGGTCAATTCACAGACACCGACAGTAATATCGACGACGCAGTCATTATCTGCAGGCTGCACAGATTGTCTTTCTGTGTATGTTAAAGTTGTTAATGATGAAAATATTTAAATGTAATTAACACTAAGTTTTCACTTCTGCCGGCAGTCCCGGAGCGCAACCCGTTGTTTTAGGATAGATAACAAAAGCAATTATTGTAGAGCTTCTCTATAAACAACATTTGACGTTTAATTATTTTCAGGTAACAAAATATACTGACGGTCGGGAACCCCGACCCGTGATAGGGCAACGTAAAGTTGCCCATGCGTAAAACATTCTTTTTGTAAATCAATTCCTACTAATTTGAATGTTTGGCCCTGGGATTTATTTATCGTTAGTGCGAAAGTAATTTTTACTGGAAATTGGATCCTTTTGAAGGGTATAGGCAAATCAGTAGGGATCATGGGTATTCTTGGTATATGAGCTAAATCACCAGCTGCAGGGCCGGCGATAATCTTCGCTACTATTAAATTATCTTTTAGCTCCTTTATAAGAAGTCTCGTGCCATTACACATGTTGGGAGGGCTTAAATTTCTGAGAAGCATTATCGGCGTGCCAACTTTTAACGACAGTTCATGAGGTGGTAGCTCAGCGGGGTTCAGATAATTTAAAAATTCCTGGGGGTAGTGCACAGCGTCCTCGATGTTAGTGACGGTGTCTATGGATTTATAGCACTTAACTTCACCCGGTACTTTCTGCATAATTAAATTGTTTATTTCGTTGACATAAACTTTCATTCCTGGGAGAAACTATTGCTCTACAACACAGCCAACGAAAATCATTTTGATGTAAGTTTTCGATGTCAGGATATATAGCATCTATCAGACTATCTATATTATGGCCTAGAGACTCATCCAAAGTAACCGCATAATCGGTGCCCAAATTTAAAGATGGAAAAACTCCTTCTCCAAGTTTCAGCAGCTGTTGTGGAAAATTACTATGCGTATTTCCATGTAGATGAGCTCTCATATTGGTGCGCAAATTCAAATGTTGAACAGATGTCCAAAAGTGAGACGATTTTAAACATGCCTTCATAATATCTGCTCGCGTACCTCTGTTGACGACTGGAAGCGTTTGTCGAAAATCTCCAGCAAATACAAAAGTGATACCACCCATGACATTAGCAGAGCTTCGGAGGTCTTTTGAAGTACGGTCCACGGCCTCCACATGAGCTCTATGACTCATGGTGCATTCATCCCATATTACCAACGACGTGTCTTGCAACAACTTACCAAGAGGCCCATTTTTCCGAATAGAGCACGTAGACCGTTGATCTATAGATACGGATAGCGGGAGTTTAAACGTAGAGTGAGCAGTTTTTCCTTCGTTCAAGAGAGTTTCAGCAATTCCTGACGAAGCAACTGCAATCGCTATCTTCCCTGATTGCCGTATCTTAGCAAGTATCAAATTTGCGAGAAAAGTCTTTCCGGTGCCTCCTGGTGCGTCCAAAAAAAATAATCTCCCCATGTTATTGTTCACGCTGTACACAATAGTCTCATAAGCATGTCTTTGATCTGGTACTAATTTTGGCACATTGTCATTAACAAACGCTGTTAGATCATTTCTGTTATACTGTTGTACCATTGTGTCAATAGTATTATTCTGGGTACGAACGGGAGAAGGTAATCCAAAATCACTTAAATTTTTGTCGTTTAATTCTAGAAGTTTGTTTTGTATTTCGATTAATCCTTCATTATAAATGACTTCAGTGAAGGTTAAAGTGTAATCCTGATTTTGTTGTCTGATACGATGTCTAATATCTTCACAGAACTGATCTTTGAAAGTATCCCATAACTTCAATGGTTCCGATGGTTGACAAAATAAAAGTATGAATACGAACAACTCTCTTAGTTTTTTTGGACAATGTGATAACGAAGCTTCGCTTAAAGTGTTACCCCAATGGTCATCGTTTTCAAGTAAACCTCGGTCACGGCAAGCTGCTTGATACGTCTCTTTGACAATACCGTTTACAGTTTTAAGGTATACAAATGAGGTCGGACCGCGTACGTGGTGCAGTAGAATCCTAAGAAAAAAACACTCTGATTGGTATGGATGTATCCCGTAGACTCTACCTAAAGCGGCATCTTTTTTATCCCCGGATGTCCAACTACATCTTCACCACGCCTCCTTCTAGTGAATTTATTATTTGCCCATGTATAGTATTGCGGGACTTCATGATACAGAAGAGTTTTCGCGAATTCATCTTCATTACAGAGAGCAAAAAATGCCAGTAATGTGGTATTGTGTGGGTTTTGGACCACTTGATGAGCTGTCCCTGGTGTAAAATACACCCTTTGACCGTTCTCTAGATGAACGGCCAAATGCACTACAGTAGGATGCCGGTCGTGAATGGGAAATTCAAATAAGCGCCAGACAGCTTCAGATGTGCTTATGTACCTGCCATTTAAATAGTTTTCGACCTCATCGTGTGGGTTTCTAAGGCTAAAAGTTGCCTGATCTGAACCTTTATTTATATACTTACATATATATTTAATGGCTTGGACAGAGTGGCAATACTCCACGTTTATATGAGCGTTAAAAGTCTTACATAGTAGCGGGTAGTATGGAACAATCCACCTATTATCTATCGTCACCATGTTGCCCCTGATTTGTAGCGTAGTGCTCCGACCGCCATTTCCTGTATCGCGCCTACGATAAACTGGATACACATCCTCTCCTGTCTGGGTATCGTTCATGAAACTGCGAGGGTATTTTTTTGTGCAGACACCGTTCTTCATGCATGGTGCAGCTAAATTCTGTTCTCCGTAGGGTCCATGTACCATATTTTTAGTTATAATGTCGTATAGTACCGGATCAATTTGTTGATCGGGTAGCTCCGCAACTATGACACTGTCGATCTCATCTGGTTGTATTTTAGTTTCTAGCCAGAACAGCAAATGACAATGAGGTAAACCGCGCTTTTGCCATCCTCACTTGCCATATAACATTTTACTTTACCGAATATCTGTTTTTTGACAAATAATTTGATGAATTTCTTCATCTTTAAATGAAATACTCGTGAAATTATGTCATGACGGTGGAAAGACCGTTGTCTTGGTAGCAGTTCCGCTTTAATTTCAGGCCATTCGGGGTTACATGTAAAAGTGACAAATAAGTCAGGTCTACCATAATTTCGGACGTACGTCATCGCGTCCTGCGTTTTCTCGTGCATGAAACGCGGAGAACCCGTAAATGACGATGGCAATATGACATGTTGACCGATATTTGATGGGTCAACATTTGCGTCATGATTTAAGGCATCTCTGAGATGAATGTAGTCATCAGCCCTCAGTCTTTGTTGATTCCGAGAAATATAATTTAAACTTTCCGATATCATTTTCGCCATCATGTCAACACAATATTGACTAAATAAGTCTCTGTAATAATATAACGGATTAAAAGAGTTAGTTCTAAACATTAATCTAAATGCATAAAATTGCATACACGAAACAGTTTTATTACGCGCAGAACCCTGCCGAGGGTTAGTCAAATAATAACCGTCTTCTCCTGTCACAAACATTATATGATACTGTAGTGGATCATAGGACCGATGTAGCTCAGAAACTCTTTTGAGCTGTCCGTCTCTACCGTGTAAGACTATATCCCTGGGACCTTCGTCTTCATCGACCAAGAGAACGGCTACCTCGTTTACAGTTACATCTGCCTCTGTGTGCTGTCTGTGGAGTGCGATCTGAATGAATAATTAACTTTAAATTATCTGAGGAGTTAAGTTCTAAGTTTTGTTTAATACTTCTTATATACACATTATGATTAATTAAAGCGGTCTGTAAGTCGCGAATTAAATCCATTTTTAAGGTTGGTGCGATGCTGCAACCTGCGGATCATATCTGAAAGCCAGTCTGTTGCTGTTAGCTAAAATCCGATTGCGAATTCTATTTGTGGACAACTGCTGTCTCTCTGCCTGAGCTCTAAGTCGCTGCAAACGCTCGACACTCGACTCTCTTTCGCGCAACTGAGAGGTACTTATATTTAGTTCATGAAGACGTTGGGAACGCTCCAGCCTCGACTCTTGAGCGCGTAGCTCGGAGGTTCTCAGATTTTGTTGTGCAAGGCGTTGCCAACGTTCAACACTCGACTCACGTGCGCGTACCTGAGAGTTTCTCTGATTTTGTTCAGCAAGGCGTTGTGAACGTTCAGGTGAAGATTCTCCTGCTGCCCGTGCTTGAGAACTATGTTTAGAAAGTTGAGACCTGGCTCTCTTAGGCATTTTAAAATGTTTAAGAAAATGTTAATAGCGTGTAATATTCTAGCTCTGAAAAGAACTGTTGTTTAGCCCTGAAAAGAACTGTTGGTTAGCCCTGAAAAGAACTGTCGGTTAGCCCTGAAAAGAACTGTTGGTTAGCCCTGAAAAGAACTGTTGTTTAGCTCTGAGAATAAACTTTGCGTAGACGTAGTTTTAAGAACGAAATCTAAAAAAAATCGCACGAAAATTATTAGACTTCGCGCACGACCGCTGCGTAGAGAGCCGACCTCGCGTCTGAGCCGCGCGGGTACCTTACTCATAGATCTAAACTCCCCTCCCGCACGCGCACCCCCGCCTTGGTGACGCCCACTTCGCAGCGGGCCATGCAGCAGAAATAGTAATATTTTTATTTCGCCATACGTCCAATTTTAATCATTCAAAGGCCAAATATTATCGACATAAACTATACTTAGTGATGAAATAATTTATTTTGATAAGGATTAATAGCATGAGTAAAATAAATGCGTTTAAATGTAGTCCAAAAAAAATAAAGATTTTTAAATAAAAAAATGGTTGTTGTGCCTCACTCGACTTTTTTGTAGATATTTATAAGATCTACAATCAATTAGAACATTTTATGGTTCTATCTTTTATAGTTTAGGCAGCGTACGCAAAATAAGTAACTTTTCTGGTTAATTTTTTACACCAATTTTGTCCGAAAAACCCAAATATCTTACGGAACCCTTCTTTTTTTTCAGAATAAAATATAACCTATGTTACTCGTGGATAATGTAGCTTTCGAATGGTGAAAGAATTTTTAAATTCGGTCTTGTAGTTTTTGAGCCTATTCATTACAAACAAACAAACAAAGTTTTCCTCTTTATAATATTAGTGTAGATTATACATCAGCATTCGTCCGAAGATATTAGTGTTAGACACGTGTAGTTACGCATTATGGTGTCGCCATTCTAAACACTATTTTGAGAGACTCGATAGTTTTTTTTTTTTTTTTACTCGCCGCGGTATCCTACTACCCTACCGCTTCATACTTCATTCGCGTTTTAATGCTCCGCAATTCCATACGCTCCGCACGTTCAAATTAAAAATCTAGTTCCCCAATCTTCAGTATGCCAAAATGAAAGTACAGTGACGACTCAGAAAATGACGAATTGTATCAAGAATTCAAGAAATTGAAGAAAAAGATGCGTCGTAAACATAATAGGATAAGATCTCGACACCAGCCCGGTCAAACATTCAAGGTCAGTACCTATCGCTGTTATAGCAAAACGCTAAACATACCTACCTTCTAGCTAACACTTAGCATGATTACATTGTTGCAAAGAATTCGGACAGTACGTGGCAAACCTAAGGGACTGTCTCTTTCTAGCGAGCAAATCAAATTTTCATCCTTAAAATAATGAGCTATAAGCAAATAGAACTCGGACAGTACGTGGCAAACACTAGGGACTGTCTCCTCTATTTTGCAGCTCCAACATAGAATCAATACTTTCAGATCGTGACATAACACCATGGCTCAGTACAATAGACGATGAGATTGACTCACGTTCAATACAACGAGACACACGACCTGCTACGCCTCATTCACCGGCTGATCAACCTGCAATACAGCCGCGCGTCATGTAAACACGTGACACTCTCACGGTAGCGGCGATTCAAGTGCCCGAAACTGTCATTGTTGGTACTTCAGCCCCAGCCCAGGGGTCAGAGTCTACCCCGTCAACCTCGGTGTATGCTCCAGAGCCCGAGCTTGATATGATTGCCTTAGAGATATTGGGTGAAGACCCAACCTTGGAAATCCAATATGGAAAAAACATACATAAAGATGTTGCAGTCAGACTTGAAGATACAGCTCTTAACGGATTATTAAAAGAGTCACGCAAAGAACTGGCGTCCAAATATTTAACACCGGCAAATTGCACTCTTATCGACCCACCAGTGTTAAATGCTGAAATAAAAGCCGCTGCTACGATTCCGGTATGAACATATATGACATGAAGGCACAGTAACAAAATACAAAAATTGATAATTTTTTATTTGGTAAAGATTTACAAGAGACAATTAAATCGGCAAAAGTAATAAATAAGTCGAGCATCGAATTGAAATCCAGCAGCGAGCCCAAACCACAACAAGTACAAGACCGAAGACCGACACAAGCTCAGCCGACCCACAACAGGAATTTAAACTGGAGATGTCCGCTCCCGGGCCGCAGGCCGGCAACTCCGAGGACGAGGGAGCCTGCGCCGGGCCCGAGCACGCCTGCCAGCTACCAGCCGCCGCCACCGTCGCCACCTCGTCAGCAGTACACCTACTACAAGACGTCGCAGAATCGTCCCGCGACCTACCGCCGCTAGACCCGGTAAGGTACGCCGGCCGGCTGACTCATTACTATTATCAGTGGTCTTTGATAACTGACCATCCCGTTATATTGTCGTACATTGAGGGTTATAAAATACCGTTCTCATGCCCCGTAGTAGAAACATGTCTTCCCTAAAAAGATGTTATTCCGATACAGATAAAGTCCACTTTCCTGAATCGATAAGCATTCTTTTGACAATAGGGGCTATTTCAGAGGGCAAACCGTTAGACGATCAATTCATATCGCCTGTGTTTTTGATTACAAAGCCGAATGGGAAAATGAGATTTATTCTCAACCTCAAGTCTTTGAACAAGTTTATTGACACAAAACACTTAAAATCGAAGATTTGAGGACTACCCTAAAATTAATTTCAAAAAACTGTCTGATGTGCTGTGTTGATTTGAAAGACGCCTACTTTCTACTCAGTGTCCACCCTGATCACAAAAAATACCTTCGATTCGAATGGGAAGATCACTTGTATGAATTTAACGTCCTCCCTTTCGGCCTCAACACGGCCCCTTACGTGTTCACAAAACTCATGAAACCGGTTATTACACTTTTAAGATCTGCAGGTCACCTATCCACTTTGTACCTCGACGATTTTCACCTTATAGGACTAGGTTATGACGACTGTCTCCGAAATTCAAATGATCCACAAATCCTGTTGACTGCCTTAGGCTTTATTATCAACCAGGAAAAAAGCCAATTGACCCCCAAAACAAAATGTAAGTTCTTAGGTTTTATTATTGACTCAAAAAACCTCCACGTTAGTCTTCCAGTAAAAATAAATCGCATCAAAACGGAAATCAATAGATTTTTACATATTAAACGTTGCAGATCAGGGACTTTGCCAAGTTCATAGGTTTATTAGTGCATGTCCAGCAATCGAATACGGATGGCTGTACACAAAAGAATTTGAGCGAAAAAAATTTCAGAATCTTAGGGTCAATAATAACTACGAAAGCTTTATGAATATACCCACTTCAATTTTACCAGACTTGCTATGGTGGAAACAAGCAATCGTAAGTTCATTTCGCAAAGTCAAATCAGATGAATACCAATTAGGACCAATACAAACCAAGACAATACCAAACTAGGACCTGCGACAGGTTCCTTATCGTGAATGGGGGTGACAATGCGCGGCTCTTCAGGTCTGGTCTCCAGTAAACTTTGTGCCATCTCGGGGCTACGATCAGGTACACACCCAGTGCATTGTTTAAGTTCGTCAATACTCTGGGAATGAGATAAGGCGGCGGGAACAGCCATGCCAACTTGAAATCCCACTTGCTGCCTAGAGCATCGTACATGCTCGCCTGGTTGTCGGTTCTGTCCAGTGTACAGTACGTTGGAACCACGTGAGCTCTCCTGGAAGCAAAAAGATCGATTACGGGGGTTCCCCACTTGGCAAACACGACATTTGTTTTGTTTGACAGGAGATGCCATTCTGGTGGGTCTTTGAGACGTGATAAATGGTCTACTTCGCAGTTGTAGTTCCCTGCTATGTGATAGATGGACATGTGAATGTTGTTTTGGTCCAGTACTTGTAGCACTTTCATTGCCAGCTCCGTAAGGGCTATAGATTTCGCCCCTCCCTCTTTTCTTAGATAAGAGACGACAGTTTTGTTGTCGCACTGTATTAGCAGCGACTGTGAGCTCAGGAGCTGATAATGATGGCGTAAAACATTTAATATGGCCAACATCTCCTTGTAGTTGCAATGAAGGTTCTGCTGTGAGGGTAGCCATGAGCCTGTTATTGAGATTTCGTTTAATTTGGCCCCCCAGCCGATGTCGCTGGCATCTGTTGTTAGGTAATGAGACGATAGTGGGACATGAAGTAGAGTACTCCTCTGACAATTCAACTGCCACCATTCTAACTCGACTAGGGCTTTCGCAACTAGAGGAAAGGTTTTTGTCATCTTTAGTTTCAAGGCCTTGTTGGCCTGTAACTGTAAATACCGGTAATTTAGACGACCCCTCGGTACAGCAACACTGGCAAAGTTCAGCAGGCCAATGAGACCTTGTAACTCTTTGACGGACGTTGTCCGTGTTGTCAAGATTTTGGATACCGTGCAATGTATTTTTGCTACTAACCTCTGAGGAATGTATTTCGCGTTCTGCCATGTGTTCCACACAATGCCCAGGTATTCCACTGCCTTCTGTGGGTTGCAAACAGATTTGTCTGTGTTCACTTGCCAGCCTAGGTGGGCGAGCGTGTTCAGTGTCAACGACACTTGATTTGTGAGAGTGGCTTTGTTTTGATGAGCCAGCATAAAATCGTCGAGATACACGATGATCCGGATACCGTGATCGCGGAGGTATTGTGCTATCCAGTTGGTGATTGAGGCGAATATTCTCGGTGCTGAACAAAGGCCGAAGGGTAGGCACGTCATTTCCAGTATTTGTGGGTTTTTGTCGCCGTGCACAAGGCGGAGAAACCTTCTGTGGCCTTCGAATACAGGGACATGGAAGTATGCCTGGTGAATGTCCACTTTGGCCAACCAATCCTTGGGTTGTAGAAAATCCGTTACCCGATGAACATTTATTAGTCTGAAAAGTCGAGTGTTGACGTATTGGTTCAGATTTTTTAAGTTGAATATGGGCCTCCATGTGCCGTCGCTCTTGGGGCGCAGGAATATCGGGGAAATAAAGCTGGGCGATGGGCGCACCTTTTCTAGCACACCCTGCGAGATCATGTTTTTCATTATTTTCGACATTTGTTCTGATTCTGGTGTTTTCACACTGCGACTGTTTGGAATGTGCAATGGTGGTTTCAACACAAAAGGAATGCGGCATCCTTGTATAATTTTTAGAATGTATGTGGGAGTTCCCAACTGTTTCCAACGATCGTAGTACATGCGGAGTTTTCCGGCGTGAAATTTTGCATGCATGTGCATGGCATAGTCAATATTTTCGTTTATGGGAACCCCGCGCGCCTCGCCCGCGAAACGAATTATTATTTATCCTGCCTCGGGCCGAAGTATGATACTGGCTTTGATTATGATATTGCGCGCGATTGTTATAAGTTGCGGCCTGTTTCTGCGTCTGACTGCGGGTAGAAGTTGAAGGCTCGTACTGTGGCGCAGTATTGTAGCGAGACATTCCTTCCACCCAAAACACATTTTTAACTCCACCCGCTTTTTCCAATAAAGCATTAAATTTGTCGGCTTCAAATAGATGAGAACCTGACGGCGCAATTTTGCGTAATGTATTTTTGTGGTACTGGTCTTTTACTGATGAGAGTATGCCTTCTCTGCGGTATTGAATAAGTTCAGCCCGGTGTCCACAGACGAGCTGGAGAGCGTCGTTCGAAATCTTGCTATACTCACCATTGGCCAACATTTCTTTGAGATTTGTATGGATATCGTCGAATCGTAGGTTTTCGACCTGATGCGCCCAGGCTAGAAAGGCTTGTAATTCACTCAAAAGCGCGTCGCGCTGTTTGAGCAATGCATAGGAAATGCCGGCAAAAGCCTTTTCCATGTTTAAGGTAGTTTTAGATGTATCGTACCTCTTTATCTCGTCATTAGCTTCAAGATTAGTGAAACCCGGCGCAAATAAATAGTGTTTTTGGACGTCGGCATATCGGACGTTAATCCAGTCCTGGCTATTGAATCGCTGCAAATCTTTTAATTGTTGTGTTAGTTCGGGAGACGCCTGCGGTATAGCGGGCTCCTTGGTTTTTGTACCAGTAAAAATGTTAAGATCGACCTCGAAAGCCGAGTCAATTTTGGCGGGCTCGGACTCCTCAACATGACCTTCGTAGAGGACTCCACTAACATTAGGGTCAATCAAGTCATGCCGTGGTTCACAATCATATTCGTGAAATTCCTGTGTAGCAGCAAGTTGGCTTTTAAGATCTTTAATCTCGTTAAAAAGAAGATCGAACTTACGTTCCTTGATGCGTTTGCGCCGTCGGTACCGCTTCCTGCGATCGTCGCTTTCCGAGAAACTCGACGAGGACGAACTAGAATTATCGGAGTCCGAAGAGCTCACCGGTTTCCGCCTTTTCTTGCCTTTATCCTTACGCGCCGCCACGTGCTCCACACTGGACGGAACCTCCGGGGTTTCTTGCTCCATTCTACACAAACGAACGGTCACACCGTTGGGAATCTTTTATTTGCCTGCAATAAAGCAGAAAATTCTAAGAAATTCTTTAACGAACAGTTGGTTATGCAAAAGAAGTTCTCACATCACGATGTATAGATTTTTGGCGGGCCGTACTCAGGAGCTGAGCAGCGACTGTGCCGTGCGAAAATCAAGACGCCAATGAAGCTAAATTCGAATTCAACAATCCGAACTGCCTCGGTGGTGTGGTGGGGCGCGCGCGCAAACAAGGTACCACGCGGCTTAACCGAACATTCGGGCGGGAACGGACGGACCGGATATACGTCACTAGTTTAGCACTGAAAATCAAGGATGTCTTCTCATGTTTTTAATTAGGCCCTGAATATCGGTCAAGATATTTAATACAACATCACTTGGGATACATCTATTGTTTTGAAACATGGTATGCACTTGGAATGCACATGGAAACACTTGCTGAATGGTATCCAAACGATAATTTAACATTAGATAAACTTTCTAAGAAATTAGCCACCCTATTATCTCTTGTTACTGCGCATAGAGCACAATCTTTGTCTTCGATAAAAATTTCAAATATACAAATATTAACAACAAAAATTACAATACAAATTCCGGATCATATTAAGACTACACGCCCAGGTGTAAGTCAACCTTTATTAGGTATTCCGTTTTTTAACGAGAGGCCTGAAATATGTCCGGCTCGAACGTTACAAGCCTACATGACCATTACAAATTCTATCAGAGAAAATATCGACTTATTATTTCTCACGTCAAACAAGCCAAGACCTATTAGTACCCAAACATTGAGTAGATAGTCAAATTTACATTGGAGATGTCGGGTATAAATGTATCGCAGTTTTCTGCCCACAGCACGCGGCATGCTCCCACATCTATTGCCCACAAGTCGGGAGTTAGTCTTGACCAAATTAGAAAGACCGCAGGTTGGAGCGGTACCTCAAATACTTTCATGAAGTTCTGTAATAGACCAATTCAGTCGGATACCAATGATGATGCTTTAGCGATTACTGTATTAAATTCATAAGTAAAAATGATATGTTATGTTATGTTTTCTAAGTTGATTTGTTGGAAAAGTACAATTATTATTACTTTTAAAATAGAACTGTTATACTATATTGTTTTCCTGTTGACACTTATATCATAATATTATAATCATGCGATTTGATAGTAAACTCTTTGAGATTGTTTCTATGATATAATATTTTACGACTTCTCTAAACATCTACACGTGTCTAACACTAATATCTTCGGACGAATACTGATGCTGTAAGCGAAGTTCTATCAAAATTATATGAAGGATTCGTCCGAAGATTTTAGTATCCCTCCCGCCCATTGCTTGACAGCATTACCCTAAGGAACAATCGTAAAATATTCATAATAAATACCTCTAAACTTAATGAAGTTGAAGCGGTAGGGTAGTAGGATACCGCTGCGAGTAAAAAAAAAAATATCGAGTCTCTCAAAATAGTGTTTGGAATGGCGACACCATAATGCGTAACTACACGTGTCTAACACTAATATCTTCGGACGAATCCTTCGTATAATTTGGATAGAACTTCGCTTACAGGTAAGTTCGTTTAATCATAAATTATCAGTTATCTTATCACGGAGTGATTTTGTCTTCAGTGGTAATAACGATCATCAAACCCTACTTCAATTATCTAAGAATTCACAAAAAAATGTGAAGATGAAAGAAGAGATTCACATGTATAAACTTTTGTTAGGTAGGTATGAAAATGTGTGGATATTATAAAAGGTATAAATAGCAATAATAACACATTTACGACCTATATGTATATTTTTTTACAACTTCTAGAGAACTTGATTAATCAATATTAATTTCTACTTGATATCTACACGCTTGTAGCTAATGGTTTCACGCTGTAGATTCGTGGTCTAATAGGTTTCACGCTTGCTTCTCACGCAGAAGAATCAGGTTCGAAATCTGAATAATGAGATAATTAATTTATCTTAAGTGCAGTATTGGACGTTCATTGTTTTGAATGAAACGTTAAGCTGAAGGTCCCAGTTACTATAACTACGTGGTCGTGAAACCCACCATCAACCCGCACTGAGCCAGCGGCAGCGTGGTGGAATATCTTGGAAAGGTGGAAAGTCAATGTAAAGCTGCAGATCATCTGCACATATATAGTATTTGCAGTGGAAAATACAGCCAGTGATATCAGCCCAGTAATGAACAATGTAGGCACAATGGTCCATATTGTGCCTAAATTGTTCATTATTTGAGGAATGCCTCTAATGCTGACGATATTTTGTGACTGATGGCTTGAGCCATCACTATTTCTTATGAATACGTGTTGCTTGCGGTTACCAAGGCAACTTTTAAACCGCATGTAAGTCAAAGACAGCTTGGAAAACATCAGGTTCATATTGATTGAGTCAAAGGCTCTAGACTTAACAAGTAGGAAAATAATTGTGCCATTTCCAGAGGCCGAGGAAGCACGTAAATTATCCACATCAAGAAGTGACATTTCTTACTAGCTTTCTTCAAACAATTTACTCAATCTGTACCAATCTGAGTTCAGACCAGGGTACAATACTACCACAGCATTTTTAAAAGTCAGCTGTACATGAATAAGAAGTCAGCCACTGCGTTGGCCCTGCTTAACTTGAGAATATATCCTCAAATATTTCGACTCCTATCTTAGATCGTCAGCAGCGCATTAAGTCTGAGGAGGCCAAAACTTAATGGTGTGATCTCACTAAAGGATGGCCGCAAGGTGATATTAATACTCCTCTCCTGTTTTTAGTCTTTATCAACTCCACATCCAACGTCCTCTCTTCTTCTTATCATCTTTACGCAGGTAAACTCCAAATCTATCGCCACTTTTCCCCCTGAGATTTAGTTTCATCCGTGGAGATGTTGAATGCTGACCTCGAGAATGTAAAAGACTGAGCCTCGTCCCACTGGCTTTTGGTTAACCCGATCAAATCGCAGGCAATGATTATTGGAGCCAGGCCGGGCACTCTCTGTCCTCATTATAGAATCCTTTTATTCCTGTAAATTATAATCGTAGTACAATTGAGTACTACAAAGGCGAAAGTTCTATTGGTCTCCACATGTCTGCTAGGTCAGCAGATGGGTCTTTGCGTCTTTCCATTCCCTCAGGCGACTGCAGAACTTCTTAACACGGCAGGCCATAATTACCTTTGCACAGTCGCTTCTCCTGCCGCTAATCGACTACGCCGATTGCGAATGAAGAGAAACTGAATAAACTCGAGTGAGCAGCCCCCGACGGAAGAAAATCTGTATTTTCTTGGGTTTTTTATTAAGTTCATAGCATAAATTCTTTGAGTCGGGGGTTTCAAAATTATTTTATCATTTTTCAACAACGTTTAACCGTCGTGGGTTATTTAAAAAAAAAAAAAAATCGAACTTTTTAGTGAGCTTAGGTATTATGTAAATTGTACTTCATATTTATATGTATAATATAGTGTGCTATTGTTTCGGTTTTACCAAATTATTGTTAAATTGGGTTTTATTTGTAATAGTTTTGGTTGTGTTTTTAATAGATGTAGCATTATTTCTTTAATGTTTATTTTAATGTGAATAAGAGTAGGTAGGTTAGGTTAATTGGAATAACATCATTAGCTTAATTCACGAGTATTGATTTTTGGTTCTGATTTTTAGTTGAATATTTTTCGCACTTCGTCTTGAATTTATTGGGTTAATTAAAATAAGTAGTAGGCTAAGTTGTCGGGGTCTCTCTCCATATTTTCTTACTTTTAGGGTTTTATATTTTGGACCAAAAACATACGCCAAAAGTCAAGCTTATGTGGCGCTTAGTAGAGTACGATCTGTAGACGGCGTAGTAATTACCGATCTAGATCAAAGAAAACTTTTTAACAGCCCACATAACAGCATAGCGTTGGAAGAATTAGAGCGATTGAGACAAACTATACGTCGCCGGTCGCAAATCGAGGACACAGAAGAAAGGCCCTAAAGTAGCCATCGTCTTTTGCTCCCTTTCCAACATAAATACTTGGTTCACTGAGGGGGAGGCCCCATTTGTCCTCGACTTTTTCCAAATATTTGACAGTGACATGCCACTGTCAAAATTATGGAAAATCGACGATGTGACAACGCAGCGCACAAGTGAGATCTCACTGTAATGTTATCTAGAAAGTTCTATCGAGTTTCTTTAATATTTAATAGCTAATATAAACTATATCACTGCAGTGCCCCCTAGTGAGTTCCTACCGTAACACCTATATATGAACACTCACTAATCAACCACTAACCCATAAAAAAAAACGCATCAGAATCAAACGAATAGTTTTAGTTTTACACAAACAAATGTTTACTGCAGCGTCCCCTGGTTAGTTGTCACCGTAACACCTATCTAAGAACATGCAACAATCAAACCAGTACTCATCACTGAAAAACGGCATCAAAATCGGACTCGTGGTTGTGATTTTGCACAAATAAATGTTTACTGCAGCGGCCCCTGGTGAGTTGTCACCGTAACACCTATCTAAGAACATGCACCAATCAAATCCGAACCCATCACTGAAAACGGCATCAAAATCGGACCAGTAGTTTTTCAGAAAAATGGCAACATTGGTTTTCACAAACATCCTCTCACCCCAAACGCATATACCATCTCCGTCCGTCGTGGGTAAAAATTTCAAGGAAAATAAAAGTGTTTTATTTTTATTATTATTTCAACACACTTTAATTTTGTATATATCGAATTCACGTTTAACTCGTTGTTACTCAGTTGCTAATATTTACCCAGTGGAAGACACTGGTTTGTCCTAAAAGTGAAAAAAATATATAAATTAATAATAATTTAATTACTTTACTGCATCACAACCAGCCACCCACTCCTTTCCATCCTGAAAGTGTAGATACGAACCTCCTTAATAGATAAGCATACAATTTATATTTTCTCGCCACTTTAAATTTACGCGAAATATCACCCTTACTAAAAACTATTATATATAGCTATAGCGATGAACTAGCCCTCATTCAAAATTGATTATTCAGTAACTGTGTTTGCTACCACGTATGGGAAAAATATATAAAAAAAAACACGTTACTAGTTATTTTCAAAAGTCGCTTAAAAGAACACCATCTTTCTCTTCCATAATGGATGTATATAAGTGTGTATATTAGATTGATGTGTATTTTGTAGTATAATTTTATCTATTTGTCTTGATATTTTGTATTTATGTACATATTGGAAAGTACTTTATTATTTAAATAGTTAACGTTGTGCACATAGGTCTACCTGTTCTTTAATGTATCCTGTCCACTATCCTGTAATCTATCAAAACAATTATATAACCTTTTTCCCACCATCCTTTTTATCCTTTTTCCAATCGTCCGAACTGGCCAATCCTGTGGTTTCTGTTGATATCCTGCAATTAAAAAATAGTGTAGTTATGTGCCATTTTTTATGTCAATCTAAGCCACTTTTTATGTCAATTGACGACCCGAATGGCCGAGTCAGCAGTGACCCTGCCTACGAAGCCAAGGGTCCCGGCTTCGAGTCCTGGTGGGGCCAAATATTTGTTTGATGAGAACGGATGTTTGTTCCCTAGTCATGGTTGTTTATCTATCCAAGCATAATATTTATCTATATAAGTATGTGTATCGTTGTCTAGTACCCAAGATACAGGGAATCCTAGTTTGTGGCTAGATCAATATCTGTAAATAGTGTCCAAGGTATTATTATTATATTCGTCAAAAAACTTGGCGGGCGGGCCAATCAACACCGCAATGTCGTGGTGTGAGTTTACACCGAACAGCGACGTGCATGCGACCGGCACAACGACGCCCCCTATCGTACCGAATGAGCAGCGGTAACGGCGTCGTGAGGCGCGTTAGTCTCACTCAACTGTGTCTATACGCGGCCGTCATCGTCATCTGCTTCTCCCATACCTACCAACCAATACCACAACATATCTTCCAGTAGGTAGATTTATCTCCGGCGGATGCTGCTTACATACTATTAAATAGTGTTGTAGTGATGAGGCACTATTGTTAAGGCAATTAACCCTCTCAATAGCCAAAAAAAGGGCTACAAAAAGCCAAATTGTTATTTAATTTTTTTTCATTTACTCGTCAATCTACCAATCAAGTGCTCACACTTGATTGGTAGATTGAAAGTACCAGATAGAAAGTACGTTTGTCCTCTATTTCCGATCAGTTTTGCCAGTAAAAAAGACGAATAGTGGGTAGTAGTAATTATTTTATAAGAATAAATATAAATAATATTCCTACTCCATACTAGATGTAGATGCGCGAGTGGACGGTAGGTAAATTAAAATTTAATGCAAGGCCATACTAGGTGTCCATACGCGAGTGGATAGGTTTAAAGTGCTCAATATTAAAAACACCAAAGATCTTTGGGGAATATCAACAAAAAAATAACTTGTATTATTGAGTTAATTGCTCCTTACATGCTTATTATTTTAATAAGTGTGTTGATGAAGAAGTTTTTCCTGACGTAATGAAAAATATTAGATTGATTCCTTTATATAAGTCCGGCAATAAAATTATCCGACTAACTACAGACTAATATCAATACTTCCCGCTCTATGTAAAAATTTGAAAAATATAGCTTAAGCCATTGAACCATTTTTATAATAACAGACTATTCCATAGTGTGTTTATATTAAGTCTAGGCTTGAGGTTTGCCAGCAAAAAATTGAGAGCAGTATCCTGGGGTCCAATTGGTGGAACGAGTCAGGAATACTTAGATAAGCTCCAGAACTAAATTAAAGGACGTAGCGGAAAAGGCAGTTGTTCAAAACTTTTTGGAGTTCTTCGGCATTGAAAAGTGTTTAAACTTTTAGACCTTTTCGTTCATGGTCCTGATGACGAAGATGAAGCCTGATGACGTTTTACCACAAGACAGTAGTTTGTGGGCGATTTTATAAGTGGATATGTTACACTGTATCTCAGCTTTGGTGGGGTCCTTGTTTAGCTGCTTTATGAAGGATCATGATTTTTTTATATTGTATTGACGATGTGGGCTTTCAGCTACCAGTTTCATGCTAGCAGTTTATGTTTTTTGCCTCTGTGGGTCTCTTGTAGACAGAGGATGTCTCAATCACATTAATTGCATAAATTCACGAGCAGATGTTCCCTATGGTCTGATAGACCCTCAATATTTGATGTAACCATCGTCAGAGTTGGTTCTGAAAGTATTTTTGGGAACTCATTATGTGGAGATTTAAATTAGATTATTTTTGAGGTTGAACGCTTCCGGTTTGTAGTAATAGGTTACACAACGTACAGATCGCTGTTACTCATGGGAGGGGGCCGAGCCATGGTAAATTCCAGCACTTCGAGAAGGCTTACTGCTTCCTCCCTTGCAAACTGTTATTGGTTCATTTACGGGGAACTGTATGCGCTTTTATGAATGTTACCAGAGGGAATTGATCAATTACCCATGCAAAAGTTTGAAACATTTATTGAGGTTAATCTTATAAAGAAAGCCTATAACACTATTAATGACTATGTAAAGGCAAAAATGCAGGGCCTCAAAGCCTAAAGCTCCATTGTAATGATGGTAATAAATAACGTAACTTTGCTTATGCACAAGTCATACTCGTGAACAGATGCTGCTTGGGGGGACTGGTCCAGTCTGTTTTCTCGTAAGTTCATTGCAGCTTTTGTTTGTACTTTTTTATATCTTTTGAATAAATACTCTCACTTTTATGTATATCTTTTGTATTTATTTTTATTTTGAGACATCTTTATAATATTGTCATTAGATAGATTATTTTTGTATTGTACATTGTGGCCTAAAAATAAATGACGAAAATTTACAAAATTACATCCCCGCAGAGTTTCTTGGTGATATCTTCCCTGAAGAGCGTATTTTCGTAACACTGGTAGAGTTAATGGAGTTCCCTTTTCCTGTGCGAGATTCAACCATACCTTTGTCAAACTCAAACCATATTTAGTTACTCATTAGTTTAGTTGATAATATGTGCTTTATTTCTAATAACAATTTTCTCCATATATAAGTGTCTGACTTGTAAGTGCATTATTTTTGCCTACTTACAACAAAAAATTTGGGTTTGAGTTTATATCATACCTACTGTTAGCTTGAAAATCTAAAATTGTCATGAGTACAGTACTTTGATTTTATCTAGTTTATTAAAGAGTACGGTTGTGAATTGAAAACAGAAAAAAAACGCCATTGTGTAGAGAGTGGTTGTTTGCCGAGATTGTTCTGTTGATTATTAAATAAACAAGTATTTCAGCAAGTGAATAGTAGTATTACTCAAAAGTTCAGAAGTGACAAGTAACGAGAAACATTTTCAACATCTTTCCTTGCCACCACGCCCCAGGAAAAGGTACGTATTACTTTATGTGTTGAACCAAAATTTGTTTAAAATTTACAATATGGTTATCATCATGTATTGAATTAAATTGAATTAAATTGCAATTGAATTAAATTAGTCAAAATTGCTTTTCTGCACGAGTAAACTTAATTTAAGTAGTAATTAGTGATTAAATAATGTGTAGATAAGAAACAGCTGTGCAAACATACAAGCTTTGGAAAAAACAAGACCGATTGTACCGGCCGATTGAACTGTCAAAATCAGTTCAAATAGCAACGACGTAAACGGGGGAAGTATCGTTTTATTTCTGTATTTATATCAATAATCTCACCTTTCACACCCGTAAAAAACTAAACAAACCTTCATATAAGTGAAACACTTGCCGTACACTCACTCAGGTACCGTTTTGTCTCTCTTTACTTGGCAAAAGCGGAAGCAAAGTTGAAGACGCAAAATTTTGCCACATTCAACAAAAACACACACTTAACACCTTCATTGTGCAATAAACTCCCTAGTGTTCGCTAGTATTCCACCCGGTCATACACTGACACCTATTCGCGGTTTTTTTTCAGGCGAAAAAGGGTGCAATGCTGACCCGAAGCAAGATGAGCACACGCGATGTGGAGTTGAAGCTGAAAGCGACCTTGCTGGAGCTCAAGAAGAGCCAAGAGCTTTGTGAAATACTTCTACGAGAGCGAGATGGGTGTGAAGAGGAGATAGAAAAGCAAATTAAGAAAAAATCGGCGCTAAAAGAAGAGCTCAGTGAGTTGGACATCCAATGCCAGGATCTCAGTGCCCAGAGAGATGAACTACAACACCAAGTCGACTCATTTTACAAGTGTCATGATGTCCACCACGTAGCATTGCAACACATAAAATCACTTGAACAACAGCTTGCAGAGGCACACCACGAGCTTCAAGTTTTCAGCGAGCGGGAGGAACAGCGAGACAGTGCTACAACCAGGGCCTTGTATAATGAGGTCATGAGCCAAACTGGCATACCAACTATTGACCTAACAGCTTGTGATCTCACGTGTGATAGTCCTAATAGATCGCAATCAGTAACCACTATGAGCTGTAGTAAAAATAAATTAAAGAAATATGTTAAATTGAATAATTATATAAAAAAACACAAAAACTAGCTAATAGAAATAAAATATTTTGTAAAAATGTAAATTGTAGCAAGGAACTTGTCGAATTAATTAAGGAAATCGATGATTGTAGATTATGTTTGGAAAAAACTACAGAAAAGTACGAATGTGACACACGGCGACTCCAGTCAGATATGAATATTTTAAACTCATCATTACAAAGTATTACACGTAAATATGAGTCAGCACAATACGAAATTAAGGAACATGTGTCGGCTATGAATAGTTTGTTGGAGACGTGTAAGTATAATTATGACACTTTCATATCTTTGAACGACAATCACATCTGTTATTGTAAACAAGCTCCAGCGGACTGTTCCGTGCCGACCGTGTGTCCCGCCGAGCAGCCGGCCGAACAGCTGATACTGACCCAGGCGCCGCCGTCAGTCGACTTGAGTACTAATAGTGTTATCAATAACGCCTCCTTCTCTCGGACAAAGGATTGGTATATAATGTACAGCGATGAACTTGGAAAAAATATGGGTTTACAACTTAGTCAGCGCGTGGGCCAGGCAATATTAAATAACTGTTTGCCTGGCGCCACATATTCACAAATATTAAACAAAGTGTTGTCATCGCAGTTTTTAGAACCAACCACCCTAATTATTTTAATTGGTAGAAGGGAAAATGTATCTAAAAAACTAGTTACTAAATACTTTTCCAAATTAAATTCTTTACAAAATGTAGATAGAATAATCTTGCTTGCGTTTCCCTTCAGCCAATCTTTGTCACAACATGAAAATCATATAAGACATGATTATAATACATTTATACACACATTGACATGTCGTCATACTGAAAAATGTCATTTCATAGACACCAATATTTGTATTGGAAAATATTTTTATTTGACTAAGGATGGGTACTACCTATCTAGGTTTTATACAAAATAGATAGCACAGTCACTATCTTATTTTATTTTGAACTCAGTCAAGTTTTTGACTAATGAAACGCCTGCTTCTATTGAGCAGTGTAATAATAATGACATGTACTCCTTGGAATCTGTAACAAGCTCTTTAAATTAACCCATAGGACAACAGAGAGTAACTCTGGCAGTAATATTAATATTTGTATAAATATACCTTCATCTTGCCCATTAAATCAAGTTACTAGTAATGAAAAATGTAAAAGTAAGAATATTTTAAACGTGGTTCATCAAAATATACAGGGCATGTTAAGTAAAGAACTGGAAATTGAGTTATTCATGAACTGTAATAATATTGATATTTTATGTATAACAGAGCACTTTTTAAAGAGTTATCAGTTCATGTTCAACTTTAATAACCACCACGTTGCTAGTTCGTTCAACAGAAAAACAGCTGATCGCGGTGGCTCCTTAATACTTGTAAATAATAGTTTTAAATATAAGGAACGAGTTGACATAGTGAGCCTGTCTGTTGAGCGTACCATGGAAATAGCCTGTATTGAACTTGAACAACTTATTGTAATGAGCGTATACAGACCACCAGATTCATCCTTTGATTTATTCGAAAAGAAAATGGATGAAGTGTTGATTAAAATCAGCGATAAAAACATTTTTTTTATAATTTGTGGTGATTTTAATGTTAATCTGTTAGAGGATAATAATATTTGTACTGGATTAAAATCTTTATTTTTATGTCACAACATGAACTATCTGTTTTTGGAGTCTACTAGAATTACTGCAACATCTGCTACCTGCATTGACAATATATTTACTAACATTACGCCCATTTTCAAATCGGTCATCAATAAATTAACCTCTGATCACTCTGGTCAGATAGGTATATTCAATATTAAAATAAAAAAGGACCAAAAAGAGGATATTACATGTGTGCCCATTAGTGACACTCGGCTTGAACACTACAGGAATAATATTTTAGATAAACTATGGGAAATACCATGCAGTGACGATCCAAATTTGTTGTACAACTCAGTATTTAACCTTGTCAAAAATGAATATGATACGGTATTTAAATCAAAAACTATAAAAGTTAATAACAAAGCTTTGTTTAGTGATTGGACGACAGTTGGAATTCATAGGAGCAGACGAAGATTATATGAACTCTATGAAGAGAAATCATATAACAAAAATACGGCCTTTCTAGATTATGTTCGTAGTTATTCAAAAATGTTTAAACGCGTTTGTGCCGTAGCTTAATCTAATTTCATTAAAAACAAAATTGAATCTGTAATGAGCAATGTAATGAAAACGACTTGGCAAATTATAAACAGAGAGACTGGAAAGCCCAAAGCTACACATAATAACTTCAAGCTTAAGATAGATAATCAATTGCTAAGTACAGACCTAGAAGTAGCAAAAGCTTTCGAAAATTTCTTTACGGACATTCCAGTTTCAACAACCAAGTCTTTAAATTCATCTCCCGCTGCTGCTGAATCTATACTTAAACAAAACTTTGAGGATTGTAAAACAGATTTTAAATTTAGGCACGTAAATAATGAAGACATTGAAAAAGCGTTTAAATCCCTGGAAATGAAAAAGATAGCTGACGCCCATGGTCTATCAGTAAAAATTATTAGTTCCATTGTAGATTGTATTGCACCTCACCTTTGTTGTATATTTAATCAATGTATAGATAATGGTGTGTTTCCTGACTTGATGAAACTAAGTAAAGTTATACCTTTATTCAAAGCTGGTAGTACATCAGACCCCACCAATTTTAGACCCATATCGATACTACCAACGCTTAGCAAAATATTTGAAAAACTCATACTTAATCAATTGCAAAGTCATTTTTATCTCAATAATTTAATTCATATTGCTCAGTTTGGTTTCACAAAGGGTCGTTCAACAGCCGATGCTGATGTTGAACTAATCGACAATATTTTTGATGCCTGGGAAGACGCAATGGATGCAATAGGTGTCTTCTGCGATCTATCCAAGGCTTTTGATTGCACCCATCATGACACTCTTGTCAGGAAGTTACGCCATTATGGTGTAAATGATCAGGCACTTGGCCTTCTGGAGTCATATCTAACAGATAGGGTTCAGATGGTCGATGTTAATGGGAAAAGATCACCTGGGTCTTCAATAAGTATGGGCGTACCGAAAGGTTCAATTCTTGGTCCTTTCTTGTTTTAGTATATATTAATGATTTACCTTATCCTGTTAAAGCAAAACATGGGTTAGTATTGTTTGCCGATGATACTTCTTTGATATTTAAAGTTAAAAGACAGCAATCAAATTATGACGAGGTAAACAATGCTATCTCTAGTATAGTGAACTGGTTTACTGTTAACAATTTATTACTTAATGAAAAGAAAACTAAATGTATTAAATTCGTGTTACCCAATGTGAACCCGGTAACTACAGACATATTTATAAAAGGACAGAGATTGGACCTTGTGCAGTCGACTGTCTTTTTGGGCATTACTTTAGACGCCAAACTACAATGAGATCCTCATATAAATAAATTGTCGAACAGACTGAGTTCGGCAGCGTTCGCAGTTAAAAAAATTGGAGCTCTTACCGACGTAGACACCGCTAGACTAGTCTACTTTAGTTACTTTCATAGTCTAATGACCTATGGTATTTTATTGTGGGGTCACGCTGCGAATGCTAATAGTATATTTATTCTGCAGAAACGGGCTGTTCGTGCAATTTATAGATTAGGGCCTAGAGTGTCGCTGAGGGAATAGTTTAAAGAAATCAATATTCTGACATTTGTGTCTCAATATATCTATGACAATCTTGTGTATGTAAAAAGAAATATAACTAATTTTCAGAAGAACAGTGATATACACAATTTTAATACTAGAAATAAAGACAAGTTGGTTGCTTATGTAAGCCGACTACATAAAATTAGTAATTCTTTTAAAGGCAATTGTATACGCTATTACAATAAGGTCCCTACTGATATTAAAAACTTACCTTTAGACAAGTTTAAAATAATAATAAAACAGAAATTGTATAAAAAAGGTTACTATAGGATATCTGATTACTTAGAGGACAGATGTCCATGGGAATAGATTGTTTGAGTAACAGGCTGTTTCGATATATAATTAGCATTCATTTTGTAATTTGACAATATTTATTTTAAAAAGGAAACGCAAAAGATGCGACGACTGTGTAGTTTCTTCGGTGAGCTCTTCTCCACAGATTCCGCCATTGTGTTAGTGAACTCACCCAAAAAAATGTAATGACGGATCTAAGTGATGTAACAACATCCTATGGAAATCCAACATCCAGTGAACAATGATCATGTTCATGCCATCAAAAAAAAACAGAACATTGAGTACTTTTGGTCTCTTATTAGCATGAGATGAATAATTTTTCTCCAAAAGCGAGGGGAAGTACCTAACGCAATGATAACAAACCCCACCTAACAACCAATGGCAAGGACTAAAAGGGAGAAATTCGATAGCAGGCATAGATGTCGCTAGGCGACTTCAAACGTGGATAACTACGTAACTAGCTTACACAAAGTACCGTTGGTGTACAATGTTACTGATAGATGTCGCTAAGCGTAAAAACTTACGTAACAGGCATGGGAAAATAATGTGGGCTCATTAACGCATTAGACTTCAATTATTACTTTTTACAAACTTATTATGGAAAAAAGTCATAAAAGGCAATTAAATTGAATTGAATTGAATATTGATTTAGAAATTAAATAACAAAAAGCATTCGACGCGGACTGGATTTGATCTCGAGTCCTTCACAATTCAAGGTAACTATGGATAAACTATGGGTAAATGAATACGCTGTTAGGTATTGATAAGGGTTAGAAAGAAAGAGAATTACACTAGTGGCGTCGGCAATTTTCGCAATAGGTTCGTTCTCTTTCTAACTATAGTAATTGATATGTGCTTCTCGCTCGCTGTACGAAGGGGTTGACTTGAGTTTGTACTTTTCAACGAATACAAATTTATAGGTGTAGAATTTATGACTTTTAATGGCTGAATGTATGGATTTCTGCTAGAAAAACGGGTTTTTTGTTTTTTTTTTATTTCGATTCATCCACTCCACGGTGTTTTCACAACGTTGGATGTTTACCTGAAATAAACCTAAAATTCGTTCAACTAATTAAAAGTCAGCATGTATATATGTTAGTTACTAAGACTTACATTAACATAGGCGGCGATGATGTTTGTTCCTATAAAGCAAAAAAAAAGAATATGTAGGTATATAAAAATATCTTTCTATTGGCTGTTTCAGCCATTACTACTCACCTCGATATTTTTCTCCTAAAATTTTAATAAATATATTGGTAAAGTAACAACCACTTCTATCAAAGCTCTTAATACTTGCAAAAATAATAAAACTAGTTACATTAACCATAATTTATATAGGAAGTCAAAGCCTAATTTTTAATTTTCAAAGCACTTTCAGGTACGATCGGAACTATTAAGAATATTTTTCATTGGTCAAGTTAATGACCTAGTGACTATGAAAGGAAAACATGACAAAAGGAAAACGGAACCATAACAGGATGACTCGTGTGTCCGTCCATCCGTGCGCAGCCAAAAAATATTATGGGGAAATTATTGTCAAATGTATGGTTCAAATAAGGGGTACACAATTAAGGACAGACCAGATTGATTTATCAGGGGTAAGGAATCCTTCAGATTGATTTATCAAGGGTCCGACTCGCACCTGGCCGGTTTTGTTTTATTATAACAGTACTACATAACAACACTAAAAAACTATGAGCGAAGAACTAACTATCATAAGTTGTTACTTACATATATAATACCCTTCTCCGGACTCGCAGCCTGCGATAGTTCAAATAAAAATGTTAAACCTACTGTATTAGAATGTGTTTGAGTGTGTTGCATACTCTTTTTAGCTAAAGGGATTAAAGCTGATTTATATTGAGTGGCACATGCCAATTGCGGTACTTTTTTTTCTGCCCGGTCCGGGCGCTGCTTATCAAAAGGGGGTATGTATATGTCCAATGCGAATTTCACCGGTTAATTTCGACACACTGAAAAAAAGTTAATTTACCAGTAACCAAACGTTTTGTTACTACTAAGCCCTAAATTAAAAACTTGCGAACTATGACTTATAACAAAATCAGGTTCATTTTTATAAATAAATTAAAAATAAATAATCAAATAGTTTATTCAACTAACGTCACCATTTGATTTTATTTAATCTAACTACATATAAAAAATATCGATTCTGTGTAAAACTTTTTGGTTTGGTTATTACAAGAATTTCAGTTAGGTAATTGGTAATCAAATCTTTGATTACAGGCTATAATGGGATTGTCAGTGTAAAATATCAAGAAATTCTTGATATATCACTTGGCTAATCTTGGAAAACTCTACAAGACTCGCTCGCCTACATGCCAGACAGTTAGTTGGTGGAGTACGGCAATGGGAGACGCGAAAAAGAGGCCAATTCGCACTGGACTAGCCGATAAATAACTTACAATTTAACTCATTTTGCCGTTCAAACAACAATAACAACATAACTCGCCGATGACGGATGCCTTAGAATTAAACCCATCCGTACAGCATCACGCATGCCTCACATTTAAAATTTTAATCTTGATTTTCGTGTGGAAATAATTACTTTATGATGAAACTTACTGAATCCACAGATTTCATTGCCAGCAGAGCTGCGACCACAAAGTTAATCAACATGATTTTTTTCATGACGGCGACAGTGGCGCTTCAATATTCAACCAAATAATAACTAAATAATACCCACAAATACGACTTTATATAATCGACTTTAAATAATAATAAAAGTGAGGATAATCAATATTTCCAACTACACCTAATTGGCTGATAATTGAAAAAAAAAACACATTTCTATTAATGTTGCTAAACCCATTTTTGTGAGGTGAGAGGTGATACAAGATTTCCACTTAAAAAGTAATGTTTGTTTGGGAAAATTTGATGAAACTTGGGAAAGTCAATGGTCACCATTGGCCAAAAACACGAGTATGGATTTGACAGTTTATCTCTCTCTTTCTATTGTATGTGGATATGATATTTTCCAGACACGTATATCCTCTCTCTTCCTTAGCTATTATTACTTGGCCAATTTTTATAAATTGACAATCAATCTTAGCCCCGTACCGCCAAATTGTATGTGGGGGACAATATGCAATGCTTGTCATACAGATTACTAAGTTTTCAAAATGTTATCAACTCTTCGCAAATGAACAGTAGCAACTTATTGGTGAATAATTTAGTGACATGAAAAAACGTGACTTACCGTTAATACATTACACGCGCATGCATTAAAAAAAAACGAGTGGAAAAACCAACCGAATAAAATCGTTAAGTACATCAAACATAACAATTAATTAGTGAATAATATACGACATGAAAAAAACGTGACTTACAGTTACATGCGCAATGCATTTAAAAAAAAAGGATTGGAAAAACCAACCGAATAAAATCGTTAAGTACATCAAACATACCTTTAACATACCATAACTATCCATTTTCGTGTTTCATCCAAAATAAAAGTAAGTAAGTAAGACCTTATATAATCGAGACGTCAAGGTCAATAGTAAAACAATTTTATTTGTATATAAATTAATTAATTAATTAAATTTATCAGCAGGGTGCATGAAGGCATCACAAATTAACTATACGGGGCCAACCTGTGTACACTTAAAAAGAAGGACGGGGGAATAAGGCCCATCGCCCATCGCCAGACCCTTTAGGCCCATTTACACTCGGCAACATTATAAAATCTGTCGAAATTAAGCTAAGCGATGGCGACATTAAGGGGGCCGCTAACCTATTGATCTCCAGCGATGCGGTGGCACCTGACTCTCCTGAAACCCTTCAGCGGTAAAACCCTCTTGTCAGACATCACCGAACTCGTAAATTTGATGTTCTCCAGCAGGGTGCATGAAGGCATTACAAATTTACTATACGGGGCCAACCTGTGTACACTAAAAAAGAAGGACGGGGGATAAAGGCCCATCGCTGTCGGTAACACCATCAGTCGGATAGTTTCCAAGATCTGTTGCAGGCACATTTTACCGGATATCGGACACTTATTCGAACCGACGAAGCTGGGCTTTGGCAGCAGGGCAGGTTGCGAGGCCGCTGTTCACGCGGCTCGCACCTTCCTTGCCAATCAGGGAGGTGAAGTGCTGCTGAAGGTTGACGTCAAAAACGCATTCGAATCCCCGTCGGACTCGTGGTATCCGCGTTTTGTCACCCCAGGGTGACCACGAGGATTTTTTTAGTCGTGGTTACCCTGCGTGGTGTGACCAACAGTAAATGATAAAAACACAGGACTCTTGGTCACACTGCTAGGTCGGGAAATAATGACTATACATTTTTAAGAATAAAAATATAATTTATTTTAAGTAATGTCGACTTCAACGCAAAATTTCCAAAAAATGGCCTACAGTTATTTGGTTATGAAGTAGCTGCATCTGTGCATTAAAAATAATATCGTCTTTTTCTTTCGTTTTGACTGAAATTTGCTTTCTATTATTAGTTAGGTCTATTACTCTAATATCATCACATTGAATATTAAGTAATTTATTTAGTGTGAACATAGTTCTTGTTAATTTTTCTGTTTATCACCAAATCATAGCTTTTTGCGACATGTTTAGTGTAATGGCTTTGTTGCTGACACACCACTCTCTTATGCATGCATCACTTATTAGCCAAGTGCTCTTCATGTACGACTTAAATTCGTTAATTTTGTTGTTATTCAGATCGGCACATTGCAATTGTATATAACCCCAACCCTCTTTTATTTGGCTCTCAGGCAACAGTGGAAGAGAGCTGCACAACCCTACAATACGCTTTGTCTTTATGCCTATAAATTTAGCTTTTCGCGACAAACTATTTGTAAAATGGTAGTAGCATTTTTTTATCTCGATATTCGGGAAAATAATTCTAAGAGCATTTGAAGTTGCTACTTCGAAGTCTAGATGGATCTTTTCCGGCTTCCATTCGGAAAATTCGACGTGCAACATATCAAACAAAGCCAAATACGTGCTTACTTTTTTGTCGCTCATTAAGACAAATATAAGTGGAACAACATTGGTTTTGTGCAATGAAATTCCCATATCACCGTAAATAATAAATAACTGGTAAAATGGTTTGGGTGCACTTTTGAAGGTGCCGTCACAGAAATATTCCTTCACGTCTCCTAATAACTGTTCAACTCATCAGAACTGAACACCAATATTCTGGTATCCTCGTAGTCATAATCAGCCACTTTAAAATTGTTAAATTAGGCAGGAACTTGAACATCGCTTGGCTTCGTAAAAATAGTTTTGTCCATAAGCAGTTTATGTTAATATAAGCTGCACTAAACTTTGCCAAACGTAGGTACTTCAGTGACTAGGTGAATGCCTTTGTCATAAAGAGCTTTCACATTTTTTTTTTTGTAAATATCAAGCATATAATTTGCTGAAGTATCAGCCGCCTCCTTCATATGATCTATCGATATCGCTAAGTAATTTTTAGCGTGATTTGGCTTACACTCCTCGGTATGGTCGATATGTTTTATGATTTGATCATACTGAAAAATCGACGAAACATACTAACAAAGCTAAATATTTTATTGAACGAGCGAGCCAATATACTTATACTGCCTAGTTTGTATTCTTTCTATACTCGATTCTTATTTGCGTCGACCACTCACTTGATCTCATTGTTATTTAATTATTTTATTATAATTATTAAAATCTTATCCACAATTGTTAATTACACCAACTAAATTCTTAATTATTATTTCTAACGATGTTATGTTGTACACCTATGCAAGATGTGTTTACCTATAAGTGGATGAACATCTACAAAGAGTGTTTGTTGAATTTATTAAGAAAACCTTTGACATCTGTTGGTGAACCAAAATAAATAAATAAATAAATAGTTATCTTCGCTACAGTATCCTACCGAAGCACTCGCGAGTTCCCGTTCGGAGCAAACCACTACATACTAGTCTTTACATAACAATTGGAGTGTATATGATGGCAAGGACAAGGTACCTATTGAACTACTAACTTACCTTGGTAGTAAGTAGTAGTAAGTGTAACGGCATAAATAGCTAAGGTCGAGCTACCGTTGTCAGAAGCTATGATCGTCTATTCTATCTACCCCTAACTGCGATGTCCCGATTCAGCTGTAAAAATTGCAAGTTAAGAATGATAAGTCTGAATTTCTCGTTTGTTGAGAAGTTCAGTAGGCGTACAATAGTCGAACGGAAGATTGGTTCAGGAAGTTAGAGTTTCAAGTTAAACAGAGAAAGCAAGTATGTCCGCAAGCCGGTATTTCGCATCAGTTAGCGGTGTTTTGCGCCAGATTGATCTTTGTTATATTTTGTGTAATGGTACAATTTATTTTTTTTATATATGGGCGCATGGAGCTTCTTTTTAAGTGGTCGACCACAATTTATAATATTTGTTTGGGAAGTCGTATAAATATCCGTCGTAGTGTTACGACGTGAGTACTCAATGATATTTCATGTGCTCGCTAGTAGCGGCTTTAGTGGCTCCAATTATATAATTAGTTCACGGTAATAACGATCCAAATAGACCGGGTTTACACAATTGCGATTTGATTTTCCGAAATGGGTCTGAACTAGCGGTTTCCTCAAAAGGTCCGTAACGTTTTGAAACCTTCAACTCTGCGCAATTTGAGCTGGATGTTATCGAAACGTTTTCTTTAGCGCTTTTGGAGATCTAACCCACTCCACAACGAAATACATACTTCGGAAAATACCGAACTAAGTATCAGGTTAACCACAGCTTTCCCTCGACTGAGCCTAGCAAAATAAATGCTTGACACAATCTACACGTTAGAATCTCCAGCGAAATTTACATTTAATTTAAAGATGCAACTTGAATCCAAACCGATCCAAGGCAAGGCAAAACAATCTACCCGTTCCTAACCAATGAACTTTGGACTGTAATTTGATCTCTTCGCGCGTCCCCGACAACACTCAAATGTCACAGATGTCAGCAGGATAGGTTATCTGAGTGGACAACGTTTATACTTTGTTCTGAATTTGTTATTTTCATTCGCGGAACCCCATCGATCAAATAGTCTCACTATGCCTTGACAACCTAGGTTTAGCCGCAACTAAACTCCTGTCTAGCCTAGTCTAAAATCCTAGTGTTATACCACGTCCATCATCGACACCACTCGAAAATGGTTGAGTATGATTTGAATGTGTTTGTATGGTTAACGACTGTGTGTGTGGGAATTTCAAAACTCGCTACACGAAGAAAATGAGGAGAGGATTAGCCCGTGAATATCCTAAGAGCTAACCCAGGAACCCTATGGTGAAGGAAAAAGGAAATTAGGGTCGCTCCAAGCCCAGACTCAGACTCAGATCAAATTACCTACAAGTCTTATCTAACGACCCAAGGATAGTTTTGGAATTTGGGGTAGGTTGATTTAAAGGATAGGAACCGAGGTATATCTCGGCGCTTCAGGCTACACGAAAATCCACTGTAGCACGCAATCACAAATCTTCCAGTTCCAGACGCGTAAAACGGCAGGCCGAACAGTCAGATTACCGAAAGACGAATACCACAGTAGTTTGACGCAGGGACTGAATGACTCCCCCACCCACGCGCTCGTATTTATAGACCTCACATGTCTGAAAAAAATGGCGTCTTTGCGTGACACAATCTGCCCAAGCGAAAGCTTCTTATCCCTAACTACACAGGATCTAATTTCAATCAAACGTGCCATGCACGCCTGCTGTCTTCAATTTTGTGTATGTGTCACCGGAAAATAATACGATCCGTAAGTTTATAAATTTCCTAACTTTTTTTTCCGCAAGTTTATAAAATTACTAACCTAACCTAACCTAACCTAACATAACCTAACCTAACCTAACCTAGCCTAATATAATCTAGAAGGAAGTTTATAAATTTCCTAGGAAATTTATAAACTTGCGGATCGTATTATTTTCCGGTGACATATGCATATTTCCTTTATTCAACCGTCGGTCATCACTCAAGTCATTTGGTATTGCCGATACACAAAATTTGTCGTTCGCTGGCCATAAAAGCGGTTGCGATTAATTAAGCCTGCCCGACCGCTAGCGTCTAAGACAAAGATCATTAGAATAATATTCAAACCCGTGATGTCAAACTCACCACATCGTACCAATCAAACACAATTGTATATTTGCAGTCAACACATTAGCTTTCTCCGTATAGTTTCATAAGAAACCTTCCATTATTTAGTTATTCATAATTTATTCAGCGCGCAACCAAATCGGCTCTGATCCCTACATATTTCGCAGGAATGCGACAAAAAAAACCTGACTTGACCTCTCTTCCTCGAACCAACCACGTTCTCAGCCCCTTTCTGGCCAACTTACTTCGAATCACTCAATAACCCAAGCGTTAAAGGAACTGACTTTTGTATTCAATGTGTGTATCTTCACAGTGCGGCGATGGGCTAGCCCTCTGTCACGAAAAATGAAGTATTAAATGTACTGACTCTTGTGTACCATTACATAAGTAGTAAGAGTAGTATTAGATGTAAATTTTTTTCCATCCAAACCATGATTATTTAATTTAGTATTTTTATTTTCTCTGTGTAGATACTTATAATGCCTATATGGCCTAAACTTGTGTGATGTGTATTGTTACAGTCAATAAATTGATATTCTATTCTATTCTATTCTATTCTAGATGAAAAAATGACCTGGTGTCCATATATTGGTCTAATGGCAGCGCGAACGAGGAAACTTATATATATATTATTTTTTTAAACTTAGAAACTTAGACACGTCGCTGACTACGACCTGATTAAAACTGTCTATCTTTCACCAGCGGAGTCTATTTTTTCATACTGCATAACATCATGGGGTGGTGCGCGCAAGACTCATCTAATTACTTTATAGAGAGCACAACGCGCACTGCTGAAAGTTATAATGTTTAAATATTTTCGATACCCTGCTGCTGATTTTTACTGTGAATGTGACGTCTTAACGGTAAGATAACTGTATATAAAAATATAGTCTTATCTCAACACCAACAATTATAGTACGAGTACAGTTTGTCCAACCGTCCAATATAAAACATGCTTTATAAATTAATTTCAATGTTATGTTGGTCCCATGTTATATAATAAGTTGAATAAAACTCTTAATTTATATCCCTTGAACTATCACGAATGTAAAAAAGTTATAACTAAATGGGCAAAAACACAAACCTATACTGAAATTGAAAACATGTTTGTAAATTAATATGAAATTAATTGATGATTGTTTTACACTGTATCTCTATCTAATTTAATTAAAACTGCAACTTTCAGAACTTTCCATTAATAATTTAATATACTCATTAATCTAATCATTATTCGAAGTGCATACTAAAGCGTAAGCTAAACTTTGGTCGAAGTTTGCATTTAAAATCCTAGCTATGTATTGTTGTAGAACTCACAATGTAGTACTTTTGAAAGAAAACCGACCATGTCACAATTCTTACATCTATAATTTAATTTTGTAATTATCCACAATAAGGTGGATCGCGAAACTAAATGAATAACATTAATATAAAGCCAAATGGAAGGAACTAGCGTCTAAGACACAGGCTCGGCCTAGTTTAATCGCTATTGATCATCATAACGTGTCTTGTAAGGTTCATGAATATTGTGTTTAAGCATTAACTTTAACATAAAACCACCTACCATGTAAGTTCTTATATCTAAGATACACAATGTAAACAACTCGTGTTCAAATAAACGTTTTATTATTATTAAACCAGTTTGATCAGAGCACCTTTGGTAAACACTAATCGGTCGGCTGTTCAGCCTAAAACTTATAGAGATGTAAAGTTCTTCAGGATGACGTCCCTATTACAAACCGTTGAAATATTGAACAACTTTCTGTAACGAAAACTCAGTTGGTATACATATTAGTCGTAACATTGCTACGTGGTCTTTTATAAGAGCAATCTTTTGTGATATTCGGGTGGCGCATCTGTACAATAAGCACTGATATTTTATTCTATATACTACGTGCTTGGCCGGACATGGGTTATGGCATTCTATAGTAGCTATAAAATAGCTTCTTTAGAATTTAGCGAAGATTCGTTGAGAATTCTGAAATACAGTAGTGAATAAAGTTGGTGCCTCTGCCACCCAGTATAATAGTGATAATGATGACGATTATTGATGATTGCAATGATAGACCTCTTACTGCTATTCTCGGAGCCGTTTGATGATTCAGGGTTACTTAGTTAAAGATGTTGTAGGTAAATAAAAAATTGGTATCGGATGGTTCTTTAACCCCCATGTTCGTCCGGCCTATGGATGAAAACCCATTAAAGGTTGTGAATTTTATTACCATGGCATAAGCTCTTTGGCATAAGGTTCAAAATCGCGATGCCTCATTTAAAATTACTCACTGGAGGGGTTAAATAACTCTGAGTTAGGTGATTAGCTAGTTTTTTTTTTGTCGGTATTTGCGTGGAGGAGAAAAGCGTATTTGCCGTTTAACCAGAAAAACTGGCCTTTTTTCACATCAGGGCAGCATATTTGAAGCGATATCCAACTAATATTATAAATGTGAAAGTAGCGATGTTTAGGTATTTGGATGTTTGTGTGTTTGTGCCTCAATTACGCTAAATCGGCTCAATAGATTTGAATGAAATTTAGCACAGAGGTAGTTTATGAGCTAGATTAATATATAAGATACTTTTTATCCGACTGCACCAGAAGGAGGGTAACGTTATCTCGGTAAATAATACTTCCTAGGAATACGCAGATGAAATTGCGGGCATCAGGTAGTCCAACTATAGTCGGGTCAAGATGACGACAGCGTCTCTGTCACTGACTTATTAACGTTGAATTTAGTTTGACCCAGTGCACCTTTTATCTTGATCCGACTTTAATATTATAAATGTGATAGTAGCGATGTTTGGATGTTTGTGTGTTTGTGCCTCATTTACGCTTAATCGGCTCAATAGATTTGAATGAAATTTAGCACAGAGATAGTTTATGAGCTAGATTAACATATAGAATACGTTCTATTCGACTGCACTAGGAGGAGGGTTTTGTTTTCTCGATAAATAATACTTGGTAGTAACACGCAGGGAAGTTGCGGGCATAAGCTAGTAATATTATAAAGTTAAAGTAGCGATGATTAGATGTTTGTATATTTGTGTGTTTGTGCATCAATCACGCGAAAACGGCTAAACGGATTTGAATGAAATTTAATTGACATATATCTTAAGAGCTAGATTAACATATAGAATACCATTTGTATCCAAATGCATCAGAAGAAGGGTAATGTTTTCTGGGTGAATGATAATACCTAGAGGTACACGCAGATTAAGTTGTGGGCGCCAGCTAATAACTCATAAAGGAGTCACATTTCAAATCCCGAAAAAATATAAGTTATGATAACATCCAATTCCTTTACTCTCTATATTTTAAAACTAGGCAAAAAAAGCTAAATATATGTTTTTCACCTAAAACAAGTTATAACAAGAGATCTAAAAGATATATAGATATGATTTTAGCGTCAAAAAGTTGGTATTAAAAATACTATCTCCATTTTTGAAATTCAAAAATAATACTTGATTATCGGAAATCAATAAAAAACGCGACCTTCAAGCTGTAATCCTCACCGTTGAAACCTTCGTGAAAATGAAATTTGACACTGCCCAAAAATAGTCCAGAAATAGTCCTAAATAGTCCACAAAGAAAGAAAAATAGTCCTCTCACAGTTCCGAAGTTATAGCTATAGGTTGGTAAGGATTACAGCTTGAAGTCAAGCTGTAATCCTCATCTCTCGTGAAAGCAAACGGAAGGGCCTATCGACTTGGTTTTGGGTTTCAAAAATTAGTCCAGAAATAGTCCACACGGCTTGCCAAATTTCAGAAATAGTCCTTCAACGATTCCAGAGTTATTAGGACATCTTGGTGAGGATTACAGCTTGAACATTTGATATCATCAAATATCTTCGGAACGCCTACGACTTTCAGTTTGAAATTTGAGGCAAAAAATAGTCCAGAAATAGTCCACCGAAACAATAATGATTTCCACCTGGTTTACTCTGAAGAAGTGCATTAAAAATATAATGTTAAGCTTAAAGGAAAGCGCACAATTTATTTTTAAATTAACTTACATGCATATAAATTACTTCTGGCCCGTACAAGGATATCCTGTGTCGTGGAAACCAGAAACAGCGACGTCACACACATATAAACATCCAATACCTAGGATTTTTTTTTCCTTACCCCCAGCCGGGGTTCGATCCCGGGACTTCACACATAGATAGATAGGTAAATAGGTACAATGATAGGCAGCGCCACAACCGCTGCGCCGCAGTGGTCTTCTCAATTTAGGTAAAGTTTGCGAAAAGGGCACCATTTACTGTCTTTCCATTCGGCGAGACATGGATCAGCAATTGTACAGAATACAGATCAACATTTACATTTGATGGAGAGTATTTTTTTCAAATAATTTTGACCGTGCGAGCGAAGCGAGCGATCGTCTCCATTTCAGGATTTGGCAAAATGCTTTCGTATGTCCGGATATTACCCTCTCTACAGGCCGCATTTCTCAACTGATTCTTGTGAGTTTTTGTAAGCGGTTTCCGTAATTAAATTATAATTTGTTGTCGATTCAGTTTTTGTAGTTTTTTTCCAAATAGTGGAGATGTGGGCATTTTTTTATTTAAAAAAACACTACATTCCAAACAGCTTGAGAGATTGTCTAATGAGGTGTCGTTGGATTTGTAGAGACCTTGAGAGTACCTGGCTATATAAATTTTGTGAAAATTCAATAGGATGGGTTTAAGACCGCAAAATGTAGCTTACAAAGTTATTGGTTCGGCTACCATACTGGAAGAACACATATTGGTCTGAAGGATCGCCCTTGTCTCCCGTCTTGAACAGAGGTATCAGTTTACTTTGTTTCATGAGGTCTGGGAAAGGCCCATCGTCAATAAATTCATTGAATACATAAGCTAAGCTCATTTCCGAGCAGTAGCGTGAAAAAACCATTAACTACCTAGGTAGAAACTTAAATTACTCTTTCGCCTACAGAATATATGCGTTTGTACACCACACTATGTGTACCTATATAATTGACTATTTGACGTGAGATGACGTATTCCTGCCTACCTAACCAAACTAATCTGGCTGTCACCACGTAGTACCTATGTTGTAGGTATCTAATGAGAATATGAATCATATAACGATGGATATTGTAAATGGAGCATGACATTAGTTTCTTTAACCCCTCAACGACCCATGATTGGAATCGCAGTCATTTTTCCATTTAAATTTATGAATTTTATTTTCATGGCATCAGATTCAAAATCCCAAGCCTCAAAATGGGGTTGGGTTGGTTAGAGGTTAAGTTTATAACATCTACACGATTAGTAGGTACTACTTATAGTTTTAGTATGTTATCAGGTATTATCAGTTATCTTATCACGTAGTGATTTTGTCTTCAGTGGTAATAACGATCATCAAACACTACTTCAATTATCTAAGAATTCACAAAAAAATGTGAAGATGAAAGAAGAGATTCACATGTATAATCTTTTGTTAGGTAGGTATAAAAAATGTGTGGATATTATAAAAGGTATAAGTAGCAATAATAACACAATTACGACCCATTTGTATATTTTTTTACAACTTCTAGAGAACTTGATTAATCAATATTAATTTCTACTTGATATCTACACGCTTGTAGCTAATGGGTTTCACGCTGTAGATTCGTGGTCTAATGGGTTTCACGCTTGCTTCTCACGCAGAAGATGCAGGTTCGAAACCTGAATAATGAGATAATTAATTTATCTTAAGTAAAGTATCGGACGTATAGTATAAGGAAGTATAGGTTCCTCTCTCTGTTATGAGGTGAAGTAGTCAGAAAATATACTGTTTCTGACTCCTTCCTCCAATATTTACATTTATTACTGATAAAAACGTTATTTTTTATCTAGGGTACTTGGGAGGTATTTCCCCTATATTTCAAAGCCGGATCGGATATATATTTTATTTTGTGAGTCTTAAGACTGGCTGGTTTGTTGACCCTAGATGAAAGCTAGCTTCTAATAGACTTCTTATACTAAATATATTGTTAAGTTTATATCAGTAACTAATAGAAAATCAAACGAACTTACCTGTAAGTGAAGTTCGATGACTATTAAACGAGGTGATTCTCCCGAAGAGATTACACATAATTACTTGTAGTAACGTCCAGTTGCTGCCATTGTACACAAGATTTAAAGCTAAAAAGTAAATAGCTGAAATAAATTTTAGCGGTAAAACAAGTTTTTTACATCCCTATGTAAACCTACCCGGCATCGCCCATCACTAATTTTCTTCATACACGTTGACCAATCGGCCAGAAATCTATTTCGTGCAAATAATATCTTCAGGGCTATACTTGCAAAATATTTTTAAATATTTAGAATAGGGTAGGGTGGGTTGTAATCTCTTCGGGAGAATCACCTCGTTTAATAGTCATCGAACTTCACTTACAGGTAAGTTCGTTTGATTTTCTATTAAACTCAGTGATTCTCCCTCGAGATTACACATAATTACTTGTAGATGTTTAGAGATGACATTATACGAAATAGATGTGTTTTAGGTCCTTTAGGTTTGTAAAATCAATAAAATCAATAATTGAAATAATTGAAAAAATCGAGCATGTATTGCACTTCACAAATATTCTAACAAGCTCAATTAACAATAGATAACAAAAGTAACAACATAGACTTACAAATTGTGTCTATCAAAACTAAAAATAAGCTCTGCAAGAGCATTATATATTAAATAAAATCAATGTTTCGGGGTCACTCCGCAGAGAGTGCGGGCAAAGGATTCAGATGACTCCGTAGCAACTTCTCTATTATAGAATCTGGCAAAGGTGGCAGAGTTGCCTGACCAACCTGCAGTCTTTCTTATAAGATCCAGGCTCACGCCAAGCCTCTTCGCGGCGGAGGTGGCTGCGTGACGGGTGCTGTGCGCACCGAATATGGAGGTGTCAATACCACTCTCGCTTAAAGTGACCTTCATCCATCGACTCAATGTCTGGGAAGAAACTTTTCTAAAAGGTTTCTTATAAGTAATAAAGAGAAAATCACAATCATTGGGTCTCTTATTTGCTGATTTCTGTAAGTAATGTTCTAAAGATCTAGCAGGGCAAATAGAGGGTTTATCACTGAAATATGGTAGTATAAGCATGGGTTGAGATCTATTTATAGCGGATGTTTTAATCTTATCCGGTATATGTATGACAATCTTGTCCGACATCTGTTTTATATTACTAATGCGAATAAGCGATAAAGTTTGGACGCGATGAGCCGTTACAAGAGCCAGTAAAGTGGCAAGTTTTTTTGACAATGTTTCAAAAGACAAAGATTCATTAGTAAATAACCCACCTACGTAATTTAATACATTTTCGGGATCCCAAGTTAGGTTATATCTTGGTAAAGGAGTACGCAATTTGAAAACTCCCTTCATGAAACGCTTGATTACGCAGTCATTCATTATGCTGGTCCCCAGCACAAGAGCTAGAGCAGATTTAGTACTATTTAAAGTGCCATATTTACAGCCCCTATTATATAATTTTGTCAAAAATTTTAACACATCTGAAACTGATGCTCTATAAAAATCAATTTCATTTTCCTGGCAAAACTGATGCCATTGCCTAAGGCACGGATTGTATTGTTTGATGGTGTTATCTGATAAAGATGCTAATATCACCTCTATTGATTCTACAGAAATGCCCTGATTCAGATACTTTTGCCTGATAGCAGTCCTGCTACCAAGGTAAGGCTCCTCTGGAGTTTGTGCTCGTGACTGAAAGGAGATGATAATAAATGAATGTTAGGGGGGAATTCAATGTACTCAGATACAAGGTATTTTCTGAAAAGGGGGAACCACGGCTGTGTGGGCCACCATGGCACCACCACGATACCCGTAGCTTTATCATGAATTATTTTCTGTATAACTCGAAGAATAAGGCAGAATGGTGGAAAGGCATAAAATAAATATCCATGCCATGATATTGTAAAAGCATCTACTGTAAAGGCCTCTGGGTCTCTGTGCCACGAAATGAACTTTGGGCATTTATTATTTAGACGGCTAGCAAACAGGTCTATTTCAGGTTTGCTGAATTTTTCACATATGGTTTTGAATGCTACATTACTAAGTTGCCATTCTACGTCTGCGTGAATTCGCCGAGATTCAGCATCTGCAGAGTAGTTTTCTTTGGAGCTGATATAAGATGCAAAGATGAAGAGCTGCCTCTGCTCACACCATTGCCATATTTCCCTACTGATTTTAGTGAGGTGAGGGTATTGAATACCGCCCATCCTGTTTATATAAGCTATAGCGGTAGTGTTGTCTATCCTTAAAAGAATTTCACAGTTTTGATATTCTTTTGCATAGATTTTTAAACCGAAAAAAGCTGCTCTAAGTTCTAAGGAATTGATATGTTCTTCTAATTCTGTGTTTGACCATTGACCACTTGCAGAGTCACTTAAACATTTTATTCCCCAACCTGTCCGAGATGCATCGGAGAAAATCTCCAGTTTATAATTGCCAGTTCGAATAGGATTTTGACATGAGTCTATATTATGCAGCCACCAAGTGAGATCCTCTAACAATGATTTTGGAATGGTAAGATGCGAATCATAGTCATCATTATTTTGTTTTAAACAGAGGAACTTTGTTCTTTCAAAGTTTTTGGTATATAGCCATCCATATGGGACACCTGGGCAAGCTGAAACTAAAAGACCAATGAAGTGTGCGAAGTGGCGAACTTTGCATCTTTGTATGGATAAGTAATTTAAAACCTCTTTTTTAATTTTCTCTCTCTTCTCATCAGTTATGCTAATAGTAAAGTTTACAGAGTCAAAAATAAAACCCAAGAATTTTATTTTCTGAGAAGGGGTACAAACACTTTTTTCCCGATTAATGGTAAAGCCCAAAGATTCCAATAATTGTTTAGTTATTAAGAAATTATTCTTGCATTCAAGATAAGAATGTCCTATCAAAAACAGGTCATCTAAGTAAATAACCGAAATGAAACCCTGGCTGCGTAAATATTGCATCACAGGACGCATAAGTTTGGTAAATACTAAAGGGGCAATGTTCAACCCAAAGGGTAGAACTTGAAATTCATATATCTCTCCTAACCACTCAAAGCGAAGGAATTTTCTGTCATTTTTGTCAATAGCCAGAGAAAAGTAAGCATCTTTGAGATCAATTGAGCACATAAAGCAGTCTTTAGAAATAAGCTTCATTGCAGTGCGGTAATCCTCTAACTTAAAATGAGGTGCAGGTATAAACTCATTTAATTTCTTTAAATTGAGTATGAACCTCTTTTTGCCATTCTCCTTTTCAATAAGAAAAATCTTTGATAAGAATTGATCCTGACAAGGATTACATTTTTTGATAGCACCTATTTCTAAAAGTCTAGACAATTCCATATTCATGGAGTGCTTGTAACAATTTGATTCAGGAATATTATAAGGGGCCTTCAGCTGATGTATTTCAGTAGAAATAGGCAAACGAAGGCCCGAAATCCAAGACAGTACTATGCCATCGTTCGTCATAGCCACCCAATTTTTATAAAAGTAGGGTAAAGTACCCGCCTGAGTTAGCGTCGCGACGTCCTGCTGGGTCGCGGAGCTTGATAGTATATACTAAATATATTGTTAAGTTTACATCAGTAACTAATGGAAATGTAGATCCATTGGAATTCTGTATAATTGTTGATCCATCTCTCGCCGACTGGAAAGTCAATCAAGCGTTGCCCTTTTCGCAAACATAACCTAATTTTGTTCGCTCGCGTTAAAACACCAGAAAGGATTGTCATGATAACGATAATCAGTATTACCGATAGTTTCCTTGCCTCCTCTTAAGAGCTGAACCTGGAATACACGCGCGTCCAGTAGGTTAGTAGAACCGAATTAGTAGGATCCTAAGGCAGTGCCATGCCGGGGACAGGGGTTTGATTCCCTTCACCCTGATAGGTATAATGGTTTACTGATTACACCAAAAATGGACTTTAAGGCATGGTGTTTGCGACTGATGTGATGAGTTGATGACCCTAAAATAATAATTCGGACGTGGCAAGGCGGTAGAAAACAATGAAATGGTGAGTAAAATGTTGCAAAGTAACAATTTGTACCCTTTGAATTGTAGCTTTGAATTGGTAATTGATAGGTACTGCCACTTTTGATAGATATCATTGCAAACCCGTAAGCACGCATTTGTTCAATAGGGTATGACGTCATTTACCCACACCGTTTAAGGTCCTTCAAATCTTTTAGAAATCAGGTGTAGAATTTTTTCATGCTGTTTTTTATATCAGGCTGATATTCCGTCCAGATCTGCATTTATGTTCTGAACTGCATCGGGAAAGGCTGTTTAATTTAAGTCAATTTAAAGCTGCAGATCATCTGCACATTTATAGTATTTGCAGTGAAAAATACAGCCAGTGATATCAGCGCAGTAATGAACAATTTAGGCACAATATGGACCTTTGAGAAATGCCTCTAATGCTGACGATATTTTGTGACTGATGGCTTGAGCCATCACTATTTCTTATGAATACGTGTTGCTTGCGGTTACCAAGGCAACTTTTAAATCGCATGTATGTCAAAGACAGCTTGGAGAACATCAGTTTCATATTGATTGAGTCAGACTTAACAAGTAGGAAAAGAATTGTGCCATTTCCAGAGGCCGAGGAAGCACGTAAATTATCCACATCAAGAAGTGACATTTCCTACTAACTTTCTTCAAACAATTTACTCAATCCATACCAATCTGAGTTCAGACCAGGGTACAATACTACCACAGCATTTTTAAAAGTCAGCAATGACATCCAGCTGTACATGAATTCTTATTCTTAGTCAGCCACTGCGTTGGCCCTGCTTAACTTGAGAATATATCCTCAAATATTTCGTCTCTTATCTTAGATCGTCAGCAGCGCATTAAGTCTGAGGAGACTAAAACTTAATACTTAAGTGTGATGTCACTACAGGATTGCCGCAAGGTGGTATTATTACTCCTCTCCTGTTTTCAGTCTTTATCAATTCCACCTCCAACGTCCTCTCTTTTTCTTATCATCTTTACGCAGGTAAACTCCAAATCTATCGCCACTTTTCACCCTGAGATTTAGTTTCATCCGTGGAGATGTTAAATGCTGACCTCTAGAATGTAAAAGACTGAGCCTTGTCCCACCGGCTTTTGGTTAACCCGATCAAATCGCATGCAATGATTATTGGAGCCAGGACAAGCACTCTCTTTCCTCATCATAGAATCCTTTTATTCCTGTACATTATAATCGTAGTACACTACTAAGGCGAAAGTTCTATTGATCTCCATATGTCTGCTAGGTCAGCAGATGGGTCTTTGCGTCTTTCCATTCCCTCAGGCGACAGCAGAACTTCTTAACACGGCAGACCATAATTACCTTTGCACAGTCGCTTCTCCTGCCGCTAATCGACTACGCCGATTGCGATTAAAGAGAAACTGAATAAACGTGACTGACTTCAGTATCTCGGGATTCAGTTTGTCTTCAGAATGCGCTAACTCAACCATTGTTCTACTACAGTAAAGAGTTGGGGAGAATTCCGATTCGTCATTGACGAGACTCTCACATTCATAATTTCATAATTTCTTTATTGCACACAAATCATACAAAAAACAAGAGTTACATAAAAAAAGTGTACAAAGGCGAGCTTATCTCTAATAAGAGATCTCTTCCAGCAAACCAGGCAAACAAGGGAAAAGTTGATGGTTGAGCAGGGGTAGACCTATGTGTACAATATATAAAATATAACTATAACTATAATATTATACTAAATACTTATTATATACTACAAATACTATTTTATACACTATACTAATACATACTTACATGCATACTACCTATAACTCTAAAGGGAGAGGTAATGTTTCTTCACACGACTTTTAAAGATATTCAGATTAGGACTGTCCCTGATGGTGCAGGGGAGTGCATTCCACAACCGAATGGCCCGGGCTCTAAACCCGTTCTCATAGTAAGCGGTGTTATGCTGTGGAGTTGTGAGCATGGAAACTGCGTGAGTTCTCCGAGGTCTGCTGGAAGAAAGAAATTGAAAACTGTCTCGTAAGAAAGTTGGGTAGCGTGGATTACGTAAAATGTTGTAGAGGAAATTGAGGATGTGTGAATCCCGACGAAGACGAATCGGCAGCCACTTCAACTCCCTGCGATGTTGTGACACATGGTCGTATTTGCGAAGCCCGAAGATAAACCGAATCCCGAGATTTTGAAGTCGCTCGAGTTTGTTCAGTAGTTCTTCGTAAGCACTGACCCAGCAGACATCAGCGTTATCGATGAGGGGTAGAATGAGAGATTGAGCAAGAGTGATTTTGGTATGTCGAGGCAAAAAGTACTGAAGTCTCCTGAGAGAGTGAAAGGTAGAAAATACTCGGCGACTTACCTCATTGACATGCGATGACCAGGACAACTGGTTGTCGAAGATTAGACCCAGGTTTTTAACTTTATCGCTATATACGATTGTGGTACCATTAAAAGTGACCGATGGAATGGGATGTTGCTGCAACAAGTTAAGAGAATGTCTAGAACCTATTATCATGGCCTGGGACTTGCTCGGGTTGACCAGGAGTCCGAAGGATGAAGCCCAACTTCTTATACCCTCAAGATCTGCGTTGAGTGCCTCCACAGCCGAGTGTGCATCATTGAGAGAGAAGTGGCGATAAATCTGAAGATCATCAACGTAAAGATGATATGAGGAGGACAGGACGTCCGAGATGGTGTTGATAAAGATCGAGAATAGAAGAGGAGAAAGAATACCACCTTGAGGGACGCCTGTAGAGAGGTCACACCATTCAGTGGATATCTCTTCCGACCTGATACGCTGTTGCCGATCCCTCAAATAAGAGTCGAACCAGCTAGCAGAGAAGGAGGAGACGTTCAGAGATCTGAGAAGCTCAACGAGAATGTCAAAATCTACGCAGTTGAAGGCACTACTGAAGTCAAGTAAAGCAAGCACGGAAAGCTGTTTGCGGTCCATGGCTACCTGGATATCATCTGTGACTTTCATGAGAGCCGTGACGGTGCTATGACCCGGTCTGAATCCTGACTGGTACATGTTCAGCAGATTGTTTGAGAGAAGGTAAGAAGAGAGCTGGGTATGGACAATGGATTCAAGGACTTTGGAGAGGATGGGTAGAATTGAAATAGGTCGATACTCTTTAAAAGAGGTGGGACTGGAAGTTTTAGGGAGCGGGATGACTAATGCTTTTTTCCACATGGTGGGGAAGATGCCATTCGATAGGGAAAAATTTATAACATGTGTAATAGCTGGCAGTAGTTCATCCAGGATTGTTAAAAGCATTTTAAGGCAGATTTTATCATCACCTACGGCTTTCGAGCTCACTGCTAGTACCGCCTTCTTAACCGCATAGATTCCAACATTGCTCAAGTTGAATGGTGTGGTGTCGGGTAAGGACTTAGAGCGCAGGCTCTGAAGAGTGGCTTGTTTGACAATGGGATCCATCACAACAGGTGGGGCAGAAAGGAACTGGTTGAGACCGTTGAGATCTACATTACCAGCATGAAAGTCCTGAGTCTTACCTATGCCAAGTGTTTTTAGAAACTTCCACACCTGAGCTGGTGTATAACTTTCAATACTCTCGTGGATGTGCCGACGCCTAGCATCACGACAGAGACGGTTGCAGCGGTTGCGAAGACATTTGTAAGAAATAAAATTGTCATCTGTCGGATTCTTACGGTATTTACACTTGGCTCTGTTCCTCTTGGCCATTAGACGCTTAATAGTATCTGTTAACCAAGGGGCGGGTAGGTGTTTCACTCTCACTTTTTTATAGGTGCATGCTTGTCGTAGAGACCTAGGACTATGATATTGAACTTGTTGATTTTCTCGTCCATGATCTCGCTGGATATTACAGGGGACCAGTCGATCGACAAGGCATCCGACCTAAGAGACTCTAGGTTAATATCCCTAAAGTTACGAATATTAAGAAATTTTGCCCTGCTCTTGAGAGGCCTGATCTTATACGAAAGATAGATAAGGTCGTGAAACGAGAAAAGAGAGTTGAGTTGACCATGTACAGCGACCTTATCCAAGTTAGAGACGATCATAATATCGAGGAGAGAGGGAGAGCAGTGAGGTTGGAAATGCGTGGCATCAAGAGGCAGAATATGCAGATTGAAAGAGTTGACTATAAACTTGAGTTTGGTAGAACGGGAGTTGTTTTTGAGGAGACTGGTGTTGAAATCACCTATAATGAGGGTATCGTTATACAGAGGTGAGAGTTCATTAAGGAGGGATTCTAATGGGTCGAAGTAGTCGATGCGAAGAGAGGGGCTATAAAGAACACCGAGGAGGACCTTACTATGGTGAAGAGTTATTTCGAGAAAGAGATGTTCAGCAGACTCGGAGTACTGGCTAGGGGACGCGCTGATCACCTTGCACGGGATTTCCACTCGCAGATAGATAGCGACGCCCCCATCGGCTTTCCCGACTCTGTCGTTCCTGTAAAGCCTGTATCCTGGAATGGAGTATGAAGAAGATGACAGCGATGGCTTTAGGAACGACTCAGAGACAAGAATGCCGTCCACGCATTGGTCACTAAAAGCCTCGAGCAGGTCCGGATAGCTGGAGTGAATACTTTGAGCATTGATATGCACGATGTTTAGGTTATCCTCCACACCACCGAAAACAGTCCTAATGTTAGCAGAAAGGGGTTCCTCCGAAGCGGAGATGTTGCTTTCTGCACTCACAAAATCGTCAACATCGTCGTTTGAAGAGCAGGAAAAGAAACTTTGATTGATAATATCAGGTAAATAATTCATATATATATATAACTAATTATAAAACACTCTAAATAAATATTTATTCAATTAATATCTAGTTATCTAGCGTTATTAACTGGTTTGAATAAGCGCCTTACTTACACCTAGACCAACCATAAATGAAATGTTGATAGTGATATTTATCTTACAAAATTAACTCAATACTACATATATTACATTAAAAGAACAAACACAAACTAAATACTGTAGTACAAACATACGAATTCAAAGTGGTAAGGTGTGTACTTGACACAAGTCAGATTGTATAAGCTTAATTCGGAACGGACACATTTTACACAAATTAATACTTAACATGAACACAACAAAGAACAAAGTGACAGCTGATAAAGATAAGGAAAAAAAAAGGAATGATTTGGATTTGTTGTGCCGATTCACGAAAGGAAAAGAATATACACTGAACTTTGGACTGTAAATATTGTCGACTACCTCACAGTTCATAGTGGGAAGCAATGTTGGAACACATTCAACTACACAAAGAGTGGAGATTGGTGATATGTGGTGAATGTGCGATGGCCCAACCTCACTTCTTCTGAGCACCCTTCCTAGTCGTGACGCCCTTTTTCGAAACAGCAGCTGCGCCCGCAGCTGGCTTCACACCTTGTTCTGCTGGCGTCGCAGGGCTGTCCTTACTCGGGTGCTTTGAGGTCAACGGCTGCAGGTCACCCCAGCACTCCACCCTGTGACGAGACTTGTCTGGCAGCAGCACAATGATCTTGCCTTCGGATGTCCATGCGTTGCTCATTCCAAAGTGTTTGCGCGCTGCTGTGAATACTTCCTGGCGTGACTTAGTCAGGAATTCGGTGACTGTGATGCCTGAACCTTTCAGCGCCTTCTTGAGTCTCCAAACCTCATTGCGGGCCACCAACGTCGTGAAGCGAACTAGCAGAGGCCGGCATTTCGCCCCCTTAGCACCCAGACGATGTGCGACACTGATGGCACCAATGCAGTCGACGGATGCCGTGAGGCGGTCAGACAGCACTTTCTTCAGGACAGCTTCCGGCTGCTCATCAGTTACCTCTGGCACTCCATGCACCAGCAGTACCTTCCGCCTTGATGCAGTCTCGAGCCGGTCCAGCCCCAATGTCAGTAGCTGCATCTGCGACTGAAGCAACCCGAGGCACTTCCATATGAGAGACCTGAAGTCGGAAAACTCACTCGCCAAGCTGCTGATGTTCTTGGGAGCGGGAGCAGGTGTGGATGCTTGCAGCTCCTGCTCATACCTCTCCATACGTTTCCCAAATGACTTCACAATAGCATCCATGTTCATAGAGAGCTCTGCATATAGGTCCATTGTTGCACTTGTTCTTTGATGATTATTTATGTAAGATATCAATTGATTGTGGGATTTGGAGAGTCTAGGTAAGTTTAATTAAATTAATTGTGCATTTGTTGATTGTTTTTATTATTAAATTAATTTAAAATCGGGAGCTACAAAATTTTACTCACATTCTTGATTATTTTTTCAATATCTTGAAACATCCACGCTACCCAATCTATTTTCGTAAACGTTTTGATTATCTCTTTTCAAGAGATCGGCGCTGCAGATCTCACACTGTCTCACTATTACCCATTCCGTGGCACAAAAACGCTGCGTATAAACACTCTGTCAGGTTGCGGGCGGTCCGACTTCAGAACGCACTTCCTTGCGCTATTAGAGACTTTCCCACTCTTTTCGCTTTTAAGAAACTTATTAAAGACTTTATCTACACATGTATCATAAACCCTCTTTACTGCGTACAAAAACCGAACGTTACGATCAGCATAATGTTAAACTACTTGGTAAAAACTCATTTATTATCTGAAAAATTACACATTATGTCCATAATGTGTAGTTTTTCTGCATATTATGACATTCAAATTTCGAACGCCGAAGCCTGCCTGCGAGCCGCCCCTAGTTTGTCTGAAAGTTTGTGAAGTTGGTACTGACATTCAAATTTCGAACGCCGACGCCCGCCTCCGGCACGTTGGTACTACAGAACAAGCTAAACAACTGCAGAGCCACAATTCCGGTCAAACATGCGGTTTCTGAAAACATCAAAGAGAGCTTATGATATGTGTGTAGATAAACTAGTGTATGTAACTGTACATAAACTAATATTTCGTAAAAGTTATTGTATGTATTTTATTGTATATAGTAAAAGTAATTGTATGTAATGTACGTATTGTTACATGTAAAGTGTATGTATTACATATATGTACTTATTTAGTATTTACTGTCTATATTTAATGGTATATTATTTATTCCTAGGCATTTTATTATAGTAGTTTATGTGACTGATACATAATTGAGGGCCATAAAACTCGGGTATGGGTTTATGAAACGAGCTAAAGACGAGTTTCATAATAATACTATTATGAAACTCGCCTTCAGCTCGTCTAATCCGAGGGATATCCCTCGAGAGGTTTATTGCCTAATTGTGTACAGTTACATACACTAGTTTGTCTACACACATATCATAAGCTGTCTTTGATGAGTTCAGGAACCGAATGTTCGACCGGCATTGTGGCATTGATCATTGCTCTGCACTTATTTAGCTTGTTTAGTAGGGCAACAAATATAATGATCACCACAATATTTTTTTCCTAGACAAAATGGATAAATGAACACCAAAAGTTGCAAAAAATATCAGGGTAAAATACTGCGGTAGCTTAGGTGAAGGGTAAAGGGGGTGAGCGATGCGAAGCCCCCTTTATCCTTTGTGTTAGGTTGAACATGTAACAACAACAAAAAATACTTAAAACATAAACTTAAGTACACAAAACATAAAAAGAAGTTTGTTGATCATTTATCCAAACACAATTTGGTGGACATTTATCCATTCTGGCAGTCATTTCGAATTTATTGGTAGTAAAATAGGTGTGTTTTTGGTAATCATTTAAACATAAGCCGTTTAGTAGTACCAACTTCACAGACAAACTAGGGGAGGCACGCAGGCGGGCTTCGGCGTTTGAAATTTGAATTTCATAATGTCATTTCAGATAAGAAATTAGTTTTTACCAAGTAGTATATAATTAATTATGCTGGTCGTAACGTACGGTTTTTGGACGCACAGTAAAGAGGTTAATGATTCGTGTGTAGAATAAAGAAGTTATTGTGCACTTTTATGATACTATTTCCTGTAATGGTATGCAAGTTTTTTTTCAAAGATGAGCTCTCTTTGGTAGTAACAGCTGAAATAGTTTTGTGCAATAAATTATGAAAATGATCAAAGCAGACGAAGTTATTAATTTCTTCCCGCGGACAACAAATCGTTATTGTATCAACACCGACCGTGCGGTCAAAGATCTATTCCGTGTGATATTGAATAAATATTTACTTCAATTTTTTTCGAGGACATGGCACTTTAGGTTTACGGTTAGGGTATCATATTAGAGGTAATTAGATATCCTCTACCCATATAAGTATACCATATTCATTTTACGCGGAAAATTTTAAATCAAATACAATTCCGTCAGGTGGCCTGACCAAAGTTAACAAAAAAAACAAAACATTTTTTTTTAAAACCCACGGCGGTTAAAACGTAGTTAAAAATGATAAAATAATTTTGAAACCCCCGAATCAAAGAATTTATGCGATGAACTTAATAAAAAAGCCACGAAAATCAGTCGGGGCCTGCTATCTCTAATTTAAATATAAACAAATAATCAAGTTACTATAAACATGCCAAACTAGTTCATTTAATAGCAGCAAGAAAATTCAATTTTGAAATTACACAGATTCTAAATAATTAATCATAAAATTAGAAAAAAAACGTATTAGCAGCCCCCGACAGATTTTCTTGGGTTTTTTATTAAGTTCATAGCATAAATTCTTTGATTAAGGGGTTTCAAAATTATTTTATCATTTTTCAACTACGTTTTAACCGTCGTGGGTTTTTTCAAAATTTTTAAATTTGATTTTTTATTTCGAACTTTTTAGTGAGCTTAGGTATTATGTAAATTGTACTTCATATTTATATGTATAATATAGTGTGCTATTGTTTCGGTTTTACCAAATTATTGTTAAAATGGGTTGTATTTGTAATAGTTTTGATTGTGTTTGTAAAAGATGTAGCATTATTTCATTAATGTTTATTTTCATGTGAATAAGTAAGTAGGTAGTGTAACGGCATTAAAGGCTAAGGTCGAGCCACTGCTATCAGTAGCTATGATCGTCTATTCTATCTACCCCAATAAGAGATGTCCCGATTCAGCTGTAAAAATTGTAAGTTAAGAATGATAAGTCTGAATTTCTCGTTCGTTGAGAAGTTCGTTAGGCGTACAATAGTCGAACGGAAGATTGGTTCAGGAAGATAGAGTTTCAAATTAGACAGAGAAAGCATATATGCCCGCAGCCGGTATTTCGCATCAGTTAGCGGTGTATTGCGCCAGATCGATCGTTGTTGTATTTTGTGTGATGGTACTATTTATTTTTTTGTATATATGGGCGCTTGGAACTTCTTTTAGTGGTCGACCACAATTTATAATATTTGTTTGGGATATCGTATAGATATCCGTCGTAGTTTTACGACGTGAGTACTCAATGATATTTCATATACTCGCTAGTAGCGGCTTGTGGTGGTTCCAATTATATAATTAGTTCACGGCAATAACGATGCGAATAGACCGGTTTACACAATTGCGATTTAATTTTCCGAAATGGGTTTGAACTAGCGGTTACCTCAAAAGGTCCCTAACGTTTTGAAACCTTCAACTCTGCGCAATTTGAGCTGGATGTTATCGAAACGTTGTCATTAGCGCTTTTGGAGATCTAACCGACACCATAGCGAAGTGCATACTTCGGTAAATACCGATCTATGAATTTCACTGACCTCAGCACGTCCTCGACCGAGCCCAATCATTAATATTTGACTCAGCCTACACATTAGACCTCCAGCGAAATTTACATTTAATTTAAAGATGCAACTTGAATCCAAACCGATCCAAGGCAAAGCAAAACAATCTACCCGGTCCTAAACAATGAACTTTAGACTGTAATTTGATCTCTTCGCGCGTCCCCGACAACACTCAAATGTCAAAATCTCAAAAGGAAAGAGCCAATCCAGGAACCCTATGGTGAAGGAAGAAGGAATTTAGGGTCGCTCCAAGCCCAGACTCAGACTCAGATCAATTACCTACAAGTTCTTATCTAACGACCCAAGGATAGTTTTGGAATTTGGGGTAGGTTGATTTAAAGGATAGGAACCGAGGTATATCTCGGCGCTTCAGATACTCACGAAAATCCTCTGTAACACGCAATCACAATTCGTCCAGTTCAGACGCGTAAAACGGCAGACCGAAACTGTTTAGAATTCCTGAAAGACGAATGTCACAGCAGCTTGACGCAGAGACTGAATGCTCTCCCCTCCCACGCTCTTGTATTTATAGACCCCACATGTCTGGAAAAAACTGGCGTCCTTTGCAAACACGCGCTGCCCAAGCGAAAGCTTCTTATCACTAACTACACAGGGTCTAATTTCAATCAAACATGCCATGCAGATCCGCCGTTCTACAAATTGTGTGTACGCATAGTTTCTAATCAACCATTGGCTATCACTCAAATCATTTGGTAATGCCGATACACAGAATTTGTCGATCGCTGGCTATAAAAAGCGGTTTTGATTAATTTAAGCCTTCCCGACCGCTAGCGTCTAGGACAAAGATCACTAGAATGATATTCAAACCCGTGATGTCAAACTCGCCACATCGTACCAAACAAACGCAATTGTATATTTGCAATCAACATATTAGCTTTCTCCGTATCGTTCCATAATAACCTTTCATTATTTAGTTATTCATAATTTATTCAGCGCGCAGCCAAATCGGCTCTGATCCCTACACATTTCGCAGGAATGCGCCAAAAAAACCTGACCTGACCTCTGTTCCTGGAACCAACCCAAACGTTATATGAACCGACTCTTGTATTCAATGTGTGTAACTATACAGCGTGGCGATGGGCTAGCCCTCTGTCACGCAAAATGAAGTATCAAATGTACTGACTCTCGTGTACCATTACAGCCCCCTCCCAGATCTTGAGACACTGTTTATCTCAGTTAAACATGGCGCAAGGATCTCATTACCACTATGCTACCCATGCTTTGTCCATATCTACTCTATATGTACGGACATCTCAAATCATGTACACAGACCGATGAATCTGTCAATTATGTATATAATATTTACACAACTCGATTGAGCTCTCTCCTGTCTTATCTTATTTATCTATCTAACTATACAACCTCGCTTACCCGCAACTTATCCTAATTCGTATTACTATATATATACATTTTTTTTTTCCCTTTTTTTTTTCTAAACCATGCAACTAAAATTGAGTAACTACAAAGTAGTTACTCAAATTTACAGCTTACAGATTAATTATATAACTTTTATACACTATCTTATTTGTCTACGCCCTTATTCGTCCTCACATAATACCTTGCTATATTTATAGTATTGTAGTTACCCAATATCTCATTTGAAACCGGATCTACTAAAGTATAACAGTTCGGATATACCACTGCCGAAATAACATAAGGCCCTTTATACAACAATGAAAATTTCCGCATGATTTTATGTTCTTTATTTGAACGCACAAAAGTTTTAAGTTTCACATAAACACCTATACGATAGACTTCTAACTTACGCCGTTTGTCTGCCTGTCGCTTACGTCGTTCACTAGAACTTTAAGAGTTTTCTATCGCTACATTCCGCACCTGTTCCATATCTCGCACACTATGACCTAATAACCATTCATCGCCTAATTCCTTGTCAATAGTTAACGGTTCCCGCCTACCAAACGCCAACTCATTAGGCGCAAAGCCTGTGCTTGTGTGTTCGATATTATTGTAGCAATTTTGAATGTCCGGTAACACGTCGACCCAACTTCGATTACTTCCGCCGCAATAAGTTCTAATTAGTCGACCTAGCTCGCGATTCACTCTTTCTACGCTATTAGAATTCGGACAATACACCGACGTATGAGTGACCCGAATCCCTAGCTGTTTGAGACCAAATTTCCAAACTTTCGATATGAACTGTGGTCCTGAGTCCGTAATTATAGTTTCGATAGGTATTTCCCTATGAAATCTCTTTGTACAAGCGAGCTCGCTCCTAACTGTAGCTTTTCGCATTGGATACAATTTTATTACCTTACTGTACACGTCTTGAATCACATATATATATTGATATCCGAATTTACCTACGGGCAATGGCCCATAAAGGTCCGAGAAAACTTTCTCACCCAACCTTTCCGCCAACACCGGTATACAAGGACCAACGGTATTGTTAGTACTTGGTTTGACCTTTTGACATATGTAACAACTTCTTATCACCCTACTCATATGAAGAAAATAATATCTGTCCTTCATCAGTGCTAATATTTTATATCTGCCGTAGTGACCTATTTCTTCATGTATGTGTAATATTAGTTCCTCCTGTAATGCCTCCGGAATTACTAACAACCGTACGTTCCGCTTCGGCACGTGAAAATATAACGTATCACCTACTAGCTTGTAATTATCAAATCCTCTCGTTTCCGTATCAACCACCCTACGTCTGATACAACCGCTAATTCGATTTAACCACTCATCTTCGCTTTGTAATCTCGCAATGTCCCGTAATCTCGAAATAACACTTGCGGTATTCGATGCCTGAAACCAGAATATTCCCGGCTGAACATTTATACTGTCATTCATACCTCCAGGTCCCGCTATTTGCATGCTTAGCGTGTCGGCAATTTGATTATCAATCCCTCGCACAAACTCTAGGTCGTAATCGAATTGCTCTAAAAACATAACCCACCTAGTTACGCGTGGCCCCAATAAAGTCCACGACTTAATGAACGTCAAACTTTTATGATCAGTTCTAATAATAACTTTTTCTCCACGCAAATATATCTCAAATCGCTTGTAAGTGTATATAATTGCATACATTTCCTGTTCACTGACAGACCATCTAGTTTGAGCTCCCTTAAATGCCTGCGAACAAAACCCTATAATTCGTTCCTGGCCCAAATCATCTAATTGATAAACATAGCCCCCAATTCCTATAGCGCTGGCGTCGCATTGAACATAATACGTCTTTCCCGCCAATGGCTGACTCAATATTATACTTTCTGAGAATTGTTTTTTTATCTCGTCAAAAGCACTCTGCACGTGCGCACTCCAAACGAACTTGATTGACTTCAGACCGTAATAAATTGTATAAGGGCTGCGTTAACGTTCCAAAATTTTTTATAAACCTCCTAAAGTAATTTATGAACCCCAAAAACGCCCTCAATTGCCTGACAGTTCTGGGTGACGGATATAATTAAAGTGTTTCAATTTTGTCCGGGTCCATCTGCAAACCTTGTGTAGACAAAATATGCCCCAATAACTTGATTTTTTTTTGTGCGAACTCGCATTTTTTTAGTTTGCATGTGAAGCCCACGTCCTTCAATTTACTCAGAACCGTGTCCACTTGAGACAAATGCTGATCGAAGTCACCCTCAGTTAAAATCGCCAAATCGTCAACAAAATTTAAACAATATGACCTAACCTCTGGCCCTAAGATTAAGTCCATCGCCCTCGAAAATGAACCCACACTGGTTTTCAACCCCTGAGGTAAAACGTTGTAAACGTAACTTCTGCCTTGATATACAAAACCCGTGTATCGTTTAGATTCGTCTGATAATGGTATAGAAAAATACGCATCTTTGATATCAATAACCCCTATGTAATTTATCCGGCGGCCCGACTGCAATATCTCACTCAATAAAGGTGTAGTTTCAACTTCCCCAACCATTCCCGTGTTTAATTGTCGCGCATCGAGCAATATACGTTCCTCCCCTGACTTCTTTAGTGCACAAGTCAATGGACTGCTGAAATCCGTAGATTGCCTGCTAATAATACCTATCTGTTCCATTTCTTTCAATCGTTTTGTTACTTTATCGCGATATGCGAACGGTATGGGATAGCTTCGTTTTACGAAAGGCGTTTCATCTCTCATTTTTATCTCATGTATATATTTATTTGTCTGACCTACCCTATCGCTAAACAACTCTGCATGTTTATTTAACACCGACAATAACTTTGTTTTGTGTTCAACAGGTATTGATGAATTATTCACATATTCCTCTATCATATTTCTACTGGTATCTTGGTTCTGTACTCCCACTGTATAACAGCAAGAATCCTGATTAGGACCATTACCTAATGGTATTTCACACATCCGCCCAGCGCTTCGTATAATTAGCCTCTTATTTCCCTCACACATTAAACTGGCTCGCGTCTGTTGTATAAAATCAAACCCTAAAATTAAATCTTAAGGCACCCTTGTTAATACTAGCATTGGAGTATTGATAACGCATTCACCTATTGTTAATGGTAACGTAACTAACTTATCAACCTTTTCCTTACTGACCCCAAACGCACCTGTGATTCTCAAACTTGGGATCAGTATTTCCGTCGGTTTTCCCAATTGCCTGCATACTTCTGACTTCGCTCCCCGAATCAATCAAACTCCTTACAACAATATTCCCAATACGCACATCTATCTCAGGTAATGTCAATGTACTACATAAATCGCGCCCACACTCAGTCGAATCGTCGTCTCTGAATATCGTATGTAAACGCCTGTCATTGCGGCCTATACAATCCAATCTCGATTTTTCATCTAAAGACACGGCATATCCGTGCGCTTTATGCGCTAATAATTGAATAAATTCATTTACACCCACGTTCGAATCCAAATTACACAAATCATACAATCTATGCTTTCTTTCAATTTGATCGGCTGTCCATCCAAAACGTAATAAATATCTGAGCGCGAACGACCCGCGCGAGTCCACTAGTTTTTTGAATTCTGATTTATCGCATTATTCCTGTCACTTGAACCTTGCCCTGCCTCTGTATTTCCTGAACTATCATTACCCCTTTGGGACCCTATTGCCTTGAAACTAGCCTGAGGCTGTCTACCTCTACCGCGAAAATAACCGCGAGCACGCCTCCCAAATTCGTTTCGTGCCTTTGTCAATTTGTCAATTTGTTTATTGCAATAAATTACACGTTAGATGGAGTTGTTACAGTTCGCATCACTTAGGTACAATGTAATTTTACCCTTAAGGTGTAGCAATTAGTATAAAAATAAGTATTTACATGAAAAAATATGTACACAACAACATTCATCCTCATTTAAAGTAAAATAACACGCCTATAATTAATTAATAGTAAAATAGAAAACTGTGGTCATTTGATATTAATTTATAGGTCATAATAATAATGTCAGTCATAATAATTAGGAGATAATTTCAAAATGTCATATACACAATGTCAATTCTTATAATAATTTAATGTCAAAATTACAAAATTCACTTAAGCTGTAAGGACATATAAACACCAAAAGATTTTTAATTCTATAAAAAATTTACGATATTCTAAGACTACTAAGGCTTCTGGTAACTTATTGTAAACCTTTATGGCTACCATTTTTGTTCCCCGAGAGAAAGTAGTAGTTCTACATTGAGGAACTTCTAGTTTTTTATGATTTCTTTCGTTCAGACGATTGCTGACACCAGGTGGTCTTTGAGGGAATTTTTCAGGGTGACGTCTGACCAATTTACACAACTCAATTATATATAACCCTGTTATAGTGTGTAGCTTAAGTTTTTTAAAAGAATCCCTGCACGAATCTCTGTTACTACCAACGTTATCCAAAATACGGACGCATCTCTTTTGTAGGACGAAAATTTTATTTACGTCTACACTATTTTCCCACATTGCTAGTCCATAGAGGGTTCTAGATTGGAAGAAGGCGAAGTATGCCTGCAAGGCGGCTTTTTTTGTAGCTATTTTGTAAAGCGATCGTAATGCGTAGCAGAAGCTACTGAGTTTGTTCTCTAGGATCTCAATGTGTTTTTTCCAGTTTAGGTTTTCGTCGGTATATATTCCTAGGAACCTGTCATTTGGAACTAATTCAATATTTTTTTGGTCTAGCTTTAAGTTTATAGGTTTAGTGTTGTAATTTCTGAAATGAATCAACTGTGTTTTGTTAGCATTTGTGGTAAGGTTAAGTGTCTTAAACCAGTTCACGATTTTGGTGACTGATTCTGAAATCACATTCGAAAGGTTTTCATTTTGGTCTCTTAGAATTAAAAAAAAACAGATACATCGTCAGCAAACATAACAACTTTATTGTTTACGATTTTAGGTAGGTGGTTTACATACAAGAGAAAAAGTATAGGGCCTAGTATGCTACCCTGTGGCACTCCTTTGCCTATGTTTAATGTCTCAGATTCAATATTCAACATGGTTTTGGATTTATCCAAGATAGGCAAAACCACGCTTTGCTGTCTACTTTCCAGGTACGATCTGAACCATTTATTTGTTTCTCCCCTGATTCCATACCTATCCATTATATCAAGTAGGATGTTATGATGTCGAAGGCCTTTGACAGATCTAGTAAGACAGATATAACATTTTCCTTACCATCCAAACTTTCTGCCACAAAGTCACACATATCAAAAATTTCATCTGCTGTGGAGACACCCTCCCTAAAACCAAATTGCTCAGGTGATAAGATATTATTCAATGACAGGAAAGCTCCGAATCTGTGTCCCATTACCTTTTCAAATATTTTTGATGGTGTCAGAAGGAGAGATATGGGCCTACAGTTGTTAATGTCTAACTTATCGCCTTTTTTGTGGATCGGTCTAACTTGGGCCTTTTTGAGCCTTTGGGGAAAGACACCTTCACTTAAGGATTTGTTTATGATAAATTGTAGTGGCTTTGCTACGGTTTCAAAGAAAATTTTTATTACACAGGCTGGTATATGGTCATATCCACAAGACATTTTGTTTTTAAGCGAACAGATAGTCTTTGTCAACTCATCCATGGACAGTGGTCTGACAAACATCGATTCTCGCGTAAATTGTGGTAATTCACAGCTTTCAGCAACAGTACAATGTTGCGGTGGAACACTAACAGTATTCGTAAAGAAAATATTGAAAAGATCAGGCGCATCATAATCGGATTTAGTGGTGTTATCACCATCTGAGAGTCCAGTGAAACCATTTATTTCCACCGATCTATTTCCTTTTACACTTTTGTTCACTAGTTGCCATGTAGTTTTGATTATGTCATTAGACTTTATTATCTTTTTCTCATGATAGATTTTTTTTGCTATTGATACAACCCTGTTTAATATTAAACAATACAGCCTATATTGATTTATCAGAGCTTCATCTTTATTTTTAGTTTTTTTCATCCTGATAAACAATTCCCTTTTTGTTTTGCAGGACTTTTTGATTCCCTGTGAGACCCAACCAGTATCAGTTTTGTTGTCAACATTATTTTTGACGCGAATGAGGGGGCAATTTACCTCAAAAGCACTTAAGAGGACATCGTGAAAGCAGTCAAATGCTGCATCGCAGTTTGACTGTTTATATACATCCTCCCACGACTCGTTAGCCAGCTGGCTTTTTAAGTTCAGGAGATTATCGTTTTTCATATTTCTGTCCACGGTGAAGTACACCGATTTTACTTTCATTGGAACACTTATAGTAGCACATTGTAACGTGTGATCAGACAAGCCGACTTCAATAACATTTGCGTCATGCAGGGGCATATTTGATATAATGTTATCGATACACGTGCTACTGTGCTGCGTAATGCGAGTTGGCTCGTATATATATCTTGTCATATTAAAGGACTCCAATAGGCAAATGAATTCTTTAGATTCCGGATCATTAATCATTAAGTTGATGTTGAAGTCTCCACAGATTATAACCTTTCGCTCTTTGTGTTTTTGTATAATGTTTAGAATGGTGTCCATGTTTTCTATGAAATTATCGTTTCTGTCCTTCTTTGGTCTGTAAATGCAAAGAACCAAGGTACCGGCTAATTCAATACCACATACTTCTAGAATATATGGTATCGACATCTCCTGAATTTTTGGTACGTCTTTACATACTAAGTTGTTCCTAACAAAAACAGCTGAACCCCCCTTAGAAGTTCTTTTATTGCGGCAGTAGCTAGCCGCCAGTTTGAAAACAGAAATATTAACTATTTGTAGATCTTCTATTATTCTATGGTGTTCTGTGATGCAGAGTATTTGAATGTTTTTTCCTTCCAAGCTATTTAACCAAATTTCGAGTAGTGATACCTTTTTGTCATTTAAACTTTGAATGTTTATGTGTGCTATCATACTTGCGCTTCTATTATCTTGTCTTACTATCCTACTTGTGGGAGCTTTTGATCTATGCGGAAAACCTGGTTTATTCCTTCAATGTAGATTTCCCTTTGTTTTTCTACCTGTACACGGAACATGTGAGGTATTGTGCCCCTGTTTGGGCTTGCGGATCGTTTATTCCCTACTTTTGTGGTCAACGAAATGTTCGATTGATTTTTATATTCCGCATGTTGTTTATTCGGACCGTTTGTATTTTTGTCAAGAGAATATTGTTTTTGTCTTTCTGTCTGCCTGCGGAATATATAAGGTATTGTGCCTCTTTTTAGATTTGGAGATTCTACTTTTGTGGTTGACGTGGCTGTTGGTTTGATTTTACATACGACAAGTTGTTTATATTTTTGATTCTCGAATAGGTACGGAATTGTTCCCTTTTTATAACTATTCCTTTGAGTACTATTATTTTGAGTTTTTTTTAGAGCAGCGCTTTTTACCCGACTGCCTTCAGAAGGGAGGGTTATGTTTTTTATATAAAGATTTTCATAATCTTCACTATCAATGTCAAGATTTAATTTTCTGCAGATATCGTATTGATTTTCTGCGTTTGCATCTATGAATTTTGTTGTATTGAAGTGATTACACAAGAGTTTTATGTAGTGATTTTGCATGTCCGCATTTAGGAATTCATTGTTTGCAACTTTAACCACGTATACTCTTAGCTCTCGAAGTTTATACAATGCGTTGCACAATCCAAAGACAAAATCATAGGGTTTTTTGTCATTTGATCCTAAAAGTAATACAACTACGTCATTTCTATTTGAATCTTTTAGCAAGCTATCACAACTTTTAAGGATATACATTGACTCTGCTTGAGGCTTGCTTAATGCACTGACATCATACTTATTGTTCCAATTATTTTTTCTTATATCAAGTAGTTTTTGTGCCAGTCCTACACTATTTTGATCCCCTAGTATATGAATTTTCGGTTTCTTATTTGTTATTTCTTCCAAACTGTTTTCAATATCATGTTTCCTAGCTTGTTTATATGAAGTTGAACTCTTGTCTTCTTCCTTTGTAGTTTTGATGAGAATTTGACTCCGTTTTATTAACATCTCAATTTTTTCGTTCATATCGTCCATTTGTTTTTTGAGATTTTTGTTTTCGCTGCCGAGGACTTCAATTTCATTGAGACTGCTTCGTTTTGTGTCGTCAGCAATAGTTGAACTGGTATCAAAATTGTTCTCAGCTACATTAGAATTAGAACGTATTTTATCTCCAGCATTTGCTTCGTTAGCATCTCCAGTCTTAGAATATTGTTCAAAATGTTTATTCATTTCCTCCAATCTTGTTGAACTTAATATATTTGGTTTCAAGTGTGGTTCTTCGGTGTCTTCTATTATTTCGTTTGCATTTGACTTTTCGTTGGTATATATGTGATTTATAGTCCTACCGGAATTTTCTAGATGCTGGTTCTCTGGAGTGACAACCGCATTTAACAGTTTTGATTGGCCGGTTTTCGGTGTACTAGATGCGGTTTTGGACTCTTTCTCTGTCGTTGTAGTAGATTCTATGTCTGTCGTGGGCTCCAGACTTACATCGGTCTTCTCCTTTTCGAAATCTTTGTCTGTATTTACGTTGACCGTGCTCAGTGTAGGGACTATTTTGTCATTTAGTTTTATATTGTTTCTCCTGTATCGAACTATGTTTGTCTGGTTTTGTGTTGCCATTAGCATCTTCGGCTTTTTTCTTTTTCTGAGGTTCTTTGGTGTCATTGATAATTCGGAATTATTTAGGGCTTTATATGTTTCAACGAGCTTGCGGAATTTATCAAGTTCGATTTTGAGCGAATGATTTTGTAGGTTTAAATTCTCAATTTCTTGGTTAGCTGAGTCTAGTTTTAGTTTCCAGACCTCTTCACTACTTCTAGCATTCACTTCCAATTCACCTATGCTCAGGGACGTATTCGGTAAGCTAAACCGAGTATCGTCAAAGACAGGCGATAGCGATACATCCTCGACTGAGTTCAATTGATATTTTGTTCTGATAGTAATTCTGTCTGGACTGGTGTCCATTTTTAATTAGAGCAAAGTTTTGCAATCAACACTCTGTACACTAAATGAGTTGGCCTTTTAGTTTTATGAGCGCATCCATTTGTGTCGTCAATGTACGTTTCGGAACATCATCGGTCTTTAGTAATGCTGATGAAAGACCCAATTTACTCAAGCTGAACGCAGCCGTTCCGTGTTATTGTGAGAGAAAAAAAAAACTGTCAAGCCAGGTTGTCAATTTGTCGGCTGGACATTGGCCAATCAGCTGATCCAAGTTTGCTAGTTGTTTATCAATTTCTGTGTTGTTTCCGTTGGATTTTGTATTTTAAACCATGTTGCAGCTATATATTACATATGTCTATATAGTATGTAGAAATTATTTTGGTGAATTCAAGCGATTTGAGGCTTCTGTGTCGGATTATGATTGAACGTACTCACGGGTTGAGATTGAGGTTAGTTTTCGTATATCTTTTTCACAATAATTTCACTTTAAGAGCAATTTCTGCTATTAAAATCGTAGGATATCTTTGTTTACTTCTTATTACGGCCAGTGTTGCTAGCCCTAACTAACTTTGTTCCCGCGTTATAATTATTCCTGCGACTCACCGCGTTATATCGCATCGTATTTACTCGCAAAGCACGATATTGCCCTCGCATGTAGCTATTCCGCCTTACGTCGTTCATACTCATTGTCTCCGAACTCTGCAACGCACTTTATCCCCCATCGACATTCCATTCTAAATGCCGAAGGAACTCGACCGCATCTCGTATAGTCATTGGTTCCTTTCTAGCAAAAAACGCTACCTGAATATCGCGCGGCAACTTTCTGAAAATCGTGTTGATCTTCTCCGTATCAGTAAACGGTATCGTAAGCTCATATATGCTGTTCAATTGAGAGTCAAAGAATTCTTCCATACTTTGACCTTTCTTGGAATCGAACTTCGCGGTTAGGAATCTTTGTTTAATTAATTCCTGTTCATTATCACCCCAGAATACCTCTCTGAAATCTTTTTCAAAATCCGAATAAGTTCGCCACCAGTGTCTGTATATGCTCATTCGAACTTTTGCAATTCCTACCAAACTATCCGTTGCCCATATCAAAGCCCTCGAAGTATCTCCCGATACTTTAATATAAGCCTTTAAATCTCTTAAGAAAATCATCGGATTTTCCGAACTCCGCCCATCGAATGTTGGCAACTTCTGTGTCATTTTCACTATGCATGATTGACGTTTTTCTACCGATTGTTCAAATGTCTCTAGTTCCTGTCTGTCAGTCTGTCTGTCCGAAGTTCTACTAGCATTGCTCGTACTCGAACCCCGCTCCAAACTGTCAAATCTGCTCACTATTTCAGATAACAAATGAGTCACCTGTCCTGACGCCATCTCATTATTTAAAACACTTGTCTGCAAAAGTGAGTCGTCTTGTACAACCCGACTAACGTTTTTCCTAAGCCAGCCCATTTCCTGAACACTAAACCGTCGTAGCTCGTCCGAAAAATTGTGAAAACAATGCCCCCTTTTTTTTGTTGTTGCTTATTTCTTACTTACAAACTGAACTGTTTAAAATCGTTTCTACGTTGTGTTATTTTTAAAAGTAACGCGTTAGACCTTGATTCTTTTAGAATATCTAGGTATCAGAATATCTAGAATATCCTTCGGTCTCGGCACCAGTAAAAGTCTGTAACGGCATTAAAGGCTAAGGTCGAGCCACCGCTATCAGTAGCTATGATCGTCTATTCTATCTACCCCAAAAAGAGATGTCCCGATTCAGCTGTAAAAATTGTAAGTTAAGAATGATAAGTCTGAATTTCTCGTTCGTTGAGAAGTTCGTTAGGCGTACAATAGTCGAACGGAAGATTGTTTCAGGAAGTTAGAGTTTCAAATTAGACAGAGAAAGCAAATATGCCCGCAGCCGGTATTTCGCATCAGTTAGCGGTGTATTGCGCCAGATCGATCGTTGTTGTATTTTGTGTGATGGGACCATTTATTTTTTTTGTATATATGGGCGCTTGGAACTTCTTTTAGTGGTCGACCACAATTTATAATATTTGTTTGGGATATCGTATAGATATCCGTCGTAGTTTTACGACGTGAGTACTCAATGATATTTCATATGCTCGCTAGTAGCGGCTTGTGGTGGTTCCAATTATATAATTAGTTCACGGCAATAACGATCCGAATAGACCGGTTTACACAATTGTGATTTGATTTTCCGAAATGGGTTTGAACTAGCGGTTACCTCAAAAGGTCCGTAACGTTTTGAAACCTTCAACTCTGCGCAATTTGAGCTGGATGTTATCGAAACGTTGTCATTAGCGCTTTTGGAGATCTAACCCACACCATAGCGAAGTGCATAATTCGGTAAATACCGATCTATGAATTTCACTGACCTCAGCACGTCCTCGGCCGAGCCGAATCATTAATATTTGACTCAGCCTACACAATAAACCTCCAGCGAAATTTACATTTAATTTAAAGATGCAACTTGAATCCAAACCGATCCAAGGAAAAGCAAAACAATCTACCTGATCCTAAACAATGAATTTTAGACTGTAATTTGATCTCTTCGCGCGTCCCCGACAACACTCAAATGTCAAAATCTCAACAGGATAGGTTATCTGTGTTGACACCGGTTAAACTTTGTTCTGAATTTGTTATTTCCATCCGCGGAACCTCATCGATCAAACAGTCTCCCTATGCCCTGCCAACCTAGGTTTAGCCGCAACTAAACTCCTGTCTAGCCTAGTCTAAAATCCTAGTGTTATACCACGTCCATTATCGACACCACTCGAAAATGGTTGACTTTGATTTGAATGTGCTTATATGTTTAATGACTGTGTGTGTGGGAATTCAAAACTTGCTACTCGAAAGGAATGAGGAGAGGATTAGCCCGCGAATATCCTAAGAGCCAATCCAGGAACCCTATGGTGAAGGAAGAAGGAATTTAGGGTCGCTCCAAGCCCAGACTCAGACTCAGATCAATTACCTACAAGTTCTTATCTAACGACCCAAGGATAGTTTTGGAATTTGGGGTAGGTTGATTTAAAGGATAGGAACCGAGGTATATCTCGGCGCTTCAGACACTCACGAAAATCCACTGTAACACGCAATCACAATTCGTCCAGTTCAGACGCGTAAAACGGCAGACCGAAACTGTTTAGAATTCCTGAAAGACGAATGTCACAGCAGCTTGACGCAGAGACTGAATGCTCTCCCCTCCCACGCTCTTGTATTAATAGACCCCACATGTCTGGAAAAAATGGCGTCCTTTGCGAACACGCGCTGCCCAAGCGAAAGCTTCTTATCACTAACTACACAGGGTCTAATTTCAATCAAACATGCCATGCAGATCCGCCGTTCTACAAATTGTGTGTACGCATAGTTTCTAATCAACCATTGGCTATCACTCAAATCATTTGGTATTGCCGATACACAGAATTTGTCGATCGCTGGCTATAAAAAGCGGTTTTGATTAATTTAAGCCTTCCCGACCGCTAGCGTCTAGGACAAAGATCACTAGAATGATATTCAAACCCGTGATGTCAAACTCGCCACATCGTACCAAACAAACGCAATTGTATATTTGCAGTCAACATATTAGCTTTCTCCGTATCGTTCCATAATAACCTTCCATTATTTAGTTATTCATAATTTATTCAGCGCGCAGCCAAATCGGCTCTGATCCCTACACATTTCGCAGGAATGCGCCAAAAAAACCTGACCTGACCTCTGTTCCTGGAACCAACCCAAACGTTATATGAACCGACTCTTGTATTCAATGTGTGTAACTAAACAGCGCGGCGATGGGCTGGCCCTCTGTCACGCAAAATGAAGTATCAAATGTACTGACTCTCGTGTACCATTACAGCAGGTTAGGTTGATAGGAATATCATCATTAGCTTATTTCACGAGTATTGATTTTTGGTTCTGATTTTTAGTTTAATATTTTTCACACTTCGTCTTGAATTTATTGGGTTAATTAAAATAAGTAGTTGGCTAAGTTGTCGGGATCTCTCTCGATATTTTTTTACTTTTTTTTAATATTTTGGAAAACGAAAAACATTCGCCAAAAGTTAAGCTTATGTGGCGCTTAGTAGAGTACGATCTGTAGACGGCGTAGTAATTACCGATCTAGATCAAAGAAAACTTTTTAACAGCCCACATAACAGCATAGTGTTGGAAGAATTAGAGCGATTGAGACAAACTATACGTCGCCGGTCGCAAATCGAGGACACAGAAGAAAGGCCCTAAAGTAGCCATCGTCTTTTGCTCTCTTTCCAACATAAATAATTGGTTCACTGAGGGGGAGGCCCCATTTGTCCTCGACTTTTTCCAAATATTTGACAGTAACATGCCATTGTCAAAATTATGGAAAATGGACGATGCGACGCAACGCAGCGCACAAGTGAGGCCTCACTGTAATGTTATCAAGAAAGTTCTATCGAGTTTCTTTAATATTTAATAGCTAATATAAACTATATCACTGCAGTGCCCCCTAGAAGAAAATTCTATCGAGTTTCTTTAATATTTAGTAGCTGATATAAACAATATCACTGCAGTGCCCCCTTGTGAGTTTCTACCGTAACAAATATTTATGAACCCTCACAAATCAACCACAAACCCATTACTAAAAAGAAAACGCATCAAAATCAAACGAATAATTTTAGTTTTACACAAACAAATGTTTACCGCAGCGTCCCCTGGTGAGTTATCACCGTAACACCTATCTAAGAACATGCAGCAATCAAACCAGTACTCATCACTGAAAACGGCATCAAAATCGGACTAGTAGTTTTTGAGAAAAATGGCAACATTGGTTTGCACAAACATCCTCTCACCCCAAACGCATATACCATCTCCGTTCCGTCGTGGGTAAAAACTTCAAGGAAAATAAGTGTTTTATTTTTATTATTATTTCAACACACTTTAATTTTGTATATATCGAATTTACGTTTAACTCGTTGTTACTCAGTTGCTAATATTTACCCAGTAGAAGACACTGGTTTGTCAGTGGAAGACACTGGTTTGCCAGTGGAAGACACTGGTTTGCCAGTGGAAGACACTGGTTTGCCAGTGAAAGACACTGGTTTGCCAGTGGAAGACACTGGTTTGTAAGTGTTAACAAGGTTTCCACAGTAACCGTAACTGAGACGTTTCGGTTGAGGACGCCCCGTGGAAGACACTGGCTTGTCCTATAAGTGAAAAAAATATATAAATTAATAATAATTTAATTACTTTACTGCATCACAACCTGCCACCCACTCCTTTCCATCCTGAAGGTGTAGATCCGAACCTCCTTAATTGATAAGCATACAAAATATATTTTCTCGCTACTTTAAATTTACGCTAAATATCACCCTTACTAAAAACTATCATATATAGCTAATGCGATGAACTAGCCCTCATTCAAAATTGATTTTTCAGTAACTGTCTTTGCTACTACGTATGGGAAAAATATATAAAAAAATCACGTTATTAGTTATTTTTAAAAGTCGCTTAAAAGAACACCATCTTTCTCTTCCATAATGGATGTATATAAGTGTGTTAGATTGATGTGTATTTTGTAGTATAATTTTATCTTGTATATAAGTGTGTTAGATTGATGTGTATTTTGTAGTATAATTTTATCTTGTCTTGATATTTTTTATTATTTAAATAGTTAACGTTGTGCATATAGGTCTACCTGTTCTTTAATGTATCCTGTCCACTGTCCTGTAATCTATCAAAACAATTGTATAACCTTTTCCCCACCATCCTTTTTATCCTTTTTTGAATCGTCCGAACTGGCCAATCCTGTGATGTCTGCTGATACCCTGCAATTAAAAATTTGTGTAGTTATGAGCCATTTTTATGTCAATCTGAGCCACTTTTTATGTGAATTGACGACCCGAATGGCCGAGTCGGCAGTGACGCTGCCTACGAAGCCAAGGGTCCCGGGTTCGAGTCCTGGTTGGGCCAAATATTTGTTTGATGAGAACGGATGTTTGTTCCCTAGTCATGGTTGTTTATCTATCCAAGCATAATATTTATCTATATCAGTATGTTTATCGTTGTCTAGTAGCCAAGATACAGCGAATCCTAGTTTGGGGCTAGATCAATATCTGTAAATAGTGTCCAAGGTATTATTATTATATTCGTCAAAAAACTTGGCGGGCGGGCCAATCAACACCGCAATGTCGTGGTGTGAGTTTACACCGAACCGCGACGTACATGCGACCAGCACAACGACGCCCCCTATCGTACCGAATGAGCGGCGGTAACGGCGTAGTGAGGCGCGTTAGTCTCACTCAACTGTGTCTATACGCGGCCGTCATCGTCATCTGCTTCTCCCATACCTACCAACCAATACCACAAGACCACAACATATCTTCCAGTAGGTAGATTTATCTCCGGCGGATGCTGCTTCCATACTATTAAATAGTGTTGTAGTGATGAGGCACTATTGTTAAGGCAATTAACCCTCTCAATAGCCAAAAAAAGGGCTACAAAAAGCCAAATTGTCATGGCGGCCAGCCACATTACCGTTATTTTTTTTTTTCATTTATTCGTCAGTCGACCAATCAAGTGTGAGGTACCAGATAGAAGGTATGTTTATCCTCTTGTAACAGTTATCTTAGTAATGTCACTTGCATGGGTTGGGTACCTTATACATTAAGCAGTTATCATATTGTTATTATTTACAAGTTATTTAATTGTACTTTATTTAATTGCACTTGATTTATAAATGCATAATTATTAAAGGGACATTTGTTAGGATATTCACCAAACAAATGACTCATGGCAGTGACAGCTGTCGGGCATAAATATGGCCGCCATTCAATCCAAGCGCGCAGTCTTGTTCAGAGCGTTGTCGAGGTTAGATCCTAAGTGGAAACTCAGTCCGATTATTGTTGAAATAACATAATAATAATAACCAAAGTTAAACAAGTGTTTTACTGGTGAAGCGATCCCACTGAAGGCTACAACCTTCAGAAGCGGGACAAACGCGCCCACACATTTAAATGGTATGTTATTATTATTTTTTTACTTTATGCTGTGTATTCGTGATTTAATCTGAAATATTCTTAGCAATCCTATTAAATCAATTAGATATGATTGTGGTATGTTGTTATGAAACATTTTACGAAGCCAAAATTAATAATATTTCTGATGTCAAGTGACTATCATAAATAATAAAAACCGGTCAAGTGCGAGTCTAAATCGCGCACGAAGGGTTCCGTACCACCGTTCAATGGAAGCGATGGTGTGGAGTGAATAGTTTGGATTTTACACAGCAAAATATTGTTTACAAAGTTATTGGTGCGGTTACTTTCACACTCCATGTACGTAACCAGGTGCATCTATAAGTTTGTATGTGGTATTGTTGTATGGGAGCCCCCTTATATATTTATTTTATCCTGTATTTTAGTATTTGTTGTTAAAGCGGCAACAGAAATACATAATCTGTGAAAATTTCAACTCTCTAGCTAGCTAGGTTCTTGAGATACAGCCTGGTGACAGACGGACGGACGGACAGCGAAGTCTTAGTAATAGGGTTCCGTTCTTACCCGTTGGGTACGGAACCCTAAAAACCAATTGAGTATCCAGTAATATGGGATTTTGATGACTTATGTCACCTGAATAATAGGATCAGTCGGTGGAATATACTACGATATAAGCTGTTTAGCTAATTGCTGAGGACTGCAGATTCCAATTGGCAGAGAGATGCCTCTCATCAACTATGAGACGGCACTAGTCAACACCGGGAGCGCGTCATCACGCTGCTGCATCTAGCTCAATTATACGAAACTATTCTACGAGTTCTTCGAGGCTTGTCGTCGCCGTGTGCTGCGACGACGTCGTACAGCGCCACGACCAGTGGTGTGTTGTGGGACTGCACTACGAAAATTGTTTTTAAGTAACTCATTAATTATTTATTTAAATTTTATTGGTCATATATTGTACATGGAGGTAATAATGTATCATTGAATTTAATTTTACAATTAGTATATAAAAAAAAAGTAATTTAGTTTGTATGAGCATGTCTACAGCTTTGTGTCCCCACTGCCCCGATTCATCGAGGCTATATGTGGTTCCCCGTGGTTTGAGTGTGCATATTAGCCGCATTCATGGAAGTAGTCAGACGCGCTTCGCGCGGTTGCTAGTTCAGGTTGCCCCGAGTGCGTTCCCTGGGGTGGTGGCGTCCACACCTTCTTTGGACCAGTTATAAATTCTGAGGAGGAATGTTAGGGTGTTTAAACACATTCCGAAGGGTGCTAGGTGCATCCCTGCGTCTAAATTGTCACAGGTTATTGAACGCTGCATACAGTCTAATGACCTTTTGGATTGGTATAGTTTGTTGACCTTTTCTTACACTGCGCTCAGGGTTCCCTCATCGGAGGACCGTAGCCGTTCACTCACCGCGAAAGTGAAGGAAAATGTTGCAAATGAAGCTCCGAGTGACTCACTTGCATCAGTTTGCGCCACGATGGGGGTTCCCTTGGGTCAGAGGTCGTTTTATAGATTAGTAGAATCGAAGGTGCACGATGGTGATCTGAGTGGAGCGGTTCGGGTGTTATTGTCGGACTGTTCCATCGCACCTGATAATGACGAGACTCTGAAATCCTTAAGAGAAAAGCATCCTTGTCCTCACCAACCTTTGAACTTTCCTCCTGAACCTGATCTTTCTTCGGTGTGTCTATCTGTGGAGGTGGGTGACGTTGCGCAGACAATTGCCTCTTTTAAGAACGGCTCGTTTGGTGGGTTGGATGGTTTGCGCCCTGAGCACCTTAAGGAATTAACGTCTGTAGGGGCTGGTGATGGTGGGGTTGCACTGTTGAGTTCTCTATGTAACTTGACAAACTACATGTTGAAGGGCGTGATTAATAGGGAGGTGTGCCCTTATATCTATGGAGCCTCTCTTTGTGCTTTGGAGAAGAAGGATGGGGGCATTCGGCCAATTGCTGTGGGCAGCGTGATTCGGCGTTTGGTGTCAAAGATGTGCTGTCGTGCGGTGAGAGGTGATCAAGCATCGCAGTTGCAGCCTGAGCAGTTAGGAGTCGGAGTAGCTCTGGGGTGTGAGGCTGCCATTCATGCTACTCGTTCATATGTGATGAGCAGGGTTGCCTCACATGAAATCGTTGTTAAGGTGGACGTTAAGAACGCCTTTATTACTGTTGAGCGGGACGTCGTCTTAAGTAGGGTGAAGTCTTGTTGTCCAAATTTGTACCCATACCTGCCCCAGTGTTACAGTGCTACTAGTAACTTGTTTTTCGGTGGGAGCCTGGTGCAGTCAAAAGTAGGGGTTCAGCAGGGTGATCCCTTGGGTCCTTTTCTCTTCAGTATGGCAATCCAAGAAGTTGCGGCTTCTTTGCGTTCACCTTTAAACGTGTGGTATTTAGATGATGGCACAATCGGTGGCAGTCCAGAGGTGGTTCTGGAGGATCTTAGAAGACTGATACTGGGGTTCGGCAAATTAGGGCTTAAGTTGAATACCCAGAAGTGTGAAGTATTTTCTTGTTCAGGACAATTACCTCAAGAGGTGAGCGACGAAATCCAATCAGTCGTTCCCGGAATCATTCTTAGGAATAAGGTGGATTTCACACTTCTGGGTGCTCCTATTTTCCCGGAGGGCATTCCCGGAGTATTGCAATCAAAAATTGATATCCTTAAGGCGTCGAAACCACATTTAAAGCAGCTTTCCGCCCATGTTGCCTTGACGATTTTAAAAAGTTGTCTTTCTTCACCAAGGCTAACTTATTCCATACGGACTGCCCCGATTTGGTTGCACAGGGAGATAACTTCTAGATACGATGCAGTTTTGAAGGATTTGTTGGAGTGCATCATCAACGTAGAGATGTCCTCGTCTCAGTGGGTGCAAGCCACGCTGCCCATCAGGTACGGGGGTTTTGGTGTTCGACGCTTGCAGGACACCGAGCTCCCTGGCTTTCTGGCTTCTTCGCATGGTGTTGTGGACCTCGTTACTCACATCTTGGGTATACATGGTGACGGGTACCGCATTCCTTTTGCGGGGGAGGCGGAGAGCTTATGGCGTGCCCGGTGTCCTAGAAGCGACCTGCCGGAAAGGCTATGTAGTCAGCGCTCCTGGGATGAGGTCCTGTGCGAAGTCATTCGTGATGATCTCCTCGCTCATAGTTCGGGGCCGGAATTGGAGCGCCTGCGTGCCGTTTGTCAGTCCGACTCGGGGTTGTGGCTGCACGCAATGCCTTCTCCCCAGCTGGGAACTTTCCTGGACGACGACACTTTGCGCGTGGCAGTCGCTTTGCGTTTGGGCTGCACTATCTGCCAGCCGCATCGATGCGTTTGTGGGGCATGGGTCAATGAGTTGGGTCGCCATGGCCTACATTGTACCAGGAGCGTTGGCAGGTTTTCGCGGCACCACGCAATAAACGACATCGTTCGTAGGGCTTTGGTATCGGCCAACGTTCCTAGTGTGTTGGAGCCGCCAGGTTTGTGCCGGTCGGATGGGAAGAGTCCGGACGGCTTGACCCTGGTACCATGGGAGAGAGGACGTTCCCTGCTATGGGATGCGACCTGCGTCTGCACCTTTGCAGCCTCCCATGTCGGGTCAACGGCGGCCCGCGCTGGTGCAGCCGCCGAGTCTGCCGCAAGACAGAAGTGCCTTAAGTATGCCGCACTCACGGGAAGCTACATCTTTGTGCCTCTTGCGCTCGAGACGACTGGGGTTTGGGGACACAAGGGAAAATATTTATTAAGGATCTGGGGCGCCGTCTAAGGGATAGAGGATTTGACAACCGCTCTGGGGCATTTCTGATGCAAAGGATCTCCCTGGCGGTGCAGCGGGGAAATGCTGCAAGCGTCATGGGAACCTTAGCCTCGGCAATGTCCCGGGGTGGTTTATTCGCGTAGTTGTTTCTTTTAGTGTTTCTATTTTATTTTTAATTCATATATTTTGGTTACTTTCATTGTTAATAAAAAATAAAATACATTTTTATATGGGTTATGTCTGACAATCAAAATCCAAAATAATCTTAGCAATCCTATCTTATTATTAGAAAGTAATCCAGGTATGCTATTAGTGAGTATTTTACAAAGCTGGAATCAAAAACATTTCTGGTGCCAAGTGCGTAAATAATAATTATGTAAACTAAAGGTGCAGTGAGTGTCCAAGTCAGAAATAATCTTGCTAATCCTATTGTAATTGAAATAGCGTTGGTATTACTCTATGAATTATCTATGCTATTAGCTATATTCTATATTCTATGCTTGTTAGCTTATTAGCCATAATTAATATTATTTTCCTGTCACGGCAAAAAAGAATCCTTAATAATCTTAGCAATCCTAACATATTACTCAATTATTATTCTGGTACTACCTTACTGTGTATTAGACGCAACTCAAAACTGTTTTATTTTTTATCTAAGACAACATATTACGGATTATTACGATTTCATTTTGCTAATGGTATGTGTTAAAAGAAAAACATTTTGTAATGATTATAACACGAAATTATACTCGTGAAAACTTCCGGAATAACAATTGATTTTAATCTTTTATCCCGAATCGTGTCTTTTTATACTGGTACAGCCCTGTTGGCTTAAGTAGACGCAAAGAGAAGTGTTTTCTTTTGTGTTAAGACAATCCTAACCATAACGTGTTTTATTTCCGAGGTTGATCTGATGGAGCGTGATGGGGACAGCAGTGAGCGGTGCAGTAGAAGCCGCAGCAAGAGCATCATCTGCTCAATGGGACGCGGGCCACGTCGCTTGCGCACTCCGGAGCGCCATGCAACCAGACGAAGCCGAATCGACGAGGAGAACCTGCAAGATCGTCGAACGAGTGCAGGCAGTCGCAGCCCTTTACGTGAACTTGATCGGTTTGGTGATGGTGAGGTACCACTAACCATGGAGAAACCGAGATCCAGCCGCAGCTACCACAAAGAGGCCACAAACCATACCCGTGCACATAGTCGAAGTCGCAGCAGGAGCCGCCTTAGAAGGATACGTGAGAAGGAAGAAGAATACGAAACCCAGCGACAGCGATTAGCAGTTTTAGAGAGCCAGTTGGCAAGAGAGAAGAAACGTCGCCACGAGAATGAGGATGCACCAAAGCAAGGAAACAGTGAGCCGCATGATAACTCAATGTACGATCCAACATCCAAATTCTTTGACCAGTTTTTAAAGCTAATACAGAACAAATCCAGTGAACGTGAAACTTTCCCATCTCACATGAATAACGTTATCCCCGAATTTGATCACTTTTTAAAAAAACAAACTATTGACACGTGGCTTAACAAAGTAGATGAGTGCGCGGATATTTACCAACGGTCGGACAAACAGATCATCCATTATACCCCGCCCAAATTGACCGGTCATGCGAAACTATGGTATCAGGGACTTCCATCCCTGAAACGATCGTGGCTTGAATGGAAACAGTTACTGAAAGATTCATTTCCGTCCACTGAAAATTATGCAGACTTATTAACAACAATGCTTAGGAAGCGGAGCCGCTTTGGTGAATCGTTGGAAATATATTATTACGCAAAGATTAACTTGTTATACCGCTGCAAAATTTTTGGTCCAAATGCCGTAGATTGTGTGTTACATGGAGTAGATGATAGGGAAGTCAGAGTAGGTGCGCAGGCAGCAAAATTCCAAAAACCAGAACAAGTTCTAGAGTTCTTCAAAACCGATCATGACAATAGTGACGGGAAGGATAGGCGTTATCCTAACCCACCTCTCCGACCTATTTTCCTAGCACATCAAAATCAGGTTCAGAAGCTCAGGCAAACATAGTTTGTTTTAATTGCAACAAAAGGGTCATCCGAGTTTTAAATGTCCAAAACCACTGATTAAATGTAGCCCCTGTAGTCTAATGGGCCATACCGAGTCTGACTGTCGCAGAAAGAAAATTTCCAATACAGTTACAAAGGAAAAAGCTGTGCTAAAGGTATTATTGCATGGCAACGATGATTCCACTCAATCTAGACCAATCACTAATGTAAAGCATATAAGCGACATACTAACTTCAAGTAATACGACCAACAAGTACAAATTACCAATACAGATTAATAACCAAACCATTTTGAGTCTGATTGATTTGGGAAGCGAAGCAACATTAATTCGTCACTCTGATGCTTTGAATCTGGGTCTAAAGTGGTGGTTGATGGCCCGTTACTACGCGGGTTGGGTAATGTGCCATATCTTCCGAAAGGGAAATTGCACGCAATGATAGAGGTGCAAAATGTAACGGAAAGGGATGTAGAGATTCTTGTAGTAGACGATTAGTTAATTAACTACCCTGTCGTACTTGGCCACAGTTTCACCGAGCGCCCTAACTTGTGTATAACTAAAACCGAGACTGAACTAATATTTCAAAAAAAGAAAGACCAAGGATTAAAAGTTCATCTGATTTCTTCTCGCGATACTGGATTAGGTGTAGGAGAGTTTGATAATAGCAGTATTTACGTACCTGGTACTGTCAGAGGTTTGCCAAACAGCGAATATTATCTAATACCTTGCGAATATCTGGTTTCTAACGGCGAATGTAATATACTAGTACGAAGTTTAGGATCCGAGTCCGTGACCTTGCCAAAGGATATGGTGGTTATACGTGCATGTGTCGTAGATGATGGGTTAAAAGTAAACATTGTGATGGAAAACGATAAATGCACGACGGTCCCCTTAAGTTGCGGTGATCAACTATCAATAGAGTCTAAACAAAGGCTGGAAGATCTATTAGGTAGCTTCAAAAAATGTTTTTCAAGCGGAATGAATGACTAAGGTTACACAACTGAAACAGAGATGGTCATTCAACTAAAAGACTCTGACCCCGTGGTTTATCGACCATACAAATTATCATTCAGTGAGCGCAAGAAGGTCCAGAGCATGATAGACGAAATGGTTGAGGCCGGAATAGTTCGTGAATCTAGCTTACCATATGCTAGCCCTGTAGTCTTGGTCCACAACAAAACGGGTGGGGTGCGCCTTTTCGTTGATTATCGCGCGCTCAATAATAAGACTAAAAGGGACCACTATCCGCTCCCAAGAGTAGAGGACCTTCTGGACCAATTGTCTGGACAAAATCTTTTTACGACACTACATCTAGCATCTGGCTATCACCAGATACCTATCGCTGAAGACTCGATAGAAAAAACAGCGTTTTTCACGCCGGACGGGCAGTACGAGTATACTCGTATGCCGTTCGGTCTAGCAAATGCATCTGCTGTTTTTAGCGGTTGCTCCACAAGGTCCTAAATAAAGCTAAAATTAGACATATTATCGTCTACATGGACGACATCCTCATACCCTCCAGCTCTATCGACGAAGGATTGGCTCGTCTGAAGGAGGTACTTTTAGCCCTTAAGGACAGCGGATTGACTTTGAAAATGGAGAAATGCCATTTTTTTAAGGAGTCCATTGACTTTCTTGGTTTTGAGATAAGCAAGGAAGAAATTAAGCCTGGCTCCCAGAAGACTCTCGCGATTTCACGTTTTGAGGCTCCAATTAACCAACATGAAGTCCGAAGGTTCTTAGGTCTGGCAAGCTTTTTCAGGAGATTTGTTCGAGGTTTTGCGTCCATAGCGCGACCACTGGCGAATCTCCCGAGAAAGGATACTAAATGGCGATGGACCGACGTAGAGGCCACAGCTTTTGATAGTCTAAAGGAAAGCCTTATGAAGCGATCGATTCAAGCACTTTATGATCCTACGGCCGAAACCCAGTTACATACCGATGCCAGTCAAATGGGCTAAGCCGGCATATTACTACAGAGAACCGGTTCTATGCCCTTCAGGCCGGTAGCATATATCAGTCGCCAGACGACCATTGACGAACAAAAGCTCCACTCTTTTGAGTTGGAAACGCTAGCCGTCATAAGTCCTCTTAACTAATTCAGAGTTTACCAAATTGGCATAAAGTTTACGATATTTTCGGATTGTCACGCGCTGCGGTCGACTTTTAAAAAGCGAGATCTTATTCCACGAATTTCCAGATGATGGATACAATTCCTAGAATTCGACTGTTCTATCGAATATCGTCCTGGGGATAAGATGGCGCACGTCGATTGTTTGAGGCGGAACCCTATCGAGGCTAGCTGCGATGAGATGCACACTCTTGACATTCTGACAATCAAATCTGAGGATTGGATAACTACCGTACAATCTGGTCATTCAGAGGTGAAGCGCATTAAAGAAATCCTTGAAGATCCAGAGACAGCCAAGATTGCGTCAATTCGTAAGGAATTTAAAATTAAAAACAGTCGTGTATTCAGAGTAATAGATGAGAAAACGTTGGCAGCTGTTTAAGGCCAACCATGACGATGTCGGACATTTTGGCTTCGACAAAACCCTTGAAAGAGTAGACTTAGAACCCTCGTTCGTACTTTTGGTTTCCCAAAATGCGCAAATTTATCAAGAAATATGTATCTTCATGTTTGGGATGCGCACATTATAAAACACCATCAGGCGCGAAGGAAGGCGAACTCGATCCAATACCCAAGGTGGATATCCCCTTCCACACTGTTCACGCCGATCACCTGGGGCCGTTTATTCGGAGTAAAACGAAGAATACATATCTCTTGGTAATTTTGGATTCATTCACAAAGTATTTCCTTTTATTTCCAGTACGGAGCACAAAATCAAAGGCCAGTATAAAAGTGTTTAGACATTGTTTCAGTCTATTCGGTGTAACAGCTCGTCTCATTACCGATCGTGGTACCAGCTTTACAAGTAAAAAGTTCCAATCATTCGTAAAATCTTTGGCAATAAAACATATTCTAAATTCCGTTGCCACTCCCCGTGCGAATGGCCAGGTGGAACGATACAATCGTACCATCCTATCCGCACTGGGAGCCACCACACATGGAAATGGGTCCGATACCTGGGATGAACACATCCCCGAAATTAAAATTGGCATAAATACGTCGGTACACGAAGTAACAAAGAGAACCCCAACTGAACTGCTATTTGGAATTAAAGTACCCAGCGCTTCTCAGGGAATCCTGAACGATATAGTCGAAGACGTGGGGAGTGGAGTTACGGACAAATCCCTAGATGCTGCCAGAAATGACGCTAGCGAAACTTAAAAAAAAAACTAGGAAATTAACAAAGACGTTTTGATCAACGTAGAAAGGCTGCAACTAAATACAACGAGGGTGATGTTGTGAGGATAATTTGAGCGACACCGTCAGAATCAGGGCAATCAAAAAAAATAGAACCAAAGTGTCAGGGTCCTTATAAAATAAAGAAATCCTGCCTCATGATCGATTTGTCGTCGTAGATACCCCCATTACTAGGAAAGGTAGGCGATACGAAGGAGTAGTTTCATCAGACAAAATTTTCCCCTGGTTAAGTTATGGCGATGTCTGCTCTTCTGACGAAGATGACGATACAGAGTAGCGCATTAATTTATATACCTCATTAGATAGGCACAAATTCGTTAGTACATCCCCATGTTCAATTACATAGAATATATAATATATCATATGTTGGTGCTGAGTTCTTCTAATAGTTTTCAATGGCAATCGGAGATACCATTGTTTATCAATTGGAATGGTAATAGGAGATACCATTGTTTGTCATTTGAGATGACCGAAGTGATAGCCATTTGAGATGGTAAAGGTGAATGTCAATTAGGATACCTAGCAAAAGCCATTTGAAATAGTAAGAGTCAATGTCATTTGTCAAGTTATTATTATATTGATTTATGTTTTTTAATGGCTGAATGAATGGATTTATGCTAGAAAAAAGGGAAAATATTTTTTTTATTGTTTTTTATTTTATTTCGATTAATCCGCTCTACGGTGTTTTGACAACGTTGTATGTTTACCTGAAATAAACCTAAAATTCGTTCAACTTTTAATAAAGTCAGCCTGTATATATTTTAGTTACTAAGACTTACCTTAAAAGAGGCGACGCCTGTTGTTTTTCATAAAAAGCAAAAAAATATGAATAGTATAAAATTTTTTTTAGAGAAAATCACTTAAAATATCTTTCTATTGGCTATTTCAGCCATCACTACTCACCTCGAGATTTTTCTCCTAAAATTTTAATAAATATATTAGTAAAGTAACCACCACTTTTATCAAAGCTCTTAATACTAGCAAAAATAATATAACTGGTAACATTAACCATAATTTATATAGGAAGTCAAGAGCCTAATTTTTAATTTTCAAAGCACTTTCAGGTACGATCAGAACTATTAAGAATATTTTTCATTGGTCAAGTTAATGACCTAGTGACTATGAAAGGAAAACATGACAAAGGGAAAACGGAACCATTTCAAGATGACTTGTGTGTAAGTCCATCCGTGCGCAGCCAAAAAATATTATGGGGAAAATATTGTCAAATGTATGGTTCAAATAAGGGGGGCACAATTAAGGACAGACCAGATTGATTTATCAGGGGTAAGGAATCCTTCAGATTGATTTATCAAGGGTCCGACTCGCACCTGGACGGTTTTGTTTTATTATAACAGTACTACATAACAACACTAAAAAACTATGAGCGAAGAACTAACTATCATAAGTTGTTACTTACATATATAATACCATTCTCCGGACTCGCAGCCTGCGATAGTTCAAATAAAAACGTTAAACCTACTGTATTAGAATGTGTTTGAGTGTGTTGCATACTCTTTTTAGCTAAAGGGATTAAGGCTGATTTATATTGAGTTTAGTTTAGTTTCCTCAAACCTTTCAAACCCCGTTAACTAGCGTCAAAGGACAATGTCATAAAATTACCAAGCGACCATTAAAATTATGTATGGCTAGCATATACAGAAGGTCTTAAATATGAAATTTGTTTCTCGAAAAACCGTGACCAAAATCTACACCGAATCCATAGCAAATTGCGTCAACTGTAGTGTTATTCGTGAAATTCCTTTCAAAACCTACAGTAGAAAGATAAGTACATCCAGATTACAATTTTCAGATTAAATCACTATTAACGAGTGGAATTATTATATACTGCATTTTCCGTCAATACCACATAAAATGTATGAATACATCTGGTGACATCCATGGAGTATAAAAGTAGCCACACTAATATCATTGCAACGCTAACTTTTTCAATATTCAATACAATCTTATAAAACAGTGTAACCCCCGAAAAGTATTCGTTTTCGTTTAGTTATTTTTGTGAGTAAATTCAAGCATTATTGTCTAGAGTAGTAGTCTAGAGTTGTCTAGAGTTGCTCGTTGTGCTTTTTTTCTTATCTAAAGTCGGTTATGAGTACCTTTAGTTGGCGGAAACATTTTGGCGAAAACACGCTAAGTGGCTGCGTATAAAATGCAAATTCCGCGTTTTTTTGTATTGAAAGCTTATAAGACTGTATTATTTTTTATATTTGTGTTGAGCTAAGCTAACAATTTTATTTCCATTTTTTTTTGTTATTTATTGAGAATTTATAACAAATAATGTCAAAGAATATATATTGCGAACCCCATTTTACAAAAAAAAAACATAAATGCGAAAATATAAAACTTTATCATTCAGTTTCTCTTTTAGTAAAATCTACACAACACTTTGATTCAAACAGCCCAAATGCAAGTATATTTTCATATAAAAACCCAAAGAAAACGTAAACATAAGAGAGGTACGAAAAAAAAACGCCCCACAAAAAAGTCTTCTAAACTTTTTTAATGAAAACCACAGAATAGCTTAGGCTGGCTTCAAACTATAGTTTGTCTATGGTAAACCCGATAAAAATACCGCGAGGGCTGTAAAACGTTACAATCTGTACAAAAAAAACGTTTAGTAAGCGCGCGCGAATCCTGCCCGGACCGGGCACATGCCAATTGCGGTACTTTTTTTTTCTGCCCGGTCCGGGCGCTGCTTATCATAAGGGGGTATGTAAATGTCCAATTCGCATTTCACCGGTTAATTTCGACACACTGAAAAAATGTTTATTTACCAGTAACCAAAAGTTTTGTTACTACTAAGCCCTAAATTAAAAACTTGCGAACTATGACTTACTTATAACAAAATCAGGTTCATTTTTATAAATAAATTAAAAATAAATAATCAAATAGTTTATTCAACTAACGTCACCATTTGATTTTATTTAATCTAACTACATATAAAAAATATCGATTCTGTGTAAAACTTTTAATAATTACATAGTTTGATGTTACTGTTGGCTAAGTTAAAAACCTCCTGCTCACC